>CM056999.1:49345487-50742177 GCA_029891345.1 Dryococelus australis | reverse complement strand
AACTTAGATCCATGAATGTCCAAATCTGTAGAAGTAAAACATTTATTTGTTTCTAGATCTTGTAGTTTGGTGAATTCAAGCGAATTGTTCAACTTGTTGAGCAAAGATTCAATTTTTTCTGTTATGTACAAAGAAACAAATTATTTAAAAAAATATGCATGATCTGCTATATATAGCAGATCATGCATTAAAAGAAGAAGTTGATTCAAAATATAAAACTATTGTAACTGATTAAGCTCAAAAAGAATATATATATATAAGATTATGCATTAATAAACTATATATATATATGTGTATCGAAATATATTTTATTGATACTGTCTTTTTTTATCTACAGGTTCGCCTATATTAACAATTCTCCCCAGAAAAGAAACATACGATTTTGTAATACTAAAAAAAGTGCTTAACTCATTTTGTAAAGAAAAAACACTTTAATTGCATTTTGAATCTAATTTTTGTTATCTTCAGCAATATTATTAAATTTTAATTAAGGATTCGATTAATGGCATCCCAAATATATCTTTCATTAAATAACATAGGAATTATATCGTGAAACTTAAATTTTCTCGAAAAAAAGATATAATACTATTAAACATAAATGTCCTTAGATAACAGAATTTAAATTCTGAACTCGATCATCGTTGTCATACACATTATTGTTTTTGAAATAATTAATTAAGTTGTTAGGAATATTGCCCCCAAACAAGTCCAAATAATGAATATTAATATTTTCTTTAAAATAGCACACCCAATAGTGCCAGGATTTGTGGAAATATCAAAACTAACCACGGTACATTCATTTTTTAGCATATTTTTTGGTAGTTCGTCAACCATATAAACATTTCTGAAATTTTTATCTTTAATATTTTTACATGTGTTTAAATATCGATATTGTATAATGGAGCTAAATATTTTTTTTTGTCCTCCGCTTTTTTTTTTCGCAACTACACCGCTTCCTGCTTTATTCTCCATTGCTTAATTATTGTCTTTTTTATTCTTCTATTTTTTTTTGCTAGTTTGTTCAACAGAAATCCATATAGAAGTAGCTACTCATGCTATAGCACCAAGGCCAGTTAAAGCAGCAACTATGACAGGAATAATTCCTCCATGATGTAAACCATTGCCGGTTTTTTATATATATATATTTTTTTTGGTATTGATAATGGCAACGTTAGCAAGAAACCTCTGCCTTATGTATATTTTTTTTATTTTTTCGCTCAACTTGATCTTTTGTTAAAAATTTATCTATAACCAAATCTCTTAATTGATCAATAGGTATATCGAAAGTTATGTTTTTATCTTTATTCATTTAAGTTATATATATAAATCAATAATCATTTTAATTCCCCAACCTAATTTTCTTTTTGTATACATAGTTAAGGAAACAGCTGTAGAAGCAATTTTTTAACCAATTGGAGTATTTTTATCTAACATGATTTATTTTGCTTCTTTTTGTAAAATTTTATCATCTTCATTCATGGATTCTAATTCTTTATTATCTCTATAAGCAACATCATGAAATTTGCAAGCTTCGTCTAATTTTTCTATTCCTTGGTGTCATCACCAGATTTAGGAATATTTCTTACATAAACGTGATAAATTGGTTTAATTATTTCATTATACTCACAGCCGATACTCGAAGCTACGTTCATAGTTGGATCATAATTTTGATATGCTGCATTTGTTAATAAAACAATTTTTACATTATTTTTACAGTCCTCATTAGTTAATTTGTTTCCACCAGTGGATTTATCTACAAGATCCTCTTTTTTACTTTGTGTTAATAAATTAGTAAGGCCTATTGTTAATTCATACTTGTTATATTTGACAAATAGAAAATCGCAATCTACTTTTACTTTTGTATCTCCAATTTTAAAATCTTGCCCATCTCCTCATAAACAAATCTATCATTAATAGCATTAATATTTTTAGAAAGATATTTTCCGAAAACTATAGTAGAAACATCTGCTATGCATGGCAATTTTTTTTTGTGGAGTAACACCCATTGGTGATTTTGGGAAAAATTCTTTTTCATAATATGTTTCTTCTCGTATTGGTGAATAATATAATTTTTTTCAGAGATAGGTACTAGTGCTGTTATTACATTTTTATTTTTTTCACTTACTTGTTCTACTTTTTTGCCATTATTTTGTAATTCACGAATTAATGGTACACCTTTTTTTTCTTCATATTCTACCATATTGTTCTTTTAATAATTTCTATACTTCTGGATGAGCAATTTCACTCGATGAACTCCCTCTGAATTATTAATTGATATAATTTTTTTTTCTACTTATAAATGAGTTATATAAAGCATTGAGAATTTTGAGAGACACACTTTTACCCCGACTGAACAGACTAGGGGGAATTTAAATAATTACAATAATATAACCGAGTTTGATATTCCCATAGGAGATGGCTTTTCGTTTCCAAACGATGCTTATGTTTTGGAAGAATATCGCCTAAAATAAAACTGGAGATGAGGCAAAATACGATAAATGATATAATATTGATGTTTGTTCTAATTTGTTATCATTTCAGTTTTCTAGAGCAGAAATTTCAAAACATGGACAGATTATTTAGGCTATTGATAATCCAGGAATAACTTCCACATTGATGAATATTTTGCTAAGAACACCAGGTGAACAAAATTATTTAGAGTCTACTGGTGTTGATAGTAAATTTCGAGTAAAATCTGTTCGTAGTGACAGAATTAATGAAATAATGTATCCATTAAGATATTTGTGTGGGTTTATTCGCGATAATAATTAATTTTACTGGAAAGGTGGTTATAAAATCACTTTTTTAGAAATTAATGTGATAACAATTGTTTATTTGTTTTTGAAAATAAAGCGCAGATGGTTCAGTTGATAAAAGCTATGCTGATCCAGGCAAAATTGTTATTGAACAATTAGAAATTTTGTGGCCTATTGTTGAATGTGCAGCTAGCACATCAATTGCAATTAAAGAAAAACATATAAAAATTCTAAAATGTATATTGGTTTGAATTATTGGCAATTTTTAGAAAAAGACGTGCCTGCTGGGTGAACTGTTTTTAATTTTGATATAAAAGATCAGTAAATAATTTCCAATTGGAATGCCTAATTTAGTAATTGTGGGTTTCAAAACTATTAGAAAAATATCGCGCTGGACAATAAACATGTGAATGCTTCAATGTTTGATCATTATAATGTGAGGAATATTTTCGTAAAAAATTGTAGAAATGAAATTTTTCCAAAGGAAAATTGGAATCTAGATATTGAAAACGATCTTTGTCTTAAAATCTTCCTCGCTTTTAATGATTTTTGAAATTCCAGAACAAATTTATATATTATATACAGAAATCACGAACTTTATTATAAGCCATCTACAAACTATCATGACGACGTAAATTATTATTCATTTTGGGGACGAAGACTGCCTATATAGAAGAACAGCAGTAGTTAAAGATAAAACCAATATAATATTTAGAGTAGATTTTAAAAAAAGCTGTTGAGGCTAATACAATTTGTAATGTTGATTTAATTAGCCATCGGAATTTAATTTATAATTATTTGAAAGAAAATATCACTGAAGATATATTTATTTTTTTACTTTATTAAATAGATAATGTAAACGATTTCACAGAAACAGAAACTTGTTTAGATATTTTAATACATTTTTTTGGACTCATAGTTGAGTTGTTGCATAAAAAAATTTTACGAATTTTTTATCAAATAAATAATAATCATTCTAATTAAAATTTTCTCATAGTATCACTTTTTTATAAAGCATATATTAATTTTTTAGTATTATAAATGGATATAATTATAGATCTTTTAGAACTTTGTGATATTGGATATGAAATTATAAAAAACAGAAACTTTTATTGATAAAGAATTGGACGTTGTTCATTTCGAAATTGTTTTAAAAATCGATAAAAATTATTTAATATCAAATAAATTTTCTGATTTTAAAGAAGATGTTTATGGTTTGGATTGTTGCGATGGTTGGGATTATGGATGAAATAATGGCTATGCTTCAAATTTTTCTTAATTTTTATGTTTTGATAAGTATTATTGATATTTTACATTTGTTGAATAAAATGTACAATTTCTATCAATGACATTTTTTAATATTTTCACTCGATTTTTGCTTATTTTGCTTGATTCCTTGCATTTTTTGTCTATATTTGATTGATTTGATGAGTTGGCTATTCGCACAAGATTTTTTTTTTGGTGGGGGGCTGAAATGCGGGAAAAAAAACTTGATTTTGGGGTGAAATTGCTTGGAATCCAAGGAAAAATCATGACATTAGAGTCAGAATTCTGTGTTCACTATTCGTGCAGGATTTTTTTTGGGTGCTGAAATTTGACAAAAATGGCTTGATTTTGGAGTAAAATAGCTTGATTTTGTGTTAAAAATTCTTTATTTTCGATGAAAATTGCTTTTTTTTTTTTTTTTTAATTGAAAATTTTTGAGGAATGAAGCTTCTAGAAACATGAAATACTACTTTGAAAACGGGAAAATTGCTTTGATTTTTGGTTAAAATTTCTTAATTTTTAGCTTTTTTTCGGATTTTCTATTGAGTGGACCAGAACTCCCCTTTTATATCTACTCATACACACACATGCACTTGAACAGTGACCGACTCATCTGAGTAGTTCCAGCAATTTATGAATAGCATTCCTGCCTAATGCTTAAAATTGTGACATACCAACACTATTTTCATGTTTGAGCGCCACAAGCAAAAGAACGGTAAGGACTACAGTGATGCGCTCATCAGTTTTACTATCGCCGATACGCTCAAGAAGCTCCAAGTGGCGTGCAGTGTTCCCGTCGTTTTTCATGTATCCATTAGACTTCTAGCGTAAACCATATCATTTCGTTGTTGGAAATACTGCACCAAGGTCCAATACATGCCCCTATAGGCTGTTCCCGGTAAAGTGAGCACTTTTTAAGGTCCTCCTTCCATCCAATTCCCAACTTCCTGCTGCTTTTTAATATAAACCTTGCAATGTGACCAATATACACGGTGTATACATTTCACCACAATCAAAATTCAATGCCTGAAGCTGCAATAAGATACATTTAGTAGTGGTTAATGGCTGTTGGGAGGACCTTAAAAAGTGCTCGCTTTGCCTTTAACAGCGTATATCATAGTTTCACTCGTGTTCAGGCAGTATATTTTAAAACAGAGCAGTCTGGATTATCATTTCTTAATGATAATGGATGACTCAAGAATAATGTTCATAGCATGGGTGATGTGTTAAAAGTTACCAATCTTTCTTCGTCTAGGATATGTTTTATTTCCTTAGGTAAACACACTGGAGCCATGTTTAAAGAATAGCTTCGCCAGAAAATAATTGCAGCTAGAAAAAACTGCGACACAATTAAAGCGACAGATAAACAGCCACCTTAACTTTTATAAAAGGGTTAAATTTGAACACATGTCAATTAAATGAAAATTTTCACTTTTTATCAGGAATATTTGTATGATAACATATCACATTTATATCCATTTCACAAAACTATTATAGAGACGCATGAACATTAGTCGTTGGATCATGTCACTGCCGATATATAATATATGGCAGAAAATTACATAGCTGGTTAAGAAGTAAATATATATATATATCGCAACCTCTACATATGACTGATAAGGGCTATAAGAAATACCAGCTCGTGAAATAATCATTATTAATCCCAGTGTTAGCATGCGAGTCGCAGTCAGTTTTTAATGCTCGTGTGGTATTGTTCGTCGTTGTCATTGTTTAGTGTATAATCCGTACGCGTACGCGGCCTACAGAAAATCACATTTTGTGCAGGCAGCTAAGAGTGTTTTCGTTTCGTTGTTATTGTAAAAAGCATTAAAAAATTGCGGCACTCTTGTAAAGCGGTTTTCCAGAATTAAAAAAGAAAAGAAATAATATTCACCGAATATTGATAAACTGGAAAAAAGCATTTTTTTTTTTTTGCAGCTATCAGTGTAAACGACGTTCATCTAGTTGGTGTCATTTTGCCCGTTCGGTTTCCGTGTCATCACTCTCAATATTCTCCCGCCTTTGAAGCAGTTCTCGAAATGTTAATAAGCATTAAAAATTATTTGCTGTACGCCATAATTAGCCACCGCATTAAAAATGCAAAACGCACGTGGAATTGCTAAACGTCAATTGAAATGTCAGAACCGGTTTTCAGAGATACGGAATAGTAGATTAACTGTTCGGACGCGATCAGGTTGCTTTTACGCGGGTCGAAAAGGAATTATAATCCTTTCCGAAACGCCTAATAATACGACTTTCACTTAATAACCAAGGAAAAATTTAAGGAAATAGAAGTAGGCAAAGACCTGTTCTTGATTAACTGCAAGGAAATTATAACCTTTAAGAAATAATAATGGTAAGTAATATAAATTACTTCACTCAGCCACAGTGCAACGTAAGCTTGTAGGAAGCCGCAGGTAATGTAGTGGTTAGAATGCTCACCTTCCTCCCAGGCAAACCTGGTTCGATTCCGGTTCGACTACCCCAGATTTTTGCATGTGGGTTTCATGCCGGACGATATCGCTGGTCAGCGGGTTTTCTTGGGGATCTCCCGTCCTTGTATTCCGCCGCTGCTCTATATTGACCTCGCTTCACCCTCATCGGCTCTCAAGACCTCCATGTTAAGAGACACCCAAAAGTCTTCACTCACTCACCCTAAGCTTGTAGTTTTAGTTTCTTAAATAATAGCGGGCAACTATTGCAAAGCTGCCAAAATTAATCGGAAAATTATTTTCTCCTCACATTTCAGTTTCACCACCCGATACTGGGATGCTAGTCAAAAGACGTTTACTTGCCAGTAACAAAAGATAACTTGATAGTGTGTGAGCATCACACAATATTTTCATGGCAACGAAAGTATTTGGTCGCATTTAAATAACAGTGTTCATGTATCATGTTGTATGAAAAATGTTTACTGAAATATTAAGGCATATAATGTAACATAATGCAACATAATTTCACCGGACGGGAGCACCCGGAGGAAACCCATCCACGTCGTGACAGTGACCAATGCTTCATTCTCCATGCACCACATCCATATCAATATGTGGAGAACTAAACTCGTCAATACTTTTCGCAGGTATCAGAACAACGTTGAAAATGCTCAAATAAGGAACGTTTCCATCCCGTAGGAACAAAAATGTTTATAAGTTGTGAGAAATGAACAAGTGACTCTGATTTCGTTTTTGACCATATAATTTGCGATAAAATATATTCTTTTGCAAAATGCCCCAAAATTGTTTCCATACGAAAATATAAAAGATTATTAAAAAACTCTTATTAAAAAGTTTACAATGATGCGATTATTTACGGGAAATTAAAGGCCCCGTGAAGGCAGCGATCAACCCAGGCTCGTGTGTAAAGAAAATATCTCATTGAATTCTGCACGGTGGAGGGATTTTCAAGTCGTCAGTTTGTAAATTTTTAGTATAACTCTTTCCTGGTATCATATTACCTCTGTTGTCCGAGGTCGCCTTGGAATCCCGAAAGATAAGAGGAATAACATTTTATCTTAATTTTTGTCGAAAAAAAAAGAAAACCGTAATCCTCAAGCAGCAAAATTTTTCATTTTAAAGTTGGACGACCAGCTACCTGAGTGCTAAAGCCGGATGGTTGCCGATTGTTTGTAAATTACTCGGAACAGAAAAAGAGAGTGAAGAGATTTGGATTGCCTTTAACATCGAGGTCTTGAGAGCCGATGGAGGGTGGTTGAGGTGATTATGGAGCAGCGCCGGAACAAAGGGGTGGGGAAACGGGAGATAACCGAGGAGACCCGCCGACCAATGGTATCGTCCGGCACGATTCCCACATGCGAAAATCCGGAGTGACCCTGCCGGAGATTGAACTCTGATCGCCTTGGTTGGAGGCGGCCAATCTAATTGCTCAGCCACCGTCGGCCCACGGAACAGAAAAAGTATGAAAAAGTAGTATAGTAAACACTTATGCGTTAATGTTCCCAAACTATAATATGAAAAAAGCCAAGAAAGTTCTTGGAAGGTAGGAATGGCAGCTCGGTGGAAAATACGAGGCGTGCAGAAAGGGTGACTTAAACTTGAAACGATTTGGATCACTACGAGGATATATTTTGCGATACATGAGTGCTAACCACAGCAACAGTGGGACATCGCAGCGACCATTTATGTACCGCGTAATTTCTTATTTCCTGTTGTAAAAACCAGACTGGAAAACAAAGCTTTCAAAATACAGCGAATATTTACGACAAACCATGATTGACATCTGCACCGAATTGAAAAGTAATTGCATAAAACTTACAAGCTATCAGGATCTTCTATTTTATTCGGAGAGGGGGAAAAAAAAAACTCACTCAAAGGCCTTAAAGAAAAACAGTTCGTTTAATGAAACAAGAAATGCTAACAGCGCAGATAATCAACTGGAAGCGGCCATTGTGAAGGAGAAAAGTCATCTCCACGGGAAGTTGTAATGAACTGATTTCATCTTCCGAGTGCGAAAACTCGTCATTTTAATTTCGCGCGTTTTCACGTCGCTGTGCCTTTCACTCCCGGGCTCGGTCCACGTAGAGTGAGGAGGTAGCGAGGAAAGAAGGGGGGGGGGGGGGTGGCACGGGGAAAAAGGGGCCAGCGATTCAGCAGGATTCATTTAGACGGTTTATTGCCCTTCGTAGTTCCTCCTCCGAGTTAACGTTCTGTCGGAGCAAACACTGCGAGCGTAGGGGCTAATCGAATCGCCGAACGGGCGTGAGAGTTTTTTTAGGGGGTTGACTGCGGAGGGACAAAGCACTCCAGATATCGCCAGGGAAGATCTCTGCAGAGGGGGTGTAAGAGGTAAAGGGGGATGGAGTATGGGTGGGAGAAGTAAGGGCTAAGCCCATTCGGAACGCCATCAAGCGCGCGGCCTCCCCGTGTTGCGATTTCTCCGACCCAGGGAAGAATTTTAATGCACCTCTGGTTTGTAGCTCGAGCCGAACCTGGGGGTATCTTTTTCCACTCCGCAGAACCAAGCAAAGTTGAAGTTAGGCGTTAAAACAAACACGCAGGGGAGGTTAAAATTATTTTTCCCAGTTGATTTCGAAACTAGAATGAGAAATAGCTGGTGTTCTTCTTTAATTCATTGAGTATATTAGTTGATTTCACTATGGCGATAGTCTCCAGCATGTTAACTGCGTTTCGCTAGTTTGGTGAAATACATCATGTACGTACTGCGATTTTGCTTGCCCTGCGAAAATTTCAAAAGTTTTATGTTGATTTCAACAGTCTTTGTTTTCGAGAAGTGTCCAGAAAGTTCAGTGTATAAGTTTAGTCTATTTGTAATACAGGCAATGTCTTGTAAGAAATTACTAACACAGAAAATAATTAACTATAAATAGTTTGGACTTTTAGACTGAGTGTGTTTCAAAGATACATGGGACATTCTGAAGTTTTCTATATCTTGGGATGTTCTGCATATTTCGATTATTTTCTGTGGAATTCCGTGTTATGATTACTTCATTTTCAAAATTACATTTATTTTCAAATAAATATTTTTTTCTGGTGGTTAGATTTGTTGTCATTCCTCAGGCTATAGTTCGCTTCGCATGTGACTTTAAAGTGTACTAGAATCCATTTATGCTACTTACACCACGTGAACTTGCAAGTGACAAACTCGTTTATTCGAAACAGTCATGTCCCATAGTACATTTCTTCGCATTCTTTGCCTATTTTATTTATTTGCTTGTATAAATCCATTATTGCAATCCGAAAATAACGAAGGCTAAGTTTTCTGCTCAATAGAATAATTGACGCACCGCACAGAAATAACGACCATCCCATTTCCTACTGACATTCAGGGAAGGCATCGCACTGCAATACGACACCATAGCTATTTAGCACTGCCATATTGGATTTTGATTTCTGATATGATTTTTTTAAGGAGAGAAAATGTTACGTGACAAATATTTGGAGTTCACTTAACAACTGAGGACGCAAGCGCTCATGGGTTGAAGTGAGGTTGCGATGGAGCAATGACGGAATCCATACCGGCTAACGGCAAATTAACGTCCGCCTCGTTTTAACGTGCAAAAATTCAGATTTGTCACCTTCGGAAATCTGGTCCTGTTCTGATCCTCTTTGCCGTGATGGAAAGATCACTACATCACCGCGGTATTAAAGACAACAGAAGCATCGGTGATCTTTATACATAGGTATATCTTACTCTTCAGTACAAAAATAACACCTGAACTTATGTCTTGGAATTCTGTTAATCAGCCTTTACGCGATGCACGGTAAATGCACAACCCGTGCAAGAAGGTACACTCATACTTAATCTCATGCGAGAATATCTGGTGCAAGGCAGATATCGTACGAAAGTAGGAGATAGTTTATATCCTGTTTTGAGAAAAGTTTTGAATGAAACGAATGATTTTATTGGCAGTTTTATGATAACGTAACAACATATATCAACCTGATAGATAAGAAAATAAAGAGGATATAAATGTGCGAAGAGGAGTAAGCCCAAACATATTTTTTCAAAAGCACACTTGAAAATGTTGTTTTGAATATTGAGTGGAGTTCAGATATTGTAGGGAGATTGTTGAGCCAGTAAAAGAAAATAATACCACGTTATATTTAATAGCCACCAAATTAAAACAGTTTGTATTAATGAGATCTAATTATTAAAATATGGCTAGTTAAGATATTCCGATTCAATCATCTCCTCTCATGCAAGGATGTACACTATCGACCAAATTGTAATTGACACTTGTCCACGATGTTTTCTCGTTGGTTGTCGCCCCATTAGAATCTTGTAGGGCCACTTCTTGCCGCTATAACAGCAGCCACCCTGTCTGGCATGCTCTCTACGAGTGTTTGAAGGACATCCACGGGGGTTTGTCGGCATTCCTCTTGTAACCATTCCATGAGTTGAGCAATGGAATTTGGCTGCGCCTGACGAGCCCTCAACCAGCGATGCAATTGGTCCCAAAGATCTTCTATAGGGTTGAGGTCGGGGCTCTGGCCGGGCCAGTTTAATAGGTTAACATTGTTGCCGGCGTACCACTGCATAGTAGCCCTTGAAACATGGCACCTGGCATTGCCATCCTAGAAGTAACACGGGTCCATTCCGTAAAAACGCCACAATGTTGGGAGCATTTCATTATCCAGAATGTTACAATAGGCCTCTGCGTTCATTCTACCACGGACAAACACCAGTGGTCCTACGCCGAAGGCCGCGAAACTCCTACGCCGAAGGCCGTGAAACAGCCCCACACCATCACTCCACCACCACCTAATTTCCTAGTTGGCACTATACACTCCGGCATAAGCCGTTTCCCGGATAGACGCCACACCCACACACTTCCATCGGACCGGAATAATGTAAACCTCGACCCATCACTCCGCGGAACCGATTTCCACTGCTCCAGTGTGCAGTTGCGACGGTCCAAACACCACCTGAGTCGCCGAGCTTTATTTCTTGTCGTGATATGGGGTTTATGTGCAGCTGCTCTTCCGAAATATACAAGTCGGTGGGCCTCTTTACGCAATGTTCCAATGGAAACCGATACTTTTGTTGGATGGTAGCCATGGGTTGTGCCCTATTGTTGAGAACTTCACGTTTCAGGGTTCTGCGATTTCTGTCGGTCAAGATTGGAGCTCGCCCAGAACGTGGCAGCATTGGCACAATGCCCATCGACCTTCCACTTACGCAGGACTAATGCGAACGTTGATTTGGGCCTGTTTAATTTACGTGCAATCGCTCGGCTAGACAGCCCACTGAGATGGCAGCCCACAATCACGCCCTTATCGAAGTCTCATAGCTCTGTACCTCGTGCCATCTCCTTGTCAACTGATTCTACACCGGCCTGCAGAGTATGGCGGCCACACAAGTCAATTGCTGACGTACTGAATTACCTATCTTCACGGGTGCCCAATTACTTTTTGGTCGGTAGTGTATTTTTCTGCGTGTGTAATATGTGGTTTCCATTCTAAAAGGATTTTCCTGGTATTCTCGCATGAGAAATCTCACACGAGGACTCGTACAATATCAATTCTTCGTCTTGTAAAAAAAATGCCTTATAAATAACGAAACGGAGAATTTTTCAACATTTAATTTTGCAAGTAACGTAATTATACAATAATATTTAAATGACAGCGTTCCGGAAAAACGCTTTCGACAAACAGCTGAGGATTAAAGCTGAATTTACAACAACCCAACAGTCCGACAAAACAGCCCCGAAACCTACGAAAACTTTTCATCAGCCTATCAGGAGGAAGTCACCCCGACAAAATCGCAGCCCCAACAGCCCGACAAAAGTAGATTCTATTTCTACTTTCGTCTGGTGTCGGACCGGTCGGCCACGGTTTGCAGTAGAAAAAAAACTGAAACCTAACCTTACAAAACAAAATGTCGTACGGATTTCACTACTGTGGTGAGTTTCATATTAAACATACATTATTTACGTGTACATCTTGGTTATCTTGTAACAGCAAGCTAATGAACTGACGAAAATTAATATTCGTGGAAAAATAAATGCTCCAAATCCAAAAATAATTCGTTTACAAAGTTATCGAAACAAAATAGTGTACAATGATTTTTCATTTGTTCACACGCCATATAAAGTTACTGGCCATTCTAGGATTTACCGAAAGCCCGCAACACTTTTCAGGAGGAAACTGTCGGGGTAGTGTGAACATAGAACTAATTTTGGTGGCTGAAATGGTTGGGCTGTAACGTCGTTTCTGACTGTCCGGATGTCCTCGTCGTGGCACTCCATACCATCCGCGGCTTCGCTGCAGCAGCCAACTGTGGTCTACTATCTCGTTATTCTGATGCTTTTTAGCGTCAATACGCGTCGATTCTGTGAAAAATTGCCTCCGTTCATACCTTGGAATTCAAGCGTTGCTGTAAACATCTTACGGTAAACCGGAAAAAGGCCGAGAATGAAATGAAGACAATTTTACTCTTTATCTTTAAGAAATTTATAAAAATAGACGTCTATTAAAAAAAAATATCCTATTAGAATTAGCTACACTGCAGTTGAGTATTATTGATAAACAGAGATTCCCCTTGTCGTGAGTAGGTAGATGGCTATACAAATACAACATTTAACAGGCGAAGAAAAATTCTTCATTGTTGAATAATAACATGATAATAATAATAATTCCGTAAAATATTTCACTACTGTTACCACTCGCAGGTATAAAGCGTACAACGAAATATTTCCCAAGTTAAAACTTTTGACTAGTTACGAAACTGCTATCAAATTTTAAGAGATATTAGCTAGAAAATAAGGATTTTAAAATTGATAATATATTAAAACGAGCACACTTCGTGAAAACGAGTACGGCGGGACGATAAATGCGGTTCTGAAATAGAGAACTTTTCGTGGATCGCGTTTAATTAAGCAGTTTTAAATTAATCTTCGAAAAGTTGATCCTTGGGTTAGTGCATTTTAACGTAAATAGTAAATAGATTGCTTGCAGTAAAGCTGGTAGAGAATAAAGAGAAAATGATTTTATGCCAGAATATTAAACTATTGCAGCTTGATGGCATTACATGATTAACAATGCAGCTCAAAGCAAAGGAACAGGGTACTGAATGCGCTTGGCGCTACATCAGTATGGTATGTACCCCTCTTATGCATCTCACATGTGAACGATCGTACATGTGACGAATATAATCCTGACTTATAGTGTTCCAAGCTTCGAGCACCGGCTGTCGCAATTGTGCACGGTTAGTAGATGGGCGCACCTCTGTACGTGGGTCAGATGTGTTCTCGTGTCCCAAGCATGTTCCATGGGAGAGAAGTCTGGGGATCGTGCTGGCCAGAGCGGTTGCCGAACACCGTGAAGAATACCTCGAGCAGTGGCAGTAGTAGGTGGATTATCCTACTGAAACAGTGCGTCGCCTTCTTGTTGGAGGGATAGCAGCAGAACGGGTCGAACAATGTGCTCGACGTAACGGACACTGTTTAACACACCTATGATGTACGGGAACTGTAACTCATTGTGCCGCGCAACGTGATGCCAGAAGATGGGTCTATACGTCACAGACGAATACACTCTGGAAGGTGACGCTGGACAGCTCGGCGTCGCACATGTCAACGGCCGTCACTTGTACGAAGGCAGAACCGGTTCTCATCGCTAAACACAACAGAACATCATGCCATCATCCAGACGATCCTATCACAACGCCACAGATAACGTGCAAAGTGGTGTTGTTGCAGAAGAGGAAGCCTGGCCAAAGGTGAGCATGCTAGTAGTAGTGATGCAAGGAGATGGTTCCCATTCGTACAAGGAATGTCCATTCCTTGTGCTTTGTTCTATGCCGTGGATGCGGTGTGGTCTGCCAGTGCTGCCGTGACCATGCGCCGATCTTCACGTGTGTAGGCTATTCGCGGTAAATTGAGCACTTTTTAAGGGCCTTCCAACAAGCATTAACCACCAATAAATGTTTTTATATAACCTCAGACATTAACTTTTGAGATTGGTGAATGTATACACCATATTTATTACTAAAGTAATGTTGATATTAAAAATTGCCGAAAAGTTAAAAAAAAATAGGCTAAAAGGAACAATTGAGAAGGGGCTTTAAAAAATTTAATTTGGCTGTGTTGGGGAGACATCTGTATGTTTTGCATCAATAAGTCTATGTTGACACGCTCTGGCGCCTTGATGTTTTTTTTTACGTTCCCGGCGCCGCTTCACTCGATCATATGAGGCTCAATGGACATCACTGAATTGCTTTTGAGATGCTCTTTCCAACCGTACACAATTGATGTATTTCGACTTGGCTTTTTGACGAGTATTTGCTGAAATTGTGTTAAGTGTCCTTAGTTTTCTTTTCATTAAACTCATACAATTTCACCATAACAACGCCACACAAATGTTTTTATACACGCAATCAATTGATCTTGACAAGGGCTGTCGATTGAAACCTAATCGAGCGTCATAACTTCTCCTAATCAAAAGTTATACTACGCGGAATTTATGAGACGTGGCGAAGCGACCGCAAAATTGCCTCCCCCTTTTTCTCGTCTCTCCTAACGATGCTTCGCAGTCCTCACTCAACATAACATAATGTTTATCCTTTATTGGCAATCGAGTAGTGTAATTGAATTTTGAACGTAGGCGATAGATTCGGAGCTGCAATGCCAAACTGTGTCCCCCGATTTTGTTATCATCGGATTTTCAGGGTTGCCTCCCACTATAGTTGCAGATTTAAATACGTATTCAAGTCGTGTTCATTTTACCGTGAGTAGTGTATATCTGTACTACGTGGCCGTCCCGAACCTAATATACGGGTTGGGACCTGTTCAACTGACCACCGTTGATAACATCGCCGAACTACGGATGAATTACGATCAACATTTGCAGCAATCCGTTGATAGTTCTATCCTGCCTCGCGAAATCCCGCGATGTGGCCCCTCTCGACGGTCTGTAAGTGCACAACAGTGGTACGTGACTGTTGGAGGCATGGCGATAGCTTGACTGCTATCTACTTATAATTCAACCTTCTTGGTGCACACTATACGGTACGGTGCGTTGCTGTAGGACTACACAGTGCAAAGAAGTGGATGGCACAACGCCATATGCCGGCCGATCACCTTAAAACGTTTATCAGTTCGAACATGCTCCTCCTTCATGGAATTATTGTAACCACGTTCAACTGAACAGCTCTATGTATGGCGTAGCAATTATTCCTCGTAATTTTAGTTTGCAGACATAGCACCGAAGCGCCAGGGGATATCCCCTTCCGGTGTTACAATATCCGGGACAATTGCATCACTTTCAAACAACAACATCTACCAAAAAGTAATTGGGCACCCGTGAAGATAGGTAATTCAGTACGTCAGTTGACTTGTGTTTCACGACCTTCGGCGTAGGACTGCTGGTGTTTGTCCGTGGTAGCATGAACACAGAGGCCAATTGTAACATTCTGGATAATGAAATACTCCCAACATTATGGCGATTTTACGGAATGGACCCGTGTTACTTCCAGGATGACAATGCCAGATGCCGTGTTTCAAGGGCTACTATGCAGTGGTGTGCCGACAACAATGTTCGCCGATTGGACTGGCCCGCCCAGAGTCCCGACCTCAAACCTATAGAACATATTTGGGACGAATTGGATCGCCGGGTGAGGGCTCGTGAGGCGCGGCCAAAATCTATTGCTCAACCCATGGAATGGTTGCAAGAGGAATGGCGACGAATCCCCTTGAATGTTCTGCAAACACTCGTAGAGAACATGCCAGACAGAGTGGCTGCTGTTATAGCCGCAAAAGGTCGTTCTACGAGATTCTAATGGGTGACAACCACCGATCAAACATTGGGGATAGGTGCCCAATTAATTTTTGGTAGATAGTGTATATAATGCTTGGCAAACCCTTGAAGGGGGGCTTGTCTACGCACCCAGAACGAGAATAACAGCCCTCAAGACGAAGCTTCAATCTGGCATACTGTTCGTAGCTTCCCGCCACAACAATCAGACAACAATAACAACAAATATAAGTTAGTTGTATGTTGTATTTGAGTGGATCGACATGACTTCGTCTTTCCACGACAACGGCTTATTTAGTAAATATTAATTGGTATATCTAAATTGAATACTTGCGCAGTATATTGTATTACTTCAGCTTATTTACCACAAACCATTAATTTTTAAAAATTCAGAAATATAACACAAATCACGTACATAATATAGATAAATTATCTTATTACCGAGAATAACCCTTAATTAACTGCGGAAATATGCAACAGTGCCAGTAAAGAGAAGATAAAGAAAAAGAATATATTTTCTCTTTTCTAGTAAATGTAAAAAGGCGATTACTTGATTCACGAAAGGATTCTTTAAAAATCTGAATTTGTATTTTTCACTTTTGTCATAAGTAGTCGTCTGCTATATCATGTTTATCTCCTTATACTCTGAAATATGCGAGGGGATGGTTGAAAAACGGGAGTGAATGTGGGAAAAAACCACCTCTCCCTTTATCCTTCTCAAAAATTCACATAAGCACCTTATCAAAAATTCACATAAGGACGCAACTTAAAAATATTTCTCCACGTAAAAAATTCGAACATCAAAGCCACGGCACTTTATGGATGTTCGTCTCAAATTACTTCAGATTAAAACGTGTAATGGGACTAGAATATGCTGCTTAAGGACATTAACATTTCGTTTGTGAATTAGGCGGATTTTTGTGATTCTCTCTGATTAGTGACTACATTTTACCGAGATAGGACGAATGTTGTTCAGTAATGGTTCAGCGTATTTTATATACATTTAAATTTCTGCTGAATAATTAGCGATAAAACTGATACTTTCATATACGTCAGTTACTGTCGATGAGTATCTACTACAGTTTAATAAGTAACACAAATAGATTAATTAATGCATGGTCTGCTGGATATCATCTGGTTTAAAATGTGTGTTCTGCATGTAAGAGTATGAAAAGAAAATGTAAAAAAATTCGAACAAATTAATTTTAAAGTCTAAAGTCATATCAGCCAGTAACAGTAAGCGAACTTGTGACATCATTGACCATAACCTTCATTCTATGGTGATACTAAGTTGATTATGTGGGGAGATAAACGATTTAAAAGCTATCAACTTCTACTATGTTCTTCGTATAATTTGTAAGTGAGCTTAAGTACTTTCCAAAGGAAGTCTATACAAAAGTAGTCCACAAAGAGCAGGTGTCTTCAACATTTCTTAAATCTTTCTCGAACGTACTTCATTGTTTTCTTGTATTAAATAGTTTTTATCATGGATTTTTAGACCATAATCTACAATGAAATTATTTTGAAATTGCCTCGAAGATATATTAATTTTCACATTGTCTAAATGTAGTAAACTGTATAGTTTGTCACGTGAAGAATAAAATTAAGTTTTACACCATTGACTAAATAATAACATTAACTTCCCCACTTAGAAATAGTAGTCAGAAAGAGCAAAAATAGGATATTGGTTTTGAGAAAAATTATGGAACGAACAATATGTTTATTTTTCGCCTCTTTCTACCGCTTCCTAGTTATTGTCTTTCTGAAAAAATAAATTGATAAAAGAGGCGAAATTATTTCGAGACACCAATACTTCACATTTTTTTACATGGCTTCCTTTAAATGCCAAGAATATTGATAAAATATTTTGCAACAAATTGTACACCGCAAAGACTAATCAAATAGTGTTGAAAATCCCGCAATTCATGTATCACAATCGTTTTATACTCGTGTAAATATTAAAGTTTCTTATTTTTAGTAAAATAGGAGTTTCGCTTTATTTTATCTCGAAATTATAATATTACATTTATAATAATATACACATAAACAGGGAGAAAATAGGTGTGTTGGTAATACTTAGCAAAAAATACTTCTTATGCAAAATATTGTTACATTGAGTACACACTAATGTGGTGCGTTGTCCCGTTGGTGTGTCTTTATAGACACCGTTAAGCTTTGTTTGCATGAGGCGGAGGAATATTCTTGATAGAAGATCTCCATAAAAGTTATAAGTAACCGTTAATGGACTATAAATGCAGTCACATGCAAAGAAGCGAAACAAAGTCAAATATAAAAATAGGTCGTGAAACTTCTATACATTTATTGTGCAAACCTTTAGGCTTCACTATTAATCATTCAACGTGAACAAATTCAAAACGTAACATAAACTTTGTTTTTGGATAACAAGAGTTTTCAACGGGCGCTATTCGTTACACAGTTATTGGCCATTTCTTTAGGATATTAGAAGGAAATATGCGATTCACATATTTGAAGTTTTATTAACTGCTCTTGGTATTTATTTTAAAATAACTATATACTGGAGCACGGAAAAGGCGCGACGAATGTAAAACGGAAAGTGATTCATGAAATTTATTTGCGTGCTCACTATTTTACTTTTCATGACCGAGAGCAAAGTTTCTAGATATAAAATGTTCCTTGCAGAGCACTCGAAAGTCACCGCTCTGAACGTGTCTTAAATAACATTTACAGCTGAACTCTATTAAACCACCTATCGACTGTTCACGTTTTGCACCACACTTTGCACTTTAGATAGCCGTGCTTTGCATTTACTTTCTTGGGTACAATGTATTCTTCCGCCATGTGTAGAATTAACGTTGCCATGGACCTGAGGACATTATTCAAATGTCGGTCAAATGAACTGCGAAATTTTTAAACATGTAAATATTTCACAACTTTGTTCATTTTATTTCCGCTTATTTAAAAATACAGCAAAATAAATAATTTCGTTATTCAGTAATGTTCACATCAGACCTATATTTCAACATTTATACATAGTATTACTTTCCCTCCATCGTTACGAATTTTACTGGATGCAAGCCGGTCAGTGGGTCCATTAAAATATCTGCAGGTAGGGGCAGTGACATTGTGACAATTCACAAATAACTACATGCGGAGAACAAGTTTTGAACACTATTTATTTATACAAAATACAAAATAATTCTGAATGGCAAACTCAAGAAAAGACTAGCAAAATGTGTCACAGCAGTTGATAAATATAGTTCACAATAAATAACCAATATAATTTTATAAAACGCACCATATATCTCGGAGCACCAAAGGAATAAACTTACATTAAATGTAATGCATCTCTGCTCCATGACGACAAACATTTAAATTACAGTGACCCAAACTTTACTGTAATAAATAACAACCGTATAACATTTCTGTTACTTCTTGACTTAGTATATTTCCTAGCACTCATTTAACTTGAAAAGTAACAGAAAGGAATGTAGCAGATAATTGCCCATCAAAGCCAACTTTTCCTTTAAAATGATATTTAAAGCAATTGCGGTAGGACGCAGTTGTATGGGACCTGCCACAACTCCGACATTAAAAAATTACAATAACAGAGAAATATTGCTTCAAAAAATATTTACTCCCTAACAATGAAATTGGGGGGGGGGGGGGAAAGTGCGACACCAAACATTCATTAAACTTGGGCGGCGGACAAAGACAAACACGACACGTTAAAAAGAGACACATAGCCACGCGACACCATAGTTAAACCGAAGAGTAATTTGGAAGGGCAGCCAAAACCAAAATTTTTAAATGGACTAGCACCACCGCACACCTAAGGTACGGAACAAATATGCCACGCAGATTACCAAAACATTAAAAAACCCTACCGCAAAATTTAACTTCCACGACTCACCGTTTTAAGAGCCCCATCGCTCTGTAGCGTGACTGCAAGAAACTTCAGCTCAACAACATGTTATCGGCGTCGACCTCTGATACTGGTAGTCGGGGTAAAGTGCGGCTAAACCATCAGGGGCAAGCGGAGCTTTAGCAAGCGTAAGGTAGCGGCGTAACTTAGCAGACGCGAATAGTTAAGAGCCTTGCGCAAGATATGAGCTTACTAAGATTTCGCAAATGAGCTATACATTCTATATTGTAAATATTTTAGATTCTTACTCAAGCTATATGCTTACTACGCTTACACAGATGAAGTATACGTTCAATATTGCGCCAATATTGTATATAATAAATAAAAATTTATGCATACATATATATTAATTTGACGTAAAGTTTATTACATCTGTTCGACCACATATTACAAGTTCTACCAATTCTGTAACTACTATAATTATTTTTCTCTTTTTTTTTTTGCATTTATAATTAAAATCTTGGTTTAAAAGTTTTTTTTACAGTTTATTTATTTTTCACATTTTTTAGCCTCTACTACTTTTTTGTTAGTATTATACATGTTGACAATTTCTACACCTCTTCAAACATTCGTAAGACTAACAAGACTAAAAATATGCAGTTAAACACTGGTGGCTACTTCCGAACTCTGGGCTGCAATGTGACGAACAGTGATGAAAAAAAAAAGGTTAGCCTGAAAAGACTAAAAAAAAAATGAAGTCAAACAATGGTGGCCCCTTCCACACTACGGGCTGCAACCTGACGAACAGTAATGCCCTGCAGGCAGACTGCACGCCAGTTCATTGCATAGAGGTCGGACCGACACTGTACACACAAACAATGAAAGTTTAATAAAAGGTTGTATAAAGGAGGGGAGCCGACCCGAGGAAATATTACACCACTGCTCAGAGGTATATGATGGTAAATAAAAATAATGCGACGGCGCTAACATCGCAACATTTTTCTAATGTTGATTTCAAATGTTCTCAGTTAACCGTGAAGAGGCTCTTATTTGTTTAATGCGGGACCAAATACTGGCCCATCGTAATATGAGAAGCTGATTGTCGTGAAATACGACTATGGTTTTACTGAACAAAAGTTCCACTTAGTATTATTTTTCATAACCTTAAGAAGGATTAATTTTCCAATTTATTTTTCGCTACAAATTCTATTTGACGCGGCTAGCATAGCTTGCAAGGTTTTTAGATTTCTAGGAAAGACAGGTAAATATGCGATTTTATTAACAGTACAAACAGTAGAGTATCTGTGTTGGAGAGTTTCATTGCCTGTTTGGAATAATTGAAAGTGTGCAATTATGTTAATTCGCTACTATGATTACACCTACTGAATTATTCACAATACCTGCCAAGTATGTAAGTTGGTTGATTGTATTGTATTGTATAGAGCTTTTTAACGTTCCCCAGTTTTATTATTTAAAGCTTAGCAGGGGATGGCTTACAGACTAACTTATAACCTAACTTACATTAACACCTATGCCTTATCCGGGATTCGAATCCATAGCCTCCCGCATCCCAGATCTGTGACGCACCAACCGACTGTGCCACAGGAGGTCGGCAAGTTAGTTGTAGATTTATTCCTAGACTAAGGACCTTATCACAATATTTCACTACGCGAATGCATAAATTTGGCGCCACATACCTCACGTAGAAATCATTGTGCATGTTTATGTCATTTTGGTTCATTATTAGTACACTAATGTCTTTATTGTATCTAAATTTATATACGTTGTTATAAAAACGTATTTACTTGTCATTAATTTTGAGATACTATTTACACGTATTTTAAAAAGGTGTGTTGCTGGTTTCGTTCACTGATACAGAGAGGATAAATTAAATCATATTCAAAAATTAACTAATCAATAATACTAATTTAAAAGACTTAGACTGCGAAGTTTTTGTAAACTTAATTTTAAAAATGTTCTCGCTAAGCCCAGTATCACGTATATTCACTCAAATTCTTTGTTGGTAACTCAAATGACATTTCGAATCAACTTACGACGTTTTTACATTAAACCAGAGCGTATGATAGGAAGCTAAATTAAAAGTGTTAAAAGTTCTGTTTGGAATGTAACCAGGTTGCAAACTCTGTAACATTGGGAGAATCCACATCATTAATTTCACTCCGTCACTTACTTTTTTTTCTTTCTGCAGTCTTTGCACTTACCATCGGAATGATAATAAAAAGGAGTCGTACGCTAGATGGTGGGTGGTGGGACGAAGACAAAAAAAAACACTGTTGCCCCTGCACCGTTTATTATTCTCATCTGCATATCACGGGTCATTTAACTCCTTCCCCTGCTTTTCATTACACACTTGGAGTGATTTCCCAGGGTGTTACGAGGGTGGCTACTGCCACCCCCTAACAGATCTGCCGCTGTGCCGCACCCCCTCAAACATCGTCTCGCGAGCCCCTCTCCAGCTCACCCAACTTCCGGCCAGACAAACAGCAGGAGCGATCATTTTCTCACACACGCACACGAACGCGTCACTTCTCCGTGTTTGCTTGGGAGAATAACAACATTTCATTTCCTTCAGAAAACTCCAGGAGCGGACTGTGAACTGGAGAAACGTGTGTCAATGAAAGACACCGCAGGAAAAGAAAGACATCATTTTCCTTGTCAAAGATTCAATTTCCTCCACGTAATAATGTAAGGTCGATGCCGTTTCGGGGCCGAATAAATACTGCCCAACCCGTTATATGACCACGTAAAGCCATGGGACAGTAGCTCCCAAAAAGGCATCAACCCAGATATTGCATGTAAATATACGTGTTTATGTTGACTTTTACACATGGCTCGTACAAATACTTCACCTCGGTATCTGACGAGACAGGTTCAGGTATGTCCTGAAAACAATACCAATTTTCAGGGTTTAATCATCATGGGGGATTACGAAGATGTCGGATGCATTGATATTGGATTAATAATGACGTATAGTGTCTTAGCTTCCATACAAGTAAGTAAACGTATTTCAGATAATTCGCTTTTTATTAACTATAATTAGGGGATAGGTTTTACTTTAAATCAAGAAAAAACCTTCTGCTTGATCTGTATGTGTGTACATACATATTTATTATACATTCTGTATTGTTATCTCGCATGTTAACTGATATACTTACTAATATATAGGATGTATCAGAAGTTCGTGCAAATAATGAAGCCACAGCATATGTGGGCTTAAATAACAAGATAATCCTAGTAACAAAATGTCCGGAAAAGCGTATTACTAAATTGACGTTGAATTAGGTCCAAGAGGACACTTGGTACTTAATTTATTGTTGTAAATTGTGCAGAATGTAATACACTACTTTTCCTTTTTGTATTGAATAACCATACCTTTGTTTAATAAATGTAATAGGTACATTTATTTGTTTGTATTATTAGCAACTCCCAGCATTGTTGCGCCTAACATCAACGTCACTTTAGTAATAACAGATTCCTTTTTCGGACATTATGTCATAAGGGTTTTCTGATTGTCAAGGCCCACAGATTCTCTTGCTTCATTTCTTCATGAAGTTCATATACACTCTGTATAATCTATTAAGTGCGATGCGTGATAGTAAATCTACTACTAGAAAATATTTTTTCCTAGGTAACAATATCTGGTGAAGACCATATTAGAAAATGAACAAATAATCTTTTTTGGATAATCATAGTGACTTATCAAGTCATTGTTTCTTTCCACGCATACAGTAATATTCTAACATCCAGTCACTCCAGGAAATAACAAAGATCTTGCCGTCTTAGATACATATGAGATAATGTGATTGCTGTCATCTCACACATGGTTGACAAAGAAAGTCAAGTGTTCAGCAAAATGCTAATAGAAGTAACGAATTATTAGAGAAAAAGCACACTTAATTTCGAATCCGATCAATACTCAGGCCAGCGCTTTTCGTCTAAAGAATAAAAATTCAACTGTTAATATATAATTAGATGTATTTGGAAATAAACCAGTTCGAAAAGTGTAGCAAAATAATTACGGTGTCGTCACTTACAATAAACATTGCGCAAATATCAGAGAAAAAGTTGCTATTAGGAACGATCCGGCGCGAAAACTAACAGGTGCAACAAGGAGAAAACGGCTATGCATACTGAAGAGGTCCACCTTTATATTTTGATATTCTGTAGCTGAAACGTGCGCTCTAGGTGGTAATATTACTACTGTTATAAAAACGTGGATGGATAGCTTTCAATTATACATACTTAAACACCGCTATTTAGATTTGCATACATGGAAAAATTGTATCACCTTTTAGGCGACATCCGACACAATATAGCTGACTCAAAGAAAGCCATTAACGTTGCAATTTTAAAGTGTGTATGGGCAGCAACCAGCATGCACTTGATATTTATTCATGTAGCATTATCTTACAAAGTGGCTGACAATTTGTTTTGGCTTTTACAATGCTTGTAATAGATACTGTCAGCGAACATAATTTGGTTGAAATTTGTCAAATGGCATGGTAGTCATACCAAATAAACCTAAAATATTTGTATGCCCGTCATTAAAAAATAACTGCTTAATGAAGTTCGATTACTTACATTTACCTGGCCCACCGTAGTATTAAATACATGCAAAATTTACCGAATAATGTTTCAGTAGTTTTCGAAATATAATGTAAAAGCGTTATATTTTAATGTGGTGCTGTTTACAAAGTGGAGGGTAGACAACAATATTCACTTTTGAATTCAATGCGTAATACTTTCGCTGTCAGCATAATACATTTGGTTTAAATCGGTTAAATGGTTTCCGAAATATAACATTCCACCTTAAATATTCAAATGACCACAATTTAGAAAGTAAGTGCCTGGCGTGGTCAAAAACTATAAAAGTCAGATAGCCCTACTTAACACAATATATTTACAGAGTTTATTGGAATTCGGTTCACGTGTTCAAAATTTGAAAGGGGGACACACATACGCAGAGACACACACATACTCACAGACACACGGAGAGGAAAGTGATATCATAAGGCTTTCTATCCTTCAGAAAGTAGGCTGAAAACGTCAATTTGGCTAATCACTTGGGCTATTGGCTGGCTACTGAACAGCTGACATACCTGTAATGAGTAGAGGTATTCGAGACGAACTAGAAGTACGGAATATATGCACACACCGGATCGCCCATCCCAAGGCTGGCCTCCCATTCTAAGAGTCGTCGCTCAACGTCTCTCAAAGGACTAGGACGCCGCATGGCCGCAGGGTTGGGTGGGGACGGTGCAGTTGATCACATTCCTCATCCGAAGAGAGTGAAAAATCCCGATGGCCATGCATTTCATCACATTATCAGCTCCACGAAATCACCCCCATATTCATACATTTCGCCTATCTCATTAAATAATCACGAAAAGTGCAGAGGCAAATGACTAAGCGCAAAGACCCGCCACCATGAAGAATGAGCTTATAAGCGAGCGGGCCACCAGTTCTACGCGACGCGACAACTTGCCCAGGGTTTCCAGTAGGGATTGGCAAAGCAGTTACTTTCATGTGACGAATTCCATCGTTCCAGTTCCAAGTAGGCAATACGTTCCAGTAATGCATTATTTTTGTAACACGTTCCTGTGAAGCATTTTCGCCGCTCCCGATGTTCCGGGAAATAACGATTACGTTATTAATTGTTCCAAAGTTTTGCATTCCAAAAAATAACGCTTGCGCATGTGCACTGTTGCTAGCCTAGATGTTCCAAAAAATTTATTTCACACATGTGCACAGTTGCAAGCCGATACGCTCCATACAATAACTTTTTAACGTTCGCAATATTCAAATGTTGGTCTAAGTGAGGCAATCAAAGACGTTCTAAAACAACGGTATAAACAATGGAACGTGAGTAGTGTAGAAATGCCGGTTCGAGAGCAGCCCCCAGCCATCAGAAAACCAACGGCAATTTGAATGCACAAGCCATCAGAAAACCATCAGAAAAAATTATCACTATGCATTTCTTCTGGAAAGTAGATTCCAAACTAAACAACACAGCCTCATTTATCGATCACAATAACAGGTTTTTACGACCCGAAGGCAGGTACGTCCTGTATCCGCCCTCACTGAGACTGTACTCTGATTAGTAAGTCAGTACTCGACACTTTCTCCTCTTCTGGTCTTCTCTTCTGCCTGCGTCAAGTGAGTATTAACACTGTTTTATTGGTTTTCTCTCGTGTAAAAAACCTGCCATCCACACGATTTGGAATAAAATAATTCCTGGATGTTCTAGGTCCTACCCGAGCTATTCGAGAATGGTCCACTGGAAATTGTTATCGTTATCGAGGAATCTCCAGACAGGGGGCTTCCAGATGATGCGTTTGACCATCAAGCTCCAGTCCACCCTTGACTCCCCGAGAGGAGGTATTTCTTTCTTTGTTCTGTGTTCTATGACACAAACTTCCTTTGCGCTAGGTATCTAGTAGCGCACGTTAAACAGTTTAGTGTGATCGATGTACCTGCGGCCGTGGATCATAACGGCTTCTCTTTTGCACTTTTCCAGCTCAAAGACCTCCCCCAGTCTTTCGTGTAATAATTCCAGGAATCTTGTCAGTTCACCTATATCTCTTGAAATGTTATTCGTAACCAACAGCATTCGGTCTTCGTAATCTGAACAAGGGAACACTACGTAATGCCCTCCATCCATATTCCAGATCCGTCTTGTCATTATTTTAGAGGACAAGTTAATGTCCTCGAGATTTGCAAGCCTCATCTTAAGCTCTAATAACTTTGTACATTTCTGTTAGGTCAACAAACTTGATATCCTATTTGGGAAGATGCACCGACACATGCTCCGATTCCATTGATATGCTTGTTATCTGCTCCTCTTTGTGATTAAATATAAACCAGAAAACACAACCTGTCAGCAAAGTGTCGGTAAACTGTCGGCCAAATACCTGTACTGTCGGCAATTGTCATTTCAATGCCAGAAGATAGCCATCTGACAACAGCGTAATGTCTTTTTTGAAACAGATTGTTAGCCGTTAGAAAAAAGACAACGGCCCGCTGTATTTTTTAGGTAACAAATGGATGTCACCGAAAATATGTCGGCATGATATCGCAGAGGAAACATGTTGCAAGTATCTCCAAAATGCTTCTGGGCCGATTCCCATATGGCATCTTTGTCTTTTCGGTAAGCTGGCCATTATCTTATTTGTTCTTTCCCAGCAAAGTTTTCGATACAAGGCTCTTTATCACAATAACGGTATATATATATATATATATATATATATATATATACAATACAATTAATATATATATATATTAATTGTATTGTATATAATATATATATACATATATATGACATATTTTTGCCGACAAACTTTTGGAATGTGTTTTGAATAGACTAGATGTTAGCTGGCTCTTAATGGTATGGTGTATTATTTGAGACCGTGTGTTAGTCATCAGCAAGATTTTTCGTGATTATAAATGTATCATGTGGTAACCTATGGCATTTGTTTGCTGCGAAATTTTTTTTTTTTTTCATTTGTACAACCATCCGACAGATATATTAAAAACTAATAAAAATTATTTTGTTTGCAAGCCTCTGAAGAAAATATTTTTAAATAATCAGTGTTGTAAAATTATTTGTTATATTGTAATAGAATTTATATATTCCTTTATAATAATTTGTTTCATGATATACTTCAAATTACTGGAGCGGATTAGAAACTTACACCGTGGTGTATAGGATAATATGCTGAACTGTCAACTCATGGATGTTAGGTTCGAATCCCGCACTCGGTTAGCAATGAATTTTCTTATTATAACATGTGTTGAGAAGTAAATGAAATTAATATATGTAAATAGGTATTGGCAATTACTAAAACTTTAATCGAATAGTTAAGGATTTTTCCATCGTTACACTGCTTTTTTCTGGACATCATGTCGCTGCAGGCACGGCATCGTAACGACATCCAGCGGTCGCAGGTCCGGCATCATGACGACATCCAGCGGTCACAGGCCCGGTATCGTAACGACATCCAGCCGTCACAGGCCCGGCATCGTAATGACATCCAGCTGTCGTAACCCCGTCATCATAGCGACACCCAGCCTTCGCAGGTCCGGCATTGTAACGACATCCAGCCGTCGCAGGCCCCACACTGTCGGGCAACAGTTATCCGCCAGTCCGTATTTCCATCGGGCCGCTTCCGGCATAAGACAGCGGGCCGGTATCGGCTGGCCGGAGTTTGTCGGCTAGATTTTAACCGGCCCGATTCCTGCCCACATTTTCCGTGTTTGCTGCGGAGGTTCTCATCTTACTGGTTAACTTATTTTTGTCGTGAATACGTCTTTAAATTTGCAACATAGGGGGAGGCAATCCAGAAAATCCGATGATAACAAAATCGGGGGTACAAAAATTGGCATTGCTGCTCCGAAAATGTCATCTACATTCAGAATTCAATTACACCACTCGATTTCCAAAGGATCAAAGAATATGTTGCTTTGAGTAAGGACTGCGAAGGATCGTGTGTGTCATGTGGATTTTGGAGGGGGGAGGGGGGCAATTTTGAGTTCGTTTCGCCGCATCTCATAATATCAGTGTAGTATAACTTTTGACTAGGAGAAGCTACGATGCTCGTTTAAGTTTTAATCGACATCTCTCGCCAAGATCAATCGATTGCATGTAATAAAAAAATTTGTTTAGCTTGGTTATGGTGAAATTGTATGAGTTTAAAGTAAAGAATTAAGAAAACATAACACAATGTCGGCCTATACTCGCCAAAAAGCCAGGTCGAAATGCAGAAATCGTGTACGGTTGGAAAGAGCATCTCGGAAGTAATCCAGTGACACACAAAATAAACCCCTTATTATCGAGTGAAGCGGTGCCGGGAATGTAAAATAACATCAAGGCTTCCGAGCGAGTCAACGCAGACGTATTCACACAAAACGAACGGCAGTGTCCCCATCACAGCCACGCCCCATTTTTCCCCAGTTAACTTGTTTAATCACAATAACAATGCGACACATGCGGGGTACCATCGTATTGAAACCATATACTGTCGAGAATTCCCACGTTCCACAATTTTAGGAAGAGCCATGTCGCCGATCATTCCGAGATACCATGGTCTGTTCGTCAACGTCAGCATGCAGTCTTTAGGGATTGATGGATCGGATGAGAATCTGACAATTTTCCATAGCTCCTATTCCGTGGCCTCCAAGAATCCCTGAGCTGACAACACCAGATAACGCACTCTAAGGTTTCGTCAATAAAAGTGTGCCGAAACGCTGATATTTAAACAACGATCAGCTCAAAAATGCATTGCACACCGCCTTTTAGAAAATAACCTCAATAAAGTTGATTAAGATGCATAACAATAGGTACTTAGTGGTTCATTCAGCTATGCAATGACCATGAATGTATGTATGTTTAGAATTTCTTAGAAGTATGATCCAACTTTTGAGATACATTCACACATACGGTCTTATTGTATTAAATAGAACTTATAGGGATATGTGGATTTTGTGCACATCATTTAACTAATTTCACCTACGACATATTTAGTTTATAAAGCTAAATCATCCAGCTGTTCCTTTTTGCTCCCTAAATCTCTAATATGTTCTTTGTAGTGTTAGCAAGAAAATAATTTTCTTTACAGGGTCATGCGATAATATGTGTGGTTACGTGAGCTTATGTGATAGTGCAAGCAATGACAGAACTGTGGAAAATAATTTTAACGTATGTTACAAATAAAAACATATATTTTCCTCTTCAGAGGTGTGTTACATAAGAGTCATTATTTTCCTCTACTTGTACTGTCTTTATATTTGCGTAATGTGTCTCACGACCATCTATTGTCTTGCTCATTATCGCGTAAACGTCGTTTTAAAAACGTGCCATCAGATGAAAACCTTAGATCTTCAGTAAATAATCCCTTGCATCATTTTAAACGAGTTCTTTTATGATAACTTTTCCTCATTACGTAACTAGATTGCAAACAATACCTATTACTTCGTGGAAGCAGTGACCTCGGGTTCAAGACCTAGAAGAAGTTTTCTTCATAAAATACCTAGTACTTTAGGACTATTAAGTTTGTATAGTACCGTATAGGGAGAAACAGGGTTAAAACTTAAACTTGCCCACCGGTATTTCCCTGCAGGCTCATTTTTACTTAAACTGCTGATACACTGTCAAAAATACCTACATTTTTAAAGTGCACGCGAGAGTTCTTCGTTCTTTATAATATACAGCAGAATTAGAGGAGCAAGAAGTTAAATCATGGTTTACATTATTGAAGACCATTTTTCATTAATACTTCATTTACAAGAATGGCACAGTTTTCAAGAAAACAAAAAGACACTCGACGCTGCAATAGATTTGGCTGATAACACATGTGTATTGACAAAATGAAATAATGCTTAAAAACAGCAGTGACTTATCTTAAGAGATTTCAATTACTTATTAATTAAGAAACTCAAAAACCAAAATAATGAAAGAGAAAAATACGAAGCAGATTACGCAAAATTAGAAGGAAGAAAGAAATGCAGGACGTTTCATAATTTGTTTGAAGGGAACGCTTAGCGAAAAAAATTTTACACGACAGTCTGTTACTCAAGGCGGGCTGTTTTTTACCTGCTAGCATTTACAAACCGACCATTTCTGTTTCATATTCTGCCGTTTGATTGATCAATTTTTCGGTGTGGAATTTTATTGCACTGTTAGTTTAGTTTATAAATGCAGCATAATTTCGGGGCAAGTGCCGTGAAGTAAAATATGGAAAAAAAGTGAATGCATGTTATAAAGCTTCGGCTAGAACTGTTAACAATGTAAATATCAAGCATAGTTGTCAGTTTAGGCTATTCACGGTAAAATGAGCACTTTTAAAGCCCTGCTTAAGACCTACTTGCGTGTACGTTATGTATTCGTCCGCCTTATGTAAGATTAACGTTGTCATGGGCCTCGTATGTTTATTCATCCGTCGGTCAAGTGAAATCGTGAAATTATTAAAACAGTAAATATTTTACAAATTTTGCTCATTTTTAATCTTTGATTCATTTAAAAAAAACGAAAGGCGAAAGAAATAATTTAAGTCATCAGAAATGGTTACCGAACATTTTTTTATTCAACATTAAGATACGGAACTAATTCCCATCCATCTTTACCAATTTAACTGGGCGCATGTCACTCAGGGCGCCAGTTAAAATTAATGCACGTAACGGCAGTGACTTTTTTCTAAGGTTGATTTCCAAAAGTGCTCACTTCATCATAAACAGCCTTTAACATCAATGAAAGATAATTTTCCGTAGTGCTTTAAACATATGTTTGATTTTTTTTGAGAATTAAAAGATATTACAGGACATGGAATTTGTTTTTATCTGTTTTCCGTTTCCTATGTCAAAAATAACGTCCCACTTTCTTGGACGTACAGCATACAGTATGTTATATTTGCTATTTAAATAATACATCCGCGAAATTTGTGCAAATGGCTCGACACAATCCCATTAGATATTTCCGAATTAGGGTGTTACCCTTCTGTTCTGACGGCGTACTGGGAGGTTATGCAAGATGCAAAGAAACCGACACTGAACGCTAATCGCAACGACGTCGGTTCTTCATAAAATGCTCCTCGGAGTTTACAAGCGATCTACGAAAGTTCCCTAGAGGTTGCATTAAATATTCAGCGCGCAGGCACCACCTGAACTTCTGGGACGAAGCAACTGAGTTTCAGCCCAAACAAAGTGCCTTTTTTTATTGCAGCTGCAACGCCTCGTCCCATGTTTTATTTCCTTCCGCCCGAACCAATTACGCCTTTCGGATAACGCCCTTTTTTTTATCGCTTCTACCACAAGCCTGAACGTGAGGTTAGTAATCTTTTATAACTTTGGAGCTCATAAATTATCACTTTCAAGCTGTTGGAATTACATCAAGTAGAAACTTGGCCCATAAGAAGCTTTATTACATATGGTTGACGAAATAAAAATGTTAGTGTCTTCTAGAGGGTTGCTTTTTATAATGGTTATGTATGTACCAGGAAATAGATAATAGATAATTTCAAATAAAATTTTTAAAATACCAAAGCCATTCAAAATATTTACAATATGTCTATGAGTATTTATATTCTGTTTGGCGTAGAGTTCAGGAATAGGAACCAGGATCCGTCCACCATCTTGGCAGGTGTGGCCGGTTGCCATATTGGTTGGTGCCGTCCGCCATCTTGTTAGGTACGGTCGGTTAGTAATATTATTTTAATTTACATGTGCGCCGGCGAGAGGGAACAGTTGGGTAATTTGTGGATGCGTGGCACATTTAGAAAGGCGTTTTAGATTGTTGTTCGGTTCTAGCTTTTTCGTAGTGCTAATTTTGAGGGCGTGCAGTGTAAGTTTTATTCTAAAACAAATTTGGTAGCACATTAGAAATTTCTATTTTTGGTATTAAATCCCGTTGAGTATTTGAAATACTTTTATGTGCTGTGTGCAGGCGTATTACTGACGTCCTCATTTGGCTTGGCTTGAGTTACCTCACTACGCATTGCCGCTTGCCTCCACAGCTTTCTGCAAGGTCTTGTTTTAAACGTGTGTGTTCATACAATATGTCTTTTACGGCTGAGTGACTTGGAGGGCTGCATGAATTTTCAGTTGCTACTCAATGGACTAGTCACTTTATAAAAATTTTTAATAAGTTTTGATATCCATTTTACTTGAGGAGCGCTTGAAGGGCATTGTGCTGCCACTCCCCGTTTGTAATTATGGTGGTGTCAATAATTATTCTTGTATCTTTTGAAGGTTACGTATTTGTGGCAACACAATGCTAACTCACAATTTGAAGGTTTCAAACACTTCTAGGAGTTTTGGACACAGTAAGTTAAACCGGATAGTTATCATTCAGAATGCGCTGGTGTATGTTTTGCCGTGCGCTTATTGATGCGCATGTGCTTTTGAATGTAAAATTGGTATTCATGAGTGAGGAAATATTTTGTGATGCCTCACCCAAAATTCTGACGTCTTCTTGAGCAGGGAGTTTGCTTAAAACAAATATTTTCATCAGTGAAAAAATTTCAACCTTCTACATATCGGAATTTGGCCAAGAAGACGTGGTTTTTACCATATACCAACTGTATGTACCTTGTGATGACGCAGCCCGGGGTGGGCTGCACCAATTCGACGGTGTCACCAATGGCATCGATTCCTGCAACAGTCCGGCATAGTGACTTTCCGCCTGCTTGGTCTCATCATGTTGCTGGGCGCTCGCCCTACATGATGTGTGTGCTCAAACGAAGACCATTGGATGTCACTGAATTAACTGCTATAAGGAGTAATGGCTGTTTAACGAACTTTTTCCCTATTTGGTTATGTCTAATTCTATTGGCTGTTAATTTTGGTAACCCCTCCCGGGTCTAATGCTTTGTTGATCGTATAAATAGTTCGTGCACATCTCTGGCTTGGGGTCGAAATCTGCCACTGCCCCAGAAGGAGTCACCATACCACCAGTTAAGTAATGTGTAATTGACGGGTTTCCAGTATACCCCTTATGGCACTTGTAGCAGGCACACTTGGTGTCCTGGGTAGGAAATAGGCGCTAAGATGGCTAGAGGACTTTGATAATTTATTTTAATTCAGAATGTTAGCACCATGAGGAAATTAATTGGCAGCAAATTTTAATATTTTCATCTCACTTAAAGAGTTTGTTAGCAAAGCGCCAAGTTTTAAAAATGGGAAATGTGTGGGTTTTTCGAAAATTTTTGCATGGCATTTTAGAGAATTTTAAGCTAGCTAAAATTTAAAAACAAAGTAAAAGAATGGTAATTATTGCTGGATTGTACCAATAAACATTTCGAGGCGTCATGTTTAGTTGGCCTCGTAATCATTTTATAAGCCATGAATTATTTATTTAAACTCCTGGAAAATGATTCAATTGAAACTTGTCCACTTAAATTGGTGTTTCTGAAAATCAGACAAAATTTAATCTTGTTACCAGATTTTTGTGTAATTTTTGACCACTGGTAAATATTGGTGACATATAAGAATAATAAAATATACTTTGTACTCTCTGATCTTCGTGAAAATAATAAAACTCTTGATAATATATACAAATTGACAGTAAAGTAAGTAGCTGCAGACTTTAGTTTTGTTCTAGGTCATCAGTATAATCTAAAATTATTCATAAATATAATAATTGGCAATTTTTTTTGTGAACTGCTGTACGGATAGATAATATATATATATATATATATATATATATATATATATATATATATATATGTATAATATGGTCATATAAGTCTCCATACTAACAACTTGGAGAAAATTTTTTTTTAAGTAAATAAAAATATAGACTACTCTCCAGCGCGGTGATTCTGTATCCCTACAGCAGTTCACAAAATATTGTAAATTATTATATTTATGAATAAGTTTTTATAACAGATATATATTATATATATTATAGATATATACAAACTATTGAAGTCCATGCACTATTGTAGGCCTTGTGGCAACACAATTTTTTTTTTTTAATTTTTGTCAAATGTCCGCACTTCGGTGCTTATGAATATTTGTATGAAATATGAAAATATCTCCAAGATATGTTAATTGCACCTGTAATGAAAATAAAAAATACACAAACAAAATTTTTTTTTGAAACCACTCGTGAATTTTACTGGTTACAAGATCTTACCATTTGTTTTAAGTATAAGTGTTATTTCAAAGAATTGTCTTAATGTTTGCTCTGCTTTGCGAGGGTTTGTTTCTCCTTCCTTAGGGAGTTTTGACCTTTGATTTTGGGACCTTCTGTTCCATCTTGCCACGTCCTTTGGGGTCAAGGGCGTTGCAATTCAAATCAATTAAGAGAATTACGTCTCTATTTTGCTAAGATTACCCTAAAAGTAATTTCATGTTATTGAATATTTTAATTGGGCGTTAAAGAATCTGAACCAATTCTAGCTCACTTACACATATACATTTCTACGTAAGCCTATTGGTAAAATACGTGTACAAATTGTAGTTATGCCACTTTCATTAAGTGGTGAATTAGTAGTATCAGCTGTGCTGATTTTTACCACTTCCTGTACTATGTCTCAACTACGTCAATGACGTGGTCAGTTTGCAACATTCATTATTTTGGTGCCTGATACAGATTATATTAATTATTAAATTTGTAGGGACAGCCGATTCTGTATTGAATAATCATGTACAGTATTTGCTTAAAGTGCTTACACAGCATTGCATAAGGTACAGATTGTCAAATGCTTCCAGCCGTATTGTGGCATAGTCAATTCGTGTTAATTGGAAGTTATGAATTATGCTATCCTTTTGAGTGGCTTCATTTACTTTTAATGATTTTGTATTCTTGGCATCTTACCGTAAATGTTATTTGAAATGCAAATACAGTGTACATAAAAAAATTATTTTGCTCTCATATTTTTTTATTGTTTAAAAATAACCAATTTTGAGTGCATTTGTTTATATAATTTGTACCTTCTTGCACAGCGATAGTAATGCTGTTGCCGCAAGTGTCCCATCTGAAGAACTTAATGGTGCTAATACTAGACCCATGGCGGACGTCTCCATAGTATATATGCCAGGTACCGTCACCTGCTGCGACGATATACCACTCGCCAAGACCTCTATCAAACTAAAACTCCATAAAATGAACCCAGCTACCTATCTATATATGTGTCCATGACGTCATGGAAATATTGTGGTGCATCACAGGATGTGAAGGCACATACACTGTTGCACCTGGTGATGAGTTGACGAGTGCAACATTCACTCTCACAGTAGGCATTGAAAATGTGGAGAGGTATAGGCACGAAAAGATGAACTGCGAAGAAGCTGAAGATGGAGGCCTCGCCTCCATCTTCGAGGTGTTGTATTTTTTGTGGTGAAATTATTCCTTAATACTGATATTTCTTTAGGCGGAGAATTTATTGGCCCATCTGCCGACAAACCCTCGTGACATGGGGGCAAAGTCTGCCTATCCGATACCACAAAGGTTGTTGTGGTTCTCACTTGATGCGACACCACAGCTTAAAGGTTGATAAGAGCTAATGTGAAATAAAACATTTACTAAATATACTACTTATCTTTAATGATAACTAAAACAATTACAATTGAATAGTAGCAGGTGGGGGAAGGACAGATGAGGGAATTGCTCTCTTTTCTCTCGCTAACTCGCCCCTGAAGATAGCTGGAGATCGGTGCCCTCGCTATCTGCGTCCGTCTCGTGTCGCCGACGAACCAAGAAGACGCCGTTTCCAGGTTCCACGTAATGTGTTGTTGTAACTTCTCCCTTATCCGCCGATAGCTTGCCGTGGGCGGTGTTACAGTTGCCGGCCGATGTCTCTTACGTCTTGTGTCAGCCAGACATAATTACAACGATCCAACTTGCAAGGTTTGTGTCGAACGGTTCCACTTCCACAGTGCAGCTCACGCTGATCCAGCCCCTGAGTTGGCAGCATTTCACCTGGGCAGACCACGTGGCCAGTGTCGCAACCATAACAAGGTGTCAGGTGCGGAGATGGAGTCGAAGGTATAGTGATTTTTCTTTAGCTTAGTTTTTTTACTCATCGGGCAATCCAGCCATTGGTTCTACTTGGGTACATATTACATCAGATGCAGACGCATGAAACACCAAGTCACATGTATCACACGCATTACTCGGTTCTGCAAGGCGCAGGACCGAGTGCACGTGCAATCCATGACGTGCTTGCGCCGGCCGAGGGACGAGGTAGGATGACAAAATATATATAAATGTGTTTGTATGAAACATTAACACTACTACAAGTTAAGGAAGAACCTAACTACCATCGCTGTGTTTTCTGTAGCAAAGCTTATTACTCTTCGGATAATCTGCACTTGTTATGCATAATGGTATATTATTCGGGATCCATCTCGTGCAAGTAGGGAATGCAGGATTTTTTCAGAGTGTCTAGAATTTATAACATGGAGAAGCTCATTTACCATTTAGATCAAATGAGCACAAGGATGGCCCTCGATTAAGTTTGAGGCTAGTAGCAAGTGAGGTCTCAAGGTATTTTCGGATGTGCGAAATTTTCCCACCCCAACTGAGATCTTTTTTTTTTCTATTGCGGATATCTTAAAGTAATGGAAAATAGAGGAGCCTGGGCCAAAGGGATGGTGATGGGAGAGTCAAAGCTGTTCATGCTTTGTCATTCTAGTCGGCCGGCGGCCATCTTGTTCGCCATGTTGTATGTCGGTGAACTTGGCCTTTGACCTTGACACATGACAACCGAGATCTTGTTTTGTTTGCCTACCGTTTTGGAGATGGGCTGTTCGGGAAGATTAGTTGACCTCTGCCAGAGCTTAGAAGCCAGAGATTGTTCTCGGTTTAATTTTTAAATAGTTGTGGATTTACATTTTTGAATAATAAACAGTACAACTGAAATTGGAAATATTTACCTTAGAATACCTCTTAATGGCCATGGGAAATCTTAGGTGGCCAGGTTGGGAGACATGAACTTTTTGTATATGTTGTAAAAGAAGCCAGAGAGAAAATTTTAAGTGGCTGTCAAAGTTATGGCAAGGTGAAAATTTAAGGATGAAAATACAGGATAAGTCGCCCATTTTAAGAAAGTTTTACCAGAATTTTATAGTATTCAATGGAATGCACAGGTGCGTGCATATATTATTCTAGTTTGAATAACTTTTTGGCTTAAAACCTAGGTTTTACTATAGGGGTGATATGGTGAATTTTTTAATCAATTTTGGTGAGATAACTTTGAAAGAGTCCTTGTGGGACAATATTTTATTTATTTTTTTTTTTTTTTTCTGTGAAAAGGAATTGTTAAAATTTTGTGAGATTTATCAGCTGTGATAAAAATTGTCAGTTAAATTATTAAAGACCATTTGGATCTTTGCAATATCTTTCTAAAGAAAAGGAATTAATCTTGCTGTATTAAAAATGAATATGAAATTTACGTATGTTTCTATTTCGTAGTGTAGATTAACCTTGTGCAAATTAATGCAGTTTTTGGTAGTATATTTTCTGCTTAATTGACCACGTTTATACATGCTCTATACTCTATATCTCTTTCTTTATCTAACATTGCTTTTAAACATACTTGGGTATATTTGTATATTTCAGGTGTCCTGGACTTTCCTGAGCCTCATAATAATAATTTAGTGGTCTCCACTCGCTGAAGAGTTTGAAGAAACGAAATATAGAATTTCTTTGCGTATTCTTTATTCTGTTTGGCGGGACATTGGGACTCTATTTGAAGTTTGCAGAAATAGGTCGGGAGATAAAGTTCTTCAAAATATTATATATTTTATTAACGGTTAACAGAGTAGTATCGTGTATATAAAATAAATTTTTTTATTACTTCGTAAAATCTTTGAAATTCCGGGTTTGTAACGTAACTTAGTTCCAGTTGAACACATTTCGCGTTTCCTCTACACACCGTGCTCCCTTAAGTGTGTTGCGTGTTACAACGTTTAGAGAAATAGTAATATGGTACCCCGTTTTCGTCATTGAAGATAAATGTAAATAACATTTCGGTTTTCAGAGAATAATTACGTTATTTAGTGCTCTTGTCCTATTTCAAAACTTTGACGGAAACAAAAAAAAACACAGTAGGTACTGAATAAAATCATGATTAGTTCATAATATTTTTTTCTTTAGTATGCATCACTGAGTGAAAGCACTTCCATTCTGCAAGCAGTATCATTATACTGACACTAAGGGATTGAGTGGATCAAACAACATTCGAAGGAATCTGGGTCATATTTCAGGCGTTTTTATAAGCCATATATCTACTTTTTTTTTTCTTTTTTTTTTTTACTAAGTAATACATTTGTGTAGAAAACGTCACTTGTAATATTTTCCGGATAAAAAAAATCGGCGATGCTTTAGTCATCGGATTAATAGGAAACGTATTTACAGTAAAAAAATGACACGTCGTAATTATTTTTATTGGTATACGCAGGCCCTATTTTACATACTTGTTTCAAGGGACCCATGAAGCGGGTTTTGCAATGGGGATGCCTGCAAGTAATTTCTCAGCAAAAAGGAGGTAGTCATGACTTTTTAAGGATTAAGAGCGAAAAATAACGTCTCATGTTTTTTTTGCATTAAAATTGATAGAAATTAAAACTAGCTTTCGAGGACATCTTTGAGGACTTTACTTGCAGGAAAACTAGAAAATAAAACAGCTGAGGTAAAAAAAAAAAAAAATAAGATCTATTGGATGAACAAACTAAATTAGATAAAATAGTAACTCTGAAATACATGAAAGGGAGATTATGTGGTAGATTGGTCCGAAGTGCACTTGTGTAATTAATTTTGCAGTTGCATGTTGATAGCCGATAGCCAAAGATGGCGAAAAATAGGAGACACTCCGAAGGAAAGCTAAAAGAGAAATACGTCTGAAACAAAAACTAGCATAATAATTTTTGTTTTTGGAGGAAAAGGAGAAGGGGGGAGGGGCACACTAATTTACTCTATTCCCAGGGCGGCACAAACCTTAAAAACAGGCTTGCTTACATTTCTATTGAAATCAATATATAGATATAAACACGAATGCGAGTACACGTATATTTAATCACTTTTCTATCTTACGACTCTATTAATTTTTATTCTTGCTCGAATAATTTAAACACGAAAAAATATATTTTATTTAAGGTTAAGTTAAAACGCAATTTACGAAGCACTATTCTATTACGTTAAAACTCACAATTAACGTGGTGGCTTCCGACTTACCGGTGATGAAGTGTAAAGGTGGTTGGGGAGGGAGGAGGGCGTTTGTACTAGTTAAACTTTAATATTAGTTGAGGGAAAGGTGCACATATAAGGCTTATCAAGAATGCTAAATTGGAACATAGCGATCAAAAGATAATACTACTCTTGAGAACTCGCCTTTGCTCTCCGATATTGGAAAGCTGGGGTGTACATCAGCATACCAACTGGTACGTCTTGGGGTTTGAACTCTATGTCATATTAGGATTCTAACTATGACGCATTGAAGTAGGTGCCTTAAAATAATATATTCTCTCTGTTACACTGTCCCAAAATTACCCAGAAAACAATTCATGCAGAATAATTTAATTGTGTAAATTGTCATCGTCGAATGAAAATCACTTGTAACTAATAAATGCTCCACTGCTGAATTGCAATAAAATATTTGTCTTGAAATGCTTTAATTCTCCGCCTTTCCCCCGTGTTTATTTTCTTGTGATTCCTCCCGGAGAAATTGCAGCTTTATCCAGATGAGATTTATTTCCCTCGTATAAATGTAAAGCACGTTGCTGTGGTATAGAAGAAGTAATTAAATATCACTGCTTACAGAAAACTGTTAACATCAAATAGTAATTAATATTTTCAGGCCATCTCTGTTTTCAAATAAGAGCAGTATTTAAATCTTATGCGATACCGTTTATTACTCCTTTGATCTTTTCGTATATTTTCCCTTCCTTTTATTTGACGTTTGTATAGTAAAAAGTAGACATAAATTAAACATTAACAAATAAAACTTGCACTACTAAAGTTTAAAATTATATTATATCACAAAATTATATTTCAACGAAAGATATATATATATATTTTTTTACCTTAACATAGCTATCGTACGAAAAAGTTTACGGAGTCCTTGAAAGTTTAGGAGGAATGAAGCGAATATTCACATATTAAAAAATGCCAGTTGTTCCTAAAAACTGTACACATAAATTATTAGTATACAAAGATACAGATGAATTAATTTTTCCATTTTTAAAATGCTTGCTTTCAATGAGGCACATTTATTGGAAAATGAACTGGTCACTACAATTATTTCAAGTTTCGCAGGCAAGTATTTGGTCGTAAGATTATTATCTTGTATTTGCAACAAAATTTTTTATTAGCCATTACAAAATTAATATTTTTTCGCAGTTAATATAAAAATTACTTATATGTGGGGCTGGAAATTTTCTAAATGGGAAGAGATGGGAACTTATCAGCAATGAAATATGAATCTGACATTTTGATATTGTTGCTGCAAACACCATACCAACTACAAATATATTTTTTGTCGCACTACGTTTGTAAAAATTACAATAGGCCATATACTTGAATAACTAAGAAACTCTTTACGATAAGCTTATAAAATGAATGCATAAATTTAGGAAACGCTTTGAGGCCAACACCCAAAAATTATAGAGATGCTCACCTACCAAATATTGACAGTAATCAGTTAGTCATGTAGTAAAACAACAATTAAATTTAATTTCACGTTTTAAAAATCTTGGGGTTTATATTTTAACATGGATATTTCGTTGTCCAGAAATAATGTTTGTAATATTGACGTAGAACTGAATAAAACTACTGATTAGTCAAATTATTAGAGGTTTTTGTCTTTTTCTTAAACTGGTTTACTGGTGCAAAATTAAAAATACTTCAAGATCAGAATCACAATCATATGTGTACTCGACATTGTTTTCCACGATAAATATTATACATCTTTACTTCTAACACAACAAACTCCATGCATCCGAACACTTATGTAAGTAGTTTAGCTGCATAAATGTTGTTTTAATATGGTAACAAATTTTCTTAAAAATTGTTCAATACTGAATGTAGTTGCAACAATTCTCACTGCTGAAGTGGTAAATAAAATGCATGGTTGCATTTGAATTGAGATTCAATGCTCGCATTTAATATAAAGAAAATTGTCACATAATCAAAGAGGGTTTATGTACAGAATTACATTAAACTGCAAGTGCATTTTTGAGAGATGATTCTTTATGTAAAATGGGATATAAAACATAATCGACCCATGACCTAAAGTAGAATTTGAGGGAGAAGCAAAACCGTGAAAATTGTGAGATAAAATTATATGTTTGCAAAAAATATCAGAAATTACGTGAGGTGAAACAAAACATTCGTGAAAATTGTTAAAGGCTCTTCACGATAAAAGTGAGCACTTCTAAACTCAACCTTAGAAAAAACTCACTGCCTCCTGCCTGCATATATTTTAACGGGAGCACTGAGTGACACGCGCCTAGTAAAGTTGGTAACGATGGATGGAAAGTAGTTTCATATCTTAACGTCGAATAAAATTAAATTGTTTCATTGCCTTTCTGTATTTTTTAATTCATCGAAGTGTAAAAATTAGCTGATCTGAAAAATATTTAAGTTTTTATTCTAACAATTTCAAATCACGCCCGAATAAAATGATGAGGCCTTTGGTAATGTAAATTTTACACAAGGCGGGATAATACACAACGTACATACAAGTAGATCTTAAGCAGGGCCTTCAAATAGGCTCATTTTACCGTGAATAGCGTATAGACACATTTGATATCTGACACGTGAATATTTTGAATATATAGGTTGTTCAAGGTAAAATGCGCACTTTTGAAAGACCTGCTTAAGGTATACTTGTATGCACGTTGTGTATTCTTCGGCTTTATGTCAAATTAACGTTACCATGGGCCTCGCCACTTTATTCATGCGTCGATAAAGTGAAACTGTGAAATTATTAGAAAAGGAAAATTTCGCAAATATGCTTATTTTTTACGAAAAAATAAGAAAGCGAAAGAAATAATTTAAGTCATTATAAATGGTTATCAAACACCTTTTATTTTAAGTTAAGATATGGAACTACTTTCCCTCTATCGTTACCAACTTAACTGGGCACATGTCACTTCGTGCGCCCGTTAAAATGTATGCAGGCAGGAGGCAGTGACTTTTTTTCTAAGGTTGATTTCAAAAGTGCTCATTTTATCATGACCCGCCGTTAGTAATATTTTCTGTCGTAAGGAAATAGGGAGGGTACCGGTACTTTGTTATTGACCGGTAAAAGTATGTTACCCGTCGGGTGTCTATATATTTATACAATTTATTGTCTATTCACCGTTTCTTCGCACTTTTCAAAACAAAACATTGAAAAATCACTCCATGTATGACGTCTTTGGTTATTTCCTAAATATGTCATGTACCACAAGCATTTTGTACTTGTGTTACCATAAGAGTACCTTTGTTTTAAGTTCAACCTTTACATATATTTGTCCATTAATTACAGTTTTTCATTTGTAATTAATGCTAATAAAAACACAGAGAAAATAGTTGCATTGGCAATGCCTAGTAAGTAAAAGTTCTTATGCAAATATTACACGAGTGCGCACGAATGCTGTGTTGTCGCTTTAGGGTAATTTACTGAACTCGGTTACGCTTTGTTGGCATGAGGCGGATGAATATCCTGGAAGTAGAACATTAGTAGAGCTTCAAACATGTTTGAAGCAACTGTAAATGGACTAAAGTAGTCACGTGTACATTAAAGGAACACAAAAAGCTGCCCTGGTGTAACACTGCCAAGTGAGTTTCATCTCGTGTAGTTTCTGACATTTTTAAAATAACTAATTTTAGTTCCCAGTTTTCAAGTGTTCGTCTCTCCATTAATATTCGCGTTATGTCATTAGGTGCATGGTGTTTTGTACCTCATTTTACATCAGTCATATCGGAAAGTTGTGTTTAAAATGAAGGTTAATTCCTTATGCTGATTTTAAAAAAAAATACCGTTTGTGGCTGGCATCTAAATAGCGGCCAAATCGTTACGTAAAATTTTCGATTAGGCCAAACAACACTAATTATTTGGCTTTGTGAACCAATTTGACTCACTTGGACGAACTGAGGCTTGCTTGTACCAACAAAATACCGTTTATCTCAAATAAATGACATGCAAACAAATATATTTGGTAGGCCTATAATAAAAAATAATTTATCAGTGTATGCGTAGGACAGTCGTACGAAAATACAGTCATTCCATCGTCCAGTGAGTTATAACTTTATTTGTAGGGACTATGCAATGTTCAAAGTAGTGGCTTAGGTAACATTTCCATTAGGCCAATATCTTATCATTGATAAGAATACAGCTGCGAAAATAATATTCGTGGTCATTTCTAAGAAATTCTAAGTAGGCTCGTATAGTTTATTTTCGATAGCCTATATAAGAAAATGGTGATTCCAGATAATTTTACACTTTATGGAAACAGTCAAATTTTCCACTTGATAAATAAAATTGTCATGCAACTTACACGATGAAGTGTAGATGTATTGCTATTTCATGAACTCCTATTTCTGACAGCTACAATGGTAGGAAACACTGTTTTTATACAGATTTCGTGTTTGGATGATTTCGAATTTCTAGTATACCAAGTCTGCTGTGATTAAAATACCGTCCATTTATTATCACTCTTAATTACTGTTAGGGAAATGATTGCTTGCAAGTATAACGCAATATCTACCCAGGGTATCTCGAACGAGGTTTAAAACTTAAACCTATATTTTCGTTCTCACACATACACCAGTTCTATCTCATTATATGCATACACAGTAGAGCTGTAGTTGGGATTTATTACGTTTGACTGTTACTCAACAAGGTGTACTTCTGGAGAACAATATCTGAACGATTTCCACCGTCAAATATTATGTCATATACGTTTAAGTGTGTATCACTAACAAACACTTCAAAATGGTTAAAGCAATTAAATTATTCTCAAGGATAACGAAAAGAGAACAAACACAGTCGTACAAAAATATCATTGTAATAATTAATGTATTATTGAAGAACTGCCTTCCAGCAATATCAACGCCCTCATACATACAAGTACTTTCGGAATGTCCTTCGGCAGTATGCACCCCTATAAATGCTGCGATAAATGCTTGTGATGCTCTGGCATGTTCAATTCATTATTGCGTTATCCCTATACCTTCCTGGTGAAATTATGTTCAAATCTATTCTGCAAAAATTTTCAATTATTTTTGTCGTCAAAGTTTTGAGATCTAGAAACCCTTGTCCCAGTTTTCTTCTCAGCTCATCCCGGTATTGTAGCCCTGAAGACACCTAGAACATATACAATTATAGAATTATGTTTTATTTAAGTGTGTTTACCACGTTCAGCAAATGTTATTACTTTCATAATATTTCTAAAAAAAAAAAAAAAAAACGTGCAGCATTTCTCACTTCTATTTGTAGAATCGCTGAATACGAAGTGTAATCGGAAGTAAAACAGAGATTCTTCACGTTCTTGAAATACCACTTGTAGATTATGTATTTTGGTAAAGCATAGTCCGGCCCATGTCCATAACCCCACAATATTGTCTTTGGACCAACTCCCCAGACAGCTGTAAGAACTACTGTTCATGTCTCGATGCCACGGTTGTTTCATTCTCGAGTGTTCGGTAGCTCTGAAGATTTGAGATTAATTTCTTCTGAACGATGTATGGGCTGTTGATATGTGAGGTATTGATTGTTGGGGGGGGGGGTGAGGTCGATTTACCCATAGGCCTACAATAGTAAATTACAAAAAGTATGGAATTTGTATGTTTTTTAATCACATGCCATGAAAAATAAAAAAGATGGTTTTATCTGTTTTGTGATTTCATTAGCATATATATATATATAAATTAAAACTGAAATGGTGGTACATGTTAGAAATTTTGCTATCGTTTTGCTTTGTGATGAAGGCTGTCAAACTACGTCAAATTATTTAATATTAGAAGCATGAAATTTTGTGATCAACAAAATTCATATAAAGTATGTGAATTACTAAAGGTTTATTTATAAAATTCGCATCTGCCAGCAGCCAGCGATTTTAACGGCGAGCTGGGGGTTATGGCGATACCTTAAGAATTTTAGTCTATACTTTTAATTTCTTCGTTCCTAAAACTGAATATAAACTGTAAGAAACGCACGTAGTTCTTATATAATAATCATATTCTGACATATAACACTGATCGGGATTTCCCTCAACACCTTCGGATCCATCTCCACACCCAACAAATATGTTGTATCGGAAATGCAGACTTTGGCCCCATGTCGCGAGCCACATTAATTTGCGATACATGCAGAGGGTCGGTCGACATGGGCAAATAATTTCTTCCCCTAAAATAATCCGAATAATGTCCACACCAAAAAAACATGACACCAGATCTTTGTCCGGTGAATCTGAAGATTGTGGCCTGCCCTCCATCTTCATCCATGAAGTGCTGTTCTTTTCTTGGTGGGGAGGCTAATCGGATTTTTTTTAGGTGGAGAAGTTATTTGACCATCTGTCGACGACCCTCTGTGTATATAGATTAATGAATTGGCTCGCGACATGGGGCCAAACTCTGCCTATCCGGTACAACACAGGTGTCAGTTCCAGAGAGGGAGTTGACAGACTCGCGGTTTTTTCTGTATCGAAGTTTTTTACTCTTCGGAAAATCGAGCTCTTGGGCCTATCTCGGGACACATTGTGTTAGGTGGAGATGAACCATACACCAATGCACATGTATCACATGCATCACTCGGTCCTGCACCCCATGGATGTGCAACCTATTACGGGCTTATGCCAGACAGGGCATGAGATCTGATGACAAAATATATAATTTTGGTATGCTACATTAACACTACTATAAGTAAAGGGAGAGCCTTTCCACCATTGCATTATTACTGTAGCGAAGATTTTTACTCATCGAACAATCTACCCTTGATCTGCAAACACAAGTAATGTCAAGAGGAAGAAGAAATGTTTTCCAAGGGTTCTAGTTGGACCCTGGTTTCAGTAGTAAATCATCTAGAACTGAGAACAAGTGAGTGCAATCCACTTGGCAAATAGGTGATTTCATATTTCCTTCTACCTGACAACAGCGATTTATAATTTATAAAACCAATGAACCCTACGTGAGTGCGAAGCCTGGATTGAGTGAGGCGGTCATTTACAGATGTGAAGGGTCTGTTGTGTAGAATTAGGGGTCAGTTGTGGAGCATGGGGGGTCATTTGTGGAGCAGGAGGGGTCATTGGAGCAGTAGGGGTCATTTGCAGAACAGGAGGGGTCAGTTGTAATGCAGGAGTTGTAATTTGCATAGCAGAAGGGGTAATTTGTGGAGGGAGGTCTTTTAGGGATCATTTAAGGAGGAGGACCCTCATTGTGCTCATTTACCCTGAATGTGAAATAATCTTCTTCGAGCACATACATTCTATAACTGTCGAAACAGTTGGATGTAATATTTAAATAAAGAAGGCTTTGGATTATTGTTTTCTTTTTTTTTCCATTTTACCAAATTGAAAGCCCCCAATTGTAACCCCCACATGAGCGCCTCAGTTTCCAGCTTCATTCAACCTAAACCTAAAGACTTACTGTACTGTCATGACCTAAAGAATAACATAATTTATTGTAAATGCAAAACACACATAAAAATCCTACATTCCATGCTTGTGCGAGAAGGAGCCTGGATAATATACCATTATGAACGATGATGCGGATTTAAGTAGTTATTTGAAACGTTGTAAAGGTAGCACTGATAAACAACCTTAAGAATATTCACAATCAATGCAGCTGAATGATATTGGCTTTTTCCTGAAGCGAGCTGAATTCAAGGAACTTTGAAAGATTTAGTTGCACCGAATATGTCAACTACACCACACAATGTATGCTCTTTCCTTACAAGTATGAGCCCTAATATAATAAACCAACTTATCGATGAGGTAGAACAAAATGGCACTGTCAAATATAATATGTGTCTGGACTGTAGCTATACATAACCTGAGCCCCACGATGATGTATATTGTACCAGAACCTTCAAGACTTCGGCTGTAGCTGTGCTGCATTCATTTGCAGCAGTAGACGCAACAGTTGGTAGTATATGCAAGATATGTCAAAGGGAAGAAGAAATGGTGGCCAAGGGCTCGGGTTGGACCTTGGCTTCGATAAATGCTATAGAGTTGAGAACTTGTGGGTATAGTCAACTTCGCAAATAGACACATACCAATTTTAACTCACTACAGAGAAGATGACAACAAACTAAGTCTTCAACCATTAGAAGGAGAGGTATAAATTATTCCAACAACAGTCATTCACACACAGTTGCTAAACTGACATGTACGTCATCGGTACTGCATGGTGTCATCCGTGAGGTGGTAGCATCAAGGAGTCATCTGTGAGGAGTCAGCGGTACATAGTAGTACACATGTGTGTGTTTGTATTTACACATATACTTGAGAGAGTCGTCCATCAGGAGTCAGGATCAATGAGTCATACACGAGGAGACAGCACTACATAGTAGTATTCGGGCGTGTGTTCACACATATGCCTCAAGAGGATTCAATAGAGTACACCTATGCGTGAAACTTCGCAGAGCAATCAACAATTACGTGGTAAACAATGAAGTTACTGCGACAAGTTCTTCATTAAAAGTTGCAATGCTCGCCATCATAAACAGAACGACTGTACAAAGGCACCAACCTCTAGAATACAAGCATTTGATATATGTGGTGTGAAATTTGTAGAGTTGATAATCTAAAGTGACATACTGGTACATGTAAAGGTAGATCGTATAAACTTGCAGATGTCGGCACATCATCACCAGTAGATTAGGAAGGCATATGGTCGATCTCAGCAGACGTGAAAGTTACATTACTGTTCGCAGCAGACTTGGGGGTCACATTATACATAACCACATCTATGTTCTTATTCCGAGTTGAATAGGTCTCACCACAACACTTTCACTTTCAGATGACGTCATGTCATCATCAGCAGACTTGGAGGTCACATCATCGTTCTCAGCAGACTTGGAAGTCACATGATCGTTCTCAGCAGACTTGGAGGTCCCATTATCATTCTCAGTGGACTTGGAGGTCATATTGTCGTTCTCATCAACATCCTGGATAGGATCTTGGTTTTTCACTTGATATGATAGTTGCACAGGAGTGTTGTTCACAGCTTCTGACGATCTGTATGTCCCATGCTCTGCACCACTCGTGGTCACTTCATCACATATTGGTTTGGGACACCATGCAGGTCCATGTAATGATATGGGCGCTCGAAGTAACATTATTGTACATGACGAATCAGCAGGAAGACTGGACTTTTCGTGGCTTCTCGTGTCAAGGAACTATGTGGTACCTTTACACATACCAGTTGTCTCTTTAGATTATCGCCTCTTCCAAATGTCACACCTCATATATCAAATGATTGTATTCCAGACATTGGTGCCTTTGTAAAGTCGCTCTGTTCATGATGGCGAGCATTGCAACTTTTACTACATTGTTTACCATGTAATTGTTGTTTTCTCTGGGAAGTTTCGCATGTAGATTTACTCGAGTCCTTCTTCCTGGTTGGCATCCTATCTAACCAGAGCCAATCCCGACAAGAGCAGCAGGTTCCCTCTGTGGGAAACCAGTCCATGGGAGGGATTATCCCGGCTGCACCTGACTAAGGATTGAAAGACAAGAAAGGGGAGAGTGACCACCAAAACAAGATCCACATCACCCTCCCTCCCCCTCTCTCAAACACCAATTACGACAACACCTTGATATGTCCCCTTTCTCTGGATGGGACATAGTCTCATTCAGGGACTAACCGATGACGACCAGGCAGACAACAACAGAATGTGAGAATGGAAGGATAACCCATGGAATGAAGGACCAACCCTAAACGAGGTCACCAGCATATTGTATTGAATCGCTCTGTTTGTAAATGAGAACCGTAACGAATGACTGCAGTGTGGTTTGAATACGCTCTTTGTGCTCGGGGATGAGGTGGCGGGGAATGATTCTGGTTACCGGTCATTCTCAAAAACTAAGTCCATAAACACTCCAGCACACTAGGCCATGAATGCAGATAATGGGGTACCGTTATGCTTAAATTTTAATGTGAAAGAAGGAGAAGCGCCGACGCATTAGTTAGTTGTGTAAGTGAGTAGTTTACTGTAGTATTTTTTTTAATTTTTTTCGGAGAGCATTACGGTTTCAAAAATTGCAAAATTCCTGGTGGACCCTGAACATCAAAGAGCCGATTTAGCTTTGTTTTGTGTGTGTTAAAGTAAAGCTTAGAAAGTAGTGCTCCAGCTATGACCTTTTAATAGGTATCGTCCACCTAGAGGGGAGGATGGAGAGGCCAGCGCCGGTTCCACTGGGAACCTTGTAGGTGTACTCGATTGCATCATTTTCAGGCATATGTGTGAACACACGTGCATACTACTTCATAGTGTTGTCTCTTCACGGATGACTCCTTGATACTGACTCCTTGAGGATGACTCTCTCAAGCATATGTGAGAACAAACACACACACATGTGTACTACTATGTACCACTGACTTCTCACAGATTACTCCTTGATGCTGCTGCCACCTCACGGAAAACTCCTTGCAGTACCGATGTTGTACAAGTCAGTTTAGCAACTGTGTGTGAATGACTGTTGTTGGAGTAATTTATACCTCTCCTTCTAACTGCTGAAACGAAGCTATGTTGTCTTCTCCGTAGTGAGGGACAATCGGTATGAGTCTATTTGCGAAGTGGACCGTACCCACTAGTTCTCAACTCTATAGCATTTGCCGAATCCAGGATACAACCCGAGCCCTTGGACACAATTTCTTCTTCCTCTTGACATTTCTTGTGTATAATATCAACAATTGTGTCTTCTGCTGCATATGAATGAAACACAGCTAAAGCCAAAGTCTTGAAGGTTCTGGTACAAGATACATCATCGCGGGGCTCTGGTTGTGTATAGCTGCAGTCCAGATACATATTATATTTGACAGGGCCATTTTGTTCTGCATCATCGATAAGTTGGTTTATTATAATAGGGCTCATACTTGTAAGAAAAGAGCATACATTGTGTGATGTAGTTGACATATTCGGTTCAACCAAATATTTCAAAAGTCCCCTGAATGCAGATCGCTTCAGGAAAAAGCCATTATCTTTAAGCTGCATAGATGGTGAATATTCTTGAGGTTATTTATCAGTGGTCTCTCCTCTACAAAGTTTCAAATGACTACTTAAATCCGCATCATGTACATACCTTCTTCGACACTCATCACACTGATATACCCTAAGAATGCCATTCCTCACACAAGTACTGTCTTCGTGTATCCTAACACCATATGCAATTGTCACGATAGTTGCATGGATTTGTTGGATGGAGCAACGAACTAGTTTTGACACATGTACATGAACCCACATATTTATTTGCTAATCTTCGATTGGCAGGCAGTGCAGAGTGGCCCTTACAGGTTGCAAGATGTCGTCTCAAGTTACCATATCGGGCAACTGTGATTTACACTGTTACCATGTGAACATAGTACGGTCTTGGATTTTGTTGACAACTGGTGTCATGTTGTCTGCAGCTAGTTATTGTAGAAGAGGTATTCTTAAGGTAGGAGCACAAATAGCATTCCTGTTCCATCATCGAATAATAACATGTTACCCGCAGCCGATGTTCTCTCTTCGAGGTCTCAACAGCGAATGAGCTGACCGGTCTATTCCGGCTAGTTTTTTACCATATTGCCATGACATCCTGACGAGGGTACTATTAGTGTTAGCTTGAGATCAAGGTTTTTTTTGTAACTGACAAAGTTTCTACTGCAGTGCCATTGCAGTACTTCATACATGCATTCTGCTGGTTTGAGTTGAAACTATTATGTAGTGGGGTGAGAGAAATCGGTATGTGCCTATTCGTTAAGCAGATAAAATCCACTCGTTCCCAATTCTAGATGATTTACTAATGGTGGTGTCCATCAGGCAGAAGGCATTAACATTAAACTTTGGAGATGTAAAATAGTTTTGAGGTTACTCATCATCAGCAGTCCCCATATGCTTTATGTTGCAAAGTTTTAAATGACTATTTAAATCGTTTATTGCAGTTTACACGTTTAAAATGTATTTTTTAAGTGCCAACATGCACATACGTTCTTCGATACTTAACACACTGATATGTGTTACAAATGATACTCTTTTTACATGAACTTCGTGCATGTCTCTTTGCATTGTATGCACATGTAAATGTCTAGTTACAATATTTGCATGGATGGTGGTACCATAGAACTCCTTTCAGATGAACCCTTACATGGAGGTGGTAATATCTTCAGAAACCTCTTGACAGGTGGTGCAGCGCGACCCTTACATGTTGCACGATGTCTTTTCAAGCTCCTATGTTGACCAAACTGAGATTTATACTCTTTACATGCGAACGTAATACGATCTGCACTCTGATAACAACCAGCTTCACTGTGTCTGTAGAAGATTTTGTTAAAAAATATCTTTTACAGTAGTGACACGAATAACTTTACTGTTCCATCTATGAATACAAGCAATTTATCCAGAGCTGATGTTCACTCTTCGAAATCTGGATGACAACTGAGCTGGTAAACCCTTTACTAAAAACATCATATCTGTCCTTCATGCGTTCCTAAGGGATGGACTCAGTGTTGAATGCTCCTTCACCACTCTTCCGAAGGGCATTACACCAACCCCTGGAATGTGGTGAGTTCACAACTGTCGTACATCCTTGAAAACACGCCATACATGGGAGACAGTCGTATATGTCTTCGTCCTGTTTAAAATATGTGGGTAGGTGTTTGTAGATGTACTGTATTTCATGGCATGCATATGTGAGAAGGAATATTTAGAAAGTAGGCCAGCTCAGTTTCTGTGTCGAGTGCTGCAAGTGAGCTATGCTTTCCATATGCCACAATGGCTGATAAAATCTTTTGACCACTAGAACAGCATGTCATCATTTTTACTATGTTCCACAACAAGAATGTTTGGTGTAGCTATGACACAAACTGCTGACCTGAAATTATACACTCTCAGGTCTGTCCGAGCCCGAGCGATACTCTAACTGCGAATGAGCCACAGAGCTCTTGTGACTGTGTATATAATGTAGTTTTATGCACACACAAAATCCTTACGTAACACGGGCAACACACACATCAACAAGGCAGTGGAGACTGGAGAGTGAGTGTGCAAGCAGTTGTCTGAAGGGACCTAAGTTCACGACTTGCCACAGCTTATTACTATGGCCCCCAACACACACATAGCATACCAGTTATCACAGTGGAACTATTGGACTGCTGGACGGAAAATGCCTGTACATACGCTCATTGAAAGTTCGAGCGCAGACAGGGTCTGCAGAGTATGACTGCTTTTACTTGGAAAGGTGTGGTACATGCAATGAAAGTTTGAGCATGGGCAGGGTCGACAGAATATAACCGTTTGTAGTTGCAAGGTCTCGGTTGGTACACTGTGTTGGTATGACAATGACTGTCTGTAATTGTAAAGGCTGAGTACATGAGTGAAGGTGACTATAATTACGAACATGTCATGCTAGTTTGTGATGTCTCGACTGCTGGTCGTGAGGTTCGCCTCTTTACATTCATTCATGATCAACTTAGTATTCATTCGAACACTTCCTTCTGTGTGCAGAGAAGGTACACACTTTGTCTGCATCATATGGTTAGGGTTTGTAGATGATGGTTCTTCATAACGTTTTGACAGTGTGGCCTTGCTTCCCTACGATGAAATATTGTCTGCTGGCGAATATGTAATTTGTAATGTATTGCGCGTATGGAAAGGCAGGGCGGTTATTGCTACCAGTGAGTTCACGAAGATGAAATGTGCTCGCGACCAGTAGGTCTTCTGAAACAGCTATGCTTGTTAATGTAACACCTCTGCTCTGCATCGTCTAAGAGCAGAGTACATACATACTTGATGTGTGTGTGTGTGTTTGTTGAGATACCTCCTTATTCGGTTCGTGTCTCGGGTTGTCACAGTGTGTGTGACCTATGACTGTAAGGATTTGTGATGAACGTATACATTGCATGATATGCTTGTTACTAGCCATTATTTTATAACTATTTTTTTCCGTTGGTGTACTCTAGCGGGCGAAACTCGCCTGCGGAGAGCAAGCAGCTCTCTGTAAGGACCTAGGTTCCAGACTTGTCACTATGGGTACACACAACATCGTAGTTATCATAGTGTTATGGTTGAACATGTAAAGCTGGACAGAATCCGTCTAAGTGCATACATTAACGGTTCGGGAATGGTCGACTGCATGTAATTCCAAATGCTTGGTGCAGGATGTAAGTACATACATTGAAGGTTCGGGAAGGTTCGAAAGACTATGACTCCTTATAATTGCAAATGCTTGATACATGCACTGAAATTTCGGCCAGTGTTGGTAGAGTATGGATTCCTGTGATTGTAAAAAGACTCGTTCGGTACACGAGTGCAGATAAGGTCGTCAGAGTATGACTGTCTGTAGGTTGGGTATGGGATATGACTGCCATGGGCGCTACATCTCCATCGTCGTCATGGGCAGTGGGACCGACAATTAATGATTGTTTGCAGATTTGTCAGCATACACTCTCAACGGGAATCGAACCTTCGACACCTTATTTTTTTCAAGGATTATTCTCAATCGTCATCATTGTTTAGCCATCACTTGTGCAGTACACATGTGTGTGTGTGATGGGCTAATTATATGAGTGCAGATCGGGGACTGACTGTCTGTAATTACGAACACTGTTGTAGACAACATGCCTGCTTTTATGTCAACTTGTATTACCACTCTCTATGAGAATCTAACCTGCCATACCTCGAGGTTGGTTCAGGGCAACTGCATTGTTTCCTCTCAATAGTATACCGGTAAGTATGTTGACACGGGAAGGAGGTGGTTGAGATGCAGTACTTGGTCGGTACCTACCATGCACAAATAGGCTACACTGTTCATCGCAGTCTCCAGTTCCAGTGAGATCACGTCGATGGCGTGATGTACTCACAGCCTACGAGTATTCACTGCTACCCAGGTAATGCAGGGAATAATTCGTTTTGTAATAATAATAAGCTTATCACTGTGTGTATGTTCATATTACAGATCAGGGTGACTCCTCCCTGACCCCTTCCTTCTTCGGTACATGAGTGCAGTTCGGAGATACTGGTGAGTGTATAGGCTTTCTTTATAATATTTTCTAGTATCTCAAACGGTTCGAAAATTACAGCAAACTATGTGGCATATCATTGTCTGTAATTGTAAAAAAAGGTGGTACATGAGTACAGGTCGGCGACAGAGCATGACTGTCTGTAATTGCAAACGTGTTGGTACATAAGTGTAGGTCGGAGACAGGATATGACTGTAGTGTTAGTCTCGCTTCTTGGGCAGTGGGACAGATGATAGACTGCATGTGCTCTCAATGGAATTCAAACCTACAATACCGTATTTATTCGAGTAGGGTACAGAAAAAATGTGCCTAGTGCGGGGATTGGAACTAATGCACCCTTTTACTAGAACCAGAGCTTATGTCAGATGCCTTAGGCCGCTCGGCAATTCTGACAATTTGTATTAGTAATGGAATTACATGGCTTTTGTCGAATGCCATACGATGTATGGTATTGTCTAGCCGTCGGTTGTGCAATACATGTGTGTGGGTTGGTAGGTATATTTTTTTTCCTTTTGTATACTCTAGCAGACGACGTGAGAAAGAACACAGAGCGAAGCACATGACTATCTCTCTGTTTGTGCATGTCACCACTCTCTATGGGAATCGAACCTGCGATACCTCGATGATGGTTCAGTGTACAAGCATTAGTTCATTTAAATAATATACCGGTAAGTACACTGACGAGAGGGAGGTGATGGGTATGTAGTACTTGGTCGCTATCTATCATGCACAGTAAGGCAGGACCACTCATTGTGGTCTCTGCTTCCAGCGACGTCACATGGTCGACAAAGACGACGACAATGGTGAGATGTGCTCATGGCCTACGTGTATTCACTGCTACACCAGTTAAGGTAGGGAATAATTCATTTCATAATAGGAAGCTTATCATTCTAGCATGTATTGTTATATGTGCAGAGACTCGGCTGTCTAGCAATGATTGTGTATTCATTTCGAGTGACATCTCATTACATATGTACATGCATACATTGATGTCTTGGTACATGGTTCATGGATCCAGGGCCTGTGGTACTAACCAAATGTCTGGAAGTAAGTACACTGTTACGCGAGTGCTCAGGGGGGTCGGTGCATGGCAAGTCGCTGGCCAGATGGCGGTGACTGCTCGCACATGTATGGTCAGGGGTGATGTAGGCTTGTGGATGGGGCGGACAAGGATTGAGAGAGTGTGAGGATGAGTGGAAGGTCACAGGTTGTGGTGCTGTGGGAACGAGCATGCAAGGAAGTGTGTGTGTGGCCAGGCAGTGGCACAAAGGGGACAGGAGATACAGAGGTGAGTAAGAACAGGGAGACATGCAGGCCGACATATGTCCACATGTCCCTTCTCATCATCAAGGGGGTTATGTATGTATTATGATTTTGGTAGTTGTATCTAAAATGCGTCATAACTTACAGCCACCTATCAGAGTTGTGGCTGATGTCTATGTTATGATTTTGGCGAGGCTAATTCAAACGGTTCGGAAATTACAGCTAACTTTGCTTATAAGTTGGCATAATGGTTAAATGTACATATGACCCCTCTCCTAGTCATGGTTGATGCCTATGCTATGAAATTGCCAATTATAACTCATATGGTTCGGAAATTACACCCACCTATACTTCTACAATGACAAATGACATACTTGTCTCTGTGATCCCTCTCCTAGTCATGGTGGATGTCTATGATATGAATTTGACAACTATAAATCAAATGGTTCGGAAATTACAGCCACCTATGCTTATAGATTGACATGTGGCATATTTGTCCCAGCGACCCTTCTCATAGGCATGGTGGATGCTTATGTTATGAATTTGGTAACTTAACTAAAACTGTTGGAAATTATAGGCACCTATGCTTATAAATTGACATCATGCATACTTGACCCCATGACCTATCTCCTAGTCATGGTTGATTACTATGTTACGAATGTGATAACTATAACTTAGATGGTTCCGACATTATAGCCAACTATGCTTATAAGTTGACATCGGGCATACTTGACCTCATGACCCTTCTCCTAGTCGTGGTTGATGCCTATGTTATGAATTGGACAGTTATAACTTAACTAGTTCGGACATTACAGCCAACTATGGTTATAAGTTGACATTGGGCATACTTGGCCCCACGCCCCTTTTCCTAGTCGTAGTTGATGCCTATGTTGTGAATTTAACAACTATAACTTAGATGGTTCGGAAATTATAGCCAACTATGCTTATAAGCTGACATCGGGCATACTTGACTCCACGACCCATCTCCTAGTTAGGGTTGATGCCTATGTTATGAATTTGACTATAACTTAAACAGTTCGGAAATTATAGCCAACTATGTTTATAAATTGACATCGGGCATACTTCACCTCGCGAACCTTCTCCCAGTCGTGGTTGGTGCATATGTTCTGAATTAGACAACTATAACTTAAACGGTTAGGAAATTATAGCCAACTATGCTTATAAGTTAATTTAGGGCATATTTGACCCTGCGACTGTTCTCCTAGTTGACATCCTCAGCTGGTCGGCAATTGTCCTGGGTAGACATAGGTCGGCTATACTAAGATGGCCACCGGGAATTTGTTGAAGTCCATTCACGGTTTCTTCCCCCTTTTTGAATAAAACATTTGAAAAATCACCCCATGTATGACGTGTGTAATATTTCATATATGTGCCATGTATCACAAGCGTTTTATACGTCTGTTAACATGAAAGAATCTTATCCTTCATTAAATAGAAGTTTTATCTTTATTTAGTTTATAAATTATAATAATTCATTTATAATAAATTTGAATAGCAACAGTTAGAAAATATTCGTGTTGGTAGGTGGCTCTTAGTAATAAATAGTTCTCGTGCAAAACATCATTACTACTGACAGCGAACGAATTCAGTGCGTTGTCCTTTGGTGAAATTTTCCAGACTTAGTGAATCTTAGTTTGCACGAGGCGGAGGAATATCCTAGAAGTAGAACTTTAGCACGGCTTCAGAAAAGTGTAAAGTAACCTGAATGGATTATAATGTACGTATAGCTCAACAAATCTCTAGCTGCAACAACAACATTTTAATCCGGGGCAACCATTAAAAAAAAAAATTTGTTTTCAAAAACAAAAATATTGCATTAGTCCTTAGGAACTATTATTCAAATCAATGTGGTATCTAGATGAGTGAATTGAATAAGATTTCGCTTTAAAATCCATTATGGGTTTTTAAGTCACATGTGAAATGCATACACACAGCTTTTATAACAGAGGACTCTTTACACCTCGGGGCATTATTAATGGCTACGTCTAGCAAAGCGTCTTCAACTTACGATGCACTATAGAAGCTACAGCAATCATTACTTGAAAACAGACCATTCCGGCCAAATTATCTGCTTGTGGATCAGTCGGCTACATAACTTCTTTGGTAAGTGTAATTTCGAAATATATTGCCAAACTGAATTAAAATGTCCAATTTCATTTCTCACAAAAAGCAAACGTTATTCTACTATCGAAAAATAATTCCTTTTAATATCGATAAATTATCGTTGACTCTCCACATTAATATTCCGCCAGCGAAGATGCTGAATGCATTTTTACACAGACAACGCATTGATTTTATACGTTTCTGCACACTGCTTATCAAAACGAACATAAGAGTAAGCCTAAATTAAAATAAAAAGGTTATTAAAATGTAAACTAACTATGAATAAATTAATTTAGTTCTACAGCAGTAATACGACAGCCCAACTCCGCAGCTATTTCAGTGATCAACCCAACGTCGTCTTCATCCGAAGTGGATGGACAGCGCAGCCTCAGCGACCGGCTCCCAGCAGGCGAAGAGGATCGTGACTTGCTGGACCCGGCCGCCCATCAAAACGTTGTCACCTCTACGCTGTGCAATAGACATTGCCAATCGGAGCCGGCAGAACCTTCATCTACGCTACAACTTCACTCATCTCAGAAGCACAGACGTTGACGCCCACGAAGCTAATGGCCGCGCCCGTCTTCACGTACCTAGAGAGTCATCCGCAGAAGTCACCGGCCCCCAGCTGCTAGTTGACAGCGCATCCGCCTTGTAGGGAGGAAGGTATTTTCTCGCCGACCCCCTCCCACTTAGCAACAGTTTCACGGTTGTGGCATAACATTTTGTAGGAGACCCCTACTCAAGTCAACAGCGTGCAATATTCCCAAATTACGGCGACGAAGAGGATTTTTTTCTCTACCGAACTCCTCGCACCGAAACTTGCACTGCATTCCTGAGTGTATTAAACGAAAGTAATATTTGTAAAATGGATATAAATTTATAGAATACAAGTTTCGTTTTAAGAGGAATTGTTATTGATTGATCCCTTATGAATATTTATTTCACTATTTTTTTACTATCTACAAACTAAATTATTCATATTCCCTAACGTAACATAACTAGATGGAAATCTTAAAAAGGCTTTCACAATATTGTGCAAAGTGGTACTAAACTAGATGGAAATCTTAAAAAGTTTTTCACAATATTGTGCAAGTGGTACTAAAAAGTAAAGCCATATGTATACGCGAAAAAAAAAACTAAATAACTACAATTTTAATAATGCAGTTGTCATTTAATAAATACTAACAATTCTAGAATCAGTATGCAGACAGGTACAGTTCGTTATAAAATCCATGTAATGTGCATTATACACATACATAGACAGGTTCTAATTCGGCATAAGTTAGGCAAGCGTGCATTTGAAAGAAAACTATTCATCAGCAGTGTAAAAGTTAATAAATAAATAACAATGTTTCATGAACACGAACTAAAAAAAGAAACCTATTAAAGAATAAAGTTTATGTGGCAGATTTGTGAAAGGCAAACTTGCTCAAGTTCCACAACATAAAACCAAGAAAATGTATATTTGCACAATAGGCATATGTTGTAATTGTATCTTACTACCGAACTCGTATTATGCAGGCGGAATTACCGGGGAGTAGCTTATATGCAACATTAACTGAAATCTGACTGTAATAACCGAACACAATGTCTTCGTTTATGTTGGGTTCGAACACGGCACATCATGATCTGAAATCGCTCGTGAATGAATTATTTGGTGTGTAATTTGTTCGTGCGGGTATGTCCTACTTTGTGAAAACACTCAGGAAAAAATATTTTTTAACGACAATAACTTCTCCCTTCCGCATTTACCTCGCGTATAGGTAATACAGATTGATTGTTTAGAATAGCAGTTGACGGTTATGTTAGCGAAGTAATTTTTCAGCTCATCGGTTTTCGAGCAGCAGTAATTGCGCGGTGTTTCAAAGGACAAACCACGAGCAGAGAGGGGTTTGGTGAGGGGGGGGGGGGCGAGATCGCCTCACTCCAGTGGCGCCCGATGTTAGGGCAAATGAGGATAGTAATTACTCACACCACACACGCAGGCACACACACACACACACACGTCGCGTGCGCAAACACACATGTTAAGCCCATGTACGTACACTAATGCGCGTCGGCGCCCCAGCTTGGTTTCCGTTACGCGATGCTGCAAATTGTCTCTCGATTAATTTCGGAACAATGAGTGAACCCTCCCTCACGCGCTCCCTGTCCTGCTGTGTAATCCGCGGCGCGCAGATGTCCGCGATTAAAATGTCTATCAATCATTTTAAATTTAGAATCAAATATCCATTTGGCGGCCGCTCTGACCGCACGTTGACACGTCACGCCGTCTCGTTGTGTTTTCTGCCGCTTTGCATACGAGGATTTGAAGGCCTCGTCCTTCGCCCCAACATCATCGTTGGTGCCAAAAACTGATATTCTCTTTTAAAAAAAAAAAATGTGTTGGAGACACGGCCGTTTGTTTTGCGTGAATACGTCTACGTTGACGCGCTCGGACGCCTTGATGTTTTTTTTTTTTTTTTTTACGTACCTGGCACCGCTTCGCTCGATCATACGAGGTTTTATGGGTATAAGTGGATTGCTTTTTTGAGATGCTCTTTCCAACCGTATACGATTTCTGTATTTCGACTTAGCTTTTTGACATTGTGTTAAGTTTTCTTAATTTTTTTTTCTTCATTAAACTCATACAATTTCACCGTAACCGCGCCACACAGATGTTTGTATGCACGCGATGGATTGATCTTGACGAGAGCTGTCAACCGAGCGTCGTGGCTTCTCCTAGTCAAAAGTTATCCTACGCGGAAGTTATGAGACGTGGCGAAATGAACTCAAAATGGCAGCGCCGCCCCCACTCCCCCCTTTTTTTGTCATTATTCTTACTACATTCCGCACGCGATGCCTTATAGTCCTCACTCAACGTAACATATTCTCTGATCCTTAGGCAATCGAGTGGTGTAGTTTAATTTTGAAAGTAGACGATAAATTCGGAGCTGCAATGCAAAACTATATCCCCCGATTCTATCATCATCGGATTTCCTGTATTTCCTCTCACTATGGTCGCAAATTTAAAGACGTATTCACTTCAAAAAATTAATTTTACGCAGTCGAGAAAAAGTGCGTGATACTACGGGATATTTATTATTTTTGCCTACTTTGGGGGGGGGGGGGGCATATTTTACGAGCGAGGTGGCGCACGCATTCAAAAGGTCTGGGGTTCGAATTCGGCTCGTCCATCCTGATTTTTCATGGTTTCCCGAAGTTTTTCCTTAGTACGGGCCTTGGCCTTGGCAGAGTCCTTACAATGACCTCGCTGTCGACGAGACGTCAACAGTCCCAGATCCACGTTAATTTACTGTTTCAGGTGTTACAAATAAATAATGTATGATGGGTGCTGTACTTAAGGTACTTGTTTAATTACCACTGCCAATGACATGTAGGCTATATGTTCGGCTACAGTTAGTCCATATGAACCAGTTATGATCTATAAGAGTAAATAGGTTTGCGCATCACTTACCTACAAGTAAGATCATTGTTTATCGAGCTTCGCAGTGTGCAAGTCAGACCAGAATTTACCTACACATGCGTAATGTACACAGTTGTGTACACTGTGTCTGGGTGCGTTAAGCTCTATCTACCCAACTACATGCCATATCGTTGGCGGGGCCGCGGTGGCTGAGCGGTTAGCCGGCTCACCTCCCACCTAGGCAAACCGGGTTCGACCCCCAGCCGGGTCACTCCCGGATTTTCACATATTGGAATCGTACCGGACGATGCCGCTGGTCGGCGGGTTTTCTCGGGGATCTCCCGTTTTTTTCCCGCCCCTTCATTCCGGCGCTGCTCTGTACTCCCCTCAATCACCCTCGTGGGCTGCCAAGAGCTCGCCGTTAAGAGCCGCCCAAATCTTTACATATTTTAGCGGTTTAATAGATGAAATACAAAGTATACCGCAAATGATGTTTTCGCGTCAGCGCGAGTGTTGAGATGTGACGTATTCGACTCAAAGAGCGCACAAGAACCGCGAGGCACGAAGAAATCACATCAAAAACGTTCTCCTCCTCCTGAAACTCCCCGCATAAGATATGTAATTAGGCTGAGTGTAAGCCTCGCTGAGTCACTCCGGCGTGAGTACCGCCAATTTTCTGCGCACCCCCCCCCCCCCTTCCCCCTCCACAAAGGACCCCACTCCGCCCCCGCGAACTACTCCAGATATTTACCAGTTATACGCATCTGCTCTTCCATTGCTAACGAATCATTTGCCCGGCTTTGCGTGAATAATTCAACTCGAGGTGCCTCCCTCCCCTAGAGCAAGGGCAGCCCGAAACCTGCTCCATTATCGCGGACAAAAGGTGAATTACATCGTGTACTCACAGAGTCAACAGAATTTCTCACAGGGATCTGGAAGAGCGTGAAACATTGCGAGTCAAGCCAGGTCATCAATTACGCGGCTCCCTACCCCGCCTACTCGAACCGGCCCCTCGTGGACAAAACCATCCCCCCCTAGCCGGCCTCCGTGTTTCTTTGTCACAGCAGGCAGATGGCGATCACAAACGCTGAACGCTTCACGGAATAACTAACTTTCAAAGAAAACTGAATTCGCCGCTAGTCTTGCCTTCATGTTTATTACATGCCATTTGCAGAGTTCACAGTATGTCATTCTGAGGCAAGAAAGAACTCTCTGACAAACTGTATGTGCATTTATTTTTTTGTCTTACCTTAGTAAATATTCGATATTTAACAAGAAGTTCTCAAATAACTAACGAGCCTATCTTCGTCTTCATAGATGTAAATAATTTTTAATTAACTTCCTAAAAGCTTAGATGGAAGGTAGTGCTTGACGTTCCGTTGAAAACAATACTCTTGGAGACATGACCAGAAACATATGAACAGTAGTGAGACAATTACATATACAAACGGGCATTGTCTGGGACTCGAACCCAAAAAACTTTCGTAGTGTAAGGTGGCATGCAACTAACTGCTTTACTGACGTGGGATTCGAAGAATCAACATCAGGTGCAGTCAGTCTAATGTTTCGGTAGATGGGATTTACTTACATTTAAAAAATAAAATGTCTGTGTTCCCAAGATATGGCATAAAATATTAATTTTCTCATTTAGTGCTTGTTACCTTATAAGAAGCCCTAAAAAGAGGCTCTATTACAATATGCTATTAAATACTGCCAAGATACATAGTTTTGGTGAATTTGTTTAAAATGTTTAATAGATGTTATTGAAAATCAATGTCTGATCCACTTAAATAGAAATTTTACATGGCCTTCTGATACACCACTGGTGTGCAAAATTCGGCGGAAATTAGTCGAATGTTTCCGAAAATATAGTATAAATATTCCATTATATCACCTGCCAGTATCTTATAAAAAATCCTGCAAATAATATATCTATACGCATAATTTACTCTTCTAATGAATAGCTTTAACAGGGAAATTTGTTTCAATTACGGCGAATTATATAATAGATTGGTATAATAATTAAATTACAAATATTGGCAACGTTTTTAAAAAAATACGTCACCTAAAAGAATTAAGTTTCATGTAAACTACAAAGTAGACCATAAAGAAACATTTCGTGTTAGCATGAGTGTTGAGATGCGACGTAACGCCTATCGTAACACTATTTGAGTGTAAAATTTTGTGGGAATCGGTCCATAGGTTCCCAAGATAAGCCATAAAACCTCCAGTTTTTCATTTTGCAACCTACATAAATGACATACATTAAAAACTATGTAGTGGCAAATTCGATGAAAATCACGCTGATTCTACCAACAATTAAAGTGTGGCTGAAATGATTTGAGACATGGCACACTAACCAGAAATATTTACATTGTTGTTATTTTGAAAGAATGTGACTACCCTCTTAAGTCGAACAAATCTATATCGATTACAGAAGTATAAATTGTCGCAGCAATTTGGTGGTAACTGTGTAGTTATTTCTGAAGGTAAGATATAGAGGTTTAAATTTTGCATGTTGTGCTATCTTCCACAATGGCGGACAATTTTTTATGCAATCGTTCATGTAATGATTTCATAGCTACTGCCAGTATACAAAGTTGAGTTGAAATTGGTTGCACAGTTTTGTTGAAGTGGCTTACTATGCAAAATAAATGTTATCATGGCTGCTATATGAAAATAAATAAACGGTTGGACGTCTTAATTAAGTTAACATGGTCTTGTGATTTTTTGATGAATGATACAATGGGGATGAATGACTAGATGGACATTTTTGGACATTCGTCACTGCGATGCAGATGTCTGTAATGGATAACAAGACTGAACACGAAAAATAATTAAAAAGCACAAGTTGCCTTTGGACGAGAAAATAAATATGTATACACACTCGAAAAATTCCAAGAGGGAATAGAGTCAAAAAACAGGACAGAAAATAGTTACTATGTAAGTATATATGCACACACGACCAACAGACAACACGTATAAAACAACACAGGCTAGAGACCTGCTTGAAAAATAGGACAACACTGACAAAATGTGTAGAAACAAAATGGGACAACACAGTAAAGAAACACACTTAAACACAGCAGTGAAACCAGACACGACGAAATGCAAGCCAGATATGCTGTAGTCAAGAATATATACGTACAAAGCCGTGAAGGAATCGAGTCAAATAAAACAGGACAGCCAGCTAAAAACGATATAACTATATATATACGAAAATATATATACGACCAACAGACACCACACCTAAGACTACACGGGCTAGTCATCTGCTACACAAATAAGACCACACCGGCAAAACAAAGACAATTTAAAAAAACTCGTACAAACACAGTAGTTTTCCCAATTACGACAGAATGCGACATTTCGGGACTGCTATCTCTTCTCATCTTCAGGCAGCGACACTAGGAACTTGTTGTTTCCTGAGGTACGACATAAAACTGTAAGTTCATCATTCACGTTGCGCTGTTTTACAAAATTGCGGATAAGAGAGGCTCTGTGTTCACATATTTAATAGTTGCAATAAACACTGCCAGCATACAAAGTTATGTTGAAATTGGTGTCATGGTGTCGTAGATTAGGCATCCTACGCTAAAATGTTTATATGGTTGCCACTTTGAAAATAAGTATCCGAACTAAAGCATACAAAATTTCATGTCGTTTATTCTTCACGTGACACTATTTTACAAATTGGTGGACAACGGGGTCGTATGTTTCCATACATGACGTTACTAATATATATCTTCAGTATACACATTTGGCCGAAATTGGCCGAAAGATATGGTACATACATCAAATAAATCTAAAATATTTGTATGGCTGCCATGTTGATAATTAGAGCCTTATAATTGAAAGTAGCGTACATTTACATGGCCTAACATAGTGTTACTTACATAACAAAATTGGCGAGAATTGGATGAATAGTTTTCGAGATATAGAATAAAAGATTTATTATCATGTAGTGCTAGTTTTCAAAACGGCGGACAAAGAACAATGCACATTTTTTTTTAATTAATTGATTAAATGATGCACTGGCGACTTACAAAAATTAATTGAAATCTTTTAGATGGTTTCCGAGATATGTCACAGATTCCAAAATATTAAAATGGTCGCCATTTTTAAAATAAGCATATGGCGTATTACAAACCATAAAAGTCGGATGTCTTTGCTAATTGCTATGTATATACCGAGTTTGTTGAAATTCGGTTCACTCTTTCAAAAGTTGTTAAGGAGGAAACACACACTGATACACACACATGCGGTGGTGTATCACCACTGATCCCAACCACCGCAATTCCCCATCTCAAGCTCCGCTACTCCTACTCTAAGAGCAACAGAATGAGGAAGGAATGGGGAAGCTAGCAATCCAATCGTTCACAAAAAGCTAACAGTATAAGGAATTTTGACTATAGTGGTTTCAAGGATAGGTGATATGCTACTGCAAAAATAAACAATATCAGTTATGGTTTCAGATTTCATTGGGGCCTTTAGAAAACTCTGTTCTCTCATCGTCACCCAAAGAAAAAACCTTTAAAATATATAAAATTATATGATGAATTAGAATACAATATATCACAATACAATCCCCATAAAAAGGTCCTACATCTCATTCAATTGTTTCGCAATGTGTTAATTCTGACCTCTCTAAAATGCACCACAAAAAGTGTTACTAAAATACTTAAAACTAAATGAGAAGCTCCCCGAGAGGTGACTGCCATAAGATACGCTTCAATTCACCGTCCCACCATCTACGCCCTCCTCATGCCCACACCAACTCACAAACACAGTCACTATCCTTTGATACCAAAGAGCCGAGGGTACTTGCCTCATCAGAACAGCCGAAATTGTTGGTAGTGCACATGGGATGTTCACTCCATTCAACTCAATTACATTCAGAAGCCGAGGATATTCTCATCCTCATACCCCCTAGGGAGTAGACAGCGTTTTTACTTGATATCAATCGTGACCAGAACAGATCCGGGGATATGACATTCTGCGCACCGAACACCTTTCAATGCCGGAAGTGCTTGATCTGGTATCACTCACACTCACAGTGCTCATCTTAACTCTCACTGAGACGTCACTTGCAGCTTCCAGGGCCCCCGTTTCTTTACTACTTCCTTAACTGAGTTCCTTCTCATTACATGAGAATGTGAATATGTATTTCGTCATAAATAGTACTCACCCATGATAAACACGAACGCATATTCCCATATAGCAAGGCTGACTCTAAATCCGGGGAAAGTATATGTGTGCCACCAACTTCTTTGTGTGATTCTAAGTCCCAACATCGCCCAAGGAAAAAACATAGTCCCAACACATACTTCAACAATTGTAGTCTCACGAAGAGGGTCGCCACTGCTGTAAGGTATAGCCTCCTCCCTGGACATCACTGCATCATTCTTCTCGCAGTCTCCAGTCGACGTCTCTCGGGCGATGTACCTCCGGCGCTATCTCCGGCGACGTGTCCCCTTGAGGCCACTTGCGCACCCGCCTTAATACTCGTCGTCACTCCCTTCCCTCGACCCCCACGTATATCAACCCGCGGCCATGTCGAGGAGCCTTGAGAATACTCTACATACAGTGACAACACATTACATCATCCAACACGAATCACAATCACGTACCGCTATGGCATAAGGAACCTCTAGCTTTCACCAACAAGAAACACATAAAGTGGCTGTGTTTAACAAATGGAAGCAAGAGCAGGCGAACTGCCAGGTCGTTGTGTCTCTCCATTCTTCAGTGTGGGAAAAAGGCAAATAATCAACCCCAATACTCGCCAGTCACATTCTGGAAAGAGAAAACATGTATAAAACATTGGTACATTACAGAAATAATATCACACAAACACCTGTGATACTGATATACGTAAACAGAAATAAATATTAACAAATGTGACGAAGGACACTCCGTCACACATACACACACTTACATAGATGCACAGACAACAAAAAAGTCTCATAGCATATATTTTATTTGCATAGTGGGCTACAAGAATTTACTCATAAAACTAATGGGTGCAAGTAATTTTTAATGAAGATATTTAAAGCTTAGATGCTAGGTAGGCTTTCACATCTCATTTAAGGAATATCGTTACAGATGGAAACAGAACACATACAAGTATAGTGAAACAATAACAAAGGCGAATGTACCTTACCTGGGACTCGAACCAAAAAAACATTATATCATAAGCTAGCGTGTAACTTACTGAATTATGGAGATAGTATTCAGAGCAACAACTTCAGATGTAAGCAGTCTAACGTTGTCAAAGATGGGTTTTCTAACCTGAAATACACTATTTTTTGTGAATATTGCAACACCCAGAAAGAATGTCCCAAATTAATCCAAACTCAGGGGATTTGTAGAATAGTGTACCATCAATAAGTGAGTACTATTCCATAGAGATGGCGTACACATAGGTCCACCAGTGCCTTCTCTTGTGTGCCCGGAAAGGTCCGCATTACGCCATGCTCAGCCAGTGAAGAGCAGTCAAGCGAAGTGAAAGCAAGTGCCAAGGTCCCTCGTCAACGTCAAAGCGCGTCACATCAACATGTCAGTTCGAACAAACCAGAATGATAAGTCTCTGGGAAACCTGTTTGTCATGCCATGACATTTAGGATCGTTGAGGGAATGCTGCTACGACAGTGATGCGTGTGTAGCACCAGTGTATAGAAGAGGGTCGTACGCAGCGACGAGCACGTACTGGACCACGCAATGTGACCACAGCACAGAATTACGTCCATCTGGCCTGCAAGGGCGTAATGGACCGTATAGCCTCGTCCATAGTGTTGGCCAGACACTGGAGTACTGCAACAGATGTGGACCTGCCTGTGTCGATGGTTCGATACCGTCTGCTGCGAGCTGGACTATTGTCACACATGCCATAGCGTCGACATCCATTGTCAAGAAACCACAAAGGCCTCAGACAGAAATGGGCACATGAGCACCGTCGCTGGCGCTCTGAGTGGCAAAATGTAGTGTTTTCGGGCGAGTCCTGCTTCAAAATCTCCTACGGTGATGGCCACATATGTGTTAGAGGCAACCGTGGTGACCGCAATCTGGCAGCCTGCACTGTGGAGTGGCATAGCAGACAAACGCCCAGTGTGGTAGTTTGTGGGCCACTGGATACAACATGCTATTTCGAGTCCTCCATATTAAGGAAAAACTTAACAGCAACTGATACATCAAGGAGTTTGTATAGTCCGTGGTACTGCCGCTCCTTCTGGCGACTCCAGAAGCCATTTTTTAGAAGAATAATGCCGGGCTACATATGACGAGGAATGTGCAGACCTTTTTCAACGAACCCTGGGTAGCATTGCTTTCCTTGCCTGCAGGTTCGCCTGACATGTCACCCTCAAATATGTCTGGTATATGGAGGGTCGGAGACTTGTTCGTCACAGCCCTCCAGCAACCACTGTCGATGCTTTGTGGACTCTCATACAAACAGTGTGGACGGAGATTCGCTAGGAACATATCCAAGTCCTCTTTGAATCCATGCCACGAAGTCTAGGGGCACTGATTGCAGCGCGTGAGGCTTAACGCCATAACAAATTCTGAACGACAGAGATCATGTACAGTTCTATAATCTGAATCAGTTTTTTGTTATGTGCCTAATCTGTGGTATAAAGTTCATTTCAATCATTTTTATCTTTCTTCGTGTTGCATTTTTCACAAATGTTATTGTAAAAGATGAAATTGATTCGGATATGTGCCAAACTAAGCAAAAATATTCACAAGGATGTTATTTTTAAAATATTTGACTATCGTTTTAAAATCGAGCGAGCGAAACAGCTTGTCAACGACAGAGTAGTAACACGAGGAGAGCGCGGAGATTTACAAAATTTGCCACCGTGCATGCCAGATAAGCCTATCGTTACCCGTGCACTTCCGTCCTTGAGCGGATTGAATTTCTGGTGTTATCATTGCACGAATAATCTGGTAATTCTCCTAGCCCCTCTCTCAGCGAGAATCGGGGTGCGGGGAACATTCTAGACCAGGCCGGCGAGACTATTTAAGCCGCGACGGGCCTCAAAGCCGACAGTCAATAATTCGGGAGGTTGTATGACCTTAATCGCCAGATGTGCAAAGATACCGAAGCGACAAGTCAGCATAGCGATGAGTGACTGCGAGATTGACCAGCGGGAGTGAAGTCTGCGGTCTACGAGCTTTGGTACAGGGGAGAGTTACAATAACAACCGGGACTATTGTTCTGAATATGTGAATGACAGACCTTAGGAATTATGGCAATAAATGCATTAAATATGTGTAAAAAACGAGTTTCAATAGACTGTAACCAATATAGAGGCAGTGATAAGGACTTTAATTGAAACTGATATAGATGTGAAATATTGCTGTTAATGAGAATCACAAGTTAAATAGTGTAGATAGATAGCACAAGGTTTTAAATAATTACTGTGTTGATATTTAAAGCAGTATCAAACATTTTTCAAAATGTTGTATAGTTCTTTTATTTTTTTTAAGAACTCTATCCCTCACGAACACGTATACGTCCCTGAGGGATTGTAACCCTGGTACCAGAAGAAAGATTGAGGTATTCGATCATTTAATAATAAATTGATTTAAGGCAAATGGTAACCATTAATATTATTTAATTAAGTTAATTTTTTTTAAACTGTTGGCCAATAAATAAAACTATTGTGTACAACCACGACAGTGAAAGCGAACTAGAAAAATGTCTGCAAAACTAGAAGTAAGGCTAGCATTAATTGAGGGGCTAGGTAGCCAAATGGTTAGCGTGAGCACAAGTGTAAAAAGATTGATGGAATATGTAAACAAACAAGTCAATAGTGTAAAAAGAAAGTGTGGGTGTAACTGTAAACACACAAATTAGTTCCTCAATAGAAAGTGTATACGAGAATTTTAATAGCCAGATAACTAATGTGAGTGAATAATAACATAACAAAATAAGCAATTAAATATTAATATAAAAATATAAATATAAGCTATTAGTGACTTAGCGAATGCGAGAATTGGCGTGTCTAAAAGAAATTGACAATGTAAATATAAAGGGGCAGTTAAAGTGGAAAAATTTAGACTTTCGAAGATTCAATTGAAACAGGAAATGAGTTCATTGAAAAAGGAATTGTGGAATTTCCTTCAGCAGCAGAGTTCCCTTATAACAACACTGGCCGCCTATGAAATTGAGGAAGAATACCAAGTAGTAACCAATACAGTGACTTCGGAGGATAGCAAACAGCTATGCGGCATATGCGTCGCTCAGCGATGAGTGGGAAAGGAGATCGCAATTATGCCCGACCCTTAAGATACCCAGACGATTTACTGTGAGTACCTACACAAGTTTGAAATATTCGTCACCCTGAATGGCTGGTCAAGCAAAGAGTGGGCTTGCTGACTTGCAGCTGTACTGAGAATCCTGCAGTGAGCATATTGCAATCGTTGTCATAGCGACAGCGACTGGAGTACCCCACTATGGTGTCGGCCTTGGAGCTACATGCCTACCAAGCCCAACTGCGAAGTCGCGCTCAGCGACCAGAGGAGCCACTGCAGTAGCTGTGGCTGCTTCAGCAGCGGGAAAAGAGGCAGCGAGCGGAAGGAAAACATGTAAACACCGACACTAGGGGCAAAAGTCGGTGACCGCTGGGAAGAAGGCCCTACGTTCTCACATGTTTGTTCAGTGAAACAGGATTTGGATGCCATATTGGGGGAGGAGCCTTACTGAGGTTCCATGTCAGATACTCGTCAACACTGGGGTGACAATAACAGTAGTAAGACCAAACATCCTCAGGCCTTCCCCTCAGTGATTCAGTAACGACAGTATAGGACATTGCTTTTTGACTACAGTAACAGGTGAGACCACACCAGTTACAGGTAAGAGAAAGAGGACATTGAAGGTTTGTGACCTTAGCCTAGAGAATGATATTTGCATAACATAGATCTAAGATTTATGTCTTTTGGAGGTTGATGTATGTACTATGTATGCTGTGGTGATGTATCGATACTCTACTTAGTGTGCTACATTTTGTCAGCTTTCTGTGTATATTTGAGCCAGCAGAGAAAGGTAGCATCCTGCCAAGTGGTGTAATTGTAGCAAGGAGTTTAGTCTCTTCTAATTGTGACAGTTTGCCAGTTACAGTTATTAATTTGCCCGATAATGCCATTCGTCATGAGGGAAGGGCCATGATCGAATATTGTAATCAGGCAATGCAGTTACTTCCAGATGTTCAAATAGCACCTAGAGTAAAACTAATCGAATGTCCTCTACCAGAAGTATTGGAGAAACTGCTAGTAATGACAAGAGATAACCTGAACTCGCTACAGGAGAAGACTGTTTCTGAATAACTGTAGAGAAATACAAATGACTTCTCTTTTGGACTAAATCGCCTTGAAAGTACTAATGTGACTTGCTATCACATTAATACAGGAGATGGCAGGTCGCTAATCAGCCACCAAGACGACTGCCAATAGATTCGTTTGAGCTTGTTGAAAGAATTCTGAAGTCAATGAAGGAGGTACATGTGATAGAACAATTATTTAATCCATAATCTTCCCCCATTGTACTTGTAAAGAAGAGGTTTGGTGTGGCTTGTTGGTAGCTTAATAATGTGACAAAGAAAGACTTTTATCAACATCCGAGGATAGAGGACACGCTGAACAGCCTAGCAGGTTCGCAGTGTTTACCTACTTTTCACACAAAGAGTGGGTACTGGCAGTGCGAGGTGGCCCCAAAGAACCAAGAGAAGTCTGCATTTTGTGTCCAAGGTAAACGAATCTAACAGTTCCAAGTTATGTCTATTAGGCTGTGCAATGCCCGTGTCACCTTCGAATGCCTCATGGATCAATTGTTCCCTTTAGATATATGTCAGGATTGCCTAAATATTATAAATTTGTAATAGGAAGGGCATTTGAAAGACACCTATTATGCTTCGACTATGTTTTCTAGTAAGGGGCTGCAGCCAAATTGTAACTAGTCCCTAAGAAGTGCCACCTATTACAAAATAAAATAAATTTCTTTGGGCATGTATTTTCTTCCAACAGAATTCAAACACCCTGAGAAGATGAAAGCAAAGATATTGATCGACACCAACTGACAAAACCAAAGTGCGGAGTTTTATTTGTACTTGGTTCGCCACGATCGATAAGTCAGAATATGAAATGATCAGGGCCAAATTGAAATCTCATTAGACTACTGAGTGCGAAGCTGCTTTTAGAATGTTAAAATAAATTCTGATGGATCTCTGAGTCCTGGGATTCCCGAAAATGAAGGGTCACATGAATGTTTATTATTTATTTTAATGATGTAGGCACTGAAGCTGTGTTATGTCAGATTCAGGATGGGAAGGAGATTCTACTAGAATGCTTTAGTGGGGTATTGCACAAGCCAGAGAGAAATTACTGTGTTGTGTTATACACAGAGGGCTTCTGGCCATGGTGAAGGAAATTTCACATTCCCACCCCTTCTTTTAGGGCAGACTTTTTGCTATAAGAGCCGACCATACCTCATTAGGGTGCATACTTATTTCAAGGACCCTGAAGCTCTAATAGCCTGGTGGATCCACCGTATTCCATAATATGGTTTTCAAATACAACACAGATATGGATACCTTCACAGCAATGCAGACACACTTTCTAGGAGGCGATGTGAACAGTTCTGCTATAATTGTGAATGCCAGGAATAAAATAGTGGCGCATCTTTAAATGTACAGCGGACAACAATTCAATAATGTTACATTGTAATGGGTCACCTGCATTGAGTGATAAGTATATAAGAAAGATCAGCTATAAATTATCTCATTTTGCATCCATTACTAGAGAATAAATAAGTTTCCTGTTGGCCAAAATGGAACTAGATACCCAGCCTGAACATGGTAGTCAAAATACTAGACACAATGAAATACTTTCGTACTGAATAATGATATGCTTTACAGGAACTAGGAAAAAATGATGAAAAACACACACACACTTACAATTGGTTCTTCCAAGATGCAAGGTCGCTGCAATCTTAAAGGAACTGCAAAACAATGAAGCCTGTGGTAACTTCGAGGTTAATAATGCCCTCGACAGAGTTCGACTGAGAATCTACTGGCTTCATTGTCGGGATGATGTTGAGAAGTGGCGTCGAATGTGTGACACCTGCACTGGCAGGAAGGGACCCAAGACTAGAATATCAAAGTCACCTTTAAAAATATAATGTTGGAGCCCCATTCTAGAAGGTGTCAGTAGATATTATGGGCATATTGCCTGTGACAGAGAGAGAGAGGTAATCGTTAACAACTGGTGGCCCAAGATTACTTTACTAAGTGGCCTGAGGTCACGCCCCTCCCCAACAAAGAATCACATACTGAAGCCAATACTCTCGTACAGCACGACATCTCGAGATCATGGGTGCGAGTAGAACTCCAAACGTATCAGGGGCAACATTTTGAAGCTCCTGTGTTCTAGGAGCTTTAAAAAATTCTGGAGTAGAAATACTAGTACTACAGCCCACCATCCTCAGTCTGATGGAATGGTCGAGAGGCTTAACCTCACTCTTCAGCAGTAACTTACCTGTACATCTTCGTACCAGATAACCAAAAGGACTAATATTCAAAGAGCCCCAGTTTCTCCTTACTTATTGCTCGGCACTTCACGAGTCTTCAAGGGTAGCATCATCAATGTTGATGTTTGGAAGAGAACTACGCCTCCCTAGAGATCTGATGTTGGCCGATCGACGGAAGAGGAAGCTGCTGTTCCTGACTATGCCAAAGAATTGCCTCACAGATAAGTTGGTATTCATGATTTTACTCCTCAGTATCTCGGAATAAATTGTGACAAGATGAAGTAACAATACGACAGGAGAATGTCGAGTAAGGTATTTCAAGGACAACTGGTGTGGCGGTACAACCCACAGAGGCTAAATGGGTCTGCCCTAAGCTACAGAAATGTCGGGAAGGCCCCTGCAAGATTTCGAAGAATATTAATTATGTGGTATTTATGATTTTTCGTAATGGCTCTCGGGCAAAGCAGAAAGTTGTCTGTATCGACCCACTGACACTTTACAAAGGCCCAAATGTTGCAGAGACTGTTCAAAGACGAACATACTTTAGGAGAGGCAGAATTACATGATTGTTACTCTCCATCGGCTCCCTTGTTCATTCCGATCGAGTTAGCGAAACAATGTGTCAAAGTCAGAGTAGTAATACGAGGAGAGCGCGGAGATTTACAATGGCTTGCCACTGTGCAAGCCAGATGAGCCTATCGGTTATCGCGTGCTCCCGTCCTTGAACGAATGGTATTTCTGGGGTTAGCATTGAAGAATGTTCTGGTCATCACAATAGCCACTCTTAGCATGACTCGGAGTGCGGGGAACCTTCTAGATCGTGCCAACAAGACTACTTAAGCCACGGCGGGCCTTCAAGCCAACAGTTTAGAATGTTCAGTATCGCACGAGCCAGTAAAGCGACGAGTGGCGGAAGTGAAGTCTGTGCACTGCGAGCATCAATACAGTGGAGACCGAGACTGACGGGAAAAATAATTGAACTGGATGCGTGAATAACTTACATTTGGAATGGTGTCAATAGAGAGCTTGAAAATGTGTAAATAACGAGTGTGAAAGACTGTAGCCAATATAGAAACCGCGATAAGAACGTCAATTAAAATCGAAATAGACATTAATTATTGGACTCACTGAGAATAGTAATAGTGATCATGTAAATAGATAATTTAATGCTGTAAATAATTACTGTGAGAACTTTTATAGACGTATCAAAAAAAGTTTAAAAATTAGATTTATTTTGTTTTATACTAAGTCCTCTATCCTTCACGAATATAAAACTGCCCCTGGTGTCTTGTAAAATTATCAATTGAGATAGAAAACACAGGTATGTCTTCTGGCATGAATTTGGTGGGAACTATGTAATATTTTCCGGAGATAGGACATTGAAACTTAATTTTGCATATAGTGATATCTTGTAACACGGCGGATTAAGGAGTTGATGTATAATCTCTTCTGATGCTTGCACAGATAGTGTCAGTATAGAAAGTTAAGTTGAAATTGGTTACATGGTTTCGTAGCTATAACATACTAATCTAAAATGTCTCTATGAGCGCCATTTTATTTATCTGTGTATGTATGTTACGCTGTATCTACGGCGTGTTGTGACTGCGAGCGCCAATACCTAGGTATTTTTATTATGAAACCAAATACATGATTGTTACAAAATATCGTATTGAAAAACACAAACTAATATGTTTCTACTATATAAACAAGCCCTATTTTTGTGGTGAATTATATTTTTTGCTACAAAAAGATTTGTGAATACGGGAAACACAAACTTTGTAGGTTTCAACAGTTCAGCAGTTACATCAAAATAAGTCTTGTGTTCACAAAATTTTGGCAAGCTGAATTTCAACATTATAATGTGTACTTTAACATTAACATAATAGGAAAATTACAAATGTTCAGGTATTATCGCGCATACGGGGAACCCCAAAGTTACATATTACTATTTTAGAAATAAAATTAAATATAACTGGGACTTCCTGAATTGGGCCACATTTTAAGTACTTATTTTTTTCTTATAAATCACAATATGTTAAAATCAACAGATTCTTCATTGACTGCAGTGTGGTGTATCAACCATCACAGCGAAAATATTTATAAACCATATCAAAAGAACGGGTAAGTTGATTATTTCCTTAATTACACTGTACGTATTTTATATTCTAATCAAATATTTGCAACAACCATTCTTTCAATCTAACATCTTTAAATTTTGAAACATTTAAGATTTGTTAAATTCTTAACGCTAACATCAGGAAACTATAAATTTACTTTCAACAGTTATCGAAAATATCTCGAACTTAAATTGAAGGGAAATGTTATTTACTTGTCACTGATACACACATCCAATTTTTTTTAAGAGACGCATATTTAGCCATGAAATTCGTACGTATGACATAAGGCCAAAAATGGACGCAGAAAATATATGGTAATTATTTTTGTCTTTCTTACTAGTCAGTTTCGTTGGTAGCATAACGTCGCCATGCATCACATGAACCATTATAGCATATCCCAGCAAAGTACTTTAGTACCTTTGTTTTTGCAGTTCGCGCAACTTTCTGAAAATATTATTATTGTAATGATGCAGACACTCCCGGCATTCCTCTAAGCCCAGAAACCCTTTAATAAATTGCCACTCAGAGTAATTTATCCATTTGTTATGCTTTATATTATCCATGGGCTAACTTCAACCAATTAAGCAACCCTCATTTAACTAAAGATTACCACTGGGGTAGGATTGGAGAGAGGCAGGTGTTTTTATTTTGCAGCATCCATCCTGGAAAACACCCGCTAACTGTATACTTGCAGCCACATTACTGAACTTGTCCAATAAAAATCCTATCTTTTTATATATAAATATATGTAGGGCTGCGAAGTGTTCTTAAAGTCGGGTAGTTTATATTTATCAGTTTACTACATATCTTACATTTTTTTAAAATGATTTTCCTGTTTGAGCTAAACTCACGGAAGTCTAAAGAACCTTATTAACTGTTTCCCATATGCTGATAGTAGTTAGTTAGTGTTAAATTAAAGAAATATACGAAAATACATGTAAATTCAAGAAGAAAAATATTTTGTATTTAAGTCACCCTGATAATTCATATAAACAACACAAAAAATATTTTAATGTACACAAACGTTTAGTGGTGGCAAATAATAGATTTTGTGTTCACCACAGAAAATAATATGGCAAGGTGAATATCACATGAAATTTGTGGCTGCCGGTCGACATGGTGTAGCTGAACTCTACCGATAAACTTCAACAGGTGATTCCTAAACAACCAATATGCCGAATATGTATATACTATCTGCATAGTCTAAGTCTATTCCGGAAGCATGTAACAGCCCTTGAAAGTTTAACTGAAGCAGATGTTCATTACTTGTAACACAACCAGAATGAGAAACAAATCTCTGAAAATTCTGGATAATACGTTATTGAACGACCAAATTCAAACCATAGAAAATTGGTTGCGGATATCAACCCCCTTCCATAAAAACGGATACACTGGAACACCGCATGTGTAATTACAAATATAACTAAGTATGATTTTTTGGTAGTTACCTGTGGACCCCATATTTTGAAGAAAAGTAGCAATTCAAGGCGACCCCATATTTTGAAGAAAAGTTCGCCTTGAATTGCTACGCTACATGTCATCCTTTTCGAGAAAATAATGCATAATGAACTTTAAAATCTGCACTCTTAGATCATAATTAATTAATTTTTCAATAGCGGTGGCGTTTAGCGTTAAAACGAGCGACGGATTTTCCATTACCATGTAAGGTAAATTGCTAAACCGCGGGGAAAAAAAAATATTGGAGAGTTACATTTTAAACTGCACAGATGTGAATCTAACCCATCCGTTTTTATGGACGGAGGTTGATAAAACCCACCCGATTTTTTATGGTTTCCACTTCGTCTTTCAATGACGTATTATCCATAAACTCAGAGATTTGTCTCTCATTCTGGCTGAGTTACATGCAATAAACCCCTGTTTCAGCTACACTTAGAAAGTTACAAGTATAGTGACACCCTTCTGGAATATTCTTAGACTCTATGTCATATTCGACCTATTTTTTCATGAGAAATCACCTGCCGAATTTTGTCGGTAGACTTCAGTTGCAGCCTGTATATATTCAGCGTTTGAATACATCTACACATTCACTATGTTTAAAGCAAAATTGCATAGTTTCTGTAAGTTAATCAGCTTTCTATGGGGTAAATAAAAAGGCTCGCCTTGCGACAGGTTACCAATGGAATATTTACACAAGAGTGAATATTTTGGAAGGAGGTGGGGAAATTTGACATGTACAGTACACAATTTCAATTATAATTCATGTAGGCTCTAAAAAGCGAATGTTTGAAAGGACGATTCAGTACATAAACAAAAAAGCAATGATAGGGCAAGTATTAAAAATTTCGTTATTGTTTCTAGGACTCGCTGGCGTCTTTCTAGGCGATACAATGAACACGCAGATGTAGACAGCGTCATTGCCTCAGGCTACTAGCGTCCTTGCATAAATATCGTTTAGGCCAGCGTCGTGGAGTTTTCATATTGGCGGATAAGCCACGATTCCGCGTTTTCTCTCGTCTGCAAATGAGGTAGTGAGCGTGAACCCTCAAAATCATATTTCACAATCCTATTATTTTGTTTGTGTGATTGGAATGTGTCGATTGCCGACCATGATACTAAATAAAAATCACACACCCACAGAACTCAGCAAGACAAATACAAAATTAAAAATACATCTTACAACACAATAAACAGATAATTAGGAAAAGCTCTGTAATTGTCAATAGAAAACAATCAATGTACCAGGTGAAATTTCAAGCTTTATAAACACTCCGAACTCTTTCATTAGGCTAAATACAGAGAGTGCTCAGTTCCAGAAACACATTTTTCTATAATGTGTTTGGATTGGCGATCGGAGCTTTCAAGACAAACTCTAATAACATTAAAACGTTTACGGATACCAACAGAAATAGACGAACTTGGATGCATCGTTCCGTCCAGTGATTATTTTGGCCAGCCATAGCTTTCTGAAAGACCGAGTGCGTCGGTGGGGCTAAAGAAGAGGTAGACTGAAGTAGAACAAAAAGGTTCATTCGGGGACATGGGATCACGAAAAGGATTAAGGAATATTTACGTCAGGTTTCCGTACTCTTTCATTCGATACAGTGATCGGCCATGTAAATGGATGTAGGTGACAATGAACTTGTCATTGGATGACCTTGGCATTGAGTGACTTTAATGTAAAAAAATCAGATAAAATCGCGAATAAATTATTTTAAAATTAATTACTGGGAAGGGTGAGAAATAACATTGTTGACCATAAGATCCATTTTAAAGTTACGTTAAAACCAAAAATTGAAAACAAAATTTCGATAATCTTAAAAAATTGGGGGAAATTACATAATAGACCCCGATCACGATCTTGAATTTTCATGGCCTTGAATTTGACTATAGGTACACTTTAACCACAAGGAAAACATAAGAAAAATCACAAAAATTCTATAAAAATATTTTTAAACTCTGGAAAGAGTGACATGACTGGCCACGGCCTCCATCTTGGATTTTCATTACCTTGACCCCAGGTGACTTTGAGCTCTAAATCGTTAAAATTCAAATTAATAAATCGTTAACATAGACAAATATAAATTTCAGAGTTAGAACAGATTAAAAAAATTCGGAAAATTGTGGAAGAATAAAATTATTCTTTAAACACTTGCATGCGGCAGGTGCAGGGCTTAATTCTCGTAAAGATGACAGAATACACACACTACCAGTATGCTGACTACCAAATGACTACCACTGGTCACTGTATTTCATTGGCTATTTATTCGGACCCCATCCAGTTAGCCAACTCCTACGGATCATTCGCTTTACATCATACAAACCCGACCCCACAACCCCATCATTTCCCACCACAATTTACACAACATAACTCGATCGTCATCACTACCACAAGAATGCGCTAGTGAGATAATTCTCACACTCTTGTTTCTTGTTCATCATTGGCTATTAGTCACATGATATCTCGACCTCAGCATATAAGTAATGTGGTCATAGTTGAACCATGTCACAGTTATTCGTCTGATACAAGTGGTGACATACTGCTTTCCTTTTGGGGATTTTTTTGCATTCAGTTTGATCAATTATTTTATGTTCGACTCCTCCATTACGGTAGTTGGCGTGGTAGTATTCGTCATGCTCGATATTACGATACATATATATTTTTCTACGATAGTAAAACTTATCACAGATTTTAACTAGGTACCCATTTGGACCTGAGAGATATTGGAGAGTAGAGATCAAAATGAAGCGTTCATTTAGCCGTGTGCCTGCGACAAGCATCCCAATTTCGTATTTGGTAGTACCATCACTAACTCTAACTCTACTGCCTACGGCGTTGACGATGCCATTAGCAAAGCATTATGGTTGGGCCACTGAAACATGGAATGTACATGGCCAGTTCAAGCATATTCAAACTGAGTTAGATAGCTATGGTCTCAGCCAATTTATAATAATAGTTCGCCACCAATTTCAAATCATTGACAATAGAGCCGTTGAACTCAGGCCACAAGTAACACACACAAACACCAATATAATGCATTAGGAGAGAATTGATTTTATAAGCACAGGGGATGTATCATTTCACCAATATAATTAACGAAAATTATTAGAAAACCTAGTTTAGAATTACCAATTAAGTTCAGTGAAAAATGCTTCACTATCTTTACTACTAACCACAGTAACCACTACCTATATTAATTTTACCACAAATGCACAAACCATACCAAACTACAAAATGTTCATCCAAACCGATCACACCAATTGACAATTCCTGACACATAGACCATACCAACCATACCAATTATCCATATCAACCGACTATTCAGAAAGAACCATACCAAACGACCATAAACTAACCATACAAGCCATACGAAATGACATTACCAATGATTATACCAGTCATCTCGACTGACTATACTAAACAGCAACACCAACTGTCTATACGAACCGGACATATCATCCACAATTCCAACCAATCATAAAGGCTGGCCATACCAAACGACGATACCACTAACCATAACAGACATGCCTGTCAACTATACCAAACAGAAAACATCAACTGCACATACTAACACAGCAGTGCGCCCACAGGGATAAACAAACCAACTATGTAAACTGTCTATAACACATGACCATACCAAAGACCCATACAAAATAAACCAAGTTAAAAGACCAACTGACGATCAACTCTGGCCAATCAATCCCTATGGACCAAGACCAACCAGATGTCAAACATTACTCAATGTATTCTTCATATTATTCACTTCTCAAAACATTCCTCGCTCCATTAATTACTCAGAACATTCCTAAGTAAATTAATTCCTCAGTATGTACACTTCTCGTCACTAGAAAATATTTCTAAGTCCCCTTCGGGTATGTTATGCAGGCTGCCTTCCTCCCAAGTCACAGGCGCGTGCCGCGGAGTGGGCGTGGCTAACTGCTGCAGGAAACATAGCTTTGGAGGAAAAAGCATACAATACACGATTCCATCAGCTCAGTTTTGTCCGAATATATTCCAACTCATTATATGTAGGGACCTACAAAATTCGTGTTATTTTTTGACATCAATCTTAAATTCATAGTACTATATACACTCAAGCAGGCGTCATTTCTCCATTGGTTGCTGCATAAATGTTAAGTCATGCCCTTTCTGAGTGAACTGCGCGTGATTGGGGCATAAAATTGTGAACTGTTCTTTTATTGGCGCAGACTTACCCTGGGCGTGCAAAAATAAATAATGGTACAGTGACACACGTATTGCAAAGACAAAGTGTTTTAAGTTTAAACTGTCCTCAAATAATAAAGTGAATTTTGCAGGTCTCTAATTATATTTAATGCAGTTAAAGTAAATTAGTGGTGAAAACCTTCGGAATTATGAACTAGCGTGTTTCAGATCTGAGAAACAAATAGTAAATGATAAAGTTTAACAGACCACTGAAAAAAATTACTTCCAAATCATGCATAATTGTAAATATGAAAGGAGGTGGGTGTTACGTTATAAATCCCCTTGCCAACACACACGAGATCTTAAAAAAAATCAAGTAATAATCACAAAAAACATTAAATAATACACTACATGGAATAACATTTTCATATGTATGATAATTAGAGACCATGAAATGTCTCGGAATCAATGGCCTGGAGTCTAGAGTTCACAGTCCAATGGATACCCGATCAACTACTCTATATTCACTGCTTGTTTCTCCAGTAAGTGCCAATATTACTCCAAAACATACAGCACGTGATCCCAAACGTGTTTCCTTTCAAGTTTCTTATTTGCTTCACACATTACTGAGTGAGCCTTGTTAACTGTAATCCAATGCAAAAGGTGGGTTAGGTCTACAAGTGTGTAAAGTTTAGTTTGTCCTCGAAATAATCCGCTCAGTTTTCCTGTTGCATGTGATGATACCGCAGAAAAGTTAAACAATTTTGTTCCGTTCATAAAGCCTATTTACATGCACTGTGATGATTACCTGTCATGTCTTGACCAAATTTGGATTACAGGAAATATTTATTGATATTATCTGCGGGAATGATTGTAGTCTCTTGAAAGATCTATGGTGAATTAAAAATACTCAAAATTGTCACCTTTAAAAACATAATAACATAAATATAACACATGCAGCGAACTACTAGATATGTTTCGAAGGAAACTATTTGCATTAAATTGGCCACTTTTTGATGCCTGTCGCATTTAACATATGAACGTACGCACCCAAATATCAATAAAGATGACGAATTTTGTCGTAACTCAGTTTTTATGTTCATTTATACACGAACTGGAGTTTAAATAAAATTGCTTGCATGTTTCATGTGTGTGTTATAACCGGCCATTACGCAAGGTGTATAGAGCTCACTTTGGCCAGAACAACCTATAGTACAGTTACATCTAAGCTGGACAGTTCAACTCGACATGTTTTCTCCTCATGTGGTTCCTCACCCAACTGCCTCCATTGGTGATTCGTGCTATTAATGGTAAGTAACCCAATTTGCAACACTTGGTGGCTGGAAGACACCACACTGACCAGTCTCCTAACTGATTGGTGAATACATGTGTAAGAGTGCTGTTCTAGTAACTGTTCTCTCAATGTTTCACGCCATGTATTGCGAATGCTAGCCACTGTGGCGTACACAATTACCATTTGTTTAGTAATATGTCACATTGTCATCATAAACATGATTCACCAACATTATATATATATATATATATCCAATGACGTTCCTCCTTACAAAGCTTGGTTTGAATCACGTGTTCAGATCGTACTTGCGGAGACGCCTTACTGGCGTGAGGAAAAGGCGGTATAAATTAAGAAAGAAAAGGTATGCGATTTATATATACATATATATGTATATTATATAAATCGTTGTCAGTCCCACAACTTCAAAATCAGCAACAAAATATGTACTAATTTGATACTTGCGTTATCTTGGACTGTCTTGCACACGAAACATTCACACATATAAAGATTTACTAAATAAATATTTATTTTATGAATTCCCTTCCTTGCAGGATAAGTTATTGCCATTTCTAAGTTTGAGTACAAATTGGTTGACCAAAAACAGAAAGTTAAACCGTCGTAAAACCGTATTCAGTGCCTGTAAGAAGTACACAAATAGAGATAGAGATATGGATTATCTTTATAACACATCTACCAACATCTGACTTTGAAGTCCCCGCACTTTGACCTCATACCTACCAAAACCGTAGAGGTTATTTTGACGCAAGGGGTTGGTGTAGATGAGGTAAGTTTCAAAGATTATTAATATCACATGCAGTCAAATAAAAAGATACTGAGCCAGCGTTCCAAAATGTCGTACAGGAAGGTCCATCCTGATTCCCTGAAGCACTATTTCGCAGTGGTTGTTTCATAGTATTTAATGATTTATCACCGATTTGTGCTTCTTTCTAACCCTTCATTCTACGTTTATTTGGTTCGGTAGTGCAAGTCACAAAATGAATAAATTCACAACAGCAATTAAATTTTTCATTTGAGCAGTATAAAAAATTACATCGGCGCAAAGGGATGGCGGATAGGAGTGGAGGAAACGTCCGCCGCCATGTTGGAATTTCTCTTTTTTTCTCTGTTCTCTTCAGAATTTCCATTTTTTTTTTTTTTTTTACAAAATCGACTAAATGTTCCTAAAAATTAATCTTTTTCAGTAAAAATTTCCCTTTTTCCCTTAAAAAAAAAACTCCCATCTTCCCAGGCGGATCAGTGACCCTGGGTAGAGCAGGAAGGCGGATCAGTGACCCAGTGTCAAGGATGAGCAACCCCGGTGACCGGGATCAGAGACCCCGGTGTCAGGAGAACAGGACCACGACATTTGCCCTTGACCTTAGACATTTTACCCAAAATATCAACAAAAACTTGACAAATTTCCAAAACATTTTTAATAAACTTCCAAAAAAAGGTAAATTATTATAAGCATTAAAAATTATTTTTAAAAATTTTTAAAAGGTTTTTTAAAAATTGTTTGAAAATGTATTATTAAAAATTTATTAAGAATTATTTATAAAACTTTTAAAAAGTTTACTAGAAAACTTATCATTAAGAATTTAATAAAAAATCATTTTAAAGAGCTACAAAAATATTATTAAATAATTAATAAAAATCGTTTAAAATGTATTAAAAATGAACTTTCTAGAGGTCACCCTTCACCCATAACCATCCACCATCATGGTAGATGCAAAGGACGACCATCTTGGTCGGTGGCCACCACCTTGGTAGGCGACCGCCAACATGGTAGGCAACCACCAAATAGTAGGCAACCAACATCTTGGTAGACATCACCTGTCCGCCATATTGGATGCAGGTAACCATGACCTCAACCCCATGACCTTGAATGACCTTGAAAACAAAAACTCCAGAAAAATATATTAAAGTCAGCAAACATAATACATTACAGACTACTACCATAAAATTAGATGCAGACTACCTCAATCTGGACCTCATGACCTTGAATGACATTTAAAACTGAAACTCGAGAAAAATACAACAAAATCAACAAACATAATACATTACATACTACCACCGCCATATTGGATGCAGACTAACTTGACCTTGACCCCATGACCTTGAATGTTCTTGAAAAAAAACTCGAGGAAAATACGTAAACGTCAGCAAGCATAATATATAACAAACTAACAAACTACCAATACCATACTGGATGTAGGTACCCTCGTCCTTGATCCCATAACTTTTAAAGACCTTGAAAACAAAATCTCGAGAAGAAATACTTACAAGTCAACAAGCATATTACAACTAACTATTACCACTATATTAAATGTAGGTGACCTTAACCTTGATGGCATGACCTTGAATTACCTTTAAAACTAAAACTCGAGATAATATACATAAGTCAGCAAGCGCATTACAATACTAACTAATACCACCATATTAATTGCAGACTACCTTCACCATGACACCGTGATCTTGAGTGATCTTGAAAACAAACACTTTCAATAAATTACAACTTAACTTCTACACTCCGATATTGAACGTTAAGCATTCCTGGGGCCCCGGTGTTGTAGTGGTAAAATAACTCTCCTCCCACCATGGCGAACCAGGTTCGATTCCCGGCGAGGTCGCCCCCGGATTTTCGCATATGGGAATCGTGCAGGACGATGCCGCTGGCCGGTGGCTTTTTTCACTGATCTCCAATTTCCCCCACCCTTGCATTACAGCGCTACTCCGTGCTCATCTCGCTTTACCCTCAAGGGCTCTCTAGACTCGGTGTTTATAGCCGCCCAAATCTCTTCACTCGCTCATTAAGCATTCCGCCTACCAGGACGTATTTGTCCAGAAGGGCGAGACGCTGAGGACGACCCAGGCACGCGCATCACATACGTCATCGTCTCTATGTGTAAGGTGCTGAACAAGTGTGTAGTCTTTCCTTGAGAAACGTACCTATGAGACAAATTTAAAATTAAGCCTATTTCATAACATTTCTGCAACATTTTCTTATTACCAAACAATAAAGCAAAAATATATTTAGCTTTTAGTTTCTTGTCGTGCATTTACATCGTAAACCTTTATTCGTAAACTGAGCTTTCACCCATGTACTACAACGGTAATGATGAATCTGTTTACATTTGGACAGCTTCTTTTGGCGTGATCGGTGTGAATTTGAACTGTACCATGCTTTAGTGTGAAATCATCCGACGGACACCTTGGCAAAATGCTTTAAGTAACAAGTATAGATAATCGTGCCGTTGGTATTTTCCGCTCGCTGCAGCGCCCGTCCGTGTCCAGCCTATTACTGAAGGACGAGAGAGCTCAAGGACCGCGATGTCTGGCGCGAGCAGTAGTGAGAGCTGCAAGCAGTGGGAACCTCACACAGCCACGCGGACTATGAAGCGGTTGAATGGGGAAACCACCTGACATCCTGTTCGTTTTGTCTCGGCACCATGCACGCCTTGTCAAAAAAAAAAATCTTTGGAAACTAAAGTTAGGGTGCAAAATGTACAATTATTGCTCTTAGAAAACATTAATGACAAAAACAAACTTCAAGAAATAGGTGATATACTTGAGCAGTGTTTAGAAAATTATTAGATTTTCAAATATAAACTAATAGAAAATTTAAAAAGGGTCCGGTAGTCCCTGTTTAGAGTCAATGAAAAATCGGCTATAATTATTAATTTTAGACTTAAATTTACTTAATTTTGATTTAAATTTACTTTTTTTTTGGTTTAAATTTGCTTGATTTTGGTTTATCATTTGCTTGATTTTGTTTTTAATTTGCTTGAGTTGGGCTAAAATTTGCTTGATTTTGGCTGTTTTTCATCGAATTTTAGGTTTAGAATTGTTACTGTTTCTTGCAACTTTCTTTAAAAAAATAACCCTATTGCTATAAAACTGTCATTTCTTACAATTTTAGGATTAAAAATCCCTATTTATTTGGGCATTGTGCTAGTGTCGACTTTTGCATTTTACTACCATTCTCGCCATCGAGGATGATGGCTATGTTATGGATTTGGCAACTATAGCTTATGTAGTTTGGATATTATATCCACCTATGGTTATAAGTAGAAATAAGGTATACTTGACCCTGCGACACTCCTCGTTGTTGTGGGTGATGTGTATGTTATGAATTTGACAACCATATCTTACACAGTTCGGAAATTACAGCCCTTTATGATTATAATTAGACATAGTGTATGCTTGTACCTGTAACCCTTCTTGTCTTTGTGGATTATGCCTATGTCATGAATTTGGCAACTATCTCTTATGCAGTTTAGTAATTACAGCCAACAATGCTTGTAATTAAGAATAGGGTATACTTGGCTTTTCGACACTTCTTATAGTCAACTTTAAATTATATATTATGGAAATTACAGCCCTGTTTGATACCTGTTTTAATTTGACAAATTTGTCTTTTATGTCATGGAAATTACAGCAACCTAGACTTACAAGTTGACATATGGTTTTACTTGGCCCTGCGACCCTTCTCGTCGTCATAGATGATGCTTATGTAATGAATTTGGCTACCTTAGCTTACACTGGTTGGAAATTGCAGCCACCTATGCTTATAAGTAGATGTAAGATATACTTGACCCTGAAACCCTTCTTGTCATCATGGGTGATACCTATGTAATGAATTTAGTAAATATATAATGCATGATTCCGAAATTGCAGCCAACTATACTTATAAGTATACATGAGAAATTCTTGCCCATGCAACCCTTCTCATCGTCGGGGGTGATGCCTGTGTTACGAATTTGATAACTATAACTTACTTGGATCAGAAATTACAGTCATGTATGCTTATAAGTAGACATAAGGTATACTTGACCCTGCGAATATTCTCGTCGTCGTGGATGATGTCTATGCTATGAATTTAGAAACTACATTGTATGTAGTTTAGAAATTACATCCAACTACGCATGTAAGTAGACACAGGGTATACTTGGTCTTGCGACCCTTCTCGCCATTGTGGATGATGCCTATGTGATGTATTTGGCAACTATATTTTACATGGTTCGGTAATTACAGCCAACTATACTTATAAGTACACATAGGGTACACTTGACCCTATGACCCTTCTTGTCATCATGGATGATGCCTATGTTATGAATTTGCAATCTATATCTTATGTGGTTGGGAACGTAGTGCCAACTATGCTTATAAACAGACATGGGATATACTTGGGGCTACAGCCCTTCTCATTGTCAGGGGTGCGGCCTGCGTTATGAATTTGACAATTGTATCTTATGCGGTTCGGAAATTACAGTCAACTGTGCTTATAAGTACGCTTAGGTCTGGTGAGCGTGTAAGCCGATACTGGTATTCGGCACCGCATTATGAAGCTAGGTCGACAGATCATGAAGGAATGACAGATCATGAGACTCGGCACCTGCGAGGATGCTAGGTGAAAGGGTCCTTACACCTTGCCATCGGATTGACAGAGCAGTAAGTTGGGATCCAAGATGGCCACCACGGGCGTGAAGGAAAATGGGAAATTTTGTGGGGGAAAATGGGAAAAATGAGACATTTTCCCCACATGATGCCAACAAAGATGGCGGTTGCCTAGTTCCCTTGTCCGTAGCTCCAAGCACCTCTTAGACTGCCCGTTTATATACTACTATTGAGTCATTATATCGTTCGAAGATTTACTTGATGAGATGCAACAAAATGCAGTACTAAGTGGTTACTTTATTATAAATATAATTATTTACAGCTATTTGAAGTTCCGATTACTTTCACTGACGCCAAACTGGTTGAACAATTTCCGAGAAATGCTATATAGGTATTATATTTGAGTTAGTGCTGTCTTCCTAAAAGGTCTACCAAAATATACTTATTTACTGGTACCGGCAATCGGTTGTGCACGCGAGTCCCTTCCTACTCTCTAGACTGTGGCTTGTCACGGACCAGTCTCCAGCTGTGGCAAGACAGCGCCGCGTCAATATTCGCGCAGACGTAAAAACATTCGCTATTTTGTCTTAAGTAACAGCAAATGCAAAATTGGACACGGAGACTTTTTACTGGCGACAACAGTTAGCAGTTCTCTTGTGACAGAGTGTGCTGGAGAGCAATTTTTTGTTCAATATTAAATTATTAATTAACAGAAATCACGTTAGATAAAAGTAACAACGATGGAGGTGAAATACTTTCTGTGGTTTGATGCATCAACATATTACTTGTTCCTTTTCCACATTTTAGTCATTTCTTTCACCATTAAAATGGGGGTGAGTGGAGGATATAAATATTTGTTCTGAAGGTTAATGGCGCGGCGTAAGAAATATCTCAATGGGAATGCATTACTCAAGACAACATTTGTCACAAAATTTGCAAACAATGAAGGACTTGAGACAGCATAATGCTAAGCCAACTTGAACACATTTTACAGGATAGCAGTTTTACTTCTCGAAAAATCCAAAACCATGCAAATAATATCACACAAATTCGTACAGAGCTGTCATCTATCTAGCCAATACCGAATGAAATTTCGTAACATATCCATAGTTGTTGGCACGATATTTTTCATGACATAGAATTCTTTAATTGTTTCTGTTGTCGAAATCATCAATCTCAATTTATTCTAATAATTAATAATAAATTTTAAAAAATTTAATTTATAATAATACTATATTACATTATAAAGGAATATTTAGTACAATCACTGCTAGACAATTACACAAAATAGAACTGAGAAAATGCTGAAGATATATTTTTATTTTCAATATTTTTATTCCAAAGAAAAGAGTGATGTATGGAGGTTAAGCTAAACTATAAATTTTTTAAAACAACGTTCAAAATTTTGCCTGCTGTTTCTGCATCTAATTTAGCGCAATTATAGGCAAGTAAATGTCAACCAACGTGGCAGTGAATTATAGGTACAATGTGGAACGATTAATTCATATAATACTTAAATTATAACTTGGAAATTATCTCCAATTAAATAAGCTGCTTTTTGTTCACTTAAAATAAGTCCTTATATCCACTGACAGTGTTCCGGTTGACCTATTGGCTGCCCACTGTGGTGTAGTCGGTTAAGTGTTGAGCGTTTGTAGTTCTGGTTTTGAATCCCGGGTAGAGCAAGGGTGCGATTTATGCTTGTTCGTAGGAGTCAACCTTTCATGGGAAATGTCACTTCCAATAGGAAAATGTGAGAAAAAAGTTGTCACGGAATTAAAAACATTAGTGCTGTAAATCGGGAAATGTGTGTGCGTCTTAAGGTACTTTTACAAGTAAAACCTTGAAAACTAGTAACCAAAAGAATATTTGCCTTTTCTTGTAATAAATATATTAAGCCACTAAGTGGGGTTGCAATATATAGATATTTAATATTACAATCAAGCTAGTATTTCAGTGGAATTTGTAAGCAGAGAATATAAATTTATCTATATAACTAACTTCAAACATACATTTATTTATATCAAAAATATAACACAAAGATTATTTTTTTTAAATATATTTAAATAAATAAATTCAAACTAGAAATCTAACCTACAACTTCTAGAACAAATACGTGTGGCCTTAACTTCGACAACAACAAACTAATTTGCTTATTACTATAACGATTCCATTAGTTTTGAATCTGTTTGTGTAGTAGTTTGACAGGCATATATTTTTAAACTGTTAATGTTTTAGTTTTTAATGTTTTTCAAATAGGATTACACATTCGCACATTCTTTGTTTCATAATCGAGAAAATATTTTCGCATAATGAACATTGCATTTGGAATAACATTTACTGCCATAATTTATAGATAAACGTTTATTACGATCTGTTAAGTTAGTACAAATAACTATATCATAAATGCTACAGAAATATTTTTATATTAGTTACACCATCTGCTGAAGCCAGCATTATTTGGAAAAACATCTGTACAGGTGGAATTAATTTTGCACGTGAATCGGAATTTTGAAACAATACATAAACCGACGAGATAATTAACACCTTTTTATATAACCTCTAAATGTTTACTGTGGTTTTGGTGAGCTTTTTAATTTGATCACCCAGGCGTATGTAGACCACAATTTCACATCAACTACCGTATAGCACGGGAAGAATGCTTACACGCAGATTAATTGGGTGGCATTTGTGAAGTAAATGAACATTATGCTGTAGATTGTAATTTTATTGTTTTATTCCATGTTTTATGAACATTGTGTGTAGGCTATGCATTATTTATAGTGCGGGTCAGTCTTCTGTGAGTCAGAACACTCATTTTCGCGACTTTGTGCAAATAAAGATATAAAACCTTTTCAATAGTTTCAAAAGAAAAGTACTGACCAGAAATTACTGTTTTGTTATACTTTGATAAACTGTATTTAGTATTCTTTTCGAAAGTGCACCGAGTGTTAAAAACTAAGTAGTATTCCAGTTGTATAATTTTTTTATATGTGGTTTTATATAAATCTCATGGTCAAGTGCAATTTTGTAACACTGAGGATAAATTTCCTGTACCTCAGCGAACGTCCTTCGTCCGCCATTGCCTTACATATACCTGAGCCCGTCGTAAATGATGTTTTTGGAATAACCTATAGTACTGCCAGACCTGCGTTCGGATTTCTTCATCCCCTTTTTTTAATCCATTTAACACGTACACAGACGTCTGCCGGCTACAGTAGTTAATACAAAACCTACGTAAGGATTTAATTTGGCAGTGTAGCAATTAGCACGGTTAAATATGACGTGGCTATTCATGCAGCAACAGTTAGTTGCAAGAGAAAAATTCTTGATGTGCGCATACAATAATTACGTCTGCAACATGCACCGATTCTTTCATTAATGTTCAGTGGCTTCAGTTACTGACGAATATAGTCATACATTCCGCTAAAGTGTGATATTAGGTTTTCGCAAATGCGTACGACAGCAGGAAATTCATTTCTGTGTATTAATAATAAAATACAAATTATAAAACTACTTAATGTCTCACATAGAATAGAGTTTATTTTAATTATTAACAGAGTAATTATGCATTTCTCTTCTACAGTTATCTGTAATTATAGTCATTTCACACCCATTTACTGTTTCATTGTTTGAAGTATCGAATTTTGCGTACATATCTCGAGACAAGCTATATTGCACAACACTGCGTAGGTCAGCTAGCCTTTATGATTGGTTTTCTTTCCGCTATGTGTTGCCTGCTTGCAAGACTCGCGAACGTTAAGTGTGGAGCTCATATGTGAGGTAATTCCACTAAAATATTTCAGGGCAAGCTATGTTGCACAACACTGTATCTCAGTTTGCCTTTATAATTGGTTGTTTATTCCACTAAGTGTTACCTTTTTGCGCGTCAGACACGGCTTCCAGAGTGGAGTTAATGTGAGATATAACGTTTTTTCATTAACTTCATGAATCACAGAACGAGTTGCGTTATATTCACTTGGAGAAGCCGATGTCAGAATGATGCTCCAATAGTAGCTAAAGAAATTCTTGGCGCAGTTAAAACGCTGAACGATTGGCGGAATAGTTCTGAGCAGCTGGTTACCTAAGAGCCAAGGCGATACATCTTGTCTAAAGCCGAAGATTGCCAAAGGGGAATTTAACTTTTTCCATCGCTCATTTATTCTGGAGGGAAGTGTACATTGAACAGAAATCAGTCGACTATAATGGAGCCTAGAAAGACATTATACTTTTGACCGCATCTATTCTACTTTTGCACTTGCTCGCAGAAATTTTACGATAAACAAACTTATGCAATCGAATGTAGACACCACAATTTTAATTCTGCGTTTTTATTTATTTATTTATTTAGAAAATCAGTATGAGTGTAAAATAAATTAATTATGTGCAACTATGTGTAAATAAATTTACTGTTTTACTTATTTAATACACTCTTTCATTGCATTTCGCAGATTTTTGCAGTTATAGATGGCACTTAATGGTCTTATTTGATATAAACCCTGTCCCTGATTAAAGATATACCAGGTGCCAGGCCCGCAGAGACTGTGGGCTAAACCACCAAATGTGAAGCAGGTAATAGATTAATGGAAGTAATAGGAATAAATTTGGGCAAAGAATGCATTTGTGGTGTGTAATAATTTTATATTATGAACACATTCAATGCATGTGCTCATTCGTGCCTGACGGCGCTCGTTTGCATACATCGACCCGTAAAATGATACAATAAGTGTATCTTAAAATCAGAGTACGATAATTTTGGTCAATGGTAAGTTTAGAGAGTGCCAGCTCACAAATGTCTTGCAAGCATTTGCGCACACATTTTGTATCAGTGAATACGAAAGGTTCTCACGAAATTGGGAAATTATCTTACATTTTTATTATTAATTAATTTTTTTTCGGGTGTTCTTGTCGGTACGAGAGGGATGTACGATAGGTTTTGAAATGCTGGTGTGAAGAAGAGTAAATTATGTAACAAACTTTAGAAGCCTCTTACGAAATACCGAAGTTATGGTAAAACTGTACCTTAATTATGGTACGCAAAAAATTGCTATAGTGGCTAGGTAACAAATTTATGGTTAAAATTATGGAACATGCGAATTGTTACCCTACATTAAGTAGGGCATGCAATAACTCAATGGAACTTGGGTTTGCGTACTCAGAAAGATACAGCAACTACCAAAACACTAATCCTTTACTTATATCAACTCTCAGTTATACAAGATAATGATAATACGAATGCGAATAAATTATGCAAATAATGTAACTTCTGCAGCAACATTCAGATCGGAAATAATCCATCACCCAACTATAATGCTAATAAAAACAATAACATTGAACATTATCAATATCTGCAAGAGTAAAACAGGAAGAGAGAAGACAGCTTCAATGCTTCAGAAACAAACCTCTGATGGTATCGTACAAACAAATGTACGGAGCATTGTTTGCATTCTTTGTTTCCTAATATTCACCCATATGTAAAAACAAATTAAAGTAACATTAATAATCATAGGTCATTCAAAGACCTAACTCTTCGCATCTTTTATAAATTCGTTGAAATTTAAATCGAGTTCTTAAAAGTCAGACGATATGTTTATAAAAAATATGTGAGACAAAATAGAAAAAATTTGCACACCTGTGAAAGGTACTCGGCTAAAGTGGGGCATGAAAAGTTAACTAATGTGATATTCTCGAAGTTATGAACATACTGTTAAGTAAAATGTTAAAATTTATCTTGCAAATGTATGCACTTTTTCAGCGATGCTTACATCCCGAATGTCGAAATGTGGTAGTAATCTGGCATCAGCAAAATCTGGCATCAGCACTCACATCTGAATGCTAAGAGCGATATGCTCTCTAATATTGAGCATAGCGGAAATACTAGTGTCAAAGAATTACATAGGAATCTAATAAGTCTGATCGGTTTTCTTGAATAGCAATGGATATGTTTAAAAGTACAGCTGTATTGTAATTATCTCTATCTATAAAAACTGGCGATATTCAATCAAGAATATATGGATATCTAACGGGTTGCTTATGTATATTCCTTTGCAACGTTAGGGTAATCGCGTTAAGTTTATTAGCGCCATCTACTTCTGTGCGAAGGTATACTTTTTACTCGGCTCGAATCCTCTCCTTCCTCTTGGTTCTCCTCACTGCCTTGGTTATGGTAGTTTATTTAAGGCCTTGCGTGGCTTCGCTCTGTCTACGTTACGCCCTTCAGAAGTCTGCTACGTTACGCCTCTTTCTTACTTCTGCAAGATCTACGTTTGTTGCTGATGGCTTAGTTGCACCTCACCTCGGTCAGCTGAAGTCAAACATCGCAACCATGTTTTCGAGCTGACGTCTTACTAGTCACACTGCAGTGCGATGCGGCACTTAAAAAAATGGTGTCATGAAAAACGTTAAGTTTGTGGTAGTGTTTATAAATTTTCGGTTATTTGTGAGGTAGTGCCAGTCCATTTCAAAATTTTGGTTTCGGCTGCTCCTCCAAATTATGTTTCCGCTTATCTTGAACTTTTCCTCTTTGGGTATTTGCAGGCCTTAATCATGGCATTCTTTAAGGGCTTAAGTTTTTAGGTAAAACAACAGCAGCGGTTAACATTAACAAGTACTATTCATCTTTTGGTTTTGCTCCCAACATCCTGATCGTACTTCCGGTCTAAGCTTTGCCAGAAATATTTTCATCTTTGCATGATGACGCACATGGTTCCTTCGAACATTTTCAGAGGTCTGTTGAGTAAGGAGTTCAGTGATGTCATAAGTCTTAAAATAGGAAAAATGATGTGCTCCCTTACAAGTTCTCCCTTACCGATTACACACCGGTACCCGATCAGCATCTCAAATATCTTCCCCTTAAGCTATGGGCCTTTAGGTAAATAATCGATAAGTTGTTGGAAGCTGGCGTTATTGTCACGTCGATGTCTGATTATTGTTCTCCTGGTTTTCTGGTATATAAGAGGGATAGTGACAAAATCAGTTGGTCGTCCATCAGTGACTGGTGAATAAGAAAATTCATAAATATCCTTTTCCGTTTGCCGACTATTGACTGTGCACTTCAGCACTTAGGCAAAGCCCGTATATTTTATGTTTTGGATATAAATTATAGTTTTCATCATTGTTTGTTGGACCCTTCTTACAGAAAGTATACTGATTTAAGTACGCCGTGGAGCAAGTTTGAATTAATGCATATTCCAATGGGCTCGAATTTTGGTAGTCAAGCCTTGTGTATGGTGTTTGATTTTGTATTTTCGGAATTTAAATTTGAGTTTGTGTTCAATTACATTGATGATATAATTGTGTACTGTGATGATTTGGAATCTTATCTGTTCCATCTGCATCAGGTGTTTCTTAAAATTCACGAAGTATGGCTGACTGTCAATCCTGACAAGGTGACCTTGGGGTCTAGTTAAGTCATATTTTTGGGTTACCTACTCTATGAAGGGCAATTGATTATCGATCATGATCGTGTTGTCCCCCATTTTGAATTTCCCACTCCAAGAACTCTGAAGGGAGTTCAAAAATGTTCAGTTCTTCTGGACTACTACTCCCGATTTATTTAACAATTTTTTAAATTAGCTGCACCCTTAACTTTTTAGAAAAAGAAAAGAGTAGAGTTTTTGTGGGGCCAGGAGCAGGAATCTACCTTTAATGTGCTAAAAAATAAGTTTTATTCCCTCTGGTACTAAATCTACCAGAATTTTCCTGCTGGTTTGTAGTGCAGGTCGATGCATAGTCGCTGGCTTTAGGCGCTGTTCTGAGTCAGCATGCCGATTTGGGTTTGGCTCCTGCTGCCTTTGTTAGTCGTAGCCTCACTGAACCGGAACACATGTTGGATATATATGAGAAGGAAACCTTTGCTTGCATATTTGGGTTAGAAAAATTCGCATTGTATATAGAGCATGATGAGTGCGATCTGTTTATGGCTAATCAGGTGCTTAGCTGGGTTTTGAACCACTCTCAACAGCTGGGTAAGTTAGGTCGATGAGTCTTGCATTGGTCGAATTTCTACTTTAAGATCCATAATGTTCGCAGTTTTAATAATCATGTAGCAGACGCCCTTTCTAGGATGTACGATCATGCAGACTTCTAAGCGGAAAATGTTCTCGACAACGAGGGTTCTCTCAGCCTTATAAAGGGCTTCCTGGAGTTTTTTTCTTTTTAATTGTGGCAGGTTTAGGCAAGCGAACACTATTGCAACCGGGTTAAATTGTATTTGAGTGCCGGAGCAGTGCTACCCTATGTTGATGAGAGTGGTGTTTTGTGTTTCACCGGGAAAAGCAGACGTGTTCACGCGATTGCTGTTCTTGAATTGTTAAGTCCCGTGGTTCTCTCCTACTTTAATGATTCGGTATTGTGCGGGCATTTGAGAATCAGTAAGACTTTAAATAAGATTGCTCAATTTGCCTGGCCTACCTTAAAGTGGGATGTTTCGGATTTTGTGTGGTCGTACGACATATGTCGGGAGTGCAAACAGGCAACATTGGGCAGGAAGTTATGCAGATACCACATTCTCCTTGGAGAGTCATATACTTCGAAATTTTTGGACCCCTGGAAAAATCAGAAAAGGGCAGTATGTGTTTTTTTGATTTTAATAGACATGTTCACTAAATTGGTTATTTTGTTGCCACTCCATAACATGAAGGGTTTTTCTACAGTGAAGGTGCTTACTGATCAGGCCTGGAAAGTTTTTAGTGCTCCAGTCGAAATTTTTACCGATAATACTAAATACTTTACCCCAAATATTTTCAAGAATAGGTGTATTCGTTGGGTGATTAAACATTTTACCTATAGTTCTTGCTATCCGAAGAAGAATCAGTTAGAAAATTTTAACGAAAATTTCAAGGCCGGTTTAACCACATTTTACAATCTGGTCCACGCCAAGTGGGATCAGGACTTAGATTTCCTTAATGTAGGTTTTAATAGTGCACTTAATGATTCCACGGGAGTTCTACCTTCTCTCCCTTTCCTTGATCGTCATCTCAGTCATCACTTACTGAACATCTGTAATATCTGGCCTTTTCCCCTCCCCTTGGTGATGCTGATCTTGATCGTCTACTGGAGGAGGTCCATCGTAGGCTCAGGGCTGCAAAGCTGCATGTCGTTGCTAAAATGGACCAGGGTAGATTGCTGGTTAATTATAAGGTTAGAGACATGGTCCTTTGTAAGAATTTTACCCTGGCAGATTTGGGAAATGATTTGACGGAGAAATTAATGGCCGAATTTGTAGTCCCTTTAAGTTTTTAACATTTTTAGGGCAAAATACTGTAAGTCTTGTATAGCCCAGCTCTCATCGCTCCATCAGACAGGGTCATGTATGCCAGTTAAAGGCTTATGTACCACATAATTAAGTGTGTATTGTATATAGTGTATACATATTTGCGGCCCATCCCTGTTATTTGGTAAGTGCATGTCTGTATCCTTACCTTTGTTTCTTTGTTATATGTGTTATGTTTTTCTACTTACTAATCCTTTGTAATTGGATGGTTCCTGCCTTTCGGCCGAGTCGTGCTTAAACCACCCTGCTATGTCAAGCTCTACTGTTGAGGAGCTGCTTGGGTCTGCAGACTGAAGAGGTTTAGCCCCTGCTTGTTAAGCCTACTGCAACCCCCCTGGAGCCTCTAAGGTGTTGTTCCTCTGTTCCTGAGAAGAGGCTGGCTCTCTTGGCACTGAGATGCCTTCTGGCTGTTGGTTGCCCGCCGTCTCAGAAGACAGCAGGATAATGGAGCTGATCACTCCCACGTATTGAAAATGTGGCAAATGGACTTTGACCTACATGTTGCTGTGTTTTCTATAAACCTATAAACTGTTTACTGTTATTCTATACTTCTGTTTCTACTCTACTTAACATTAGTGTTTCTACATTCTGTTTCTTCAGTGAGTTATGTCTGCAATCTACCGACATGAATATTGACTTTTTTGAGACTAGTCCGCGGGGCACAGCTTAGCGCCGTCGCGTTAAGTCCATTAGCACTCTCTACTTATTTGTGGTCGTGTACTCTTTGCTCGTCTCGTATCCCCTCCTTTTCCATCCCGGTACTCCATCCCTACCTTCTCCTTTCCCCTTCGTGTATCATAATGTTTTATTTGGTCGTTTAAGGCCTTGCACGGCCTCGTTCTGTCTACTTTACGCCGCTACGTTGCGACTCTACCCTATGCATGCAAGATATACATTTATTCCTGATGGCTTAGCTGCACTTCACCTCGGTCAGCTGAGGTCAAGCACCACTACCATGTTTTCGAGCTGAGGTTTTACTAGTCACACTACAGAGCGATGCGGCACTTAGCATAAACGTTCAGTCATGGAAAACCATAAGTTTGCTGTATAGTTTTTATATTTTTGGTACTTTGTCTGGCAAGTGGTGTTGTACTTTGAGTTTGCAGTAGTGCTAGTCCATTTCAAAATTTTGGTTTTGGCTGCTCTTTCGAATTATGTTTCAGCTTTACTATGGTGTTACGTTTTTGTGTGTCCTATTTTAACGTGTCGTGTTCGTGCTTGTTCACCGCCCCAGTTAAAATAATGTTTGCTATTTCACCGTTTCCACAACTTCGTGGTTATGACTTTAATCTTTTAAATTGTTTGCTGTTAGTCTTTGTAAAGTTTTTATCGGTCGGAGCTTCGATAGGTCCTAAATGACTGCCTACCACCATAACTGTTTTGATTGTTTTTCATATTATTTTATTGTAAATGGATGCTTTGATGGGCAACTCTTGCTGCTCGTCTTTCTGTGGTATTATAAAATTAACTGGGTGCTATGAATAATTCTAAGTCTAGAAAATAATATAAATTTTTTAACAGTTGTGTTGGCAAAGTATAGTTTTGGTCATTGCAAATTAAATTCCTGTGGCAATGGAGCCAAGATACATTTTCTGTGTATTGTAGATTAAGTTTCCTTTGGTGCTCCGATACTAGTGATGCGTTTTAATGAATTGTATCAGTTGTATTAATTATGAATCATTTTGTTATTCACTGTGATCACTGTCTCTTTATTGCTCTTTTTTTTTTTACTTGTCTTTGATGCATTGTTTAGGATTCCGCACTTTTTGTAATTTCATAAAATAAATAGAGTTCAAAACTTCTACTCTGCAGGTAGTTATTTGTGAACTGTCACACCATATAGGAAGGCAAGTTTCTTTTTCAACTGTTGGTTCGTTTTGAAAGGGAGTAAAAGAATTTTATTCCTTCCGGTCGAATAGAGAAGCTACTTCCCTTCAACTGCCAATGACATTGCTTGTGTGTCATTACCATGTTAAAATCTAGCAGGTACTCAGATTTTCGCAAGAAATAACTGTCTCTTATCTTTTACACGTAGTGATATGATTTTCTGTATTATCTGACTTCCCTGAACATTTGAGATATTCTGTGCGGGGTGATGATAGCGAATTTTAAACATTTTCTTCTTAATATATTGTAACGGTAGGCATGCTATGGAAATATGTCCAATGTTTATCTCTAATAATTATGAGCATTTAAATAAATGAACAAAATCGTACTTAATAATGTACATTAATTCCTTCGAATTTACTGGAAAGAAATATTTTCAGCAAGTAATATATCGATAATAACATATATTTTATGAATTCTATTACTGTTGACTGGGATATACATCAACTGTGATAAAACACTCCCGCTTCAGTTTGAACTTTCTAACTTAATTGTTGCAACTCTCCCGTCAACACGGGATCTTAAAATGAACCGTAATGGAATGCAGCGCTTAGCGAAGCAGCAGTTTTATAAATAGTAGTCTTTGCTCCCCCACTTCTCAATCACTCAAGCCCCCTCTATCCAAACCACTTAATTAGTAGTCACATTAATTAAATTTCCAAGTTAATCTCTTTCGACTAGGGAACAATCAAGCTCTACTTTAAAAGTCAGATTCTGTCTTAGCTTTGCTCTCCCTCTTTTCCGGGAAAAGAAAAATCGCTTGGATGGAGTGAGTATGATTCCATCTTATTTCCCTTACCATATTGCGAACCCATTTTAAGGCATAATTTATGTAATTATTTCCCTACATTCAAAAGACAACAGTCATATTGAAGTGGATTTCTTCGTAATATCCGGGTGTTTCTCTTGGCTTGTGTCATAGGTAAAAAAAAAAAAAAAACGTATATCTTCGACATAAGGAGACATCTTTCTTCTGTGCCTGAAATTGTGTTCTGGTTCTAATTATATTTTTTAGGATTACTATTCAATCAATACATTCTGACAGGATCATTATAGGACTGTTTGAAATACGTGACGCTTTTTATAACCTTTATTAGTCATTATGCAGTGTTCTTATTGCTAGAAATAATATGAGGTATGGAAATTATGCTCGAAGAGATGAACAGAAGGTTGAATATTTTATTTTATTATGATTTTGTCTCCCAAGCATATTATCACCGATGTGTTTCATAAAGCATAGTTCGCAATGCGGGTGGTCTCGGAACATTGTTTTCTCGGTCTCAAAGACACATGAGTGACCACGACGCCTTAATGATAAAGACTACATAGAAGATAACAAATATTTAACCATGCGTGAATAGCGGCCTATTACGTGATATGTATATATGTGGCCGGTTTCAAAGCCAATTTAAATTTATTATATTCGACTGCCTTACATTTAAAGTAAATTGTAATATTCCTTTGAAAGTAGACGTGATGCAAGGAAGTAAAATCTTTCGCTCTTTCGTCAGTTTCGACCATGCGTGATATAGTTGCAGTGTAAGTAACTAAACATTTAAATTACAAAATTCTAAAGAAAAATTATTTTTTTACTCTCACTTGCTTATATTGCGTTAAAATAGATTTAATAACTAAATGCTCATGCGACCCGATCTTGTGCCCTAAAGTGATGACTTATTTTTAAATTTGTGTAAAAATGTATAGTATCTAGCAGAAATCACTATGTGAAAAACTTACCAAAACAACGAAATCGTGTCATTGCCACTTAGCTAGTTTTATCTTAAAAATATAGGCCCGCACGGAAATATGTACACTACGCAACTCAATTCTTTATTATTTTGAGAAAAATTTCAAATCTGAAAGATTGAATAGGTCGTATAACTGTTTACACTCTAGCGAAACTACCGTAATTTGTGATTACAGAATCAGAAGTTTTTTTTTTTTTTGCAAAATAGTTAGACAAAATTTTTTATTTAAGCTTCTTACTTCATTCTTATCAATTTTTTTTTTTAATTTTTTTATATATTCGTGTCCCTGACGGTTCTAAAATGTGCCTGCAGACATCTAAACTGAAATTAACAGATCACAAATAACAACAATAAAAAAAAACTAATTTTAATTTCAAGCACACCACTAAAGGCGGGTATTCAAATTATTCAACCTTAAGATGTTTACACGTGCTTTTTCGACAATCGTAGAGAGTCTTCCATCTCCCCGACAAACAACAGAGGTGCTACCAGCGAAATGGTAACAGACGACGTAAGCGCGATCTCTGGCGTGCTCGCTTCGCATCAGTACATTGAAATGGTGCAATGGTGAAAGTTATAGATTCCTGAACAACTGGTCGGTTATTTCTTTGCCCGAGTTTTCTGCGTAAGCTTACATCTGCTCTCGGCGACCAAGGATTCTCGGGCGAACGTGTACGTGTGCTCCGCGGAGTTATGGAAATGCCACCGAAAACTCTTTATTCTTTCATAAAGAGGGAAGGAGAAAAAGAGAGAACGGAGAGTGAAAAGCCATTCTGCGCCAACTTCGGCCCCGCTAGTGGGGGATGAGGAAAGTGTTATTTCCGACAAGCACGAGAGTATCCTACACAGCGCGCCGCGTTGTTAAATGATAGCTGAAAAAAATGTCAGTTCGCCCACCGACTGCCGTTGGAAAGGGGGTGGTGGAAGTCATGGGGGTAGAAACAAGCCCGGTCGCACAGGGCCATATTTAACGATTATTCCTGGGCCGTGCGGCAAGAGGGGAAAAAAAACAAAAAAAGAGATGCGGTGGACCAAGGGGGATGCGGGAATGTGTGTTTCCTCTCACGGAGGGGGGGGGGGGGACGGCGGGTTTCGCGGTGACGTCTGTGGGACTGCGTCTAGGGGTTCGTCGCTTCGCGCGAGGTGCTAACAGCACGGGATCTGCGTCGTTCTCTGGTCTGGGCGAGTCGAATTTTTCAGCGGCATCACAATCCCTTTCGTTCCGCCCCATTTCCGCCTTACTAAACTGTGCCTGCTGCATGCGTGGTCGAAGTGACGTAGGTACAACGAGCCATCGCGCTGCTCCATCTTGTGTTGGTGTTCCTTGCCCTCCGAGCCTTGGCTCTGAACACTAGGGACAGCGTACGCTCTGAATATTCTACACAAATTTACCCAATTTACTTCCATGACGAAAAACGGAACTGGCCGTCAGTGTCTTCCTTATAGGTAAAGCCACGAGTATTTTGCGAATTCATTCTTAGGCGAGGAAGACTCCAAAAACTTGTTCTTTCCTCATTATGTTGTGATTGGACAGCAGTCCTTTAGACACGCCCCTTTCTAACTGTGAACCAGTAATAAGAAGGAAGGAGCAGTGTGAATGAGTGTTTAACAGTCCTGTATAGAGGCCTCGCTTGATCACGGCAACCAATAAACAAACGACAATGTCTCGAGAGCATAGAATGTTGTCCAGCATAGTTTGCTGCCAACTCAACCCACGAAATACTCGGGGCTCTACTTATAGGTTTAGGTTTCTGTAACGAGCAACGCCGAGGCAACACGAAGCTATCTTTGCCACTACAACCAGAAAAATATAGGCTATTCACGGTAATGCGAGAGCTTTTGAAAGCCCTCTCATTTGGAATAATTGTCAATAATTACATTTTATTTTAGTCCTAGACGTTTACTACCGAGTGCGGTGGAATATATACACTGTATGTATTACTTACTCGGCAATATTTATTTTGAAAGGTAGTTAAAGCGGAAATGACTGAAAGGAAACAGTAACAAGGGCTTCAAAAGTGCTTACTTTAGAGTGAACAGCCTATATCGTTTCTGCTGGAGGTAGGGCCTCCACGACCATTTATATCAGGCACTTGTAACAGTCAGCAACAGTTACAAAACGCCCAAACAGTACTAGAAACGGATAAATGTCCTGTGTCACATATACAGAAATAACAAGGCTTTAATTCATGTCCAAACCTCTTTCGAGGTTTTTTTTTTTTTTTTTTTTGTATAAACAATTAAATATCCGCACAACGAAGATTGAAGTCTTGTTGTAATTATATATATATATTAACTTGAAGTACAGACCAACTATTTAGAAAATTTGTGGAGTTTTTCCATGAAACACGGAAAGTGTTTTGAAATATGAAGAAAATGTTTAAGCGAAAAAAAAAAAAACCAACATTTACTTAATTTTACAGAGATTTTTGGAGAATTTCACAATCACTTTTCTGCAAAATGACCGATTTTTTTACAGTGCAGGAACGTGCCAAAACTGGATGTGGTGCACATTCCCCAATAAATTGATGCTGTCAGTGTCAAGAGTATTTCAGTTTATTTTCAGTAGCTGCGAGTTTGCAACATCGAAATTAACACAATTTGTGAATGAGTGTTATATATGGGCAGTAACCACACGCAATCATGCAGAAAGCCTACCATTCTTTGAAGTCGCAACATCCGGGATAAAGACAAAGCCTACGTTTACGTAAACTTCTTATCGATTGAGTTACGAACAGTACCCCGGCTCTCGTGTTGCTTTCCTTTCGAAAAGAAAATAGTATTTTTCCTAGTCCTAAATTTATAATGCATCTGTGATAACCGTCGAAGTTTTCCTGCCATACCCGATAATTCTTGAAATGGTACGGTTACTTGAAGTGCAAAAAAAATTGAAAACACAGGCTTTATAGCCATTAAAGAATGTCATTAATAAAAGTGTGTGACAGCGACTACTGCAGGTATTTAAACGCTTACTAGATGGGATATGGCATATTAGGGTCATCTGGTATTATGCCTAGGGGCTTGGCGGGGGGCGGCCTACAGGCTGACTTATGGTTTAGCTTAGGCTAACGCCCAGGCCTTGCCTGGGATTCGAGTCCATAGCCTCCCGCATCGCAGTCCGGCAACGAGCCGACCGACTGCGCCACCGGAGGTCGGCGATAATGCTTGTTAATATATGTAATATTACTGCATCTTTTCTTCCTTGTCCATTTTTCCCACCCCAGATATTTTACAGCGTCTATGGAAAATTTTCTGCAAATGTGTTGAATTATGAGCTCACATTATGCGAATATCAGTACCCATTGTTATAATGTAAATGTGAAGATTATTCGGAATAGATTCATAAAATTGCTCTCCTATTAATGAGAGTGAATGAAGCCGATAACTCCCGTAGCTTATCAACGGCTGCTTCAACTGTTCACAGCATTGAAAGCCGATAGTGAATAACACTATGGCCAACGTGCTAACAGGCCTGTTCTCTCGACTGCATGCGGAGTAGCTGAATAGCTATCACCCTCCCATAACTGAGAACTTAGCAAACACTCGATCAGTATTGTGTTTCCAGTTTATGAGAAATATATATACAATACAGCGTCAGAACTCTACTATCATGACCAGTCTTCACAATACCCGGACGGCAATGATCAATACAATGACTTATAGATTATATTTGATAAGGGTTACTTGAGCACTTTATATAACCGCGGAGTTTTGTTATTTCTGTCCATTGGTCACAAGTAGGCCAAAGCATTAACATCACCGTGTATACCAAATCTTTACTGACGCCGTAAATTTTGTAGTTAGCGCCTTTGATACCTTAACAGTAGATAAATATAATTTTACTGTTGAATTAATACTGAAATACAAAAGAAAAAAGATTTTTTAGATATGAAACATTACCTACGGCTTAAGCAGTTTATATATTTCCCAAACCAACTTGTTATAAACTACTTGGTTGAAAAAGTTTCTATTTAGTTAGTTACATGAAGAAGAGAATTGAAAATATTAAAAAAATTAATATGTTAAAGTAATTGTGTATCTTGAATAAAGAAAATATGTGCAACGATAAAATCAAATGTAATATGCGTGTTAAATGTAAGAAAATATTTTCAGTACTGTAATGTAGCCCGCAGATGTATGTGACACAATGCAACACTACAACAACAGGATGTGTGACCATATATACATGAAGGTGAGAAGTTATGCAAAATTACCCTTATCTGCATATACCAGAGCAATGAGCACCTTTAGGAAGACAGCTGGAATGAAATGCGACAGCTTAGGATTACGTACGAGAGAGTTGGGTAGAGTGTAGCTGCGCAGTGTCTTTACCCAAAAATTATTTCTTTCTCTTTCTCTCTCTCTCTTATTCACCTTTACTGTGTAAATCAAATAGTTTCTGAATACGTTCAGAGAGACTACTTCAGTGACTTGATTTAACAATCTGACGGGATACGGGAGTCACGGTGGCTGAGCGATTAGCACGCTCATATTACACCAAGGCTAACCGGGTTCAATCTCCGGCAGGGTCACCGGTTTTCACAAGTGGGAATCGTGCCGGACTATGCCATTGGTTGGTGGGTTCTCTTGGGGATCTCCCGTTTCCCCCGCCCCTTCATTCCGGCACTGATCCATATTCACATCAATCACCCTCATTGGCTCTCAAGACTTCGCTGTTAAGATCCACCCAAATCTCTTCACTCACTCACTGACGGGATACAGATACCCGGCACTGTCCAGGCTGCCGAACATAAGACAATTATACACTCAACGTTTGTCTTTCCACGCCAGATTTAAGTTGCGTGTACAGTTCGCAAACGATACTGGAGCACACATTCAGGGGAATAGCGAATTCCAATAAATAAAAGCCAGCTATGCTTAGGATATTCCTGAAAGGACCATAACTACGGAATAACAAAAATCGATCAAAAACTTATATAAAAAATCCTAGCATTTAATAAGAAGGAAATCGAAAATCAAAACAGTTAAATCTTAAAAAAATATTCAAATATTGTTCCCTAGTTGACGATTTAGAAAAGAAAATTACTCTGATGACTCAAAAATACTTGTTGGAATGGTGACTGTTAAACTACTACGCCCAAGCGATCTGAACTCAAAACTGTCTTTAACAGCTCCAAACTTGAAAATGTCTGTTTATTCCAAAAAAATATTATTGCTCTCAAAATTCCTTGCATTAAAACATATCAGTTCTAGTCAGTGGTGCGTACTCTCAAGTTACAAAAATTGCCGGCTGTTCCAAAACATTCCAGAGCATTTAAACGTAGTTAATGTACGTGTCACTGAAACTTTATTAAAAATTCAAAGAATGTTCCCTTAGCTGTTGATGATATAGACTTGCAGGAACTAATTTTCATGTTGAGACGTGACGTAGGCGGGCCTCTCCCGCGGCAGGATAGCATAAGGGGACATCATCATATGTACACGTAAGCTCACGGCGTATGGACCAACGGTCAGAATCATTTATGAGAATCTAAATCCTGACAACTATAGCGGAGGAGGCGCTCTCGGCCCAACTGAACCCTCACGTGACATCTCTTCATGATGCAGACTAGTAATCAGGGCGGTACTCGGATTTTCCCTACCACTAGCTATAGACTGTTCACAGTAAAATGAGCACTTTTGGAAACCCTGTTTAAGATCTACTTGTATGCACGCTATATATTCTTCCGCCTTAAGTAAAATTAACATTGCCATGGGCCTCGTCACTGTGAAAATATTAGAAAAGTAAATATTTCACCAATCTGGTAATTTTTACACTCCAGTGCATTAAAATGACAAAAATAAAAAAGAAAAAGGAAAGAATTTAAGTTATCACAAATTGACACCTAACACTTTTTATTCGACGTTAAGATATGGAGCTACTTTTAATTCATGGTTACCAACTTTACTGGGCGAATGTCGCTCAGTGCGCCCATTAAAATATATGCATACTGGGGCATTGACTTTTTTCTAGGGTTGGTTTCAAAAGTGCTCACTTTGTCGTGAACAGCCTTTAATTAATACTGCCTCTCGCAAACACCCACTCGGGCGTGCGGCCTAACAATGCCCCATCCGTTCAAGACGTTGGCATTAAGTGCTTCCAACCTACAACTCTATCCCAACTAAAGGAAGGTTCTGAACCTTCCGACCAATCACAGATCTCCGAACTCGAAAAATATTCAAAAAGCCACCTCAACGACCCCAAAGTCCTAAAGGCATAGAATTATAGGTCTCGAAACTGCTATTTAACAAAACAAATAATAGGAACGCATTATATATATATATATATATCTGTGTGTGTGATACCATAAAAACGCAATACTTATAACAACAAAAAAAAAATATCTAGCTACTCTCAAATGTGAAAATAAAAAAGAAAAATCGTATTGCTATCGTACAAACTAATAATATATTGTAGAATTTAAATATAGAAATTCAAAATATAAGTTATGCGTTTGCAAAAATAAAAAATAAAGTAATTATAAACGTCAGAAATTACGTGTGCTAAAGTACTTAATATAACTTTTTGGAATATTCCATTCCGCTTATTGCTTGATAGATCATATTACCCCTCACGAGAAATATTATATTTTCTTGTATAAAATTGTTTTCCTACATTTCGTATTTGAAAAAAGTATATATCTGCGTTAGATTTCTGTGTTATATTTTTTACATGCTTCGTCGTAATTTATAAATGATAAATTATATTTTTAGTATGTACTGAGAAAACTGCTTTCAAATCAACAAATTTTGAGATTGAATTGTTACAAACAGATTAGATGTAAAGTTGCCTATATAGAACTTGCACTTAAATTCGGTACAATCATGAATGAGGAGTATTTGTGCTAAGAAGACATGTGTTTGCATGTGTACGAACTACCTACTAATATCAATTACTATGATAGCACTGTAAAATTTATTTTTTACATTATTACACTGTATAGCGATGCAAATATTGGTACACTTTCTGTATATAAAGTGTGCCAATATTGGCATCGTCACACAGTGGCACAGAAGAACATTTATCTTACACACATACTAAATTAAATCCAAAATTTATTTGTTACATTATTACACTGTATAATGATGTAAATATTGGTACACTTTCTGTATATAAAGTGTGCCAATATTGACATCGTCACACAGTGGCACATAAGAACATTTATCTTACACACATACTAAATTAAATACAGTAAATCTATATATTTATGTAAGTTACATAAACTTACTGCATCTAATTTAGGATGTCTATATGAGAAAAATTATTCTAAATGTATATGTGACCTTAATGCCTACAATCTCATAAATCAAGGCATATTTACCTTTACTTATAATACCATATGTATATGTGAAATTGGTACCCACAGATTTTGTTCAGTAAGCGGAATCGATACATTGGTTGTGGTCTAATTTGGATAGCTTTTATTTTTTTAAGTTATAATGGTGCAATTCATAATTTAAATCATTTAATAACATGAACGGCTGCATTCTGATTACTCATATTCGCATAATATATAACATGAATAGAGGAAAGCCAGGAACTCTACTTGAATTAACAGCATAGCCGAACAGGTACACCGCATCTGGAAAACACTCGAAACAAAAAGTGTACTGGGTAAGAGAGAACAGGTTCGTGAACATTAATGACAAGGAGAGACGAAACCAAGTTGTAGTTGAAGCAGCTGTTGCGATCCGTATGAGAACGCGCTCACGGCATCGTTCAGTTAAGTAAGTTTAAATCCTGGATATATTCGAAATGTGCCAAGAAGTAACAATGTAAGCACTATTACAGAACGTGAACAGATCACTATTAAAATTGTTCATTGTAAGTAGCCAGTTCTCAAAACGGGGTTTGGAAAATAATTTTCATGGAAAGCATATTGTCTCAGATGCCAGGTTCTGTTGCATATATGCGCAATTGAAGAACCTCGCACGTGATTTATTTGCTACAATCGAAAACTGCTTTAGTATCGGCAACTGGGTACTCGAGCATTCCAAACTATGGGCTGTCCACGGTAAAGTGATCACTTTTGAAGGTCTAGTCACTTTTTCCTGTCATACATTTTTATCCTTTCGAGCCTTTTTTAGATAAATATTGCCACTTAAGTAATAAACAGGGTGTATATATTTCACCGGTCTCGAAAGTTGACTTCTAGCACTACAATAAAATGTATTTGTTGACTATTATTCCAAATGAGAGAGCTTTGAAGAGGGCTCACCTTACCGTGAACAGCCTATGACAAATTTATTTTGTGTTACAAGTAGTAGAGTTTCAATCATAAGGCCGTCGCCAACATCGCGCTTGAACTGCGTTGCAGAATGTTTCAAAAGTATGTTTTTTTTTGAAGAAACTATCAAACGTGTATCAGATATGTTTATCTAAGAAGAGTTGCTTATGTCATTACTAAGCATCAATAAATGCACTAACATATAACACTATTACAATCCTAATTGTCACAAAAATACAAGCAAAATCTCAAGCTCTATTTTCAAGAGAAGGCAGTCAAATGTGTGGCCAAATATATACAGTAAATTCAACTAAATATTTTACTGACAATCCAATTATTTTTTTGTCCTAACACAGAGGTTTTGTTAATTCACGCGTGTATTTTGTTAGATGAAACAATTAATTTTGTCGTTTTTCAAATTGAGTTTACTCAGCAAAAAAGATTTTGTTGGGACAGCAAAATGTACTTTTGGCACTATACAAACAAATATTTTGTTCGTAGGAAACATACCCCAGGCGAGTACTGCACGGTATATTCGAAATATTACGCATGCTTTCAATTTTTAATGCAAGAGCTATACAACAGCATCTTTAAATACGGTTTATTTTTGACCGCCGTGTCGTTAAACATGCTACCCAGATGAACGCGAACGACGAAAGGAGCCTGCGATGAACATTGCTTCGCATTTTCTATCAATAAAATGGTCGGACCACCAGTTAAAGTCGAGTATAGCTTGTTCACCGTAAACTGAGCAATTTCGGAAGCTCTGCTTAAGAGCTACTTGTATGCACATTATGCATTCTTCCGTCTAATGCAAAATTAACATTGTCATTGGTCTCATCACTTTATCCATGCGGCGATCAGGTAAAACAGTGAAATAATTGGGAAAGTAAATAATTTAAAAATATGGTAATTTTGACGCTTTGATGCCTTTAAAAAAAACATACAGCGAGAGAAATAATTCAAGTTACTGCAAATGGACACCTAACAATTTTTATTCGATGTTAAGATACGAAACAACTTTCCACCCATCGTTATCAAATTTACTGGGCCCATGCGACTCATTGCACCCGTTAAAATTGATTCAGGCAGGGGCAGTGACTTTTTTCTAAAGTTGATTTCAAAAGAGCTCACTTTATCGTGAACAGCCTATAGGTACACGCGACACGACGAGAACACGACACGTATGTTCGGAGACCTGCGCGTAGAGATCGACAGCGCACTGGATGCCCGTGGTGCGGGAATCACGTAGCCCCGACAAATACGGCACGACGCGACAAAAAAAATCGCAACAACTACGCGACATTCGTATTTTCGACGTGACTGCTCGAATTTACGGCGCGGCAGTTTACTGACGCGACAGGAAAAGTAGAATTTTTCAGAACCATTTACAAGGCGCTGATTAACTACTAGAGTTTCAAAGGCGTAGGGAATGCGGAGAATTTGGAATACATGATGGTGACAAAGTGTTATTGCTAATGCATACAAAGGTGAAGTTATTAATTTTAATTGTAAAATCCAGTCATTTTCAGATGTTTTGTCTTTTAAGCTGCGTATTTGCCATTTTAGGGAAATATTGCATACAGTTTCTTTTAGCAAGGTTCTACACTGTGTGTGTCATGCCGCACGACACGCCGGAAATAGAAATCATTTTTATTCCGAAATTGCTGGTCGGAAGACAGAATTTGTTGGACTTACGTCAGATCTATCTTGTATTTCATGGGCTGGTTAGTTTTAAATGTCGTGTTGGGGCTGTCTTGTCGTGCTTGTCGGGGCTGTGCAACTCCGACATGACAGTTGGCCTTTATCGCTCCCGCGCTTCTGGGCCTCAAACGCGAAAATACGTAGCTTTGGATAGGCGCGACTGCCTTAAGCAGGGTTTGAAGTATGAGCATCCAACGAAGTCTCGTCGAAAACTGTAGTCACCACATTCAGCGTACAGTCTGGTCACGGTAAAGTGAGCACTTTTTAAGGCCCTTATAAATTTTTCCTTTCATCCAATTTCCATCTTCCTGCTGCTTTTTAATACAAACATTGCAATGGGACCAATAAACACAGTGTGTACATTTCACCGCCATCGAGATTTTATGCCTGAGACTGCATAAGATATATTTATTAGCCATTAATGCTTGTTTGGAGGGCATTAAAAAGTGCTCAATTTATCGTGAACAGCTTATAGTAGCGAGGGACCCTTTATAAAAGTTGTAACCCACAAGATTATTTCTTGCAGATAAAGGCTACAGAAGTTTGCCAAATGCATACTGTTAAAGGAGCAAAGTGGAAACTAAAAATATTCCGGGCAGAAATTTTTATCTTACAACTATCTACGTCAGGCTGAAAATATTCAGGTGGGTAATTGGTCGCTCAAAAGAGATATTTATCTCAGTTATGCTCGTGTCATAATAACTATACGAAAATATACATGTCGCACTGTCAGCAGAACGAAACATTCAAAAATAAAATAATGGCAACGTTATGTGGGAATACTACTTAGCAGGTGAATCAAAATTTGTGAAAGTGAAACAAACGTTGACTCCCTTTTATAAAACTTTGTAGGTAACGATATACAGACCTTCAAGACGAAGTAGAACTAAGTCGATTTTACCCGTCACTACGAGAACGCCGAATTGTCGAGATCTGTTTTCACACTTAAGTCTCCGCCGTATTGAACCACAGAACGTGTACACTGGCCGTTTTTACAACTGTAAATGTTGGGAAGGCTATAACCCAGCTAGTAGTGTCCCAGTTAAGGTATATTTCCCAAGTGACGTAACGCGGAATTCATCGTGTTTATTTCAGTAATCTACACTTCGAAAGCTGTTCACGCAATATTTTGTGGCAGTGAACTACTTGAGCACTGCTGTAAACGAAACATAAACGTTTTCAAAGAATACACGATATTGGTAAAGTTCTTACAGCCGCAGAGTAAGATGATACACCGAGACGAATTGTTGAGCACACACGCTTCTCTGATTGGCTGCGCGAGTGTCTGCGAGCGAGTCTTCTTTCGGAATGGCTTCTCCATGCTGCGAAAGGTTCCCTATTTTCTGCGCTGCCTGCTAGCGAGTAACCTACCAGGCTCTGATTGGCGAACGCCGTTCGAACATTCCACTGTCTCCATTTTGGTAGTGCGTACAGCGAGAGTTCGCAGTATTAAGTAGAGTGTGCATTGAAACAATTTTTGTGAAATCGATATCGGTAAATATGTGTTCTGTAAATACGTCTTTTTGCTAGAACAGGTAAAAATAAAAACAATTATCTATGCCTATATATTGTTACTGTCAACATATTAAGTATATTGATGGGGGAAAAAATCATGAAAATGGTCAAATATCCCTTTTTTAAAACTTGCCTACGCAGTTTCCTTAAGCGGCTAGAGAAAAGTACAAACATACGGGCGTAGTTTAATCTGTGGGATTTCATTGCGTGTAATAAAATCCCACTATTACAGATCTGATTCGCACAGTACAGGACCACGACAAAAACACTGCACGCCATGCACGTAGGAGCGATGAGGCACTAGGGCTGCGTGTCAGTGTCGCCCGTATCGCTCCCTCGCTGCGTGACCTGGAACGCGCAGGTACATCGGTTTAGTGTAACACAAGGGGCCTCGTGTGCGTGGACAACTGTTGTGATAACCCGGAAATAACCTCGTTGATCGGCCGCCGCATGTGGTGAACTGTTACAAGGTAAGCGGTGTTTCGCTCTGTGCTATGCACAAACGTGTGCTAGTTTACACATTGGCCACTTGAACGTAGTAGTGCAGTCGACGTCACGGCATGTGTGTAATGGGTGCCTCGCCTCTCTCTCTCTCTCGTGAGTGGCCGCAGTACATGCAGTTTCTCCCGGCTCCGCTCTGGTTACCCGTTCCTGCTGCATGCGCCGAGTTAGTACAGTTCTGACAAAGCACCAGCTTACCTTGCAACACTTCCCCACACAACACTGTTAATAGGGCATGTATTAATTCCGTGCCCATGGCGGCCTCAACCTGCGGCTGTTTTATCTCTGTATTCATAATACGAACCTTTCCTCGCCATGCTGATTTCTTGTTTACTCTAGGTCGTTTTATTTTTGATGAAATTATGAAAGTGCTCCTATACCCAAACAGATATTGGCCTTACACAGCAGTACACTCATAACGACTCTATTAAGAAGTCATAATTACTCTACTGTATTAATACTGCCAAAATCTGGCATAGTCCATATTATAACGTTGTTATGTTTTCTTAGTTCAGTCGTTATTCCTTTACTACGGTTTAAGATCAATAGCTAATTGGTAGAGACTGGAAAATTTCGCTATTTCATTCTAGGACAAGCTGCATTACGAACATGTGAGTTTTTATCTCGTGGTCGCAATTGGATGATAGTTTTTTTTGGACACGCCCGTGTGAACTCTGGGGTAATAATAAACCTTCATGGAAACAAGCACCGAATTCCTTGCCACCTGATCGGGATACACACTGGAGCAGCAGCCAATGAGGAGAAAGTTGAGTCTCCAAAATACACAGGACAGTGAAGTCTAGACTGCAGGTCGTTTAAACCGCGAAATTTTCCTGTCCCTACTAATTGGGTATAAAGGTACGTCCCGAATTTTCTTCTTTTTTTTTTAACATAAACAAGGTAGAAAACCAACAATCTAATATGGCAGGGGAATGTTCCCCTTCGGTACACTTTGGTAAACATTATTCGCAGTTTCTTCGCAAATTTTTTAATCAAACATTCTAAAAATCACCCAATGTTTGACGTGCTTGATTGTTTCCTAAATATGTCATGTATCACAAGCTTTTTAATTCCTGCTTGAATAAAAATAACTTATTTTTGTTTACATTGAACTTTTGCTTATATTTCATGTTTAAATTATATTCTAGTATATAGTTTATAATTATTAGGATGAATAAAAGCAAGGAGAAAAGAGGAGTGTTAATAATTCCTAGTAAGGAATAGTCCACACGCAAAATATTATTACATCAGGCACGCACGAAAGCGGAGCGCTGTCACTTTGGTGAAAATTTTCTAGACTAGGTTCAGGTTTGGTGTGATTTTCTAGGTTCAGGTTTGTTTTGCGTGAGGCGGAGGAATATCCTGGAGGTAAAACTTTAGCAGTGCTTCAGAAACTCGCGAGTGCCCGTGAATGGACTATGATTAGGGCCACCAGTTATTTCGCGATAGGATTTCAGGACTACGTGTATTTCAAAACACTAGCGCGAAAATCCACTATCTATCGTAATTGCATGATTTTTAACGGTCGCGAATTGCAGGTGTTTCTGCCCGCAAATCACGGACGCTCACCGTCAGAGTTACCTCATTCTGATTGGCCCAGCCAGGTAAGAGACTGTTTACCGTTTCCAATAACCAAAGAAAACCATGCGTATGCCACAGGCCATTGTAGTACAGCCTTCGCGTAAATATTTTCGCGAAAAACAGGTGGCCCTAACTCGAGGGCGAGTTCTTTAAAAGAGGCCCCGTGGGACGTGTGTAAAACCATAGGCAGCCGATGAACTGTGGAGTTATTTGCGTATTATCGCGTTTATACAAAGAAATTCTATAAATAAACGTTTTCTAACAAACGCGTATATTGTAAATAAAAAAATGTCTGTATTTTCTCATTCCCTCGCTCCGTCACATACGTGTCCCACGGGTCCCCTTTAATTGACTCGTCCTGTATAATCAACCACTCTGTTTAATTCGAGCGACCTCGCGCGACGTCGGCGGGAATCTGGGAGTGCCTGGATGGTTGCGATACTCTTGCACCGCACGGGAGTTACGTGTAATCCAAAGCATGAAATTTGATGCCGTGGAGAAACAAGGCGGCGGAGGGTGAACGGAGGAAGGGAGGTGGTGTGTTACGTTGACGACCGAGGGGGCAGGGGGTCGGGAGGGTTGAAACTACGCGGCAACCCGGCTCCGGCGCCGGGGTCAGAAGAGGGCGGGGTCAGGATAATTACATCTGCCAGGAGCGCCCGCGCGCGCCCGCGTGTGTGTATATACCTTGTTTGCAATTGAAAAATGCCGGCGGGCGCTCTCGCGACAAGCTTCCATCACTTATTCAAAACAAAAAAAAAAAAAATTCTCACTCGCCGCGACCGCACCTAAATCCCGCCGTCGTACTCCCCGGCCCTGCGAACTGTAACCAACCCACCATTTCCCCGTAAAAACTGCCTGCCAACCTCGCAAAAAAAAAAAAATACAGTATGTCCTAGAGCGGCGACGCTTGATTCCGTAAATTTAGTTCTTTTAGAGGCGGCTGTGTGCACACAGTCAAATTTCTCGTTTTTTTATGCTAATGGGAACTTTAATTCGTGAAAATTCGTGGACGAGATCTGTTGTAGAGGTGGCGTCATCAAATCGCCAAGTACGTTAAGTTTCGCTCAGTGCATTTTGCACAGTATATTATTATTTTCGTTTTTCAAGCTTTATAATACGTTTCACTGGACGACTTATTCTTCTCGGGACACTATCAATATTCTAACTAAAAATCCCTGAAAATTCTCAAATATCACCCTACCACTACCCTCTTTCCTTATTACGTGTTATTACTTAGATAATTAGAATTATTTCTGTGCTTAATTTTATAGTAATCGATTCGTTATAAAACTTTTCAACTGCTCCAATTTATAAAAACGCTTGTGTTTTATTAATGAATTATATTTTCTTTGGACCTATTGAATTTTGTAGAATTATTGTGAAGTTTAAGAAACCTTATAGTATTTTCCTTTTATAAGACTACGTTTCGTTTTCAAAATTTATAGTGCGAACCGCCAACAAATTTAACTGTGCGATACATAGTGAGATGTTAAGAGCAAAAATGGAAGAATTAAGTTAATTCCCTTGGTATTCGCCAAATTTAAGATGTAAAACTCTCTGCATGCGGAAACAAAATAATGTGTGGTTTCGATAGCAGACTTTCGTGGCTAGAGTCAGAACCGTCTCGACTTCTGCGTTGGGGCCGCGCCTCTTTCACAGTCTTCCCCGTCGTTTCGTGCATGTCTCGTCGCCGCCATCTTGAAGTCAGTAAGTACACCCTTCGAAAGGGAAACGACAAGACGAGCTGTAAAAAATATACTTTGGCCTCGCCGACAAGCCGAGACGATGGTACTGATGTTACTTATTTAATGCTTTCACTGCTGCCGACGTAATTCAACTCAGATGCATGGTGTCTGCCGTAACATTACGACGCTCGTACCATAATTATGGTACGCGGCAAATGGTTATATGCACTTGTGTACCGGGGCCACGGTGGCTGAGTGGTTAGCCTGCTCGCCTCCCACCAATGTGAACCGGGTTCAATCCCCGGCCGGGTCACCGGATTTTCACAAGTGGGAATCGTGCCGGATGATGCCGTTGGCCGGCGGGTTTTCTCGAGGATCTCCCGTTTCCCCCGCCCCTTCATTCTGGCGACGCTCCATACTCACCTCAATCACCCTCAGTGGCTCTCAAGACCTCGATGTTAATAGCCGCCCAAAGCTCCACACTTACTCACTCACTGACTCACTCACTTGTGTACCGTAATTACGGTATGTCCGAACCCAACTTTAATGGTAAACACGAACCTTAATTGTTGGGCACAAAAACCCTCCCCACCCACGTCCCCCTGAAAGTCTGCGGGAGAGGGTCGGCAACCATAACTTTCCCCTTCCCCACAGGGCACTAACGCTTCCTCAGGCCAGTTCTCTCCTACTAAGGGTTTTCAAGCGTTTGATGGGGCAAACTTTCGTTCTTGACGAGCGAAGAAATATTACTTCGCCTGCAGTTTCCATACGGTTCTCTGCAAGTAATGTTGCGTCACCAAAACTTTAAGTGTAGATTACTCAAATGGACAGAATGGATTGCTCATTATTCTATTTACGAGAGATAATGTGATTGAGATGCTTTCAATTCGGCATTACATTAGTGGGGAGCCGGGAAGCAATGAACGTTTCTCGGTAAATTAACAGTGAACGGCACTGTGCGAACCAATAGGACTGTCGTAAATGGAGTTAGAGTTCAACACAACCCACGACTGGTGGCCATGCAGTCGTGAATGTGGGCGATCCATTTATAGATTTCCTTAGTTACCAGTTAATACGTACCGCACTCAAAGCTTTGAACCTTAAAGGGAATGTGGTGCAGAGTGCGCATACTAGTTGCCAGGTAACCATTTCTGTGTTGTTCCGCAAGCTTTTATTTAACTTCACTTGTTTGTATGTACGGTAGGTGTCTGTGAGGTGCCTGTCCGGCGCGCACTGAATCACTAGCAATCACGATGTATTTGGTGGACAAGTTGCCGATTAATGGTGGCGTGTAGAGTTTCAGTGCCGGGGAAGTCCTCATTTACACATGGTTGTGTGGGTAAAAAGTCATGCAAATTTTGAAACACCAGATGGAATTAAAATGATCGACCGCGTGTGTGTATGTGAAATACCTTTTGAAGATTCCGATCTGCGTGAGCTCGTATTAAAATGTCAAATATGTCGACATGCACACACGTGTAAGACGAATAATGAATATTCAGCATGCCGGTTCATTTTCCCGCGAAAAGAGTGCAGTGAAACTCGCCTGATCGCAAGCGATGTCGATGACGGACGAGTCTGTGAAAGTATAAATAGTCTACCTATTAATAAAAAAATAATACGTCAGACTAAAAAGTTAAAAATAAATTGACTTCAAAAGAACCTTGCAAAACCAAGCTTTTATTTATAAACTAGGTGTTTAGCCCGTAATCGTGTTTGCAGTGTGGCCACTTCCCTAGAATATTACAAATGTAAAAAAATTGTTATCATAATACAAAGACTGAAAAAAAAATTATATTTCTCTATCCACTAAGCCACTGCGGCCCCACTTGGGATCGCTCTATTCACTGAGCCACTAAGGCCCCACTTGGAAATTAACTTAGCACTGAAGCAATACATTTAGAGTATACAAAAATGATATTCCATTACCTTCCTATCTCTATTCAAAAATTTATATGCATTAATACAAAACTTTAATAGGAAAAAAGTAATTAAAAAACGATTTTTAGGGTAAAAGATTACGATTGCGTAATCTTATATTGCTGAAATTCAAACTTGACCTATATATGACCCCGAGGATTCGCTGTGCAAAATTTGAAGAACTTTTGTTGAGTTTCAAGTGACTAAAAAGTTTTAAAGAGGGACAGACAGAATTCGTCCTATTATGTAATAGAATGAACTGAAAAGATGAAAATAATTATAGGAGTGGTTACAGATTTTGTAGAACTTGTAAGACGTTGTCGAACAGCCTTAAGAAACTTAACTACAAATTAATCTTTTGTATAAATTTATATTTAGTATATAAAAGCTTGGAGCCAATAGATAAAGAGTCTTACGCAAGATTGTGCTAGCTATGTTTACGCAAATGAGGTATACGTTCTATTTTGCAGTAAGCTTTTATACACTAAATATAAATTGATATAAAAATATTAATTTGTAGTAAAGTTTATTACGACACTTCGACCATGTCTTAGAAGTTCTACACACTCTGTAACTCCTCATATAATGATATTTATATTTTTAGTTCATTTAAGTAGTATATGTGTAGATTGAAGACAATCCATTTTTAGGCCAAAATTTCATGTTCTTTACCCCAATTTTCAAGCTTTTTTTTTCATCAATGTTCAAATTTTGTCCCCCTACCAATGTTTATGCTTTCCCCCCCCCCCCCCCCGAATTTCATGTTTTACTACAATTTTCATGTTTTTTACCTCGAATTTCACGTTTGAATTTCAGCCCTTCCCCTCCCCCTCCCCGAAAAAAAAATCCGACACGAATCGAGCACACAAGATTTAGAACCAAAATCAAGCAAATTTAAGCTATAATCAAGCAAATATTGTTTTCTAGGAAACGCTAATTTTGCAAGCGAGCAATCTAAATCAATTAAATTTAAACCAAAATCATGTAAATTTAAGCTAAAATAAAGTAAAAATTTTGTAAAAATAATTGATAGTTTAAATCCGAAGCTCTGCTAACTTTTTAAAAACTTCTTCTATCTTCTCAAAGTCGCCCCCTATTTCATGAAGTACATATATAATATTTTCGAAGAGTGTTAATTGTAAACTTCGTAGATTTCGATGCAATTTGTAAATTATTCTCTGAGTTCGTCAGAAGCATTAACTAATTTACAGAAAAGAATAGTTGATTTACAACCATCTTAAAAAAGCTTTGTCATACCGCAAGATAACACAGACATTTTTATTTATAAAAGAAAAATTTATTAAGAAAAAGAAAAAACTCATTTAAATTATGAAAATTATTTTTTAATTAATCAAATAATTCATCTATATTTCTAAAAAACTTTAAAAGTTTTAAATGTAAACACTCAACTATAAGTCTAAAATATTGTATTAAAATATCGAAACACTTTGTTGATTCTTCCATTTAATAATTTTAAAAAAATTTATGTCTTCAGTAATCCTCTCTTTCAAATAATCGTAATGTAAGATTTCGTTTACTAATTAAAACAACATTGCAGATGGTACCTGCTTTAACCTTTTTATTAAAATCAACACAAATTTTTGTATTTGTTTTTTATTTAACAATAGTGTTTTTTCTATACAAGCAATCAATAATATACAACGGTTTTCGCCCAAAAAAATGAATAATAATTGATATTGCCTTCGGAGTTTACAGTTGGTTTATAATAAAGTTTCTTATTTCTTCATATAGTATCTAGTTTTGTTTTTGAATTTCTAAAATCACTACAAGCAAGGGACATTTTATCTCAAAGAACATTTTCAATATCTAGATTCTAATTTTCTTTCAGAAAAATTACATTTCTACCATTTTTAACACAAATATTTGTCACACTAGAATGGTCAAACATAAAAGCGTGGACATACTGTTCAACACGATTTTTTCTATTAGTTTGAAACCCAAAAATTACAAAATCAGGCATGTCAAATTGTAAATTTTTATACTGATATTTTATATCACAGTTAAAAAACAGTTGCAGCAGGGAATTATTTTTCTAAATATTGCCAATAAACAAAACTAATATGTATTTTAGGATGTTTATATATTTTTTATTTAATTGCAAAGGCCATGTTAGATTCGTATTCAACAATAGACCACATAATTTCTAATATTTTTATTTCAATTTTACCTGGAACAGCATAGCTTTTCTGAACCGTACCTTTACATTTTTTGTTTCATAAACAAATAAGCAGTTGTTATAAGATGAATTTCTAAAAAAAAAAAGTAATTTTATAACCGCCTTTCCAATCAATTTAATTGTTGTCATGAATAAAACCAAACAAATATCTCAGTAGATACGTTATTAAATTTGTTTTATGACTATGGACAGATATTACTCGATAATTATGAACACCAAAAAATTCAAAATAATTTTGTTCACCTAGGGATCTTAATAAAGCATTCATTATTGTTGATGGTATACCTGGATTACCAACAGCTTCAATAATATTTCCATGTTTTCAAAATTCTACTCTCTAAAACTTAAAAGTAAAAAAGTTCGAACAAATATCAATATTATCTTATTTTACATAATTTGCCGCATCTCCAAATTTATCTCTCTTTTGTAATTGATATTGCTCATAAACATAAGCATAATTTGAAGAAAAAAAACCCCATCACCTATAGGAATATCAAATTTGATTCTGTTATTTTAAACATTTAAATTCCCATGAAGTGGAATATGAAAAAATAAGAAGAAAGGTCCTCCTTCAATTGATGAACTACACAATAATGGTAATAAAAAAAAGTGGAACAAGTAACTGAAGAAAACAAAAATTTAATAACAACGATAGTTCCTGTTGCAGCAAAAAATTTCGATTATCCACCAACACCAGAAGAAACATCATTTGAAAGAGAAATATTCTCAGAACATAAATCTCCTAATTTGGGCGAGCGGATGGGTATTTTACCCATATTAATACTCAATATTGTTTACGTGCAGAAGGACAAAATTTTTACGTAGGTAATACAGAAGTAAAGTTAGACGATGATAAAATTATTGTTAAAGGTAAATAATATAAATTAACAGAAGGACTTTCTAAATTGCTAACAAAACAAAAAGAAGATCTTAATGACAATTTCACTGCTAATGACTATGAAAACTACACGAAAATTGTTTTAGATACCAATGTTGCATTCCAAGGATAAAATCCAAGGAAAACAACTCGAATAGAAGTTGCAATACAGAAAATAATTAGATCAATTTATCATAACTATATAAAAGAATAGCATTCAAAAACAGCACCAAACACACCAGAAAAAAACATTTCTTCAAGAACTCCTAGATCTGGAGAAGGTATAAAAAAATACAATAATCTACCAAAAGAATATGTTTGGATGGATGATGTTAGAAATTTAATCAATAAATTGTTGATTATTCATGGTGAAGAAAATACTGATAATAACAATTATCACAATTAAAAAGTAAGCATAGTGAATATGTTGACCAATAATTTTTCTGATCTTAATAAGAGTTTCAAATATAATTCAACACTCATTTTGTAATTCAAAACACATTGGCAAAGGCGTTATAAATTGGGCATTAAATGATTTAAATTTTCCCGAAATGCATTTGACTGGTTATAATTATCGTGGTCCATTTACAAAATTAGATGAAAGGTTGGATAGAGGAGACACAGGAATAAATAAATTATATGAAGCCTGCAAATACCACGAAACTGCTTATAGAGACCACAAAGATTTAGTTTCTAAACATAATGCTGATAAAATTAAGAAAAAAAAAAAAGCAAATAAATTATGCTAGATAAAACACACCAAAAGGTGAAAAAAACTGCTTTTGCTGCTGTTGCCTCAACTATGTTTGCAAAAAGAATACTGGGTTGGGGAATTAAAATGTTTTATTAATTATATGTATTGTTTTACTTTAAATGAAGATATATATAACTTTCGATATTCCCTTTGAGGAATTAAAAGATATTTTTAACAAAAGATGAAAATGAAAGAAAAAATATAAAACATAAAAGAAGGTTAAAGTTTCAAAGTAACTGTATCACTACCAACAGTCAAAATGAGGGACAAAGAAAAATCTGGAAGTAGTTTACACCATGGTGGTTTTTAGCAATTTTTATTCCAATTTTAGGTACACTTGGCGCCTTAACTGAAGGAGCTAGTGCAATTGATAATTCTGTCGAACAAACTAGAAAAAAAAAAGAATTAGAAGAACAGAGACACAATTTAGCAATGGAAAATAAAGCAGGAAATGGAATAGTTGCAAAAAAAAGAAGGCCAAAAAATGTTTGAATGTATCGCCACTATCTAATATCGATATTGAAAAATATGTAAAAATATTAACTACAAAAAATTCAGAAATATTTATATGATTGACGAATTACCAAAAAATGCTCAAAAATGAATGTGCTGTGATTAATTTTGACATTTCAACAAATCCTGGTACTCATTGGGATAGTAATTTTTTAAGAAAACAACTATGTTTACTATTTCGACTCATTGGGAGGCAATATTCCTACCAATTTAATTAATTACTTCAAAAATAAAAACGTTTTTGCAATGATGATAGAATTCAGAATTTTGATTCAGTTAAATGTGCACATATATGTTTAATTGTATTACACCTTTTTTCGAGAGAATTTAATTTTAATTATATAATTTGTGTTATTAAATGACAGATATATTTGGGAAACCATTAATCAAATCTTTAAATAAAATTTCTGACACTACTGCTTAAAACAATATCTATTACATTTTTAATAATATTTTAACTCGATCTTCATTTTCGTGCTGTGGTTTTTTACATAAATGGTATTTTTTTATTACACTAATGTTGAGCTTTATTATTGTATGGTTTGTCACATTTTTACAATAATAAACACTACCTAAAAATTCTTTCATACTATTAATTACATCGTAGCGTTGGTCGTGTAAGTACAAATAAACAGTTGTTCGGTTTTTAGTTCCAGAGTGTATAATTGAATTGAAATGTGCAGCTGAAACAACTTTAATTTGAATATGAAGAAAAGTTTCTGCATCTTCTAAACTGAAGCCAATTTCACAACTTTTCCCCATTCTTTTGCAAAGTTCACGAACCAATTCTCCTTGTAATTTTCTTCCTTTTCTAATATAAATAAGTTCATTATTCGTTAATTCTCTATCTAAATTTATGTTAGTTTCGTATCTTAAATCTGTAATTAAAGATCTAGGACCGCATAAATTATCATCATTGTTAATTTTATTAATACATTGTTTTGTCTTTATATCTTTAGTTAAATTAACAATTTTTTTTGCCTCTTGCACCATTACCGCTGGGTACTTTGTTATAATCAATATCGAAATTAGTTTCATTCATATCTATATTTTCGTTCGATGTAATTATTCTTTCAATTTGATTAAGAAAATTTTCGGTGTTTAAATTGTTATTTCTTGAGGCCAAAATAGTGTGATGAAAATTCTGGTTATTTTCATATATTCTCATTTTATCACCTTGTTTATAACCAGTTAATTTTCTTGCTGCTTTAGTTGCTGCGTGAACAGTATTTCGAGCATCATTCATTTTTCTATCGGAGTTCCTTCCAAATTATTTATAAGAATTTCGTATTTTATTTGCAAAATGTTGAAAGCTTCATTAAATTTACGGCTAATTTAGCGAATTACAAATGGTTATCTTCTTGCTATGCGTTCATTAAATTTTTTTATTTGAAAGGAAAAATTTGACCTGAACTTTTATTTACTTCTTTAAATAATAGGGAACATTTTTGCTAGTTTTATTTCTAGGTTGTACAAATATCTGATAAGAAAATGGGATTTTTTTTTCAACTTCTTTCTATCTTTGTTATAAAATTTATTGATATCGGTATAATAAAATGGCAAATTTGCAAAGTTTCGTTTTCTTTGCTCAAGAATAATAGCTGTAATTTAATCTAATTTCCTTAAATTATTTAAATTTGTTATTTTAAAGCTGTGAAATCACAACTGTGAAATCGTTTAGATTTTCTCCTGCTTGACGAGTTTTTGTAATAAGGCTAGTAATATGATCATCTTTACGTTATTAAGATAATTTTTTTATGTTTAATTCTTTTGGTGTAATTCTCAACTCGATGACACTCCTTTCGCGCAGATCTGCAACTGAATAATTCGCAGCCATATTTATTTATTATTAAGAAATAAAAATTTATAAACATTAAAAAAATGAAGAAATGCAAAACATAATTAAAATACTGGAATTAAGTTGGAAAAGTGCTTAAATTTAATTTATAATAATTTTTTTAAATATTTAACTTCATTTGGGATAATATTTCTCATTACAGCAATTTTTGCATATTGTTGAATGTTTGTCTTTAGTTTTTTTATTAATAGAAAATAAATTTATGGATTTATTCTCATTGCAAACGGTGCATGTTTTGTAGGGTAATTATCATTTTGAATTTAATTAAGAATATATATATTGATGAATTGTGTGATTTGTTTTTTTTATGCTCTTTGAGTTATATAATGCATACATATTTTCCACACTCACATAATTTTTTCTCATTGAAACGTCCTTTACATTTTGTCATATGTTTGTCTTTTATCGCTTGGTGAGGATAAAATGAATCGATGGATTTATTCTCATTACATACTACACATGTCTTAGTTGAATAATCATGTCGAATTTCAGTGGTATTGTGAGATTTACTATTTTTATGTCTTTTTGAGATATAGTTTAGACACATATTTTCCACATTCGCATAATACTTACTCTATATTTAAATCATATTGATTTTTGGTGTATTTAGCAGAACATTTTTTACAGGTGTTAGAATGTTTATCTTTTGTGTGTTTATGTGATGCAGAAAATTCGATGTTTAATACTTCGCCACATGTTTACATTCCTTGGATATGGGATTATTTTCCATTTCGAGCATTGCTGCCATTTTATTTATTAAGAAATTTTTTTTATTAAGAGAATGAAGAAATTATTTTCTTTAATAATTATTTTGTTTCTCTATAAATGTCACAAAAATGGAGGCACTGAATTCACCAAACTACAAGATCTAGAAAAAAAATGGTTTTATGCCACAGATTTTGAAATTTATGAATCTAAGTTTGGTAAAAAAAAAAATATTTATTGTATTTTAGATGATAAGTTTATAATTTCATTACCAGAGAGCAATGTGAAGATAGCTGATAAAAATGCTTTGAAACTAATAAATGAGAAGGAAGTTTTTATAGCATATAGAGACTTAAAATAACTGAAAAATAGACAGTCTGTGGAAGGTATAGAGTTCTCTTAAAAATATATAAATTTCTATTAATTTGGATCTTTTCAATATTTTATCTTAAATTTACTTGATTTTGGTTTAAATTTGCTTTATTTAGTATGCTCGCTTGCAAAATTAGCATTTTCTAGAAAACATGGAAATTTGCTTGAAAATCGAGAAATTCGATTGATTTTAGCTTAAATTTGCTTGATTTGCCGGATTTGGGGGGGAGGGGGGGGGAGAGGTTAAATTCAAAAAATTTCAAATATGAGATTTGGAGTAAAAACATTGAATTCGGGGGGTAAAAAGCGTGAACTATGGGGGGCAAAAAGTTTGAACATTGATGAAAAAAAAACTTGAAAATTGTGGTAAAAAGCTGGAAATTTGGGGTAATAAACTTGAAATTCGGGCCTAAAAATGGATTGTCCTAAATCCACCCATATAATACTCATTTATAAGTAAATCTTGATTTTAAAATGTTTTTTTTTTTTTTTTGCAGTTTCTTTTTCCACTATAACTGTCTAAAACTACGTGACTTCTAAGAAAATCTTTAAAATATTTATATTCATAAGTGCTTTAATATACTGGTCCGCTTCTTCTGAACGATTTCGCATGCAACTTTCATTTAATCAAGTTAGGCACAATATTATTTTTCCCTTGAAAGTACTGTTTTGTAGTAAAATCAGATTGCAACCTTGCTGCCTGAACCCGTAATTTTTCAAATCGTGGCAACTCGTGAGCCAATATGGAAGAGAATAGCAGAATACTAAAGGCAATTTCAGCGTACTCAACAACTTTATTGCTGTAGTAGCAGCCACCATATTCGTGGTATCTGCATATATTTATATGTAAATAGTGTCATCGTTGCGCTGTAGTGTCACCGGAAGAGTACCCTCATAAAAATTATTTTATTTTTGCCTTTTCAACTTAGATCAAATGAACTTTACGATTCGGTATAGTGCCAAAAAAAATCAAATTTCACTGCACTTTAAATAATTATACTGGCTAGCTAGATGGCTGCTTAACTACACGTAGACTGATTTATGTTTAAGTCGCATCTCCCAATATTTTTTTCAAGGATTGCCGACAAAGATATAAAAATTACGTAGTTCAAACAATGATGTTCTGATTGTAAACAATCGGTCTTACAACAAGCCGATGCTTTTACTAAAAATTTAATTTTGTGTAACTTCATTGCATTGTAATTATATTGGCTTTAAAGCTTATTCTTCGAAAGTAGTATATTAGCATATAAAACAATTTATTCAAGCAAATAGTTTGCTAACTTTAGTTGACTGGTCTTTTAGGCAGTTCTGCAGAAAGAAAACAATTTCAATTTTGGGACATGGATATTGTTTACTGACCACGTGGCATACGAACTCTACACCACATTTACTCTACGCTTCGCATAGTCTCCACTTATCTTGTATCTGGTTACTGAGGTATCCTCTACTTAGTAGCTTTGGTGTTAGACATAGTGCTGGAATCACGTAGCTCCGACAAGCACGACACGGCGATTAAAACTGAATAGCCAATGAAACACAAGACACCATTGACGTCAGCGCGGCGAAAGTTAATGCACGTCCAGCAGTTTCCAATAAGAAACCGCCAAAGATATTGTAAAAGAGCTTTATTTCTGTTGCGTAGTTCATCACTGTAAACAGGCTGCACAACGTTCTAAAACGAAACAGTTCAACTAATTTTCCCTACGGCGGAATATTTGCACGTTATAAGAGAAAATAATTCGTCACTTAGCGGATTAAACTCATAAAATTAACATTTATAACTCTTTGCAGCACCATGTGTTCCGAATTTCTCTTCGGTCCGCCGTTCACCGCCTTTGAAGCTACATATTTTATTTGCGCGCCTTGTAAACTATGCCGAGAAATGCTAATCTCCGTGTAAAATTAAATGTTCAAATTTTAAACAGTCGGATAGAAAAATATTTTGTCGTGTCATAGTTACTTTTAAGTTGTTTCATGTCGCGTTCGTGGAAGCTATGTGGCCTCAGCATTACACTAAGTATATATCTTGCATGCGTGGAATAAATAAATTCGACTTTTTCTCAGGAAATAATTATTTAATTGATGACGAAAACCAAGCCTTGCTGTTTTACGGTGTCGTATTGAAGGTATAAAATACTATGTCATCTTAGTGTATTACTTACAGGTTTTATTTTATTAGCTAATAACTTTCTAGTTCCGATTCATGATTGTGATTGGGCTAGCTGCCAGGATCCAGTTTCGTTTTATGGGTTGAACCAATAATATCGGAAATACTTATGTTAAATCACTTCTTCATGATTTATTATATAGCGCATTCGTATTCAACGTTTGCGCATCTACTTGAATCAGCGTTGTCTGCAATTTATTAAAGAAAGTATACATCAAGTTTTGCCGCCGGACTTATTACTAGGATGGAAATAGTCTACCAAAACGTGCAGAAGAAAAGTTTTGGAGTCCCGATAATGGGTGAAAGTTTGCTCAAAAATACAGAAAAGTAGTTTTTATCATAAATGTACAGGATCTGCGAAAGCGTAGATTTTTACATTTTACAGGAATACCGTGATGTTATAACTTTGCCTGCTCGACATACTGGAGCAGTATGCAATATTCACAATTCCATATTTGCCCTGTTATCGTACAAATATTAAGAAAGTGAACTTGAAAAATGATCAAATTCTATACCATGCAGCCCAAGTTCGAAAAGATAAAACTTAATGTAATGTGAGTTCTAAAGTAAACGGTTTTTAATATTTCCCAACCCCTCAGGTTACAAGCAACTAACCTCTGGTTGAAGATGATTAAAAGAACCTCTGTAATTTAATTTTTATGACGCATTAGCTTATATATTGGTGCTAGTGCTTGAAGTATCACACTGTAAAAATATTAGTTAAAAATTTACACATAGAAACTTTTGGTAATTTTTACATTTTGTATGTGTAATTTGTAAAAACAACTACAGTACGTGTAATTTTACACAAATGTTTTTAATAGTCTAGAGAGGACTACATGTCTTTGGTGAAAAAACATGAATGCATATCTTAGTAAATGCCATGTTGGTGTTAATTTGCATATTTTGTAGTATGTGTAAAATTACACTCACTTCCTGTATTAAAAAATTAAGTTGTGTATTTTTACTGCTAAATGGTCGTTGTATTAACACTCGATGTCAGTATAATTGTACATATTCAACTGAGTAATTTTACAATGACCGTGTGTGTGTATTCTTTCATTACATTCTTGAGTATCTTAGAGCATGTATGTACACAAATTTTCGGGAATTTTACATTTTTATGTATAATTTGCTAAAAATATTTTAGTATTTGTAGTTTTACACTAATTTTTGCATCGATTTAAATGTGACAAGTATTTGTTTAAAAATGCGATCTAGCAGTAGGGAGTAGAACATTCTTCGAACTCCTTCTGTGTGTCAAAAGGAAAACTTAACTCCCGCTGATTTAATATGCTGACTTTTGTATATAAGTACCTGTAATATACCTGAAGTCAATTATTATTGCTACCATTTTGGGGATAACATTTTTATAACTTTTTTAAACTACGAAGTTACAAAACGGAGTAAAATAACATGAAAATTGTAAAAATACACATGCAAAGCATGTGAATTAACATTACACAGTTGTAAAAGAACATATGCTTACTATAAAATTGCTTAGTAAAGTAGTGAAAAATGTACAGAAAATGTGTAGTTACAATTATAGTAAATCTGCAATTTTACTTTTTTGCAAGTGAGAAAGTACTCGTGCACAGAGGTGAAATTACAATTGTGATATCTATGTAAATTTACTTGCCGTGTAAATAAAATACACGAATGTTGCAGTTTATCTTCTCTTATAGAGTAATAGTAATTTACAACGTTCTATGAAAAATTATTTGTGTAATGTACATGTTATTTTACTAATTTATAGGATAAATTTACTTGGACGTAGAGTAAAAAGCCATTGAAATAAGTAGGTGTAAAATTGCACCGATATCAGTGGAGGCACTACTGCCACATATATTTAGTGTAAAATTAAGCAATATTTTTACAGTGAGTAGAATTACGTTATAGTATTGGTTCTTCTTTGCTTATAGGCACCTGTAGCTAATTTTGTTTATTGGCGATAACACTTCCGCGCAATAGCTTGTTCAATTCATATATTGGTGGAAGTATTCAGCTTATGAGAAAATCAGATGTTCCACTCATATTTATAAATATTATTCTACGGCACAATTTTTTTTTTTTTTTTTACTTTTTTATATTATTGCTGTTTGGTATAAGAAAAATCTTTGTTCTAATGAAGGACCTACAGATCCGAACTTTAATATTGAAGAATTGGTAAAAACCTATGTCAAGTATTTGCATCGTCATTTTTAGGAATGAGTACCGACAGTCACGTGGTTAGAACCATCTCATACTGAAGTTTGTGTGGGTCAGTACCCCTCCCCCACCCCCTAATTCCATAAATCATGATCAAACAAACTCAGTTAATATAATTATTATTGTTCATTAATGGTGCGTACAACTACGAGAACATGGTCTTTAAAGATTAAGTTTTTTTTTTTTTTCCGTTAACGTGTAAGGAACATTGCTGAAAATACCTACTATATGGCACACTGAAACTATTTTCTACAGCTTGTTTGTCAGATTCAAAATATTTTACAGAAAAATTAAGATTCATATTTCCTTTTTTTTTAGCTCTTAAATGTATATCGTGTAATAGTTTTAAATGATAATACACCAAAGTGTACTGCAAAATTAAGAAGGAATGTATTGTTAGTGAAAATATCACATTGGTGGACAATAAATGCAACTGGTTTTCCCTTTAAGCTTAATCGATTAGATATTATTTTTGTTGTCACATTCAGTAAGCACGCTGAAAATTATTATATTAATTTTGTCTGTTTTTGGGAATTTGTTGCGTTATCTGCCATGGGGATAGGATTTCACTGCGTTATATTTGAAGTAGTCGAAAAATGTATATTTACCTAATGTTTCCTCTGGCTTTAAGATAATTTATTTTAAAAGTACACACAAAACTACCTATCTGTTGAATGACTGTCTATAAAAATACCAAATATTTTGCAGTATAATAAATAAATAAATGCGAATGGGGGGGGGGGGGTGGTCCCATGGCGAGGCAGCACCCGCCGACATGAAGTGAGGCCCTAGGATGGAGCGGCGTTGGAATGCAAGGGCGGGGAAAACGGGAGTACCCCGAGCAAACCCAGCACGATTACCACATGCGAAAACCCGGGAGCGAGCCCGCCGTGCATCGAGCCCGGATCTCCTAGGTAGGACGCGAGTGCGCTTGCCACTTCACTACTGATGCCCCTGAACATTTTGCAGTAATTACGTGTAAACATGAGCCATTTTGAATGATACGATACATCCTGTTTTTAATTATGACTATACCATTAACAACCAGAAAAATCAGAACCCTTTGATGAAGAAAATATTGTTATTTAAGCCAAAATTATGTACTGTGGTCAAATATTGGCCCTTTATGAGGGCATATTTAGGTAACCTATTTTTAAAAAAGAAATTTAACTCAGTTTTACACAAAACTGTAAGGCTATGAATGAATAGTTCTAGGAACAGTATATTAATTTGCGTATCTCTTTTCCGATTCTATCAACTTATTACTACGAGACATTCAATATATTTGTCGGATGTAAACCATTTTCGAAATTTTTATTTGAAAAAATATTTTTGTAACCAATTTTTGTTATTATCCAACGTGTTCAAAATGAAAGAAGTTTTGTCAATTTTAGTACAGCTACTTTGGCAATAATTATTACGGTCTACTAGACGAAATTTACTTAATAACCGTGTAAATGGCCGAGGTCCCAAGAAGTGTTATTTTCTAGGTATTCAAATCCGCGCGCGGGTTTTCCAAGACGAAGTAAGAAGCAGGGACATTTCCCCAAGGACAACCAGATAACTTGCGAGACAAAGCTATATATGATGACTACGGTGCACATCCTCTAGTCTTCCCTTTTCCGCTAGCTCATATAATACACATGTATTCGAAGTTTGGGTTGAAGCACGAGAAGAAATCTCGCTGATAACCTAGGCCAACGACGTATTTTGTATGCAAACCGTTGCTCTAACGCGCTACGATATTTATTTAGTTTGAAAATAATATGCATTCCGGATAAGGCCATATAATTTGTGTGTGCGCCCATCATAAGCCTTCGAGGATACCCTATACCACATTTAGTCAATATTATATAAGGAAATAACTAATGAGATTGATTTTTTATTCACGAAAGAAACAAATTTTCAGGAAGCTTAACGTTACATTGAAAATTGTACTTCATAAATACACCATTGTTTAGTTCTTCCTCGTTGAGTGTAAATAAATGAAACTGAAACCGCGCAAAAAAAATTATGAAATTCTTAAAAATTAAAGACAAGTGGGGCAATAAATAGTAAAAATTATAATCCGCGTCCCGTTTACTTGAATGTACAATCAGCGCTTCCAATTGTTTTTTCTAGGAGCAATAACTGACTCTTGGGAATAAGTATTTTCATGCGTATAATCTTTTTTGCTTATAAGTCAACAATTATAATTATAATTTTTTCCCTTGTTTTATCTTATTTTATGGCGAGCAAGTAGACTTTGCCAGATCTAATAATGAACTGCCAAAACACACGCATGTATATTTTTTTCGTAATTTAAAAAGTTTGGCAACTTACCATTCATGTTTTCGAATACCAGAGCCATGAGTAGTAACAACCAAGGTTACTCAATAAAAATATGTCCAAAGACACCAATTAATGACAATGCAAAATAATTTGCCAACCCATAATTTTAAAGTAAGTCTTATTTTAAAACATTGACTAATATAAGTTACGCAGTTTCAGCACGTCATTTATTCGAAAAATTGCATTTTATTCAACGAGTTTAATCAGGGCATCAATGTAACAAGCGAGGATTAAGAATGATAATTTTTATAACAGCACCGGGGACGGAAACCACTTGGATTAGTTCCATCACCTTCGCAGCAAGCAGTTGAAAAATCCATGACATTGGGATGTGTAGTGTGTATGTCACCGCCGAATTTCCAAACACACTTAGTGAAAGAGCACCATGATGATATCGCCATGATAACTGCAAACTATCGAATGTGGAAAAGCCATCATTTAGGATTGTTGGATCAGCGAATTCAACCATGATTATTTTTCCACCATACATAGGCTTGCAGACGAAAACAAGATAGATGAACTACGAATCTACAATGTAGTTGAATCCGGTTTTGGTACAGTGCAAAAGAAGTCTCCGAAAGTTGTGTCAGCTCGTTTGTTTGCTGCACAAGTGCAGCTGGGCACGTTGTGCCATCAACGATCATCTTTAAGAGACAAAGGATGCGCCCCGCACTAGCAAACGATGCTCCTCCAGGTAGTTAAGTGGCAATGCTCAGAGTCTGGTTACATCAACATTGAACTATTTATGATATGGCTGAAACATTTGATTTCAGATGTTTCAGCCAACTACTGAAAGAAACTTCTGCTTCTGCTTGATGGACATTCCACACACTAAAAATATGGATGCCAGCAACATCGCTCGAGAAAATAACGTGCTTTTACTGCAGTTGCCTGGTCATACGATTAATCGCCTCCAGCCGCTTGATGTAGCTGTTTTCAAGCCATTCCAGTTTAATTATGACTCAGCTCTCAGAAATTGGTTGAGGACTATTCCTGGCCAAAGAGTCACACAACTTCCAGAAGTTGAACTGCTTGCTGAAGCATATGGTAGAAGTGCTTCATTAAGCAATTCTGCCAATATATTTCGAGCTTCTGTAGTTTGGCATGTCGATAGAAATGTATTTAGAGATACAGATTTCATGCCCAATGACACTCTAATTTGTGAACAACCTTCCGAAAACACTTCAAATGTGCCAGGTCAGAGTGCAAATGAGAACCAAAACGTTGGAAATCAGGCTGAAGTTTAAAATGTACCAACAATTACTGATCAACAGAACCCAGGAAGCAATGCTATAGTTGTAAAGTCTCACATCTAGGTCTATCAGTGCATCACGTTAAAAAAAAAAATAGAGGCAGGTCAAGTAAAGGAGCACAGAAAGCACAAGACTTGACATGCAGTCCTTACAAACGACTGCTTGAGGAAAAGAAGAACCCAGAAAAAAAAAAGAGACAGACGAAATCAAGGAAAACAGCCAAATAATGTTCTAGGAATTACAGTAGGCTTACACCGGAACTTCCTTTAAACCTTGTTGAAAATGTTTGTGTGGAGACGGCAGAGGTAGATTGGTTTTGCTTTATGTGTAATTAATCCCTTGTTGAAGATACGGTTAAGTTTTGTTCTTGTGGGAAATGGGCTCATGACTCGTGTGCAGGATACTCACAAGTAGGTCTACACTTTGTTTGCGATGTATGTAAGGCCTACATCTGACTGAACATAGCATATTCATGAAATATGAAACACAGCAGGCCTACCATGCAATTATGTGTTGTTTTATTTTTCCCGTATTTGGAATTTGCAGTCAGAAAGTGTGCTTTATCATCTGACGTTGGCCCATAGGTAGGCAGCAGAGCATATTCAATGTAGCCTATATTTGGTACGAAATAGGCTTATTGCATATTGATGTTATAGAGACTATTTTAATTCGAGTCATATATTTTTAAGTGCATACTTTTATTAATAATTACTACAGGACTCTTGTATAATAGGTAATTACCATTGTTTTTGTAAATAATGTAGTCTAAAAAATATAGTTGTTATTATAAGAGATAGCTTGAGCCAAACTATCTCTCATAAAAAAAATAATGGGTTCAATTTTCAACTTAAATAAAAGCATTAGATTGGCCTTAAAATTTGTTCTGTATTACTGGTGAGATTTTGGAACCCCATTGCGATTTAAAAAAATAGTTCTCCTGAATCGCACCATTTGCAGTTACTATTTAAAAAAATTATTGTTAATTTCTAAATTTCTTAATCAAATTTGATGCAAACATTTCAAATGATGGTAGAAAGTATAGCTTAAGCCCCTGTATGTTTATTGTTACAAAGACACTTACAGTTTTCTAAATATTATATTATTTCGTCAAAGTGGTGCGATACAGGCAACCTTCTTCTACGTACTGGGACTGAACAGCATTAAAAATACAAAAAATAAACAGGAAGTAAGACTGTAACATTAAAAAGCTGTCGGTTGTTACGGCTAATTATTAGGACCTGTCTTCAACCTTCCGGGGTATAGACTGGTATGTTTTTTTTTTTTTGCTTTTGCCTCGATTTTCGTATGACCCGTATCTTCTTCCATTTGAGAATTACCAAGCTCGAAAAATACGTTATCAATTACTTTTAAGGTTGGGTGAATTGTCACTTCATGAAGGCACATGAAGCTGAAATTACAGGGTTTTTTTTTTTGTTGACCTCCACAGCTGTCAGACATTATTCGTACATTAACCATTTCTGGATGAGCCATAGCGTACTTGTAAATACAGGTTGAGGTTACGAAGTTTCCTCTTCTTCCTTCAGCCTCATCTCATGTGTAGCACTGAACGTCTGAGGTCCCCAGAGTATAAATAGTGAGGTTATGCACCTCAAGATTCCGCAAATTGCAAAAAAAAAAAAAGTTCTGCTGGCCCCTTAGGGGTGGTCAGAACAGCCTGTAAATGAAAATGAAATGCCAGAATCGCCCTGTTACCTTATATAGCTTCCTTGTCGCTAGACCTTCCTATCTTTGCTGCTTTCTTTCTTGCAAGATGTTGTGTGTGTGCTTCTTGGTTTGCAGTTTTTTCGGCCGCTAACATGCCGCCAAAGGCGAAGCAAATTTTCGGTATTTGAAATGTTGCTTTCAGAGTCCTGAGTATTATTATTTAATATTCATAACTGGTAGCGTTTATTCACTTATTTGTGCATTTTCCTTGGTAAGGCGTGTACACAGTTTTGATGTTCATTTGAGGATCCAGACATTGGTAGGATGTATATCTCCTACAGTATAGCTATTCAAAATTAGGAAATGAGAGAATGTCACAGTCACAGACTCGTCCTCATCGCATTCAGATGAGGATTAGCTTTTCCCTCTATATTCTTGCAGTAAGGTACCCCTTGGAGTAAATTTTTTTAAATCGCCTTTTATCAGCCCCTCACTAATACCCAGGTTTCTACGGATAAATGCTCTACAACAGTTATTTTCTCCTGACCACATGAACATTTGTATTGTTTTGCGAACCCGTTGCTAAAATTTCATTATGAAATTACGCATAAAGACCTTCACAGACGGGAAGATAACGAACTGAATCAGTGCGTGGAGATAAACTGAGTACCAGTAGAATAATTATTAGTCAGTTTACTAAGTTTTTTTTTAATATTCACATCATAAAACATACAAGTTGTTACAAATTATATATGGCTAACTCTACACTCTAAAATACAATGATAATTTTTTTTTGTTTTTTTTTTTTTTTTGGGGTGGAGCGGTGACGAATTCACATAAACATTCAAAATATCCTTATTCAGCTATTCGACATTAATATAAAAGTTCCCGGTGTTCTTTAACAACATTATGACGTATCTGTAAATTACTAACAGACCGGACATGTGACAAAAACTTAAAAATAATTAAAAGGAGTGTATCCTCCTACAGTTCGGTCCCAGACTGGCAGGGGGGCAACAGAAAAAAAATTACCAGCACGATGCACACGAGAGCAGCAGTCTATAGAAGATATTAAACCATTTACAGTTTAAAGAGTACTCATAGATTTCGAGAATGATGCACCCCGCTATCAACAAACTCAAAATTAAAAACGGAACGGAACTTAGGAAAAAGTAGGGAAAATTGCGCCTCAGAACAGCGATGCGTTGCAGCTGGCTCTCTGGTACACAGTAAAAGAAATTTCTGGTAAACTTCCTTAACTGTATGGAAGATTTTAACATATACGCTGTATGGAAATAAAGTCGGAATCACATATCCTTGACAAGCAGACACGGCAGTCCCGCCACGACACGTAAAACTAAACAGCCAATGGAATACGAGATATATCTGAAGGAAGCCCGACAAATTCTGTCGTCCGACCAGCAATTATGGATTAGAAATTATTTATATTTTCGTCTTGTCGTGCGGCACGGCGCCCACAGTGTACACAACCGTGCAAAATGAAATTGTATTGCAACCTTTCCCTACAATGCTAATAAGCAGCTTAAAAAATATATAATTTCTGTATTTAACTCTTAAACATAATCATTTGCCTCTGTATGCATTAGTGATTACAGTTTATCACCATGAAGTATTCCAAATTTCCTTCTTGTCCATCGCCTTTGAAATCAGCATAGCCTATCAGCGACTTATAAATAGTTAGGTAAAATGCCGAGAGCGTCGTTGTCTGTTCTGTCGTGTCATGCTGTAATTAACGCAGTCATAGCGAAACATTAATAATCGGGTCGTTGCTGTCGTCGTGTCGTGTTGGGTTTGTTGGAGCTATGTGATTCCTGCTTATAGACCGTTCACGATAAAGTGAGCACTTTTGAAAGCCCTGCTAAAATTCTACTTTCTTGCCCATTATGTATCCTTCCACCACATGTAAACAAACATTGCCATGTGACTGCCATGTGATTGCAACATGTTAATAAACACAATTGTTACATTTTAGGACTGCTAAATGTAACACGTATATTATATATAAAACATGTAACATATGATGTACATAACACATTATATATAATGTATATATGCATATATATGTATATATGTATGCATACATATATATAATACGTAACATATATAATTGTTTGGGTCATCTCACATATACGATAGACAAAACTTTACACAACGATTGAAAAATGAACGCCCTAGCAATGAAGTCATGGAAACTGTGAAAAAGCAAACATTAAACTTTGATGATGAACAAGGACCAACACGACACGTTAAAAAAGGGCACACATTAGTTAATCTGAAAAATAATTTGGAAGGGCAGCCAAATCCAGATTTTTAATTAGACTAGCACTACTGCACACCCAAGGTACAACACCAATTGTCACACAAATTACCAAACATTTAAAAGCTGTACCGCAAACATAACGTTTCCCATGACTCACAGTTTTCTATGTGCCCCATCGCTCTGTAGCGTGACAAGTAAAACGTCAGCTCTAAAACATGGTAGCTGTGTTTGGCCTCAGCCGACTGTAGTTAGGTGCAACTAAGCCATCAGGAAAAAACATACACCCTGCAGGCATAAGGTAGCGGCGTAACGTAGCAGGTGTCTGAAGCTATAAGGTAGACAGAGCGAGGCCGTACAAGGACTTAAATAAAAAAATGACAAATAAAAAAATAATGACGTACGAAGGGGAAAGGAGAAGACAGGGAGGCAAGGAAAGACGAGGGGATCTGAGCCAAGCAAAGAGTACATCACTGCACATAGGTAGATGGTGTTAATAAACTTAACGTGACGGCGCAAACGTGGCAGTATATAAAAATATGTAATATATAAAAAAGAAAAATATATGAAATATGTGCATGTATATAAACAATTTAAGGAAAGTTTTATATGCACCTTTATATATGGAGCTAAATATATTTCAATATAGGCCTATTATGTATATATAAAATTAAAATAATTTAAACTAAAAATATAAACCTATTAACAAATGGAATTGTGTATATGTTCATATAGTTTTTTATTGACGCCGTTAATCTGTGTTCGTACCCTTCTGAGACCCTCCAAAAAAATAACTGAACATTTATACTGTGGATTGAAGTGGTAAAATAAGGTTATATCAGGCTTGCAACTGGCACCACCTTCATTTGTACAAAATCATTATAAAAATAATGTATATTATTAATAGCTAAGTGAAATGCCGATCCGGTGATGGCCACATTTCCTGTGTCTCCTGTTGCCCAAATGCGTGCGTCATTTCCTTTTTGTCAAACCCACACAGACCTCAAGAAACCAATTTTACAGATAAAGTGCATGGACTCTCATCATTGTTGTGGTTCCATCATTGCAATGACTGCAGCAAAACTGAAAACTTAAATGAGAAAAGTATTTAAAGAAAATTACTATACTTACAAAAATGGTTCATGCGTGTACATAAAAAGCTGAAATAAATGTCTTATTAATAGTGTAGAACTAATACATATCCACAAATGACAGCAAAATGATAATGTAAAGGACAAATTATAAAAGTGATACTTCAGGCAAGTTACTGTGCTTAGCTATAAGCACTTGGTTTAACTTTTCTTGTTCCTATATCTGTGCGTCAATAAACAGCCAATCAGAAGCCCCGACACTTATACTATGTTATCAATTGAAAAGCTTATTTACAAATCAAGAAAGTGTGTATTTTGACTTCATTCCTCGGGAAGATATTTTCTTTTGTTTATTTATGGATAATCACAACCACGGAAGTTTTGTAATGCTTTTAGGTAGTGTTTAAAGTAAAAATTGAAATGTAAATAATTTACCATTTTAAAAATGTCTCAGATAAATTGAAAATATTTATTTTTGAAAAAAACCCACTACCAACTATATGTGCAGACCTTAATTTCTTCGGTACAAATGTACCAACTTAAACAAACAAATATTATTATCGTTATATCAATTGTGGCCACGCCACTGTGCTTTTGTGTTTTGTATGTGCCTATCGCTATAACTGTGAATGTGTTAGGTATGTCAATTGTAACCCGGCCCTTATTGAAAGCTAGCTCATACAGCTTCTTTAGAAATACTTAATTTAACCCATGCACTGCGTAATGTAATTTAACCTTTACAAAACATGCACTCGCAAGTAAACAGGAGCTCTGGGAGTCTGGGGTGTAGACTATGACGCGTAATTTACAGTTACATTAAATTTCAATAACTACAATATTTTTGCGGCCAAAGTGGCAGATATTGCAAACAATTATGCCTACTCAATAACGCATACTATCTTTGTTGATTTTTCTCAAAAGGTGGCAAGTTGTCTTGCATACACAGTTGCGGGCGGTGGTTTTTTTTCAAAGGTTGATTTCTAGAGTGCCCACATTAACGTGAACGGCCTTTAGCACACTTCAATGCTGATAGGCCTATAGGTTTAGCTTCGTTACAATACAGAGTTGGGAACTTCCCTGCGCATTTGACTGCTTCCTGAGTAAATGTAGAAAAGCTACAACGAATGTGTAGGGGAAAAAATTACCACTCTCTCTTTCTCGCTGAGCGTATACACTGATATGGCAAATGTCCAAGTAATTCACGTGGTGTACCTTACTGCATTTCCCATAGTTTGCTCAGATCTTAAAAAGAAAAATTGCAGTTCCTGGCAGAGACAGAATCACCAAACTCCGTGTAGAGCACGGAAAATAATATAATCGAGAGCATACGGCAAAAGCCCATGAACGAAATGACAACCACTCAGAAGTGAGTGACCACCAAGTGCCACGCCGCGGTGTGTACATATTATTACATTTATTCGCCTCCTCTTCGAACGTGACACGCACTCATGTGAAACGCGCAGCACAACGTTCATGAGCAGCAAAAGGGGGCGAAACCAACTCACTGGAAAAGCTTCGAAATCATTTGAGGCCTGCCTCAGTCTTTCTCCCTGAAACAATCAGCTCGCGGCGACGGCTGGGACACCGGACTACACTCGGTGCGGAAAATTAGTGTAGCGCCTTATTTGCTCTACACTCGAAACATCGCGGATCATGCGAGTTAAAAGTCGTACAGGGTATCGTACGTGCGCCACTTTACAAACATTGTTCTTGATTTCCTCGAGACTGCTATTCCTTTTGGATATTCTTAAGCCATAACTATATGACTCATTAAACATTGCATTGGTCTTAAAGGGAGCTGAAACTATGAGAAGCATGTGCTTTCTGATCTCGTCCAGAAAATTCTCGCAACATTTGCACTTTGAATTATCTCAACAGGATGGTGGTCTCATTGGTTTTGCCTCAGTGATTTTACCTTTCAGAGTTTCATACTGCTGTCCCTTTAAACGCTTGACATTATTTATATATATATTTTACATTTATCTGGATTAGATACACGTGGTTTTTTTGGGGCCCCACTTTTTATTTTCTTCGAAAGTAGAAATGAAATGTAAATGTGGAATATAATGTGTTGTCTTTGAACTTACGGTTTACTCCTTGATGTGCATGCTCTGGCACTTGTAACCTGCAGCAGTGTCAGAACAAGGTCAGTATTTGGATCTGCACTTCTCAGCGATGATGAAACCTAGTCTGATTGGAACTTTGCAAATAGTTATTGTTTTCACTGACATCTCTGCATAGTGTTGACTATTTCTCTTCCATTTTCGGAGAGTGGTACAGTTTGTTAGGTACATCTACAGGTGATAATAAGAAACGTCCATCTTTCTTGCGTTACTAATATGTAGAGCCCCGAGTATTTCGTGAAACTAATTCTGTGGCGAGGTAGACTTCGAGCACTTATTTTTTTTCTGCTGCTGCGGTGATTGAACATCAGTTGTTTATACACCGCCATGTGAAACACTGAGCCAGCAATGAGGAGGAAGCAGTAGTGTGAGTGAACTTTGAACAGTCCTGTACGAAGGCTTCACTTGGTCGCAGGAACCAATAAGCAAACGATAGTGTCTCGAGTGTATAGGGGACTGTAAAGTCTAGCCTGCGGACACTACAATCCGCGAAATGCCCGGGGCTCTACTAATACGTTGATGCCACCTGTACAGCGTGCTTTCCTGAAATGTAGACATTGCGTCATTTTGCATTATATTGATACTATAGAAAAACAACGCAGAAGTGAAATCAAACCTGTATTTGAGTGGTATCCTAACACTTATTCCTTAATAGACAATTTATATTATTGATATAGCCATTTATTATCATTATATCGAGACACGCCTATGTTCCGCTATTAATGCCTTAGGTAAAATAAAGAGTTAATAAGAAACCCTTCCGAGTGAAAGCTGCTGCTGTAATCGCCATCTGTATGTGATATACTTGGGGAAAACATAGGATCCACATCAACATTGTCATCATTGGAGCTCAATTGTAAATCTGTGTAGAAATTAGTGTAAGCTCTGACTACCATCCACATTACATTACATAAAGAGGACGAATTATTCAAGACGTTTTTAAGATACCTTCATTGAAATCAGCAGGTTCATCTGGTGAAAATCCCCCCTGAAATTTATCCCTGCTCTAGGACTCATGATTGTTATTGATTTGTTATAACTGCAATGCGTTTTCCTCGCAACCTAAAAAAAAATATTAAACGATATTTCAGTTTCCGAATAGCGTTGATATACGCCACATTCTAAACACTATGAAAAGATGTAACAATGATAATTTATTAATACAATTTAGGCTTCGAAATAAGAATAATTCGTATGCGATAACACGAATACTGCATCACGGTACTGCAAACTAGTATGTGGACTCGGGTGAATCGCTGTCATTTTCCGACGCGAAGTTTCAAATTGAACGTGACGAAGAAGGTATAGTAGTCGGAACCATTGGCTCATGCGCAACCTTATCACACTCACGTGATTGGAAAACTGATTCTCTTAACCTTCTCAAAAATTCAACTCGACGACTTCCCATTCTATCACTCTTACGTACGTTGTATGTGACGGTCTTACGGTAGCCGAATACTTGTTAACACCCCGGCGAAGACAATAACCAACAGTCTGAAATAAATTGTTTGTCCTGAACTTTACATGCCAAGACTGGGCTTATTAAGGCCAGTGCGAATTGAGAGGTTTGTAACTCCCATTGCGTAGGCATCCGCCTGTTGGAACAATGCCTGTTGGTTGTGGTTTCCGGTAACTTGCCTGTATCAGTGAAGTACACGCAAGTGTATTCTCTATCGTCTCTGCGACAGACTAGTTGTGTACATGCAGCTGCTCGAATCTGCTGCATTAAATACTTCACTCGTGTCTAGCAACTATAGCGCAGGTGAGCTACAGTAGCCAAATGTCGAATGTGGCACATTGTATACTTTGCAGTGCATGGAGTTCGGGCAACACCAAACGGAAAATAACGAATGTCATACTCGATACTTTACAACCGCCAATGAGGGCTTCTGAGACTGAGCAAGCGTTCGACACTTTGCCACTGCACGCGTCGCCACCGAGGCAACTATAATCCGCTCAAAGTGCAAGTTGGTATTTTCCACATTTGATAGTCTGCAGTTGTCACGACGATATCTGAAAGCTCTCTAACAGCCATATAGATCTTGAGAGAGAGCCGAGAGAATAAATGCTCAAAGATCTACTTACAGTGTCTTGTGTACCGAATTGCATAATGATCGGCCACACGATGTTCGAAGGAAGGGTTGCCTGCTTTCCTGTTTTTTAATCCACCAAGTAAGGAATGCCATATTCTGGCCTGTTCTCAGCAGAGTTGGCAGTAAGAACTATAACTGAAATATAAAAAATAGATTTACATTACAAACACTTTCACTCCAACGACTCTCCAAAAACATGATCGGGTACACGCTAATGTATATTTTGTATAGATGTCGGAAGGATACAAAGCTGAGAAAAAGATAAATCCTTGGGAGATCTTCCTATGGTGCTCAGCTAGTAGCGAACAACCCATAAACGTTCTGCTACCATTAGGAAATATATTTATAAATGTAGCAGCTTCACATTGAATAAATTAAAGGAAATTCAGTAAATTACATAGTATAACATATTAATTTTCTTTTTAACAGAGAACGAAGTAAGTGAAACGAAAACCCGTGACCTGACCTGGGCGTTACTTACTTATCTGCAAACAATATACAGTACGGAGTAGTAATGAAAAGATGGTTCATACATTGCCCGAATGTTTCCCCATCTTTAGTATTTAGTATCATGCAGTGAAATGAAATAAACTCACGACACAACGTTTGATAAATTTGTTTTGCACGAACGTAATCGTTTCTTACGATGTTCTGCGAGAAAACGAGCTTTACTGGCATTTTATCTGATCCGATTCATTCCACACTGATCTAGGGCATATGAATCGTGGCGATACACAAGTAGTACCTTAAAAATGACGTCAAGGCGAATTTATAGTTGTGATAACCTACTGTTGTAACTAGGATTGATACTCTCAAAAGGATTGCAGCAGTACTGACTAAGTTTTGACGTCACAAGTTTCACAAGTACTCAAGTACGAGTTATACATTTTCAAACCAGTTTATTTTATTTATTTTTTGCAATTAATACATTATAGACTTTCTTATTTTATACATATGTATAAGATAAGCAAAGCATTAATTTTAACATCCGATTATATAAAACATATCATTAAATGAAACTAATTTAATGTCGCGTGTAAACCAATGTTGTACACATATTATTATATTACATATAATATATGTATTGTACTATGATCACCCTATGTTTTGCTATTAGAAGTGAGTAACTTAGTGTTAAATACACCGTCTGTTCTCCCACCCAAATACAGCGCAGAGTTTTTGTAGTATAGTTGCCATTAAAAATATTTTTATTGTATTGGTGAGGCTTCTGGTTACGAATAGCATTTAAGGCATTTTCGGCGTCCAAAGGGAGTTTCCTTTTTCTATTTCCATTTCTAACGCATGTTTGTTAAAAGTGAATAAGGAATAATACGGATGTTTAACAGTAATTTTTAGGAACGGAATTTCCGGTACAGATTATTTAACATGCCACACATGTCACGCAAATCACCTTTGTCTATTATTACAAAGTAAAAGTATATACATCGCTGACAGTTTCGTGAGGCAAGTCGGCGAGTATGCCAGATGAGTGCCTTGCGCGTAAAGTTGAGGAAACGTATGCTACAGTTAACCGCTGAGGTTGCAATAAAATGTATTTTATTTGTTTTTAATGCCTGTTTGGAGGGCATTAAAAAGTGCTCTTTTACCGCGAATAGACTACATCAGTAAATTTTTTGGTGTTGATCCAGCACAAGCTGAAGTTCAGAATGTAAATGAATCAGAATGTAAAGTTCAGAATGAATTTTAAAATGTAAAGTTTTTCAAAACGCCGTCTTCATGTTTTAAATAGACCACTTTTTTTTATACAACAATGTTATCTGCAGCGAAGCCTTGTATCCATCATACCCGCATGTAGCGTTTGTTCAAGGCCGAGAAATCACGGATTTTACTGCAGAAATCTACAATAGTCTAATTGGCATGTATATAGTTTTAAACCCTGGCTGAAGAGCCAGCTTCCAGGTGGGAACACCTAAGGAAAAATAATTAACGTTCTTGTGATGGCGGCATCAGCAAACGGCCGCTACTTTTCACGGCGCTATTCCGTTGTCATTCGTCGGACGTTTAGTGGCAGTATATTGTGTCGCAAGCCAAGACTACGTTACCGCGCGTTCTGATGATATTGGCAGCGCCGCGCCCTTCATTATTACTGTAATGCGTGCGACCCCTCCTCCGTTACTCCGTTTCGCGCCATTGCTGCAAACTCGGCAGTGCACACCAGCTCCACGGATGAGCTGCCTTCAATCCTGTTTGGGCAATGCATTCGCCTCCGTCCCTCCCCCATTAGGATATGGGAACGCCTCGACCGAGAGCGTTACTAGTGGCAGAGTGACACACGTGACATCCGCAGTTTGCTCGAGGCTAAACGAATCACTGGCGAGCTTTCCGGACACCAACTTAACCATACCGGGGGAGCGTGCGAATGACGCGTGCTACGTTCTTGCGACTGGTTTCGCGAAGGCCGGGCTGCAATTGATTTAACACAGAAACGGCACAGGCTCACAGAGTAGAATACATGCGTTCGCGTGACACTCGCTACTATCGCCGCACAACACACGCACAGAAAAATAACACAGGAGAACCGCGTAGAAAGTAGGGGTAAATCCTATAATTCCTGTGCTCGTGCTTCGTACGCTATGCTTGGCCATTCAGAACGCCGATATCACCGAGATAATGTGACGTTGAAAATGGCTACAACAGACGTTAATTTGACCAGTGCTTTGAGAAGTTTGTCGCCATATAAACTGAAGTTGGTTTTGATTTAAATTGTTTAAGTAGAAGCAATGCATGTTAAGACGAATGGTATAACGTATAATTATTTCTACAAATTAAGACACGAGCAGCAAAGTAAACAGATCTGTCTGTATATCTTCATTCTAATGTTATTACCAACACAATCCACGCGCAATTTACCGAGTATCGTTTCCTTTTATTTTCACGTCTGTTTTCTGTAAACATCCGTCGTTTCTGCGCGTGCGCTATTTTGATTCTAACTTTCATATTCGAGCTGTGCGTGTGTTCTGTGCTATCGCACGTGCTGTGCGTGTGCTAAATCAATTGTAGCCAGGCCTTAAGGTTTTAGTGGGACGCGTGTAGGAAGCTTGACAAGCAAATATGACTTTTAAGTGTTTATTAAAACTCGATAACCAACCTCAAAAGAGCAGTCAATAATGTTTTGTCGTGGTGTGTAGTGCCACGTTGAGAAACAGTTAAGTTTTCTCACCAATAAACACTATATTTTCAGAAGCAAGCTTGAATTGCGGGAGTAGACCTCTGACACCATCGACTGAAACATGGACTCAGATTTGCATGTTTTCTTTGCTCAAACAATGCAAAACACTGATTATGACTCCTTGCCTCAGCAGAAATTTTATTCTTCTGCTGTAATGTTATGAAAAATGATTGTATCATCTCTGTAGGTAGTGTATCAATGTAAGTTGATGGAGTCAGCAACCAATTAATACTGGAAACTATTTCAAATTATATATATAGACACTCTGTGAACTTTATGATTTTGTAACTAACATATTTATTAAAATTTTCAATTTATTTTTTTAAACAGCATAATACGTATTCCAGGCAATCCAATCTGCTATTAGAAAATGTTCACTCTCGCGTTCCGCTTCTAACATTCTAGTAAAAAATCAGCCGTGTTTTATGTGTTCGTAAAAAGTAATTTTGTCCAAGGGTGTAGAATCGTTATTTTCGACAATGACGAACTGTTATTTGAACATTTATTCAATACTCCGTACCTTCCAATACAAATGTCAGCGAGCAAGTTTTAGTTATCCCCAATGTTGAACTATGGTTGCCTCAGAAGTGTCTCTCTCGCAATTAATACAGACACACAGTAAAGCAATACATTTGCGAAATTTTTACATACTTTGCATCCATGCACAGTCGTCTGCCACGATGTTCCAAATTTTAAAATTCAATCTACAATAAGATTTTGAAAATATATGTACTCAAGACTAACAGATCCACTACCTTATTTCACTTTAAATGGTGCAATACTTGTACCGAGAATTTAAGAGAAATAAATTTTAATGCACTGTTTCAGGTGTCGCAAACAAAACGTTTTATGATGCATGCTGTACCTAAGTCGAAAAATCACTTGTTTCGCTGTCGCAGCCAATGAGCTGTAGGCTACTCGTTCGGCTGCAGTGGTATGAACCAATTGTGACATATACCAGTAATTCGGTTTTCGAATCATTTACCCACATGTAACATCATTGGTCATTGAGTTTCGAAATGTGCAGCACAGACCAAAAATTACCTACACGTGCGTAATGTGCACAAATGTGTACACTGGGTCTAAATGGGTTAATTGCGTGAATTTTGAATTTATTAAGGGCATGTGAATACTCGTTTGTCTCGAGCATTTTGCATTGAATTTCACGCCCTAACATTTATTTACCGTCTTATACGTGCTTACTGCCAATAAATTTTTTCGCCTTTCTTTAAAGGGGACTTTCAGAAGATAGACGGAAATTCCATTTTCTGAAACGCATAGGAAATTATCGTACAACTTTCTCCCGGCAACGCCATTGTACCACTTTCTGTAATGTGTCTGCTCGTCTTTCTCTCCCACTCCGTTTCTATCCTCTAGGGGCACCACCAACTAAAAATATCTCATTCGCACGCTCCCTATGGTGAGAAAACCCTTATATATATTGCTAGGGATAGGACACATTTGTTAAATTAAATCGCATTTCAAATGGTGATGTATAATTTAATTGTGTTGCTCTGTTAGATGTAAAATTCGACGTATTAAATGTTGAAAGTAAAAAAGAAATCCCATGTGTGTGCTATATGTGATGTGTTAATAATGACTGCCACTTTAACGGAAAAAAAATTAAAAGTAAAATTATTTTCGACTGCAGAAAAATAATTCTGACGTGCACTGTCAAAACAAAAACACATCTATTCTCTGCCACAAATTCAACATCTGCGTGTTGGAATTATTTTAAAGGCAGATATCGTTTCCTTATTAAGTTCTACCGTTGTGTTTGAAAACTAACTATAGTTTTGTGCTTCGTAGGCATGCCCCCCCCCCCCCCCCAAAAAAAATTAAAGAATACGATTATCATATATCACAGCCACGTATAACACGTAAGATGCGACGACAGCCTTCACATCCGAAATGGGAAAAGTAAAATAACTTCATTCGTTTATTCTGGGGCAGAATTTGACTAGCAATTGCATGTATGGAGAATTCCTGGTCCTGGGTGTTCTGAATAACCGTGGGACTATGTATCGATATTTAACTTGGTGTGTGTTAGTCCAAAAGCTGTCCTTTTTAAACAATTTCACTGAGTATGTCTGAAGGCTTTCTAAGCCATGTCCACAAAGAATAACTTGGCCTTCTAGTCGAAGCCGCTCCGAAAAGTTTGATATAACCGGTATTCCACGGAAAACTACTGCATGTAAATAATAACTAACATCTATTTTTTTAAATAATAAGTTGTTGCTGATATAAATAATAAGCCTACTTGTTTTCTATTTAGAAGCAAATAAGTCTTAATTGAGGTCTTAAAAGCTTAAATGGGAAATAGGCCTAGACATCTTATAATCAGTAATGTTATTTAGAGATCGAATAAGAAATAAATACAACAGTAGTGAGACAATCGCAAATACACCCGTGCCTTTCCTGGGTCGCATACTCAGAAAACATCATACCATACGTTAGAGTGCGACCGACCGCATTATAATGGTATGATTAGGAGCATCACTTCAGATTTTGTCAGTCTAAAGTTTTGAATTATAGGGTTTACTAACCATAAATTAATAAATTAATTAAATTAAATTAATTAAATAAATGTTCATCATTTTGGAATTTAAACGTTTGAGAAACAATAAAACACGTATCTTCACATAGCATATTAGAGCCCTACTTGTGTGAGAAATTGGGTGTAAGACGGTTGATAGGTTCCCGAGATATGGCTGAAAAATCAATTCTCTTTTTAAATGCTATGTTACATAATCGCCTAAACAAAAAGGCTCTGTATACGTTGCATCTAATAGATGCTGTCAGTTTCCAAAGTCTTGTTCAATTTCGTTCAATTGTTTCGAAGACATCACAAACATATTTATATTGCAGCATTTTTAAAAATCAGTATTTGACCCAACCTAAGTTATGGAATACCACATGGCCTTCTGTAGCACTACAGAAGTCCGCAAACATTTATAAACGTGCGTCTTCTGTATTTATAATTGAATTGAATTGATAGTACATTTAATTTTAAATTTCATGTGATGCTCTCATCCAAAATGATGGACCAAGGAATTTATCTAGTAGTTCATTTGATCATTGCGTAGATACAGCCAGTGTACACACTTGTGTTTAAATTGGTGTCATGGTTTAGTAGATATAGATTACTATGCTATAAATGTTTAACGAATATATTTTTTAAATAAATACCGTGACAGCTTATGACATATCAGATTACATGACCTAATTTAGTAGTAATATTTTGCCCAATTTGGTGGGAATCGGTTGAGTGTTCCAGATATATTACATAAAATCTGTATTTCATGTCATACTATCTTACAAAATGGCTGACACAAGAAGTACTATGCACATATATTTGATGGTTGTTATAGATACTGCCCGCATACAAAGCTAAATTGAAACTACGTAAATGATTTTGTAGAGATAACATACTAAGAAATTTAAAAAAAATTAAATGCCGTTATTTTTAAAATAAATATCTGGGCCACTTAAAATTTATCAGTTAATTTTACATACCGTAGTACTACTTTTTTGCTAATTTTGGTTGTCATTTGTTGATTTTTTTTTCACAATATGAAGGTAGTGTGGCCCACGTGCTAGGGACTGAAACGCTAGCCGAATCATCATGTGCGTTTTAAACGAAAACAGTGGGTCCTACGCACTTACAACAAGAGGACCATTTTTGTTACTTAAGTGATACTGCTCAACAGGCCAGAATCAAACGTTCCAATATCCCGACTTTACAAAAGACGTATACAATAAGAGGGTAGCCACCCCCGTTATTTCCATTACCGTGGAAGGTATAAACAAATGTTTGCTGTAGGTTGAGGATCACGATGACGGAAAGCAATGTTCGGAGTGTTGTCATTTAATGTCACTAAGTTTCCAGTATTTCGGGAAATTACCGTTTTCAAAATTGATTTTCAAGGGCTCATTCCTCCCTTAATGTTGCATTTAGAAACAAAGTGTGCTGCATATTTTCTTAATTTTGCTTAAGGATCACCTCCCGGAGTTTGTCGGTGATTTTTAGCAACACGTTATATATTTAAAAAGTAAAATAGTTAGAAAAACTTTAAAAGAATTTTCCACAACAAATATTTAGCAATAAAATAGCTCCGCATTGCTGTTTTAGTTATTAATATTCAAGAGAAGTATGTGAAAAATCCATGGTTTATATTTTCAAGGTAAGACAACATTTGAAATTGTAATTATGGATGTTAATAAGATTGTCAGTCTGCCTTCCAGTAATAGAAATTTTATTTCCTTAGGAATGTTTAGAATAACTAAAATTTTAATTGCCTCTTTATTGGAAACCTGTGAAAATGTAGTATTTGTGAAAATGTTAATATTCATAGCATATTTTCAGTCTAAAAATTATTTTTAATATAAACTTAAATGTGAAAATTTATAATCGGTTTTGTATATCTCTAATCGTTTCGCATTTTATTTAATAATTGTATGTCCAAGTATTGAAACAAGTTTTTGCAATAATGCTAATACTTTTGGGTTTCATAAATAACTTTTTTAATGTATGTGTAGCAGTAAGATGTAAAAAAAAATTAATGATACTAGAAATTTGAAAATAAGTACATATTTTCCAAAATTTTCAACAATTTTACTAACATTTAGCTCGTCAAGGAAAGCACCATGAGTGTCCAGTGAAGCTATAATGTAGATATGGAGCCTAATTATTATGAATAGAAAACTTAGTAGTTATTTTGTCTGTACCGCGCCGTAAAAATGAGTTGAAAGTATAATCATAAAACTTAAAATACTGTACCTCAGAAACTGTAAGTGTTAAAGCCAAATTGCTGAAATTTGTCCCCTGTGGAAACACGTATAAGAGGATGTGAAGAATATAACGTCTCATTGTGTAAAACATCTAATTAGTATTGATAAGCCTTGCAGTAGTATGGAAATCTAGCATATGAGTACACACGTGTTTATTTTATAGAAATACTCTTGTTGTAATGTGTTCTACATATAAGTTTATTATTCAATAATTGTATTATTTATTTTTTATTTATTTTACATATTTACTATTGTGCACGCAGCAGTTGAGTGGTTATTATTCGTATATTCAATATTACGTATTTATTTTCATATTGTTAAGTTTTGAGCTACATGTTAATTTGCGTAAGTTGGTAATGGTTGATAACAACGTATAGATTGTAATAATAAGGAATGCATCCCGATACAAGCCGTATGTCACATAGGTAAATTCAAATCAAGTAACCGACGCCAAATTGAGTTTTTAAAAGAATGTTATGGTCTCCATCTTGTTTGAAAGTGGTCAATAACGTAACAGGTCAGGTAGACCTGAGCTCCGTCTGAACAGTGAAAAATTATAATTTAAAAGTGAGCAGGAAATGAGAAAACAGTAGCCATTGCCAGCCGCACTATGAGTAAGCCTGAACGCAATTACACTGTAACTGAAAAGGAGATGCTTACAGTTATTTGGTCGCTACAAAAGTACCACAATCTACTCCTGGGAGAAAAGATTATTTTGCAAACTGACCATCAAGATTTATTAAGTCTGAGAACCGGCAGAGTGTTTAGTAATTGCCTAACCAGGTAGGCGTTACTAATTCAAGAATTTTACATTGACTTCAAGCATATTAAGGGCTCAAGTAATTTAGTAGCCAGCTGTCTGAGTCGAATCCCAGATGACGTAGTGGCAGGTGATGTGAAGGAAGTAAGCATTCCCACCGGTGCATACGAACTGAAGGACATCGCTAATTCCACCAAGAAATCTATACCATCAGATGTGACTTTCGAACTAGGCGGTAACCAAAACACACTGAAGGCAGAAATATTTTGCAGTGCCGATATCGACTTTACGAAACCGGATATCATCGGACCAATACTGGGGTTTGAGATGCGAATCTACAAATCTGGTGGAATGCATGAATCGTCACTATCGGTGAACATATTTCCAGTGAACGTGATAAGCATTAACTGTAATTTGGCAAGCGGCTGCTATGTCAATGGTAAAACCATCAATACGTTGCACGAGTTCGCGCCGACGGCCCCACCAGGCTATAAACTGGTTGAAGTTCCAAAAATCGTCATGTATGTTCCAGTGATCGCGAGGAGCGCACATGAAGTAGTCGTATCAATCGTCGATCAGGAAGATAAACAGATAGACTTCAGAAACGAAGAAATTACTTCGCACTTGCACTTGAAATGTTGGGATTGAGTTTTGCTAGGCGTACCGTGCATAAATCTGGGCGCAGCACCAGACCAGAGACCTGTAGAGCTCGAGACACCGACGTGCTAACACGTGCCGAAAAAAAAAAAAACATTTCTACATAGCCTAGGGTTGAAAGTGAACAGACATGGAAGACGACAACGAACTGAACATGATCCAGGGGCAGAATTCGACAGCAGCATCGACAAGTATGAGTTGCATTGCTACCTGCCGTATCTGACTGCCTTCTGTGCCTTCGGGCACGAGGTTCGAATCCCCATACAGCTTCAAGATATCTACACCCTGCCTTCGCAGTCAAGTTACACTCACAAAAGAGACGGGACCCACCCCACCACAGCACTGTTCGTTCGCAACGGTATACTTCACCTCATAGAGCGAGTAATGTGTGAAATTAGCTGTGTTACTATTGATGAAATTCGGGATGTGGATATAACCACCACCATAAAAAAAACTACCACTCGCTCACGCCTAACAATCTTGACATGATAAAAATGGCAGGCTGGGGAATGGAAGACGGCTACAAAGTTCCCATCTTCGCAGAAGGCAATTTCGAGTTGAGCGTGCCACAATCGACGCTACTTGATTTCGCTGAGGATTATAGGAAGATAATAACAGAAGCCAAGCAAAAACTGGTGATAATGCTAGCCACCTCACGTCTCGATGCAGTGTTGGGAGCTGGAGAAAATCCACAGCCAATCGCCGTAACCCCGACCAACATGGACTGGTTCGTTACCCATGTGACTCCGAGCACCCGCGAACGCGTGATGCTACTGACCTACGTCAAGAAAGAAAAAATCACCGACATAACAATAAGGAGTTGGAATTTGGTTATGTGTCCGGTCCTGTCATCTGCAATGAAGAACCACTTGGTTGTAAAGACTCCTTCAAGCATGGAAAAACCACAGTATGTCATACTGGAATTTCAAACGAACAAGCAATACAGCATCTCAGCAGACAAATCGACCTTCGACCGCTGAAAAGTCCAGAACGTAAAGATATTTGTGAATAGCGAAAGCTATCCGTACGTAGATTTGAACACCTCCTTCGACCAAGAAGGATTTACGTTGGCATGTTGTCTGTATACTCAGTTCCAAGCCTCCTACTGCATGCGCGAGTCCTTCCTTGTCCTGAGCCCAGAAATATTCAGTGAAACGACAACATTTCTGGTCTTCGACACGTCCATACAAAATGGGCAATTTCAAAATGGCGTGATGGATTTTCGTATATAAATTATTTCCAAGGAAAACATGCCTACAAACACTGCTGCCTACTGTTTGATTTTGTTCAACAGAGTGTTGAGCTATGACTGCTTTTCGGAACTGGTGAACATGGTGAGCTAAGCGTATATAAACGGGATGATCACTGCTTCTCACCTCAGTTTGTATCAGGTTGTACTGTAATCTGCAAGGCTTCCAGGGCCAGAGCGGCTACGTGCTCTAGGAAATCGCAGTGACCTACGACGACGACGGCAAAACCTGCACGTGCTCCTTCCTCCCATTATTCGTGGAAACCCTTGGACGAGAAAAGCAAGAGGACAAACGACTGACTGACAAAGTACCACCACGGACTGGTTTATGTGGCAGAGTCCGAGCAGAAGAAATGGCTGAGTGACTTGTGCAAAACCGAATTTGAAATCATCGATGTGCAGTGCGAGTATGACTGTCCTTCCCTACGCAAGCTGGCAAAAGCAATATCTACCGGCTAGGCATAGCATAGGGATTTGTGTTTGATACCCTAAAAATTTTAAAAAATATTTTTTTCTCTGTTGGACTTAAAATTTCACAATTTTTACTGTGTTTCGGAGACCGCTTTAGAAATGTATAATAAACGATAAATATAAGTTGTAGAGTCCTGATATAGGAATCATGGTAAAATAAGTTCACAATTCGACTAGCGACCTGAGTTTTGAAAACATATTTAGTAATGTTCATATATATATATATATATATATATATATTTTTTTTTTTTTTTTTTTTTTTTTTTCAAATTGTAATATTCATAGCTTGGTACGTATGAGGTGTGGTGGTCAGCAATTATATTGGTATGGTTAATTGGTATAACCAGGTGGTTTGTTTGATGGGTGGTATGATTTTTGGCTGGTGTCTGATCGTAGACAGACATGCTGAAGTTAAGATTTTTGGTATTTTTTCGAAATATATTTGTGATTTTTCTTTGTTTTATAGTATTGGAAGGTGGGTAGCTAAGGGTAGGGGTTTATGTTTTGGGTGCTGGGATGAGTGTGAGGTTAATGTGATATGTTCTTGATTTTTTTTAATTTTTTTAATATAAATAAATAAATACACAATTACGTCATTACTCCTCATCAGTCGAGCTGTAGCGAGTGTATCGCGTTAGCTGGGCGAGGGACGATGGCAATGTTACATATACAGCACAGGTCTCGTAAGTGTATTGTATCAGAAGTGTATGTGTTAAAATAAAATATAAATTTCCAAGATATACATCCTGTAGGACTCGAAGCCTGTAGCAGAAATCGAACCTCCTTATTGGAAGTGTAGTGAACTAGAAGTGTATTTGTACATTTTAAAAAAATAGAAGCAATTTACAGAGGTGATGGATATCGGAGGGACATGAGTTCGAAGCCCGAAAATATAAAAAAAAAATTAATAATTCAGTTTCGGACTTAGAAAATATCGGTCGAAGATTTTCCGAACGATGGGAGAATTTTCATATAGAGCATACTAATTGATACCTTAGTATCAGGTGAAGCTAGGATCGATTTGGCAGCTTACTCTCGCTATATAGTGAATATGAATGCCTGCCTTTGACATCGCTAATTGGTTGTCTCCAGCGTCGATTGTGCAATCGGGTTATCGCCTATGTTCAAAATGCTCGGCGACATGAGAGAACACTGTGTACGAAAAATCCTTTTATTAAAACCATATAATGGTTTTTATTTGTAAACCAGCAAAGCAAAGTTTACTTATATTACAGTTTTTGTTATTCTATGACATACTGATATGAATTCTGAGGTAAGAGGTTATGATCTGAATATGTTAATTTCAAGATATTTTTGTTTATTTATGTGATTGAATAATTATTTTCTTTTACTTTAAAACACAATTATTTATTTTATTTGTTATTTCGAAAGAGAATTATAGTTTTAATTTTCTTTCCATTTCGTTTTACCGGAAGTAGTTTCTCGTAAATAGGATCAGGTTTTTAGGAAGTTGCCGGAAGTCGTTACTTCTGGGGAGAGCCTTTTAAGGGTCAATTCAGTTGCAGGCTTGTACTTGCTCTTGCATACCAGGTATCCAGAAATGAACACGACGATAGCTCACAGTAATATAAGAGTAAATTGCTGCATCTTCAGGTCGGAACTGCACTGACATGATGGGATGAAACTAATACTAGAAGCCTTCTCCAATTTTATATATCAGATTCCCCCCTTTCATCTGATTTTCCTCACTCCACCACCATTCTAAATGGGCCATTGTTCAATTCAGTATTTACCTGACACCGTGCAGTTGCAGAAATGCTAACATAGTTATTCCCACGCACATGATCATCCGACACCATCCAGGTGTGAAAACGACATGTAAACATGTACAGAATCCAGTTACCAGACACCATGGGGGGAGCAGAAAGACTATCTGGCATCATCCAGGTGTGAAAACGGCCAGGAAGCAGGTACAGACCCAAGTTACCGTACAGGCACAGACCTGATCTTGACATTTACAAGGTCAACTGGTCCTCGGACAAAATGAAGGGGGCGTTGTGAGTTTAAATCTAGCAATGGTTCGTTAAAGATATTGGAACTGTGGGCTGTGGTCTACTTGACTTCTAGTTTGCGGTATGTGTATATTTAGCCTGGTATTGGCTAGTAAAGCAGATATTCTGCAAAAGAATGTGGTGGTCTATCTATCGAATAGCACAATATGTATGTGAATAAAAATGTTATATAAATTCATATTAATATTTGTATATGCTTCTTTGAAACACTTATTAATTCAATTTAAATTATATTTTATGCGAGACCATGTCGTAGGAGGGCTATAGTACTCGTTCTAAAATGACCAACGAATGCTGCTAACTAATCATCATTACTCTGCCAGTGAATAAAATTATTTTTAATATGAAAATATATTTTGCTCAGCTTGAACTCATAAAGAACACAACTGTCGAACCAGCCACTCACAACACTGATAATTTTGAACCCTTGACTCAAAAATTACCCCAAAATTTCCCCAACATGACCAAAAAATGACCTCTAATTACCCCTTAATGACCCCTAAATGACACGTAATGAACCCAACATGACCCTTAATGGCCCCACAACGACCCCTAATGATCCCAAAATGACCCCTAAAGACCCCTAAATGATCCATAAATGACCCATAATGACCCCTAATGACTCCAATATGACCATAAATGACTCCTAATGCCCCAAATGATGCCTAATCCCCCAAATGACCCCATACATGACCCCTACTGACCTCTAATGACACCTAAATACCCATAGATCCCCAATATGACCATAATGACCCCTAATGCCCCCAAATGAAGCCTAATGCCCCCAAATGACGCCTAATGCCCCAAATGACGCCTACATGACCCCTACTGACCTCTAATGACACCTAGATACCCCTAGATGCAGTGCCTGCAATGGTAAATGCGGATCTAAGTGCAAAGCAGAAAGTGTATACAGTGCTAAGTGCAGAACACGTGCATGCAGTGCTAAGTACGGAGCATGTAGTGTATGCAGTGCTAAATGGGGAGCCTTGGATATGTTATGTTAGGTAAACATGTCTTTCAAAAGTCCTGGCATGGGGTAGAAAGGGCATGACTTAGTTAAAAATATGCCATAGTCTACACAATATGAAAATACTTTTCTAAGTTCTTACGTGCATGACTAGAGTGTGGTGGTTAGGTTAAGTGGATGTCGAGAGAAATAAAATACATTCAAAGTCCTGACATGGGGTTAAGCACATACAAGTATGACTTGGTTGTACAGTTAGTTTGCTTGTATGGTTGATTGGTATGATCTGATCACATGTTCGGTTATTTTATATTTTGACAGTATAATAAAAAGTATAGCTTAGATGATGTGAGGAGAATGGTTTAATTGTGTGATTTGCTTTTTTTATGTAGTTGGTATGAAAGGGCGGAATACTTAGCTGGTATGGTTGGTTAGTATGAGCGGGATGTTTTGATGGGAATTAAGGCAGCATGGATGTCGTAGATGGTTAAATTAATATTATTGATATTATGACGGCGTGGATGGAATATTTTATTGGTTCGGCAGTTGGTACGGCTTGTTTATATGTGTAACTGGCAAAGTTAGATGGGGCTGAAATGGTAGGCAATATAGTTTACTGTTATTATGGATCAGTAAGTCTGAGGTACGGTGGTGGATATGGAACTGTATTGTTAATAGCATGAATGGGGCAAGCTAATGACATGGTGAAAGGTACTATATCTGTTTTGGTATTCATTACAATTCGATATGGCAGTTAAGTAAGGCTGAAAGAAGGGGAGGTGAAGAGAGGTCTGGCGATGTAGAGTGCGACGGTTGAATGTCAAGAGAAATAAAAAAAGTTATTTTCAGAGTTCTTAAAATATGATTGAGTTATGTGAAGTAAGGTAAGTTTGAAAGGATACTGAACAGTTATTGGATGGTGTGTTAGAAAAGAAAAATTTACCAGCATTACATTACATTACATAGGAGTAGGAAATGTGTGTTTTTCTAAGTTTAACATAGAATCCCTACGTACTTAAGTCTGGAAAATAAAAAATTATTAAATGTAAATAAAAATTGAAAAAGCGTGTATAATCATCGTTCATAATATAAAACACTTGGCGTGTAATTACTAAAACCTTTTTATATGTGTTTTTAAAAAATCCAATATGGCGCTTGTCACAGTCACGTAATCATATATTCTGATGACATAGTCTTATCTGTCTGAAAAATACGAATCCCTAGACTCCTCACTCGATAAGATTTAAAGTTTAATAAAAAATATTATATACAAAATAAAATACTTAGAAATAAAATCATATAAGTAAAATTATAAGTAAAACAAAAATAATACATAATAAAATTAAAAATAATATAATAAAAAAATTCTGATTAGAAATACTTAAAATAAATTTAAGATACTTAAAAAAAACTGTTTACATTAAATCTAAATAGTATATATGTAAGTTAAACCAAAATAATAGAAAATAAAATTACAAATAATATAATAAAAATATTTATTGGAAATACTTAAAATTAATTTAAGATACTAAAAGAAATTACATAAGAAATAAAATTATATAATAAAAACATATACTTAAAAAATTATTGATTTGTATATAAACTTAGAAAAATTATTGATATGTAAATGAAATACTTAATTATATAAGTAATAAAAATTATACAATAAAAATAAAAATGCAATGTCTTTAATCATAGGCAAGATATTATTTATTCGTTTCCAAGCTATATACTAACTATGAACTCTTGTGCCAGCACATGTCGCGTAAGTCAAGTGGTCTAAGGCGTAATTCTGGCGACCCATGGTCCGGCAGTTCGACCCTGCACTATTCCAGATGGTATTTTGAGTTCTAAAAAAAGCAGTGCCCCTAGCGGCCAATTCCAGAACCAATATGGTGGCCGAGCACATGCAAGATCGACTTATCGAACGAGAGCGACACCAATACTCCTAGTGGCTAAAGCCTAAACCAATATGGCGGCACCTCGAGTGGCGAAAGCCAGAATTAAATGGGGAAACAAATGACAAACTAAAAACCAAGATGGCGGCCTCCAGTAACAAATATGGCGGCCTACAGTAACAGCCGATGTAAACAAAGAAGAAAGAAAGAGAGGAGGAGAGAGAAAGGATAGAAGAAGGAAGAAGGGAATTAAGAAAGACAAAGAATAAAAAAGAAAGAATGCAAAAAGAAGAAAGTGGGAGCACTTTGTAAAAATGCTCGGAATGCAAGAGCATGGAAAATTGACTTACTGGTTACTAATGTAGCGGTCTACTGGCAGTCTAAGATGGCGGCATACTGACTACAAATATGGTGGCGTACTGGCTAACAACATGGCGGAATCTAAGATGGCCTGACATGTGTTCGAAATTATAGAGCAGGAAGTCCGGAATACAACATGGCGGTCGCGTGACCTTGGCGTGATGTCATCCAAGGTCAGAGCCTCACACCTCTCCCTGATCCCTACGAAGGAAATTTATCCTCCTACTAAGGTTGCAGTTTTTTATTAAGAAAATTTCACTTTACTGCATTAAAAAATTCTTGTGCTGTTGACATATCAAACTGAAACAGGCAAATTTTGGGGAGTATCGTTCTTGAATAATTTTTCTTTGGGGTAAAACAGTACTTTTGTTAAGAGCATGTTGGACGATCATGTATATTGATATTTTCTATGGATCTTAGTTCTTATAAGTTAAATACTCAGCAATGTGGCTTATATGGTAGTGTATGAGACTCCCATTATAATAGTAAGTTTCCTTGGTTCAATGTATAGTGATTGCCAAAGGGATATACTAATTACAACTTTTGCATTCATTTATTAATAGATGATTTCAAATTATAACAGTAAATGGTTTTCGATATACTTTGAGAAAATATTTACGGATATTGCTCGAAAAGTTAGTTGAAAATTGAATCTGGACGCAATTTCGCGGTTAGTGAAATAGCCTTATTTTTGTTAAAAAAAAAAAAAAAAATTAGCTGCGTAAGCGTTAAATCATAAGATAAATAACAATTGTTTTTAATTAATATATGGTGCTAAAAAGCCTATACTCAGCAGCAATGTAAATCAAGGTTCCCAAACAAAGTCCTTCTGAATCTCCTCTTGCAGGTATTAAGGGTAAATATTTTTACATGAGCAATCTATAAAAGAAGGATGAAGGTTTCGAAGGGTCCAGGTAGCTGGTCGATTTTCCTCAGCTAATTTTTTTTCGACGAGCCTTCGTGAGAAACGAATTTTCATCCCGAATTTCTAATACTGTGAGAGTTAGTATGAAAAAGGATTTTAAATATAGTATTCTGCCAGATAAAAATTTTAAAATCATAATTTAAATCAATATTTTTGATTGATTATTACAGGGCAGGCAACAAAAAATGAAGAGAGAATTTAAAGCTGCTTGTATACTTGTTGCGTACTGAAGTTAATACCAACTTGACGGATTAACAAGGCTTTAGTTTTCATATTTTAATAACCGCATTCTCTTGTTTTAGTGTGTCCTTGTGGCTGCAATTGCCTTCGACGAGCGAAAGTCGGGCCTTTCAGGGGTCTGGTCTCAGCTTACCACAATGGGATTCAGAACTTGACTACTGAATGGACTGGCAGTCGGTTTGTAAATTGCTGCATTCAAGATACCACATGCATCATTATAGTTATCTGCAAGAACTGTGCAACGTAAAGCTGTATACAATTGAAGCTCTTGCGTAACCCCACAGAAACCGGCTGCCTGATCTGAAGATGTGCATGTGCGTAAACAATTTCCACTCGGCGATAGAAGCATGTCGTTGGAATTTTTCCACGCAGAGGGAAACGGTATCCCTGCGATTTATTTTACAGTCACCGACGAACCCTCGTTCCCTATCTCCATGTTTACGAGCTATATTCAAGGAACACTAATAAAAGCGTTTCCAAACTTCATTGCTCTTAGCGGGAAATAGTTATGGATTGAATTCAATTCAATTCCGTCTTTATTCATGCACGTCTATTTAAAATTAAAATAAAAAGTATTGCGGTTGTAATTTCCTTGTTAAAGTAAACAGCGATACGAGAAAAAGAAACTATAAAACTCGAGAAAATTCGTACGCATAAAACTGTAAGTGGAATGAGGAAAATTTTATAAAACGCTTTAGGTCCAAAAAAATTCGATTTCGATAACGAAATATTCCGCAAAGTGTACAAGTAGTTAGACGTAAATATGTATACAATTCATTATTATCTGTTTTTCTTGAGAAACTATTTGCTCAATATTTAATACGTAAGATTATTTCCTTTCTTTTATTCAGCTGTCGTAAGTTCGACCCTGGCCGGATAAACTTTCCACATATCTCCCATTAAATTGTTATCTTGTTAAGCATTTTTGAATTAAATAAAGTACTGATTATTATTCCTAGATTACCAAAGTAATTCCTACGCTTGAAGTTTTAAAATACGTACTCGAATATGATGATTTGTAATTTAATAGATCCTACAGTCTTGCGAATTAAAACATATCTTAGCAAAAGAATGCTGCAGCGTTACCTTTTCTTTCCGTTGTTAATAAAATATGTGTGTTTCCACGTTTAAAAGTAGCTTTTTTAGACGTGATGATAGAACGAGAAAAAAAAACTCGCTACAATTGAAACTACAGTTGCATTACAACAGCACAAAATATATGAAGTCGAATTATAGCATAGTTTCTTTTCCTTGTATCTTTTGTAAGGTATAACCTTGTCACCTGCTTTGTCTCTGACTAATATTTATCGACTCCTTAATTCGCTTGAAACCTGTGTATATCATCTTCCTGTATTATATCATCATCTTGGTGATACGTGCATCCATGAAAGCAGAAACAAGTCTTACGGGGTTTCACAAATACACGTCTTGTAAATCTACATCAGGCGTTATTTTATAATATTAACTCTTATACAGTTAGTGACATAACATTTGTATTGTCACACATATTCTGTAAACGGTTTAAAAACATCACATCAAACAACATTCCTGGAATTTTGCCCAATCTGAATTTACTTAATGCTTGCTGTTTACATATGGTGTGATATGTAGTGCATATTAGAATATGTGCATAAAAAATAACTTATTTTTAACAAAAAAACATAATTTCACAAAATAATTTCTTGTACTGCTTTTTTGCCAAACGTTTTTCAAGTTTTTATTTTTTTAAGTAGGCCCTAAAAAGTATTTTTACGTTGTAGCACATCACATTTTGTCGGTGGTTATCTTGTTACCTCTGAAGCGAAGTGGTGTAAACAAACACACAAATGTTTAGCGTGAAAGCACACTAAAAGAACAATTTTTTTTGGCGAACAAAAAAATGTTATCAGTGACCACGAAATTATTTTCGTAATATAGACCGGGCGACAGATTTTGTGGTACCAACAAAATTTTTTGTGATTCCGAAATTTAGTGGAAACTACAAAATTACGTTTGTAGTCACGAATAAATTCAGTGTGTTTATAGGCAATAATGTGTTTGTTAGTCGCAACGAATGACAGCAACAATACTGATTACTGAGGTTCTCAAAGGTGTTTTGTAGGTAGGTGTGGTTCTCACAATAATTAAATAATTCATTGAAAGTCCTCAAGAGTGGGAATCGAACCTCTGATCTGAAAACTGCGAGTGTTATACGTGTCACCATTACGCTACCTTGCTCGAAGTTAAAGTGCTCCCTTAAGCATACATATAACAGAAATCTAACAAGTGGCACACATGGCAAACCTTGCACACTTCACCTCATGGAAAGTTAATTTTCTGGAGTCATTTGCGTGTAACGTTTACATAAAGGAATCATATAATCCGTTCACAAGTACCTAAGAATACCCGTCATGAATCAGTTCGTAACCTGATGCAAAGAACCTAGCACAGACAAATATGGCGTAGTAGCCAGAAGTGAACACCTATAATATGCCAGAGCGCATGCGCAGAATATAACTGATGTAGTTTTGTAGTCGCAGAAAAATGTTTTACTGTGGATAACATGACTGCTGTTGCTGCCTACTAAATATTCCATGCCAGCCAATAAACGTTTTTTTTTTTTTCACTAAACCAAAATGTTAGGGAGTAATAGATGGCTTTCGTACTAGTCAATATACGTATTATTGGGCACCACAATCTGTTTTTCACCAACAACAAAATGTTGCCTTGGAAAGCATCAACCAAACTTATTTTTGTTGCCACTAACGAATCTCTTTTTTTTCAGTGCAACTTTTGTAACCTGTCAGCTTTTGACCTGGTTATTTCTGAAGCGAACAGTGTGGTCCTTGTGACAATCCATTATTTATGCACATGTAGGAATTTTTTGTGAGTTTTACAAACAATTTATTTGTAAACTTGTTACCAAAAAAATTGGAACAGTACATATGCATAGTTTCCACTTTCCATTTCTTTTTTATCTTTACATGTTATAAAAGCTTATTTCTCATTTATTAATATTAAAGCATTTTTATAAAACATATTTACATAGCGATCTGGTAAAGTAATTTTGTATTTATTATCAATATTACAATAATTTTTGTTACCAAACTCAGATTCATAAATTTGAAATTCTCTAGCAACATACTTTTTATTAATTTCAAATTCTTATAGTTTAGTCAATGCATATGAATTGTTTAACTTGTTGGTAAGTGATTCCATTTTTGTATTATCTATAAGAAAAAATTTATAAAGTGAAAAACATTATCTTGATAAATTTATTTTTATATATTAAAAAATGGAAATTAAATAAATAAGCAAGCAATGTAAAAAGTGTGGTGTAGTATTAAACGTAGAAAGTTTTGCCATACATGAACATACAAAATATAAGCATATTAACACGTGTAATAAATGTTATGGAGAATATGCTAAAAATCATTATGAGTTAAATAATAAAAGTATTATGTGAATGCGAAAAACACGTTTCCAATGCATATCTCAAAAGACAAAGATTTAAAATCACACAATACAGCAGTAGATATTATAAAGGAAATTTAACATGGCAAATGTCTTACAAAGACATATACAGAGTGTAAAGAGAATAAATATACTAAATAATTTTCTCCTAATAAAAATACCAAGGATAAACATGCATCAATATCCGAAAATGCTATAATGAGAACAATACTCACTATTAGAATTGAAATATTTAAAACGATTTAATTAATTATCAATAATTTTTTTCAATTTAATTTAAACTTATTTGTAATTTTTATATTTATTCAGCAGCCCTAAATTTTTTGGAAACTTAATCAAATGTTTTACTAGTAAATAACCAATTTAATATAGCGACGAACATTCTAGCAGTTGAAATTAGCGAAATGAGAGTGCAGGAGTTGAGAGTTACAGGTAAAAGTTTTGTGATGTCTGTGAATTTTTTCAACTTGCAAAACTACTTTAAAAAAACACTCTTGAAATTAAGGGGTTTTGACCATGCAACACAAAAATTTCTTACTGTGTCTGCCTAGTAACCTGTTGAATTGTGCAGCGTACGACCCATTACGCACGAACTTTTTCATATGTTGTTTCAAGGTTTAAAAACTTTCCGACGTGGTTTAAAACCCTAATCAAATAGAACTGCGATATTCCTGCCAGGTTCACGTCACTGCAAAATACTTAAGAAATACCTGAGGAACCCGGAATAATAACTGGCAGAGAAGTGTGCACCGGACTGATGTTTCTGTGAATCGTCGACGACCAGCTTGGAAACCAGGTTGGGAAGGTGTGCGTGCCGACGAATACGTGGCGTTTTGTTACGTTACTTCCGGCATCTTGGGTGAAGAGGATGGAAGTTGAGGGTGTATTTTTAATTTGATTGAGTTTTTTTTTTTTTTTAAATTTCATTGTGTTATACCCCGTAGGGGAAATTGCTGTCCACTGCGTCGGTCACCACAAATGGTAATGTTATCAGCCATTGACTGTGAACAGCTTGAAACCTCCCAGGAGTAATCGAAAACCTCAAGATTTCTTAAAAAAAAAAAAAAGCTTTTGAGGGGAAAAATTAAATTCATTGGTAGCGCAAGTAAATCGAGCGGTGTATTTAATGCCGGTACACGTTGCCCCCGGGGTCAGTTCAGCGACCTCGAGGGGCAAGCTTTCTAACATGAGATAAGTAGTACCTTATTTTAATCACCAATGTAGGCTCCTTAAGCGAACGGGTCACTTACGTCAGTTTGACGTTAGGCAGGGGCCATGATGGCCGTAAGATAATTCAAAGTTTTTAAATCTTGCGAAATGTTGGCCTTTTAGTCAAAAACCCAATACTGTTACTTTTTGTAACTAAATTTCAGTGGCTATGTTGTCACCAAGGTGTAAAGTGGTTATGACTGCTAGAAACCATGGGTAAACTTTTGCGACCACTTGCAAACATTTTTCAAACATTTTCAAATTATTGAAAATCTTGGTAAACATTTTGTAACTTTTTTTGTGAACACTTGCCATTAATCGTTGATTCTGGTCTCAGCTTCTAGATTAAAGGCGGAACTATGCGAAAATCCTTATCTTAGGGCTTTTATTAGATAAACTTTACGAAGTTCAGTGCTTGTTCAAAAATCTCATTTACTCGCTGGAGTTAAAGCTGGCATTGCTTACCAGTTGCTCATATCCACTTGGGATTGAGAGTAAATTAAACATAACTATTGTTTGGTGACCAGTAATGAGTTACCAAAATAGGGTTTTTCCTAGTGTAGGAATTAGACATGATGTGATAATGAAAATGTTAAATGTAAGTGCGACAGAAATATAGTAGCCATTGTAACTAGGGTAAATTGAGGTCACTTGCTCAATATATTTTGTGATGGCATTTTGTATTTACTTAATAATATGGTCAGTACGGAGCATAAATATAATCTATATAGGTATTAGCTGAATATCAGTGAAAGTATTGGTACTTGAATTGGGTTGCATTTTATTCTTTTTTTTTTTTTTTTTTTTTTTTGGAAACCTGGGTTTTATGTAAATGTTCTTAAGTATCAAAGTGTCACATATAGGAAAGGAAATAACAAAGTACCCTTTCAGATGACATGTCAGAAAGCTAACCAAAGAAGAATTCAATGTGTAATATTTGTAAAAGAAATGTGAATGAAAAGAAAAATTGGAAAAAGGTACAATAAATAAAAGAACACGGCCACACTTCTTTGTTTCTATTACAAATTGTTTCAAACATTAAATTACCATTACACTGCGCATAAAAACTGTTTTTGCATTGCTCTTGCCATAATTAGTGTTCTAATTGGTTTCCCTAAGTTTTTATATAAATCCTGCCTTGCCATGCCCATGTTTAGGATGCAGCAAGGTCAGAGTTTAAAAATAAAAATTATATACAAAGTACGAAAAGAGGATTTAATTAGAAGTGTTATTACACAACGTCTTCAAACACAAAAATATAAATTAAAAAAGCCTACGGAGAATCTAACTCGTATACCATTTATTAAAAAAAAAAAAACAAAGAACTATTCTTCATATTTACCTGTCTCATATGTCAATGATAGAGAACAATACAGAAAGGATAAAAATGAATTAAAATAAATATTTCCACTCTCTAATAATGTATTTGTAAAGCCTAGAAATAAAAGTAAGCAGATAAAAGAACAGATAACAAAAAGCAACTTTACTAATTTACCCTTATCAAATGTTTATATCAATGAATTATATGAAGAAGATAAAATGAATTAAAATAAATATTTCCACTCTCTAATAATGTATTTGTAAAGCCTAGAAATAAAAGTAAGCAGATAAAAGAACGGATAACAAAAAGCAACTTTACTAATTTACCCTTATCAAATGTTTATATCAATGAATTATATGAAGAAGATAAAATGAATTTAAAAGAAATATTCCCATTTTTTTACTAATGTGTATGTAAATAAAATAAATAGAAGAACCAATAAAAATTACAGACTTAATGCACCTTTTAAAAGTAGGGTGTCAACATATAATATTGATAATTACTTTAATTTAATACATCCTAATCATTTTTTAACTTCAGTAAAACATAGGGTTTTTAAAGTAATACGCGAACATTTCAAGAACTTTATAGTGTGGAAAACTGGCATTAGATTATATAACAATTGTCGCAAGCAGGAGAATAACCAAGTAGAATTATTAACATGTATATCACCCAATTATGCAATATTGAATGAAGGAGAAAGTAAAAGGATTTACAAAACAATAACAAAATTAATACTTGTACATTTATCCGAATTTCAAAGAAGATGTTCAGGATGGACCTTAGCTAGAGTAATTGGAATACAGTTCGATATAAATAAGTATAATCCATTAAATGGTGCATCATATATTGAACTACCTGAAGCAATTATGAAAAAAAGCATTTATTAACGTGAAAAATGAAGATCAAATAATTTTCTTTGGGCAATCAAGCCTGCATTGTTTGCAGCTGTCAACCATTCGGACGGAGTAACTAATATAAAAATGTTGGGCATAATATTGATAACATAATAGAAAAATATGAATATCCTATTAAAATTGAGGATATACCAAAAATATAAAATCAAATTGACACCTCTATAAATGTAAACTCAATTGAACATGAGTCCATAGTATATCCACTAAAACTTACAAAAAATTAAAAGGAAAAACATATAAATTTACTTTATTTCAAAAATGATAAAAACTCATATTACAGTTGGATAAAAGATTTATCGAAACTACTTGCAGTGCAAAAAAAATTAATCAAAAATAAACATTATATGCGATATGTGTCTTCAATTCTTTTATTTTCAATAAATATTAAATAAACATGCAGACGACTGTTGTAAAAAAGAACCATTAAAAGTTACTTACCTTTTAAAGGTGAGCAAATAAATTGTCAAAACTACAAACAAACAAGCAAAGTTCCTTTTACAATAGTAGAAGATTTCGAATCAATACCAAAGAAAATATCAACCGTTAAACCAAATCCAGCAGAAATAAATAAATTTTAATTAATCCAAAAATGTCCAGTTTTAACAGAGAATAATATTGATAATGGCTTTTATAAGAACGATATAAACGTACTAATGAACAAATAAATACCATTGATTTAAAGTTGAATGATGAATGATATACAATGAAATATCAGTTACACGAAGCTTCTGGTTTTTGTCATTAAATTGTAGGTACTTATGCAGATTATAAACTGCCAGATGTATATCGAGGCCCAAATGCATATAAATATTTTATACAAGTAATGACAAAAGAAGTAGAAGAAATTGGGGAAATATATTCATAAATAGAACCAATAAACCCAATAACAAAATAAAATAAGCATTATATAATAGATCCAAAAAAATGTGTTGTATGTGAATGCAAAGATACGGGGGAAAATAAAAAAGTATATCACCATGATCATTTAACTGGAAAACTCATTAACACAATATGTAATAATTGTAACCTACATTTAAAAGTAGAACCTTTTGTTACAATTTATTTTCATGATTTATGGATATGACGATCATTTATTTATTAAAGAGCTAGGATATTATAAAAAAGAAATATATTGAATAGCAAATAATAAAGAAAAGTATATTACTTTTAAGGAAAAAAACTAAAAAAATTTTATGACTTTTATAGACACATTTAAATTTATGGCTAGTAATTTAGATAGATAATTATCTAATTTAAACAAAGAACAAATGTAACATACACAAAAACATTTTCCAAAAGATCAAGGAGATTTAGTTATTAGGAAAGATGTTCATCCATACGATTATATGGATAATTGGAAGAAATTTAAATAAACTGAACTTCCACCAAAGAATGTATTTTACAACGATTTAAATGAAGCTGATATAACTGACGATGATTAGGAACATGTAAAATGCATATGCGATCAATTTAATATAAAAAATCTTGGGGAATATCATGAATTATATCTAAAAAGAGATGCATTACTGTTTACAGATCTATGTGAAAACTTTACAGATACATGTTTCAACACACACGGTTAAATCCAGCATGGTATTTTTCAGCACCAGGATTATCATGGGATGCAATGTTAAAAATCAATAGACAATCATTCAATTTATTACATGACTATGATAAGATTTTAATGATAGAAAAGGGCATTAGAAGTGGAATATCACAATGTTGTAAACGATATGTTAAAGCAAATAATAAATATTTAAATGATTTTAATCCAAATCAAAAGTCCAACTGTCTAGCATATCTCGATGCAATTAATATTTATGGATGGGCAATGACCTAATGTTTACCATACGGAGGTTTCGAATGGGTTGATTATCCAGAATTTAAATTATATTTCCAGAAAATATTTATTAAATTTGAAGGACGATTAACATCATGGTTAAATATTAGAAGTCGATTTAGAATATCTACAAGAAGTGCATAGTTCGCATGAAGATCTTTTCATTTGTCCAGATAAAGAAAAGGTAGTTCCAGGTACAACTCAGTCTTAATTGCTAACAACTTTACATAACAAAGTAAAGTATGTAATACACTATCGTAATTCGAAACAGTGCCTAAATTATGGATTAAATTTTAATAAAATACATAGAAAATAGAAGTTTTATCAATCTGATTGTTTGAAGAAATAAATAGATTCAGACCCCTGCTGTTTCCTTGACCCAAGGAAACAGCAAGACTGAATCCCATAAACCTAAAAATGGTATAAGCATAAGTAAACAATTGGCAAAAGCCAACAATAAATGGTTTTTCAAGTAGGGTTGGAATATAATTTCCTTAACTAAGGTCACATAACATGAAGTGTGCATGAGGTTTTGTTTTATTCAGTTTCTGTTCTTTCTTTTCTTTGATATTCAAACGTAATTTGTATGTATAAAAATATATCGTTTACACCCATTCTGAGAAAACATTATGATGACACAAAACCTTTAAAGACTCTCTGTTAAACCTACGGATTCTATAAAAATACTCCAATTTCTAATTCAAAATTATATCATAATAAATGTTACTCAAAATACTCTCCCCTTACTGGAACACAGATACATATATAGAAAAGTGTATATAAACTTACAAGCCCAATTTTATTATTGGAAACATCGTAAAGAGGGCACTTTAAAATCTCAAAGCCTTTATAATTATAAAAAAATATATCTCCCAGGGATAACCGAATATATATTAAATTTTCAGTACAAACAATATCAATGGCCATATAGGACCAATGCCAAACATGTTTTAATAGGCCTTTCATGATTAAATTTTCTAAAACTTGCATAATGCATTGCGGGACAAAATTCGTTCAAACTTGCATTCACCTAACCAACAGTTTAATAGACATTGCATGACAAAATTCTCTAAAGACTTGAATTCAATTAACCTGTAGTTTAAAAGGCCTTGCATGACAAAATTCAGCAAAACTTTCATAAAATTTGCAAGAGAATTTTTTTTTGTGTTCGACAACAAATTTAAGAAATATGGCAATAGAACAAACATAATAAAGTCTTAAAACTCCAGAGGAGTTGACTCGCCTGCCATCAAAATACAATACTTACAAATTTAAAGTTCCATTCCTCTCTTCTTGTCCCACGACCAAAGCAATTGCTTTACAAATATAAGCCTTAACTTTGAGTAGAAATATACAAATTCCCTTTCTTAGTAGACAGTCATCAGGAATATTATCTGCAAGAACAATCATTGTAAAAGCCAATGTTAGGGCATCTAGCATTTCGTCAAAGTGACGTCATAACCTACTGGCTTGTGAAGCATATCAAGAAATTAACGTGAATAATTACATAACTGTTATGATGATAGTGCTCCCCAGAGGCCAAAATTGTCTGACCCCGAACGAGCAAAAAGACAAGGCATATATACTATTACATTGCAAAAATTACCTGGAGGCGTGAATCAACTCCAACCCCAATAAGAAACAACTCTTTTCCTTCTGAAGGCAGGAATCAATAAAAAGTTACATACCAATATTTTAACTACAATTGTTACACTTGGTAGAAGGCGATAACCACAGGCAAAAATTAATATACCCTTGAGGGGTATAAGTAATGATCGGCAAATGAAATTCAAAGCTGCCAATGTGACTGCCTTTTATGCACATGGCAAGCACATCCCTCCGCCTAGGGGGGAAGGCGTTCGCAGCACTCAGCTCCACCGACAGCAGGAACGGAAACTACAGGTGCCATAATAACACTTGTCGATCCAAGAGCAGGTCGTACGACGTTCCTCTTTCACAAAAGCCAAGAAATGATTTAATTTTCACTGCCATGCCGGGCCACAATCACGTCAATAAGCAGGACAGAGGAAGACAATAAGTTTGTTTATAACTAGAATGTTCAATTAGTCCAAACTTCGTTTTCCCTTTCAACAAACATTTTTACGTGCGTATAACAACAGCAAACCATGTGCCATTGAATCGTCGAATAAGGGGAATGCCAGGGACTACGAATTCCATGCGGTTGTCTCAAGATTTGAATACAGAGATGAGAAAAAAGCTAAAAATGACTTAAAAAAATTTATAAACTGGTGAATAATTCTTTGTTTGGTAAACAATGGAAAACATCCGAAGCAGGGTAAATATAAGAATGATATAGAATGAAAAAGACTGTAATAAATTAGTAGTAAAGCAATTTTCAATAAATTACTCTATTAAATCGGAATCTTGTGGCCGTACATATGAATAAAACAAGAGTAATATTTAATACACCTATTTTGTGGGTATGTCAATTTTAGACATATCAAAAGAGTTAATGTAAGACTTTTGCTATAAAGTTTTGAAACCAAAATATGGAGATACAATTGAATTATGCTGTCAAGATGCCATTTCATTTGTTTTGATATAAAAACAGAAGATTTTTATGAATACATGAAGTCATAATACATTTTTTGATGTCATTGATTATCCAAAGATAATATTTATAATATTCCTCCAAGAAATAAAAAAGTATTAGGAAAGATGTAAGATGAATATAACAGCAAAATAATGACTGAATTTGTTGGTTTACATTCGAAAATGTATCCTAACAAGTTTAGTGAAAGAAGAAAATAAATTATCAAAGGGTGTAAGAAAATGTGTAGTTTATAATAGAATAACACTTGATGATATATGGTGGACGTTATTAAAATAGCATTAAGTCATTGTGATGACAAAAGGATTGTATTAAAAATTAGATTAGTAGATTGCCATATGAATGTATAATTTTAATTTTAATTCATTTTATAGTATATAATCTTCTTTATCTGCATTTTATGTATTCAAAAAATCTATAATATTTCTATCGTCTTTAGTTTCTAAAACAATCTCAATATTGGCACCATCAAAATCAATTATTTTTCCATTTTCATATCTAATTTACGAAAAAAAAAAAAAAAAAACTGTATGATTTAAATCTATCAATTATCTTTTTCCATATGTCCTGAATTCTCTTGATGTAGCTGGCATATTTGGCTTATATTTGCTTGATTTAGCTTACAGATTGAGAGTGACATGAAAAGTGTACAGCGGTTATTTTAAATTGAAATTTTGTTTTATTTTTGCTTAAATTTGCTTTTTTTTTGAGAATTCAAAGTTAGAGTCAAATGAGGTTACTAGAAACTTGAAAAAGTTGCTTGAAAACGTGCAATTCGGGCTTAAATCGCTTGGTTTTTCGAAGAAAATGTGATATGGTCCAACTCCCGCATATACATACTACTGGCGCGGAGTTGTGTTTAGTGATTTGAGCATATTCTGCCTTGGCACCAGTGACGATCGTTTGCGAGTTCGGCGTCGACCAGAAGAGCGGCTACAGCCATAGTGTATATAGCACATACAGGACCAACTCCTGGCATCATGGTCTGGGGAGCAATAGCCCACAAAGACCGCACGCCACTGAACAGTGAACGCTACATCCAAACCATCATCCAGCCCATTTTGTTGCCGTTCCTACAACTCCAAGGAGACGTTCCCTTCCAACAGGACTATGTCCGTGCACACACGTATTGTGTTACCCAACACGCTCTCGAAGGTTTTCGCAAACTCCCCTGGCCAGCACTGTCATCGGACCTGTCCCCCATGGAACATGTGTGGGGCATGATGGGGCGGCGTTTGGTGAGGTCTGCAATTCCGGCAACAAACCTCCACTAATTGTAACAATAGGGGGGATTAGCATGGAACACTATTCCCCAAGATGATATCCGAAACCGTTTATGATTGTCTCTACGCACAACTTCAGGACTGCATCGTAGCTAAAAGTGCCACACAATATACTGACATCGTTTCTCATGACACTCTGTAGCCTCTGTCCATACGTGTGCCACCCTGTGGTCATTATCACATACAGTGTACAACGTCTATATTTATTCAATATGACCGTTCGTGACAATTGCGATCGGGTGTTCATTTTCCATTTTACACCTGTGTAATTTGTAAACTAGTGTAAAATTTCCATTGGTAGCATGTAAATAGTTGTCAAGTGGTATGTCTAGGTCAACAGTAGTGAAAATGATGGCTCTCAGTAAGGTTATCACCTACTTGAAGATATTGTCACTCGACGAGTACACGTCACACAATGTACAGTTACCTCACCGCAAGAAAAACATTTTCTCTCTGAAGGTAACTCTGTAGTGCTTTATTTTGTCTTTTTCAATCTTTGTATTAAAACCAATAAAGTTTATCATTAAAGATATTTAATATTCAAGATATATCCTGTAATAACAAACATTAAGTGATTTTTAGTTCGTTATTCCTAATCTTCTAGTTCAACTATATTATTTAGGTTTCTCGTATATATCTCAGAATTTTTATTAGTGATAATATATTATTTCACATGTGATAAATTCGCAATTCAAATTTATTTAGTGTGCATACGTAATCTTAGGTACTTAAGTTCATTTTAAGTTCGCTTCACTTAAAATTTTAACTTATTTCAGTTTTGGATAGTTTGAAGAACCGGGACTTGTCCTATTTGTATTCTACGCCATTTCTCTCATTCCAGAGAAGCAGAATTAAATGAACTCATTCATACAAACCATTACGAGTTATGCTTTGGCTCTCTACATTATAACGAAAGTAACTTTTTTCAAAGCTGTAAATAATTTATACCACAGCAGTTTTGCAGGTTGCGGGTTTCATTACCTCTGTACAGTACACAGATTGGAAGCCGCCTGTGTTGAGTGGCTGTGAATAATGTACGCATGGTAGTTTTAAATCTCGACATGGGATATGACTTAAATAAATGCAAGTGCCCAGTATAAATTAACCTACTTGATACAAAATGCGTCGAAATAGTGTTACCTACTAGGTATTGAACCTTGTTGAAAAGTTTGTTATGTGAATGTCCCCACACAAAATACGCACATTTCAGCAGTATGACAACATAGACTTACGGCTGAAAACAAACTTTAACGTACAGAATTTGATGACCAGCTTTGACAGACAGACTGATAGCAAAATGATAAATTATTAGCTTAGTTTGATTAAACTTTTCTAGGGGGTATAAATGGAGTGCAATTTTTTGGACACAGCTCTAAAAATGGATCATGAAATCCATTACCCTGTGGAGTTCATCTACAGCACCTACCTTACTGCCCTGCCACCACACAAGCTTATCTTCAAGGTCGATGCTCCATTAATGTTACCGCCAAAACACTGCTATATCAACAGGCTCCAAGTGAAGTTTGTTAAGGTTGCTCACTCATCGTAAAATCATCTACGGCCATATATTTCGGTTGATACAATTTCAAAATAGTGACTACAGATCGGATGAACTGATTTTTGTCGCCTAAGCATTTATATTATTAACATTATTGTAACGCGTTCAATTTACATGAAATACAATTTTATTGAACAAAATCTCCGATTTGTTAGAAAACCTAATATGAGCAAAAGTCCTCACCATTGTTATATCACGGGATTTGGACAGTTCTCTATGTGATTCGCAAGATTTTTTTTCCAGGCAGTTCTACTTGGAAGAAACTAGTTAAACGTTGCAAAACAAGGCTTAGTTACTGCACAGCTGAAATATGTCCCAATTCACACTTTGCCAAAAAAAAAAAAAAACATATGAAATTATTAACCGTAGAATGAAATGTGATCTAAATACGTATATAGAATGTCTCAAGGAAGAAAATAGCGCAATTTTTCACAATTAACTACCTTACAACTTATGAAAATGAGATAATGAATTACTGCTCAACTTTGTCAACACCTGTAGGGCAATGAAACATATTGTTCAATAAGAGACGGGTTTCATTAATATTCACAAATTTATCGGTTTATAAATTATTTTGCAAAATATGTGGGTTGAGAGTTACAGGCACGGAAACGATGCAACGTAGGTAACACATAGAAAACACGTTTTACTAATCGTCACCATCTTAAGGGATGAATTTCAAAACAAGAAAACCTAGAATTAGTTTTTCGAAATTTATATAAGTAGTTTTATAAATGAAAGAGCATAGCGTTATCCTATCGGATTAATGAGCAATTGAGGAATCGTTGAGAACACAGTTTGCCCGTTTTCACGCCTTTAGGGGATACATTCTTTAAAAAATCCTAAAATTAGTTTCCCGGCATCTAGTATTTTAAGGTTTAATTTCGACATATCCTATAACGTCTTTTGGCTATTTGTATAGGCAACAGTATGGAGCTAAGAGCTTTATGATGTCTCATCGGGTTAATGAGCTACTGAGGAGTCCTCGGAAACAAATTTCACCCTTTTCACCTCCTTAGCAGACGAAAAAAAAAAAATCTTAGTTCGTACCTGAACCCTAAGGGTGGCATTCTTAAACAATTCGTTTGTGGTCTCGGAAACTCCTCGCCTATAAGAGGAGACTGTCTCTTAAGGATCTCTTAAATATTTCGTAAACCGAGCTTGAATTCATGAACGAAGTCTGTGAGTCCCTCTTTCGCGAGGCGTTTGAGAGCCCAATGATTTTCTGAGCCCTGTCTGTTTGCGATGCTATAAATGCGAAGCGCCACGTTTCCAACTAACGGCAGTAAGCAGCAACGTTTTAACTGAAATGGATTCACCTAATAAAACATACATGCTTTGTTAAAAACATTTATAAATTATTGCTTACGGTTCCAAAGCCGGTACTAACGGAAAATGAAACGTTAATGTACTTACGAAATATGAAATATTTTACTATTTGTTCTATATATTCTGTCAAGGCATTATTCTCTCTATTTTGACGTGGAACTATAAAATTATACGTTAAAATTAAAAAAAAAAAAACTAACACAAAAACGTACAATAAACGGCAATAATTAAACAAGTGATTAGTATTAGGAAACCTGGAAAACATAATATAGTTGAAATTCTGCTGTTCTAGCAAGAATGGTGAGGTTGTGGTAGCAAGCTTAAGATATTTTGATGCATGTTCAAACCCCGATCCAGAATTTTAAATTTTTTTAAATTTTAATATTCTACTCTTCGCAACTTTAACGCTGCGAAACTTATATTACTTTCTTCCAAAACACTTTATTAGCAACACAAACAACGAAAATGAATTGTAAATTTCACATATAGTTACACGGAATTCGTGGAAAATTCCTTCGTGGAAAAATTTTGCTCATAGTCATTGATATTTGCATGATTATAGTTCTATTCGTAATTTCGCTGAGTTTTTTTTTCTCCCTTTTTACTTGGTAGTCATTAAAAATAATACTTGTGCTGCATCAATACCACTATATAACGAGTGCGTTACAGATAAATATAATTTTACATGATCTATTGGTTTTGAGGTACGTTTTTTTTAATTAGCTGTATTAAATTTTACCCCTCCTATTGTGTAAGTCAAGAACCGTACGCCACCACTTCAAAATAATTGTATCTGCCACTGCATTGTGTCTGAATTATCGAAACGGTGCAAGGCGGTTACAAGCACAAGGATATGTTAACAGAGGATGCGAGTCGTTTGAGATTGTCCGCAACTTTAACCAACGCGTAAACAACTCGCTAATAGTTTAACAATCTCGTTTTTGCGGCCAAAACAAGACGCCCACCGAATGTGGCTTGAATGCATCTCCACCGCAAAAGTGACCATAAATACCAGCCTAAGTGAAAGCCATCCCTACATTTCATCGTTTTGCATCCAGTGGTTTGAGCTGTGCGTTGATGAGTGAGTGAGTGAGTGAGTCGGTCTGTCGGAAACGTAATTGTACACACAGAGATTGCGAATTTTCTTACCGTCTGGTTGAGAATCTTTCTTTGCTTTTTACTACAAAGTCTTTCTGTTCCGGATTCCAGCGGTATCTGTTATCTCCGCTGGTATTTCTCATGTCGTTTACTTAAAAATCTTTGAAATACACTGCAATTCATGCCTAATTAATTTTGATATTGTTAATAAAAAAAAAGGTGGCCAAAGTAGTGCGGAACTCAGAGAATAATAGTTATACATGTACAATTTTGATAGCTCAGTCCTTGTTAATATTTATCGAAAAAGTAAGTAGTACACGAGCGTGTATCGTTTGGTTTGCTGCACGATAATCGATCTCTCGATCACCGCGTAGCTGAGAGTGTACATGCATGGAAGCGTACTATATATGTATATTCATTGCATTCTCTGAATTCATATTCCTCATACCTTTTTAGAACACAATTTCAACCATGTAACACTTCTGAGAACTAATTTTTAAAATTTAATACGTTAGTCCCGTTAAATTTATCTATACTTCCGTGTAATTATCTATAATTCCGCGTGAATTCATTAATGCATTTCTCTTGTAACTATAGAACCGTTTTATAGGTTTTTTTTGCTCAAAGTCGTGAAAATTGGTGTTTTTTTCTTATAGTGGACTTTCCCGTGGTGTAAAGAAAGCCTACGTACAATTTTTTATAAAATAAAAAATAAAATAATAATAATTAAACAATGTCGGCACTACGACATATTACACTATACAGCATAATGTCCATATACTTCACAAATTCCACCCAATTAAAATGCGTGTAAGCATTCTTGCCGTGTATAACGGTAGTTTAGGTCAAATTGTGGTCTGCAAACGCGTAGGTGTACAAATAATACAGCCCACGAGAATCATAGAAAATCATTTAGAGTTTATATAAAAAGGTTTTAACTACCATTTCGTTTTATGTACTATTTATATAATTCCGAATCACGTACACAATGAATGCTACCTGTAAAGACGTTCTCCACAAATAATGATTTATTCTGCTTCACAATGTAATCTCTAATCGCTGTAAAAATATTTCTGTAACATTTATGATAAACTAATTGTCTGTACTAACTGAAAAATACGTTTTAAAATTTTGCATACGATTTATCCAGTAAATGTTATTCCAAACGCAACGTTCACTAAGAGAAAATAATTTCTCGATTATGAAACAAAGAATGTGCAAATGTGTAATCCTATTTGAAAAATCATTAAAAACTAAAACATTAACAGTTTAAAATTATATGACTGTCAAATTACTAGATAAACAGCTAAACTAACGTTATCGCTCAGTAAATTTGTTTTTTTTAGTGTTGAAGTTAAGGTCCCACGCATTTGCTCAAAAAGTTACATGTTCTACTTCGAGTGGTAGCTTATTTAGTTTTTAGATATAATTAAAAAGAAAATCTTTGTATTACAGTTGTGGTACAAATAAATTTATTTTCGAAAGCATATTATATATAATTTTGCATTTGCTATTTACCAATGTGATTGAAATACGAGCGTAGTTGAAATATTAAACATCTATATCTTGCATGTCCAATTAGTATATTAATGTACTTATTACAAAAAAAAAACATTTAGTATGCATTTAGTTACTAGTATCCAGGGTTTTACTTGTAAAGGTACAAGAAAAATGCAAATGCATATCCAGATTTACAGGACACATGTTTTTAAATTCCGTGACAACTTTGTTCTCACAGTTTTAATATTGGCAGTGACTTTCCCCAATAAAGGGTGACCCATACGGACAAGCATAAATCACAGCCTTGCCCTGCCCGGGATTCCAAACCGGAACTACTCACGCTCAACACTCACCGACTGCCCCACAGAGGGCAGAGGTATTTTGACCGTGCAATAGGTCGACCAGAACACAGCCAGTGGTAATAAGATCTTGTATAAAGTGAACAAAAAGCAGTTCATTTCATTGAAAATAATTTTTAAGTTACAATTTAAGTAATATATTAATTGATTGTGCGGCACTGTATGATCTACTGCCATGATGTTAGCTGGGATTCGTTTGCCTTTATTTGGCGCTAAATTAAACGCAGTTAATGCGGGAATAGTTTTGAACGTTGATTTAAAACATTTATAGTTTAGCTTGAACTTCATATGTCACTCATTTCATTGGAAAAAAGAAGTTAGAATAGAAAATTGTTTTTATTAATTTTTAGTTCTGTTTTTGTGTTATTGTATAGCATTGATTATTCTAAATATTCTTGTGTCATTTAATGCAACATCATTATACTTAAAGATGATTTAAATGTATTATTCTTCATTACAATTTTATTTACAGCCCCAAAATTAAAGGTTGTATTGTGATTGATTTCAACAAGAGAGTAATACGAGAGACAAATAAAGAATTTTATACCATCAAAAATATGGTTCCAGCAACTATGAATGTGCTACGAGATTGCATTCGGCATAAGCTAGATAGATGAAAGCTCTATACGACTTTGTGTGTTATTATTTTTGGTTTTTTAGAAGTAAAACTGCTGTGGTGTAAAATGTGTTTCAGTTGACTTAACATTACGCTGTCTCAAATCCCTCAATGTTGGCAAACTCTGTGAACAAATATTGCCTGAGTAAGGTATTCCCATCGAGATATTTCTTAAGCCCCTCTCAAGCTGTCAAATTTTCGCCTTCAACCATATTTGACAATGAAATTTGAAGGCAAAATACGGCCATAAAATTGTTTCCTTCCAACAAATGTTATCGTATTATGTTGGATGTGTTTGAAAAAAGTGCCACACTGCCAAATTCATTTACTGGGAGTATTTTAATTTGAATAAATTTTTAAACATGTTTTTCATTGTAAGATACTGTTTTTGTTTTTCCATGCAGTCCATTCCAGGAAAAAATGAAATGAATGTTGTAATTTATTTTCGCTTCTTTACTAAATTCGAAATTTATTCATCAGAGATTTTTCCTGCAAAATGAAATTTATTGCCTCTGCGTTTTTAATACCATGTGCAATATTCACTTCAAATAGTATTCATGCCCAGACAGCTTCTTCATAAATCAATTATCTTCATAACATACCTTATTTCCAGCAATTGTTAGTTATTTTTAAGTTTCTTGGTGTCCATTTTTGTCGTGGCTATTCTGATTGGTTGAGATCATCGAACTTCAAATAAATTATAGAACCAGTCCAATCTTCAAATGTTTGAGGGAAACTGAAGCCAGACAACATTTTCAGACAAACATGGCGACGTTTATGACGTTTATATGACGTCATAAGTTTCCAAATTTGTTTTATCAAACTTATTGGAAGCAGTTTGACGGTATAGATTTTGACAGTGTGAGAGGGGCTTTACGCTGCGCAGTAAATCTTCACATCAAGTGTTTATATTTCTCGGCGCCTTTCCCAATTTTAATGGTGAACGCATTTGTAATATATTTATTTTGTCTTCGTGTTATGAAAATGTAGAAACGGAACTAGTAATCTGCTGAAGCATCAAACCACAGAATATATTTCACCTCCATCGTTGTTGCTTTATCTAACGTGAGTTTAATTCGATTCTGGTGAATATTTCAAAAGAACATTTGCACTCAATAACAGAAAATCAATTGAGTTCTGTCGAACAGCACACGCAGAAGGTAACGAACTCGCCCAGCACACACTGTCACGAGAACACTGCTATCTGTTGTCGCCGGTAAAAAAGTCTCCGTGTCCGGTTGTGCCCAATGTTTTTATGCCCGCGCATATATCGCCGGGTCGCTGTCTTGCCGCTCAGCTACAGACCGGTCCGTGCCGAGCCGCAGTAGAGGGAGTAGAAAGGGATTCGCGTGCACAGACGTCTGTCGGTAACACTACCTCGAACTGTTACGTTGGCAAAGATTAAATACGACAGAAACTCATCACTATAGCAGACCACGTGACGCAATAAATTTGCAAAACGTTATTTTGATTTAAAAGGCGTTTTTTTTTTATTTTTTTTTTTTATTATTATTGTAAAATGTATTTTCGGCCTAACGCCTGTTTTGTCAAAGCCCTATTCTGCCAAACATGTGTTCTACCGAACGTGTCTCAGTTTTTTCCATTCTGCCAAACGGAATTTTCGGCCAAACGCCGCGGCCCCTGGTAAATACTATGTCTGTACGACTACCGAGTAGGCCTTTTGAATCAAGGCCACGAATATCACATACTAGAACAGCGGCGTAACAACTAGAAATGTAGGCAGGGGTCAAGGCATACATTGTTTCTCTCTAAATTTAGTAAAGGGCGCAAGAATGAGAGTATATTGGCACTCAGGCTGTTTCTGTTCACCGAAATGAGTTGATAATTATATACACAGTCTCTTATGAGTTGTCATAATGTATATCCAATACTTATATACGTTTTCGCTTGCGGGTTATAGATTTTTTGTATGTTTTTCGCAGGAAGTAATTTAGGTTTAGAACGCAGCAAAGTGAAAAATATCTTGAAGCAGTTGTCGGGTTTGAAAGCAGTGACAGGTTGGTACAGGGAAATATATGTTTATGAAAGTCGATTTTCTGAAGTCAACTTTGACGATATAAACTTGTAGTAAAAACATACAAGTGAGATATTATCCTCTCAATCTCTGTATCGAGGAAAATATAGCAATTTGTTTTTCGGTAATTTTTAATAAATTACTAAGACGTCTGATCTCTTTTCAAGAACGAGGCTCTACATTAAAGTTGCGAAAGGCGACTACAGCAAAGAAGCACGAACTTTTGTGCACAAAAAAAAGTTCCCGGTGGCGTATCTTTAGCAGGAAAGCAAAAAAAAAAAAATACGAATTTCGTTAACATGTTTTTCCCTCTATCAATTTCTCATTGCTTCCAAACCAGGAAAGTCTTGCCGTGCCACATCCTAAGTTTCAGACACTCTTTCAGCACTAGGTGTATTTTCGCTGTTAAATTGGCAACAAGCTGGTCACTAGCGTTCGCAACGAAATGTTCACTTCGTGGAAATGCCTGTTGTAAACACAAAGGGCAAACCTCAGTTTGGGGGGAACTTCAAATCTGCACAATCACTGTAACTGTGTCAGAAATAGACTCGGAATGTACGGATGTGTTAATATATTAGAATACAGAGACCAAAACGTACTTCTCACTTGAAAATAATAACATTCACATGTCAGAAATGCAGCTCGAGTTACAGGAAATAGAAGCATCTATTATAATTTCACTAAACTGTAAATATCATAACTAAACCAAACGTGCATTATATATTGAGGTCATCCACGTTTGTAACACTCGCCTCCAACCCGTTTTTACAAAACTTTCCCACTTTCGTCCAGACATAAGGTACCACGTTCGTTTTAAACTATCGAATATTCATCCAATTTGAACATTAAAAGGCAAGCATGTGGAAATGAATGTTGCAAATGTAATTAGCGAAACCCGGAGTTCAAAACGATGAGCAGCTACCTTCAACATCCGGCTACCAATTCTATTAAGGCGCTGCTGGCTCCTTTAGCAAAAAAATGGTGAACGCTGGCTACCCGGTCACCGTACGTTCAAGACAAAGTGGTGTACAGGAGCAGCGAAACCACATCGGTGTTACCGATTCAACAGCGACCTGCGTTGTCGAAGGCGACCACCATCTACGGCGGCACGCGGGATGAACTCTCCGCTCACGAATGCCTGCAGTTTAAGGCGTTTCTCCTCATCGCAACCGTTGATAATTTCCTCGTCAAGGAAGAGTGTTAGTGGGGTGGTTCCTCAACCCCGATCCCCCTCTCTTCTAATCTTTACAACTCTACTAACTAAGAGCATGTTTCCAGATACTTTGTCTCCTGTAGCACTCTATTTAATTTAATGCAAATAGTAATTTTGAATTTTCTTCTCTGTCGCAAAGTTATTTACGTCTCTCTACGTAGTTTTTCCATTGCTCTTCATAGTTAAGACTAGCTCTAAGTACACTTAAGGAGGTAGTCATGGCCCCAATTGCAGGCCATGGCTACCCAATCCCTTTTTGCCGCGATGCATGTCTCCTCGTAGGCGTAAGGGGTTAGCCCTGAAACCCAAATAAATCCGCCCTACCTTTGGGCCTTCATTTCACATAACACTGAGATTAAGGTAGAGTAGAAAAAAAAATTGGGGTTTTTGCTGATCGCCGACTATGCTTAAGCCTCGGACGTCGGGCGAAGCGGGACGGGGGGGGAGGTCAAAAAAGGGGAGGGGGTGATGAAGAGAGGGGAAAGGGGTGGTGATCCGACAAGTGGTTTAATCATTAGCATCGACCCGCAGGTTCTGGAGCGGACAGGTGCTGGGCTGCGAGTGCCGCTTCCTTTGATGTGCCCGAAGCAGGTAGCGGGGTATCCATGGCGACGACCCAGCCGGCTCCACTGCGCAGGACCGACAATCTGCCCTCCGTCCCGGGTAAAAAAAGAATGTATATACATATATACGCTACACGTGCCGCTCGCCCTTCCCCGCAGAAAAAAAAAAACATTGCGCAACTTGCTTCAGCTACTATGGTCTCTAATCACGCTGCTATCTGCTTAGACGTGAGACCAAATTTCGACAAAGTGAGTTTATATTCCTCAATGAAATAATTCACGAATATATGAATCGCTGTCTTTCAGCATATGGTGCAAGGCGATGGGCAGGCATCTTTATGAAGCAGGTATTCTTGGTATAGGCTGTTCACGGTAAAATGAGCACTTTTGAAAGCCCTGCTTAAGATCTACTGGTATGCACGTTGTGTATTCTTCCGACTTACGTAAAATTAACTTTATCATGGGCTTAATCACTATTCATTCGTCAGTAGGGTAAAGCTGTGAAATTATTAGGAAGGTAAACGTTTTAGAAATTTGTTCACTTTTCCACGTTCATGCATTAAAAAAATTACAGAAAGCGAAATAAAAAATTTGAGTTATCACAGGTGATTGATTACCTAACACTTTTTGTCTGACGTTAAGATATGTAACTACATTCATTCCATCGTTACTAATTATACTGGGCGCGTACGCCCGTTAAAATACATGCAGGTAGCAGCAGTGGCTTTTTTCCGAAGGTTGATTTCAAAAGTTCTCACTTTATAGTCAGCAGCCTTTAATTATATCACCCATATCATATCATAACAACCCCTTAACATCAAAGACAAAATACTTCCCTCATTCGTAATAACACACGAACAAAATGAAATTAAACACATAATAATAAGGTAAATGAAATAAAAACACATAACCGATTATTACGGTAAAATAAAATTTATTGCGGATTGAAAGCAACTTTAACATGACCAAATATATGCATGTCACTAGTAGTACTAACTAACTTCCGATACAACAGAATATGATCACCAATCTCCAACTTCAGTTTCCTCCGAGAATACAGAAGGGCATTACCGAATGTAAACATGGAACGATGGGCGTATCGGAATCGCATCCCGGAGGTGCGTTTTCGACTCCAACCGACCACAAAGGCAGTTTTTCTTATTGCCAAAAATTTACATCAACATCGTGGGCGAATACTACAGCAGTTCCTGTGTGTTAGAAACTTTCCAACTCCTCGCATTTATTAACGTCTCATTAAACTCTCTCCCATTGACTCTCTTTCTAAAAAAAAAAAAATATATATATATACATACTTACTTATTAAATTTTAACAGTTTCCAATCCACATTCCTTTTTTTTCATGTGTTGCACGAATTTAAAACTGTAGGTGCGTGAGGTACTTAAAGCCAACAACAGCGCTTATTTCGCTAATGCAGCCAATGAGATGTAAACTTTTTTTCGGCCATTGTAATGTTAACCATTCATAAACAAGAACAGCGTCTTGGTTTGCGAATAAATTATCCACAGGGAATATCATAGGACACTGAGCTTCGCTGGGCAAAAATCCGGCCGAATATAAACTTTCTGAGCGGAACACAAGTATGTATAATCCATTCACGGTTACTTGTCACTTTTCCGAAGCCCTACTAAAATTCTACTTCCAGGATATTCCTCCGCCTCTTTAAAACTAAGCTCGACAAAGTCTAGAAATTTACAACAGAGGGACAACGCGACGAATTCGTACGCACTCAGTTGTAATAATATTTGGCATGGGAACTATTTCTTACGAGCAGCGTCCAACACACTTGTTCTCACTGTTTTTTTAATTCATGAAATATTTCGTGAAACTTCAATATAACGAGAGATAAGATACTTTTATGTTAACAGAGGTATAAAGAGGTTCTAATGCATGATATATGTAGGAAATAACTAAACACGTCATACATGAGGTGATTTTTCAAAGGTTTGATTCAAAAAGTGTGAAGAAACCGTGTATACACTTCAGGATGCAACGTTTCGTTGGATATTCCATTCTGTATTTCTGAAAGGTTATTATGCACTATCCTGTACAGTTATAGTTTATTGGTCATTGCGCATTACAAATGTAATCACTTGTTTTCTTTTGTGATAGTGTATGGTACTGTCTATTTCCGTTGGTACAGTGCTAGCCTGTTTTGGACTCTTCCGGCTGTTCGGTATCCCGTAACATTCGTACATAATAAAATACAAAATGCAAACTCACAAGCTTATTTCAAGTAACCTTATCAAATTAATTTAATATTTTTTAATAGATTCCCGATGCCGTTAATTTATTTATCAAGAAACTAATCCACTTAGAATTTTGTACGGGCCTAACTGAGAACTAATTATTATACCCATGATCACTATAGTACGTTTTAAATGCAATATAACCCTTTCATTGCAATGAAATATGGTTCTAAGCTGTCGGCTATAACAGAAGAAAAAAATTCACGTGCGTTTCTAGCGGTGATAACGCCCGGAAAGTATGGCGTTGCATGCAAAGGTACGTTCTCAGTGAACACTGAAGGAACAGCTGAAATACAGTGGAGCTGGGTTTAGGGGAATTGTGAACGTATTTAGAAACCCACGACAAGGTAGCCATTTCACACGTGGGTTTCAGATTTATACTTTTGTGGAACATGCATCAAATAGGAAACAATTAGGTAAACATCTGAATGAAACTTTCACCAGCTTCCGCCTTGGATTTGTTTCTTTCAGGAATAACTTTAAGCCTTAGCGAATATTTCCTATTACAGAATTAGTGTCGTGGTCGTATACACTCTGAAAATGTTGTACTTTTGCAAGAAAAATCCTTGGAAACCCATTTGCCAAGAGGATCTTTGTAAAACAACAAATATTTTTCTTGTAAAATCTGCAAAATTTTTCTTTGTAATATTGCAAATGATAGCCTTGTGTTACAATTGACATTATTGATGAGTGTACATAAAATTGTTTTTTTCTTCTTCTAGATAGCAAATTTGATGAATTAGTTGAAGCCCTGCTTCAAGTCTGACAAGCGTGTCAATTAGCAAGCTGAAACTGATTTTTGTGAGTACTCCTGTCCAGCCAAATACTCTCCTGCCAGAACGATTTATTTTTTGCCCCGCCATCTGGTGAAATGTGTGATGACTACAATTTCCTGTAGCACGATTCAGTGCCGCTATTATGGAGGTGGTGTGTTTAGATAACTACATGACATTAATGAACTTGGTTAGCAAGTCTGCTTGTTTGAAGAAGGGTTACTATTTGAAGAGGCAATATTTTCGCTGCAGAAAAATGTACTTTTCTTCTCACCCCCGCCACCGGGGTGGCGCACGTCTGAACGCTCCCAAGCGCTGAGCTATACTGAAGAGAGGCGCGCGGCGCTCCTGGCGCGGCCGAGCGCTGTCTGGTGGCTACTACTGACAACAAGTTCAGCCTCGCACACTCTGGCACCTTCCATTCGCCTCTCCGCTATTCCCGCCGCCTCCTTAACCTTCCCGAGTCGCGTTTTCGCGTATAAATGTTCGTCCCCAGCTCGAGCAAGTGTGCAGTGTTCCTCTTAGAGTTGCGCGGGCTGGCCGACGATAGATCATGTCTACATCACTTCGTACTTCGGGGCTTCAACTTCGTACTTCGGGGCTTCAGAATACTAGACGCGTTTTCGCGTAATATGAGTACTGCTCAAGTTAAGTATTGCAATGAACGTAGTTGTTTTGCTTGCGGTAGAGTTTCCCTTTAAGTAATTTTTTTTGTGTATATGGATTTTTGTAGGGAAGCGTTTCTTCACTGTTTTGACAGTGTGAATTTTCAATATGGTATTTTATGGGAATGCTTGTAAGAGGTGGTCCTGGACAACGATTTGCTAAAAGAATATTAATGCCAAGGAGTTTAATGGATATTTTATGGCGTGCCTTTATGCTCATGGTAAAGTGTAATCAGGGTTTTTGCTCCTTACCAATGGTATTCTTGAAATTAATATTCCATGTTGTACTTTTTAGTGAATCATTAGGCGTAAATTTACTTTTGAAGTTGTAATGGTGCTTGCTTTACTCAAAAGTGTTTATTCAGGTTGGGTGATTTCTCAGGATATGTTAATATTGCTGTTTTTTCTGTTTGTTTCATTGCATGTGTGTTCTCTCCTTCCCTTAACTCACAGATTGGTAGCAAACAACAAAAATTTACAAAGGCAATTGATATGTTTCAAATCAAGTTGCAAAATTGTTGTTGTTGGTGATATGTATAGATGGGCTTCAATATATTTGTATTGATTCCGGAATTTTTGTGTTCATGCTTTCTTGATTTTTTTTTATGGTGTGCGTCCTTATCCTTGCCTTCCTTTAGCCCTGCTACGCCCTAAAGGAGCGTAACATAGTTACAGAGAACAACTTAAAAAAAATATTTCATGTTACAATTTACAAAAAAAATTTCACTTTACCAGCACGGGAATTATATCAGACCCCATGTATTACTTAGCCCGTACCTTTAACAACGTGATCAACTTGCCGTCCGTTATTAACGCTTAGTATTACTGTCATTATTGCTGCGAGTACATAATAAATAATATTGAAGTTACACGGTTAAGAAGAATAGCTACATTTATTTCTTTTTAAGAGTTCAGTTGTTGAGTTAAGAAAATTGGACGCCTCTTAACACCGGGGTATTAAGAGCCAATGAAATAGTTCTGTGTATCTAGGAAATACTAACAAATAATGAATATTACGGTCACGTTTTATTGAAATTGTCGTTTTATTATGATAGTATGTTACAAACACGGAAATTGTAGTTTTACAGGCGAGTAATTTTACAAGGAAAATCTTTGTACTGTTACAAGCATTTGTATGATTACAAAGAATTTCTCAATAAAAATTACAAATTTTTTTTAGTGTATACTCGTATATCATTATGCTACCAAGTCAGAGAACGTCTCGAAATTTAGCATAGTTAAAATAATGAGTTTTCTGACGTTGGTCTTCGAAGAGTCGGCAAAGAGTTTATTCACAAATGTGCAATGACAGAAGAATGATATGTCAGATTTAATGGCACATGAAAATTGATAGTCTCTTTGAAAGCAATTTTTATGTCTACGCGGATTTTTTTTTCTTTTCGCATAAACTTAGATAACTAAATGAAAATCCGCCTTTAAAATAATCTAATGTAACCAGGCCTATTCTATTCTCAAGAATGTATCTCCTCGGCTGCTCGTCATATCCTGTTGATATCCACTGTATTATTAGCACAACGTGCTCGTGTGTATTCTCATGGTTTTGGCGCAAGCCAAAAAAAAAAAACGACGTCATCGTAGGTTTCGATTCGTGTTGCAACCTGGCATTTTTATAAGTGAAGCTAAATAGAATGTTCTGTATGTTCTGCGCTTTATAATCTTCCGGGTTCACTGTGTATGTGTTTTGTTTCGCGGCAGACTATGGACTTTAGAAATCACACCGCCGTGCAGAACACTGCGAAAACAAATCCGCAAGAAGTGAACACCCGGTTTGGCTAGAATCAGCGAGAAATCATACTTACCGTGATGTGTTGTCCACGGGGCTTTCAACACTTAATTTAAGATTTCTGATGTCGGCGAATAAGACACTTTCGATGCGTCCTGCACTTCAGTTCTCAAAGAATATGTATCGTTAATACAAACTATGAGATGCAGATGTTGTGTTTGGTGGTGGGAAATATGAACTAGTCAAAACGAATAGGTTTATAACCTTCCTGTGCGACATCTACATTGGGAACGAAAGGGTTAAAATTCGAATATTTTAAGGCTCAAACTATTGCACTGAACTTCAGGAGCTGAAAACGAGCATGCCCGAGGATTGCAATTAAATACTAACTGTACGCTATGGTTAAGCGGTTTGCCTGCTCGCCTCCCACCATGGCGAACCCGGTTTACCCTCCGACCGGGTCATTCGCGGATTTTCACAAGTGGGAATCATGCTGGACAGCACCTCTCGCTGGCGGGTTTTCTCGGGGGTTTCCCATTTCCCCCGCCCTTGCATTCCGGTGCTACTATATCCTCGCCTCATTTCACCCCCGTCAGCTCCCGAGACCTTGTTGTTAAGAGCCGCTCAAATATCTCAACTCAATTGATCTCGAAAGTGAATTTTGTTCTTTTGGTTAGTTTTTTTTTTTTTTGCATATTCCAGGCAAAATATTACTATCGCTGCATTGCTCGTTCTGAATTTAAATTTATTAATTAGTGAATTTTTTTGTTGCGTTACGAAATTTAAAAAATAATTTTCCCTTCGCTACGCCCACTGGGAATATGAATTTTTCGCTGAATCTGGCTGATATACCCGCACGGAATGTAACATGATTACTGAATTTTTCATACAAAAAGTTTGCTCCTTGTTGCATCATCCGCCCGGAAATTCAGTGTGATTATGTGCACTTTATTTTTAATCCTACACGTTTATATCAAATATAACCATTAAAATAATTCAACTGGCCTAAGCATATGTTCAACATAAATAATATTTTAAAGAAAAACAGTTGATTTCTTTCTACTGCTCAGCTCCCTACTGATATGACGTGGTGGCATATTCCCCAGTACCTTAATTTGAATAAATATGTTGTAATTTGTTTGCATCGACATTTTATAGTGAAGTGTATACATTTGTTGAATCAAGGCCGACCGAGTACGCAGGAGTGCAATTGAGCATTCGCTGCAGTTATACTGAAAGTAATATGGTATATGTGACATGTTAGTTTTCTGTTCACAAACGCGAGTCAAGATGTATTGCCGCCGTGCCACCTCGCTTGCTCAGCACAGGTAGCCAACATTTCTGCTTATATTTAATGACAGTACGAAGTAATCTGGTTTCCGTAGCTCAATCACATCACTATAGTATTACTTATATAAATCAGGGGCTACTAGTGCAGTCGAGAATAAAAATGGGTTTCACAAATAACGGACAGAAATTGGCAAAAAACACGGTCGATCACAGATAACTAAAGTACTCATTAACTAGCCACGCGTATTAAATTGTTTCATATGAATATTGCAAAGCGTAATTTATAGGATATATCATGTCTGACTTCTCAACATTGGCTTTTAAGATATATCTATACCGTACATGTCTTAAACTGTACTAGGAAAGTAAAGAGGTCTGTTTGACGTCACCAAACTCTTAAGATCGTGAAGGAAAATATTTGTCTTACAATGTATTTCGTCCTTATGTATAACTTAAGTTGCATTTCACGTTTATGTAATAGTAAAGCTCTTCTTAAATTGAAACAGTGTTAGATACTATGCCTTAACACTCTCGATGACCTATTTTAGGAGATTAGGTATAAATATTTTTAAAGCTGAAATCGTACTAAGCTACTGTATCCGCTCAAAAAATAGAGTAGCTTCTGACAGGTGTTCTGTAAAATAAAAATTATATTTTTTTCTAGGAACTTGTGAGGAGATTTTGCATTTTATGGAAGTGTGTGTGTATAGACATATACGTAGTATATTAGAAGATATTTTTTGTATTAATGAAAATGGGAGATCTACGATAGCACTGCGCTGTTTGAAAGTGCGCGGTGTTCAACGAAACATAAAGAGAGTGTAATACAAGTTAACCAGGCTGCATTTATGTTCGGTGGACTCATCTGGTATTACGATACGCCCGTAATTCACTTGCGCGCAAACACTGAGAAGCATTTGCAAAGGTCTTAAGCTAGCTTTGTTTCGCGGATTACTGGCGTCATTAAATTTGCATTACCGAAGCCTTTAATATTACAGGTTATTTCCAACACATTTCAAGGTTGTTCTATTGAGTCTGTATTCTGACATCATTACGACGCGTTTATGTGGCGGCGGGTTCATTTTTGAGTAATGGGAAATATTCACAGCACCGATATGTTCGGGGTAGAACCCTAACGACCGTGTTGTCCTTTACTAATGTTAATTAGCCCCCCGCGCGCTTAGCATCATAGCAGGCGCGTTTGGCACCACCGCAGGCCAGGGAGTTTACATACGGTCGGGATGAGTGACTGGGATATTCCGTGCAAATGCTGCTCACGCGAGTTGAAATTCGGTCCATACTAATTAGATTACTAGTCTTCCATGTAAGAGGTTATGTGTTCGTTTAGAGCTACGTCATTTAATTTGAACTAAAAAAGTGTTCCTGATTATCTCACATGTTTCCGTTAAGCGGTGGTATTTTTTACTAGGGTGTGTGAGTGGGGATATTTGGGTGGCTCTTAAGGTTGAAGTAAAGCAACTGTCTGTGGAGCACTGCACCCGGCTATACAACGTGAAGAACTCTTAGAAAACGTAGTAAAGTCACCATAAAAATTATCAGAACAATGCGATTTATGCTGTAGATGAAAGACGAATGTAGCTATATATTTTGCAACATTACAAAATATTTTACTAAAACATACTTTTTAAATGTAAAAAAAAAAAAACAATCAGTTTAAATAATCTGTATTTTTAACCAAATTTAAGTGCATTTCCATTTTGGATGCTTCGGATAACAGAATTTGCAAGAAAAACTAATTCGAGAAAGATCGTCGAAATATTTACTGTGACCATGTGTAATAAAGTCATAGTAATAATTATCATATCATTTTTATAATTAACTTCATTTACGTCAGTTTCTGCTGTAAATGTTTGTGACAAATGGACGCACATAAAAAATATAAAAAAAAAAAAATTTCCTACATCATTATTACAATTTTCTTACACATAATCATAATAAAAACTATGACGATATTCCGTGACGAAGATATTCTTGGAACTTCTGCTTTCTGAAGCATCTAAAATGGAAATACGCTTTAATTTGGTAAAAAACAGAGACTTTTTAATCGATTAATTTTTTACATTTAAAAATTATATTTTAGTAAAATATTTTAAACCGTTGAAAAAATATATACATTCAACTTTCATATACAACATTAATCGCACTTTTCTGAAATTTTTATTGTGTCGGTATTTTTTTTTTTTTTATGCGTTCTTCACGTTGAATAGTCGGGTGCAGTGCTCCATAGGCAGTTGCTTTACTTCAACCTTAAAATTGAAGTGAGTATGGTGCAGCGGCGGAATGAAGGGGCGGGGTAAATGGGAGATCTCCGAGAAAATCCACGGGCCAGTGGCATCGTCCTGCACGATTCTCACGTGCAAAAATCCGAGTGACTCCGCCGGGAGTCGAGCCCGGTTCACCTTGGTGGGAAGCGAGTAGTCTGACCACTTCACACCGCGGCCCCACTTGTAACTAGAAGAAGGACCACGATCAAGAGAACATTTCAATTATTTCCTGTTTGATACTGTAAATATTTTATAACGAACACTGCCAGTAATATTTATGTTTACAGCAAATATAGGAAAGTAGTTCAAGTTGACATATTTTTTATTTTTCCATTGGCTTATTTTTTGTTTTGTGAGAGTTTTTGAAATAATGTGTGACATACTGGCATACTTATGTTTCTATAAGTCTCAGAATATCACATGATATTACACGGATAACCGTAATTAAGTTAATGATAATTTTTATTAATATATATAAATTACAAATTAAAACCACTTTCCAATATACTAAGAATAAAATATCTAAAATAAACACTGGTCCATAAAAAAACAATAAATTATGTAGCTGAAAGGGCATAGCTTCTTATGTTAATTTGTAAGTGACCTTGAGACAAATGATATCCGTACAGTAAGCAAAATGTTTTTAGATATTTAAGTAAATAACTAAACTACAATCCCGCAGGAGAGTCTTGCAGCAGTAAACATCTCAATGCACAGTGGAAACTAAATTTCACATGGATTAAAATTGCGTACCGAACAAAAAAAAAAAACATAAATTTGAAAATGCTTCGAATGCTCTTTTGATATCGCTAGAAAATGTTAATACTCGAGAAGTCTTCCAAGCAAAATCTCTTATTACCAGTTTCATCATTGAAGTTCATCCTTGATTCCGAGAACTTGTCCGAACTTGATATAAGATCGTCACAGAATACTATTGCACCATTGAAGTTCGGAGTATGACTGGAGATCGAAATCGATATTATTTGGACCATCGAATATGGGGGTTCAAAGTCTCGATCCGAGATCAGAATAGTTTCTTAATGCCCTCTCGCGTATATTTATATACTGGAAAGAAACGTCGTCATATTTAAATTGTTTGGATATGGATACGGTTGTCGTTTATTGTTGTAAAATATACCTGGTGACATAGCAGAGGCTTAGAATTTTATCAATTTCTTTAATTTAAGACGTATAGTTGTTTTGTAAAGAGAGAATGATATTTACACATATCCCTCCGAGAGGACAGAACGAAAATCTGGAACACCCATTCAAAATATAAATAGCTGATCTTTTTTTCGATTCTAGTCACGTCAGAAAGTGAATCTCACGTCAAAATTTCCGCTCGTTGAAGAGCAGATGATGCCAACATATATGTAGTTTGACAATACGCTGACACATACTAGAAAATAAAATATTTTATTCGAAATATAAACATTATAAACAATTAAATATAATTCAGCAAAATTCGTACAATACTATACTGGAAAAATATAAAAAATGGGTAGCATTTGGTTCTGCTCTGCCCACTTAACTTCATCATAATAGTGGTATTAAAACTACTAATAGTGAGGTAGTAAAATGAGCCACTAATCTATCATAAAAGTTTTTCTTTTTGTCTAACATTAATTATACACTAACGTTGTGAAAAATCCAGCACCAAGAAGGATACATGCGACTAAACTGAACTTTATACTACAGATTAGATACAGAATTGATTAGCATTACAGAACTGTACATGGCATCGATCCTCGAGAATTCAGTATGGTGTGAAGCCCCCACGTGCTGCAGTCAGAGCCCCTAAACGTCAGGGCTTTGAATCAAAGAGGACCTGGATATTTTCCTGGGGAATCTCCCTTCACGCGGCTTGTATGCGAGTCCACAAGGCATCAACAGTGTTTGTTGGAGGACCGTGACGAACATGTTCGATGGGCGTCATGTCAGGCGAACGTGAACGCCAGAGAAGCAGTGTTACACGTCGTTCATTGAAGAAGTATTGCACATTTCTCGCCCCACGTGGCCTGGCATTTTCCTACTGAAGCATGGCATGTGGAGTTGCCTGAACGAGTGGCAGTACCTCAGGCTCTAAAACCTCCCTGCTGTGGAGGTTTTAGATGCAGTTCTCCAGTGCCGAGCCAACACTGTGGGCGAGGCTGTACGATCCGTTACGGCCATGCGGACAAGATGGCGGTCTTCCTGTGCTGTGGTCATATTGCGTGGTCCAGCACCCGCTCGTCGCTGCGTACAACCCTCTTCTATCCACTGGTTCCACACGCGCATCACTGTCATAGCAGCATGCCCTGTACGGGTCGAAATGTCTCGGTATGACAAACCCGTGTCCCGGAGATCGATCATTGTACCGTTTGAACTCACTCACATGCTGATAGGGCGTTCCTTTGACGTCGACGAGACATACTGGTACTTGCTATCACTTCTTTTGACGACTCTTCGTTGACAGAGCTTGGCATAACAGTGACGTTCCCTGTCACACACGAGAGGGCGCTGCTGGGCCTACGTGTACAATGTTCTACACAACACCCGAGTTTGGATTCATTCGGGCCATTCTTTCTGGGTGTTGCAATTTTCACAATCAATATTGTACTTGACCCAGGTCCCGATGGTGCCAACTCATTATTTTCTTTCTACTTTCAGTCATATTGATCTCACAAATATTCCCACGTTGCCCCCATTTGCGCCACATACTACCCTTCATATTGTCTATAATATATATTCCTTAACTTAACTTTGCCTTTCTCGACTTCTCACATCGTAAGTTAATTCATCCACCTGTTGCTTGCCCTTCACTTTCATTTTTCTTAACATTCTCGGCGACGTTCTCTTCTCTTCGCACACCACGCCACTTCAGTGTTCACCTTTCCATTCTTTCCTCCTCGACTGTCTTTCTCGCCTATTCTTTTAGCTTCTCGTACAGCATTTCCACTTGTAATACAAACCTTGGGAACGTAACTTTACATGTAGGTGTTCTACTTTTATCGCTTTTCTTTGTTACCCGTGTATACCCATCACAGATATTAGATTACTGATTACTAGAAACTCATTGTCTAATTAGAGAAGAAAAATTCTAAAATAAAATGACCCGCTTGTCATTTTCTTCCATTTTTATTTAACCCTCTACCGAGGTATTTAAACTTCACATCTACCTCTCCCGTTGTTCTCCGTCCCATTTATGGAACTATGTTTTTCTGCGGCAATTGAAATTCCTTCTCGCAAAATTTTATTCAACTAATTTCCAACACCTTCCAATTCATCTTATGCAAGTAATTGTTCCTTGAACTCAATCTTGATAATTATAAATAAAATGAGTCATTTTATGCAGTCTTCGCTTCTACTTTGCCACTTTTTTTTTCGCCAATACATCCCCTGCTGCCAAACAATAGGGGCTATACCAATCGTATTTCATTGAGGTATTTCAAACAAGACGTTATTTTCCCCTCCATCTTTCACACCTCTCATTATGTTCTTTAACTTTTACCGTAATGTTTCTACGCGTGTTATCATGTATTTCCTCGGAAATTTAGAAAAAATTGGTCATAACTCCTTCCACGTTCGCAATGCTTTTCTTGTAAAAATCACACTGTTCATCTCACTGATAATATCAGTTATATATCTGTTTTATTTCTGAGGCCATGTTACTTGAACGTCCACACTGATTTCACTTTGACTTCACTTACGATACCGTGTCTGTATCTGCTTCGCGCAATGGCGTGCTTGTTTTTCTACCTCACGTATGTTGCATTTCAATTTTCTTTGGCTTCTTTGTGAGATCGGTTTAGACACTCACGTTACATCCCTCTCTCCGTACTGTTTCCGGTATGCTATAGAACCACTGCATCCCAGCTTCTTCCACTGCTTGTGTTTGCTCGGCTGGGATATCAGAATGGGGTGTTCAAAACTTAAATCCACGAGCGCGATTCATTGTCACAATTTTTAATTATGCATTTAAGAAAAAAGGTGTTATCTATATCTGCAAGTAACAGTATCTACGGCCACGCATCTAGTTAAAGTTCATCTTCGTCTGCTGGAACGGCATTATCTGTGGCGTCTATTGTGATTATGGCGGCCGGAGCCTACTGCTGGTCCATCTTGTCACGCCGTCTGCTCGCTGAGGTAAGACGGATAGTTCGACGCTTCTCATTCCTCGAGTACGCGTCATGTTCGATAACCTCCCGAACGGTCGTCACAACTTCCGCTGCGGTGTTTCGCCTCCGTGACCTCGCCCTCTTTGCGCATGAGCTGGTGCGTTCAGACGAGCGCCGAAGTAAAGACTCGCCCACACCACAGCACCGTGCATGCGTCCCGTTTGTTTGGGGGTCCTCCCATCGACCTCGTACGCGGGATAACTGGACAAAGATACCGTTCAGAAATAAAATATCGTGCTCAAAGTGGAGACAGGAACTTTACTGTGGTAAGTATGTTCTACTTCAGCGTAATTGTTTCGCCACTTTAAAAATGTCCAAATCAAGGTCAAAGTTCAGACAATACATTTGCTTTGGTGAGTGATATTTAGCATCACTATTTATGAAAATTTAGTATTAGCCATTTCACGAGCTAAGAAAATACGGATTTTTTTTACATTTATGATAATTTTATGGTGATATTTATAATCCCAAGTCGTTATCTACATAAAAATACTTCGATGATGCCAAAAAACAAATATAAAGGCACTTAATTTTTACACTTGCGGCAATGATTTTGAACAATTCATTAAATCTTTGCATTAGGAGGTAGTTTTTATTTTTATTTCCACTGCGAAGCAGAAATTGGTTTAATATTTTAACTCGATTGGAGAAACAAACCACCAAACCTATGCTTAAATTTATGATTAGTAACCCCCGCTTTAATCCCTTCGATATAAATTGATAACCTATTGTGTCCTGAGAAAAAAATATTGTTAGAACTAAAAACAAAGCTGACATCATTGTTTTATCTGGTATGCAACCCTGAACAGTTCTTTTCGAAGGTAGCGGAGACAGCCTAAAAACCGGTAGTACAATTAACTGCCATGATCCAAGATCCTAAGATCTTGGTTCAAACATGATCTTCAGTCGAATCCGAGTTTCACTGTCCAAGTATTGCACCAACCCGACTGGCCGAGTTCCGATCGCAGATTACCTGAACTAAGTTCGGAACTAGGAATGGGATGGAACACTATTTGTGACTGGCTCTCATTTTGTGACGTCATGATCCAACTGTTTATTTTGAAGTTAGGATAAAATTAATGAGTTTATGTCGTCATTTTCTATAAGACTAGTATTTTTTAACTCCGCGACGGCAATCACGCGGAAACTCGGTGATTGGCTGGTTGATGTCCGAACAATGTCATAATGGTGTAATATGATTGCTTCAATGGGAATATGGTGTCATAAAGTTTGCATACGCACGCGTATATTATAAGCAATTTTGGGGGGGGGGGGTTCATCTGAGAGGCTTAGTTTGACAACGGCTAATGTGAAAGGTGGATCGTCTTGGCTAGCTTCTACGCCAGGTAATGCATGGCCAGTAGTGGACTGGATATTGCCCGGCAATGGTTTCTCGCCATCGATTTCATCTTCGAGTGAGATGTCTCCTGTTATACCAGCGTCGTCGACTTCTTCAGCTGTGATGTCTTTGTCCCTATCAGCATCTACTTCCACCAGTGCAGTGCCGTCGTTTCAGATTGGTATAGTGCCATCGACTTCTTCAGCTCTGACGCCTACGTAATCTTCAATGAGACATCGAACTTTTCTGCTGAGGTACCTAGAACACCATTGCCAGCGTTGCCTGCTTCCTTAACTCCAGCACCTACATCTCCAACAGGTCCGTTCGAGTGTTTGCCTGAACCACTACGTCCCCATCAGTGTCAGTTTTGTGATAAGACATTTCCTTTCGGTCAAAATGTACGGCGACATGAGCACTTTAATTGTGCCAAAGATCCCTGTCTATCATATTTGTGTGACAGGTGCGGCAAGCTTTCCAACCATGCAGAAGTCTCTTGTGACTTCGGTACACGTCCTCAAAAGTTTGGTTACCTACATAACCAGCCCTGAACAGTGCACCAGTGTAATAAATGTCCCGATATTTTCGAACAAGGTCACCACGAGTGTGAATAGCGAGATGCATGAAAGACTGTAACCTACAACATAGTTGCATATATTGAGATACATGTATATCGAAGAATATTGTACTGTTTTTTTGAGGGCATGAAAGACAATTGAATAAAAAAAGCCTGTAAATGCAATTTTCTTTTATTTCACGTTTCTCTAATTTTCCAGAATATAGTTAAATATTAAAAATCACAGAAATAAAATTCATTTAACTAAAAATTATTGTATAAAATACCATTGTACATAATGGACAATTATTTAATTATGAACAAATACTTTTTAAAATTGAATAGTTAACATTATTTTATCAAAAATAAATATTTAATAAATTATGCAGGTAGTCAAAGTCCCGCATCATGCATGCAGGTATACCGTTGATTGAAGAAATATATATTTTGAATTAGATGAAAAATTACAAATTTTTCCTATGTCTATAAATATGAGTTCCGTCACCTCACCTGGCTGCTGAATCGAGAAATTAACGCTACATATGTGTTGAAATTAAAATCCAACAAGGAGGGCGCCGACAGCGCAACCTATACTTTAAAAACCTAAACAAATATGGCTGGAGGCAAAATCAACAACTCGCCTGGTGGCGATATTGATTATTCATACACCAGCACCATCTAGGTGATGTAAAAGTAAACATATGAAATGCAATATGGCGTCCTCCAAAAATATATAAACAAATGACAAACGAAAAAAACCAAGGTGGCAGCATATGATAGAATGAGTATTGGTGGAGGGTGATGGGGTGGAGACCTGCCGACTAAACAGCCAATAGCAATTGGTTGTAGGGGTCAGTCGTCTGCTGGGCGTGGTGCTAGGGAAAACCTCCAAAAATGTTAGTTTTTTTAAATAATTTTTAATAATGAATATTTTAATAATATACTTTTAATAATATAAATTATATGGAATTTTGGGGGAATTTTTGGTTTTAAAATTAAAAGGTCACCTGGGTTAAGGTCAAGGTTCAAGGTCACCTGGATCCAACATGGCGGACAAGATATTAACCAGGGGTTGGAATTACAGACCATGAACAACTCCGAGCTCCGATCCCAGGTCCCAATGGAGCCAGCTCTTCATTCTCCTTCTAATTTTGAATTCCACTAATTAATTTAATGTTAGATCTTACGAATATTTAAAAGCATATGCTGTGAGATATGTTTATGATAAATTTATTTTATTTATTCGGAGTGAGATAATCAATCCAATATTCTTCTTTTTGTATGAATTATTAAATCGTAAATATTAATTCTCAAAATAAAATACTGAATTCCAAAGGTATCAATTACATTACATGTTAAGGATGTGGAAAATAAATAGAGATGTAATTTATATTACCGTATGTTCGGGTGTAGAGATAAAACCAAAAATTATTAGTGGTCAGAGGTTCTTTAAATTCTTGAAGTATATACTGTTAATTTTTAAGAATTTCTAAACATCTCTATTATTTTAATCAGTGACTTCTGCTACGTTATGATTTTACGAAGACAAGGTCCCTCGAAACTACGTCATAGATCTATAGACTTTTATAAACAATATATGTTCTGACAAGTTTTTAAGTAAGGAAAAGTCGTGTTGTATGTAGAGTAACTGTTGCGAAAAACTTAATAAGTGTTTTACAGGAATTGTCAAATGTGGAGGGGGCCGCGGTGATATAGTGGTCAGATTACTCACCTACCACATAGGTGAACCAGCTTCGATTCCCGGTTAGGTCGCTCCCGGATGTTCGCACGTGGGAATCATGCTGGATGATGCCGCTGGTCGGCGGGTTTTCTCGGGGATCTCCCGTTTCTCCCGCCCTTACATTCCTGCGCTGCTCCATATTCGTAACACTTTATCGATGACAGAAAATACGTTCTATATTATTGTATCTGTGTGTTTCATTTGTACCTTAACGTCTTATGATGTTTACTGTTTCCTTTCAGAAGAGTGAAATGTGATACAGCACATGGTGGTTTGGTGTTAATCTCCTTTTCCAAAAATATGAAATAAAGTTCACATTTTTGTTTAAGTAATAGATGCTGTTTCCATTATGTAGTGGTTCGCTAACTTCGACTCAGTTACTTTTATCAGGCACTAACTTTTAACTTAACTTAGCTACCTAGTCACCAAATGATAACAAGTTATTATTCTCAAGGCACTAAGTTTTAGCTTAACTTAGGGAAATCTTGGCATACTAAATCAAACTTACCTTCAGTCGATTCTGAAACTCACTTTTCCATGTGGAAGGTGTGGGTGCGCTACGAGTCAGAGGTCCTGACACGGAAGGGCAGCCTAACTTTTCGTTTATTTTCGTTTTGTATATCTGTCGTTTCTATTTCAATTAAATACGTTGAGTATAAGTTAGTTCTAAGAGTTAGCCATGGTTTGTTTGCAGTTTTGTAATTACTGTTCTTCTCGGTTCTCGGGTAGGAGGTTTTCGGAATTAATAACTGCTATGTCAAAACACCCAGTTTGAAAGTCTGAGTGTTAGTTGACTGCCAACGGAAGAAGCTTACATTTAACCCCTGAATCGTTTTTGTAATATTATTACTTTTACACATCTAGGCATTCAGTGTTATGTTATTTAAGTTTTTTTAAGTTTTTTTTTTTTTCTGTGATTTGAGCATTATAGGAGAGTAAGTTAAACGTAGTTTTTGTAGACACCCCAACCACTTTCAGCTTAATTATAGATCTAAGGTACTGGGGTGATTACGTTGTAAGTATAGAACAGAGGCTGAATAAACTCTTGAAAAGCTTTCATAGAACTATATAAATAAGTGTGTGAATCCTCATATGCATGTATTTATACATACACAGTAGTATAGGCTACTCACGGTAAAGTGAGCACTTTTGAAAGCTCTGTTATTTGGATTAATAGCCTATAAACATATTTTATTTTTGCCTTAGACATTAATTTCCAAGTGCGGTGAAATCTAAATACTACATTTATTACTTATATGGCAATATTTCTTTTAAAATAAATATAAAAAAAGGACTGAAATTTAAAAAATGTAACTAGGGCCTCGAAAGTGCTCACTTCACCGTGAACAACCTATAATAGCGTTATGGCGTTCTGAAGGCATGGATGATCAGGGAATGCGATGCAGGATTGGCCTACCATCGTGGTTGACGTTAATACCAAGGTCGCGGTCGTCTCTTTGGTGCCACCATATTTGTCTAAATTACTGACCCGCAACCACCATGTTGTGTGCGAGTGACCCTGTCTTTAACACCACTGGCATAAAACAAAAATAAGTGAGAAAAACCGGAAAAAAAAAATACAATTTAACGGAATATATTCCATAACTGACCCCTAATCACCACTTTGGTTATGGATGACCTTGGCCCCAGTAACCTTGAACTCAAAAATTTGACACAACCGCAAAAAAATCGAAAAACTTTTATAATCGAGAAAAATTTACATTACTGACCTCGAGCTCCAAGTTGACACCAGTGAACAACTAAAAAAAATCGAGAGAATTCGTAAAATATAAAATTATCTTTAAATTTAGAAGCCAATTATTTTACTGGCCCCGACCGATATGTTGATGTGCGCGACGTTAACCTCTGACCTCAAAACATTTAGAAAAATCATAAAAATCTAAAAATAAATTTCGGAACAAATTACATTAGTGAATCTGAACCCCATGTTGGATGTGGGCGACCTGGATCTTGACCCCAGTAATCTTCGACTCAAAATCTGAAGAAAAAAATATATATATTATTTAGGGACGAATTATATAACAGATGCCAAATAACATGTTTAATGTGTGTGGCTCTGAGGTTTCGATTCTCCTAAAGATTACATATCACAGTCACTTTCTGATGATGACCATCAGCAGCTGACTATTTATTTGGTTATCTTCAACACCTGTACCAAAGCGAATTATTGGCTTTTCGTACCACACATCCCTCCTCATTCACACATGTCACCACCACACAACTCGACTCTCCAACCCCCTCAACATTTACTCACCATATCTCGACTCCCTCATTATCCACCCATGCCACCAACCCACCACCCGACTGCCCACTCCCTCACCCTAAGTCGCCATAGCTCGACCACCTCACAATTTACTCGCCGTAGCTCGACCCCACCACCATGCAGATTTGCCATCAACCCACCATACGACTCTCTAACCCCCCTCACTGTCCGACCCCCCAACCATTACCCCCTAACTGCCGAGACCCATTCCCTCTTTTTCACTCCAGCTAGTTCCTTTCACTCCATTTACTCACTAATAGATCAATTCATTAGCCCGTTTCCCTTCACATGCATCAATCAATGGCGATTCCTTATCTGATTACTCGCTAAATTTCGATTCCGCCTCCCTCCACCACCAACCATGCTAATACCCTCCTACACTACAACAAATGCAGCCATCTTCATTTACTCATTTTAATTGGACCCGCTCAACCCCTACCACTATATTTCATTGGCTATTTCGTCAGCACTCAACACCACCTCACCATCACTTGTGATTGGCTGTTGGCCATTCAACATCGCGACCTTTGAAGATAAATAATGTGGCTAAGTCGCTGTATGCTACAGTTATTCGTCCGATGGCACAGGTGATACGTCATTTCCTCTCTCCTAACCCTCATAGCTTTACTTCTCGTAAGCAATATTGCGTTTGTCACTTCCAGCCCAAAATACCTGTTATTATCGGCAATGATAGTAATTAAACTAATATTTTCACACCAAAGTAAAAGTCTGCTCAAATTTGAAGTACCTGTTCGAACCAGCGATCTATTGGACCGTAGAAATCATGGTGAGGAGTTCCTTTAATGTTGTGTCTGCGTCCGGCCCATGTCCCGACTTCTTCTGTTGTGATACCATCGCTGACTCCAGCTGGACTGCTTATGTTGTCGACGACGCCGTTCTCAAACCGTTAGGATTAATCCCTTGAAACTTGTTATGTACAAGAAAAGCATAAGCTAAATCAGCTTGATATATGCTTATATTTTCTCGGTCCTTTACTGTGTAAGGTTAATTGGCCAATATTTTCGTATCATTGGCGATCGAGTAACATACGAACAGATCAACTGACCACGCAAAATAGCCATATCAAGCAAACATACGAACCAACCATACACGCTGACCTTAAGAACCAACGATAACAGCCAACCATATGTATCGACCATGTCAGCTGACCAAACGAACCACCCATACCAGCTGGCAATAAGAAGATAACATACGAGCCAGCGACTCACTGCACCCAAAACCGACTCCACCTAAAACAGAATCCACCCAAGACAGACTCTAACCAAGACTGACTCCTGAAGAGACATTTTCTTTTTAAAACTGACATAAACAGTGTACAAGACCAACCAGCAAGAACAACTTTCCATGCCTTCCAACAGACGATAACGGCCAATCTCGAAACAAGTCGCCTATACGAACATCATTGCTAACCTTCTTTGTGCAAATACTTCGCAAGTACTTTGCAAATCTGCGCATTAGTTTCACATAATATCTCATCCACAGCTGACCATCACTAATGGCCATACCAGCAGACAGACCAAATTGACTAATCATACAGACAAACCATTGTTAGCTGGACATAACAGAAGACCGTACCAGCCATCCAGGAAAACCAACCAGGCCAGTCAACCATTTCGACAAACCATACCGGCCGACGACTGACCCAAGACTGTCTCCTGCCGAGACCAACTCCTGTGAAATTGAACGAGAAGAACAATGAACAAGACCGAATAGCAAGATAAACAATCCATACCAAACAACTACACCCGCGAGCAAAGACGAACAATCTCGAAACAGTTCTCCTAATACGAATCTCTTTGTATACATCTTCGTTCAAAAACTTCACAAATATTAAACAAATTTCGCAAATCATAGAAAAATTTCGCTTAACATCTGACCCACAACTGACCATACCAAAGTACCATACCAGCCAACCAATCAGATTAGCAAACCATACTTACCAACATACTTGCCAATGACTTAGTCCATCAAAGACTAACTCCACACAAGACTGACTTATCCCAAAACTAACTCCACCCAAAACAGACTTCACCCAAGTCTAACTCTTCCCAAGACTGATTCCCCTCAAGATTGAACTGACTCGACTTAATGAAGAAAGAACAATGAGAAGATGGAGTTTCCATAAGTATATATGGTCGAGAAGGGGCTGAAACTGCATAACTCGAGGGGGAGGGGGGAAGTGTACATAAAGTGCCGGGGTTTCCTCGCCTAATATAATTATATAAACATTACTTAAACACGTTTTTTTAAATATTTTTAAGATTTATTATTGTATATATTTTTGTTAATTTCTTTCTTTTTTTTTTTCTTTTTTTTTCCAGAATGAGTGCTGTGTGGAGCCATTTTGGTATGAATCAGCCTCGGCAGGAGTTGGTCTCTATGTGAGAGTTCAGTATTGTGCATATTCACCCCCATGTTGAATTAGTTATACAGAGTCTTAGGTGTAGTCAGTCTTGCATGGAGTCAGACTCGGCAAGAGTCATTTGTAACACCTAACAAGTCTATACTTGTTTTATTTATTATTTTCATAATTTTATTGTCGAGATACGAGAAAACTGTCATACTTAATTTGAAATCATACATTTCTTTATATAACCTAAAAACCATAATGTTGATGGAGTGAGAAATATTTATTTATTATATAACTATTTTATTGAACGTTAAAAGTTTATCTCCCATCGGAAATGTGAGTTACACGTAATTAGAAGAAAATTTAGTTTTAAAAACAATTTGCAAATATATTATTTTTTTGTCAGAGAGAAATTAGCTCACATTTTGTTATGTTAAATATTATAATTGTATCTACACGATGCAACACTAACTAGCGTATGAGAAGAGCGTATTTTAAACGAGATGATGGAAAATATTTATTTTCTCGGTGAATGTCTTCAAATATTATTGGAGAAGGACAAGTTATGTTATTTATTTTCTCGGTGAATGTCTTCAATTATTATTGGACAAGCTATATAGGATATTTCGCTAGGGCTACGGTGATCCTTAATGAATCCAAATTGTAATAAACCAGGTATGTACGGTTGTCCGAAGACGTGGCGTGATGTTTGAAGACTGGAAGAGGCCTGTGTTCGGACGACAGCCGTGTATTGAAATGTTAGATACGGTTCGCCCTCCGCGTGCATATCATGCGAGTGTTCTAAGACTGTAACATCCACATATAAGTCAATTAGCTTCTCGCTTAGGGAAGAATTTTTTTATTAAGAACAGAAGAGGAAGCGCAACACCGGTAAAGATTTTGGCATATATATATATATATATATATATATATATATATATATATATATATATATATATATATATATATGTGTGTGTGTGTGTGTGTGTGTGTGTGTGTGAGTGTATGTGTGTAAATATATACACATATATATGATTATGTGTGTGTAGGTGTGAGTGTTCTAGTGTGTCTAGACGATGATCAGCATTTTTCAGTTCCAGCTGAGTCTGAACACATTCAACAGCGTGCAACTTGTTTCCATTAAACTTTTTTTTCCCACATTCAAATAAAATTTTAATACCGGTTGCACAATTTTAACACGAACTCCCTGAACGACACAAGAGATCTTTCGATTACATGCTCGTGATTGAATTAATTTTATTTTGATATTTTATTTCAATCAAGTAATTTTACGACAAATGCTAATTTACATATTCGCCCTGCTCAGATACAATATTCTGCTAGCTAGTGTCGGTTATCAACTACTGTATGATATTTTTAATTATAAAGCAAACCCCTCTAAGCTTGGTGTAATCAATACTTTAATTTTATTTTTGAAGTCCAAATCAATGCTTGTATGTGTCACTTGTACTATCATTCTATTATTCTCAAACTTAATTTCGTCGTATTTGTTAAATAATATAGGTATTCAGAGCTGTCACTGTGTCCATTGCCAGTAGTTAATCAGTAGCTAGCTGTTTTATTTTTCAGGCTTTTCATCTACGGATTGCTGAGCAAAGACTTTGTAAGAATCTGCCAGGTTGTACTAACTGAAAAGCTGAAATATGGTAAGTTTTTACTAGTGGTCACATACATTCTGGTTCCTATTTCCATTCGTTTGTTTGCAATGTTCACCGGGCAAGAAATACTTATCTCACGAGATACACACGAGATGTCACACTGCCAATATACAATATATTATTTATCGCTACATCGCATAGTTAAAAATTGATGGCTACATATGTGGCCAAGCAGTTCAAACTGGTTGCTGCACTGAGGATTTATGAGTCGGGGCTGGGAGCTTAGGACTCCATACTACCTACCTAAGGTGTACTAGCCCAATAAATTACAAAGGTTTCCAATGCACAACTACTGACACGATGGCAGAATTGAATGTCAGTCGAAACATAACACCTGAAACACCATAATGTACGCTTTTATACAACATAACAGTTACTCTGGCACAGGCTGAATAGCAGAATATCCAACCAAACACATCAGGCGATAACACCATGGGTAACTCACCTCCTACACTGTTGAAGCTGATGGTAGCTCTTATCGAGCAACAGTCTAAAGAAATCAGAGAACAAGCGAAAATACAAGCACAGAGGCTAGAACAACGGTCTAGAGTGGAAGCCAAGGAAGGTACGATACAGGGAGAAAGACTTGAACAGCGAATTGCAGAACAGGTTTAAAAGCTTCAGAACACCATTAACAAAATACATGAAGTCATGCAGGCATAATTTAGTGCTCAGATCACACAAATGAATAAAAACATTACCACCTAGATTTATCATCTACATGCCGAGTTAGCATCTATAAGTACTAGACTAGAAAATACGACTGATCGATTAAGAGAGGACATAGCCAAGACCAAGGGTGAGGTAGAGTTTGTAAAAGAGCAGTACTCGATTCAAGAGGCAGATGTCGAGCAGCGTATAGCAGCACTAGAAAAAACACTGGCGAGCTCCAGCAATGTAAATGAAGTAGGCAAAAGGATGTCAGCCAATTAGACTCCTTTGATAGACATATTTATCAACGCTCCTGCCAAGCGGAAAAATAAGCTCGTGTAGAAAGGGCTAAGGCAGAGGCCAGAATAGCCTAGGTCGAAAAACAGGTCACGCGTGCGGAGGAGAAAATTGCGAGAGTAGCGGCCTCAATACGAGATTTGTAGTTAGGGACACAACACAGAGTATTGTACAGAACAATCACCAAGACAGTTCTCCTCTACCTAACTCTCCACATGCCACGGTAGATCTCAACAACTCCTACAGTCATGCCCCTACTGCCCCCTCAATGAACACACTGATATACGACCCGATTAAGTTGGCGCCGAGCAAGTGCCTACTTTTGAGGGAAAGCTAGGAGAAATCCCGGTAAATTTTCCAGTCAAATTGAGGAGTACTCTAGCATATATGCTGAATCCAAAAAAAAAATGTTTAGCCCACTTTTGGAACAGGAAAATACAAGGGATTTTAAGGGCTCAATTGAATGCAGAGCAATTTGTGCCAGGAAAAGGCAAACTTACCTAAGCACATCCACCGGAAATCTATTAGCGTTTCTGCAATCTTGAACAGCCATTATTGGATGAAGTATTCGTTGCTATGATTCTAAATCAACTATCGTTCCGTTACAACGTCCACTGGACAGGCCGACATGGCGCGAGCCTAGCAACTTTTAGGGAAGACTTATTGGCATTTAAGTGTATTGAACTAATGCAACGCCAACGAAGTAACCACGAGGTAGATCCACAAACAAACGCCAAGCGCCCACTTCATTTGTATCAGGCACATGCGAACTGGAAGTTTAGAGATCCTCCCAGATATGATCGCAATAAAAGAGTAAATGTTTTATGGAGGAAGCTATTTTATTACAGTCGTCCAGTCTCTTGGGAAAATTTCCCCTTGTGTGTATAGCGGACGTAAATATTTCTATAGAGGCTCATTTAGATGAGAGTTAGTTAAGAGATTTGGACGGCTCTTAACATCCAGGTCTTGAGAGCCGATGACAGTTATTGATATGAGTATGGAGCAGCGCAGGAAATAAAGAGCAAGGCAAATGGGAGATCCCCAAGAAAACCACCGACCAACTGCATCGTCCAGCACATTTACCACATGCGAAAATCCGGAGTGACCTGGCCGGGGATTGAACCCGTATCGCCTTGGTGGGGCTCATTTAAGAGAGGAGGCAGATTTGAGGTGCCCATAGAGTATTAATGTGACGAGGAAATTAGGCTCGACGATGGTAACAGTAACAGAGCTAAAACTGCCTCTCCATTCCCTCTGCGGCGTAACATCGACGAACGGAATGGGACTAACCGTAATTCAGCCGACTCCCACACCCATCAGACTAACAGACATAAAGATTGTTCGCTTAGGAGAGCCCACACAGAGCAAAGTGTTAGTGATAACAGAAATGAGAATGGTGAATCGTATCTACCACGATCACCCTATCGACAAAGCAAAAATTAGTATGCACACTTCAGGGAACGACCCCTTCACTGGACCCGCTAACTCCTCCATTCATTCCAGCGCTCCAATTAAATAATATTGTCAGAAATCACGAAGCAAATAATTACGGTAACAATAAGCACGGGAAGTTAAACTACAAGGGTTGAGGGAGTATGGCTTCCAATCGCTGACTGTAGAAATGGAAGATAACACAAAAGTGTCGAATGAGCACCAGATTGACAATATTAATAATAGTAATGAAGCATCAGAAGTATCAAGAGATATTTAAGTAGGGGCCTGCAGACAGTATTGAGCCGCGGTGCTACTGGGTCCGGATTGTACCGGACCAGACATGACTTGACTGTACCGGACTGGATCTGAGTACTGACAGTATGTGCCACAGCCGACGAACAGAACGGACCGGAGTTTGCCTCAGGCGAGTGGTTATGGTATGTTCCAAGGTAGCATTGCTTAATTTAAGTTCGGAATCTGATTCAGATAACCAGCAATGGGTACATTGTTTGGTACCGGCAAAAAGGAAAATTATATGGCTAAGCCCGTACGTTACACAACGTGAAATATTTAATGAATATCATACATTGGTGAAGGACCTGTGACAGAAGAGCTACTTTAGATTAAGCAAGTCCCAGTTCGAGAATGTTCATGACATAATTGCTGCAGACATCAGTAAGAAAACCACGAACTGGCGTATACCAATTTGTACCAAAGAGAATCTGGCAGTCTGGTTAAGGTGTATGAGAACTGGGGAAAGTACCATATTAGAGACATGTTATGTGGTAACAGAATTAGAAGCAATCAGTAATGTTTACATTATTGAAAGAATACATTGCACATCGAATGGAAATCCTTAAGCTCGAATGCGCAAGTAACACAAAGAGTATACAAAGGAACTAACATAACAATTTTATGTTTTTAAAACATTCATTGCGTATACCTAACATTTATATTACGCACTGTACATGTAGTCTTTCATGACACTTGCGAACTGTACATTGTAAGTGGTGCTATCATGCACAGATGCTGGTTCCTTTATCTGTACATAATCTCCAGAGCTGCTTGCCGATGTACAAGATGCTTGATGATTTAATGCGGATTAAAGTTGCGAACGGTTCTCCGTCGTGTCTTCAGCATTTGAGACCACAGAAAATAATTTACGCTTCAGTACTTTCTGTAAGTCGGGTGCTAGTTCATTAGTTACAGCATACATGTAATCAAATAAAAGTTTCATCCCATCTCGAGGGCTGGAGAATGTCACGGTGCCACCTATCTCTTTCTTTACTGCTTTCTTCTCTAGCTTATGCCTGCTGTACAAGGAGATTCATGGTAGGATCACATGTTTTACGTTTTTTGACATTATATTGAGTCACTGCAGCTGCTTCAGACATACCTTAGGCACTGTTTTCCAACTCATTGTTGTCAGCAACATAATTACTCAAATTTGCATTGTTGTCTGATATGTCGGGTTCGTTTGCTTCACTACCTTCCCTACATTGATTGGTGTGTCTGGGCATATCTTTCATGTACGGTTTAAGGCAATCCATCTGTTGAGAATATTTCCATGGTTTTAGGGAAACAGCAGGGTCCCCACTTCTGGTGCTTGCTTTCAAGCTCTTCACACTGTTTCTGTACGCATCTCGTAGCTTGATCCACATTGCCTTGACCTCGTCACCTGTAAGAAAAATATACATACTTGTCATCCACTACAGCAACAATGGCTGGCAACGCCTTTCCCCTTCCTTGTTATGTGTGTCAATGGTTCAACATTAAACAGGCATTTAGCTGTTCTACTTTACTCTGCTCTTAAAACGAAATAAGGGGCCATGGTGGTCGGGTGACTAGAGCGCTCGCCTCCTATCAAGGCAATCCGGTTCGATTCTAGGTGGGGTCAATGCCAGTTTCCGCAATTGGGACCCATGCTGGGACGATGCGGCACATCGGCGGAATTTCTCGGGAATCTCCCGTTTCCCTCCACTCTTCATTTCCAGCAGGTCACCATATCCACCTCGTTCAATATGCTTTGGTTCTCCATACTTAAGATGGTAAGAGCCACCCAAACCTATCAACTCAACTTGCAAGAGGATGAATGGAAAATTAATGTATCTAAATTTGTTTCAGGTTCCTAGCTAATGCAAATTCATTCAAATCACTGGAATAAAGCTATCGGCTAGGACACAGGAGTGTGTCACGCGTTGTTGGTGAAGTTTGCGAAGCTATATGGTCCCGTATGTAGCCTCGTAAGATGCCTGAGCCAAATGCAGAGTAATTTAAGGTTGTATCTGAAGACTTCAAAAACAGGTGAAACTTTGATCACTGTGTTACGCCCCTTTAGGGCGTAACAAGGCTAAAGGAAGGCAAGGAGAAATATGCACATCATTAAAAAAATTCAAGAAAGCATGGACACCAAAATTCCACAATCAATGCAAACATATTGAATCCCATCTATACATTATCACCATGAACAACAACTTAGCAACTTAATTTGAAAAATATAAATTACATTTGTAAATTTATGTTGCTTGCTACCAATCGGTGATCTAGGGGAAGGAGAGAACACACATGCACTGGAACAAATAGACTAACAACAATATTAATATATCCTGAGAAATCACCCAACCTGAATAAACATTTGTGAAATCCAATTAAAAAAGGTAAAATGACTCCCTGAGTAAAGCAAGCACCATTACAACTATAAGAGTAAAGTACGCCTGATGCTTCAATAAAAAGTACAACATGGAATACTAATTTCAAGAATACCGTTGGGAAGGAGCAAAAACCCTTATCACACTTTACCATGAGCATAAAGGCACGCCATAAAATATCCACTAAACTCAGTGGCAGTAAAATTATTTTTGTAAATCGTTATCCAGGACACCATTCCTACAGCACGCCAAAAAAAAAAGGAAGAATCCGCCTCTTATAAACATTCCCATAAAATATCATTTTGAAAATTGACATATCAAAACATTGAAGAAACACTTCCCTAATCCACATACACAAAAAAAACACTACTAAAAAGGAAACACTAGCCCCAGAATAACAACTACGTTCATTGCAATACTTAACTTGAGCAGTACTCATATTACGCGAAAACGCGTCTAGCATGCTGAAGCCCCGAAATACGAAGTGGTGTAGACATGATTTATCGTAAACTAGCCAGCGCAACTCGATGAGGAACTCTGCACATTTGCTCGGGCTGGGTACGAACATTTATACGCAAAAACGGGGCTCGGGAAGGTTAAGGAGGCGGCGGTAACAGCGGAGAGTCGTATGGAAGGTGCCAAGTGTACGAAGCTGAACTCGTTGCCAGTAGTAACCACCAGACAGTGCTCGGCCGCGCCAGAAGTGCCGCGCGCCTCTCTTCAGTATAGCTGAGCGCTAGGAAGCGTTCAGACGTTTGCCACCTCGGGAGGGGGGGTGAGGAAGAGAAACAAAGTGCCTTTTTCTGCAGCAAAAATATTACGTCTTCAAATAGTAACCGCTCTTCAAACAAAATACAAGTTTATTAATTTCAGCTACCAAACGCAGGCGTGGCAAATAACCAAGCAGACACTTGCTAACCAAGTCCATTAACGACATGTAGTTCCGTAAACACACAGACCTCATAATATCAACATTGAATGTTTCTCCAGAAAATTGTAGGCATCGCACAATTCACCAGCTGGCGGGACGAAAAATGAATCGTTCAGGCAGGACAGCCTTTGGCATGACAGGAGTACTCACATAAAATTGCTTGAGTTTGATAATTGACACTTGTGTCAAACTTGAAGCAGGGCTTCAACTGCATCGGTGATTTAGACGGTAAGCACGTATAAATTAAAGCACCTGCCAATACAGGGTCTGCTTACTTTAACTACAAGAAAACGTTTTCTGTAGCGTGATTGGCATTAGTGGATGGAAGTACAAATTTACTATGGTAAACATTGGTACAAAAGGACGTTTCAGTGATGGTGGAGTATTTGCAAGCAGTTTCATTGGAGAACGCTTATGTGAGGGGTGTAATTTACCTCCTGATGATGTCTTATATGAAGGATGGATGAAGATACCTTATGTTGCTGTTGCAGATGAGGCTTTTCCTCTGTTAAAACATGTCATGAGTCCTTGCCCAGGGATTAATTTGAGCAGAGAGCGATCAAACTATAATTACAGATTGTCACATGCACGACAAGTTGTAGAGAATGCATTCGGTATTTTGGCTGCTCGTTGGAGAGTGTATTACAAACCTTTGGAAATTTCTGTAGAATTGGTCGACGAAGTTGCGAAGGCAACTTGTGTTCTCCGCAACTATCTGTTGAATACAGATGGCAGTGAAACCGTGGGCAACAATCTACATGAGTTTCAACACAACATGGAACGACTACAAGTATTGCCCAGAAAAAAACAGCACAGAAGCTTTTCAAGTGCGGGATTCATTTATGTCGTATTTTAACTCTAAACATGGTCCAGTACCATGGCAGTGGGATATAGTTTTAAAATGACAACAGTCAAATAAGTAATGTCAACTTATTGGACGACATTAACATGAAAGGTCTGCCGAACATGTTATTTTAATGTTTTTTATATTAAGTGTATAATGGACAGTATAAGAACACACTTTAACCCTAGCTGACACAGACTGTTCTATTGTCGCAGATCTTCTAGTGGTTATATTTACAATGTTACTATAGTTTAGAATTATTTTTACTTTGATGCTATTGATTGACGGTTGCAATGTACTTTCACAGTAAACACATATACACTTACCGGAATGTATTCCGCATTTTGTCGCTATTTCTCCCCACACCTTGGCTTTCAGCCTAGAATCGTTGTATTCTGCATCCTCCGTATCGTACAGTACTTTGTACGTACGTACCGATTCAATCAGCAATTTTTCTGTACACATTTCTCCCTCCATTGTATCTAACGTAGTAGTTGTCGTTATGAACACACTGCAGCGGTGTCGTGGTGGGGGAACCTGAGTCAGGTCACTTTCCCGTCCGAGGCTGGACACCACCGGAGTCAGGTCTGCAACTCCAGTCAAGTGCAGTCATGTCAAGTAGCAATGGCGCCGCCTACATGAGCACATATGCGAATGGGATTTTACGCCAGACTCCTCTCAAGTCTCGTCTAGTCAAGTCCGGTCCCAGTGGCGCCGCGGCTTTACTGGAATAGACCGACAGGGAATTTCTGCTAAATGAGCTATTTGACGAAATAGTGAATTCACAGGAAACCTTGTGTACCGAGTAAATTTTGAATGGGTGTGGATTACAAGCACCAAGTCTCCTAGATAGTGGCTCCGAAATTACCTGCATTTCTGTGGAGCTCTACCTCATTATTTTGGCTACCGGGTACAAATTCACCAGCATACCTAAACCACATTTGAGAATTAAAGGTGCAACATTAAAAATTAGTTCACTAGTAAACCTGCAAATTTAACTAACTATTGAATATTTGGGCAGCTCAGATACAGTAACAGCTTTAGTGATAAAGAGACTATGTAATCCCCTTATCCTAGGCGCAGAATTCCTGACACATTACAATATTGAACTGGATTTCGTAAGCAGGATTGTTAGTGAAACATGAACCCAGCCGCAGTGCCGTGGCTTCACTAGTTAGCTGGCTGTTTTCTGACATTTTAGCCGGTCTCCTGAGACACAACACGAGATCCGGCATCTTGAGGCTCATTGTATGGTAAATGGCATTTCGCCTTTAAGTTGAAGACTAAAAAAAAAAACACTAGAACCACCTAGCAGGGGACATCGGAAAAAAAGATGGTGGTTCACTATGATAGTGGACATCGGAAACAAAAATGGCAGCTACCAGTGAAACAATCTAGCAGACTGCATCGGAATCGACATTAAACAAGACTGCTGCCATGATAAAAACATGTTGGCGGCCCAAAATAAGATGGCAAACAAATTTATTTAACGTAATAGTCATCCTATGTCAAGGTCAAGATAAAATCATAGGTGGCACCACCCTGACCGGAATGACAAAAGTAAAAAGCGAGAGCGGGGCGTATGTGATCAGGCCGAGGCAATCCTATGGTCTCAAAAGATAATACCAGTTGTCCCCGAATCGGCTATTTCTAATTACTTGAGTTTTATTTTAACATTCCAACGAAGCTTACATTTATAATACACGTTCATTACTAAAGTATAAAATATTAATTACGAGGCATAAACATTGCTGTTCATAAGGCATCGCATTTTGTAACACACAGAATAATGAGAAGCAAGGTCGCCTTACGAACTCGTGATGTACTATTTGGACCGTGGTACTATCTATCCCGCCCTCCTCCACAATTGTCAGCAATTTATTTTATTTATTTATTTATTTTAAAAAGACAAGCATCCATTTCAAATAATATATTGTGTACAGAATATCAAAGTCTGCACCTGAAGCACGTGTAAGCAGGGCATGCTTCGTACCTCCAGACATGGCAGATACCGTGACGCTGATTCCATGAACATTTGACTGATGGACCAATCTGTAACAGTCTTTTAACTGGCTCTCAGTGACTATTATTTCACTGAAATTTTTCACTTCTTTGAGTTTGGAGAGTATGACCTATTGCTCCTTTTAACGGCAGCTTATGTAAATAACGAGAACACTATGCCAATTAAATTACCTTTATATTTACGCTTAAGTAAACGAAACGAGGCATTATTCAAGAAGATAATTATTTTGATTACGTTTTAGTTGAACATATTTTTTTTTTTTAATGTAATTGTCTTCTCGTGTTTTATCGTAACTTAAGAAGTCAAAATTTTCAGAGAAACACATTCACTGGAAACGTCACCTGAGTAGCTAGTCTGGCTGCCTGCCACGTGGTATTTTGCATTCACGATATCTAGAAGAGCGGGCAAGCAAAATCAGACAAAATCACGCATATCAAATACTTCACCTCCACATTGTGCTACTTGTCGACCGGGTGCAGATTTTCGTCTGAAATCCATCCCATTTGGGACTTAAAAATTGAGAAATCTCACGCCCCTACACAAACTCACAAATTATGTACTTGAATTTCCATATCCAAAAATTGTCAAGGAAACACCAGTTTAAATAATTATTTGCCTTCTGGAAATATGTATACATTAAAATAGAAAATAAATGAAAACTATTTAGTAAACTACATGAAAATGAAAATTTATTTGAATTGCAATCGTAAGCAGACGTCATCATGTGTGTCAAGCAAATTTTACCTTAGCTTTTAACACTGTTAGGAGACAAAAAGAAATGAAATGTTTGATTAAACTCTTTCGAATGATTCCTAACGCAAACAGAATTTTTTTTGTTGCGTGTGTGTGTATACTCTAAAGTGTTTTAGTAATGATTTACGAAGGGAGAGTACGCACATACAGCAGACATATGGATATAACGGGCTAACACGCTCAACTTTATTTCCCCTAGAATAATTTCGCCATGTTATCATGTGTTGCAAATTGCCTCATGTAAACTACAGTAATTTTACAGAAATTTTTAAGGAACTTAAAAAAAAAATTATATTAACTTACTTGTTTACTGAAGAGGTTGAGGTTTATTGTGCTGTAGTAACTTTCAACATGCACAAGAGTCAATAGATAATACTACCAGCAAATTTAACAATTCCAGAGGAAGCCATGAACGGACAGATGTCAGGACCAGGACCAACTAAAAGGATGATGGAAGAATGTCAAATAATTCCTCAGTCCAAAAATTTCTCAGAAATTGTTGCATTACACATTTTATAACATAACAAACAAAATGTGGACTAAAAAGTGGCATTTGTCTTATCCGGGTAGGTAGTAGTCCATTAAAGACACTACACTATGACATGACAAGATTTGTGAATCTTTCTACTAAGCTATTTTTCATTTCATAGGCACAAAATGGCATGATAGAGGAAAGGCGATGAGTGACGGTCTCAACGAATCGTCGCGTCGTTTGGAAATGTGTTTCTGCGAGACCGGTGTCGCATGCAGTGATCACGAAGTTTTAGTAATACGCCATGTTATCTAAAACAAAACAAAGACAATCATCCCCTGATATGCAGAGAAGATGTAATGCGAGTTTCGTTGTAGAAACACAATTGAGGAAAATCTTAAGATTTATACTGTCGTAAATGTTTCCACTTAAGGTGGCCGCCTGGTTGAAGGAATTTGGTACGTCTGAGGCCTAAAAGCTTGGGAGCTCTAGGGGCGACCGCGACATGTGCATCAGCTCTCTCATCGCCTCTACGCGCAAAGCACTGAACTGGCGCGCAGTCTTGCCGTCGATATTGCGCCTCTATGAGACTTTCAAGGGAGACCCTACCTTTTTATAACGTAATAATAAAAATTAATGTTTGATGTATGCCCCTATTACTTTTTTTAATTTTGCACCGGAATGCTCATACATAAAAATGACCGCGTGAAAACACCCGTTTGAGAGCCATTTCCACTATCACAAAAACATGCTTTAGAGAGGCATAAAGGGACTGAAAACGTGTACAGATACGTAACGTTTCTTAAATACTATACGTAAGCAGACTTCACTCAGACACATTGGACGGTTTTTAATGAAAGTTTTTCTGCTGGAGTTCGGCACACCGTTCGGCGGCCTACCCAGGCGGCCACCTAGACTTTTATTTATGAATAAGCCATTTTCATAGGAGACGTCACTAAGGTTTTATCTGGGAACAGTCGTTTTTATGTTCCTACCCCAAGTGAACTAGGGATATATCTATACTTTCCTAAAACTTTATCAAATTTAGAATGCAAGAAAAGTTCCTCAACTCTGCAGTGTTCATAAAACGATGTCCTTGTGAAACGATTTTTTTCGGAAAGTAATGAAATGAATTTTGTTAATCTTATTATTTAATTTATAATCATCATAAGTTTCATATCATGTATAGCATTTATAAGTTAGTACGCCTTATATTTAAAACTATAAATTTTAGCCGTAAAACTGACTGTCAGTACATAATTTTCTTAGTTTTGATTATAATTTTTGTTTAGTCAACTGCCTGCGATGCCATTCTCCTTTGGGGGAGGGGCCACGGTGGCTAAGCGGTTAGCACGCTCGCCTCCAACCAAGGCGAACCGGATTCCATCCCCGGCTGGGTCACAGGATTTTCGCAAGTGGGAATCGTGCCGGTCGATGCCGTTGGTCGGCGGGTTTTCTCGGGGATCTCCCATTTCCCCGCCCCTTCATTCCGGCGCTGCTCCATTTCACTTGTGTCACTCTCATCGGCTCTCAAGACCTCGCTGTCAAGAGCCGCCCAAACCTCTTCACACACTCCTTTGGGGGGGGGGGGGGGAATATTAAATGAACTGCCTTGGGATTTATTTAACGTGTGATTTTTTCCCCACCCATAAATCGTAGTTCGGAAAGATTTTCTCTAGCTAAATATTTGCTTCACCGTCCCCTTCGCTGCAAGAACATAAAAAAAAAAAAAAAAACTCGGCTACCTTAAGAAACTTTTCTTTCGCGACAGGAAAGAACTCGAGCTCTGTGGGAGCGAGAACTTCAAAAAATAACTCTCTCGTCCCGTCGCTGCAGCTTGAAGAAGCGTTTAATTGTTGCCACGAGCAAGCGTAGACGTTGGGCGTTAATCTCTCCGGAGTCCTTGTGGCCAGGACAGCCGACAAGGATATATGCGCATCGCACGCGTTGCCATCCTCTCTTCGCGGGTAAGATTTGTAGCCCAGAAGTTCCGAGAACTCCCAGACACAACTGCAACAGGTAGCGCCTCGTGTACATATATACGGATAAGCTTACATTTAAATTAATAATTTACAGCTTTTGGCTCTCCCGCGTTTATTTATTTACACGTACAATTTTAATTTTACTTGTGAAAACGCTTTACATATCTCACCGTTTTGTGTGGACGGAAGTTTTTGGTCATTAATACATCCAGTAGGTGTAAAATAATATTTTTATTTCCATGAAATTAATATATCGTTTCCTTTCAACCCGCACAGTAGAAAGGGAAGAGATAAGCCCATAATTCTGTGGCAAACAGAATGAGGAAGACTTAGGAGGGTTAACCAAACGTCTGGCTTCCATTTACCGGCAAGGAAATGACTCCCCCGCTCCACCCCCCACCACCCCCGCCCTACAAGTAATACGAGTGAGCCTTACTTATGCGTGGACAGAGAAAAATTTAAAAATATATTTTCTCGCTTTGTGCATAGTAATTTTTTTTACAGTAAATCTGCGACATGATATAACTTCTCTCAAAACTTTTAATGGCGTAACACGAAATATTTGAATCTTTGTTTCGCCGTTGTCGTTCTCATTATTCTGCATCATTTACGTAGAATTGCCGGTGTTGTAGAATATGCGATAACATTTCAAACAAAAATTATCAACCTGTAATAAATTAAATTGTGTACGAATAACATCAAAATACTGCCAATTGTAACACGGAATAAGGTAGCCACGATGTATACATTTTTAGTCACTTTTATTACTTTAGTTTGATGTGCTGCTCTCCAATTGTTTGTAGAGTGCAAACTCATGAATGTTTATATTTAAATTAAATTTATGTGAAAATACGTCGAGATAATTTGCAACCATAAAATGGACCGGCATTAAGCTAAATACACTAACAACCAAAAATTTCACGTCACGACATTCAATACAAAAAGTGGGGTTTCTCCACTAGACTTGAGAGAAGATGAAAAGCAAATTTCCAAAATCTTCCCGGGACTAAAATTTTATTAAAAAATATTTAAATTATACACCTCGTATACTAACCCATAAAGCATAACATACAGACACTCATTCGGAAACGAGACTTTATTCGTTCTTTCATGGTTTTGAAACCAGGAAACGGATAAGACATTGATCGCAAATTCATCATAGCGTGTAGGCAAGAATAAAGTAAGAAATTTATTTCCTTTCTCCATCTCAATTTCCCAAGAAGAATTTGTTGTATTTAACTACCTAATTTGTAATATAACTTACTTTTAAAAAGTAATGATACTGTTTCAAACCAAATAATCACGTATACTAATGAAACTTGGGTGGATGCGAAGTAAAATAAAGTTTCAGTTAGCATGGAAGAGTTTTTTACGAAATAAAGGACAAAAACACTAATTTTATGCAAACCTAAAAGTTGAAGAAACAAATATATTTCTGGCTGCCATAAAGATTTTTTTCGTTATGTTGCTCCCTGGCACCAGTTTTTATGTAATTGTTCAACTATGAAACCCAATTATAAGGCCCACAGGCCAGGATGTTGCAAAATTGCATTTCAATACTTCGTAGAAACATTCCTCACATCTGGAGTATGAAGAAAAAAAAGTCATATGAGCATAGGTCTGCAAATGCTTCGTTTCTTCACTGTGGCCCGTAATACATAACGGGCCATAAACTGTACGTTATGTATTACGGGCTCTAGCGAAGAAACGGAGCATTCGCGGACCTATGTTCATATGACTTTTTTTCATCCTCCTGATGTGAGGAATGTTTCCCCGAAGTATTGAAATGCAATATTGCAACAACCTGTATATAAAAAAAACAATAAGTTACTAACGTAACTAATAAGCCTACTTCCTCAACATGAATGCAATTAATTTTTTTATGCGTTCTTAATAGCTCAGTTTGTATGTAGGACTTGACTCATCTTTGAAAGAAATTATATAGGAATTGAAACCAGACACGTATGCTACATTAATGAGACGTGACAAATACACAGTGCCTTACCCAGGACTTGAACCCAGAAAAAACTCGTACAATAAGCTAGTGTGCAATGCACTGAATTATGGAGGTCGGATTAGGATCATCAACTTCGGAATTAATCAGTATAATATTTAGAAATACAGGGTCGACTAACCTGAAGTATTTAGAGCGTCGTCATTTAGAAAACAAGTGACTATGCGACTGAAAATATGTAAGTTTACATGGTCTGCCGTAAGTTTACATGCTCTCATGAGTAGAGCTACTCATGAGAGAAAAATTTGGTAAAAATCAGTTGTTTGGCCTCTAAGATACGCCACAAAATAACTTTATTTTCACATTCAATGCGATAGTAAAAAATTAAAAAGAGGCTTTAGATAAAATATTTTAAATGTATAATATCCACATAGAAAATTTAGTTTATATTTGGTTAAATTGTAAAATATATGTAGCATGTGTTTATTGTTTCCGGAGACATTAGACAAAAAAAAACAATATTTTATTGTTGGGGCTATCATACACAACGTCAGAGAAATGAGGCTCTTCAAAGACATACTTGATGGTTGTAATAGACACTGCCAGAATATAAACTAAAGTAGGAATGTTTACGTTTCTTAAATATATATAGCTAAAATATTATATGGCGGAAATTTTGAAAATAAGAGCCTAGCGTACTTAAAACATACCAGTTTACACCACCTGATGCATTATTTATTTATTTGCCAAATTTGGTAGGAATAAGTCTGCTGTTTCCCAAGATATGACAAAATATGTATTTATTAGCATGTCGCTATCATACAAAATGGTGGAGAATATGATGCTTCGTGCATATACAGTTAATATTTGAAATACGTACTGCCAGCATACAAAGTTAAGTTGAAATTGATTTCATGTTTTCGACGATATAGCATTCTAAGCTAAAATGGCTATATGGTCACCATTTTGAAAAGTAAGTGTCTAGCATGCTTAAAACATACTATTAAATATCATCTGCCTCAGTTCTACTTGTTTTCAAAATTGTATAGAAATTGATCAAATGTTCCAGAGATATCACATAAAAGTTTTATTTGTTCACATGGCGCTATCCAACAAAATTAATGACAAAAGATGCTCCATATAGATACAGTTAATAGTTGCAATATATACTGTCTGCATACAAAGTATTGTTGCAATTGAATACATAATTTAAACAATACAGGTTTATAAACTATAATGGCTGTATGACCGCCATTTTGAAAATAATTATCTTACATGCTTAAGACACATAACTTAACATAATAAACTTTAGTACTATGTGTTTACCAAATTGGGCAAAAATCAGTTACTTTTTTTCAAGATATGGCATAATAACTATATTTATTCGTATGGCACTATCTTCCAAGATGGCCTACCGAATTGGTTATATATTGGTATATATTATGATTCTAACAGATACTTTCAGTATACAAAACTTGGTTGAAATGGTTTAAATGGTATGGCATATATGCCAAATAAACAAAAAAATAAATGTTAAGTCGCCATTTTGAAAGTAAGTACCAAATAAAATTCAATCACTTACGTTTACTTGGTCTGTCATATTATTACTTACCTGTCAAATTGGGTTCGAATTAATTTATTAGTTTTCGAGATATAATTAAAATCATTATTTATTAATTTTGTGCAATTTTACAAAATGGCGGACCAAAAACAATACCCATTTTAAAATTAAACGCTCACATGATGTTCTGCCAGCATACGTAGTTTGTGGTTGAATGGTTCCCAAGATATAAAGTATCACCTCAAATTTAAAAAATGGCTTCCATTTTGATAGTAAGTGACCAACGCGGTCGAAAACTTTATAAGTCAGGTATCCTTACTCATGTGTAGCAAATTCGGTAAAATTCTGTCTGTGCGCTCAAGAATTAAAAGAGGTAGACAGACACACGCACACACACCCATACATAGGCACACTCGTTTTTGTTGCATGGTCCAAAATACAAATATGTTAATTATAGTAGCCATATTGACAGTTACCATGAATTTATGGTTACTCCAAGGAAAAACTTTGGTGTCAATCACATTATTTCTTTCGAAGGTATCATCATAAGGATTAGAAAATACTCTTTGCCGCTTTTAGAAAAGAACACTATTGATCCAATGACTTGAGTCTTTTAATTTTCAATTTTTAACTTCGCTACAGTGGAGAACTGCGATCATATGTGTTGTTTCTCCAGACCATCACGCCAGTAGAAGTAGGGGATGTGAGCTAGTGTAATGTGAGAGAGGAACTGTATCACTATCCTACTGCGGTCGTCCAAACTTTGACACTGTTGCCATCCCAAATAGAGAGTGATTCGTCAGCACTAGCACTATTGTCATTATCCCCCAACCCCTCCAAAATAATTAGGTTTGGCTGTGTTGGGGACAAGGCCGTTTGTTTTGAGTGAATACGTCTACGTTGACGCACTAGGATGCCTTGATGATTCTACGTTCCCGGCACCGCTTCACTATATCATATGAGGTTTTGAGGGTATCACTGGATTGCTTTTGATATGATCTTTCCAACCGTATCAGATTTCTGTATTTCAAATTGGCTTTTTAACGAGTGTAGTCCGAAATTGTGTTAAGTTTTATTGATTTTTTACATTAAACGCATACAATTTCACCATAACCATGCTACACATATGTTTTTATAAACGCAATCGATTGATCTTTACGAGAGCTGTCGATTGGAACTCAAAACGAGCGTCATAGCTTTTCCTAATCAAAAGTTATACTATGCCGAAGTTCTGAGACGCGGAGAAACAAGCTCAAAATTGATCCCCCCCCCCCCACCCCCCCAACTCTTAGTAGTGACTCTCACGATGCTTCGTAGTCCTCACTAAACGTAACATATTACTTGATCATTTGGCAAACGAGTGGGTGTTTTTTGAATTTTGAATGCAAACAATAGATTCTGAGCTGCAATGCCAAACTGTATACCCTGATTTGGTTATCATCGGATATTCTGGATTGCCTCCCAATGTGGTTGCAAATTTTAAGACGTCACTATCGCCATTTCGCAGCCCCAACTGCTGTCTACTTACACCACATTAAACGAAGAAATGATTTAATGATGTTAGTGACAGAACACATACTTTCAATCGGGTCGTAGAGTGAACTATGATTGGAATATGGAAAAACTTCTCGTAAAGTCGCGAATGTAGTTAGCACATGTCACTGGATGGTGGATTTCGAAGTTGCTTTCTCTATTCGTGCCTTTCTAACCATCAAACTGTCCTTACCGGATGGTCAATCGGGGGTCATCCAGAAACTCCCCACCATATGTGGGAACATTCGCTTGTAACGCAAGCTGACTGCGAAGACCGAACGGTACATATGAAGGGCAATTCGGCGAGCCGTTTACCCTGCCTCTCGCTTCCCTGCTAATTGGCCTTTCTCGGCCTCGTTTGCACATTGAGGCCAACTTGTACGTCTTCTCGACGTGCTTGTTACTAATCAACCGTGCTTGACCAATACCCTGCGTGTCATATCGCATTCGCTGTTCCGAAAACTGATCGTATACACCACACGAAGACCTATGCGAATGCACCGTCGCTCGGAACTTTGGTTTTTGTATATTATCCTTCGACGTGCTTATTTAGTAACTTTTGTGGATGTCAAATTTATTTATAAGTGTGTGCCAACTTTTGTGGCAATGGGTGTGATTGTAAGTATCTAACGAATGTTTACAAATTACAGAGCATAAATCGTGTACTAAATCCACAAATCATGGGTGAATTTGAAATAAATTGGTTAAATATATTGAATGAAAATCACTTTTCTTATTCAAAATAAAACATTTTCCCACTTTCCTTTGGTATTCGTATATCAGATAGGAAATCAATGAGGAGGTTTCTTATATCTAAAATTTTGGCACGTTATAAAATATTATTGTTTGAATTTCACCTCCACTTTCAATGTAAATTAATTCAATAATCCCAAATATTTATTTATATTTACTTTATTGTACTAACAAAAACTGCAAGTCTATACCACCTAATCAAATGCGCTAACGCCAATTTTAAATGAAAATGATACTTTCAGAAAAATAAATTACAATTTTCAACGATCCTCAAAAATATAGAAAATACCGTAATAAAGTGAGCGCAAGGAAGAAATAAATGTATTTGCATGTAATGCTGTACGACATTGCATGTTAACGAGCAATATGCTAATTTAAAGCATGCTTACTATTTTAACTCAAGTAACCTTCGCTGAACCCCGTGCTTAAAAGTAATGAATCATCCTTGTAATCGTTTCCACCAGTGGTTAACAAAAATAAGCTTACTTCTACATTGTGTGTTATGAACCATCTGACTTGCTCAATTCACACCCGAAATGTAAATTAATGGCAAGAAACTATTTGCCAAATTAACCTTCGTTTATATACCTCTTGTTTCACATAATTCAATGTTCCTGTTGGTAAAATGTCTTAAAATGCTGCATCATCGATTTCAATTATTTTTGTGGGTGTTGTGTAATTACTGATTTTTTTTTTTTTTATTTTTTTTTTTTTGCTATTAAGACAGCGGAAATCAGGCATTTGAACTAGATGGTTGGGAGAGGGAATGACGTTCCCGTGTTACGTTCAAATAAAAATGGTCGACTCCTTCATGTAATGGTCGGATTCCATACCAGAAATTTGCGGTTCGGACGCACATCCTGTTAGCGCTACACGTAAACTATCTCGTTCAATATTGATCCCCTGGTGTGTACCGTCTCCTGGCACCCCACGGAGGATGCTGTCATGCTCCCGCGTAAACACAGCGAAGTGCTGCGACGAAAAGCGAACGAGTGTTTAGTCTGGCCCGCGGTGGCTGGCAGGTCGCGTGGGAGTTTGGAAGCGATCTATCAGCCTCGTTGGCTGTAAACATGTTTCCACAAAGCCCCGCCGCGTTCGCCGGAGCGCTGGCGGCGTGCTCGCCGTCTGGGCTCCATCTTTCAGCTCTGTCCAGAGGGGCAAAAAAAAAGAAAGAAATTGATTATTTTCCCCGCAAGGAATACGGGGAAGACGCTACCTTACCTGGAGTGCGTGCATCTTCCAAACGCCCTTCAAAACTCCAGGAGTGCTGATGAATGTTCCTCAAACGCTGCCGTTGGGGTTTGTGAGGGGGCGGGCTGAGAGTATATACAGCTAGGGGAGGCCTGAAAAGCACCCCGGGAAAAGGCTTAAATCCTTCCGACTGAACGACGAAATGTAATCAAAACTCTGTGGCATCGCCGACTGAGCTGTGTTTAACCTGCCGTCTCTCTAAGAAATCAGAGCTCCGGACAAACACGCCCAGCTTTTACTGAAGAAACCCCTTGGAGTGAGTTTATAATACCTTTGGAACGTGCTGTAAACTTTTTTGTGCATTATTTCAGTTCATGAAGGGACGTTGTCTTTGTTTAATACTCTTTGAGTGTTAGACTGAAAGGCAAAAAAAAAATATTATTATTATTCACATCGGTGTAGTATCAATTATTTTCAGTAAACTACATAACGAAGAACTGAGTCTGTAACATGCATGTGAAGTATCTTTCATATGATATTTGTTTGGAAAGTAATTTTTGAAATAAAGGAATGCGTGTTGTTCCTGTTATTCAGAGTAGTGTCTGAATATGATTCATGTCTCAACAACTCTGCTGAAGTATAAGTTATCAGAATTTGTATGTCACCGTTGATTTTCTACGGTGTTTCGTTCCTGTAGTCTTGCCTTAAAAGATCGCCAATAGCTGAGTAATGTTCACAGTGAAAAGAGCGGGCACAGGACAGCTTGTGGAAAGCGTGATCTCTCGCTGCTATCCATCTCACAGTTATTGATGCGTGTTAAGTTACGATACTGTGAAACACCGTGCACCGTATGTCACCGGATTCGCATTCGGAGAAGCCTTGGGTTCGGGTCTTGGTCTAGTCATCCTGATTGCAGTTTCCTATGGATTCACGAGATCACATAATGCGAATGCCAGGATCGGTTCATGTTACAATTTGTGGCCGATTCTCTCCCCGTTCGTCTTTATGTGAACAAATAATTCCATTGCTAATCATTTCATTGTCGACGATACGTAAATCCATATAGGCTGTTCGCGGCAAAATGATCTTTTTTGAAAGCCCTGCATAAGATCTACTTGTATACACGTTGTGTATTCCTCCGCCTTATGTAAATTATCAATGTCGTGGGCCTCTTCACTTTATTCGTGCGTCGGTCAAATGAAACTGTAAAATTATTAATAAAGTAAATACTTTACAAAAAAATCTGATCTTTTTACGCTTCGATGAATTCGAAAAACAGAAGATGGAAGAAATAATTTTAAGTTATCACAAATGGTTACCTAACACACTTTTTATTCGCCGTTAAGATATGGACCTACATTCCATCCGTCACCAACTTTACTCCGCAAATGTCACTCGGTGCACTCATTAGAATATATGCATTCAGGGGCAGTTACTTTTTTTCTAAGGTTCATTTCTGAAGTGCTCACTTTATCGTGAACAGCCTTTACCTACCTTATCTCACTTCAGTTGAAAGAAACGGCTGCCGTACTATAATGGGTGGTTTCAGGGACGCATATTTACGGAATTTTTTACGGAAGGGTGCAGTAAATATACGAAAACTCAATCTGTAGTGACGAAATACGGAACTGCGCTCCATAAATACAAAATACGGAAATTAGTATTTCCTGTAGCTGTAACCAAACAATTATCGTTTCTGCGGCAGTCAGTTTTTCTACGCCACTAAAACTTATTGTTTCAAACATCATTAAGTAGCATCAGGCGTCCATAAAATTTAACAACACAGCGGAAACTGAAAATGTTTGGTTTGTCTGTGTTGGGGACACGGCCGTTTGTTTTGTTTTGCGTACGTGAATACGTCTACGTCGACGCGCTCGGGCGCCTTGATGTTTATTTTACGTTCCCGGCTCCACTTCACCCGAAAATATGGAGTTTTATGGTTATCACAGGATTGCTTTTGAGATGTTCTTTCCGACCGCATACGAATTCTGTATTTCGATTTGGCTTTTTGACGAGTATAGACTGAAATAGTGGTAGGTTTTCTTAATTTTTTTTTTAATTAAACGCAGACAGTTTCACCATAACCACACCACACAAATGTTTTTTATACGCGCAATCGATTGATCTTGACGACAGCTGTCGATTGAAACTTAAACGAGACTCGTAGTTTCTCCTAGTCAAAGGTTTTACTACGCGGAAGTTATGAGACGCGGCAAAACGAACTCAAAATTGCTGCGTTCCCCCCCCCCCCCCCCCCCCTCCCACAACCGCGATCGATTCTTCGCAGTCCTCCCTCAACGTAATGTATTCTTTGATCCTTTGGCAATCGAGTGGTGTAATTGAATTTTGAATGTGGAGGACATATTCAGAGCTTCAATGCCAAACTGTATGCCCCGATTTTGTTTGCTCCAGCCAACAAAATATTTCTTTGTATAGAATGAAAACCGTATTAAGTTTCCCTCCAAATAATATTTTGTTGAGAAAAAAATTGAAACACCAACACAATTAATTTTGTTCATCTAACAAAATACACTCTTAAATAAACAAAAAACCCGTGTTGGGCCAAAGAAAAAAAAAAGACTGTCAACAAAACATTTAGTTGAATCAACTGTATGCAATTGTTTGGCCACTAATTTAATTGCCTTCGTTCTAAAATACAGCTCCGGTGTTTGTTAATTTTTATAACAATTCTAATGGAAACAGTGTATGCAAATGCATTTATTAATGCTTAATAATTGTATGAAATCTTAGGATCTTACAAGACGAGTTCAACAGGAAACTAACAAGTAAAGTTGAAAATCTTGAAATATTTATTTACACACCTTGTCCACTTATTTGAAATGCATGAATTTTAAAACATTCCTATTTCGTACCTAAAACCTGTCCACTATAAAGTGTGATCTTTTGAAATAAACCTTGGAAAAAAAAGTCACTGCTCCTACTTGCATATGATCTTTACGAACGCCCTGAGAGACATATACCCACTAAAGGTGGTGACGCTGGAGGGAAAGTAGTTACATATCTTAACGTCTACTAAAAAGTGGTAGGTAACCATTTGTGATAACTTTAATTATTCCTTTCTCTTGCTGTGTTTTCAATGCATATAAGTGTAAAAAAAATGAGCATATTTGTAAATGTATACTTTTGTAATATTTTCACATAATTTCACTGGAACTAAGCGTGAGTAAAATTATGAAGCCAATGGCTGTGTTAATTTTACATAAGGTAGAAGAATACACAACGCGCATACAAGTAGCTTTTAAGCAGGGCTTTCTAAAGTGCCCAGTTTACCGTGAACAAATTTCAGTTACTTCAACTAAGGTTTCTAGGGCGCAAACGGTCTATGTGTGAATCAAGGATTTTTTTATTCAATCATTTTAATATCATCCGAAACTGTTTAATTTACGTAGAACCATAGGAATATTTTGTTCCACCGACAAAATATTACAGTTTGAGAGTGACCAAACAAGAACGACAAAACTATATGATTTCAACAACTAAACATCTCATTGTCCCTGTGTAGACAATTTTTTTTTGCACCAAACAAATTTAGTTTGATTCAACAAGACCTTTTTTTTTTAGTGCGTAATGTATATTTTTCAAACAAAATACTGAAGAGAGTTTTTTTTATAAAACTATGATGATGTTTTATAACGTTTTATATGAGCAATTTATTTTAAAAAAAACAGCACATAGGCAGCCAAATGTTACAACACATTACAGTCGATTAATGTTAAAACAATATCGCTCATTATTTTTATTGGAATAGTTGTGTATTCCTTGATAGCATGGACACGATAATGCATTTTAAATTGTTTCTTTCAATCGCTATAGCCTCTAGCTGGAATTATGTCCTATATTACAATATGTAGAAGAATGAGGTAAGTCGTTTCTTTGGAATATTCTTTGTTTCATTATGGACTTTTTTCTCGCATAAGAAGAATGCTGCCTTGCTCTTTTTCTGTTACATTTGTTGGCGATAAGTAAAAACATATAGTTGCCCATTTTTCATTGTGCCGGTTTCAAACGTACGACTATAATTTATAAAACGGCTGATATTATTTTGAAGGCAGAGAGTATAGGTTTGCACTGTAATTATGTACTTAAAATATATTTATTATTCTGAGGAGGGTCCGTTGTGCGACATAACGACACTGAAATGCTTTATGAGCCGCTTCTATGGATTTGATAGCTAAGTTTCAAACTCCAAAGGTTTTCGTATGACTACGCAAGCGCAGCTGTGTGAATTTTATTGGTAAACACTGTCGTAATAGAAGAAAATACGTCTTTATAAACATCACACTTATTAGTTTGCGTTTGTAGATGTTAAACTTATTTTTATTGCAAAAATACAAGTGCCCTTTTGAATTTGCTGAGTAGGTAAATCCATTTCCATTAGTTTTATTGTTGAAGTTATTCGTCTCTGTTTCACGCAGAATTTTTCAATATTTTGCTTAAGATAACAGTAATGTCTTATATAAATGGTTGAATCACTACCCCGTTGTTTACACGACTGTCTTCTTAGCCAACTATGCAATATTCTTGGTTGCCAGCTCATCACATTTCATTTTTCCGAGTCTGCATTTGCCATTTCCTCTTATAGATTTTGTGTAAATTTCTACATAATGAAATCAGCAAAGTAAATCAAACTCCTCAAAAAGTTCATGTTTTGAAGAGAGAAAAAAAAATAAAAATAAAAAATAATAAAACCTAAAAATTAAATTTGTAAGTATTTTAATTGTTATGCGAACGTTTTCAAATGAATTCTTGTAAAAGAAAACAAGGCATTCTAAAGTGTCGCATCAGTCACGAACGACATATATTTGTTTATTCTAACGATGAATTTCCAACGCTCTAATAGCTGCTTCTACCATGTAATTAGTTTAACTTAGTGCGTTTTTCCCATGTTTGTTACGAGGTCTTTGTTCAGATACTGTAAATTCATTTGGCATTGTTATTACTGCTCTACATGCATTTACAAGTTTCTGGTGCAATTTCCTGGAAACGTCGAAAACTGTTAATGTTATTAAAAAAAGTCTTAATATCAGAAGTTCTCAACACAGGCGGGATACTGTCTGTAGTATACACTGTCTATAAAATAACATAGTAAACAAGAATCATAACGCAGCGAAAGAGATTGTTTGATTTATTATTATTTTAGTAAAATAAATAAAACTGCAAGGGCTTCAGCAGAAGGTTGTTCAGACTTTCAATTTCTGTTTCTGTATTCAAATTGAAGAGTAAACGTGTTGCGGTTCTAACAATAGCAAAACATTCAAAAGACATTCAAGCTACATGCACAAGTGTTTAAGGAATCCATCAGATAATACGAGGACTTGTGTGTAACTGGAATATAGTAACGAGATGGGAACAGTTTTGGATTAGATCGATTTTTCAATTTTTTTTTCCAAGTCATAAGACTATTTTTAGTCCATTCACACTTACGGCAGGCATTTCTGGAGAATCGCTAAAATAATACTTCCAAGATATTCCCCTGACCCGTGCAAAAAAAAGCTTAAATAAGTCTAGGTAATTACACCTAGGGTAACACGCGCCGAATTCGTGTACACTCAGTCAAAAAATGTTTTCCATAAGAACTGTTTCTTACTAGGCATTACCGAAAAATACATTTTCTCTCTACATTTGTTCATAATGATGATCAATAAAATACTAAGATTTGTAGAAAAAATAAAAGTAAAAATTATTGATTTTTATGTTAACGCACGTATAAAAATGTTGTGTTACATGCCACATTTAGGAAATAACATGGGGTGATACTTTAAATGTTAGATTTATAAAGTGGGGAGAAACTTCAAACATACTATATGAGTAGTGCTACAGACATTCAATCAATAAGTATCTGGGTGTTCTGAAGGATCTGTTTTGATTTGCTAATACCGTTCTGTGGACGAAAACTGCGGCAAATCCTGATGTATAAGAACGTGAAGTGAGCAAACAACATCCAGAGTCCAGCAGCCGGGAAAACCATTTTCAACATCTCAGAATCGAATCAGAAAATTGCAATTCGTCAGCCAGGCATCCTCGCAATTAGAGTCATTTGCCAAGGAATACATTTTGTTTCGTTCAAAAGATATTAAGTTAACGAAAAATATTTTACAACCACCAATCTGGGGTGCGGGAGGCTCTGGGTTTGAATCCCGGGTAAGGCATGGGTGTTAATTTAAGTTAAGTTATAAGATAGTCTGTAAGCCGTTTCCTTCTAAGCTCTCGAGTACAAAACCGGGGGACGTTAAAAAGCCATGTATTATACAATACAATACAGTGTTTCATAATAACTAAAGAATATATGATATAGCTTAATAAATAATAGGCCTAAACCATATTATTATTTTAGTATTAATTTTTGTAAAGTCAGTGGCGAATGTAGGTCAACCTTTAAAAAGTACACTGACCAACAATATGTGACATCTTATAACAAACTACGCTGCTGAAACTAAATCGGTTATGAAACAGTTATGTTTTACATTTAATCAGTTTCAACCGTCACCAAAACTGTCTAAAGTGCTTAAAAGAACCATAACACTCAAGTATAGTCCATCCTCGGTAAAGCGAGCACTTTTGAAAGTCCTCTCATTTGGAATAATATTTAATAAATATATTTTATTTTAGTCTTAGGCGTTAACTTCCGAGTGCGGTGGAATCTACGCACTCTGTTAATTACTTACGTGGAAATAATAATTTTAAAAAGTTGCTAAAGGGCAAAAATTTTCTGAAATAAAAAAGTAACGAGGGCCTCAAAAGTGCTCGCTTTACCGTGAACAGCCTATAGCACCGACAATGTAGGGGGCACATTAACACAGAGCCACAATACCGCAATTCGACGATTTACTTTCTGGGTCGTGAGGGTTGACAATGGAAAGGATTGGGTTGAAGAAGGGATGCAAATTCTAATGGTCGGGGTTTGGCGTATTCGCGGGGGACCCAGCGTCCAGTATTTTATCTAAAGGATACCCTTGCTGCGGTAGGTGCCAGGTGATAATTTTTCGATTTGTTTTGCAGCCTGGATGGGCTGGAGTTACGGAACGTTTGTAAGGTTGCAGATGTGCACGCATTCTGCTACAACTTATGCAAATATTCGCCTACAATCGTAACTACTTAACACAACGTATTAACACCGGCAGATCCTTTCATGTTTACCTCTTTTTTATACTTATACAGGAAATGTACAACTTTTGATACTATTGAATTACTGTTGTATTTTTAATTAAAATTTTGTTTCATTATTGTTTGTTTTAGATGAAAAGTAACAACAAGGTTTTAATATGTGTATTTCAGCTTGACTACAAAGTTTTTTTTCTCAGATTTACGTTGAAATTTGACTAAAATAAAAGCGGAACCAATAATCGAAACACTGGTAATTCTTAACACGACCAAATATGGCAGATTTGTACCAGCAATGAAAAAATAAAATAAATAAATATGTTAAATTAGGGACAGTTTTGATTACGTCCCTAATGTTAATAATGCTTAAGTATTTTGTGCAATACGAATATACATATATATATATATATATATATATATATATATTCATACGCTGAATGCTAATAAATATTCGTAACTAATTATAAGTAATTAACAATGTCCGTCTTATTTGTTTAAATATATTATTATTTACATACTGTAATTTATGCTACTCATAGCGTCTCGTGGGGTCACACTTCCTCTTATTAGCTGGAATGTAATCCTGCAGTGAATCTGCAGGTGAATTCTGGCACCACTAATTCTCAATGCAGAATTAAAATACGACATATGTGACGTCCTTCACGGTCAAATTATAGGGTTGGATTAGTATACATCTATATTACAGAACGTTCTGAGCCGTTACGTAGTGTCAATTCGTAATGAATCAAAACATTATTAGATGATAAGCTGGTGTCATGAAAGTTATGTTTAATTATATATTTTTGGTTCGGTTTGCATTTCAAGTTGTTGCTCAAAAAAAGGTTGTGGTTTGATCGAATTTGTTTTTATTTCTTCTCTCCCCCCCCCCCCACCCCCACCACCACCGCCCTGACCACGGTCACATAATTCGCTCTTAGCCTTCTGCATTGCGTCTTGACAATACAGATGTTAAGGGACAGTATGTGCTAGAAATACTTATCTCTGCATGAAGATACATCTACACAGACTGCCGCACTTGGTACAGGACCAGCGGCTTTTATGTATTCGCGCAAAAAGATTAAATCTGAACTGTTCAAATTTATAAATTAATATTTGGGGAAGCACCGAAGGATGTGTTTAGCACTCGCCAAGAGACCTGTATTCGAAACGGGGACCTCAGGCATCCGCCATCCCTGAAATGACATCGACTAAGGTCTTGGAATAGAGCGGTGTGGGGATTCAGTGGTGGGGAAAAACGGGAGATCTCTGAGATAACCCTCGTACATTGTTGAGAGTTATTAATTATAATTAATTGAATTACCAAAGACATACATTGCATGGTAATTCGAAACATAAATGTTATATTCAACATTTTTGTAAGTTTTTACTTTTACTCCACTTATATCAATTTAATAGTACCTACTACGTAGTTACATATTATAATGATATAGCAAAAATATCTCTCTATACCCGTAGTTGTCCTACATTGTCATATATTCATTAATTTAGCTTGGCATTACAAAGTCGATCTCTTGTATTAGAGTATTGATGTACACCCCGAAAAAAGTTATGTACTTCTATGATTTTTTTTTTCTGTTGAGTTATTCTAATGTCACCAAGTGTCCCAAGTAAAAGACTTTTTAGCTGGGGAAAAGGGTCTACTTTCTTTAGAGCGAGATCACGTTTCAGATAACACTTTCGGCATGCAATGACTTTACATAGACAGCCAAAATTTGCTTTAAATTGGTACAAACAATTATGTTAAATCAGTCTTCAGATTGCATTTAAGCAAAAATTATGAAATTTTGTAATTTAATTTAATTCTAACGTCTTATAATTGGAAGGATTTTTGTATATTTTTGGTCAACGGTAACTGCAACGTAATTGGAGAAATTTTAAGTAATTGTAATTTATTTATAATTATAATTTTATATCTATTAGGATTTGGTATTTAAGAACTTTTATTAATTACCTCCCCTAAAGGTAATTTTAATTAGATTAATTACAATTACCCATCACTGCCTAGCTGCCAGCCGTAACTTCCACCAAGTTTCCTACATCTGTATTTCCTGGTGTGACCACAGTGCGAATCGAAGCCGGGTCCCTTAGGTGAAAAGCTGGTGGGCTACCAACATTGTTAGAACAAAATTTAGTAAAATTACGTAAACGTACTGGTAATGAACATTATCCACATCTTCATAAAATAACAAAACCATATTTGTTTATAACGGCATTCAGTAAATTTTACTGCCTAATTTTTCCGTCCATCCACGGAAACTTTCCGAAAATTTGCTACTATGTTTTCGTGTATTTCTGTCTTCTAAAGAACTTTAATTTTTGAGCTGGATTTGAACTCAAGTCACAAATTTTCGTGAGCCGCAATTCTAACCTCTCTACTGTAGTTAAAAATGTATTATAATAAAATAAAGACACAAAAAATGTTCTGCTTATGGTAATTTTTGCTCGTGCGAAGTGTTGCCAACTATTGCAGATATAGACTGTTAACTGTTAATAAAGCACTTTTGAAATAAACATTTGAAAACTGTCATTATCCCCGCCTTCTTTAAAAAGTACCGTGTCTGGCATGCGACCAGTAAAGTTGACAACGACGGAAAGAACGTAGATACGTGTCTTAACGTTATAACTTTAAAATTGCAGGTTGAAACGTATAATAGTGAAAAAATTTCTTTGACTTCCTGATTTTTCTATTTTCATGCAAGTTCAAGATAATGGTGGAAGGATGAATAACGTGCAGGCAAGAAGGTCCTATGCATATATATATATATGTTCACCTTTGTAATACCCAACTTGTGTAGGGTGGGTGGGTTTACCCGGGATCTCCCGTTTCCCCCGTCCTTGCATTCCGGTGCCGGTCCATACTCACCTCGCTTCACCCCCCATCGGCTCTCAAGACCTCGATGTTGAGAGCCGCCCAAAACACTTCATTCATGCATTCAAACCACAGCATCTATGAACAAATATAACGTAATTTTTGGAAAGATTATCTAGTATTTTTAAAATCTAAAATGAAGTTAGACAAAATAAGGCATAGAGTCCGCAGTTTACACGTACCTGCGTGAACATTGCAAGTTGCATATCACAAAGGCGGACGGAACTTACGACCTGCACATAGAGTAGATAAACCATAAACTCGAGATACTTAGGCACCGCTAGTGGCTGTTGAGTTAGTACGCATGTGTCAAACTACGTGAGTAATGGGAGAATAGCAATTGAGTAGTAAAATCTGCCACAAGTGTTTGCATTTTATGTCATGCATGGCGCGCCAATTCCGTTTACCTTCGTGGTACGCAACTTGTTGCAGGTACGTATCGCTGCGTACTCCCTGCGTGGTTTTGTCCAATTTTGACAGAAATCTAAAACTACTAGATGAGCTTTCCGAAAATTTTGTTACAAGGATTTTTTCTATATTAGTCACGTGATGCTGTGGTTTGAATTTCGATATAAAATATCAAAATACAAATTCTACTTTATTTATATAAATATAAAGAAGACTACTTCTTGATGTGTGAAAGAATAAGTTTAATTGTTGTGAATGTTCTGTATTTTTCTAGTTACGGAGGTAAAGTACGTTTCGTGAATCCTCGCCCTTTTTCGGTTCAGAAACCCGAAGCTGTAGGATTTAGGGAAAGTTTCCGTATTTTGTTATCTACGGAGCGCAGTTCCGTTTTATGACATTAAGGAGCGTGTTTTATCATTAGCTCTTTATTTTTATACAACAGCAAAAAGTTCCTTAAATATAGGCGAGATTTTTACAGTGTACGTAAACACTGTGTCTGAGATACAAGTTTCGGGTCACCTTTTAGATGCGTAAAGCGCACGCTTAAAATAAAAACTTATTACTGTCTTAGAACTTGATTTACGTTTCAAAAATATTAGTAAATTTGCATGATTGAGTGGCATAATTTTACAATGTTTAGTTTTAAAAATATTGTTAAAAATATTACACTTGTGTTTCATTTCCCTGATTCTCACTTAAGTGGTCGTGTAATCAACGATTTATTTTTTGCGTAGGCTCTGGATCAAATCCCGGGTAAGGCATGGGTGTTCATTTCAGTTAGGTTATAAATTAATCTGTAAGCCGTCCCCGGCTAAGCTTTCAAGCATAAAACCATGGAACGTTAAAAAGCCCTTTACTATACAATACCATTTTTTGCTTATTTCATATTGTCGAGAATACAAATTAATTAAGGATTGCTTTTGAAACAAAATTGCCTGCCAGTTTGTGTCTAATGATAGTACACTTAATGAAATAGTGATTATTTTTAACGGTATTTTGCCATTCTGCAATTAACGTGTAGCGCACAGTATAAAAATGACCTTGAAGCTTTTTCTGGCATACTAACTCCATTTCTCGGAAACTGCTCGTGCCACATTTAAGACAATAAATAAAATTATCATAATCCACAAAATATGACCAATCAAAATTACCCAGACCAGCAGTTTAGGTGGTAAAGCAGAGTCATTAAAAAAAAGGTGTGCTTCAGTTCGTGGAATAGGTAAGATTTAAGCAATAATTGGCAGTAATTTCACTAAACAAGCAGGTGTCAGCTCTTAACTAGCTGCTGCTTATGTAGATCCTTTTAACTTATTCAGTTCATGGGATTATGTGCATGCACGGGAAGACAATTTTCGTCCGCCACTTCGCACATCAATACTTGGTGCAGAGTGTGTTTTGTGCACTCCCTATCTCTAGGGATGGGAACATTTCGCGAGTTAATTTCAGGACAAGATAGACGTCAAACACGTGTACACTGAAGTTGAATTTGCAATTGGATCGCAGTTTATTAGACACGCCCTGGACGACTCTGAGCCAATAGCAGACTTGCAAGGAAACAAGTAGCGAGAGCCATACTGACCGGTGATAAGTAACACTGGCTACTCTCTGGGGCAGCAACCAATGAACAAACAACTGAGGCTCGAGTATACACATGAGTGTGGAGTCTAGCTTACAGGTCATTGAACTCGAGAATTTTTCCTATCCCTACCTATGACTATGAGTGACTAATTCGTACAACGTTTTATTCCCTTCCATTATGAATGGTTTAAATGACTATCAGGGAACGCTAAGCCCACAGCGCATTGATCACAGTGAGGATACAATTAATGAAAAGGGCGTTGTCATACGCCTTCTACATTTCTTTCGTTACTACCTGACATAAATGCCAGAAGCTGTATCCTCTTATCTTCGGCAGTGAGGTTTATGCTGTTCCTATACTCAACTTTCTTGATACTCTTGTGGAGATATGATATGGAAAAAAAAAGCGTTATCTGATAATCCACAGGGGCCGCCTTGGCCGAGCGGTTAGACCGCTCGCCTCCCTAGGCGAACCGGGTTCACTCCGTCCGGGTCACTCCGGATATTCTCATGTGGGAACCGTGCCGGACGATGTCGCCGGTCGCCGGGTTTTCTCGGGGATATCCCGTTTCCCTCGCCCCTTCATCCCGTTGCTGCTCCATACTCACCCCAATCGCCCACATCGACTCTGAAGACCTCGCTGTTAAGAGCCGCGCAAATCTCTTCACTCACTCATTCTCACCTCACTCCGCCCTCGTCGGCTCTTAAGACCTCGTTGTTAAGAGCCGGTCCAAATCTCTTAACTCGACAGAAGTGGAATTGTTTGCATTCTAGCCTCCCTCCAAAATGAATCTGCGAGATATTTCGTCCCCCCCCCCCCCCTTTTTTTCCATCACCAGGCCTTAGGTATCTTGCACGTCAAGAGTGATTGGGCATGTGCGCCGCGTATCTACCCGGGTCCCCCCCACCCCCCAAATTCCCAAGGAGCACTCGCTCTCTCCGAAGGAGCGGGCATTTATTCGCACCGTAACGCGCGAGCCATATCAATGACGCAACGAGAGCCTTGGGGAGAAGCAGAAACATAGGGTAAGAGGGAAGGACGCAAAGGGGACTCGTCGGCGCTGGAGGATTCCTGTGGTCGCAGAGGCGCGCTGTTGCGTTACGGTTTATTGGAAACAGCCTCGTGGATACATCGATCACTCGTTTACGGGCTGGTGAGCAGGCCGGGAGGGTGTGACTCACGCCCTGGACATTAGAGGAGGGTAGGGGGATGCATGTGTGTGTGTGTGTGTTTGTCGGAGTGCCGGAGGTTACCGCCCCGCCAGAACTGTAATAAATTGGCGTTCCGAAAGATAATCGCCACGTCGAACCGTTGCCGGGGCTCTTTGAATTTCGCGGCGAAACAATTTTACATGGACGATAACATCATTTATAATCCGACCCGATCCGCCTGCCAGAATCGTGCCACGTTATGAGATTATTTCGTGCCGGCTGCGCCGATACATGCCCACTTATGAAAGAGTCGTTATTTGGTAAGGGGGTTACTCTTGAGGGATATTAGACTCTCTTCTTAGGTTCGCCGTTGACGGCTGTTCCAGGAGCCTTCCGACACTTCCTTTGACTCATATTGCACGTCACAAACAAAATATAAAATTTTATTCAAGTGAATACTGCTTAATATTAAAAGGCTCTCCGAAGCACCATATACATGCTAGCATGTCCTCGCTACAGAAGTGTAGTGTTTCATTGCATTTGGAGATGTCTGCCTCGGTGGTAAGGCGAATTAACTCTTTGTTTAGATGCGTAGAACTTTATGCAAAGTCAGTAACATGAGAACCCACGAAACTTCTTTTAGTACCGTTCTGTCTCATATATATAGTTTCATTTGTGATTTAAAGTTGTGTCACAATCTTGTTACTTCCTCTTGTAGCTCCGGATTGTCTCCCTGATAGTATAAGGAACTATTGCGTATAGTTTTGCAGTAATAGATCGTGACCTTGTGTTTAACGTATTCAACGCGCTGCGGTAGCTGCCAATGCCTTTTATAGTTTCCAATATAACAAAGAAGTAAAAAAATGTATGTAAAGTTACTTTTGAGACATCAGTGGTTAGTCAAAAAATGTCGTGGTTTTTTTCAGCCACAGATATTTAGTTTTGAACTATCGCTGGTTGATTTCGACTATAAGATTTAATAATTTTACAAGACACCTGAGACACATGTCCAAATTGATGAGTGATGGGTGTCTTAATAAAAATTAAAAAAATAACTTTGATCCTTTATTTATTCACACAGCTATTATTTACAATGTTAATTTATCTAACTCCTCTTCAATCGTTTTTTTCACGGTGAGCGCAATATTAAATGTCTATCTCAGCCTCAATTAAAGTCCTTCTAAATGTCTCACTTTAGTTGTAGTGTATTAACTCACGCACTTCATTAACACATGTTCAGTCAGTGTGTTGCCATCATTGTTAATGTCTTCACTCACTCATCCAGTCCAATAGTCCCGCCTGCCAGTCGCACCCTTCACTGCACCGATGCTCGCAGTCGCAGATTTTACTCCCACTCGTCATTTCCATCGCCACTCTTTGCTCTTCTCACTCGTCGTCTATGCTTAAGGTCGCGAAATCGTCCATAATCCAGACTCTCAAACTCCCCGTCCGGAGGCACGTCGTGCTTCTATATTATCAGCAGCCAATATCTGGAACATTACCCTCAACCATAGTCATGCTGAAAGAGGCAAAGACGATAAACCAGTAAATTCTTTCTGATAAATTCTATCCGCGAGCTGCTAAAGGGTTATCGCCGCCGACGCGGCCACTGGCCTGTGTAAGCTGGTCTTTGTCTTCGCCGCGCCCACTCTCGGGCTACTTGCGCGACCTTCACACGTAGCTGCTCTCGCAAGCGATACTAAGCAGCGAGCGCGTAGCAATCGGATCACTCTTTACGTTCATAACGAGTACTGACCGTTCATTTTCCAATGTCAGTCGATCCGCGTGGCGTAACTGGTTAGGATGTCCTTATGCGGTCGGTACCACACCTACGGATTTGGATTCCAAGATAAGCTTGCACGCTGGTGCCTTTTTCCGGTATGTCAAGTTAGACGACACTTGTAACGATATTAATTTAGAAAGTGTTTTGGCCCACGAGGTCCCAGCTCGAATTCCATGCAGGCCATGGATTGCGTGAAATTTTTAAGTAAGTTCAGGGAACTTTACTATGTAAATTGATTCACGATGAACCCATCAGTAAACATGAAAGAGGGGAAGAGGCTTGTATATTCCAGAAATATTTATCTCTATTGTAGAAATTTCGTATTGTCTGCTGGGAATAGGCGAACAGTTTTCTCACCCTGATGTACTTTTGAGAATCACTCATTGTAGTGTTGTCTTACTCATGAGTTCAACACTGATATCATGTTTAAATAATATGTCTGTTAATATTACTTTAATATGTCCACGCTTTCAATTTTAGTATCTCACTAAAACAGTATTGAATTCGTGCTGTATTCCTTTCCGTAAACAAAACATGCGGCGATATTGTAACATTCATGATGAAATAATGCCGGATATAGTGTCATCTATAAACAAATATAACATTTAAAATTATCTTGTAAATAACCTTTGCAGTATGGAATTCAATAGTTATAGGAAAAGCGTACCGTAAACTTGTTACAAGCGCTAATATATATGACAATTGAACACATCGCTTTTAAACGTATACTTGATTCGCTACCAAGGAAAAGATACAGGAAATCTGCAAATGTTATCTAGTCCTGAAATGTGCCGAACATAGAAAACAGAAGGGTTGAATACTTTGTGCGTAGGTTACTTTTCACCTGATGAACAAAGCGGTTTTGGTACTGCAAATTCATTTACTTTGTGCTTGGCATTAAAAAATGTTTGTATCCATTACTGATATCAAAATGTGGGATTACGTTCTTTAGTTAAGTAACCCCTAACGTTGAACTTTTCATGTTGACATCTAAATTAAAACCACCGTTATTGATCGTTGTCCCACGAGAGCTGCGTGATGTAATGCTTCCTTGACCACCCTCACGTATTAATAAGTGCTCCATGTGTCACCCCCTGTGATACTTGCAACCCCTGCTTTCATATCTCCCCATTGTCCCCCGCAGCGTGAAATTGCATGCACTAGTAGGTCATTAATATTTATAACGCGTTATCGTTAAACAATACCAAATTAAAACAGCACTCTCTGAAGTATGTTTAAAAATAAATAAAATGTGCATAACTGAACACTGCAACACCATGCCATTGCCATAATCGTGTACAAAGTAAGTGCCTTGAAATTTCCCTCAGGAATACTTTCTGAAGTTTAAAGTGGATAGTTCTTTTAATTTATTTTGGAATTTGTATTCATAGCGTACGAAAATAAGCAAAGTAAAATTCGTCTCATATTTACAATATTTTTAAATGATTACGTTACATGTGGATTGCTTGTTATGAGTCAAAATATATTTTTTAACAATGTAAGTTAATATAATTCATTCAAATCAAATTCACAATGTTCTTATCAGTTACCAACTATACCTCTAGAGTTTTCAAAATTTCGCATTAGTATTTTTGAAGCCCTACTTCAAGTGTGACACACGTGTCAATTAGCAAACTCATGCAATTTTTCGTGAGTACTCCCGTCCAGCCAAAAACTGTCCTGCCTGAATGATTTATTTTTTCGCCCCGGCAGCTGGTGAAATGCGCGATGCTTACAATTTCCTGGAGTACGACTGAATGTCGCTTTTCTGTAGTTGGCGTGTTTGCAAAACTACATCACGTCAATGAACTTGGTTAACAAGTCTGCTTGCTTATTTGCCACGTCTGTATATGGTAGTAGAGATTAATAAACTATTATCTTGTCCGGAGAGAGGTTGCTATTTGAAGAGGCAATATTTTCGCTGCAGAAAAAGGTACTTTGTTTTTCTTCGCCCCCCACCCCCCTCCGCACCACCCTCGGGGTGACAAACGTCTGAGTTTTCGTATATCAATGTTCGTCCCCAGCCCGAGCAAGTGTGCAGTGTTCCTCATCGAGTTGCGCGGGCTGGCCGACGATGGATCATGTCTACATCACTTCGTACTTCGGGGCTTCAACTTCGTACTTCGGGGCTTCAACTTCGTACTTCGGGGCTTCACCATGCTAGACGCGTTTTCGCGTAATATGAGTACGCAAGTTAAATATTGCAATGGATGTAGTTGTTACGCTGGGGGTAGAGTTTCCTTATAGTAGTATTTTTTTTAGCGTTTTTTGTGTATATGGATTTTTGTAGGGAAATGTTCCTTCACTGTTTGGAAAGTATGGATTTTCAATATGGTATTTTATGGGAAAGTTTGTAAGAGGTCGATTCTTCCTTTTTTTTTCGTGGGAATGGTTTCCTGGACTACGATTTGCCAAAATAATTTTACTGCCAAGGAATTTAGTCGATATTTTAGGGCGCGCCTTAATGCTCATGGTTAAGTGTAATGAAGCTTTTGCCCCTTCCCAATGGTATTCTTGAAATTAGTATTCCATGTTGTACTTTTTAGTGAATCATCAGGTGTACTTTTACTTTTAAAGTTGTAATGATGCTTGCTTTGCTCAGGATACCTTTAAAAATGGGATTTCACAAGTGTTTGTTCAGGTTGGGTGATTTCTCAGGATATATTAATATTGTCCTTCCCCTAGTTCCCAGATTGGTAGCAAGAAACAGAAAATTACAGACGCAATTTATATTTATCAAATCAAGTTGCAAAGTTGTTGTTCTTGGTGATAATATATACATGGGTTTCAATATATTTGTATGGATTTTGGAATTTTAGTGTTCATGCTTTCTTGATTTTTTTTTAAATTGTGTGCGTCCTTATTCTTGCTTTCCTTTAGGCCTGCTACGCCCTAAAGGGGCGTAACATTGTGGAAAGTACGATGGCAAAATTGATAGTAAGCGCGACAAGAGAATTACTCAAAAAACTATTTTCAGAGTCGCATATACTATTGCTTAGTACTTGTACCACTACGAGTGGGTTTATTACACTTCAAGTTGTCTCAGAAGAAGCCTAAAACAATTTAAGTTTCTGTATTGAAGGAACGTGTTAGGAACAAAGCGCCCCGCTGTATGATCTATATTTATAGAAATAATTGCGGACAATAGGTAATATGAAAATTTTTTAGTAATATTTCGATTATACCAACCTATTTAAGTTCTGTCCTTCTATTAAACTATTGTAAATGGTGAAATGAATTGCAAATCGCTTGATACAACCATATAGGTATGTGTGTGTATATATATATGCGCAATCTAAGTAATAATTGCACAAAATATGAAATATAATCTAAATAATTGTATTTTATTGCCGCAATATAGGCATAATATAATCATCAATTAAGTATATTGTCAATAAAGTGACCCCCAAGTTGCTAGGGGAGTCAGGGTGGAATGCAGAGAAAACCACCTCACTCTCACCTTCCAGGCAATTTGGTGTAAATAATTTGCAATATTATACTAAAATGTAAACCATAAATGCTGTAATAAGAAAATAGAGTTTAAAATAAAAGAAAAAACAAATAAAAAAATCAACATCCTATTCACCTGTACTACCCAGAAAATGGCACAGGTACGGGGGTGATAAGAAAAATGCATGACCAAAGAATGTATGAAATAGATTAAACAGCAAAAGGAAAGAGCTAGCAATAATTTATTGAGGCGAAATCCTAGAGTTTCTTTTGTTGGAATATTAGAACATGTGACGTTCGATTAAACCTATTTCATTTTCAGATTCAAGTTCTGTTTGAATACGACACCGTAAATACATAATTTTTCATAAGAACTTTGGTTCCAACATTCATGGCATTATAATAAAGAAACTAAGCTGTTAACTGACTCTCGATATAGAACTGGAAGTACAGCGAATAAATGTTAGTTGAGGATCTCTACTCAATTCATAAGCCCTTGTCTCACTCCTTTCCGGATACAAAAAAAAAACACAATTTTTTGCTGCTACACCAGTTTGGACCACTTTTCGATTTCATACGAACAAACGAGTCGTTGTTTCAAATAGTGGTATCGTGACTAAACATTGTATTTACTCATATATATGGACGCAGTGTCCTTCCCTATTTTTTTTCCTTCTTCTGGGATGTATTAAACTTTAGCGCAACTTCATCAGAAAATATTGAAATAAATTAAGAATCTATGACAATTAATTCCACACTTAGTCAATAACTTATCTTTACAAAATGTATTTAAATTTTAAACTTAAAAATTTTAATTTTTCTTGTAGAAGTATTTTATTTTCTTCAGTTACGAAAATAAGATAACGTAAAAATTCGGGGTGGGGAAACTTTTTTTGCTTTTAAAATGCAAACCCCAACAATTTTAATTCTGCGTCGACGAGGTCGTGAGGTACATCAAATTGCAGTACAGTTATGTCTGTGCTGTAAGCGTATCATAGTCTCGACGTATAAATCCAACCTTAATAGAAGTTACTGCCACTCCAGTGCAAGTTGTGTTATCAGTGTTAATTATTAATAAGTAAATTGAAGCACATTTCTATAGTTTCACTACTTCCCCATATTGTTAGTTTTACGTCTATGTTTTATATTAGAAAATCTGATACTTTTTTTAATACAATAAACATTCCGAAACATATTGTCAAATAAAAATCACCTTTCTCAACACTGTCATTCAATGTTTCAGTATAAGTGTAATTGGCCCGTTAAAAGACAAAATGTTTTAACTTCCTTATTTCCAGTTGTTCTGGAATATTTTTGGACTGAAATGAGGTTTGGTCAGGAATCGTCATTTCCATATACCGTCTAGCTCAAAATTCGAGACTTTGTGTTTAGGCTTCGTCAGCATACTTGCTCCGTATCCTGACACATCTAATACATATATCCTGACACATCTAACACATATGCTGGGTATTCGAAATATTTGAGAAAAATCTTCGAGCAGTAATCTAACCTGCTAACTGCAGTGTAAGCGAACAAATTGGGAACAAAATCTTTCTCGGCACTGTAATGATAGGCTCTCGGAGGTAGTAATATTGGAGTTTCAGCGTTCGAGATTCAACTCGAACACAGACTGCAAAAATACGATGTCCACGCTTAATAGAACACTTTTGAAAAACCTCTGGGAACAGGTTACGGCATGACATGGACGTCTGGCATGCGTCAAGTTAAGTACGAAACGACTATGAAGCGAAAGTAGTTACAGATCTATACGTTTAATCATATGTATTTGGTAAACTTGAATTGAAATTTATATGATTTCATTTTCCTTCTTTTTTTTTAACATTTATGAATTGTAAGAATTAGACAATTTGCTAAACGTTGTACTTTCCTAATAATAATACAGTTTCTCCTAACCGTCGCATGAATAAAGTCATCTGGCCCATAACAATGATAGTTTTACACATTGTGGAAAAATATACAATGTGCATAAAAGTAAATATTAATACGGGTTTTCGTAAGTGCTCAGTTTGCTGTGGCCAGCTTTCACTAATCAGTAATCAAAGTACGACAAAACTGCTGTTAGAGACTGGTAAATTAATTTAATGACCTGGGAACCAGTGTCTTGAGGGTGGTATTCATATTCATGTCTGGGCACATCACTTAGTAGTACTCAGTCTCGGCAGTGTCTTTTTAATTCCACATTTCGCGTTCAATTCAAAACATGATTTTTTTTTTTTTATTAATTCAGTTGAAATTGTCAAGTCGCGAAAATAATATAACCCCGTAATAAAATAATTTTCTGAGTCGGTTTGTATCAAACCTCCCTCCAGAACTTATGGTATACCTCAAGATAACGGCAAATTGCGAACATTTTATGTGCAACTAGGCTATATAATTAAAAATATAATGGGGCATCTTGTGCCTTTTATGATTGGTTAACGCATTTTTAAAAGACTTATATGTATGCAGACAAATAAGAAACATTTGACATTAGAGTATCAGTATTATGATTAACCCACAAGAAATCCGGGGTTTACATAAATGGAGACATAAATTAGAATCAGTAATAAAAGGTAAAAAAAAAAAAAAAAATCGTGATACGTACACCATATGCTAAAATATCAGAATCGATCACCTTTTCCTGCAATAAAATATAATCACCGAATCGACCAAACGATAGCACTACTTCTTTACAACACACTTATTTAGCAAGCTGCTTACGAAGAAGCTTCCACCATTTTGGCTGTTTCAATTTACGATTTAATCGCTGTTCACTAGCATTCGCAATTTTACAACGCCGCGAAGCTGGACTTGATTCTCTAGCTTGTAGCGGACTTGACGAAGACTGTCTTATTTCCCTACTTCGTACGAGGTCTGAAAACGGCGTCCCCAACGAGTAAAATTGCCACATAAAACTTCAGTTTCGAAGGAAAACGAAACTAAGAACGTCTTGTCGGTGGAGGACCGGGACCATGTTGAGCAGTGCTTATTGATACCACTTTTATATGTTGGGACAGTAATGTTGCCGAGTGGCATAACAATTGGTCACAGACAGGGCATATTCACACAAGAAAAATGGGCTGTGGCTGTGTTGGGAACACGGCCGTTTGTTTTGCTTGAATACGTCTACGTTGATGCTCTCGGGCGCCTTGGTGTTTATTTTACGTTCTCGGCACCGCTTCACTCGATCATATGGGGTTTTATGGTTATCACTGGATAGCTTTTTTGATTCCCTTTCCCACCGCATGCGATTTCTGTATTTCGACTTTGCTTTTTGACGAGTATAGGCCGACATTGTGTTAACGTGCCTTAATTTTTTTTTTACCTTAAACTCGTACAATTTCACCATAGCCACGCCACCAAAAATGTTTTTATTCACGCAATCGAATGATCTTGACAATGGCTGTCGATTGAAACCTAAACAAGCTTTGTAGCTTCTCCTAGTCAGTAGTTATACTACGCGGAAGTTATGAGACGCGGCGAAACGAACTCAAAATTGCGCCCCCCCCCCCCCCTGGTCGTACAGTATGTTTCGCAATCCTCACTCAACGTAACATATTCTTTGATGCTTTGGCAAACGAGTGGGGTAATTGAATTTTGAATGTTGATGATATATTCGGAGCTGCAATGCCAAACTGTATCACCCGATTTTGTTATCATCGGATTTTCTGGGTTGCCTCCCAATAGGGTTGCACATTTAAAGACGTATTCACGTCGAAAGCAGTTTTATTGTGGGGCCCCTTTAGTGTGGGCAAGACTACATGCTGCAATGGAATTCTGCATGGTGCGAGAGTATTTAATCCCGAAGTTGGGAAATTCGCGTTTTTAAAACTTAGACGATCGCTGTCGTGGTGTTATAGTGTTCGCTGAAAACAAACACGAATATCGCTGCGATAGTTTTAAAACTTAGACGATCGCTGTTATGGTGTTATAGTGTTCGCGGAAAACAAACACGAATATCGCTGCGATAGTTTTACGAAGCGTCTTTGTGAAGAAATGTCTGTGAGACTCCCAATTAAAGGTGGGTTGGGGTGTGTGAACACGGTGGAACCAATTAGTAAGAACCTCTTGTAGGAATCCATGCCTAGTACGTCGTTACGAAATCTCTCTTGAATTAGTAAGGTTCAAAGCATTTTAACCGAAATCGCCATTAAGTCAGCGATATTGACCATCGCAACAATCTGTTAGCTACTATTGACTTCCGATGCAGACTCATTTGAAGGTTTCACCCGTTTGGAGCCATTTTCACTAAATTAATTTAAAAGTGTTGAGTGTAGAAACAACAATTTCTGAAGTTGCTGGTTAGAAAAATTAAAAAAAAATATATATAACATTTCACTGTAGTAAATTGGTAAATAGGCAAAGCGTGTTTAAAGTCACGCTGGCAAGATTGGTCTAATTAAAATGGTTTTGCGTATTTAGGCGAGTTAAGGGCCCCGCCTACCTTAGCCCTTTTTTACCGCGTTCGAGGCCGAGAAGCGCGGAAGCGATGAAGGTGACGCTGCCACGCGCATTAAGTGCGCTTTCGCCGCCAAGCGCGACGCTCTCAACTGGGACGTAGATTTCTCGTTGCACTTCGTGTATAGGCTCTTCACGGTAAAATTAGCACTTTTGAAAGCCCTGCTTAAGATCTACTTGTATGCACTTTATGTACTCTTCCGCCGTATGTATAATTAACACCGCCATGTGCCTCATCACATTATTCATGCGTCGATCAGGTGTAACTGCGAAATTATAATATCCGGTAATTTTTGCACTCCGATGCATAAGAAGTATAGAAAACTAAATAATATTTTTTGTTCGACGTTTAAATAAGGAAACTACATTACATCCATTGTTACCAACTTTACCGGTTGAATGTCCCTCAATGCGCCCGTTGAATTATATGCAGGTACGGGCAGTGGCTTTTTTAAAGGTTATTTTCAAAAGTGCTCACTTTATCGTGAAAAGCCTTTACCTTTAGGACTTTCAGCTGCGACCCTGTTATTTCATTGGTATAACGCCTGTAGGATGGTTGAATACAGCGCCCGTAAGTAGTTTCGTATGTATCTGACGCGTATATTTTGAGGCAGAGCTCTTTGGAGTGCTCTGAAATGATGTTTCTAATGTGTGTGACGTTTTGAAAGCCCTCAACAGCCCTCGTCTGATGTGTGTATTCTTTTTTATGGATCAGCACATTGGAAGCACGTTTAATAGTTTCGTATAGAAACAAGTATTTCAATACACACTGCAGCGCGTTTCAAGCACCTGGCATGCGTGAGCCTAATATTGTTACGATAATGTTACTTCTGGTAACCAACACCGAAACCTTCTTCCGCTCCAGTTTAAAGTGTTTCTGTCTGGTTTCTCTCATACATTCGACTGTTATTAGGAAGAGAAGCCAAGATTCGGTATGAATTTTTTTTTTTCTGATAATTAAAATATTTGTATATAAAACGTGTCAGTTACCGGCTACGTAATATTCAGGAAAATAAAAACCTTTAGTAGCGGGCGTGCAGGCAGCAGATGCCAGCCAACATGTGGGGGAGAGCTCAGCTAAAAATAAGATTTGCGAGAAGGGGGATGTGTGTGGCGTTCTGCTGGCGCGGGGGCGGAGGTATAGATGCCAGAAGGGCCTAGTATTGAGCGGTATTTCATGTTCTATCGGGCGCACATGACAGTAACGACATTGTCCACGGCGGCCAACCTGGGGGAAGGCCACGCAAACAAATACACACACACACGCACACGCACACATATACAGCGCGAAGTCGTGCTCCGGCGACATAAAATAAACTCATGACTCGCAGTTCAGGCACGCTGACACGCTGACACTGCGACGTTCAGTCCCGAATTAATTTACTGGCCGAAATTTTGCAATCGTTCAATGTTTTGATGATCGCTGTGCGTGTGTCGAGAGAGCTTCTCGTAACCAATGAACAAGGTACTGCCTTTTTCGTTTCTGTCGGCGTTGACCAATCACAAGTGAGAAGTGCATAAACTTCAGCAAATCAGATTTATCACAAGGAAGGCGCTCAAAGTGCCGGCCATTAATTCCTTGTCGTGTAGAGCGCCAACCATAGACACTGTGACTAAAATGGTTAAACACGTCTCTGAAGGTCTACTTTAACAAAGCGTTCCACTAAACACTAAACATCGTCATGGCCATCTTCATTCAGCGAAAAGATTACACAAGTAGCTGTAGTTGAACTCCAAAACACGTTAGTTCAAAAACACTATCGCAGTTGGATCGTTTTAACTCGTGCACGTCTTAAGTACTTGCCAGCCAGCCACGGACGTTCCGTGTCAAGGTGACTTTATTCTTATTGGCTCTGTTGAGATTAACATCGTCTCCTTACACTGAAACGCGGCCAACAGCGAAAAAAAAAATTTCCCAGCATGCCCATAAAATTTGAAGTTTAGCTCGAGCGTAAATCTTTTCGCAAAAAAAAAAAAAACAGGTGGCCCTAGCCATCATTCGTACTTTCAATCGTGATGTTAAGTTTTCGTCTACTGACTGCAGTTCCCTATGGGGGAAAAAAAAAACCTCCTTTCTGGAATGTAAGGGACTATAGGCTGTCCACGGTAAAGTGGGCGCAAATTTGGAAGTCCTGATTAAGATCTGCTTGTATGCACACCGTGCACCCCTCCATAATATGTAAAATTTATGTTGGCGTGAACCTCAACAATTTATTAATGCTTGGGTGAAGTGAGACTGTGAAAATTATTACAGAAGCTATTATATTGCAAATTTGCTCATTTTTACACTAGGCCAAAATGTATTAAATACTGAAGGAAAATAATATATCTAGTTCTTGTAAACGTATTGCTTAACCCTTTTAATTCATGGTTAAGACTTGGAACTACTTTCTCTCCGTCTGGGCGCATGCGCATCAATTGTGCCCGTTAAAACATACATGCAAGTAGGGTCGGTTACATTTTCCAAAAGTTGATTTCAAAAGCGTTCGATTGACCGTTAACATCTTATAGATGTGATTAATTTCTTTCTAACAAACTCTATTCAATTTATATATATATATATAAGCAACCCGCCCAAACCTCTCTCTGATGCGAACTACAAATACGTCATTGTTTAGATTTACAGCAAATATTTACACTTAATGCTTAAGGTTACTAACATAGGATTAATACTGTGTTGTTCAAAATGTATTCGTAAGTGAACCCCTATTTTTAAAAGAACCAAAATTGTTACTGTGTGTCGTCGTGAAAAGACAAGCATATGCTGTCTCGGAATTCGTTGTAGACCTTTTTGTGATCTACAATGCTGTAGTACATTTATTTGGTGTATCTCTCATGTTTAAGTCAGCGTAAGCCATGTTAGCGCCAGAAAAGCCGCAATTTCCTATTTTAATAGAAACGTCGAAATTTCTCTACTATCCTCAGATTAAATATTAATGACTAGTCCATTCCCAATTGGAAGCGACTTATTAAAATCAACCTTAGAAAAAACACTCTAGGCAAAACATGTCAATCTGTTTTTTTCAATAACCTGTATTCCACAAATGTATAACACTGTGGTTAACTTTAGAGTACCGTATTAGTGAAGAAATGACCCTTTACCTTAATATCTTCTATATCTTTTTAAATATTAATTAACAACAGCGAGAGCAGCGACGTGTTAGCAACGGGCGGTAAGAAATAGTTCACAGTTAAAATATTATTCTAACCTAGTTATTTAGTATACTATTTGTAAATTAAACGGTGTCTATTGAAATATTTAAATATTTAGGTAGCCCCGATGGCAACATATCTCATTTTTACAGTTTAAAATAACAGCGGAAAATATCGTGAGTAGGCGGTAGTGTTACGGTGTTGTTTTATCGAGCGAGAACAACTTTGAAGCAACTGTCTGCTGAGCGAGTTTTGTCGCTCTCTCTCTCTCTCTCTCTCTCTCTCTCTCTCTCTCTCTCTCTCTCTTCTCTCTCTCTCTCTATCTCTCTCTCTCTCTCTCTCTTGCCTTTGTCTCTTTCACGCTCGGGAAGTTTCACTTCGCTAGTACGCAGAAAAAATTGTACATGTTTTCAATTGTATCATATTTCATATTTATTAAAGCAAAATAATGATTTTTGAATGTGTAATTTACAACTGAAAAGAGATTTTAATGTTTTAATACTTATTTTAATATTTAGATATGATGGCGAGGCAGAAACAAAGTGAAGTTGGCAGACGTGGCGAGCCATGGCATGGCGTGTTGCTGTTTTACCGAACGATGCGTAAATTATACTTACTCCGAAAAATACTTCAAATTACCACATCACGTTTGTAGACGGTGTGTTTTTTAAACCTACCTAGGCAAGTTACGATGTTGTGATAAATCTGTGTTTCCAAGGCAGTATTAAATATACTGTGACGTGTGTTTCGGTAATCATTGCTGCTGTGAAATGGCGTGCCTTTGTGCATCGTAGTCGATTCGTAGGCGCTGTGTGTGCGTGATTTTAAATATTTTATACTAACTGTTTATACGTTGTAAATATGAACTGTTTTTATGGCGAAGTTATTTATTTACATCCACGTCTGTTTATTTATCACAACGTTGTACCTTTGCCCTGGTAGGTGTTTGAAACACCTTCGTGTAACGTGATTTCCCACCAATCAACAAAATAACCAAGCCCAGCCCCAATCAATTTCAATAAACCTAATACACAGTAAGTAGCAATACATATAAATATGAGTGGAATAAAAGTTACGGTAGGCTTATTTGTGTGCATGTTCACCGCTATATTTTAAGTTTCTATAACAAAATATGAGCGACACGAGTTGAGTGCTTGATTTTAATGTCACTTTTTCGTTGGACTGTCTATTCCTTCGTTATTCGAACTGAGGCCGTACTTTTAAATAAATAACCCAACACATATCAATAACAAAAAGTTAAGTACTACAGTTCATTACAACGCAGTTGTAACAGCGTTTAACACAGTCGCGGCAAAATATTAACGTGCATTACGTGTAATGTGCTATGTCGTGGAAAACAAATATGTTAATGTAACGTAACCGTAAGAACTATCGTTAATTCAGCCATTTATAAAACGTCATAAAGCTGACCTAAATAATGTCATAGGTCTAAACTGTGAATATTCGTACGAAATGGTTTTTGAAATAGACCTTAGTGAGAATTCTTTGAAAAACTGCAAACAGTAAACAACGCATTTGACAGGTACAAAAGAAGAAGTCACATTTCAACGTTTATTTTTAGGTGGAGCAAAAGTATACGAACACATGTACAAACACAATGGCACGTAAACAATGATTTTGACAGATGCTACATGGCAGTCACATGACAATGTTTGTTTACATTTAGCGGAAGGATACGAAACGGGCCTGAAAGTATATATTTGGCAGGGCTCCGATAAAGTTGCTTCTAATGGGGAATGGCCTATAGTATATACCTAAACCGTCCTCAAGAAGTTTTCTAAATGATGGGGGAAAACCGCATCAAAATCCATCAAGTAATTTACAAGCCTTACCCGAATACACAGCAACACGCGACCGGGCGACTTTGTTTTATACTATGTATAGAATATATATATATATATATATATATATATATATATATATATCAGTACCTTTATTAAGTGCTCATCGAATAGTCCGTTATAGGATGTTCATGGTAAAGTGAGCACTTTTTAAAGCCCTCGCACCAGGCATTATCCATATGTTTAATTGCACCCTAAGTCATTAACTTTTGAGAGTGGTAAGAGTATACGTCGTATTTATAACAAGTCCCTACAGGATCCATTGAAGTCACATGTAGAAGTTCTCTTGTATTCTGGTAATAATAATTCATTAAGTTTATTGTTTCATATCACTGTTGTTTTGCTAACTTGAAGTCACGTGGCAATTTTGATATTGAAAAGGGGCAGAAAGATAGAAAAAAAAATTACTTGAGGGAAATATTTGGGAGGGCCTTAAAAAGTGCTCACTTTACCGTGAATAGCTTATACCAGTATAATCCTGCTAATGTCATACTGTTTCGTCCTAATACGATTAATATGCTTTGCCGCACTATGGCTCATACTGTTTGGATCGATAAACAAATAAAGTGAAAAATAATGTAGTTTTTTTTTTTTTTTGCCTTTAAAAAGTTACAAAGCAAATAAGAGTTCCAGAGAAGCTTCGAAAGCATAGAGTTGGCGATATAATAAACTTTAAAAAGTGGCGTAAAATTTAAATTTTGTTTTCAAAATATATGCTTGCACATACACAGGGATATTTACATGTGTATACATATACAATTTCGAAATACCTAATGCTCTTTAATTAATTTATTGTAGTCCGATATCGTTCTAAATGGACAGAATACAAAAGTAAAATTGTGGTTTAGAATTTTACGTACGCAGAAACTAACAAATGAAAAATTTTCTTTTGCAGAGTTACTCGTTTCTCGTTGTGTCTAGAAGTTGGTAATTGTTTGAAAGAAATTTAGTAAAATCTACCTGCTATTTTCTAACAGAATATGTTACACTTCTAACGTATAATATTAAATCGGCCATTTTTTTTTATGTGTAAAGTAATTATTTTATGCAAGTATTTTATACCGTAGAAACACAAAAATATTTTGATGTCAATATTACCCACATGGAAACTAATATATTGCTAGTACGAAAATTGGTTTTTAATTGCGTTGATGAAACTACTATAAAAGCTGTTCACGATCAAGTGAGCACTTTTGAAATCAACCTCTGAAAAATGTCACTTCCACTTCCTGCATATATTTTAACGGGCGCAATGAGCGGCATGCGTCCAGTAAAGTTGGTAACGATAAATGGAAAGTAGTTACATATCTTAACGTCAAATAAAAAGTGTTAAATGACCATTTGCGATCATTTTCATTGCTTCTTTCGCATTATGTTTTTTTTTTTTCAATGCATCGAATTGTAAAAAATGAGCAGATTTGTGAATTATTTACTTTTCTAATAATTTCACAGTTTCAACTTCACCGACGCATGATTAAAGTGACGCTGCCGATGGCAATGTTAATTTCCCATAAAGCGAAAGGATACACAACGTGCATACAAGTAGATCTTAAGCGGGGCTTTCATTTTACCGTGAACAGCTTCTACCACGCCTTCGACGTGTCTTCTGCTATAGCTAGGAACAGGAGAGTTTCGCGAGTCCATTTTAGGCCAAGCTAAACTTAAAACACGCGTGTATTTCTGTGGTGTTTGCAATTGGATCACGGTTTGTTGGACATTCCCAGTTTAACTCTGCTCCAGTACAGACCTTGCAGCGAACCAAGCATGGAATCCCTTGCTACCTGGTCTGAGGTAAAAACGACTAAACACAAAAAGAGCAGCCAATGAACAAAAAATCTCGAAAATTCATAGGATCCTGGAGTATAGCCTACAAGCCGTTTAAAACGCGAAATTTTCCTATCCCTAACTACAGCCGAACGTGAGGGTTCCATTAAGAGTATTACTTCATTTGTGCCATTAAGTTGTGGCAAGGCGTTATAGTTGCCATCGTAAAAACAATAAACTAAAATCATTACTGTTTGAAACTATATGCACCGCTGGACATGTAAATCGCTACCCGCGCTTTCCTTACGTGAAACTTTATTCAAATATTACCTTCCGATATATCATGGAAAAACCGAGTGAAGGCTGCTCACGATAAAGTGAGCATTTTTGAAATGAACCTTATAAAAAAAAGTCACGGCCCCTGCCTGCGTGCATTTTAATGGGCACACTGAGCTACATACGCCCAGGAAAGTTGGTTACGATGGATGGAAAGTAGTTCCATATCCTAAAGTTGAATAAAAAGCGTTAGGTGACCAATATGATAACTGAAATTATTTATTTCGCTTTCTGTCTTTTTTAATGCACCGGAGTGTAAAGTGAGTAGGTTATGTAAAATATTTACTTCTCTTATAGTTCAGTTGGTCTTCACCGACGCATAATAAAGTGATTAGACCCATGGCAATGTCAATTTAACATGAGGCAGTAAAATACACAACGTGCATACAAGTATATCTTTTAATCAGGATTTTCAAAAGTGTTCTTTTTACAGTGAACAACGTATAGAGATGTGTGTTTTACGCATGCCGAGCGCGTTGTTTAACATCCGCAGAGCACTTATTCAATATGAGGTAGAGTCTGCAATAGTGTCGTGTGCCACATATCTCCACGCTTCCTGCAACTGAACACGAAGATCTGTCAGTGTTTCGGCAGTTGGTTTGGTGGTGGTGGAAACATAGTCCCGTCACATCCCATACGTGTTCCATAGCGGACAGTTCTGCAGACCGGGCAGGCCAATGAATGGTGTCCACGTCTTGTAGAGCTTCTTTGGGTGATTCGAGCTGTATTCGAAACTACCATTATCTTTCTGAATGATAGTATTAGGTACGCTACGCAAAAACGACAGAAAATGAGACCGCATAACCTCGCTGGCATATCGCTGTGCTGTCTCCGTGCCCTCAACTACCACGAGGCGTGACCTGGGCGCATAACTGACGGCATCCCACGCCATAGCAAGCGGTGTTTTAAATATACGGTGTTCGCGAATCAGCGCAGGATCGTTTCGTTGCCCATTGCGGTGCCAAAAACCCTGCTGCGACCACCATCTACATTAAGACTGAAGAGGGAGTCATCGGAGAACACATTGCGTCGTCAACGTTGACGTTCCTATCCCCATTGATGGCGTGCCGCACGAAGCCGAGGGGTTGACACTTCGAGGACTACGCTCGAGTGTAACATTTGTAAACGTTTCTTTGTCATTTGGAAAACAAAACTAGCATTTTCGTGCAGTAGTCGCCCTGCCTGGATTTAACAGGCTCTTGCAACAATTCTACAGCACAGTAACAATAACTTCCCTGACTACAACAATGTTTTTTGCTACATCTCCGCAAAAGGACAGGTGTGATTGTAAAACATCCTACACAAATAAAGATATTCGAATTGGACAAAATAAACTTAACATCTTGGTAGCTGATGACCAGGCAATAAGGAACGTTGTAGAGCACAGTAAGCGTGTTCATTGTCATGTTGGCCTCTATAATGGCAGTGAGTGGGAACACGGGGACCAATATAACCGGTTTCGTTGCAGTGGTGGATATATGTAACTCACTTCTAACTTGTCTTGGTTGTCTTGTAAATATCTGCTGACCTCAAAGCGTTAAATGCAAACGTCGTAGCGGACGCCGTGCCAGTGGGCCGGTTTCAATAAAAGGGCGACGAACGGTTCTTGGCGACAATCTTCAAATGCACTGCAGGCCCTACACGGACTGAAGGATCTCTCCTGACGTGGTGCCGCGTTATGCTACTGCCCGTCGACGGACTATCTACTCTATCCGTAGTGCGCCTGGCAGGACCAGTACCATCTCTGCGTGACGTACGGCTTGTACGTATCCACGCCTGCATCGTGTCGCAGTGTCTTGGCATCGTTTCACAGTCAGTGGCGACGGACGGCACCGTCAAGATGAATGGGTATACGACGAGCCGACCATCTGGCTTCGTACAGTACACTGAGAGAAGATCGAAAACGATATTTGTTTGTATAGGGCCAAATATTTATTTAGTTGCCCTAACAAAATGTATTATTGAGCAAACAAAATTCGAAAAGGAACAAAATTACTTCTGTTCGTTTAACGGAATATGTGTGAATAAACAAAATCTCTGGGTTGGCCCAAAAAAAAATTAAACTGTCAAATAAATATTTTGTTGAATCAACTGTACATATTTGTTGGGCCACTCATTTGACTGCCTTCGTTCGTAAATACAGCTCAAGAGTTTTTTTGTGACAATTGGGATAGTAACCGTGTGTGTTAGTGTGTTTATTGATGCTAAACAATCGTATAAACACATTAATAAAATAATGCAACAAGAAACTGACAGGTAAAGCTGTAAAACTTGAAATATTTGTTTGCACACGTTGCCCAATATTTACAGTTTATCTATTTTAAAGCTTTCCGGCATCATCAGTTATCATATTAGCTAATATTACTAAAGCGTAGCCCTCGGACGCAGGTGATCTATGTTCGAAACTCGGTCGAACTCGTAACATTATTTTATATCGGCCCAAACTGTTTAATGTACGTGTAGCCAAACAAATCTTCAGTTGCACCAACTACATCTTACAGACTGGGGCAACCAAATGAGAACAGAAAATGATTTGATCGGTTTCAGCAACAAAATATTTAATTACCTATACAAACAGATAATTTGGTTGCTCCAAAAAAAATCTCGTTTGATTCAACAAAACCTTTTCTTAGTGTACGGTCATACGACGCTATTTAAATGGGTCTGGGTTCTGAAACTCTTCGCGATCACGACACGATGCCAAACTGATATGCCTCTAAACACGCAGGCTTCTACCTTTTCAGCCTGTTCCTGCACCGTCACATTAACCAGTTCCATTGCGCAATTGTTACTGCATGTGGTCTTTATTTTATTACTAGAGCCACGAGTATTTCGCGAATTAATTCGGAGGCGAGGTAGTCTCCAAACACTTCTTCATTTCTCCTACTGTTGTGATTGGACGACATTTATTTAGACACGCCCCGTTTAACTGTGATCCAGTAAGAAGCAGGAAGCAGTAGTGTGAGTGAGTGTTTAACAGTCCTGTACATAGTCCTCGCATGTTTGCAGCAACCAATAAGCAAACGATAATGTCTCGTGCTGTCCAGCTTAGCTTGCTACCAACTCAATCCACGAAATACTCGAGGCTCTATTGATTACAAATTGGTGACACCTTATCGATGTAGCGGTTTCCATGTTTATCAGTGTGCATAGAGTAATGTGTAACTTTGCAAAACAAAATCCTCTTTTAATAAACGCATAGTTTCACATAGGCGGTTTAGTGTGATCCATCATAAACTTTCAACTTACAATTTTATAAACACATTTTTATCATTGCATCCCAGGAAAATCACGAAACATTATTTCATCCATTATTCAATTTCACGGTTTCGTTTTTAGTTGTGTGCTTTATTTTGTTTCATCGCGTGATTGCAACAATTATTTTATTTAAAAAATTTATGCATGTCTTATGCCCGTTGTTCAGCTTCAGATAATTTGAATACTCTACACGGCTTACTTAACAATCAGCGTTCAGTTCTGTAAAAGTAAACATGGTACCACCGTACAAGAAACGATGAATAGTTTTTTTCACTTGGTTATTACTTTACTTGATGCACAGAAACAAATCACTCATTACATGCACAGAACTATATTTGGTCGTATATCGTATGGTAAACGTTATTAATGATACTGCCAGGATTGTTTCAAACGTAACCTCTGTCATTACAGTATGAATAATTTACTTGGTTCATCCTACCACCTTCGTCATTTGCAGTCTGTAAAACGTTTCTGTGCTTCTGCAAATAATTCTTTGTAAACAAGATAGTATGCGTAAGCTACAAGTGAATTTGAGAAAATTGTTAGGTGCCGTTAATGCGAAAATTGTGCGCGTTTCAGAAAACAATGTGTTGTAAAAGATAAAATATTTCAGTTGCACTTTCGCAAGAAAATATTTAGCAATTACTTTCAAAAAAATTGTTTCAAATAACGTACAAAAAATGTGTATTGCGTGTATTCTAAAATTGACTCCACCAGCAGTGCACGGTGAAAACTGAACCGACTATCGTATGAAATTATGAACAAAATCCTATCCTATTATACAATAGGACGATCTCTGTCTGTTCGTCTTAAATACTTCTAACGTCCTTGAAACTCAACGAAAGTTCATAAAAATTTTGCAGAGCGAATCGTTAAGGTCAAATACAGGTTAAGTTCGAATTTCAGCAAGATCAGATTACGCAGTCAGGACTTTTGACCCTAAAAACTCATATTTAATTAATTTTTTTCCCATGACAGTTTTGTATTAATGCATAGAGATTATTGCATAGAGATATGAAGGTAATGGAATATAATTTTTATATACTTTAAATGTCTCGCTTCGATGTTGAGTTAATTAAATGGGGCCATAGTGGCTCAATGGATAGAGAGATTCCAAGTGGAGCTGTTGTGGCTCAGTGGATAGAGCGATCCCAAGTGTGGCCGCAGTGGCTTAGTAGATAGAACTATATCAAATGGGGCCGCAGTGGCCTAGTAGTTTAAAGTGGGGCCTTAGTGGCTCAGTGAATAGAGCGAATTCAAGTGGGGCCGCAGTGGCCAAGTGGTCAGAGCGATTCCAAATTGGGCCGCAGTGGCTCAGTGGATAGAGCAATTCCATGTGGGTCCGCAGCGCCTTAGTGGATAGAACTATATCAAGTGAAGCTGCAGAGGACCATTGGATAGGTATATACCAAATGGGGGACAGTGGCTTAGTTGATAGAACTATATCAAGTGGGGCCGCAGTGGACCAGTGGATGGGTATATATCAAATGGGGCCGCAGTGGCCAAGTGGTTAAAGTGATTCCAAGTGGGGCGGCAGTGGCTTAGTGGATAGAACTATTCCAAGCGGGACCGCAGTCGCTTAGTGAATAGAACTATTCCAAGTGAGGCTGCAGTGGCTTAGTGGATAGATATATATTTCAAGGGGCCGCAGTGGCCAATTTAGAGCGATTTCAAGTGGAGCCTTAGTGGCTCAGTGGATAGAACTATGTTAAATGGGGCCGCAGTGGCTCAGTGGATAGAGAAATTTCAAATGTAGCCTCAGTCGCTTCGATGTTTAGTTAATTACACATCATTTCATTATTACCAACATATCTCTATGCAATATATTTTTTTATGTGTTTGTATGATTCCAAAAATTTGTAACATCGTAACTATTCTAGGTACGTGACAATACTGAAAACACAGTTACGAGCTTACCCCTAGTAGTCAATACACACACAATCAAAGGAATAAATTTCAAGGCAGATTTATAGAGTAAGTAGTTCCCACTTTACTCATACAACTATGAAGTGTATCGAGAAATCTGACCTTCCTATTAGAGAATGCTCTTAGATTCCTTTGCTAGGCTATACGGGAATTTTTTTATTATTAAATATTTTTATTTAAAATTGTTATGATATTTTTCGTTAGTTCTGGAGATGTCTAGTAAACACATCTTAAACAAAGAATATTAATTATGTACCACAGAGTGTAATAAGAATATAGTTAAAAATCGATAGCGATTTCACCGCAGTAACTAAGGTGAAAAAAAAAGGCAGTCAAATACTCCAATAGTAGGGCATAGTTCCTTCTGGCACAGTATTCGGGAATCGGGATTTTACCCGCCATCTTGGAAATGTCCCTTTTTTCACTCAAAATTTCCCTTTTTTCCTTAAAAATTTCTTGATATCCACTCATTATTTCCCGTTTTTCACTAAAAATAGTAGAAGCCCCTCATGTGCAAAAACAAGCCCCTAAATTCAATTTCAGCCAATTGCTGGGGTTTCCTTAACATTTCCCTGTTTTCTCTCAAAATTTCCCTTTTCTAACCAAAAATGTCCTGTTTTTATCTTTAGAAAACTCCAAGCATCCCCACTTGCAAAAACGAGTCACCCAAAGCCATATTCGGCCAATTTTTGAGGCTCGTTATTCCTTCTAGACAAGACCTTTGACCTTGAACTTTGCCCTTTGACCTAAAAAATAAAAAATAAAAAAATTGTTATTAAAATTACTACAAATTAAAAAAAAAATGGTTTAAAATATTTAAATTTACCACAGATCATCCCTAGCCCATATCCAGTCTGCCATCATGGTAGGCAACCACCATCTTGGTAGGTGACGACAATCTTGATAGGCAACACCATCTTGGTAGATATCACTGTCCGCCATATTGGAAGTCAATGGCATTGACTAGACATCATGATCTTGATTGACGTTGAAAACAAAAACTCGATAAAAATACATTAAAGTCGACGAGCATAATACATAACCGACAACTACCACCATGTTAGATGCAGACTACCTTAACCTTGACCCCATGACCTTTAATGACCTTGAAACCAAAAACTCGAGAACAAATACATAAAAGTAAGCAAGCATAATAAATCATAGACGCCCACCAACATATTACATGCAGACTATCTTGACCTTGGCCTCATGATCTTGAATGGCCTTAAAAACAAAAAACTCGAGAAATAATACATAATTGTCATTAAGCATAATAAATTACAGACTACCACTACAATATTAGATGCACACTCCCTCGACCTTCACCCCATGACCTTGACTGACCTTAAAACAAAAACTCGAGAAAAAATTAATGGCATCTTGCTGGAAGCCAAGCGAAATATCGGTCCTTATATTTATAGTCATAATAAAAGCTTTAATTTTTCACCTTATTAAAAATGTTTCCAATCAGTAATTGCCAACCATACCATCCGCTATACCTCTAGAATAGCTCAACCATTCGTCCACACAGACCATATAAAGCAAACATACTGCCCCATACTAATGACACAATAACTTCTCATACCATCCACCATAGCTTCATAGCTCCATACCTCCATAACTCCATTACTCCGTAGCTTCATTGCTCCATAGCTTCATTGTTACATAGCTGCATAGCTCCATAGCTCCATAGCTCCATAGCTCCATACCTCCATAGCTCATTAGCTCCATATCTCTATAGTCCAATAACTCCATAGCTCCATAGCTCCATACCTCCATAGCTCCATATGTCCATAGCTTCATAGCTGCGTAGCTCCATATTTCCATTCACACCTCAATCACCCTCATCGGTTCTCAAGACTTCGATGTTACGAGCCGCTCAAATCTCTTCATTCACTCCAAATTAAAGTACTTTCAAAAATGCTCAATTTACCGTGAATGCCCCGGCATGTATAGATACACACTAAATTACAAAATAAAAACTCTTGGGAAGGAGGGTTGTGTAGTTAAACTGAATTCATTCGATTACTGTGAGTGTGATGTGGGAGGTAGAAAAGACATAGAGTGCTCATTTACGGTTTACAAAAACCACGCAGTTCTGTATACATACTTAAGACATCTTGCAGGTCATAATTTCATGTCATCGTACATTCTGCAAAGCTGTATGAGAAATTTTCGCACTTAGTCACCTTCTTTCCACCTTGAGTAGGACTTAGAATATATGTTCATCTTGTGTAGGACTGGGAATATTTTTTAACTTAGTTACGTACATTCTACCTCTTGCCAGAACTTGTAAATTTTGCCTCCCGTGTAGGACTCAACCATTCGTGTAGGACTTTAGTGAGCGAATATGCAGGTCCATGATCGTAGAGGTTACAAGCAGACCTTAGTATTCGCAATTCATGTTCGCTGTATGTGAGCTATGGAGCTATGGAGCTAAGGAGCAATGTGGCTTTGGTGCTATGGAGCTATGGAGCTATGGTGGATGGTATGAGAAGGCGTTTATTGTGGCACTGGTATGGGGCTATATGTTTGCTTTATATGGTCTGTGTGGAAGAATTGTTGAGGTATGCTAGAGTTATAGTGGATGGGGCATGGTTGGTAATTGCAGATTGGATATATTTTAATTGGGTGGAAAATTACAGATTTTTTATGGCTATAAATATAAGGACGGATATTTCGCTTGGCCTACAGCAAGATGCAATGTATGTTTTCTCGAGTCTTTGTTTTCAAGTTCATTCAAGGTCATGGGGTCGAGGTCGAGGTAGTATGAATGTAATATGGTAGTGGTAGTCTGTAATGTATTATGGTTGCTGACTTTGATGTATTTTTAAAGATTTTTTTGTTTTCAAGGTAATGTGGTCAAGGTTGAGATAGTCTGCATATAATATGGCGGTGGAAGACTGCAGTTTATTATGCTTGCTGAGTTTTATGTATTTTATCTCGAATGTTTGTTTTCAAGGTCATTCAATATCATGAGGGTAAAGTCGAGGTATTCTACATATAATATGGTGGTAGTAGTAAGTAATGTTTTATGTTTATTGACTTTTATGTATTTTTCTCACATTTTGGTTTTCAAGGTCATTCAAAGTCATGAGGTCATGGTCGAGGTAGTCTGCATATAATATGGTAGTGATAGTCTGTAATGCATTATGCTTGCTTACTTTTATGTATTTTTTCTCGAGTTTTGGTTTTCAAGGTCATTCAAGGCCATGAGGTCGATGTAGTCTGCATCTAATATGTTGGTGAGCAGTCTGTAATGTATTATGCTTGCTAACTTTGACGTATTTTTCTCGTGTTTTTATTTCCTATGTCATTCAAGATCATGGTGTCAAGATTGAGGTAGTCCGCATCTAATATGGCAGTTGTCTGTTTTGTATTATGATGGTCTACTTTTATGTATTTTTGTCCAGTTTTTGTTTTCAAGGTTATTCAAGGTGATGAGGCCATAGTCATGGTCATCGGCTTACAATATGGCGGATAGGTGATATCTGCCAAGATGGTAGTTGCCTACCAAGTTGGTGGTCGCCTATAAAGATTGTCGTTACCTACTAAGATGGTGGTCGCCTACCATGATGGCTGACTGGGTATGGACAAGGGATGACCTCTGATAAATCGAAATATTAAAAAAATAATCATTTTTAATAATTTTCAGTACTACTTTTTTTTTTAGATTTTTTGGAATTTGTTTTCATGTCAAATGTCAAGAGCAAACGTGTGCTCTGGAATGAATAACGAGCCTCACAAATTGGCCGAAATTGGCTTTATGTGGCTCGTTTTTACAAGCGTGGAGGCTTGGTGTTTTTTTTTTTTTTGGGAAAAACGGGAAATTTTTTAGGAGAGAAGGGAAATTTTGATTGTAAAAAGGGCGATTTTAAGGAAGCCCAGAAATTGGGTGAAATTGGATTTCAGTACTTGTTTTTGCATATGAGGGGCTTCTAACATTTTCAGGGAAATGGGAAATTTTTAGCGAGAAAAAAAAGAAATTTTGAAGGAAAAAGGAAATTTTGAGGCTTCTTGGTGGATTTTGAGGTAAAAAAGGAATATTTTTGAGGGAAAATGGGAAATTTCCATGATGGAGGCCAAAATCCCGAATCCTGTGTCAGAAGGATCTATGCCCTACTACTTACTACGTCTACAGGTTTTTTCTGTACTTAATTTATCGAAAAGGCTAAAGATTTTATCATATACACAAGCCAAAAACTTTAGAAATAAATTGAGTGAAGCATCTCCAAACATTATTAGATAATATACAAAAACAGTTAGATTCTCAATACGTGATATTTCAGATCCATTGTTTATGTTATTACTGCCCATAGTGAAGCATAAATCTTCTAGTACTATGGACTTAGAATTTTGTTAACTTCTTCATTATTTGTGTGAATGTTCAAGACTACAGGTCCACCGTGTAAAACTCATACTGTCTTAAGTACATGTATATTTCAATCCGTAAAATTTAATATGAGAATCTTCTGAAGTGTGGGTGTTTTGAACTTAATTTCATAATGATCTAAACGTTTCCTAAACATACGGATAACGGATAAGTATATGAATAAATATCAGTAGAGAGGAAATATCAGTGCTTATTGAAATACGCCAATTCATTTATGAATTTTAAAAATTGTTCGATAATCCCGTTACTAATTCCTTGTAGGAATATTATTTTATTTGTAAATTTGTAAATGTATATATTTTTTTAGGATTTCTGGCTTTGGAATTGTTGTTATCCTAATTAGTCTTTAAAATATTATAAAATTAAAAGCAAGTGGCATTTCACATGTGAATTTGGAAGATATGTTAAATTAACGTATAAGCGGTATTTGTATTTATTGTTTGGTTAAAATCTAAAAAGTTCAAGCGTGTTTAAGTGGGAGGAGTATGAAGATAAATAGACACACAAAAAACACGAAACTAGACTACCGCGATTTCACATTTACTTCTTTTAAATCAAATGTGTAGTAAACAAAAAAATGAAATTTATTAAATTAAGTGTAAATGTTTCTTTCACGTTCACCTAGCTACTTTAAAATCCCGCTCACATAGCAAGACACTGCCTCCTTGTTTCAGATGCCACGCTGCGGAGGACGAGACATGGAAGTGAGAACTACCCCCTCCCTCCTTTAACCCTTTCTGAAAGTGACATCGTTCTTGATGTAGATGAGCACGCCGCCTTTCTTCTGCTCACAATAACTGAAGAACACTTCTTCCTGCTCTTGGGAGAACCCCTTCATTAGATTGCTCCTGCTGTCTTCAACAGTAATAACACGAGCACATCCTCGGAACAGTTTAATTACACTGGTTTCAATGGCGCGTCGTCTAGGGACGCTGAAGCTACCTCCTTGGTAGCACGGCGTCACGCGTTGCGTTGTTTTGACACATAGGCGAATTATTCAGCCTATTATGACATGATCTCGGCAATTCGTGAACCACTATATTCTTAAAACAATGTTAAATAAGGTTTTGAGGCGTGCAAGTGCAGTGATATTTTTTTTTGACATTTCAAAGGCCTGTCTGTGCATGATCGCAAAACTCAAATCCAGTAACTAAATTTTTTTTATTATTATTCAGAATGTATATATAACTGACACTTATTTTTCCAGAGTTTACAAATACATTAGTTTTCCTAAACTTATGGGCTACATGACAATATTTTAAAAAATTGGGTAAAAAACATTTTTGCACGTATTTTATTTATCCAATTCTTCTGGCATAAACAAACTGTCTTACAGCTTTTTACATCATATATTCGATTTTTTTTTCCAATTATTTACTTTTACTATTTACTGTCTTTTTCCCCAAGTATTACTCACACGTTAACAAGCAACGGAACATTTTTTTATCACATGTTACCCGATTTTTTTTAAAGCTTTATTTAATATATACTCTCTTTTTTACTTTTAATTTGTACCGTTTTTCCACTGCATTATTCGTGCATAGAAAAACTAGACGATATTATTTGAAAATGTATTTATACGTACACCGACTCACAATATAAACAAAAATAACACGGGCAACTGCAAATCACTAATAAAACATTATTTTTACGCCAGGTTACCACTTACAAAAAGAAATATTTTGTGCTTTAATTTGCTACTAACCACTGCCATTCACCATATTTATCCGGTGAACTGGTCTACACCTCGCATGGTATGTTGCGGCACGTTGTCGTCCGCTCGACAATCATAACCACGTCAGCTACGTTATCCGGTGGCAGTCTGTGAGAGTCTCACAATTGCATTCTTCGCTGAAGCGAAGCAGATCCGTTTCCTCTCTTCCTCGTCGTATTTTATAGTCGCCCTGGTTCAGCTCCAACAGACCTTCGACAATGCCTGGTAAGGAAACATCCAACATCTTGTTGTGCACTGCGCAGATTTGGTTATCGCACCGAATTCTGTCCATGAGACAAACTTTCAACTTGTCTCCGGCATTCATGATGCTCGGGTTGTAGGCAGGTACCAGTGCATAATAAAGGTGAGCATGACTCAGGCCATCGCATGCTTGAATGTTTTTCACAGCTTCCTCGTGCCGTGGGTCGCCCAGCCAGTACTTTACTCTCCGGAACACCAGGATGGCATTGGGATAACACTTCCCCGTACCTGGATTGAATCAGCTGGTGTACATTGCCTCGTGCATCGAAGATCGTGGTAGTGGTGGTGGTGGTGCGATGGGAGAGCAATCCTCGGCCAACTGCTGTTACTGCTGGCTACAGTGGCCTGCGCAGTGCCCTCGTGAATTGGAAGCCAATCGTCGCGTGTAGTCAGGGTGAAGGTAGTGCTGGTGCCGAGATGTACACAAGATGAGGTCAGCTGCATGAGGTCGGCGGCCGTCTGGTCTCTGAAGCCGTTCTCCCCCCCCCCCCCCCAACTGTGCGTTGCCTTCGGTGTTGATGGTGTTCGTGGCACCAGTGGTGGCTGCTGTTGCCTGATGCCGTGCCTTGTACGAGGCACCAGTGGTGGCTGCTGTTGCCTGATGCCGTGCCTTGTACGAGGCACCAGTGGTGGCTACTGTTGCCTGATGCCGTGCCTTGTACGAGGCACCAGTGGTGGCTGCTGTTGCCTGATGCCGTGCCTTGTACGAGGCACCAGTGGTGGCTGCTGTTGCCTGATGCCGTGCCTTGTACGAGGCACCAGTGGTGGCTGCTGTTGCCTGATGCCGTGCCTTGTACGAGGCACCAGTGGTGGCTGCTGTTGCCTGATGCCGTGCCTTGTACGAGGCACCAGTGGTGGCTGCTGTTGCCTGATGCCGTGCCTTGTACGAGGCACCAGTGGTGGCTGCTGTTGCCTGATGCCGTGCCTTGTACGAGGCACCAGTGGTGGCTGCTGTTGCCTGATGCCGTGCCTTGTACGAGGCACCAGTGGTGGCTGCTGTTGCCTGATGCCGTGCCTTGTACGAGGCACCAGTGGTGGCTGCTGTTGCCTGATGCCGTGCCTTGTACGAGGCACCAGTGGTGGCTGCTGTTGTCTGATGTCGTGCCTTGTACGAGGCACCAGTGGGGGCTGCTGCTGCCTGATGCCGTGCCTTGTACGAGGCGAGTGAATGCGGAGTGTCCAGAAACGAGGCGGTGCGACCTTCGAAGGACTCCATGCACGCTAGGTAGTCGCGAATATCTTCGTCCTGCTGCTGTAGGCTGGAAGTCTCTTGTATACGTACGGAACTTCGTCGTGTGCGTGCGTCAGCAGGAGCTCTTTCGGCCGAAATGCGAGTTCTTTTCCCGTATCAAGGGCTGCAAGCGAGCGTAACCTCTCGAGCGCGACGATCGCCGAAATTATTTTCTTACCGATTAAACAACATGAAAACATCTGCTGCTTGGTAATAAAAAAAATAAATACGGACGAGTAATAAACCTTGCACACTTTAAGGTGAGCGACTAGAGCAGATGACGACGACAGAAGCAGCCGGGAGACTGGGTACCGAGGCCTTATATATGCTGGCATATACGTGCAATGGATAGGAAAAGGGGGAGGGTGAATGCAATTTTTTTTAGCGGACCATCAAGCCGAATGTTGACGGAGTGAATGGGTGTTCCTACCGATGCATACATTGGGGGAGGGGGGATATTGGTTCTATGTTATGGGTTGGGGGGGGGGGGAGGGAACAGTTTACTCCAAATAATGTCGTATTTCATAAACCTTGTAATTACAAAAAAAATCGCTTTCAATTTTAACAAATACCAATAAACATAGAATCAGTTGTTTTTTTTTTTATTATATTTGTACATTTCTGTTGACTAGCACTGTTTGCTAAACTTTTTATTCACTCTGTACTTAACCTCCACATTTCTCATATAATTACTATAATGTTCATTGTATGTTACAGAGAACACATGAATCTGGAAGATTCATCCGAGGCCTATAAACGTGACTGGGCAGAAAAGGTAACTTTAGCGAAAGAACAACATGCACCTTCAACAAGTGGAACTACAAATGGCAGTACTTAAGTGACACAATATTTGAGTAACTTGTTTCGCATTTTAAAAAATACTAATTGATCTCAGATGCCATAAAAAACTGAAAGTCTTAGTAGAATTTTATTAATCTGAAACATGTTCGATAACAGCAAATTAAATTGTAAGATATATATTTCCGAGGTGTACTTATTTTGCAATTTCACTTGTATTTTAAATTAATATATTGTATCTAAAATAGATTTAATTTTAAGTACTATACTTTTTATTTGTATCTCACATACATATGAAAGAGTATTTCGTAGTATCACAAACAGACATAACAAATATTTTCCTCAGCTCTGAATGTAATTATTTTATTGTGAATATATAAGTTATATGTGTGTACGAACAATGTATATAAATAATATTTTGTATGTTTGTGAAGGATGCACATAAAGCATGTTTAATTATAATATTTAAAAAAAAAATACGTTTATGTGTGATTAATCTATGCGAATATATAAATAATATATTTAAACTATGTACGTAAATGACGTATGTAAGCCTATGTTATATACACTATCTACCAAAAAGTAATTGGGCACCCGTGAAAATAAGTAATTCAGTACGTCAGCAATTGACTTGTGTGGCCGCCATACGTTGAAGGCCGGTGTAGAATCAGTTGACAAGGAGATGGCAAGAGGTACAGAGCTATCGGACTTCGACAAGGGCGTGATTGTGGGCTGCCATCTCAGTGGGCTGTCTAAGCCGGGTGATCGCAACTGGACACTGGAGCAGTGGAAATCGGTTTTGTGGAGTGATGAGTCACGGTTTACATTATTCCGGTCCGATGAGAGTGTCTGGGTCCGGCGTCTACCCGGGGAACGGCTAATGCCGTAGTGTATAGTGCCAACTAGAAAATTCGGTGGTGGTGGAGTGATGGTTGTAGGGCTGTTTTACGGCCTTTGGCGTAGGACCGTTGGTGATTGTCCGTGGTAGCATGAACACGGAGGCCTATTGTAACATTCTGGATAGTGAAAAACTCCCAACATTGTGGCGTTTTTAAGGAATGGACCCGTGTTTCTTCCAGGATGACAATGCCAGGTGCCATGTTTCAAGGGCTACTATACAATGGTACGCTGACAACAATGTTCGCCGATTGGACTGGCCCGTCCAGAGCCCCGACCTCAACCATATAGAACATATTTGGGACGAATTGGCGCCGGGTGAGGGCTCGTCAGGCGCAGCCAAAATCCATTGCTCAACTCATGGAATGGTTGCAAGAGGAATGGCGACGAATCCCCGTGGATGTCCTTCAAACACTCGTAGAGAGGATGTCAGACAGGGTGGCTGCTGTTAGAGCCGCAAGAGGTGGCCCTACGAGATTCTAACGGGGTGACAACCACTGAGCAAACACTGTGGACAGGTGCCCAATTACTTTTTGGTCGATAGTGTATGTATGTAATGTACGTATGCACTGTATTATGTAAACATAAATATGAAGGTTAAATATTTTTTTTATTCAGGTGTGTATTAGAATACACTTAGGATACCAGGCACATGAAACACCTGAATAACAGTTATTTCACTACTAGGGAAGTGGAGAGATTTGGGCGGGTCTTAGCACCGATGTCTTACCAGCTGATGAGGGCGAAGCGAAGTGAGTCTGAAGCAGCGGCGAAATGTAGGGACTGGGGATACGGGATATCCCCGAGAAAACCCGCCGACCAGCGGCATCGTTTAGCACAATTCCCACATGCAAAAATCTGGGAGCATCCCCGCCTGGAATTCTTTAGTGTACTCTCTGGTTCATTCAGCAGTATTGGAAATGCAACTGGCTCCAACCAAAACAAAAAATGCATAAAGCATTTATTACATTTTATGCCTCAAATTGACCTGTTTCTTATGTCTACCCTGCATATCAAAGGAGCACATGACAGTTAGGTGAGGTAAACTCTATGTCTATTTCAATCGGTTAGATTTCGAATATAGTCTTTCACATTCGCTAACACTTTAATGACAGACAATTGAAATCAAACACATGCAATTTATGAACACATCCTTCCGCGTATAATGCACGAAAGTGAAGACATGATATTGACCTACGCAATACATATAATAGTAACATATGCGAGAGACTAGGGAAATTGTTAATAAACCTTTGTTTACATGGTCATACGGTGTCTGCTTTATGAGTAGTGACGAGATCTTGTACCTAATGGTTACTGAGCAGAATGATACTGCAAATGTTTGTTATTGCCTTGTATTTTATGAAATGGTAACTCAGTACTGATCACAGGAATTATATTTATGTCAACTGGACCGGTCGTAAATCCAACACGTGTACATTTGTGAATTGTACAATCATACTTAGCACTAAATCAAGTAGATATATGAATATTAAGTATTATTTTCGCTATAAGCTATTAAGGATGAAGTACAACTTTGCCTGGGCGTGATTAGTCTCTTATTAAAATGGCCGCTGTTGGTGTCGCTTGTCAGTCTCATAGCAGTATGATAGTAATCAAATTAATCAATATATCAATATTGGTAGTTCGAACAAACACGCAACGTCACATGAATGAAAATACATACAAATTATTTATTTTCTTTACTAGCATGGTTTGAGAAAAATAAGAACGTTGGATAATTCGAATGTGCCCCAAAAGAACATTCCTTGATCGTCGGGACCTTACGTGACCATTTTATTACGCATAATAATGATAAAATTTATTTATGGGTAGTATGTTCTGTGCAAAACATATACTATATCGTTTCATAGATGTTATTTTTACGCCTGAGCAAAACAACTTAAACACTCGCATATTCGTCTGCATTGCTTAAGCTTCCCTTTGTTCTGTATCATGCACAATTAGAAAAAAAAATTCTCGGTAAATATTCTCCGAGAGGAAGATGACTCTTAACGTTCAGATGAACAATAAGTAGGTGTTTTTCCTTGATAGTTCTTAACAACGCAAACGCCGATAAAGATTGTTCACGGTACACTGAGTACTTTTGAAAGCTCTGCATAAGATCTACTTGTATGCACATTATGTATTCTTGCATACTAATCTACAATTAACTTTGACGTGGGCGTCACCAATTTATTGATACGTCGGCCAAGTGAAATTGTGGAATTGTTAGAAAAAATACATATTTTACAAATTTGTTTATTCTTACACTCGTGTGCATAAAAAAACAGAAAGAAAATAATTTTATTACATGTAATAAAGATATGTTCACCTAACACTTTAAATTCAAAATTAAATAATGGAAGTACTTTCTTTTCGGCGTTACCAACATAACTGAGCGCATGCCAGTCAGCGGGCCTGTTAAAACATACATAGGTGAGGAGTAGTGATATTTTTCGAAGGTTGGTTTCAAAGTGCTCGCTTTACCGTGGACAGTTTATACTTTGCAAACACTTGTGTTTTTTACAATCGTATTTCCACAGGCACACCGCTTTGATACTTCACGATAATCGCTTACAGCGAGGAAAAACCATACTACGCACCCAAGACCAACGAATCGTGGTATATAACACTGCATGTTCTCACAAATAAAACCAGAACCCGACTTTTTTTTCGATGGTTTAAAATTACTTTTGTAAGGAAACATTTATCTTAATAGCATTTTTGACATAAATAACGCCCAAAGTAATAACCTCTAACAGCTACAGGGTAGCTTCTAATCCTTTTTCCCGAAATAAATTAATATAATATAAAGTTTGGTCTGGAATTAAATTAGCACATCTCCAGCAGTAAAACATATATGAAATAAATACACAGGCCACCCAACGGTACCGCTTACTAATAAATTGAACATCAGGTAAAATGTGTTCATAAATGAAAATAATTTATTCAACATTTGAGATTTTCCTGTCTCTCATTTAATGTAAATTTAGTATTTATTACGTACGTTTTATACAATCTAGCAGAGTATGCAAATAAGACGAATTGCATTTGGTCAAGTGATCTAATTTACGTTCAATTAGTTTCTTATTTACTTGAGTTTGTCATTCATTTACTTTTTATAATGTACAGAATCTTTCGTGTAACATTTCCTTTCTAGAATCTACGATCTTGAGAATTCATTGTTGTTCGCATTCAATTTGTTTAATAGCTTTCCCTTGAATTTTGAAGTAATTTTCTGCTGTAATAATTATTTTTCCTTGAGCTTTAATGCGGCCTGTGATTTTTGTCTCTCAATTTTGGTCCGATAGGTAATTAAATTATTTAATCTGCTCGAATAGTGCCACAGTCATTTAAATAAGTACGTACATTTTAAGCAGATGTTAGCAGGTGTATTTGTATATGTGAAACATAAATGAAGACATGTGTTAGCATAAACACGCATTTCAATTGTATTACTTTCATAAATGTCATTACACTGCAATTAAGAATGGAATTGACTGTGGAAAAGCCTCTCCATACTCAAGTTCATTCGTGGGCGGTGAAATTGGTCAGAGATTGGAATCATGATATATTGAAGTTACAGGATCATCTAAGTGCAAGATTTCTCCCCAGACCTCGGACAGTTCATAAGAAATTCAGAAGCTCAGCTATGCGTACATTTTTAAGCAATTAATGAAGACTTGAGAAGTTCCTGCACATTGTCGCACCGTCCAAAACAGAACTTGTGTGTTATGCGGTGATGGTTGTCGTGTCCCTGCATTCACCTACCCATCGGAAAACGCTGTTACGATATACATTATGGTGTTACGATATGCATTACGGTGTTACGAGGGGACCTAGACCTGAATACACGTCGCTTATACTGTGACCGGCACGTAAAGGCTGTTCACAATAAAGTAAGCTCTTTTGAAACCAACCTTAGAAAAAGGCACTGCTCCTACCTGTATATATTTTAACTGGCGTGTGTATTATAAGTGATATGCGCCCAGTAAAGTTGGTAACGATGTAGGGGAAATGTAGTTCCATATCTTAACGTCGATTAAAAATTGTTAGGTAACCATTTGCGATAGCTTGAATTATTTCTATCGCATTCTGTTTTTTTTTTTTTTTTTTTTTTTTTTAATGCGGCGAAATATTAAAAATTAGCAGATTTATAAAATATTTACTTTTCTTATAATTTTACAGTTTCACTTGAAGGACGCATGAATAAAGTGATGAGGCTCATGGCAATGTTCATTTTACATAATGCGGAAGAATACACAGCGTGCATTCAAGTAGATCTTAAGCAGGTCTTTCAAAAGTGTTCATTTTACTGTGAACAGCAGATATCAGCATTAAAGTAGGTAATGGAGAATTCAAATGTGTAAATACTGTGGGTGTATTGTAAATTAAAAATAAGAATTCTATGATATCGAATTTGTATATGGCCATGTTGGTCGGGGTTTTAATAAAGTGCTTTTATATACCGAGTGAGTTGCCAGCGGAATGTCGTCCTTATCTACGCAACCCGAACACAATGCTGCCCGTCTAACACACATCTCCTCCACTCTAAACTCTCTTGCGTAACCGCACCCTGTGACCTGTACGTACTCGTTAGGTTAACTCGTTTGTTGGCTGAACATTCGACGCCGTGTGTCTGCCGGCACCAATCAGCGGCGTGAAAAAGAAATAGAGCATCGCTACAACACAGTGCGCGCGTGTCGATTCCTTTTGCGTCAATAGAGTAAAGCGGTGACCGTAATTTTACGTCACGCGAAGAAAATGAAGATGCACGATGGCACGAAGCGAGGCGGATGTGTTTTACTAAGGGCACAATCGCCACGTGCCAACGCATTCGGTATACATCGCAATACATTTGTCTGTTTCAACGCAATAAACGGACGTGCTTTCTTCGAAAAGTGACCGCTTCTCAACACATCGCTGACGTAGCACCATCCCTTCTCCGCTTACTGCACTGACGGCAACGAATCAACGCGCACGCGGTGTTCTGCTACGAATGATATTATGTTACGTGGACTGTAATAATCGCGGGTTGCATATATACGGAAAAATAGGAGCGAGTGACTCACCCGTTATATTTTTTGTAAAGGAATTATATTCAATATATTAATTTTCTGTTATTGTACATTTCGGGGCACTATTACCAAAAAAAAAAAATAATAATATTTGCCCAAATATACAAAAGAAAAGGGAACACTATTTTCTCAACCCATGGCATCTATCTGCTGTTTCGCATCCTGACGATTGCGTTTTAATTTTACTCTGCTGTTTGAACTTCAATTTAATTACATATAATGGAAACTTGCTGATTGAAGTAAGAGTCATATGTTACCTGCGTATAATGTGACGGAAAGCCTCCGTCTAAAAGTAACAAAAAAAAAAACTCCAATGAGAGTAAAAACATCAGTTAATTATGTAACCTTTTATATGTACATTTTTTCTTAGCAGTAATTCTACCCATAAGCTAAAAATACGCTGGTGGTTTTTTCGGACAAAATTGTAAAAAAAATCTATTTTGTAGCCAATCCAGCTAATACATCTCAAAATCAGGTTTCACATATTCCAAGCCGTTATTAATGTGAACAAAAAAGTATTTACACACTTGCAAATTAACTGTTGAGTGCAAAATATTGTATATTCCCTGTAGAATAGTTCAAAGTAATAAACTAAAAAAAAAATTTTAAAATACGCATCACGGAACATGAAATGTATTTACTAATACTGTATAATGTACAATGTTTAAGTATTTTTAAACTAAAAATATAGCAGGTTCCAGTGGTCTTAAGTATCGGAGTAGGATTTTGTGTTTGAGGACAAGCAATGCAAAGGCAAGATAAATAAATGAACAACCACATCCACCTTTGTTACCGGAGAACTGCAGGTCTTCCTCACCCAGAACATTCTGTGTTTGAAACCTTGGCAAGTGTGACACTTTCAGCAGAAAAAATAACTGGAATAAATTATGTGTGATGTAGGGAAGAAAATATGCTCTACACAGGCATAAAATTATATTAAACGACAGTGTTATATCACTCCTATGAAACCTAGCTGAAATTTTGACATTGTCAATAATGTGCCTTTTTTAGACAGGCAGATGTTGTATGGCTAGAATTTGTACATTATTCATTTTAGCATGTTACATAATTATTATTGAAATAATAGCTTCAAAAAAATTATTACAATAGCGGAAAATGTATTTTCAAAAACAAGCGGAAGAAAACTACTGAAAATTCAAATTTATAAATTTGTTAGTACAAATCTTAAAATAGAACAAAAATAATACCTTAGGCTACAATTATACAATAATTGTCAATATCGTTATAATGTCATGAAAAAATAGGTTTATTAGGAATTTTTTTAGTTGTTCGACCGTATTTCACTTTTGAATTTTCAGATATAGTTTAGTGTTAAAATAGTCATATTTGCACTTAAATAAGTTATTGATGTTATTTTTTTAATATTCGATATTTTTCGCAAGCTATCATTGATATTGCATTGTGAAACCACAAAATATCTTCAAAATATATGGAGAAAAAAAGTACTTTTGAACGGCTCTAAGCGATGAACAAATAATATATATATAATGATTTGATGAACTGGATGTAATCAAGTTCAGTTATCTACTTCGCAGTAAGCCAGCCGCGGGCAGGCGCGTATTAGAACTCGCATTCCAAATCTGGTATTACGCAGAGAGGTTTCGGACCGTGAATGGTATTGCGCGGTTGGGGGGGGGGGGGGGTGTGTTTAAAATTTAATCAGCCTGCTGGCGACGCCGCTCACGAGTTATTCCTGACTTCATTGGCCAACGAGTTATTCCTGACTTCATTGGCCATGAATCGAGCGCGGGCCACTGTCCGTTGTCGGTGGTTCGGGCGATGTAGAGGGGAGGGGGGTTGGAACGAGGCGTACAGCGACCGGCCAAAAGCGCCGGCGCCATGGTTGGGGGGGGGGGGGTTCGAAGATGCAGTTTTGCGTGGCGGGCGCCGCGCCGGGGATGCCATCAAAGGCACCCGACAAGTGGCGCGGTAATGCGTCAGTTGCCTTATTCATCGACGCCTGCCGCACTGTGTAATTCCACCTCTCACACCACTTCTTCCCTCACCTCCTACTCCCATCCTGAACACACACCCACAGCTAATGTTTGTATTAATAGCGACTGGGTGGTCAAGAGGCGTGAAGTTAGGGGTTGTTTGAGGGGTGAAGAGGGAAGGTGGGACCCGGCCAACATGAAAGTCCAGCGGCACGGTGGTGCGTGAAACTTGTTAACCCACCCCTAGGGGCTGGGGGGAGGGGTAGAAATTATGCTCGTGAAGGGGTGTGTTAAGGGAAGGGGGAGGATGCTTTCGCACACACGCACGAACCCCTGAGAGGCGTCGGCGGACTCGCGTGAAAACCCGGTGACAAGGGGTGTTGAAAATTGTTGGGTGGTGCAGTGAACACTGGGCCACTCGTGTGAAGCGGAAATATCGAGAGATAACATATTTCCATCCGAGAACGTATGTATGTCGCTTTTCAAATACCGCAAACTTCGCGCGGTTGATCGAGTCACAAATTTTCTCTTGAGAGGTTTCGTTTTCTAAAGCCTGTTCACGATCAAGTGAGCACTTTTGAAATCAACCTTAGAAAAAAGTCACTGCCCATGCCTGCATATATTTTAACGGGCGCCCAGAGTGACATGCACCCGGTAAAGTTGGTAATGATGGATGGAAAGTAGTTCCATGTCTTAACGTGGAATAAGAACAGTTAGGTAACCATTAGTGATAATTTAAATTATTTATTTCGTTTTCTGTTTTTTTTTTAATGCATCAGTGTGTAAAAAATTCTCAGGTTTTTAATATGTTTGCTTTTCTAATAATTTCACAGTTTTACTTGACCGACTCATGAATAAAGTAATGAGCAGGGCTTTCAAAAGTGCCCATTTAAACGTGAACAGCATATATATGTAAGTAAATCATAACTTCACGACGGAAGCAAAGCAGTTGACGTAATTATTTGTATACAAGTTGCTCTGCCTTGTGTCACCACAAAGAGCTGTTCTCCTTGCGGACATCCTGTGTGTTAATACTGGGGTTCCGATTATTTTTGTTTTTCTCATTCGTTCTATAGCGCAAGTCGTGCAGCTTGGAATTTTTTTGGTTTCCTTTAAAATAAAGTTTTTTTTCAGTTTTTCTTACATTAACTTTATCTCTCCTTCTGTATTTAGTATAACTTATGGTATTACTTTTGCAACACATACGCTCTGTCAGGATAGACGTTTAGTAGTAACACGTATTTTATACGAGGATTTGGAAAATGATATATATTTAATTGTAATATCTAGGTTCGGAGCCGTGTAGAAGTAAATTATGTTGTCAATATTGTTGAAAACTGCAAGTTTGGGCTACTACTCTTGCATTTTTTCTTTCATAATGCCCAGATTATGTTTTCTCAACCACCCGAAGCCGAATTATTCAATTTTGCATAGGTACCATTGTCCAACACAAAACCGGTGGAATTTTTGCTGTAACATATAATCTAGTATGCTCTTATTTTAGACGTCGGTGTTATTCAAGTGAAAGGCCTTAATAAAATCCCTGAGTATTATGATATGATATCGGTTCAGGTCTGAGTAACGTAGCTGCCAAGACCACAGGCAGTCAAATCTCTTCGGAAAATTATTAGACAACATAAACTTGCGGAATTCTCATTCAGCACATAGGACATTGGATCCGCAGAAGGGTGTTGTACCTTGGGCCATTTTTCAGAAATATCAGAATCCTTGAATCGTTGATATGCTATTTTCTTGGACGCGGTTAACACTTTAATGTGTTATCGGCATGTCTTCCTCGGAATGAACCCATAAGCTTAGAACAAAGAGGTTTTAGAAACAAAAAAGTAATATATAGCAAAGCAGACACAACTACCTTCGGATATAATTAAAAATTACATAAAAAGAATTAAAAACAATGTAATGCTTTAACAATAGGTTTTTAATTCACTAATTTATATTGCCAAGAAAAAATATTACAATAAACACAAATTAAACAACCGTGGAACATATTAGAAATGAAACAAAATTCAAGCAAAACATTGCTCTAACAATAACTATAATTATAAAGCACGAATTCATAATGCCAAGTAAATAATGATACAAAAAATACAAGGAAAACACCAAGCAACCATCCCGTACCTTGAACAATTGTTGGAAACATGAAATGCATGTAAACAGTGTATTACTTTAATGAATTTTAAAAGCACTTATTTATATTGTCAAGCAAATAATGACAGATCGAAGAAAAATAAATAAAATGAGACGCATATGGAGCAGTGATGGAATGCAATGGTGAAGGAAACGAAGAATAACTTAGAAAACCGACTGGTCAAAGGCAAAGTGTGCTACGGTTCTCACTTGCAAAAATTAGGCGTGACCCCACCAGGAATCGAGCTCGGTTCGCCGTTGTTTGAGCTGTGTGGATTGCCTGCTGCTCTCGCGTCACCCCTAACTCCTGTCACCTCGATCTTTTAAAATTGCGCCCATCATATCATATCTGATAGTTTTAAATAACTGAAACTATTAGTTTTGCTAAAGATGTTACAAGGCCTTTAAAAATGACAGGATGATTTCGATAAGATGCATGACCTTCCTTTAAGGAACATAGGCAGTTACATATATCTTGTATTCTGAAATAATCTAATATACTTCCTTTGCCTGTATTTTAGTATCACAGTAGTTTTGTAAGTTTCATCCCTCCTAAATTAGTCCAAAATATTTCTTCTGGTATTATTAATTAAAAATGATATTTGATCAATGGGGTTATGGCAGCACTCCAAGCGCCTGCATGGAAGCCCATGATTGTAACCTTCTTAACCACGGGCAAGTAACATGCTAACAGTATTCGTTGTGAGCACTGAATACAATCACTGATAATATCTTTAGTCTGCCATTTTGAAAGTTATTATCTCTTGAACAATGGAACTTTAAGTGTATCCCATGGAAATTTTCAACTCAGTCCCGCCGATTCCGCACGCAAAATGTAATTCAGAAAAGGACTAGAAAGTTTGCACACATATATTTTCTACAATATCGAACTGTCTCAGTCCTTCAACGCACCAGTCGTATCTCCGCACTGTCCCACAGACAAATCGCAGACTTCAGTTTTTGTTCGGTTCGCCCTGAGCACTCCGCGGAAGGGCCACTCACTCGCCGACCGCTTCGCGCTGGTCTCGCGCTGCGAAGATGCTCGCAGTAAAGCCTAATCACGAGCTCATACTTCACCATTGAGGTGTCTTCCAAGCTTGCAGCTCTCAACCACTGGTCTACACATTCGAACACTTACTGAAGCAACAACTCATCGTAGAGTAGCCAAGACGGTATTCGCGTCTACTTTCTTATACACGTGTATGCGAGTAAAATTGATGTGGTGGGCAATACTCCAAGGTTCATAAACGGATCATGTGTGTTAAAGTAAAATAATTACACTGTCCTCATTTCGAAAATAAGTTTTTGATTCACATAAAACACGAAAGTTTACATGGCTTACCATAGTAATGTTTTTATCCCAGATGTGAAAAAAAAAAAAAAAAGTTACGCAGTCTAACAAAATGGTGGCCAAAAGTGACTCTGCACTGTGGAAATAATTGTGTAATTTTACACTAATGTATGTGGCAGCACAATCTCCACACATGTTCGTGTATTTTTACATACACATGAGTACGTGTTCCTGTACTGTGCGTCCCATGTATATTTACGAATACAACGCCAGTGTAATTTTACTATACTTGTTATTCTCTTTCCTAATCATTATGTTCTCTGTATGTGTCATTTTAATTTTTTTTTTTTTACCAATATCAAGCCACATAATGTAAATTTACACAAACTTTGTCAGTGTAATTTTATCATACTTGTCAGTTTCTTTTGCTAAACAACACATTAAATCCATGTACTCTGTTCGCGTTATTTTACTGTACTTGCTACAAATTTTCTACCACACATTGTAAATTAACAATCATTGTTATGGTAATTTTTACACCAATCTGTTACTGTTTAATGTTCATCATACCCAACTGCATGTACACCGTAGGTGTAACATTACCATACCAGTCCGTAATTATATATTTTCTGCCACATACAGTACATTTACACAAACATCGAAATAGTAATTTCACCATTGTGTATGTGTATTTTCTCACTAACAAAAAAGTGAAATCGCAGATTCACTGCAATTGCAATTACAAAAACTTGGTAGTTTGACAGAGTTATTAAGAGTTATCTCCGAAATGTAGATAATGTTTAATTTGAGATATAGAATAGGTAGTTATATACAAAAGAAAACATATTCCAACACTGGGAGTTAATATTTCCTTTTGAACACACAAACAGAGCTCGAAGTAGTTCTACTCCATACCGCTAGATCACATGTTTTAAGCAAATACTTGTAGTTATATATAAATTCACAGGAACATTAGTGTAAACTTACTAATACTGTACTCGATTTTGGAAAAAGTGTAAAGTTACCTCAAATTTGTATGTGTAAGTATACGCTCATGTACATTCGAATTTGTAATTTTACAGCCTTGTTAATGTCAAAATACCATAAAATTTGTGTTCTTTACTGCAACACTGTATTACTTTTTGAGTGAAAAAAATTATGTATTTTACACTGATGTACGAGTTGATACAATATTGGCATGATTGTTAAAACATACAGACGTGGAGTTTTAGTGCCATGAATTAGTGTAATTTTACAACATACTTTCGCATTTGTAATTTTACGCCATTTTTAATGTCAGTATAGCAGTACATTTGTGTTTTTTTTAATTATTTATGTTGTACTACCTAGTGAGTGAAATAGAAAAATATGTATTTTTACACTGATGTACGTGTTTTAATGCAACATTGGTATAGTTGTAAAAACACACAAGCTTAGGATTTCAGTGTCTTGCATTAGTGTATTTTGCACATACTTTTGCATGTCCGCATCACTGTCAAGCCTATCGTTTACTATCTCCACATAAGTTAGCCTGCCAGCAAACCCGCTAGCCAGTATCTCGTATCTGAGATTGGATGATGAACTTTTCGTTGAAGTTGGCAAGTTGGAAATCAAATTTCTTTTAATTCCTGAATTAACATATTGACTTTTTAGAAGTAATTCAGTGGGTGGAGCTGGAAATGTGCAGTGCTTTGCAGTAACTGGAGCTGGAAATGTTAAGTGCGGAGCTAACTGTGATGTTGTTTCAGGATGTGGAACAGATTGTGAAGCAGATTGTGAAGCAGACTGTGAAGCAGATTGTGGATCTAACTGAGGAGCAGATAGTGGAGCAGAATTTCGAGGTAGAGGACCAGTGTAGCAAGTTTTAAATTGTCTATTTAAAGTATCACTCTGAAATAATTTTTATGACAGAAATTACACTGAAAATGCTTTCTTGAATTTTTCATTCCACAGCTCGTTCTTTCATGTCATCGTAAGTTCTGCATGCGTGTAAATTCTTTATCTCTGAAGCAACACAGCAAAGACATAATTTCTTCCATACTATTCAAAGATTAGAACAAAACTGAAAGACACGCATATTTTGTAGGTAGTTACAGGCAAATCCAGGAAGCAATTTGATTACTTTATTCTTTTTAATCACAATACATCTGAATTGAAAAAGGTGCGAAATCTACATTTTTAAACCTAAGACATTTGAATCCCAGAATGTACATTTAAATAGTTTTTTGTATTAAATAACTTTCAAATTACTAAAGGTTTATTTAATCATTATCCAGCACACAAACCTTTATGTGTAAAAACATTTAGATTTGAATGTTAAATGCACACAAACAAAGTTTATGTAACATTTGATTGTCAGGATATGGGAATATTACAATTCATGCATTCGTAAATTCAGTAATACAAAAATTGTTTCAGCAATTTATTTCGATATATTTGCTTACGAAATACATTTTCTCATCACTATGTGTTAACAAAAACATATTTTTTTTACATCATAACTTTTCTATTCTCTCCTTTGGAATAGTTATAGTATTTTCATCTGTATGATTATTAACATTTTTCGTGTATTCAGATGTATATAGTATTATACATTCTGCTAAATCAGAAAACTTTCATAAAATTGCGAATAAACTTCTTCAATGCTTGCTGTGTAGACTTGTATTCGCACACATATGGTATATGGGATATTTTTCAGATCTGGACAAGATATTAAATCATTGTATTTTCTCCCCTGTAAGGGACATTGGATATTTTTAAAATGAAACAGCCCATCGCATATCTCTCCAAAATTACGGATTATTCCATTAACAAATAAGACTAATTCACACTTGAGTTTCTAGGGTTGACAGAGACGTAAATACCAGTTGTGTGGAAGAAAGAAATGTTAACAATAGGAACGTCACAAAGTTACTAAACTATTTCTTTCCAAAAGAAAGTCGAAATTGTTTACTCCGACATGCTAATAACATGCTAATATTCAAATTACATTTGGATCATGAGCATATAACTTCGTTATTGTCTTGTCGAACCATCTTTAGAAGTAGCAGATTATATACAATAAAATACTTGTTATATTAAATTTCACTCATCCTAAATAATGCCATATGACTCGAATAACATCCACAGGTGATTCGGGAGGAGAATCATAATACTCTGTTTCACCTGTCAAACATTATTACCCAAGTTAGAATTTGTTTTGAGTTTTCACCTGCAGAGAAGAATTTTGAATTAGATGCATGCGTTATATGCAATTGTTTGAACAAGGGGCAATTGTATTCTTTTTGATTATCAATTACTTCCTGTTATACACGCTTTCGAAAAAGGTGCTTTTCCTCAACTCCACCTACATACATTTCACAATTATTCAGGTAATTGTTGCAAATATCTTCAAATATTCTCATACTCTATACATCCACTGTCCAATTTTAAACCATGGCGATGCTTAGTAACCCATGTATTAGTTTTCTTATATTTGGGAGATAGATATTTCCAGTCAAACGGTTATTTGAAGCTGAATACCGTAGTATCTTCTTCGATATCAGTAATATGTGATTCTTTAATGATATTTTTTTGCACTCTTAAATCCTTGCACATTGCAAAACTTCTCATTGTTGCCATGGTTCGGCATCTACTGACTCAATTCATTATTTTCACCATTTTATTTCATTGTAACTCTCTAATATATCGTGAATTATAAGAGCGTAAACCTGTGTATTTTCTGGAATTAGTGGATTTGCAATAATTTCAATTTGTGAATCAATTATGCCATCCTGTTTGCTTACATCAAACACAAATAAGATTCGGGTTCTAGGATCGGTGAACTGATTTTGTAATAATACATTCCCTGAAATATTGTATACATATCGTAATAAATAAGGAATTCCCCATTGGCTAAGTTCATATTTAAATCCACATAGGTGTAAGCTTGGCTGTTTAGATTCCATTTAATATTTTTCATATCACAATTATCGAATACTGATCGATCCGCTTTTAAATTGTTTTGTCGATTTGCTTGAAAACAAATCACAACATATATTGGTTTTTCTGATGATAAACTTGATTTTTCATTCCAAATGAATTTTTGTGATGTCGGTAGAGTTGGAAACATCTCCAAACCCTATGATCTGAATGCAATGTCTAGATTCGATACATTTTAAAATCTTTACTCATTCACAAGTGTTAATTTCAAAATGCCGTATCAACCATTCCACACTGCTTAATTCAAATGTTACATCTTCCTTGTTATTAGCTGTATCATATAAAGAATAACAAATTATTGTTTAGCATTTAATATTACATGTTTTTAGTATTTAGCAAAGCCCAAAACCATACTTAATGGTATAACAACTTCGTATTTTCCACCTAGGTTTATTTGTAGTGAGTAATCACTAACTTTTCTCCATCTAGATAAGCCCTATATAAATATTGTTTACAGTTCCCAAGAGATAATTCTTTATCGTGGAAGTAATTCCAACATCTCGTGTTTGATCAATTTCCACTCCGTTTAGCAGATATGCAATTCTGTCGATCAAATTAAGTATTCCATTTCTTACTATTTTTGTAGTTGCTGGATTACTTGCAGCGGCTGTCTTTTTAATTGTTTCTCTAATCCTTAAACTTGATTTCGATGGCAATGATTCAATATCGTGATTTTGTATTGAAATCCTTATTTCCAAAGGAAATGTGTACGGACCTGCTCGGAATGGTTCATACACATGTATTTCCGTATTGGTGATTGCATTTTCACAGCTGATTGGTTCTTCAACATTTAGTATGTCCTCATGTTAACTTCACGGGCATCTAATTTGAAGTGGGTGTTTTATGCTTGCGTTTACATATTTTTATACTTTCTGTCTTCAACATACATTCCTTAGTGACATAGTTCTTAAAAGAACCGCCTACTTTACATGTGAATTTACTATTATACACATTACCCATTATGATTGTAATGCGCAATTAAATGGAACTGTTTTTATAGCTTTTTTTTAAATGTAAACGAACCGTAATTTCTTCGTTTCAAATATTAATCAGTTTAATGTCTTGATCGACATTTGTAACAACTATTTCATTAACACAATTCACTATTACTGGAAGATATATCAATGTATTACCTTTTGCAATTATTTTATTTCCTGGAACTACAACACACGTGAATTAATGTATCGCATTAGTCGGTTTTCCAAACAAATATGAACCGCCTACAGTATTAACATTACTGACAATATATTAACATCTTTTGATGATTTGTGTAATTGATTAGCTGGATATTCTCTCCGTTCACAACCCAACACATTTGCAATCGAATTGTCTTCCGAAATATCGATATCGACGTTACTATACATCGCACTATTTAACATATTTGGATCTTCACATAATCAAAAATGCACATATTGAGGTAATGTCGCTTTAATGAATGGCTTAAGGTCATCCACTCATAAGATCCTACTGGTATCACAATCTTGTATGTTATTTCACCAATATTAACCATAAATAATTTTTTATGCATATCAATGTTTAGTATGTTGTTGTAAGTAACGAATTATATTAGTCTTATTTGCCATTCTCCATCTAACTCAATTGCAGGGAAATATACAGCACCCAATTGCGATGAATTACCACTTAATATCAATGTACTTGAGATATTACTAGTATGTTTTACAATTACACTTACTTATATATCCTATTTATACTAAAAAATGTAAACATAGATGTCCACAATTAACTGTATTTGGTAATTGTTCCATTTTGTAAATGCACATTAATTGTGTGTTTTATAAATTTATGTATTTTAATTGGAGGACATAAATCACCAACAATGTCGTAATACAATGATTAATTTACGTGTAAACCCTGGTGCAGCCGAACAGGGCAGTAACTCTTCTTTAAGGATGCAATTATTTAATCCGATGCAGTGGTGACACCAGGTGGTTGCGGGATAGCGGCTCGTATGCGGCTACGTGGAATTTGTCCCTCACAACTTTAAAGTAGTGCTGTCAGCACTCGTCGATAAACATAAAGATCGGCATAAGAAATGATAATAAAGAATTCAGTATAAAAAATGCATGGATAGTTGACTGCATTCAAAAAAATAATTCAATATTGCGGAGCTTGTTGCGATTGTGGAGCTGATTGCTAATTATTGTGGAGCTGATTGCGATTGTGGTGCTAATTATGGTACTGATTGCGATTCTGGGGCTGATTGTGATTGTGGTGCTGATTTTGGTGTTGATTGCAGCCTCTCCGTGATTCATGCATAAAAATGTTAACACATCCCAAAGTATTACGCAGCAAATCAACGACTCTACATTATTTCGAAGTATAGCTTGTCGAGAAATGATTTTTCGAAATATCATTGCTAATAGTTAATGCTAATATTTCGAAATATCATTGCTAATAGTTAATGCTAATATTTCGAAATATCATTGCTAATAGTTAATGCTAATATTTCGAAATATCATTGCTAATAGTTAATGCTAATATTTCTAAATATCATTGCTAATAGTTAATGCTAATATTTCCGAGTACTCATCACTTGCACTGGTCTCAATTAAAGTGTGCAAGATAGTAATATAGGCTGTGAATTTTTACATTCTTTAAAACGTATTGATGAGAAAGAATTAATAAGTGCGTAAAGTATTTACTTTTGTTATAATTCCAAAGTTCCAATTGACCGACGCGTAAATGAAATGATCAGGCAAACTTCCATGTTAATTTTACAAATGACAGAAGAGAATACAATGTATACAATATACAATGAATATCATACACATGGCTTTCAAAAGCGTTCAGTTTATCGTGAACAGCAAATACCCTACATGACTCTAACACTTGAGTTTACAAAAGAACGCATTACCCAAGCACTCAAAGGGACATTATTTATTGCAAACCCTTTTATACGATAAAAGACATTTTATTGGGTCAATATCAGCTCGGCTCTCCATTGGTTGATGACTGGCCAATAATGAATTCTGCAAAGTACAGGGTAGTGTCCGGTGTGGTGTGGATCAATAGTACGATGGTGAGTTCTAACCCAGCCACCAACAGAACCGGTGTTCTTGCAGTAGCGGTTATAGGTGACTAGTTTCCAATTTGTCTTAAGTGCCAATAAATATATGCAGACCTCAATCTGTAAGCAAGCAGACACTAAAGTAAATTAATCCAACATCCTCAAATTTAAGGCATCCACCTGGCTGTGGGGGTTTCCGGGGTCCGGGCGACTATGCTACGCTCATCAAATGCCTCACCACCTCTATGCGCAAAGCACTCAACTGGCTTGCAGTCTTTGCGTGGGCAACTCGCCTATTGAGATTCTCAGCGCCGACCCTGTAATCTAATGGTGTAAATGTACACATATAAAATGTTCATGTTTAACTAGGATGCCGTACGTACATACGTGAGGCGTGCCTTCGATTACAGTAAGCCCTTCACGGGGAACACTGAGGTCAGGTATTAGTCCTTCAAGTCGGACGGCGCCCAAACTCACCGACTATGACCATCGTTCCCCAATAGCGGGAACCCTACCGAACGGAACCGATTCGCGGGGAGGGGAAACGAACAAGGAAGTACAGGCTCCCCTATCAGCTGCTACCTGTAAGGACGGAGAACGTGAAAAGGGGAAATACCCCACCCGAACGTCATTCCCCTCCCCTTCATCATACCTATCAAGACGCATACCGAAGATTACCACACCTGGGCGAAGGGAGCTTCGAGCTTCTAGAAGGAAGGATGACGAGATGTAATGTGTTACATGAGTGAGTGTGTGTGTGTAAATGTGTACCGAAGCAATTGTCTGCAGTGTGGTTCGACTATGCCTTTTGCGCTCGGCGGCGAGATGGCGGGGAATGTTTCAGGTAACCGGACATTCCAGAAAAACTAAGCCCGTCTGTACCCGAACGCAATGGGCCGCGGAAGTAGATAATGGGGATACCGTCATGCTTGTTTTTAAAAGCGAAGGAAGGCAAAGCGTGGATGCGGTAGTTTGTGTGTGTGTGTGTGTGTGTGTGTGTGTGTGTGTGTGTGTGTATAGTTTAGTGCAGTTTCGAACCCTTTCGAACAGCGTGGCGGTTTCAGAATCGCAAAGTTCCCGGTGGACCCTGAAGATCAAAAAGAGCAGATTTAGCTTTTGTTTTGCGGGAGTATAATGTAAACGTTAGAAAGAAGTGCTCTAGGTATGACCCGTTAATAGGTATAGCCACCTATAGGGGAGGTTTTGGAGAGACTAGCGCCGGTTCCACCGGGAACTTTGTTCACATTTAACCGAGAACTTTCGAAAGGCCTGCTAAAAATATGCTTTTCTACTAATTTCGTAGCCTTCCGCCTTACGAAAATTTAACAATGCGGCGAGGCTAATTATTTTATTAATGCGTCCATCAAGTGAAAACGTGATATTTGAGCAACGTGAACGTGTAACTAATAGCTGTTCACTGTAAAACGAGCACTTTTGAAAGCCCTGCTTATGATCTACATCTATGCAAGTTGCGCATGTTTCCGCCTTATGTAATATTAACATCCTCATGGGCCTTATCACTTTATTCATGCGCCGGTCAAGTGAAACTGTGAAATTATTATAAAATTAAATATTTCACAAATCTGCTCTTTTTTACACTTCGACACATTAAAAATCCAAATCAAAAGAAATAATTTAGATAATTAGATATGGTTACTTAAGACTTTTAATTCTACTTTAAGGTATGGAACTATTTTCAATCCATCGTTACCAACTTTACCGGGCGTACGTCACTCAGTGCGCTCGTTATAAAATATGTAAGCAAGGACAGTGAATTTTTTCTATGGTTGATTTCAAAAGTGCTCAATTTACAGTGAACAGCCTTTAACATCCTATTTCGTACTCTTTTGTGTATACAGCAGGATTCGCCGTCGATTTTAACATTTCACTCGCAAAACAACGTCCACGCCTGGAACTATTTGTAATTAATTCGCTGCCAACTTAATTATGAGCCTGCATACCAGTGTGTACGGTAAAACACATGCAGTTCACGGACAGTAATAGTTGATTTGAAAAATGTTTACACCACCATGAACAGGCTATAGGGAAATTCGTACTTCACGTCCCTCGACAACTGCAAGTATGGTGCACAGATATTTTCTTGGCTAAAAAGATTTAGCTTTTTTTTTTTTCTATCCCTTTTCACTTCTTAAACAATTTTCAATTTGAAACTGAGGCAGAAAACTTAAGCTTGTCGTCGGATTTGGAATGGTTTTTAAATTGCATTCTTAAGTGGATGTATTTTACTCACCTAAAAGGTATTTATTTTTTTCCTTCTTGAGGGTATGTGCGCCATTCGGCAGCCTAGTGTCGCGATCGCGGTCATTCAAACGTGAAGATTTTACGGCGACTTACTTTCCCATCCACGTATCCACGAGTATTTCGCGGGCTACTGGTATCAGCAGGCTAGGCTTTACAGTTCTCTATACACGCGAAAACACTGTCGTTGGTTTATCGGTTGCTGCCATCAAGTGAGGACGTCGATAGATGACCGTTCAAAGCTCAATCACATTACTGATTCCTTCTCGTTACTGACTGACTGTTACACAAGGTGGTGTATAAACAACTGCGGCCTAATCGGAGTAGCAGGAGAAAAGTACAAACGTTTGAAGTCTACCTCCCCACAGAATGAATTAGCGAAATACTCCGGGCTCTAGTCATTATCTATGTCATTTAAAATATATGCATTTAGTAGCAGGTACTTTAACTTGAAAAGCCTGTACGAATATGCCTATAAATTTCGCGTTATTATTTGTCAATGTGCATTTTCGGGACGCTGATACTGGTTCATTGTGTTACGAGTTAGATTTTCAGTCAATTCATACCTGAAAGAGGCAATGGGCGTAGCTAAATAATGTGTCATGATTAGGTAGAGCACAGCAGTATTAGATGGGGTTTATTAAACATAAGGATTATACAGTAATTATTTACGTGACTATTGATCAGGGAGCTTAAATGGAATACCAAGATGATCAATAATTATAATAAGTTTTATTACCGCACGGAATTACTATTATAATATAATTGGAAAGTCCCCACCTTGTTTATGTCGCCGGAGGCTGATTTTAGGTGGTAGTTATCGACGGCCGGACATACCCATCTCCATGTATTCTTGGTCCGCTGCCCTAATGACAAAAGACACAGCTCCCAGTGTTACGTTGCCCTGTGTCGGGCGCGTTGTTTAAAATCTTCAGTGCCATTTACTGGCCGGTGGAGTAGGTTTCTGCAATTGTATTTCGCAAGGTGTAATTGCAATCACACTCTTGCCCTGGTTCAGTGTTTGAAGGTGTGATCAGGCAGGCCGTTAAGCTAATTCTTGATCACTTAATAACAAATCGGTTTCCGCATTCATATGGAAACTCTTTTTTTTTTATTACTTTGTTGACGTGAAGGGCAAAGATAGTAGATTTTTTCGAGTCCAGTAACCTGTCGGCTAGACTACAAAGTGTTGTGTGTACTCGAGTATCAGATGTATGCTCGTTGGCTACCGCCCGAGAGAGTACCCAGTTTTACCCCACACCTGGCAGTACGGGATTTGCTACTTGTTCTCTTGCAAGTATTCTATTTGCACAGCGTCGTCCAAGGTCGTGTCTGATAAACCGCCATGCAACTGCACTGAGTACTTTTGAAAGCTTTCCGCCATATTGTAAACTATGCTCGAGTGTAGCTCGAGTAAAGCTAATATTTCAAATTTCTTTGCTGTTCTGAACAAAACTCGCAAGGATGTGCAGTCTTTGTTCGGCTAGTGTTTAACATGACCTCACAAGAACACGACAACGCAATAAAAATGATGCTGCTAACGATATAATTTATTTCTTTATTGTAGACACTCAAAGAGAATGATTGATTGTAAATCCTTTTATACAATAAAGGACATTTGATTGAGCCAAAAACAGTTCGGCTCTCTATTGGTTGATGACTCTCCAATAATGAGCGCTGTGAAGCAGAGGGTAGTGTCCGGTGTGGTATGGACCAATAGGATGACGGCGAGTTCTAACACAGACGCCAACAGAACCGGTGTTCTTGCAGTAGTGGATTTAGATGATTCACTTCTAATTTGTTTCAAGTTCTAGTAAAGGTGTGAAGACCTCAGCGTGTTAACGTTGCAATGGGTCCGGTCACTTTGTACGTTGGTCAAGTGAAGCCGTCAAATTACTAGGAAAGTAAATATTTTACATATTTACCTATTCTCACGCCTTTATGTATATCAAAACTTAGAAAAAAAAAAGTTTAGTATCTATAAATGTACACTTAATACTTTAAATCAACGTTAAGACATTGAACTATTTTCCCTTCGTCGTTACCAATTTACCTGGGCGCATCGCAGTCAGTCTGCCCGTTATAAAATATTCCGATAGAGGTAGCGACACTTTTCATAGGTTGATTTCAAATGTCCGCAATCAACCGCTCACAGCGGTACTAGGGTACTGGCAACTTGAATCTATTTTAAAAAAGGTAATGTTGTTTCTGCCAACACGTTTTTGTTCTTCGAGAAAAATAATATTAATATTTATTAGGAACTCTTGGACGAATAACAATGTGTTGGCAGAAAAATTTTAATACCCATTTTAAAAGAGATTCGGGATACCAGTACCTGACTACCCATTTTTAAATTTCCTTGATGCTTAATCATCATGTTGATTATATGATATGGATCACATGACATGTAAATTATTTGGCGAAATTAAATAGTACCGAAGAAACTTGGGCTTCCATATTCTGAAATTTTCGACTTTTCGGGGCTCTATTTTGTTAAATTAATCATTCGACAACAAATATTTACATTAATGTGATCCTTATATAAATATTCTTAACATAATGAATTCAAAAAATCGTCGCGAAATATGGCCTTCATTACAAGGACTGCAACTTGTTATAATTTGAAATACATACACACTTATATCGGCTCTCAAGACCTCGCTGTTAAGAGCCGACCATATCTCTACACTCTTCACTACACACTTATATTGATGAATTTTAAAAAATGCGAGTGTTCGGTATTTATTATGTGTGCTGACTTGTATAGCCTGTTCACAATAAAGTGAGCACGTTTTAAGGCCCCGCTAAAAATATTCCCTTTAAACAAATTCAGCATTTCTGCCACTTTTTAATATAAACTTGAACATGTGACTAACAAGCATAATTTTAATCGTTGATCACTCTCAGAAGTTAACGCCTGAGGCTGCGATAAAATATATTTATTAATGGTTAATGCTTTTACGGCGAATAGCCTATAGTCGAGCGTATCAAATAATAATGCAATAACGCCAAAACCAATCAACCGAATTCGGTTAAACAAACTGTTATGTCATCACAATCACTTCAGCAGCGCAATAATGGCAAAGAAATGCAAATTTGCAATAACAGTAATTATGTCACAGTGCCAACAAATAATAGACCAAACACAGTATCGAAAAACCTGTATATTGGATCTTAAATCAAATATCAAACTACAATCACAATACACCACAAAGGTGTATTCTTTCTAATGAGTTCCCTTCAAGAACTGTTATGGCACTGTCAACTGTCAATCACCAATGTGTATAGCATTCTTTACGTATCGCTTGGTGCAGGTCGTATTGGCAGGTATACCGTAATATTTGGTCTTTCTGTGAGGATGTCAATAAGGACGATAGGTCCTGGACCGTTACGGTTGTTGATGTAGAAGAGAATTGTATTTTGTTGACGTTTTTGTACAGTTTTGGTCTTCAAGGAGTAACTGCTAAGGCAGGTAGGGGTTTGTTGGAATTGTGTTTCTTAACGAGGTCTCATACTCAAAAGCACCCTGTGCCTAAGGAAATGAGTAGTATTGATCCTCGTAACATAATATGTTGGAAGACTTATCCTGTTCATGAAGGGAAGACAGATAATACAGCTGTTATTAGTGTATTTGGTAATGCGTCCATGTTTTCGCCGTAAGAAGATGAAGTTTGAAATTGGTGATCAGATTTGGTTGTATCGCAAGTTGGTTGGTAGCACTGGTGTCTTTCATGATCATGGTCATTCGGAACTGTATTTTAATCCACAATAAATGTATTTTACCGTAATAATCGGTCTATGTTTTGTCTTTGTACCTTTTTTATTTTATCATTAATAGTAATTATGCTATATTTAATAATAATGAGTAATTATTAGGGATGTAATGATATGTTTGTAACTATGCGATCTTATCGTACAGTTGGTATAATAACGTATAAATGTTGTAATAAATGTAGATGATAGTCTGGGCCTGTGGCTAGACGCTATGGACGCAAGGGGGGCGTGCACACGTCACGGGTTGGGAAGAGCGACAGACGCTGGCGTGTGCGAAAGCGTGTGGGCCGGGTGCTATTGATCGCGCGGGATTGGCGGGCCTTTGTGAATGGGGCGGGCGCTTTGACTCTGTCTCGCGCGGGGTGGGACGCCATCCGGTGCGGGTCGTGACGCTAAAGGTTTGAGGGTTGCGGGGAAAGGGAATGGGCAACAGGGGCCCGATTGTCAACCGGATCCACCGCCTCGGAGGTTGGCTGAGTGGTTTAGTTGATTGCCGGCGCTCGCTGGCGCGATGGGACGCGCCGACCGTTACTGACAAATGCGATTAAACTTAGACGTGTTGCTGAACCGGCGAACGGGATTTTTGTGGGCGATGAACATGCATAGTGATTTTAGAAAAAAAAATGCGTACATAATTATTGTTTTCGAATCTGTAAATTATTATAAGGTGTCGAACATAATAAAATCCTTAAAATATCTTTCAGGAAATTATATAGGCTAACTTTTGAAGCCAAGAGCGCTACAGTATTCATAGTATGAGACTTCCTGTAGAAACACAATTCCAACAAAATACTACCTGCCTTAGCAGATATTCCTTGGAGTTAGCCTATACTGTTTCCTAAAAGATATTTTATGGATTTTATATAAATTCGACACCTTAGAAAGTAAAAAGGGATAAGTAGTAAGCATATGGTGGAGCTAGGACAGGGGCTCGGGGCAGTGACTCTGCGGATCGGCCGCGATGTTGTATTCCGGACTTCCCGCTCTGTCATTCCGGTCACGCGCCCGCCTGATTCCGCCATGTTGGTAGCCAGTACATCGACATTATGCCACTGCCCCAGAAGAAGTCACCATGCTACCAGTTACGTAATTAGTAATTAACAAATTTCCAGTATAGCCCTTATGGCACTTGTAGCAGGCACACTTGGTGTCCTGGGCGGAGATAGGCGCCAAGATAGCGAGAGGACTTTGATAATTTACTTTAATAGAGAGTTTGCTACCCAAGGGTCAAGTTTTTAAAAATGGGAAATGTGTATGTTTTCCCAACATTTTAGAATTTCATTTTAGAAACTTTAAGCCAGTTAAAAACAAAATAAAAGGAATGGTATTTAGTGTTGGATTATACCAATATACTTTTGGAAGTGTCATGTTTGGTTGACTTCGTAATCATTGTATAAGCCATTACAATTATTCAATTGAAACTTATCCACCTAAATTGGTGGTTCTTTAAAATCAAATAAAATGTAAACGTGTTATCAGTTTTTTTTTTTTTTTTTTTTTTTTTTTGTAATTTTGGCTACTGGTATATATTGGAGACCTATAAGAATAATAAAATATGTTGTGTACTCACTGATCTTTGTGAAAATGAGGAAATTATCGATAATATATATAAATTGACAGTTAAAAAAGTATCTTGCCGCCTTTAATTTTGGTGGAATTTCTTTCTAGGTCAGCAGTACAATCTAAACTTATTCATATAGATAACAATTTGTCGATATTTTTGTGAACTGATGTAGGGATAGAGAATAACCGTGCCTGCGGGTAGTCTATATTTATATTAACTTGAAATTCTTTTTCTCCAAGTAGTTCGCATGGAGACTTATAGGTCCACATGATACATGCACACACGCACACACACACACACACTCTCACACACATATTTATTTATTTATATATATTTATTTATTGTTTGAATTACTCAAATTTTAGAACAAACTATTGAAATCCATACACTATTGTGGCTATACAAATGTATTATTTTTAATTCTTGTCAAATGTCCGCACCTCGATGGTTATGAATATATGTATGAAACATGAAAATATGCCCAAGGGATGTTAATTGCATCTTTAATGAAAATTAAAAATTAATTAATTAATATTTTGAAACCACTTATGAATTTTACTGGTTATAATATCTTACCATTTGTTTTAAGTATAAGTGTTATTTCAATGAATTGTCTAAATTTTTTTCTCTGCTTTATGAGGGGTTGTTTCTCCTTAGGGAGTTTTCATTTTGGGATTTCTGTTCCATCTTACTACGTCCTAGGGTCAAGGGCATAACATATTTTATTTACATATCAATACTTTTTCTAAGTTTTAACTTTTAAGTATTTATTTTTACTATATAATTTTTAAAGATATTATTTATATTTAACTTATATACAATTTATGTATTTATTTTTTATTTTAAGTATTTTTTAAGTTTTATTATTTATTATATAAATTTTATATATAATATTATTGTTATTATATTGTTTATTATTTTTGAATAACGTACATGTGTATTATTTATGATCTAATTTATATACTTTTTAAGTGTTTAATTTTATATTTTAATTATTTTATATATAATAATTTTTATTAAACTTTTAAGTTTATTGAGTAAAGTATCTACAGATTCATAGTTTTCAGGCAGATAAGAATATGTCATCAGAGTATATGATTATGTAACTATGACCAGTGCCATATTGGATTTGTATATGCTTATATAATTTTTTTGTGAATATATGCCAAGTGTTATGTATTATGGACGTTGACTACTCACACTTTTTCGATTTTTATTTTATAAAATGTTTTTTTTTTTTTATATCGCAGACTGAAATATTTAATACATGTAGGACCTTCTATTTTTAACTTAGAAAATATTATTTCCTACTCCTATGTAATGTAATCATGTAAATTGTTTCCAACGCACCATGCCATAATCATACATAACATTTCACTATCCACTTAACATAATATAATTTAACCTAACTTCACCTAACCTAACTTCACCTAACCTAACTTCAACTAATCTAAGAAAACTTAACCTAATTTCACCTGGTCTAAGATAACCTAAACCAATCATCTTGTAAGAACTCTGAACATATTTTATTTTTATCGACATTCACTTAACCTAATCGTCATACTCTAGTCATCGCCTGACCCCTCTTCTCCTCCCCTCCTTTCAGTTTTACTTAACAGCCTCATTCATGCTATTAGCAATATAGGTCATATTCACCATCATACCTGAGACTTACTGATTATTTATTCAAGTAAACTATATTGACTACCATTTCAGCCCATTCACCAGTTACACATATAAACAATCAATGCCAGCTGCCGAACTAATCAAATATTCCAACCATGCTATAATTTGATTAATACTATTAATTTAGCCATCTACGTCGCCCATATTGTCTTAATTCCCATAAAACCATTACGCTCTTACTAACCAACCATGCCAGCTAAGCATTCTGCTCCTCTCGTACTAACTAAAATATCATATTAAACCATTCCTATCTTGCAAAACGAATCACACAATTAAACAATTCTCCCCATAACATCGAAGCTACAGTTTTGTCATACTGCCAAAATAACCGAATATGTGATCAGGTCATGCCAATCAACATAACAGCTATACCAAAAATACAAGCAAACTAACTGTACAACCAAGTCATACTTGTATGCGTTCCACCCCATGTCAGGACTTTGAATAAATTTTATTTCTCTCGACACCTTGGTCACCTTCGCTGTCCACCCTGTGTAGGACTTAGAATGTATTTTCATATTGTGTAGGACATAGAATATTTTTTAACTTAGTGACATGCATTCTGCTCCATGTTAGGACTTTGAAATACATGTTAACCTAACCTAACTCCCCTTCAGTATCAATTAACATATTTTCACCCAACATAATATATCAAAGGCACCGCACTTAGCACCAAAGGCACCGCGTTTAGGAGTCATTTAGAGTCATTTGGAGTTAATTGGGAGTCATTTGGAGTCATTTAGAACTCATTTTGGATTATTTTGAGTCATTTAGAGTCTTTTGGAGTCATTTAGAGTCGTTCTCGAGTCATTTAGTGTTAAGGGTCAAATAATCAGCCTTGCGAATGATAGGTCTGACAGTGATCAACGCTAAGTGTGATCATGAGTTCAAGCTGAGCGAAGATAACATGAGGACGAAATATATTTTTACATGAAAAAGAACTTATTTACTGGCAGGGCAATGTTAATTAGTTAGCAGCTATCATTGTTAATTTATAACGAGTATTATAGTCTTCCTGCGACATTAACTCGTATAAATTTTATTTTAAAACACCACCGAATTAATAAGTGTTTCAGAGAAGCAGATGTATATGTATGTATGTGTATATATATATATATATATATATATATATATATATATATATATATATATTACAATGAATATAAGTTATATAAAATTCTATTTTATTTTAGTTTTTATTGACATACATATTATGCTATTCAATAGATAGATCACCACATTCTTGCAGAATATCTGCTCTACTAACCATCATCAGACTACATATATGCACCACTCAAACTAGAAATAGTCAAGCATACGACAGCCACAGTTCAGACATCTTGAACAAAACATTGCTATATTTAAACAAATCACGTCACTACCCCCTTCATTTTATCCGAAGGTCAGCTCACCTTGTCAATGTCCAGAGCACGTTCGCGGTAACATGAATCTGTACGTGCTTCCTGAACGTGTTCGCACCTTGAAGGTGTCAGATAGTCTAAGTCATCACACAGCAGTGTCAGCAGGTCTACACCCGCATGGTGTCAGGTAACTGGACTCTGCATCTGCTCACAAGTCGTTTTTCGCCCCTGGATGGTGTCGGATGACCATGTGCGTGGGAACAGCAACGTTAGCAGGTCTGCACCTGCATGGTGTCATGTAAATAAAGAGAGTGAGTCAGCAGGCTTCACGAGTAAGTACAAGCCTGCAACTGAATTTAACATTGGGTCAGCATGATTGAAGAAGATGGATGTTTACATATTCTAACCATCATGTAGGCCTTTGCAAATACTAGAACCAGACCGACACAAGTAAATAATAATATATTAATTTTTGTCATAAATTGTGTGTGTGTGTTTGTATGTATTGTCTCCATCATGTACAAAGGACTGTTGCATCTGATGCAATTCTAAGAAAAATTTTTACAAGATTTTTAAGCAATTTAAGATAATTTATAAGAGTAATTACTTTTTATTTTACATGTAGTTACATATAATTTTTTTGTTAAAAAATTAATACTTTTGTTTGGTCATCCATCCTTCGAGTTGGAACTGCTCACCTATTCTTCGGGTTTGAACTGCTCATCCATCCTTTGAGTTGGAATTTGTATACTTTTCGGCATCGCCCTCCCACTTTACCACCCACACAGCTCCTAAAGCAACCATGCGCGTGGTTCTCTGACTAGGGACGGAGCAATAAAGTACGATCTTATAGTACTACAGATATATATATATATATATATATATGCAGTGTAATGACTTCAGAACTCTGTGGTGCCATTACAGAAATTCAGAAGGTAGCAGTTCATGCATTCCGTTGTCACTGCTACAATCACGCACTGGATTGATCACTATCCAAGTCATCTACTGTTCAATGTGTCAGAAATACAACCGGAATAATGAGCCAAGTAATTTCCTTTCTTACTGCACCTTCAAAACTAAATGCTGTATATATATAACATCTCCATGGTACGACGCCGAAAAATAAACCAACCCAGACCAAAAAACACCTTGAACAAAAGATACAAGAAGAATAAAGATAATAGTCAAAAGTAAATATAAAGAAAGAATTGTAGATAAAGAGGAAGATAAGAAGTAGATAGATATGGTACGTGAGATACAATACCGCCTCTAGTGGATACAATGAGTCAAAATGTAACATCTAAAAATATTTCACCTCCGCAACGCCAGTAAGGATAAGGGTTGGATCCGCAGGAATTGGCTTTAAAATCTGGCTGGAGGTCCAAACAAAAATCGCAGTCCCAAATTCCTATCCAGAAGTGCACAAGCGAAATCGCAGAAGTAAAATACTAGTTGCAACAATTTATAGTCAAATTTGTTGGAGGTGGCACAATGTCTCTCATGATGGCGTCTGTAGCAGTGTGTCAGGACCGCAAACGTGTGTGCGTGCTGTCAGTAGTAGCTTCAGCTTTACATACATACATACAACACCATATGCTTATATTGGATAGAAATATACTTTTCTTACTCTCTTCTTTTCTTCTTCTCTTTCTAATTTCTACTCAATATGACGATATAATACTGAATGAAACTTTGTTTATTATTAATTCTTGTAACCATATGGCTCTGTCAGTATTCCGTTCTGTAGTATTATTCGCTTGTCGTCCATCCATGAAAGTGCTAAGTTATTAGTGCATTCTGTGTAAATACCATGATGATGGAATCTTATATTTTGAACTTAAACACGCATTTCTTGCTGTTGTGCCAACAATCTCTTATAATCTTCAAAAGTAAATTTATTCTTTAGACTTCTCTTGTGTACACCCTTGGCTTTATTCGTAATCTTGCCTCCACGTATACAGCTGTATATTTTAGCACGCAACCCTACAGATTCGCACATTTTCTCCCCTCCACACACATCTTTAAATTTTCCAACAATCTTATTGTCGGTAGGAGAATAGCAGACATAAGCGGGGGGGGGGGGGGGTGGGCTACACACTGGTGTCGAACTCTAACATGAAGTTGGGGTCTACACACATGTCCTGGTAGATATCATTGGTCTTCATCTTATATATGTATCTGTCGGTTTCCATGTAGACTCGTTCAAGATCATCTTAATATTTATTCTTCATAACATTATAATGGATTCTATACACCAGGGTCTTGGAGATATCTAGTACAGAAAAGCCTGCATATATCGGTTTGTCAAGTACTATTGTTTCCTTTTCCATCTTCACCAGTGATAAATATTCTGTATATATTGTTCGACCCTTGGAATGTGGTTTAGCTATTAATTTCATGGCTGTTTGTTCTGTGCATACCAGTTCCATGTTTTGATGCTTTCTTTAATTTTTCCATTAATTTATCAAATGTAGCATTGTTCGTTAATTTATAGAAATCTTTTTTAAAGCTGTTATTTGCTGCCTGTAGTTTTTCAGTATTCAAATCAATATATGGTTTGAGCCATGCTTATTGTTCAAATTGAAGCACCTTATGTATTTTAGTAATTTTCAGCTCATGTTCCAATGCCTGCTTCAGATTTCTATAGTGTATAATATTATTATTTCTATCTTCCAGAGTAGTCATAAGTTTTGGGTGGTGCTTCGATACTGGGGGGGGGGGGGGGGGGGCACTCATTCAAAGGCAGAAATGGAAAGTCCTCGTGTACTTCATGCAGAGCTGCGGGGTACCGCACATTGACCTCCAGTATGTAGCTTGTGATGCTGTCGTCGGGCACACTCATGCCGTCGATGTCTCTATCTATCCACCGAAAATCACGTACGTGCAGAGGAAGAGACATTGCCCACCCATAGATTATTTGCGTCCACATACTAGAGGTAGGTCGGTTTCTTGGTGGTATCATAGGTGGTTGGGATGTACTTGTTGTTTACAACACAGTGACGCCTGATACATTGTTCCACACCTCCCCTTATTGCCTTCGCAATGAACCAATACATATCATAATCAACAAGTAACTCTAAATTAACTTTTGTGTGTTTGAGCATAGAGTCAAAGAAGAGGGCTGGTGCACTCACGTAGCGGATCAGTCGAGACCATAGGTCTTGAGACACAGGCTCCTAAAATTCTCAAACACTTTTGATATTAATAATACATCAGTTTTCAAGTATATATCAGAATAATTGCCCAGAGTTATCCAGTTGACTTTCCGCCATACATTTTGCGCATGAACATAATCCTCACCTGTTATATCGGTGTCGGTCAGCTGGTTGTGGAATTATTCATATTACTCGTTACCATTTTTGTATATTTTTAATTTATAAAGTAACTACATTTGTTGATAAAAAAAATATTTTTTTTATTTTGTGCCTATAAATATTTTTTATAACACTATTATCATAAATAACTTGCTGCGGAAAGTTCTCATCCTACGCGATCATTTCTGATGCATAAGGTACCCACACATGTTTAGTTTTTTCGTCAAATTCCAGAAATTTGTGCCACAGTATTTAAAAATCTGCTCTTGTATATTCATCGAATTCCATCCATCATATTTTTAATTGTTTGTACTTTTTCTATTCGCAAAATAACTAAATCCGCTCTTCGTTGCCAGTATCGTCATCACGTACAAAGGGGCACATTTTTGCACGACCCGAACTATAGTGAATTTCGATGAATTTGTGAAACAAGATTCCGAAATGAACTTTGCGAGAATTTTCCCTTTTTTAAATTTGTGCCAGTTTTTTTTTTTTTTTGCAGGATTGGTGCAATTTGACACTTTTTCAAAGTGGCTGTAATTAGGCCACTTCGCAGTCGTCGCCACCCTCTCTATCATCAAGGGGTATTGATTGGTTGAAAGCAAGTCGAGACGAGCTGGGTGACTACGTAAAGGCGTCGTTCTCTACCCAATGTGATACGTGTGCGTCTCTTCTTTCAGGGTGACAGATGCGAGTATGCTTTGCTAGATTTACCAGCAAATGTAGCAGAGAACCCCGCCTGCCGATATCCTCATTGAATTCCATAGTATCTATAAGAGGAACCAAATATGTTTTTAGAATATATGCCAGATTTTTGTTTTCATGCAATTTGCCGAAATGGAAACGACAAGATGCTTTTGCACTCGTATATTGTCGATGCAGTAAGAAAAAGATCGAACAACTTCTACTAGGTATATGCAGAATTGATCGTACCATATATATGGATCCCGGCAAGCAGATAATGCAAGATGGTGATGAGCCAGAAATATGTTCTCTGCAAATGAAACTTATCAAATATAATGATGAGCAGCATCTGATGTCTACGCATCCGACCATTCGTAAGTTAGTGAACAATCACCGTCAGAATGAAGGTGTCAAATTCAGGGAACTGCGGTTCAAGAATTCAAAAAAAAAAAAAAAAAAAAAAAAAAAAGACAATATTATGCAAAACGAATCGATCGCGCAAATGTTACGAGCACAAAATTCAGAAATGCCACAGGAATCGCCATTGAGCACAACATGGCGGAAAATTAAATAATCACCCACCACCTCCCCATTTTTAATGCAGATGAAACTTTAGTAGACGATATAATGTGTGAAAAGAGAAACGAATGAATAATGATAAAACAATACCCTCCTGCCTGCACCTAACATCAGATAGAAAAACACAAGCTTAATGATATGTATATATGTGGGATTCTCGCTCAAATGGAACAGGGGCCATTGAAAAATTCCATGCATCACAAAAATTGAAAGATTATATAACAGAGAATTACAGAAATGTTAATAATGCTTAAAGATTCCGAGCAATAAAGAAATTCATGCCGTGGTACATCGATAGTAAAATGCCTGACTTATGGTTTCCCAATTGCATCCCAGAAACTAATGAAGGAAGTTTTTGAAGGTAAACAACCCGATTATAGAAAAATACTTATCCAACAGGGCGATTTGCATGAATTTATTTCCCAATTCAAAGTTCAGATCTTGAATTGAGGTGAGAAAATTAGTAAATTCTAGTTACGACTCAGTGATAATTCCAGATGTAAATGAAGACTATTTACACGACTAGTATATACATTTTTCCATTTAAAATTTTAAAACACAAAAAAGTAAAAAATACTTTTTTTTCTAAGAATGTATATTTTTTATAATTATTAATATTTTTAAATTTAAAATGGGATGTGGTGCTACCACACGACGCGTCCATCCTTCTCGATGTCCTGAGAATGAGGGAGCTATAAGTATATTTCACTTTACAATTCGCCGATACAAGGTGCGTGATTGATGCTGATTAGTCGATCATTGTGACGTCAGAGTGAACTCGAACTCTCATTGATCAAGTCCTTTCGTGGGCATGGCCTAAGCAACCAGTGGTATATATAAATATATATATATATATATATATATATATATATATATATATATATATATATATATATATATATATATATCTGTGTGTGTGTGTGTGTTTTGTTCTCTCACACGACCCTTCCTCACGTCCAAGATAAATGTTAATCCTAAAGTATGTGAACAGAAGGGGCCAATGTTCGGAAGGATATTTGAAAAAAAAAAAAAACATATTTTTTATTATACAGCTTATATTTCATAACATTTCCATTTGCTTTCCAACATGTTTCAAAAATAAAATCTATAGCTAATTTTTGCAAAAACGAGCCAATTCAGATGATTTGCAGGGTTCGTTATTCCTTCTATATCAATGTGGTATCTAAGAAGTCGATACAATAAAATTAATAAAAATTATTATTTAAATTTAAATGTATTTTTTACTCAAAAAATTTATATTTTTGATTGTGAAAAGTTGAAATCAATGCGACTCTTCACTTATCGATTGCAATAAATTTAAAATTAAATTCACGCAGTGAATAACGGAGGTTTTATTGGATGAGTGTTATTGTATTGTGGGGCGCTTTGCATCTGGCAGACTAATATAATATGAAAAGGAAATATTTGAATTGATTTTTCTTTCTGTAAATGTTATTATTTTTGTCGGCATATAAACAAGTGAATATCCTTTCGAAAAATCATTACATTCGCAATGTCGTTGGTCAGTTCGTTTCAGTTGTCGAATTTCTAAAGTTTCGACTGTTGGATTTTTACACTGGTCAATAATTTTGATTCAGACAACGGGGGCAGATTATAAGAGAGTGGTGCGCACCCTTGAAACCCCCTCCAACTGGCAACCACATACGATGTTCGTCGATGAAAAGGAGTGAAATTGTTTATACTAAATTCGAGAAAACCCACTTTGAAGTACTTGGTATGGAAACTGATCGAGGAACAGACTTGTAACTGAATCTCATTTCGAAAACAAAGGAACAAGATTACATCGGCATAATTGTGAATTGCTTCAATCTTACAAATTACAAGTTGCAATATACCATCGATGCTTACCGCATAGATATGTACTTTCTGGATTACAAAATCGTGGTGGAATGCTACAAACACGATCACGGGGACAGAAATGCCAAGTACGAAATTGAAAGAACAGCTAAATTAACACATTTGTCAGATTCGTTCCCGATGCTGAATATTAAAATGTGTATGGTGTTGTAAACACTATTGTTCAGTTGATTGAACAGAAATAATATGTAATTTAAAATCAACCATACTCTTTTCATCATTCAAATAGCAACTCGTATGATCCCTTGACATGCCAATCAATATATAAATAAACAACTGTTGTAACACATGGTAGTTCTAAACTATGTGAGGAGAAGAGGCCGATGTTCAGAATGTCTTGAAAATAAAATATATTTATATTATAAACCTTATATTTCATAACCTTTATTTTCTTATTTATATATTTTGTGTGGACTTATATTTTTTGTTGGGTGGGTGACACATCACACATATATTATTATTATTGATCATTATGTAAGTTGACAACCTAACAAGTTCAGAGCTACTACTTAAAGATTTCCCAATTCGATGAGAATGTTTGTCCGAGTGGTAAATTTCCTTACGACAGAGCCGATACTAAACAAAAGATTGTTTTCGAAAAGAAAAAGTTTCACCAGAAACAAAAATAAATAAATATCTAAAAACAGAGGTGTCACTTAAACGTATGTTTTCAATCAGGGCCTGAACAAAATCACGAAGCATTTGAATTAGAAAGTAGGGACATTTTTTTTAAATTCGATATACGCTTGAGCATGTGTGACGATCGCGTATACGAATTGTGTGATAATTCACGTCCCAATGCGGATCGCATTGCAGCGAATCTTGCAATGATGATTTTGGGTTTCTGCATGATTCAAATCGGCACTCTTGGCCCGTGCATCGTCGAACATCCACCTACTCCTACAGCTACGCCTCCTCCTGCTCAGGAGCAGGCCGAATCGACAAGATCGGCCGATGAAGAGTGCGTAAGCAAAGATTTCCCCGCAAATGTGATTTGTTCAGAATTACCATTAACAAATCTTCCACCTTCGTCAGTCCGATCCGAATCCCCGGCGTCATCTTCATCATCTTCGTCACCTTCGGAATCGGATCGTGGCGGCGATGATGGAGTTGATGATGATGGCGGATGTGGATGTATGTACCAAAAGAGACGACGATGATAGTGATTAGGATGGCAATTTCGATTTACGGACTGTAAGCAGCGACGATATTGGTGATGCGGATTTGCGAACTGTAAGTAGCAGACCCGAGACCATATCCGATTCATTGACGAAGGACATCGAAAGTTTGAACGTGGTCGCAGAAGTCGACGAACCTGATCATCTTTTACGCGATCTCAGACAAAATGTGAAAATGTTTGCATCATTTTTGCCGATTTAATGGAAGACTGTCTCAAGGAAGAATTGATAGGTCTCGTCGAAGGCTACAACAATTTTATCAGGCGTAGAAATATACGTACAAATAAATTAACTTAACGATATAATCAGTCGATGGATTACAGTCCTCGGTACAAGTATTGGTTGTGCGTTTTGCAAAACGACATCAGGTGCAAGAGAGGATTTCTTATAGACTGTTCACGGTAAAGTGAGCACTTTTTGAGGCCCTGATAATTTTTTTCTTCTTAGACAATTTCTATCTTTCCGCCACTTTTTAATAAAGCATTGCCATGTGACTAATAAACAGAGTGTATGCATTTCACCTCTCTCAAAAATTAATGCCCGAGGCTGCAATAGAATACATTTATTAAGAGTTGATGACTGTTGGGAGGGCCTTAAAAAGTACTCACTTTATCGTGAACAGCCTATAAAATATGTGCCATTCTCAACTACATAAACATCTTAATGACAAATATAAGAGTAGTAAGGTGATGGAAGAAATATTTTCTGTCAAAGCGATTCGTCAGGCCTTGCCGAGATGTAAACATTTTCGTGAGGAGCCTTCTGCCAACTGTGTAGTTTCTCGTTTTATCGATCCATTCAGCAAAAACGCGATTTCCCTGATACAACACAAACCAGTACGTAAAATGTTACTTAAATTTCTGAAAAATTGGTTCATCAGTGTAGACAATTACTAGTGGCATCCCAGCAATAAAAAATCCCTGATTTTCCAACTGGCAGTAAACATGAGTCGTTCTCTAACCATGACCGTACATTAGAAATTAGAATGGTGTTCGGATAACTATTTCATAGAGAAATTCGAGTGTGATAATAAATTTAATTTATTTACACTAAATTGTCAGATGATAGTAGGCCATGTTGCCTAAACAATAAGCATGTGGATTGGTATTAAATGGCTGTTCATCTTTTTGATCACGAACATTTAATTTTTATTGGTGCTATCGATATTTCTATTCATCACCATGTTCAACAACAGACATCGAAATTATATCCTAATCTAACAATGCATGAATATTGCGAATTCCGTCAATTTATTTTTTTTGGCTAGTCACATATGACTCATCCACAGTATTTTTGTTGCCATCGGCAATTTTTTTTTTCATTGCATTGTAGTGGAGGCATCCAACAATCCACAGGTGCTCATTATCGGCTACAATATACAGTAAGTTAAGAATGTTCGGGTTCGTAACCAGACTGTGCATTGTGAACTTTGGGCGCTGCAAAATCGGTCGAAAAATTTGTAAGTTCGGGTATCTCGATCTCGTCCGATCTGTTTATTTGATGGCAGTACGTTTTCACCAGAGAACTTGGTGCTACAAGTGGTTTTGTGAGCTTTCCCTTTTTCACCAGGAACACACCTGTGAATGCCCTCGATTCCAAATGAGTTCTTAGTCGACCGTCGGTTCCACCCATGCAAAACAGCGGGTAGCACAATTCCTTGCCGAACTGATTGAGCGGATTTGTGTTCAACATGGCCTCGTCGGAGTAATGGAAACTGCCGTGTACAAAATCTGGCCTGCATTCGGCAGAAAATATTAAGTTACTCAATTTCGATGACACGCCGAACAAAGGCAGTATAAATGAATGCAGTAGAAGTTATATTTCATAAGGACGAGATAAACATTTGGGCATGTCTTTACCATCGGGATCATCCTATCGAGATCAAAATGAAGATGGAGGTTATATCAATGTCATAGTATCTAAAATATCGGAATTAATATTCACAAATAAAATGAACAAGAAACTGATTTTATGCGATGAAGTAAATGTTATAACTTTATTGAGTTAAAGGTATGATTCGATCAAATTGGGCGATAAATATAAACTCACGAATGATTTACTCGAATTAATACTCTATATGGACTACGAAAACACTTTTAGAATTTACGAAACGTTTAGACAACAGCTAGCAGATTTGCGATTCTTGCTTCAATTTACGGTAATACCAATGTGGTTGTAAAGCTGCATTAAACAAGTCGAAAACGTCGTAATGGAATATAAGAATTTGAAAGTTTTGAATGCAATGTTTCCACTATTAACTCCTTTGGATGCTTTTTGTATAAAATGTTTGAAAAATGCACCACCCGGTTGCAAATCCATGGATTCCTTACAAATGCTTGAGTCCCTCTATGAAGGACTAAGATCTCCATATACCAAAATAGAAATTCCTCAAAAAAAAATTCCTTGCGTGGATTCCAAATCATTCCATGCTACAAACATTCAGAATTTCCCACAAGTTTTTGTAAACCATTGGAAAAAGTAATTTTGTTTTGGGGAATGTGTAATCGGACAAAAACGAGTATATCTTAAACATTGTCAAGTATTTTTATTCAGTGAGATTTATTTTCATATACAATACGTATGATTTTTTTTTACAAAGTTTCGTTTGTTTGGCATTGTAATGACTCAAGTCTTCACAACACATTATGTCGTTTACCATATGGAAGTAATCGTTCACGTCGATAGAATCATCATTTTCGTAAAACCACAGTATTATCTTTGTTCGGTATGAATTAAGGGTGCGGAGAAACTTAAATTGACTGCATGCAGGTACGATATACGTGCGGAACATGTTTTACTGATTTTTTCAAATGTTTGAGTTATATGTATTAAATACAATTATGGTTATATCTTGACAGGTTTTCATTTTGTATTTGGAAACTGCCAATTTAACCGGCGTTGTTAATAAGTATCATAATCTTGCAATGTCTACGTTGTAAACCATCTGCAAGTTCGAGATTTCTTTCATTTCTTCGCTCAGGTATGTGTTATTTGCCGGAATCATTCGAGGCTGGCATGGTAATTCGTAGTAGTTGTTCTGTATTCCGGCATTCGTTCCGTTTGCTATCATTCCGTCGATTACTCCGATGTTGTAAAAATGCGATTGTTTTTTTCCCCACGTCCCTATTGGTCGGTATGTAGCCAGAACCTGTGTACAAGAGAATGTTTTGAAAATCAACGAGGGGAAATTTTATTATAGGCACTTCAAACATTAGTACACTCGAACTCTCGTCATCAGTCGACAATTCGAATTGGGTTACGTCACCATTATAGATCAAATCTTTTATCCATTTGATATTTAGATTTTTTTTCTATGTATTTTTTGATAAAAATTTACTGTACAGATTTTTTTTCCCCCAACATGCCATATTTCCGCTCATCACTTTAAACAATTTATTACGATATTCTATTAAAAATTTAACGAATGGGTTCATACAGTCGGGCTCGTTTGATTTAATATACGAGGACAACAGTGTGGTGACTGCTTCTACATCACTGGCTCGTTTGTTGTGATTATTCAACAACATGCTCATAAAGTGATCCTTCGAGGAATTTATCGGTTGTGGACACAATAAGGGGAATTTCGGTTTGCATATCGCACTGAATGCTGCGAAAGACCTGAGATCAGATCTGATCTGTTATTATTATAATAGTTCATGTGTATAATTTCTTTGTAAATAAAATCATGATTGCTACAAAATGGTCCGACTAGTAGATTGTCGCTTCCCACTGGTGTATTGCGGCAGTTTCCAGTATCACAAAAAATAATCTGTGTGTAAAATCTTCCGATAGGTTTGGGTTCATGCATCCTCTCGTGGGCATCGTGTATTTGCTTATAAAGGTGATGTACGAGTTCATTGTTTCCTGAGCATTGCTCTCTATGTGAACTTTGGTGGTATCATAGTCATTACGTGTGCCAGTATTATAATTTTTTTGTGCATTGGATTTCGTTTATTGTGTTTAATTTTATTATAAAATAAAACAGCATTTATTTCCAAACAGTTAATTTTTAATAACCCTTCACTGCATACTTACACCTTACGTAATGTATATATATTTATTATTCGAATGTTGTCTATATATAAGCAACTTAAAATCATTTTGTAAAACCATTTCACCCACAATTTTGTTGGTCAAGCAGTAAATGTTGTCAAATCTCCACTGTGAAAACAGTGTAGCTTCAAAAATTCAACTGTTTTTAACCCTTCATTGCATATTCTATCATATGTGTTAAAACAGTTATTTCTTACATAAACAAAAATAAAAGTATTTTAAAAAGAGTTTGGTATAACTTACAATAAATGAAAGGGAGATATTGAAAAAAATTCAACAATTTTATTTTGATACAAACAATTTTAAACATTTTGTATTCTAAAATCGCTGTCGAATACAAATAGGTAGGAAGTTACCCAACATTACGCTATTTCAAAAATTCACTTTTTAAAATTATAATGCACAAATTTTTCTTTTCTTTTGAGATACCCTGAAAGTTTTACCAATTATCGTATATTGTATCAGATGTGTTACAAGTTTTACTTACACCTTACATTATAAATATATATAATTATTTGTATGCCGTATATATATATATAAGCAACTGAATATCATTTTATAAAACCATTACACCTGCAATTCCATTGCTCAAACAGACTTTTCAGTTGTCGAATTTCCAAAAAATCGACCGTGGAAACAGTGTCCCTTCCAAAATCCAATTCTTTTTAGAATTTATTCATGGTAATCACTACACGAGACTTTCAATATAGCTGAATAGTTATTCCAAAGAATATGATGTGAACAAATATAAAATTCTAAATAAAGAATTTTTTTATTTAAAAAAAAAAGGACCGAATTAAGCCAAATGGCAAAAATATTAAATATAAAAGGATATTCCTGTAAAAGAAACGAGAAAATATAGAAATTATTGACCAAGTTGAATACAAAAATTCAGATATAAATATGGTAACTTACACAAAAGTCACTGAAATTGAATCATAGAAAAAAAACAAATAAAAACTATTGGAAAAGTACTAAAAATTTAGAAATACTATAATCTAAACAGAAAAGATTTGATATAATAAATAGTTAGTTATAATTTTATTTTTGAAAAACAATTTCCAAAAAACACAGAATATATGAAAGCTTCAGAGTTGAAACAAATTGTTAAAGATTTCAAAATTAAGGGTTAATTTTACTTGAATAAAAATAAAAGTATTAAAAATAGTTTCATACTGTTTATAATAAATGAAAGAAGACTTTGTAGAAAATTCGAGAATTTTATTTTAATATAAATAACTCTAACCATTTACTACTCATAACAAAGAGTAAAATTCTAAATGAAGAAGAAATGTAAAATGCATCTACTCATAAAATAAGAAACATTTTTTGTTTCTCAAAAAATGAGCGCAGAAGGTTGCATTTTTCATTTACACATTATAATTTTTTTAATTGATAGCTTGATGCAGAGCAACTTCGACATTCGAATATCTAATAAATTTTTATTTGTTATTCATATATTTTTTTTAGAATTATAATTTTTTACATGAGGTTCAAGTTAATAAACAACTGTTGTAACACATATGACGCAAATTGCAGTCGAGGCTTTAAAAATGTGTATTTTAAAATCATTGTCGAAAACGATGCCCCCTCAAAAATTCAATTTTTTATATTTATAACACACATAGTTTGATTTTCTTTCAGGATAATCTAAAGATTTAATCGTAAAATTAAATTCTTGTAAATGCTTTTATTTATTTATTTTTTTTGTATTTATAAACCACAATACATCATTTCAGATAACCATTACGCTCACAATGTCGTTGATTAGAAGGTCTTGCCAGTTGCCGAATTTACAAAATTTTGAGATTTTACAACATTCGATGATGATGTAAATGAACAATTGCGGGCCGGAGAAAATCATGCCGATTCATTTTTTTGGGTATGAACAACCAAATGATGCAGTCACAGATCGGTGGGGAAAAAAAAAAAGTATGTCTTTTTTTTTTGTTCTGCACATAAATTACATTTTCGTGGAGATTTCTGGTGATCTGAATAAATTGTGCACTAAAGACTAGTTAAACAATACAGATCGCAATGAATGTGTGACTCGGCTGTCCTCCATTTTCCATATACGCCAGACGTATCACGAAAGTTTTTTTCTTGTGAGAGAATACCAGTTTAAGGATGTCTGAAAGAGCTCTCTACAACGAGGCCAGTCACTCGCAATCAAACTAGCTTTATACAGTACATTGGGATAAGTTCGAGTCAAGAGTCTAGAGAAGATTTCATTTCTTAGCTTGTCTACTTACCGAGAAAGTTTTAAGCATATATTGCTAAATGGGCTAACTGGGCTAACTGGCAACAGCATAACATCTTCAACTCTGAACCGGACATATATGCTTTAATATTTCGCTCAAAACTTCCCGATGCCGAAAGGTTCACTGACTGGGTCTATGGAGAGTGAACCACAGCATATTCGAGGCGAACCTATAAATCATTGATATCCACAAATGAAGTATTGATGGTTGCAGACGAGATTCTGAAAATGTAAAATGAGGTGCCGTGGTACTCTCGTATCGTATTGCCCAAGATAATTTATTACGCTCTTTGAAACACCAAAATGATAAAAACCCGAACGACAAGAAATTGTACAGGCACTAGTATGTCCCGAATGGTGTGAACATTTTCAATTGTGTGAAGGATTGGCTGAAGGAATCTAAAGTGCCCAATATCATTGCATCACCAAAGGCATTGATGAAAATATAATTTGTGTGCAAAATTGAAAAAATATATATATATTTTTTTTTTTTCAGAGAACTATTGCCATGAAACAAATGCAGAAATTCCAAATACAAAATTGGAATGGATCGGGTCCCTAAAAATATTATTTTTTTTATGCTATTAGTGTTTCATCTATATAAAATCAATTGCCCATTTCATAAACCCATCATGCCACTCGTTATTGAACTTTGATTTGATTGTATGTTGTTTACACAGTGCTTGGCTGGTGCAATAACTTGTTTTATCAGTATGAATAGGTGTCGGCGACAACATTGGTCATCCACTTTTCTGGTGTGCAGCCACCACCAACGCATGCTTAGTACAGCCAACAAGAAAGGTGTGTTCTGCAAGTCTGTCAGACCGTACTTTAACAAGTAAAACAAAGATGCATCTTGGCGTAAGATCGTCGGGTTGAAGTCGTGTGGTAAAAAGGATTTCGACTTGTCTTCTGCTAAAGCTTTTGCTGCTGCGCATGATAATCTGTTTTACTTATATTAATTGGAGTCCTCTCTTCTGGGGAGTGTTGTAATCGAAGATTGTGATGTATAAATTTTGCCTTCTGGGTGATTGCGTTCTCCAAGAAAAGAGAATGTTTTTTTCACCTAAAACTGGCGTCTGGTTTTGATAGTCTTCGTGTTCCTATTTCTAATTGGCCAAATTTATAATCCACTGATACTGCAAGACATATATATTCAATTGCTTCTTCGAATCGTGGTGCTACGTACATTGAGACTTCCGTTAAGAATATTGGTGTTGAAAACTGGCACGCCGATCCTAGAAATGTATTTTTGCTCTATAGATGGTAATCCGCTCCCCCTTATTTTCAATGACCTTTTGAAATCTTGCTCTTATTTCCACACGAATGTCTAGTTTGTCAGGTACAGAAAAATTCCATTCTCCATCACCGGAGGTTCTTGTGATGTTCGTAAACGTAAAGCTGCTGCCGTTAAAACAGGTGCTGTTAAAAAGTTTAAATTTACTTATCCTTGCCATGAGTTCCACCTTGAAAACGTTCTCTTTGAGCATATCAGTGTATAGACCCTTTAGAATGGTTCTCTCTATTGGCCACCAAACGACATGTCTGGATCTTTCAGTTCGGATGGACATCAATCGAATTCTGCGAATAGTCCAACAGAAGATTTCAGAGAGTTTGTCATAGCGGACTTCCCGGAATCAGTTTATCACAGACTTAGAAGGAGTTACGTCATGGCCGATGTCGTCATCTACAAATCGTCTTCTGAATCTGATTGAATTCGTAGAAACCCTATACGACGACAGTCAGCACGACCAGATGGATGGAGCACCTGGTAATATCACACTGGCGGTTACTGCAGCGAAGGACATAATGTAGGTGCAACCTTGTTGCTTGATTAGATGTCTGTCGGCGCTCCTCAGATGCACTATAACACGTCGGACCAGTACGGTGGAGTACCTGCGAAACGTTTAGACACCCAGTCTCAGAAATTACGTATTTGCGCCTTTCAACTTTAACTACCTGCTTGGACCCTGCTCACGACGTGTGGGTACTAACACTATTTCAAGGACAACGTGGGCAAAAATTGCAAAAATTACATACTAAAATTACTTAGATCTAAACTTGATTTTAATTCCCTACCTTCATCACGGAAAACACTGCACAGCTCGGAGCTTGGACAGAGCCTCCGGCTGCCTCGCGACCCGACTCAACACTCGCAAACATTTGGCTGTGGCTGGTTAGGCCAGTGGTGGGTAGAGGCGCTACTGTCGCTTTGCCTACGTGACACGGAAGTTGGAACACGTGGCCGGAACTACACTGCTGAACGTCAGTGTCTTCAACCATATTTCTGTACTTTATAGAATTATTAATTGGCCAACCATTAAATTTATTCCCGTTGGGAGGGGGGGCTAGCGGCCCAAACATTTGATTTAAAAGCGATATGAGTTGACCGTATCAGAGAGATCGGCACTCCTGGGCTTTCGACACACAACGTGAGCTAAGTACTATGATTGTGGTAATTATTACCTGTAATTCTGACCCTTTTGGTCGGTAGGTAAGATGGCGTATTTTCACATCATAGTAGATAGATTAAAAAATTATATATTTTATCAAGCCTAAATGATATAAATTCCCTATATAGTTCAAACGGCTGAGTAAATGTTTTAAATTACTGATTTTTATGACAGCCGAAATTGTAGCTTGAAAATTTTGTAAAATGAAGGAAAGAAAATTTATTTTATACTTAAATTTTTGAATGTCTCAAAATGAAATGACAATGTTACGTCACGTTAATTTTGTAAATAAAAAAATATAATCAATATTTAACAAAGTTAAATATCTTGCCGATGTTGGAAGTCTTTAAAACGGCATATTATTTTTGTTCTTCTTTCTTCAGCCATATGGATTTTAAAAGTTACAGAAATTAATGTTTTTAAGATGGCAAATCGTTAATGTGGTAGAAAGTGTGTATGATACATACAATTTTGAGCGTAGTTAAAAATTTGAAACTTAATAAAATTTCAAATGACCAAAAAGAAATGTAATTCCTTACTTGGACAAAAAAATTCTAGTCAAACTAAATGTGAGATGACATTTAGATTAGGATTACATGAAAACACTTGGTTAGGTAATATCAGAACATAGTGAGTATTATGGTAGTTCAGATTTTTTATCAATGGGCATTTAATATTCATAGAGTGTTTAAAAAGGCGTCATATATATTTTAAAACGCCCAGTTACATCCATTAATTATTTATCTATCAGTATTACCATTTGATGGTTTTGGATATTAAATTCCTATACATGTTTTGGAATTATTTTTTTATCTCAACTGTGTTATTCAGAAAACCCAATATTACTCATCTTAATAAACATGAAAGTGAATTGCAAACTAAATTGTGTGTGTTGTCTGTTCTTCAACAGAAATCTTTGGTGCTACGTGTTATGCATAACAAATCTTTTATGTTGGTTTTTCTGAAATTTGACTTTTTGGGCTGTGTGTAAGCCCCTCTCCCACACCCTTGGCGAAGGGCGTCGCAACGTATGCCTCGATCTGCACAAGAAGGGCCGGGGAGTGATTTATTTCCAGGTAGCACCTTCAGAAGGAAACTTATTTTCCTCAGTTAAGTTGTTTTTGTGGAGCGTAACAAGACTACCTTGTAAGAAATGGTGGAAGCATTCAGTGAAAGAGATGGTGTTCTCTGCTGACCCTTTTTCGATAGGCAATTTGTAAGTGTGATGAACTAGAGCTGGAGACGAATTGACGACCAATGAAAGAATATATAAAGGAATCTTTGATCTTAGGGCTCAGTCGGGTCTTGGTATGAGGCTTTCTGTGAAGATGGTGGCTGAAGTATTATTATTCGTGTATACTCAATTCTACTTCATCTAGTCGTCATATTTCTGGACACAACATCACAAGCCAGTGGACAATGATAAGATGTTTGGCAGTGGTTTTAATGTGGCAGTGATTGCTTTCAGTTATAAAGAGCTTGTAGATTTCGTAAACCGCAAACATGCAGACTTTGTGTCGTGCATCAGAATTGCGAATGGTACTTACTGCATAAGTGTAACTGAAACGAAAGCGTGTGTAAGGAAATTGTTGCGATTTCAGTTTGATAATATAACTAAAATTAATCATTTTCTTGTTAAACTGTAAAGAGTAGTTACGACGTCTAATCATGAAAAGAAGGTTTTAGAATTGTAAGTGAAACATCAGCAGCTGATTCAATGTTGAATATTATTTTTTTGTAATACGGTTAATCGCTTTGAGCATTTTGGGTTTCAAAATATTGCAAATTGTAAAGTTAACTGTAATAAATTATCCAAGTTTCGATGATGGCAGCAAAGAGACTTTGTCGGTTTTCCGGCGAGAGTAAATAAATAATTGTTGTATCATGTGATTTTCATGAATATATATATATATATTTACATATGAATAAAAATCGAATACTCCAAATATATAGTATATGAAAAGCTACCGACTAGTGTAATTGATTTATTGTATGTATTTTCCATTGCTTGAAGTTTACTATCATGCCACGCACGCCTTATGATTTGATGGGATGTTGTTTACTCAGTACTTGGCTGATCTAACAAGTTTTATTGGTGGCGTGTTTTAACTGTATATATAGATTAGTAGCAATTTATGTAATCGATTTTAGGTATATATCAAGAAGTTATACAGCTGCCGACATGCCAGGGATTGTGCACGTACTTTGTACCTTTTAATGAAGATGCAAAGTATCCGGAACGGGTTGAAGGTTATTGGCAAGCAAGCTTACGGCCTGTCAGAATCTATTTGTTTTGCAGACGTTGAAGACCAGTTTTTTTTAATTCGAGTCCTTACAATTTCCTCTTCTTGAAAATATAGTTGTCAGTTAATGTGACATTGCTAGATTGAGTACTGGTTTGTTGCTTCATGGGTGGAATATGCTTCACATATAATACCTGTTTCTACACGTGATTGTCAAAATTTGGAAACTTCGTATTTTGGAAATGGTCTTTGTAGTGATATTGGTAATGCTGCTTATCACATTTATCCTAACCCTGCATCAAGTAACAACTTTGGTGAATGTTATATTGAATTGCGAGTCAAGAATATTGGTGTTGCGCCTGTTGTCTTAAAAGCTGAAATTCCCGTCGGATAACATCAGACATCCTTACCATTTGAATGCTTATCGGACTCGCAATCCTAATTCTGCTAGTATTAACGCTCTCAAGAATTATTTACCAAAATAAATGACAAAACGGTAGAGCCTATAGAAAGAAGGATTATGAGAACGAAAATTTGAACTGCGATTGTTTATTGTGTTAGGGCTGAAAATAAACTTTACCTGGACGTGTAAAAAAAGTTGCACCCATCATCGTCTTATAATAGTCTTGTCCCTGAATACTGTTGTTTGGTTTTTCGCTGTTGTTAACGACACTCGCCTCGATTCTCTTCTGCTGATAACGCTTTCGCCTCACTGCGCTAAGATGCCGCCGTCGCTGGCGAATAAGCGTCGAACACGTGAGTAGAGCTGTAGAACTATAAAAGGCTACTGTGTCACGAGTCCAGCGGTAAAAATGGCAGCGAAGGCACTGATTTTCGTCGTCTTGGTGGCATTCTTCATGCAAGTAGGTAGTAACAAGCATAGTACACACTCAGGCTAATTAAATACAATCGATAATGTAAAATGACTCTCTCTTATAAATTATAATACCTATAAACTTTGGGGCCGCGTTTGTTGAGCGGTTAGCGCGCTCGCCTCCCACCATGGCAATCCGGGTTCAAAACCCCGGCCGGGTCACTCCCGGATTTTCGCATGTGGGAATCGTGTCCGACGATGCCGCTGGTCGGCGGGTTTTCTCGGGGATCTCTCTGTTTCCCCTGCCCTTTCATTCCCACGCTGCTCCATACTCAATCGTTTCACCCTTCGGCTGTCAAGACATTTGTCACGCTAGCGCGACCTTTGGGCGTGCCATACAAGTTGTCAACCAATAGTGATGTCCAGCGAGCGTATAGCGTCAAGCATGTGGCTCCAGATAACATCTCTAATTATGCAGGTCCCAAATGATTGTATTAATATGTAAGCGTGGTCGACGGAAAACTATATAACTATGTTATTTTACTTATTTGCTCTTGCCATTTTGTTCTTGTGAAAAATATAAAAGAAAAAAACTTTAAAAAATACCAAGGTATAGTGAAAAATTTACAATTTTTGGGCAATGGGGAACTTAGCCAGCTGATTCGAGGACAAGCTATATACTTCAAACACAGGTGTATCAGAGTACTCGGAGACAATAACGAACTTATGTTTATACACAAGTAAACTGAGAAACCGAACGCAGGAATCGGGATTAAAATATATCATTGAAGGAAGCAAGAACAGGATCCCATGCTACAAAGTCAAGGAACAGAGTGGATAAAGACCACACAGATGAAATGACGTGAGGGTTAATTCTATGTGGGCTTGCCCGAAATGTGATTGGACCGGCGAGGCTCTGGTAACGGGCCTTGTGTCTGATTATTGGCAACTGCGTGCTGCGAAAGGATCCTCATTGGCTGGGTCGCCGGCTGACTATAGGTTATTCGCGGTAAAATGAGCACTTTTGAAAGCCCTGCTTAAGGTCTTCGTTGAGAATCCTTCCGCCTTGTGTAAGATTAACATTGTCATGGGCCTCAGCACTTTATTCATGCGTCGGTCAAGTGAAACTGCGGAATTATTAGAAAAGTAAACATTTAACGAATCTGCTCGTTTATACACTTCAATGCATTTAAAAAAAACAGAAAGCTAAAGAAATAATTTAAGTTATGACAAATTGTTACGTAACACTTTTTTATTCGACTTTAAGATATGGAACTACTTCCCATCAATCGATACCAACCTTACTGGGCGCATATCACTCAGGGCGCTCGTTAAAATGGATGCAGTTAGGGGCAGTGACTTTTTTCTAAGGTTGATTTCAAAAGTACTAATTTTTTCGTGAACTGCCTTCAGTAGATTGGTATTATGTACTCTTTTGGCAAGGTGTAGTTCATTCTCGGATACTTCCAACTTTTCTGAAGCCCTGCTCCAGTTCCACTTTCAGGATGTTCCCCCGCCTCGTACAAACAATTCGTGACGAAGTCTAGAAAAATTCCACCAAAAGGACAACGCACCTCATTAGTGGGCACTCAGTTTAATAATATTTTACATAAGAACTATTTATTACTGGGTATTACTGACACATCTCCCCCCCCCCCCCAAGTTTGTATTCGCGTTAATTATAAATGAAATATTACCGTTATGGGTATAATGTGAGTAGATGTTCACTTTAACCAATATAACGTACTTTTTTGTTAACAGAAATATTTAAAACGATTGTAATACATGGCCTATTTAGGACACAGCCAATCACGTCTTGCATGGGGTGATTTGTGATTTTTCAAAGATTTGTTTAACCCCTTAAACCGCACATTTACTTTTAGTACCAGGTGTGGCAAAACATTAGATTTTTGCTCTGACAAGTACTTACTGATTCCTTGAAATAACTTCCACGGTGGGACATACGAAACGAGCGTCTATTGGTCAATGGTACCAGCAGCAACCAATAAAAATATTTAAGGGTGATAGCAGTAGCCAGTACCATTAAGCAGGGAAAATACGCTGTCTGTATTGGTTCTAGCTTTTCACCTTGTGCAGCACTTTTGCGACACGTCATGCATGAATAAGCATACTCGGTATAATATGTTAAAGGGTACAAAAGTGTGAAGAAACCGAGAATAGACTATATTGTACAGCCGCGAAAGTTTTTAAAGGCTGTTTACGATAAATTGAGCAATTTTGTAATCAACCTTAGATAAAGCCACTGCCCATACCTGCATACCTATACTTCAATGGGCGCACTGAGTCACATATCCCCGGTAAAGTTGGTAACGATAGTTGGAAAGTAGTTCCGTATCTCAACATCGAATTAAAAGTTTTAGGTGACCATTTGTGATAATTTAAATGATATATTTTGCCTTCTGCTGTTTTAATGCACCAGTGTGTAAAAATTAGCAGATTTATAAAATGTTTACTTTTCTAATAATTTCACAGTTTCAGTTGACCGACGCATGAATAAAGTGACAACGCCCATGACAATGTTAATTTTACATAAGAGTGGAAGAATACACAACGTGCATACAAGTATATCTTAAGCAGGGCTTTCAAAAGTGCTCATTTTACCGTGAACAGCCTATACCAACGTTTCCCCAAAAACACTGCAGCGTCTCGATCATGTTATGATCGACCAATGTATTTTTGATTCGGCTTGGCTTATTCTAGACAAATCACAAAAGTTCAGTATTGAGTGCCAGAGCTTTGAAACAGAGTAGGCTGTATCCCAACTCCCTTCGAGTATATACATATCCGTACTTCGCCGCGCTAAGTATATAGTAGGGCCACCCCAATTTCCAGTATAGTACACACAGCATCTGTATTTGCCAAGTACACGAAGTTGCTTACTTGCTGGGTGAATTTGCGTACTTGCGGCGGTCGCCATGTTTGTTTTCAAACGTCGCGTACATTACCTATAATAGGAACTTTTCATGGTTATACTTACCCTCCCGTCATATTGCTCTATGAAGCGACCAAAGTGCAACATTATTTCTGCATTATTGTTGTTGTTTTTTAACACTAAACAACGCCATAGACATAAACGAAATCAAAGATAACCAACATGAAACGCAATATGTTTATCTACTTATTTACAGCAAATACCATAGAGTTGTTAGTTCATAATGGCAAAATACGTGTTTACTTTCTACTCGTTCGTGTTATCTACGCCAGGTTGTGCGACGTGTCAAATACAACCAGAAAAAAAAACCCGTCCTAACAGTCAGGGTAAGTACACACAACGGAAAGTACGAATACGTATACACTTAACATGTATGTACTTATAATTGGGATACAGTCTTAGACTACAGAAGCAAAACAACGACTTATAGGCCTACCCCGAACTCCAGCCGCACAAGCCAGAAGAACGGTTCGCCAGTCAGCGAATGGTATAATACATTCACGGTTACTTCGCACTTTTCTGAAGCCCTGCTAAAGTTCTACTTCCAGGATATTCCTCCGCCTCGTGCAAACAATGCTTAACTAAGGTTTACTCTACTCAGGTTGGGAAGACCAATGCTCTTAGTTTGAGCAACTAAAAAATGTTGTCGCTAGGTAAGCGCTAGTGTCGCATGTGTACCGAATTTTCTCTATTTTCTACGGTAAAAAAATAATTGCAACAATAATATTTCAAATATGAAATAACTTCGTAACTTAGTAATAGCTTATTTTTTTAAATTTTTTTTTTTTAACGTAGCATCAAATTTTAATTGAAAGTAGCCTCTTTGGAACACTGCGCACCTAGCGGCGGAAAATTTCCCTACGTCAAACTCTTCCAAAAGAAAACTCGTTCTTTTCCTAACCTGAGTGGAATTAACCTCAGTTTTACTAAGTGTAGAAAATTACACTAAAGAACAAAGCACCGAATTTGAGCGGACTCATTGGTAATGATATTTTGCACGGGAACTATTTTCTAATAAGCGCTACCAACATACGTGTTTTCTCACTGTTTTTGGTTCATATTTGCTACAAATGAAATTATATCGTTTATAAATAAATTACAGGTAAGACTTCAATTTAACGAAAAATAATATGCTTTATTGTTAACAGAGGTATAAAAAGCTTGTGATACGTGGCGTAGTAAATGAACAAAAACTTCATATATGGGTGATTTGTCTAACGTTTGATTCAAAAAATCTGAAGAAACCGCGAATAGACTATAACTTACTCGCCTGCCAGCAGCCCAGCCATTAGGGAATCTTCCACATCACGCAGCAGCCAATCAGTCACAAGGGGAGTTGCAGAGCCTCGCGCAGCCAATCAGTGAGTGGGCACGTCCACATCAAAGGTGTGGTCTTATCTACTCTGTGGTTCTGAATGCCAGGACGGAATTAGGAACAGCTTCGCACACGCACCACACCAAACAGAGCAAGAGTAATTTCCCACATGTGCAAAGGGGAAAGGGGGATAGTTGGGCGGCTCTTAACATCGAGGTCTTGAGAGCCGATGAGGGTGGAACGAGGTGAGTATGGAGCAGCGCCGGAATGAAAAAGTGGGGGAAACGGGAGATCCCAGAGAAAACCCGCTGACCAGTGGCATCGTCTGCAGCGTTTAAACTTGAGAAGCAGTCAGTTTTTTTCCGTGATAAACTCATATCTGCGTATCTGAATGCTGCTCTCGTAAAAAAGGTAGGTCTGCTTTTGGCACTTCAGCTGGTTAGTAATAGCGAAAAGAATATTTCAAAACAATATTTATGGATGGTTGGGCGTTTCTCGCATAGGTTTACACACTCAGTCTCCTCTATTAAGTATTGTTAAAAAAAAAATTACAAGGTTGATGTGTTCGTAAAAATATGCATATTTGTAATAAAGAACACCAAGGCAACTGACAAACCGTCGAGAATTTAGGCAGTGAACTGGGACACTGTTGAGTTTGAATCTTTTTTTTTTTTTTTTGGCAGGTGATGTCACAACTGTCTCCAGCTGCATCCCCGGCATTATCAGCAACAACCACCGCACAGGAGACATCAGCAGCAACAGCATAGGCGACAGCACCAGCGACAGCACATCCGCCATTAGAAAAATCATATCCTCTTTAGAGAACGCGATTGATAATTCACCAGAGTCTCGGAGTAGAGTCATCACGGACGATATTGCTACTTCCATTAACAAAGGTACTACAGGACTCCTCCAAGACTTAACCGCCGCGAGCGGAAGTCATCCCATCAGCAGCATCATTACCTCGTTAAAGGAAACTATAGTCAACCTAATAATGTCCTTGTTCACAGACTGGACCGATAGAGTTACTTCCCTCGAGTCGAAAGTTGCAGGAATATTGCAAAATTTGACTACACTGGCAGGGCAGCTGACGAAGAACAAACTATCAATATTTACTGGAAGTGGGTAATCATCTTCTGAGCATATCGGAAAAAAAATTTTGTTTGATTTTGGGAACAAATTTTGTTTCATGTTTACATACTACATATCTATTTAGACGGGTGACATTGTCATTGAAAATATCGTCAAATAAATCTTTCATTGGATAAATGTATTTTTTTTTAAATCATTTTTTATATGCGAGAGGAATTGTTGCAAAACAATTAAATTACTTATGTTCAGCGGTGAACATATCATTTTACTGGACGCGACGCTGTAGTGCCAGAGCATTTTCCCTTATCCTAGTTTCGCATGAATCAATTTCGTATATGTTGAGAAATAGCAGTCTATTAAACAGTTCATTTTCAGCCATGTTGTAGAGTGTTAAAATAATGTTTCCAGTGTGCGCAATGTCTTGAAAGTAGCATACACTGTAAAATATGTAAAGGCTTTTCACGATAAAGTGAGCACTTCTAGAAATAAACCTCAGAAAAAAGTCGCTGAACCTGCATGCATATACGTATTTTAATATACACACTGAATTACATTCGCCCAGTAAAGTTGGTAACGATGGATTTAAAGTAGTTATATATCTTAACGTTTAATACAAAGTGTTAGGTAACCATTTGTGATAAATTTAAATTTTTTTATTTCGCTTTCTGTGTTTTTTTTAATGCACAGAATTGTACAAATTAGCAGATTTGTAAAGTATTTCCTTCTCTAATAATTTTACACTTTCACTTGACCGACGCGCGAATAAAGTGACGAGGTCCATGGCAACGTAATTTTAACATAAGGCGGAGGAATACGCAACGTGCATACAAGTAGATCTTAAGCCGGGCTTTCAAAAGTGCTCATTTTACCGTGAACATCCTATACTAGGATTCATTTTGTTGAAATAGGATCTTCAGCTACATAACCTGCTCGTACCACTTAGTCATTTATTTAACCAGACGTTCACATAACAAGTGGCACCTGTCATCAACCATATTGTATGTCTCAAGCCGCATGGCAGCCAACCTCGTCACGACCAGTAAACATCTGACATACACGACTAGTATGAAGTGTGTTATATTTTCGTAGAAAAGTATTTTTTACGTACGCTTATTACTTTCTTATTTTAAAAAACGTGATTTAATATATATATATATATATATATATATATATATATATATATATATATCAACGCAGTACAAGCGCCAGACAGAAACAATTTATAAAATATTTGCTAAGTATGTGTTGTTCACGTTTAATCGAGATTTTTGCAATCAACCTATGAAAATAAGTCACTTTCTCTTCTTGTACATATATTTTAACCGGCACAATGACTGATGAGCGCTGAGTATAGTTGGTAGTGACGGGAGGCTTGAGGTTCTGTAATTTAAATAATAAGGTAAATGTTCTTCAATACTGAAATCAATTATTTGGCTTTCCTTGTTTTTAATAAATAAATTGTAAGACTTAGCAAATTGGTGAAATATTTAGGTTTCAAAAATTAGGGGCTGTTTAATTCTATATAACAACTACAGTTGTGCACGAACACATGTAGAAATTCTCATAAAAACATCGCTTGGAAAGATTCGAGTCCCGAATTGCAGACCTCAGATGTCACCCAAATCACTGTATCTTTCGTTTTAACTCTGTGTTTGATCTTTATTCTACGCTTCAAAAACAATTTGCTTACTGCTACATTTATTCCAGCATTTTCCGCTAAGGTGGTGCATCTTCTGCGATTTTTACATGCTGGATCAGAAGATAGGTTGAAGGCTCCTGTGTTAGGGTACGACCTAGGATGCCATTGCACTTTAATTAAATAACATCTCACTCTGGACCATGCCAGTGAAGTCTGGTGCAAGGTCCTGGATCAATGATCCTGGAAGTCAATCGTATTATACATGTGTGATCTCAACAGCAACATTGATATTAATTTCTTTTGCCCTTTACCTTAACCTACATTTAGACAAAATGGATAGAACCAAAATAAATAAATAACGTGGAAGATTTCAAAAATTTAATATATTTTGTTTAAAGCCAGAACGTTTAATGGCTTCTACTGGGTCATTTACTCACATATTTTCGACTGCCATTTGGGTTGATTGTCAGAGTGTACTGCTTCTGCTGGAATATCCTCTTTGTATTCAACATTACACGAGGCTTTGCAGAGACTTCAGTCTACACAAAACTGTTTTTAGTCGCTTTCAAAGAGACCTAGAAATGAAAACAGGCCCCAGTTTATCTCAAACGTGCCTCAGTCGAACTCAAAACAGTCCTTAGTCGACCTTAAACAGACTGTCGATCTCAAACAAATCTCAAGCATGCCTTAGTCGAGAACAATCAAACTTGAAACCGTCCTCAATCAACGACAAACACAAACTTACAGCTCTCAAGCAGGACTAAAATATTCCCAAAATCGAGCTTAGCCATCCTCAAACTTTCATTCTTCATAAATACCTAGAGCTTTTCTCAAACGTTCGTTTGTTCAACGACATTCATCTCTCAAACTTTCACCGCATGAATGTAATCGTAAAATAGACATTAAAATGCTATAATTTAATTTTAGACCAGTAGATGGAAATCTTATGTTCGGACACAGTGTGATGTGGGAGAGGCGCGAGGCGCCAGAGAGCTTGGCCACCATCTTGGATTCCCAAATTTCCTACTCTGTCAATTCGTTAATTTAATTACCATCTTGGATTCCACCATTTTGGTAGCCAGTACTCCGTCATCTTTGTAGCTGGCACACCACCATATTTGTAGCCAGAATGCTGCAATATGGTAGCTAGAACGCCGCCATCTTGGACAGCTATTTTGGTAACCAGTATGGCATTTTTTATGCTCTATCATACCGAAGCTTTTTTTCCGAGTGCTCCCATTTTTCTCTCTTCCATTCTTTCTTTCCTTTCTCTCTTTCTCTCCCATTTGTTTATCATTTGTTTACATTGGCTGTCATTTGTATATCAAATTCGTTCGATGCCATCTTTGTTTACATCAACTGCTGCTAGGTGGCATGCATGTCGATCGGCTGTTTACTCACATGTGTTTGACATGTTAGTTCTGGTGCCAAGAGTACTGCTGTCGCTCTCATTCGATTAGTTCTAGAGTTGGCCGTTAGGGGAGCACTCAAAATACCATCTGAAATAGTGCAGGATCGAACTGCCGGGCCTTGGGTAGCGAGATTAAAGCCTTAGAACACTTGGCTATTGTGACATGTGCTGGGGCAAGATTTTATAAGAAAAATATATATCTTGTGGACGAATAAATAGCTTGTCTCTCATTAGTGATAGTACATTTCTTAATATTAAAATTTTTAATTTATGTAATTTTTAAGCATTCATTTTTATTAATCAGAACTTTTAATTTATATAATTTTGAAGTATTTTATTACCATACCAGACTATTTTTACTATTACGTTTTAAGTATTTTATTTCACATGTAAAAAATGTACAGATATGAAATGTATCCATCGACGTGTCTACAAACTCATTATTTTCAAAAATAATTCGATTATGGGATCACAACAGCCACACAATTTCTTTTATAACATAAAATTATTATGCATTTCATTATATATTCTATTTAACTTTTACAAACAAGCGTATCGAGTACGTATATACAGATTCGTATTTTTTTTTTTGCAGATGAGATTTTGTCACCAGAAAAAAATATGATTACGTGATTATGACGAGCGCCATATTGTATATGTTATAAGCATATAAATATATTAGTAAATATATATCAAATTTTATGTATTTTCGGACTTCGGACGTGTGTTTTCAAGTCGAATGCTAAAGCAACACCATGAATATTGATAATTCACACTTTTTTGTCACCATATTGAATTAAGTAGGCAAAGGATTGATTTTTTATTTACATGTAATAATTTTTCCGACTATCCCAGACAAGAATTTTTTTTATATATACATAATTATTTATTCAGTTTTTTATTAATTTTAGGGGACTTAGTTATACTGAACTTAGGAAAAATGTTATACCGCCCCTATGCTAGGATAACAAAAATTGCATTTAGTTACCTTTGTTCCAACTTGTTTAGGACTTAGAATATTGTTCCGTATAGTGTAGGATTGGGAATATTTTTAACGTAGTCACATCCATTCTACCTATGTCAGAACACTGAAAATATTTTTTTTTCATTTAGGTATTAATCTATCTCGGCATTCACTTAACCTAACCATCATGTATGACTTTACATAATTATACTAAAGCCAGACCAACACAAGTAAATAATAATATATTACTTTTCACATACCTTTCTCCATCGTGTGCAAACCTATCGGTTTTAACTAGTGCTCTTTCGTCGGCAGAAGAACGTCTTCGTCAATGTTTAGGTCATACATCTCATCTTCACTCAACGAGTCGTAGAGCTCAGTTCCCCAGTTGTCACGCATCTTTAACGAACCATTGCTAGATTCAAACTCACCATGCCATTGCCCTCGTCATTATATCCCAGGGGCAGCTGACCTTGCGAATGCCAAGAGCAGTGTTAGCAAGTCTGCACCTGCTCGGTAACTGGATTCTGTACGTGTTGTCGCGTCGTTTACTAGCCTGGATTGCGTCAGATAGCCTAAGTCAGCACATAGCAATGTTAACATTTCTGCACCCACTTGGTAACTGGAGTTAACTAAAGAGAATGAGTCAGCAGGCTTCACGAGCAAAACACTGGCCCACCCAAAATGGTGTTTAGGTAGGATGTGAATATATAAAATTGGTGGGGAATGCTCGTGGCGTTAGTTTCATCACATCATGTTTTTGCATTTCCGAACTGACGATGCAGTCATTTACTCCGATATTACTGAGGGCTACCGCCGCGTGAATTTCTGGATACCTCGTATGCCAGAGCGAGTACAAGCCTGCAACGGATTTGAAAATTTGGTCAGCATGAATGAAGGGTTTTTTCAGCTCGGTTCCAGTACCATGCAGCTTTATTACCTGCCCAGTGTACCACCTCCGGCCAGGCTCAAAGCTACTCTGCACTACCAGCGAGCAGATAAGTCAAGCAAAAGAAGAAGGTCTGAGTCAAGTTTGGAGTAATAGCACAACTGCATATAAACTCAGAAGACCAGACATCTACAAGATTACTCCGTGGTCCAAGCACTGTGGTGAAGGACATCACACCGCCATTTTAAACCATGGCAGAATAGCTTGGGATACTATGTGCACTCCACTAACCTGTGATGTGTACTCCGCATTCGTTCCCTGAGCATCGGACTTTATCAAGTATTCCGCCGTCAATCAGCCATGTTTGATCAGAGAAAGACTACTGGTGTGTGCATCCGGGCTTCCAGAGTGTGGAATATTCTGTGGACGATCCCCTGGAAACATGGGTTGAGCAATGTGCTAATGATGTGCATGTTTACTTCTCGTGGGACGAAATGGACAGGCCAGAGTGTATAAAACCTTAAATTGCGAGAGACTGTACTAGCAGCGGATGTGCAGTTAAACTTTGTTGACTATATACGCATAGTTTTCCATGCATACTATAGTAAATGAAAAATCAAATTTCAAGCGAAGTTTGATATTGATCCTCAAAGTGAGCATTTACTGTCGGGGATCGTGGTCCTGCACAGTGCTGTGAACAGCCATGAAAATTCATGGACTGATCTGCGAACTAGGGTGTGTGTGAACGAACTCTGCGCTATTTACAGGCAGAAATTACTTCATGAAGCCAAGTTTTCACCATCAAATCTCCTGACCAAGCAGATGGGACTCTATAAATAATTCAGATACGTATGTAAATGAACCATAGCTTATGTACTCCAGCAGCAGTTATGCTAGTAGTGATTCCATCTCCTTCTCTTTCTCCCCAACCTCCACAATATTTCATAAACTTTCACAATTTTTCGCAATCTTTCGCAATTTATTTGCAATATTTCGCAGTTAGCACCGCAGGCACCTTAAGAGACTCTGGTATGTCGACTACATGCGCGTACGAAAAATATTAGTAAAAAACCAAATTTTTACCGAGGTAGTAAGTTAATTTTTCGTAAAAAATTCGGATATATTTATATAACATATATTATTTTAAGAATAACCCATGCTGTAAGTATATTCAAACCTGGTATCCGCTCAAAAGTGTTAAAATTTTAACTAGCGAGCAATATTGAAAGTGTTCATACTAATATAAATTTTCTAGAAACTTACATCAAAAAATAATTCACTTAATTTTATTCGTTGGCCATATAGAGTTCTAAGTAAATTTTAAACAATCCGAGTATTATAGCCGTCCATATAGATCACTCGTAAGGGACTCAAACATTCATTCCTCCAAATGCGAGTATTGTATCACTCTGCTTGGTGACGTATTAGGAATTAATAAACAGTATAAATAATTTTTATTGTAATATTGGCTAGTTGTTTTACAATGCCATGAGAAATATCACGAGATGCATATATACATATTACTATGAATACATAAATTTTAAAATGTATTGTTTACATTCTAATTATTTTTTTATTCGTGCACATATTATATCATTCAACAAAAAAGTCTCTAGCTCTGAGTTAAATAATAATCGAATTTATTTATTCACTGACAAATAGATCTCCGCATTTTTGCAGGTCAATTAAAATATCTGCTCTACCAACCATCATCAGGCTAAATATACTCATACAGTCCACTACAATGCAAGGATACTTCAGCCCCACATTGACCTTGCCAAAAAAAATCGTAGATCCAACATGTTTGGCATAGCATCAGACACCAGCAAAAATATCATACCAGACGTTAATATAAATCACTCTATGAACCAACAAAACCTACAAAGTAAAATACATCCAACATACTTAACAATTCATATAGTCCTAAACTCCCATGGGCTAAGTAATTGTTCTTCTGAGACTTGTAGGTTGCGAGATACCTCTCGGCCATAGTACTGGGTTTGAATCCAACTTCAAGTTGTCATTATATTCAGAAACATTTTTTCGCCTTGCAGATGTGGTCAATTCATCATCTGTAAAATAAGCATTTATCACATCAGTCTTGGAGTACACATTTTCGTACGTAGCGATGAATGGATGTTGTTTACAACTTCTGACGGTCTGTAGGGCTCACACTCTTCATAGTAAAATGTCTGCAACACTTTGATTTTCTCCTTTATCGCCCACTGTCTTGAAACACGATGCAGGCTGGCATAATGTTATGGCTGCTTTTACTGAAGATCTTGGCACAGTAACCACATTGTTCAGTGAATGTTATAGGAACTTATATTAAAGGCGAAACGGAAGTTTTAGCCATCGTGTATAGGATTGCAACCGATTACTGACCCGAGGTTTTGAAGCCCTTTTAGCGATTTTATTTGTTTAGTATTCATGCGCGTCTATTTAAGCAACGTCCACCATTTAAGCATTGTGAATGGACCCATGTTCGTAGCCAGAAAACATAGAAATATTAATTCACTTTCAGATTTAGAAAAAAAAAAATGTGGTAATTTTTCTCAGTGTTCGGCATCTAAACTAGAAAGCCATATTCTTTATTTATTGATCCTATCTATAATAGCGTCAAAGTAATTATTTTTTATCGGTTGGCACCAAGAAATTATTATGGTATAAAAACTTGTGTTCGTGAATATTTAAATTTCTCGGATTAAATATTGTAAAAAAACTATTTAACATCAGCACTCTATTCGTTACTGTTAGAAGTGTGTACACTCTTACTTTATTCGAAACCCAAGAAACAAACTGCTAAAGGCTGTTCACGATAAAGTGAGCACTTTTTAAATCAACTTTAGAAAAATGACACTGCCCCTGCCTGTGCATATTTTAACGGGCGCACTGAGTGACATGTGCCTGGTTAAGTTGGTAACGAGGGATAGAAAGGAGTTCCATACGTTAACGTCGAATAAAATGTGTTAGGTAATCATTTGTGATCATTTAAATTATATCTCTCGTTTTCTGTTTTTTTTTTTTACGCCTCAGTGTGTAAAAGTTAGCAGATTTATAAGATATTTACTTTAATAATAATTTCACAGTTCCACTTCACCGACGCATGAATAAAGTGATGAGGCACATTGCAATGTTAGTTTTACATAAGGTGGAAGAATACACAACATGCATACAAGTAGATATTAAGCAGGGCTTTCGAAAGTGCTCATTTTACCGTGAACATCCTATGCCATATTGACTACACATTGGCTTACCCGGTTTCATCCCGCTTTCTGATCTTAACCTACTTTCCCATACTAAAAAACATTAACTGTAGTAGTAATTAAACTATTATGGCAATATTTTTGCATTTTTGATTATGTAATAGGTTTTAAACAATATATTCATTCCTATTATGAGACGTCACTATATGATACTTTGGTTTCAATAGAATTAACTGTTCCAGATCTATAGCAGATTTCAGATCGGTGACGTCAACCGTAAAGTGATGAGTCAGCTGCTCCGCGTCCGAGATCTGCATTGCAATCTTTACCTCAGACAAAAAATTTACTCGTGAAAATGTAAACTTAGCTTCTAGTCCCAACACATATAAAGGGCAATGGAAAAAAAGCACATCTTAAAATAATGTGTTTTGCTGACACCGTTATTTTAACCTGACAAATATTAGTAACAAGAAGTTAAATACACAATTGTGTATTACCTGTATTTGTTATCAATGTACAGTAACAAATATTATCAATATACAGGCATTGTTAAACAGCTCACCTAAATACTGACAAAAACCACAAACATTCGCGCATAACGGTTTTTGAAGAAAAAAAAAAATATGACAAAGAATTTTTCGAACAGAAAGCAAAGCTTTTGGCAGTTTAAAACATAGAAATCATGGCGGAGTTTTATCACTGAGTAAAGATACACACTAGAGTGGCCATGGAATAGGAACAAGTCTGACAAGTTTCATGTGTTAGTTCTGCTAATGATCCAGAGGAGCGCTAATGTTCTCGACGACGTCATCCGCGCAGTGTCGCCAGTTCCGCAGCCGGTAAAAGTATGTCATAACCTTGGCCTCAGCTCACCCACGTGTTCGTTCAAGTCCTGAGAAAGGCGAGCCTGTCACACGCGAGTTACCAGCATTCGTTGCAGCTGTGATTACCCAACTCATGATTTTCTATTGGCGGCCATGGCATGTGTTTCGTTTATGTCGTAGAATTATGTGTTTGCGGTAATTTGCAGCGATATCAACTACTATTTGGTTTTATTTACCTCTGCAGAAACGAATGATCATAAATATATAATGGTCGATGTTTTTAATTACAATATATTATTTTACTATAGTTTAGGTGTTCATGATAAAATACGTGTACTGTTAGCACTTACAATTACAAACGTCATGCAGTATTAATCATGAATGATGTCATACATCATATTAAATTATTCATTCCGTTCTTATGTGAAAGGAAATGGACAGGGAATAATTGTTCACTACTGGAGAAATATTATGTTAGACGCACGTCGGTCTTCAATTGAAGGCAATGTTTACAGGTTTGGGGTTGTGATCTACTACAAAGGTAACTGTTCGTACAAATAATCAGTACGTTCAATGTGTCGATTTAAGTGTCATTAAGGCTGTATCCGAACCTAGGAAGACACTTATGTATATAAGCATACTCCACCCGGCTCGACACGTGATATATTCCGACAGGCATACTTATTTGCATCCCTTACAGCAACCAGTTAGCTGATAAGATTTTGAACAAGCATTTTGACGGAAAACGCATAATGAATATGTGCTGGAAAGGAACTGTAGCTGGAAAGCGCATGACAATGAAAGCGTTCCTATTAACCAATCATAGATATTTTTACAAGAAAGAAATGTACTAGCCTGTTCACGATAAAGTCAGCACTTTCTAAGGCCTTCCCAACAGGTTGTAACCACTAATAAATATGTTTTATTACAGTCTCAGACATTAAATTTTGAAAGTGGTGAAAGTATACACTGTATTTATTAGCTACATGACAAAACTGATATTAAAAAGTGGCTTAAACATAAATAATTGCTTAAAAGAAAAATTTGGAAGGGCCTTAAAAAGTGCTCACTTTACCGTGTACTAAAGGTTAAAGAGTTTACATTGTTAAGAACTTTGCCCAGTGGCGTTTCTCAAAAGTTAATGCCTCCATTCAACTCTTTATAAATGAAATATTAGGAATAACAATTATGAACTTATATATATATATATCGATTTTAAAAATAGAAGCTTATGGGCTGTAAGGGCTCGAGACGTACACACATTCGTTTCCCCGTGTATGTGCGTATGACATTTCACGAGACATGTAAAACATTTACGTACGTAGACGAATGCGAACGCTGTATGAGCGCGCATCTCATTAAGCAGGAAACCTTATGTACACTGTGGGAAAAGGATAGTAATGATCACGTATAAAGCTCAACTTTAACAGGTGTTTGTTTTAAAGCGACAATACACCTGCCGTCTCTGTAAGATACAAGTTTAAAATAATCATATGGATTAGCGGATATTGTCTGAAAAGTTGGCAGCTGTGTGCGTTTACATTTACACGAGTATAACACAGCACACCATTGTATATTTTATACTGAAACCTTAGACTCATAACAGTGCGAAAAACGTTGACACTGAAGTCTTTATTAGTAGTGTTAACACTAACGAACACATGAAACTAGACATAACAAAGAGAGTCACAATATTCTAATTCAGACTAAGTACATCACAAAATATAACTATTTCTACAGTGAATGCAGTGACTCGGTGCCAATCACTAATAGTCAAGCTAGGGCCGTGACCGAAATGACCAATTCTTTATTTTGTAATTTGTCATTCCGTAGGTTTCAATCCCGACGTTGTCGACAGTCACATGTTTAGCACTCGCGGCCGCACATTCTTGCATGAACAGTGAAAATCTGTTTTATAAAAATTAAATGCTTAAATTGGACGTGATATTTATACAGTCATAACTAAAACGCTGCGAATATGTTAATAAACCAGACAATAATATAATATTAAATAACGACTTAAAATGAAACATTTGTTTCGAAATATATAAACAAAGCACAACACTTACGTTCTTTTAAAAACGTGTCTAGTGTATTTTATGAACAGCTATTTGTTTTAAAAACTTTTTAAGTGCGCATTCGTGCATGTGTTTTGAATGTCAAAACCCACATGGCGCTGATTTTTCCATATTGTACTTTTGTTAACATACGCTATATACAAGATGTGGAATATGAATATCAATTTACCAAATACGCCACAATGTTTGTATACGAAATCGGGTCACGTGTTCATTTTGTCAACACAATCTGCCATTTCGGATATGGCCTACGTTTACAATACATAAACTAATGCATTTATAATTATGCAGTAAGTGCTTATTTGTCATACAGAAACCCGTCTTCTGTATTTGCAGTTTTCCATTAATGTTTTAATTCTTAATTCCAGCGGATGGAAACAGGCAGCATGCCTCTCACGTTTAGTTTTGTCCCCAACATAACCTCGTATAAAACCACCATATTGAAGCAGATCATACTTCAAAGCCAACATTTGCTACCAGAGACGCGTATCATTTGTGAACAAACATCATCGTCAGCATGTACGCAGACGCACCTTTGTCATATTGTTTTATACTTATATTACCGTAAATAACAGTTTCCCGCCAACAACACTGACTGCTCTGTACTGATTGGTCGCAGCCTACAATTTTTTTCTAACGATGTAATATACAACTAGGTATTTCTTTCAATCCCACCAACGCACACGACCTAATAAGTTCCACTGGGAACCAAAACATAACAGAACACATTCGTTTCTTCTGCACGCATCTTAACTCATAATATAATGCTTAATATTTATATTTTAAACCCAGCTTTACTTCTGACGTAGCAGCTTACGCTGCAATACGGTGTGCAGTTGTGTTTAAACGCTGTAGATTCAATGCATTTATCTGGCCATAGTGTACAGTTGTTTCCAAGAATAACAGAAATATAATATATATCTTGACTGTATGAAAAGTTTTCCGTGTATTCTGTAATTTTTGTTGTCCCCTAGCCTACAAATGGATAACGACAACAATTTACAAACACTATGTAAAAATTGGAATTACAGTGGGGCATTCTTGTGTGTTTCCTTTGTGGAAAATTTACATAATCATACTTTACTTTTCCTGTAAGTAGCTATGTTCTGTCTGCGCCATGTTGTGTTGAATGAATAAATACTTTTTTGTTAACGACCACTCATTTTGTTGTCACGATTATACTATATTAACAAAATATTTTTATAACATCTACGATCATCTTTGTAACAAGGAGTTTTAATTAATAAAGCAAGTGTAGAGCCGATTAGTTTATTGTGGGTATTTCCTCCTTTCTACTGGCATTCCTCTACCACTTAACAATGTTAATTGTAATATGGTAGTCTAATACTGGCAGTATGTAGTGTATCATATTTTCACAACCGTTTTTCTTCCAGTATTAAAAAGGATTTCAGAAGTGTCTGGTACCTAAATTCTACGAGAGGCGTGAGTCGTTTAAGCCGGCCTTACCCATTTTCTGCTACTTTCAGGTATACTCATGGGCACAGCAGAAAGCATATAAGTTTCTATAAAATAAGGGAAGAGAGAACGCATCGGTTCATACCCACATGTTACCTAAAGTGCTAATAGGACTTTTAAATGTCAGGTAAAACAACTCGCAGGGGACAGGGGTACAGGAGTGCAACCAAATTGTATATGTAGGCGCTTTGTGGTGCATCCACAACGTACGACGATTGTTTATTTTTTCCCCTGAAGACTGCATTGATTTAGGTTTTAACGTATGAGTTCTATTAATGTATGGGAAATGATATGAGTAATGGCACTGCTTATGTATGGAAAACCAGGTATTGTATTCACATGTATGTACGACGGACACTTACGCCACTCATTAAAACATTGGCATATTATTTAAACAAGGGCGCAGTTAAGAATGTACTCGGTGGGGGAGGGGGAGATTTCATATTGATATTTTTGAACAAAATACAAAACCCGTTATATTACAAATTTATAGTTACATAATTATTTATAATCAATGGGTTCGTGTGCAGATATGGAACCACAAAATGCTATACGCATTCTTCATGTTCAAGGAAGATTACATATTCCTTGAATTAAAATAAAATAAAACTTGTAATTTTGGTTACATATTTTATTTTAATTTCGGTGAAGGGTTATGTCCCAATATATAACCCCCATCCCGGCTACGTCCCTGTTTCTAAATGCGTATCTTTAATGAGCGTAATAATCAATCTTGTGTTCTCCGTAGTTAAACACGCTTTTGCGGTTATACGGCTTTCATGTGTTCCTGTTAACCTTACTCACGCTATACAGCTGAAATTCTCTTCTTTAGAAGCCAATCGATGAAATTAGCAAACTACTCGACGATTGTAATGTGCTGGTACTTGCGTATTAATTACTTTTACACAAAGATATTCTGGAAATAAACATTTTTTAACAATAAAATAAGTTATAAACAGCCATAATGTGTCATATTATGTCACTTGTAGTATTTCCGTAAGCGGATATATAAGAATTGAGACAGGAACTCGGGTGTCCGCCATCTTGTCTGTCCCAACTTGTGGATATCAAAGACATTCAGAACACGTTCTACTGTTGCGGAGTTTGGACTGGGCGTGACAGAGATGGAGTACGAGTGAGAGAGAGGGTAGATGACAATGTGGCAACGCCGCTGACATTCTTCACGCACACGTCACGAAAATTGACTAGCGCGACGTGGTGTTCATCCCTCGAACTATAGATTCTTACCTGCTGGAGTTGTAAGAAAATTTAACCTGGGTAAGTCCACCCTAGGTATTTTTTTACTCAATTGTTTTATGTTTACTTGTAGTAGAGGAATATCCTGGAAGTAGAACTTTTTAGCAGGGTGTCAGAAATTGACGTTAACGACATAGCGCACAACTGCTAACAGATCGTAATATCAACGGACAAAGATGGTGAAAGATGCATGTAACACTCACTCCAGTGTATAAAAAAAATTATTTTGTTTCAAAAACTGTGCTCCATTTCTAGGCTGGAGAAAGCAAATTATATTATAATTAGTTCTTTCGCATTAAAATAATTATTGCAAAAGCCTTCAGAATGCTTACTTTATTCAGATTCAGTCTGTAATTATTTGCATAAACAGTGACTACAAAACTGCAAAATTAAGGGTTAGCAAAAGCCATTAATATTAAGAAAAATAATATTTAGATTTTGGGCGGCTCTTAACATAATATTATCCCACGTATATTCGTTTACGTATGGCATGTTGCAGAAAAGCTAAAATCATGATTGGTGCTGGCGAAAACAGTATAAACAAAGCAATCTTATATTTTCCTAGATAATGCTATTGGCTTCTGCTTGCTTCAAGGACCTACTGCAACCCTTTCTACAGGCTCCAAGGTGTCAGTTGCTAAAAAAAAAAATTAAGTACTTGTTATACCAAAAATTATTTCCTCTTTTGCAATACCTGGTGCGAAAAATTAATATGTGTAAGTTAAAGAGGTTTTGAGAGCCGATGAGTGTGGAGCGGTACTGGATATAGGAAATCACTGAGAAAACCTGTAAGAAGTTAACGAGGTTGAGAGCCGATGAGGGTGAAGCGAGGTGAGCATAGAGCGGTGCGAAATACGGAGCTCATCAAGAATAAACCCGCTAGCTATTGAAATAATAATTTGCAAAACATTTTACTTGGCTAATAATTTCACTTGATCGGCGCATTAATAAAGTGACCAAGCCGATCGCAAACACATAGTGGAAGAATATACAACATGCATAAAAGTAGATCTCAAGCAGGTCTTTCGAAAGTGTTTACCGCGAACAGCCTATATTGCTTGCCAGGAGCCTTCCTATTTATAACGTCCAGCTTTTTGCTGCCATACACTGAAGCCCAAAAAAAAAAAAAAAACGAAACAGCATTGATAGCAGAATATGACTTTCTTCAACATTTGCAGATTTTCGACGAAACGCATCGTCGTCCTTCGCTACGTCATAATTGGTACTCGCTAAATTATGATCAACTCTGCAACCGTAAAAATCACTTCTGTACATATTTGGTTTACAAGTTCTCCTAACCTTACAACGCCGCTTCGCGTCCGGGATGGATGTTACTGAGTAATAAGTGCCTCTTCGCTTTTCTGAATATCTGGAAACAAATATATTTGTTGGCGTGGTCTCTCCTTTTCTTTACACTCCAACTACACTAACTTCACCGACAGTGTGTTTTATTTACAACATTTATATACGAAATATTTTCTTCACCAAAAACATCGATAAAAAACATTATTTACAACATGGCAAAGCTAGAACAAAATATTTTTTGCTTCCTTACCAACAGCGTTTTTTTAACTTACTTGAGCAGGACATTACTCGAGATGCACAATTTCTTTTTTAAGCACATTTATTTACACACATTACAATACTGTTCTGCATTATATAAATATTCTTCTCTACATCTTTAATACACACAATGATTTTTTCAGTGTTTGAGTTCATTACACGTAGTATTTTTTTATATTTACCACGGATTATCACGCGTCCAGAACCTTACTGCAATCGTTTTTTTTTTTAACAATCTTTATATATTGTACTTGCTTTTCCTTTGGATAAGGGACAAGTACGTGCAATATCTATAGTGTAACAGTTCCTATTATCTGCAGTATTAACGATACTTATATTTGACGCACATATATTTCCTTCGTTATTTATAATTACGACAAATAACTTGGGAGATGTTATTAGCAAACTGCCATTTAATGAAGGCAATTGACTTTATAAAATTGCACACTGCAAGATGGAACTGTTCCTCACCTATATTAACTACCTCTCGAAAGTGTGTGAAGAAGAAAGGGGAGTAAGAATGCTGACGGAGAGAGAGGAAAGGCTTATGTGGCGACCTCTTCATTCTGCCACGCCGCGCAAGGACGACACCAGCCTCTCTATGTGTCGCTCTCACCCAGAAGCAGCAGTGGCGATACCTCGTCATCTTTTTAAATTATTTCAATATGAACAAAAATAAATATTGCACAAATACTTGTAACATGATATATATATATTATATATATATATATATATATATATATATATATATATATATATATATATATATACACACTTGCAAAATATGTGAAAGAAAAATAATGTGTATGCCTCACATCGTATTGCAAAAGAATTGGAATATATATATATATATATATATATATATATATATATATATATATATATATACACACACACACGCATTCATTGTATTTACACACAAAACACTTGCAAGAAATTTACAAGATAAATATATATCTAAAGAAAGTATCTTTAACATAACACATGAAAGAAAATATTTTACGAAACACGTGAAAGAAAATATTTTACAAGATAAACATATTTACTGAAAAAATTAGCAAACGTAATTTACAAGATGAACAATTTACGGGGGAAAAAAAACAAAAGCAAAAGTAGGTATGACATAATAATAATTTTCCTTACACCGAAGATACTTTTCTTTACCCATTCATTCTATTAATCACGTACGCCATTATGTTGTTTACACAGTATGTTTCAACTAAACAAAATTACGGCGGAATAGGAGGTTTTCATAATCTGGGTTTTTCTATAGATAGAGCAAAGAAGCACACACACGAACCTCTGTGTATGAGTTCGAAGATGTTGCAACCTACCAACTGTGCCACCCACCGTCACATCCTTCCGAACCTACCTTAAAGATGTGGTAGGTAAGTGGACCTGACGTCTCGTCGACAGCGAGGTCAATAGAGACGGATACGTTAAAGATTTTTTTTTTTTTTCAATTTTGTTTAATTTCGTGAATAATATCTCAATTTCCCCTGTCGTACTTCGTTGTACGATTTTCACCTGCAATTTCTTTTTTCGCATTTCCAATCTTTGTGGGGAACTTTGTTTGTGGACGGCACAAATGAACCGCGTATGCGTAGGTAGCCTCAATTCAATTCACTGTAGTTGCTCACGTCTTCTGACCTGAATGGAGAAAATTCGGCGATCGTCACTTCTACGATGTCACTGTCTTCGAATTCGGAGCTGATGGGACACACTGCGAAGCTGGGAGAGGATACACTATATCCTTGGGGGCTGGTACGAGTTGACTCCTGGATGAGGGTTGACTAGCATTGGCGGGTTGTCTGATGGTAGTGCGTTCGTGTCAGTCGACGACATGGACGACGTGCGAATGAGCTGAAGAATATTCTCTCCAGTGTCTTCTGCATTGTTGATGGTTTCTTCTGTACTTGACGACATCGCGACCGTGACAGGCGTTTAAAAGAAATGATCAGCGGGCTCACCTCTCGAAAATAGCGAGGTACTTTTCCCAGACACCCTTGGGGATGCAGCTTATAAAGCCAATCGGAGACATTGGAGGGGGTCGAACAGAGGTGGTGGAGGCTTGCCGACTAAACACTAATTAGCCAATATGAAACATTGGATCGAACTGAGCTGATTAACTAGCCAATGGGAAAATAGTGGTTGGTGTGGAACATAGTTGGTGGAGGCTTGCCGACTAAATCCTGATTGGTCGGGTGGAACGGACGTGACTAATTAGCCAATGAGAAACATTGGTGGCACGAAGGTTTCCCAAGACACCCTCGTAATCGACCAATGGGAAGCATGGGGGAGGGGGATGGAACAGAGGTGGCTAATTTGGAGAGGTGGAGATGGAGTGAAGGCAACTAACTAGCCATTATCAATGGCGTGGGTTAGCCACTGTAGTCGAAGTTGAGAGACAAACTAACACAAATGACGAACGAAAAAAAAAATGACTTGGAACGGATGTGAGTATTCAGTGGAGCGAATGTAGTGGATAACTACTGACAGTCGAGCAAACATGAGTAAGCAGCAAATGAGAATCATTGGCAGACTAATTAGTCCTGACAAAAAGTTTTTGAAATAAATTTTTATAAAATTTTAATAAAAAATGTTTATATAAATTGTTTAAAATGTGAAAGCCTCCCAATATGGCATCGAAAGCGCCTACAAACATGGCGGTGGAACGACGGTGACTCATTAGTCCAACTAAAGTGAGAGCTTCCCAATATGGTGGCCTATAGTAATGTATACACAAATGACAAACAACAAATCAAATTACGCTTATCAAGTTGGTGGCCTCCAGTAATGTGTAATACAATGACAGAAGAAAATAAAATATGGCCGCATACAATGGAATGAGTATAGGTGATGGTGAGAAGGGTAGAGCGGACATGGTGGAGGCTTGCCGACAAAACACTAATTACCTCCAGAAATCTAAGATTTTAAAATACATTTTTATAAATTTTTAAACTATTTTGTAATAAAATGTTTTAAGGAAAAAAAGGGAAATTTTAAGGGAAAAAAGGAGAAATTGTTAGGGAAAAAGGCCGCCGGAGGAAACAACTATTTTGAATAATAAATTTTTTATGGTTTTTAATAAATGTTTTAATAATACATTTTTTATGGTTTGTTAATTAAATATATTTAAAATAAATTTTTCAACTATTTAAAATAAGTTTTTCGTAATAAATTTTTAAACGATTTTTAAATTAAAATTCTTGTAATAAATAATTTATAGTAATTTTTTCACAATTTTTGGTGTTTTTGGGGACAGAGGTCACTAGGGTTAAGGTCAAGGTCTCGGTTGAAATGTCAAGGTGAAGATCATATAGGTCCAAGATAGCGGTCGCGTGACGTAACATCATGATGGCCGGGCGGCTCTGGCTCCGAATACCGACGCCGTTGTGCATCAACTTACATTTCCCTATTACTCAATAATCTTTTGTTTTAAAGTGATGAGTCCAAAATAACTGTGAATAGATGATTGTAATATTATTTATGGTCGTTGACAAAATACGGTACGTAACATTTTATTTCGGTTAGCGCACTTGATATTCTTTCCTTTGCTATATCAAACATACACATTCATACTTTACTATTCAGTTTTACTTATAATATTCTTTAACTATTCCAGAATTAAGTATTTTATTTACATATAGATACTAATTTATCTCTACTCGTCAACCACTTAACCTAACCACTACACTCTAGTCATGTATGTAAGAAATATGAACATTTTTCATTAAAAAAATATTAAGTCCATTTTTCCTTTCTGAAAATATTACGAAAAGGTGTATCTTATAAATTTAAAAAATCATATTTTGTTACACAGATATTATTAGGTAATGTATAACTTGAGGAAAACACATATACACATTGAAAGATGTATCTTGTACACTTTTTTTTTTTTTGTGTATTTCAAGGCACTGTTCCCCGCTGAGTCCTTATTTCCGTGGGTAATCGGTATAATGCTTAAAACACTGTTTGCAGACATGAACTCTGTACCCGTTAGATATAATCTGTAAGTCAACCATTCTTTAAAAGTTTTTTAAGTAACAATAATGCAAAATATTATTCGTTTCGTCCTTCACCATCAGAAGATCGATATGTTCAGGTTTCTCATTCTTAGTCACTCATGTTGGCGTCAGTTTTCCCCTGGCATTCAGCGAGTACACATTTATAGACACGCAAGTGTTGTTCTCAAAGACACTTATTTGCTCTAGAGGAGTCAGTACATCCAGTCCGCTAAAATCAAAATTTTCGTCCACCCCAGCATAACTCTTGTCCACATGCTCAGGATTCGATGAATTAACAAATCCAGACAAAACTGACCACTTGAAACAATGGTTGTCATAGTTGTGGGTATTCGATATGACACGTTTGTGTTTGATAAAGTCCAGAATGTCAAGATATGTCGATAGCTGTGAATATATTTCCTCAATTTTACTTGGAGGAAGCCCTCTGCACCTAATCATGTGCACCCTTAGACCATCCATCCATGAAGTCGACACACCACACTTCGAACACGTGTACCTTATTTGGGTGGGGCTCTTTGTACAGCCATACCTCTCATGCCTCCTTGCACTGTAGTTGTAAGTGAACATCTTGTCACAGAAGCGATGTTTATAGTGCCTGAATGGTTCAGCAGAGGTGGCTGGACGTGTAGATGTTTCTGGGAAAGACGTTGGTCCAGTTGGTGATTCTGTTGGCTCAACTGAAGAACTAGATGACACTTTTGCAGTCCTCATGTCAAACATTCCCAAGGGCCATGGAAATTCTGGTAGACACATAGGGACCTCAGATGTAGATGCAGATGATATGACTGATGAGGAAGAAGTTGATGCCACTGATGGTACCACACACCAAGAAGTCCATGACACAGCCATAGATCCAATTAGGTCTGGAATGTCCGAAGACATCACATATACTAAATACGATGTCGACCGTAAAAGAGCTAGCCAAGACAATACAGCTTTTACGACTATCATTGTCGAACTAAGCCTCTCAACTGCCCCCCTTTCTGGTTAAAATATACACATAAACAAGCCTTATGACGTCATATTGACTTTGAACCAATCGTATCCCATCATTAATACATTGTTCGGACACCAGTCAGCCAATCACCGAGTTGCCACGTAACTACGGCTATCCAATAGCATGCAGGCACTGAGACATCACACACAGGCAGGGAAGCTGGCCTTGTCAAAGTTTAAAAACAATTGCAAGGGCAGTGCCAGCAGGTCTGCACATGCAAGGTGTCTGGTAACTAGAATCTGTATGTGCTTTCACGTCGTTTTCACAATGCACATGGTGTCGGATGACCATGTAAATGGGAAAAACTGTGATAGCATTTTCACAGGCTTGCACCTTCACGGTGGCAGGTAAATGGAGTCTGTGCATGCTTTCACGTGCTTTCGCATAGAGCAATGTAGGTTAATGACAAGGGTCCAGGGTCTAGAGCTGGAGTCGGTCGACGGCCATTTTGGATTTTTTCGTACTAATCGATGTGTTTTTACCCAAAAATAGCATGATTTATTCAAATATCACTTCAGAAATCAATTATTTCACCAAAAAATCATTATTTCCCTTAAAGATCTCTTGTTTTGCCCAACTCCAAAAAAAGTACCCATCTCTGGCACCCATACCGCCATCTTGGTATCCATTAGATCATTTCTGGACTTCATGCTTTATCATTCAATTAAGTCGTCCATCGTATTTGTTGGAAATGAAAAATTGCACCATTTTCCCCATATATATATATATATATATATATATATATATATATATATATATATATATATATATATATATATATATATATATATATATATATATATATGTATATATCCCCCTACCCTCGCAGAGGGTAGGGATAGAATAATAATCATACATCAAATATCTATTTGCTTAGACAACTCGATATCAAATCACTAACTGAACATAACAGCGTGAACACCCATAGCAAACCTTTTATACCGTTGCGCATCTTGTGCTTGCACCACCGGCGTTATAGAGTGCGCTGATCTAGTGTAAATATTTTGAACTGCTGCTCCACTTGCGGTTGCCTTGGCTTCCTCTCCTCTCCCGTTTTCCTGCCTACCTCTTAGCTAACCCTAACCCTTCTGCGCGTGCGCGAGCAACAACGATGTGGTTAGTTGGTAAAAAGTTATGACTGGACGAGGCTTGCTTTCGAGCAAAGCTCGTCCACTTCTACTCAGGTCAGCTCAGCGCGAATACCTCTCTGGTATTTCTGCTCGTCGGTCGGTCCACTATGGACTGTGTTCAAAAGCCTAAACCTCGCTAGTATTTGAAGGAGCTGAAATGTTTCCAGCAATGCACGACGAGTCGCAAGATGAGGTAGGTTCGTGACATTTTGTAGAAATTTTCTGGTAATTCGAGTTAGGATTTTATGTGAGCGCTGTATTATTTGCATTCTAAATTCTGTTTGGTTTTTCATAGTGTTTTCGAAATTTAAGTTTGGATTAACTTGTAGTATGTGGTGCCCATAGCACCTTTTCTTTGAATCGTTTTCATGATAAGTAAACTTTAAACTCTTTGCTGCAAGTTGCCTGAAAAGTTCATGGTGTTGAATTGGGACACATTGACTTGCGCTAGTTTGAGAGCTTTCAATTAACCCACCTGCAATTGCAGTCATTTGAGATCGTCGGTGCTTGAATTGCTTAAATAAGTTTTAATTTGTATTTTTTTAAATGTTTTGTGAACGTCTCATTTTTAGTTCAGATGGGCTTTGTATAGGCTAGACAGACTGAAGATATCTATAAAGTGAATTTAATATTTTATAGCATAAATTTTAAATGAATTAACGAATGGTTTGAAAAATTTCTTTAACTGAAAAGAGAGCAGAATAAAATCATTATTAATCTGTGCTTTAATATATATGTAATCATAATATAACTTTTGGATTCATTCAGATTTTTGTGTTCTTTTAGAATAAGATTCTGCCTTTTTAATGTTTTGAATTATTTAGAAGGCATAAAAATATTGATCTAGTAAATTTGTGTACAAATTAATAATACCAACATTTATAATCGTTTGTGCTTAGGTTTTTCAGTCACAATTACTACTAGGAAACACTTTTGAATCCTGCTTACAAACCATTTGCCAAGTACAAAATGTTTTTATATTAAAAAATTTTATCAATCTTGTTACATCATTTAATATAGCAAACTTTAACCCCTTAACTTATTGCTCATTTTTGCCACACTACCAAACACTTTGATTCCTTCTAACAAACCTTTTGCCAAACTAACAAACATTTTCCCTCTCTATAAACATTTTATTATCTTAAATATTTTACATATGAAACATTTTAAAAAAAATTCTACAACATATTTGCCATAGTTACAATTATATTCTTACAACATTTTCCCTCCATTCAAACATTTTCGCTTCCTCCTAAAACATTTTAAACTTTAATCTCAAAATATAGTTAATCATAAGTGAAATGTATTTACAGACGGACAAACACAAATAAATGCGCACATGTACACATGCACACCTAGTAAACCATATAGCAGATGTTACAATAAATCCATGTCGAATTACATACATTATTCCTCAAAATCATGTCAGACAGATATTTCTACGCATTCCTCCAGCCAAAACATTCTTAACTTTTACTATCCCAAAATATCGTAACACTACCTACAATCCATTCCATTACATCATATCGGTTATACCCATCACAACCCTTCATTCCTTCCAGGACAACAGAGCAATCATATAAGGTTTCCTTGGAAATATTCCAACAAATTACTATGATAAAAACATTTCATCTCGTATTAACCAACCCAACACCAAGTCTGAAGTACTGCACTGAAGTCGTGCATTTATCTCCATATACATATTCATAACATTCACAAGTAACTAGGAGGTAACATATTATTTTAATTTTTATTAACATCCCAAGAATATGAATTAATAGATGTTTTCCTTACTATATTCAATATACTATATTGTAGTCTGCCACTGCTTCGCTTAGGTTTTATGGAGTTATTTAAATACTATGCCTATATATGTGCCTACTCGTGACTAATTGTGACAACTCGTGACTACCTGTGACAACTCGTGACTACCTGTGACAACCTGTGATTACCTATGACTACCTGTGACTACACGTGACTACTCGTGACTACTTACGACTACCCACGACAACCTGCGACTACCCGTGTCTCCTGCGCCTACCCATAACTACCTGCAACTACCCGTGGCTTCCTAGGACTACCTGCGATTACCGTGACTTCTTGCGACAAGCTACGACTGCCCGTGTCTCCCGCACCTACCCGTGACTACCTGAGACTACCCTTGACTACCTGGAACTAGCCATGACTACTTGCGACAATCTGCGACTACTTGCGACTACGCGACTACCTGCGACAACTCGCAACAACTTGCGATTACCTGCGACTATCCGCGACAATTCTTTCGACTACTTGCGTCTACCTGCGACAACTTGTAACAACTTGCAACTACCCGCGACTGCCTGCGACTACTTGCGACTACGGAATCTTCGGCATGTGCTCGCTCGTACCTATGGGCGCTCGCTCATAAATCCTGACTTAGTCCTGAAATTTCAGGATGTGCTCGCTCACACCTATCGACGTTCGCTTGCACATCCCGACCGACTGCACACGACTTCGTCTGGGAACTTCAGCACGTACTTGCTCGCGCATCCCGTCCTGCAGTTTCATTCGGAACATAAATATTTCTAAATTAATATGTAATGCATAATATGTAAGACTTCAGACATAATATTTAAGACATAAGACTTAAAACTTAAGATTTAAGACATAAGTCTTAAGACATAAAACTTAAAATGTAATACTCATCACTTATGATGTAATACTTAACATTCAATATGTAAGTCTTAACACTTAAGACATAAGATTTAACACTTAAGATGTAAGACTAAACACTTAAGACATAACTTAAGACTTGGCCCAAAGTGCTTAACTTCTTATTGGGGGAATGTGTGGAAGAAAAAGACAACCTTCCCCCAAATCTCAAGAAAATTGGTTGAAAAATGCACCAGCCAGACCAAAAAGAAGGCGAAAAACACACCGCTCGGTTCTCGGCAACTGCTCCTAGGGGAGGTTGTGAAGGGGTGCTTGGGGGGGGGGGGACTTCAATAGCCAAAAGGCCAAGGGTGTGCAGAGTAAAGCCCCTAACCCTTCTAAAATTTCTTCTAACATTGTTTCAATTTACGTTTAGTAATGGTTTTGTTATTGCACGCTTAGAAAGCATCCAAGTAGCTCATTTTTCTCCGAAATGGTTTACAAATTTTAAAGCTTCTCAAGGATTTCATTTTTTTAGAATAAAACGAAGCCTATTTCCATCGGAAAGAATGCAATTTTCTAATAGTGAAATAATTGTGAGACTCGGACTTGTAGTTTCCGGGATTCCCCTAGACATATCAACAAATAAACAAACACAAATTACTTCTTTATATAATTATCGCTCTTGTCACTGCTGGGCCACTGCAGCCCCGCATGGCATTATTCTACCAACTGGGTCTCTGTGGCCCCACTTGATATATGCCTATGTCAATCTGGAAGAATGTAGCTTTCTAACAGTGAAAGAATTATAAAAGTCGTGGGCCACTGCAGCCCCACTTGATATATTTATATCCACTGCGGCCCCATTTGAGAGTGCTATTACCACTGAGCCACTGCATCCCCACTTGGGACCGCCCTACCCACTGAGGCCACTGCGGCTCCACTTGGCATTAATCTGCCCACTGGGCCTCTGTCGCCCTACTTATTATATACCTATATCCATTTGGAAGAGTGTAGCTTTCAAACAGCAAAAGAATTGTAAGAATTGGCCATGTAGTTTTGGTAAAGCATGCTTACAAAACATCCAAATAGCTCTTTTTTTTTCGGATATAGTTTACAAATTCTGAAATTTCTCAAGGATTTTTTTTTTAAATTCAACAAAGCCTATGACTATCTGGAAGAATGTAGCTTTCTAACAATGAAAGAATTATAACAATCTGAACTGCAGTTTTGGTAGAGCATTCTTAGAAAGCAGCCAAGTAGCTCATTCTTCTCCGACTTGGATTACAAATTTTGAAATTCAAGGATTTTTTTTAATTTTTGAATTAAACGTAGTCTATGTCCATCTGGAAGAATGCACCTTTCTAATAGTGAAAGAATTATAAGAATCGGCAGTGTAGTTTAAGAGATTATCCAAGCCATATAAACAAACTCACATTATATCTTTATAATATTAGTATAGATTACCCTTTACTGGAAAAATCATTCATCAAAAAGTCTTGTATTTATTTTCTAATTACTTTTTTAATATTTCAGAGAAGTCCAGACCAATAGCTATACCAATCATGTATGTGTGTATATATAATATTCTTATAACCTCATAGATTATAGTTATTTTGCATGTATCAAAAACTGCATACGACCATCAGGATAAAAATGTATATTTCGTGATATAATTATTATCATCTTTAACACACTTTTAACTCATATTATACCTACTTGTTTCTCCCGATTAGTTTAATTTAATAAGGGAACAAATAAAAACACTATTATTTTGTACACTGTAATTTTATTTTAGAAACTTTTAAAAAATACATATATCACGTACTGAAACATATATTTCATTCCACAAAAATATTTCTTATTTAGTATAATTTGATAGAACAAATCCTGTTGTGAGCAGTCAAGATGGCCCTATTCGCATACACTACAATTAACAGATGGATACATTTTTTACAAAATGCTGAAATACAGCTACTAGTTGCATGTTGTCTGGCACTGAGATTGTCGCGAATGGCTTGCTGCATTACTTGCAATCGATTCCCGATGAACGACAGACATTGCCTTTACACGTCTTGCTGTGCATATACAGATCATCGCTGCGGGGAAATACAGCATCGCAATTATCACAGTGAAACGCCTTGTATGCTGGGCTGAACATGCAATTGCTACCTTCATGTCGACGTACACTATGCCTTGTAATAACAGTATTTCCACAGAAACAACATTGACACGGTAATGCTTAAAGAGAATCTCTCTCATACCTTGGCCTTGACGATAATAAGTCTTCGATTGATGATTCTATTTTCATTTTAATAAAACTTAGACTATCACTAAATGATTCCACTCGTGACGATCTGCCTTCCATCACAACCACCGAAAAAAATAAATCATTCTCACAGGATACCTGCTTGTATACTGTTTTCACAACAGAACATTTAGTTTATGTTAACCATTTCATCTATCTCAGTATTGGTCTTCTAAGTATGAACATGTAAAAGCAATATGTTTTATACAGTGTTATGTGAGGGATAATAAACCTGCTCATTATCCAACCTGAAAAGTCGTCCATCAAACCACCATTATTCTTTAAACTTATAAATCTTTCAATGTTGAATGCACCTTTTTTTTCACTGGTTTTGTCAACACTCTTCCATTGTACATTACACCAACTTCTTGAATGGGGTGTGTTCGTAACAGTAACATATCCTTGAAAACACTCTACACAAAGAAGACAGCCGATAATCTCTTTGTCCTGTCGCAGACAAGCAGGTAAATATTTGTAAACTCATTTTATTTGATGCCGGGCATATGGTAAAAGGAATACTTCTAGGTAGGTACGCGAGATCAGTTTCTTTGTCGAGTGCTGCAAGTGATTTAAGCTTTCCATATGACGCAATAGGTGATAAAATTTTGTGACCGCTCGAACAACACGCCAGCTATTTTCACTGAACCCTCTCGACGAGAGAAAAAAAAATTGTTTGGATGATTTCTAACGGCGAAACACGTGTTGCTTTTGTATGTCTAAAAATGATATAGCTAAATCTCAAGCTACTCGAACTCCGCAGAAGAAAGAGAGCTTTACTGCAACGACAGACAACCTGTGAACGAACCAGAGACAGCTCATACATCTATATATAACATCGCTTTCCACCCACTCCAACACCCATCAGTCTCCCGAAATATTTTATAACATCCCGTAGAAAGTGTTATGTCTGCAACAGCAAGACTTCCTTGAAAACCCTATCGACATGGAAGACATGAAAACCTAACTACATATGACATTCTTATATACTGTTACCACTACATAACAAACAGTTTATGTTAAACATCTCGACTGTCTTAATATATGTCTGAGAATGATTTGTCAGTTGTGGAAATTTCAGAACAAGTTTTTATAATGAAAATCTTTAACCTTAACATTGGATGACATCATAGGACCTTAACCTTTCTTACGACCATGTTAAAATCTACTGTTTAAAACAAAATAAACATAATGTGTAAAAAAATTTTTAAAAAAAATCGCAGAGCAAAGGTCGAAGACAAGACTTTCGTGGTATTTTAGCACTCTGAGAAAACCCAAGTCTCATTAACCGCAGAATAAATACGCAATACATATATAAGAGTAATATACATAAATTTATATGTTAGAAATATAATATATGAATATTTACACTGGGGTAACCGAAACCTGGGTTTACTCAGAATGCTCCCATACTGTGAACGTCATTGACCTTAATTTTTCTGTGATTATTCAACATTTTCTTAAAATTATGTGTTTTGTTTTAAACAATAGATTTTGAACAGGATCGTAAGAAAGTTTAAGGTCCTGTGATATCATCCAATGTTAAGGTTAATGCTTTTCATTATGAAAACTTGTTCTGAAATTTCCACATCTGACAAATAATTTTCAGACATACATTAAGACAGTCGAGTTGTTAAACATAAACTGTTTGTTCGGTAGGATCAACCGTATATAAGCATGCAAATGTAAGTAGGTTTAAAAGACTTTCATGTTTATAGGGTTTTCAAGGTAGTATCATTGTCGCAGACATAACACTTTCTAGGAGATGTTTCAATATATGACAGGAGACTGATGGGTGTTGAAGTGGGTTAAAACCGAGGTTATATATAGATGCATTATCTCTCTCTGGTTCATTCGCAGTTTGTCTGTCATTGTAGTAAGAGTCCTCTTTCTTCAGTTGAGTTCGAATAGCTTGAGACTTAACTATGTCAGTTTAGACATATAAATCAACATGTCTTTCGCCATTACAAATTATCCAAAACATTTTTTCTCTCATCTTGAAGGTACAGTGGAAATTGCTGCAGTGTTGTCCTAGCGGTCACAAAATTTTATCAGCTACTGTGTCATATGGAAAGCATAAATCACTTGCAGTACTCGACAAAGAAACTGAACTTGCACACATGCCTAAATAATTCCATTTTGGCATATGCCCAACATGAAATAAAAATGGTTTACAATTGTTTACCTCCTTATCTGCAACAGGACGAAGAGATTCTTGGCTCTCTCCCTTGTATAGAGTGTTGTCAAGGATTTGTTACTGTTACAGACACACCCTATTCTATGAGTTGATGTAATGCATTATGGAAGAGCGTTGACATAACAAGTGAAAAAGAAGAGATGCATTAAATATTAAAAGAGTGTAACGAAAAGTAGTTGTTTGAAGGACGACTTCTCAGGTTAGTTAACGAGTGGGTTGATTATCCCTCATATAACACTATATCAAACATATTGCTTTTACATATTCATACTTAGCATGCCTATACTGAGATAGATGAAATGGTTAGCAAAAACTAAATGTTCTGATGTGAAAACAGTATATAAGCACGTTTCCTGTACGTACGAATGTTTTCACTTCTTTGGCAGTCGTGATGGAAGGCAGATCGTCACGAGTGGATTCATCTAGTGATAGTCTAATCGTTTGTAATATAAAGACGGAATCATCAGTCGAAGACATGCCATCGTCAACACCAAGGAATGTGGGAGATTCGCTACAAGTATTTCTGTGTCAATGTGGTCATTGTGGAAATACGTTTACTACAAGACATAGGGTACGTCGACATGAAAGTAGCAATCGCATGTTCAGCCCAGTAAACAAGGTGTTCTACTGTGATAACTGCAATGCTGTGTTTACCCACAGCGATGTTCTGTATAGACATAGCAAGACATGCTAAGTTAATGGCTGTCATTTATCAGGAATCGAGTGGAAGTATGCCAGCAATACATTCGTGATTATCTCAGTGCCAGACAACATGAAGCTAGTAGCTGTATGTTCAGCATTTCATATAAGATGTATCCATGTGTTAATTGTTGTATTGTGTATGCGAATAGGTCTGTGACTGTTCGCAACAGGATTTGTTCTATCAATTAGACTAAATCACAAATACTTATGTTCAGTGAAGAATATGTTTGAGTGCATTTAATATACATTTGGATAAATTTGTAAAATGGAGTTAATGTGTACGAAAGACTAGTGTTTTTATTCGCTACCTCCTTATATTAAACTGATTGGGAGGAACAAATAAGTCTTATATGAGTTAAAAGTGTATTGAGTATGATAATCATTTCATCATGAAATTTACATTATTTTCCTGATCGTTGTATATAATGTTTTATACATACAAAATAACTGTAAGTTATGAGGATATAAGATGATTATTAATATTACGTATATCCATGATTGATATAGTTGTCGGCTTGGAATCGTCTTACAAATGTAAAGGTTATTTAGAAAATAAATACAAGGCTTTTTGATGAAATGATTTTTCCAGTAAAGAGTAATACTTACTAATATTATAATTGCGAAAGTGTGTGTTTGATTGTTTGGCCTTCTTTCATGTCAAAATCAAGCAACGGATCGATGTAATTTTTGCACAGATATAGTTGGAGTGTCAGAGAATGGCATAGGGTACTTTTTATTCCAGGAAAATACCTCATTCCTTCCGGAAAATTCTTATTGTAATTTTATCTCATTCTTTCAGGAAAATGTTTATCGTAATTTTATTGCATAAAAAAGCATTGTTACAAAAGTCCGTCATTTCTCCTTTCTTTTTTGTCTATGGACCGCCTTCCATTCCTTCCCAAGAGCCGTAGTGGCCCAGTGGCTAGAACTATTCCAAGTGGGGTGGTAGTGGCTTAGTGGATAGAAATATTTCAAGTGGGGCTGCAGTGGCTCAGTGGTTAGAGCGATTCCAAGGGAGGTGGCCGTGGCTCTGTTGTTAGAGCGATTCCGAGTGGGGCCGCAGTGTCTTAGTGAATATAAATATATCAAGTGGAGCCGCAGTAGCTCAGTGGATATAAATATATCAAGTGGGGCCGTAGGGGCTCAGTGGATATATATATATATATATATATATATATATATATATATATATATATATATATATATATCAAGTGGGGCCGCAGTCCTAAACCTGATGCGAACGAAGTCGCACGGGTCATCTAGTATTTGAATAAAGGGAGAAAAACATTTATTAATTAAAATTATATGCTTGGAATGTAAACAAAAAATGGAATAATATGTTTCCTCATAGTTACTTGTGAATGTTATATATATATATATATATATATATATATATATATATATATATATATATATATATATATATATATATATATATAGAGAGAGAGAGAGAGAGAGAGAGAGAGAGAGAGAGAGAGAGATGAATGCATGACTTCAGTGAATTCTCTGATGTTATCTACCCTTCAGTAGTAATGGGTTTGACAATAGTTAGGGTGTAGGAGATCGTATCTGTTTGGAATTGAAGTACAACTCTCTGATGAGTGAAATCGAGTACGGAGTATATTTCTATATCAACCACTTATTCGACTATCCTATCATTAGATGGAAAAATAACAAGGGGGGTTTATTATAATTATTTTATTAATAACTGATGATGAGTATAGAGGGCACGTTTGAATGTTTGAAAGTAGTATTGTCTTCCGAAGTTCTATGATGTGATGGAGCTGTAAGAGATTTTCTGGAAGCAAGAGTCTTGAATGATATGATGATACAGTTCTCAGGAATTTAATTTTAATATTTTTCAAAGGAGTGTTTGATAGGAATGTTGTTTTACTAAGAGTGTTGGGTAGCATCAGATTGAGTAATCTGTTTATTGTGTTGGTAATTCTAGTCGTAATTAAAGATCGATAGTTAATATGTCTTGTCTGTATGATATATTGGTTTTGCTGGTAATGTTTGATGGTAAGGGATTTGCATATGGATGGTTATAATGATTTTTTTTCTGTTGCAACACATGCAATGCTGGTTTGGAGATATGGTCTATAGGTATAAGAATTCGTTAAGGTTTTATCGTGGACTATGGTATAGTGTATGGGTTTTTGGTATTATTTGAATGTTTATGTGTTTTGTTAATACATGATGAAATATTTTTATTGCTGGAATATTTCCTATAAAAGATTATATGATTGCTGTGTTGTCTTAGAAGGTATGAAAGGAAGTGATTGGTATAACCGATATTAAGTAATAGCATGAATTGTAGGTAGTGTTAAGATATTTTGGTATAATAAAAGTTAAAATATTTTGGCCGGACGAGTGCGTATAAATATCTGTTTGACATGATTTTTTTAGGAGAAAGTAATGTAATTTTAAATGGATTCATTATAATGTCTGCTAGTATGGTTTGCTAGGTGTGTGTGCATGTGTGCAAGTGTGTGTGTCCATTTGTAAATATATATCACTTATGTTAACAGTAATGGTTTGTAATGAAAATAAAATATTTCTGCGCGAGAGCAAAATGTTTAGTAAGAGGGGTCAAAATGTTTGCTATAAGGGGATAATATGTTTGGAAGTTTGGCCAATGTTTGATAGAAGGGGTCAAGATGTTTACTATCAAGGAATAAAGTGTGTTTTGGTTTGGCAAAATCTTTGGAAGCAGGGTCAAAAAGTTTGGTATGATGGGATAAAATGTTTGCTAATATGGCAAAATGTATGGTATAAGGGTTCAAAATGTTTGCTAGTATGGCAAAATGTTTCGTAGAAGTGTTCCAAATGTTAGCTATGATGGATCATAATGTATGTTAGGAAGGCAAAATGTTTGCGGGGTGGACAAATATGTTCAGTTTGCATTTTGATATCGAGTTGTCCAAGTAATTAGATATATGGTGTATGATGGACATTCGAACCTAACCCTCTGCGAGATCCGAAATGGTGAACTAAATTTACGTTTATAAGATATCTTGGTAGGTAAACATAGCAACATTCGTCTGGAGTGAATTCGGGAAAGCAATGGGAAAAAGGAAATAAATCTTAATGTATTCGATGGGAATTTAACTTTTGTTATTTCTAATATGGGAATAAATATAGTATTTGCCTTCGTATGATATGCTAGTAATTGTTTATTGTCTCCACTTTCTTTAAAGAGTTTTGCATAAATATAATTTTCACCTTGTGTGGTACTTCCTACGATTAGTTTAATTTCCGGGTGGGGGGGGGGGTGTTTGGGGTGATTTTCTCCTCATATGTTAGTAAGTTCACAAAATGTACAAAAGTTTAGGTAATTACTTCATTCTGTTTATTTGGGTTTACATGCAATCTAAAAAAAAATATGTGTACCTAACATGTATAATGCATTTAACCCTTTAAATAATATCTAGCCCTGTAAGTTAACATGACGAGCATGTAACATTGTCCTGAAGGGGCTTCGATTCCCTAGCAGGGGCGCTTAAACCAAGTACTCTTACAAAGTACCCTCCAACATAGGACTATATAAATAAAGCAGTTAAAATAGTTTTCAAATAATTTAAAGTGATGCTTTCCATATATGCTAATTTGTCTCCCCTTGTGTTAGTTACTTTGCAAAAAAAAGAGTTGGTGTGATTAGGCAAGCAGTGTAGGTTGGGATCAATCGTAGTGAGATGTTTACTCCTCGGTGGTTGAAGTTTGACTGAGCTCTGCTCACTACTAACACCAGGGTTGATGAACTGTGGTTTGTCGGTGTTTCATCCTATACATCACCACCAGATTGAACCTATAGTGTTTGGACAAAGAGTTTTGCATAAATATAATTTTTTAAGCTTACATCTGAAGAATAGTTTAATTTCACAGGAGATGATTTTTCATATATGTCATTTTGTCACTGTATATTAGCACGTTGATGAAACGTATAAAAGTTCGATGTGATTTTAAATATTTAGTACATTCTGTATGGGATGTTAGAGGTTATAATGTCTGGTATTCTCTCATCAGAAGATATTTCACAACAAACATTGGATATGAAACAAAACTTTTGATAGTATGAAAAGGTATACCTCAATGGGGGAAAGTTACATTCTCATGAACGGTAAAGTCGCAGTAAACCTATTCGCCATATACATCAATGTTTGAAATGTCAATGTTTGTTTGGTGCTAATGATAAATTATACCAACATGTAATGAGATGCTGCGGATTTACTTCTACAATGGGTAACCATCACCTGGATTCCAGTGACAGCATTGCTTAGAAAACTTTTTAAGTATAGTCTCAGTTAGCATCGTCATGAAATACATAGCTTTGTAAGAATTCTAAGAGCAAGAGGTATTTCTGCCCAGAATGTGATCGTAAATTTACAAGAAGTCCTACATTAGCAAGGCTTTCAGCAGTATGTAAAGGTAATGCTTCAAGGGGAATATAACCTGTATGTCGTTTCTGTGGACAAACATTTACAACCAATTTTTATGTTCATCGGGATGAAATGATGGCATGTTCCAAGAATCCTAAATTTAATTATACCTATGTAGAATATATTTTCGTTTGTTTAAGAAACAGAATGCATTAAGGAGGCATGTGATTAAGTGGAACATTTTCTTAACAAGAACAAGTATTGAATCGATTGCATCATCGCCTCCAATATTGGAAGAGGATGAACCTTATCAAAAGGGTTTACCCAACGAGAATAAATTTACTTCACTTCGCAAATTGAGAAGATACAAAAAAATAATAACTGTTTGGGTAACATAGATAAAGAAAAAAATTCTTGTTGTAAAGGTCATTCAGTATTTACTGATCATATACAACTTAAAAACATTTGTCAACTTGCAATGGAAGTGTTGGGGTAGATAAGTCTATGGTTTCATTATATAAGTGTCGTTTTTGTTTGAAGTTATTCACTTTACATAGTAATATGTATTGTCACATGACGAGCAATTATTTAGAGAATCCTGAGTGTGTTATATACATATGTATGTTGTGTGGGCTATTATTTACAAGAATGGATATATTAGTTAAACATATTATCAAATGTAAACACAATGTAACAAGTTGCCTTGGTTTTTTATGATTTCTGTATATATTTGGGTGTAATATTTAAATCTTATAAAATGTTTTTAAGGGTGTAAGAAATATGTGTTTGTTGATATTCTGGTTTTTTTATTTCATGTAATGGAATGGATGTTAATAGTCCACTTCGTGTTATTATACAATCTTGTGAGAGAAAGCAAGATTAAGAATGTTTTGAGCAAATGATAGCCCAGCATCTGCATTTTTTACTACACAATCCATTTTAAACAAATACGAATTATCAGTATGTCATAGGATATTTTCAAGACTTGTGAAATATTTGAGGTGATAGAATGCATAATAAAAAAGTTAAGAAAGGCCAATGAAAAATTGGATGAAATATGGTATATGGATACAAAATTATGTTAAGAATGAATATTTATCTTAGAACAAATTCTAGAAAAGGTTTTCATAACTCAAGCATAACAGGAAAAATTGTGTTTTGGCTGTGACGAATAATTCGATTGCAGCAAGGGTTTTAGTAAAATTTATTATGTAACAACTTAGAAAAATATTAATTTTGAAAAGGATTTTTTTTTCTTTTTTAAATTTTCAATTAATTAAGGGTAATATTATGATAATGTTTTACATGGAGGCCAGTGTCAGATATTTAAGTATGTCCATTTGCCATGTGACAGTATGCCATAACGTAAGTAATTACTTATAAATGGTTTATTTGATGTGACTCAGGGACGACCTCTCATGAGCTCAATGTTAGGGCAAGTAGATAGCTTGGTTGGACCGTTTCGAAACTACTGCCTTTGTTTCGTCTGCACGCGAACCAAGTGGTGATGTTGGAACTAACCTCGTATCCTACTTCCTCACTCCTCTCATGCAGAGGCCAGCTTTCATGCCGCTGTGGTTCATTTCTCTCTCCACATTCCTCTGCAATATGCAAACCTACCTGAACGTCGGCTTGTCTGTTACTCAGTTTTCGACTTACAAACTATTAACACATGAATAATGCTTTACACAAACCGCAATAGTATTAACACTAATTAATGTATTTTTTATATCGCACTGTTAAACTTTCAATTAATAACGACTAATGGCAGTTGCGACGCATGATGCAAAGCTGATTATTTTTAAATCAATCTTATTGTAGGACTTTTATTAAATACATTTCTGTTTTATATATTAACACTAGACATTCGGGTTGGTTAGGCCTGCAGTATTCTATCTCAAGTGAGTCGTTAATTTTGACATACATTTGCACAACATGTGGGAGTTTTTTTTTTTTAGCAATAAATAGAGTAATTTTACTTCATAAACGTACTTTTTTATTAAAAAATTTTTATACATGGTATATAGGTTGATAACACTAATCATAGAGTGAAATAAACGTATAATTTCGCTTAAACAAATATAAGGGAAATGTTTTCGATACCAGCCAATCACTCCCACATAGCTAGAAAACGTTAACACGGCTAACTTGCATTCCTACCTCCCAGATCAGTCGATCAGGCAGTAGAAAGGTAGAGTGGGAGAAAGACAGGCAGGGGAGAGTTTCTTGCTTGGCACCAACTCACAGTGGGATGACGAACAACTCACTCATTCCAGCATGATGGAGCTCGCTGGCTGGTGTGTCACATTCCTCTGTATGGGAAGTCAGGTGGGCGAGAATAGTAAGCAAGAAAGGCATATTTATCTATCTCCCTTATTGTGATCATGTGCAGTCTGAGATATGAGGTTTTGAATTTTTTCCTATGACATTCCTTTCGCAAACCCTGCCGCCTCGAGTTAAAGTCCTTCATAATGTTAAATCAGAGCAAGTGGGGAATGTGGATTACATGTAAAAAGTCTTGGAAACACGAACACACATTTATTATTATGTAATTGTTTTTATATTTGTGAAAACAAGAGTTTTATAGTGTAAGTAGTTGGACCGGAGGGTAGCAGATGATATGTTCGCAAACCCTCAGTGCTCTTCTGAGTTAAACTCATATAATGAAATATTTATTGTTATAGTGGGCAATAGGGGTTACATGAAGGAACTGTATTTTTTTTTTTCAAATAATAAGACGTGAAATGAAGAGTCTTTGTTTATAATTCAGATGTTAAGGAGTTTTTGGCAGTTACACAAGGTGGGAAATGTTCTTGCTTATTTTTACAACACGTCTGCATTTACTAAAAATATACAGTGGCATTAATTTACAACAGTATTTTACACATAATATTTAAATGATGGAATCAGGCATTGCACAATGGAACATTTCAGACAGTCTTTCTTATTATTTTTTTAATTGCATGTTACGAGGCGATGTAGAATGAAAATTAGGTTACAGGAAATAATACTTTACTGGAATAGTGAGAATAAATGTAGCTTGCTATATGTTTGTATAGTAAGAACATCAGGCAGGTCAACAGGTGTCGTGTTTGGCTACAGTATTCAGCTGGCAGTCGGGGAACAAAATTGCTGAGAGTTTGGTAGTTGGCAAGTCAGAAAAGTAGTAGTTATGAATTTTCAACCTATCAAATTTATATTAATAATATATATTTTTCAAAATTCTAACTCCAAACGATTCGTAAAGTGTGATTAACAGTGTGCGAATAGTCGCAGCAGGAGAAGTAGGCAGATCCGTGTACGCCTTGAATAGTATCAGGAACATGTATCTAACACACTTCATTAAGCTATATTTAAAAATACTATGTTACGAGATGATGTAAAATTAACTTACAGAAATTTTGGGAATTTTTAACACTAAATATTACTTTAGTGAAATTGTGAGAAGAAAGTATAGGATTGTATAATATTTATGTAGCAACATCAGGCAGGGTAGCAGATGCCACACTGGGACCTTTGGCATGCAGCAGGCTAGCGGAGACATGGCTCCAGTAGGGTGTCGCAGTTTGTTGTATGTCGCATGCGATAGTTGAGTAGACTTTCAGTGGGGCATGGCAGAGCGCATGACTGAGGGGCTGTCGGTGGCCATAAAGATATATCATTAATGACAAATTTAATGTGAGTTCAGTCTGCATTCGGTAGTGATGGCGAAGGGATATGCAATTAGTTTTTGTAATTAGGGTCTTGGTACTTCTGCAATTGGTAAATGTAATTATTCTCTCTGTACATGTTCAATTACTGTCTTGGTACACATAATTATTGATTGCAATTAATTAAAATTTTAATTACTCTCATTATGCATACTTAATTTGTAATTGTTATTTACTTAATATGCAATTATTCAGTAGGTGAAAAAAATTAATTACTAATGATGGGTATCGAACCAAGGACTGAAGATAAGATCTCTACCCTCCTATTCCAACCCTACACATTTCCTAACCTCTCTCCTTAAAAAAAAATCTTTTAAATCCTTAAATAGTTCTCGAACCCAGTACCGAAACCTCGCTCCTACAATACCCCCTTTCCCCTCACCCACATCTATACCCTACACACCCCCTCCAACCTCCTAAGGTAGTCGCCAGACATCGAATAAGCATCACCTCTGCAGTAGCCGACCCTTCTCCCTTCTCCCTCCTCTCTAATTCCATCGCCAGAGCTCAGTTGCAGGCATAAAAATGAAGAGGCAACATCTGCTCTACCTAAATGTCCCTTATGCCGATCTTGCTCCAACAATTAACTAGTCAATCATAGTACACCTCCAAAGGAAGGAGTGGAAAGGAGAGGTAAGACATCTGCAGAAAGGAGTCACCAAACCGCTAACCAACAGCCAATCAGAGCACACCTCATAGAGGAAGGAGGGGAAAGGAGTGGTGGGCAAGGGAGGGTCAAGGCTTTGGCCAATCAGAGCACAGCAGTGGGGAGTGGGAGGATGGGTGAGAGGTGTGTATTCCTGAACTTTGTATCCTCCCCTCCTAAAGGGGTAGCACCAATTAGTATTCCTGCCCCCGAGCCTCCGTCCCAGGTTAATCAAAGGGGCATTTGTGCCATTCTTGTGTGACGATCTGAAAATCGTCACCAGAAGTGGTTTTGTTTTAATTACCTTTGAAAATTCTGGGTAACCATAATGTTCAAACTTAGTTGCCAGTTTTTATCTGTGTGGCTATAAGTTACCATTGATAGTTTTTGGTAACCATAGTTGTTACATATTGGCAGGCCTTATTCCTATAATATCTGTATTTATAAAAGTATATTTGTATATTGTGCATATATTTTTTTAAATATGAAAGTATGATATAATAATGATGGTGAGATAACCTTTAGGTTTATTGTTTGAAAACAAAATGTATGATTAGTGTGAAGGATTGCCCTTAGGCTTCGCTCCTTGCAGGCGCATAACGTCACCTGGCCGGCTGCACGGATGTAATGCTGGCCAGTGTGCGATAGGACAGTCAGCTGTGAGTCGAGCAGCAGGCGAGTTGCGGGTTCGACACCGAGCGAGAGACTTGTGTAGTATGATTCGGGCAGTAGTTATTGCTGCGAGGTCATGTAGTGTGTGAAAAGTAAAATGCTAACAGTGCCAACTGACGTGAAGTTGCTTATTGAGAAATATAATGAGAACTAAACACAACTACTTAAATTACGCGAATATGTGTGTGGGCATGTGAAAAACGTTTCAATTTAGAAGATGTGCTCAGGGTTTACCCAATGCCTAAATATGTTTAATTACGAATCTTAAATTATGCACAAGTGTGATTCGAATGTCAGCGCGGAAGATCTGTCGCTGTGCGACCATGCACAGTAATATTCCTGGCGAGTTCTGAGCCACCATCGATGGCAACTGAAATTCTTCGAGCCTGTTCCCGAGGCATCGCATCTGGTTCTCCGTGTGTAAGGCTAACGGTGGCTTACTCACTACCTTGTTCCTGTGTGCACATGTTGACATTCTTCTGCATAAGGTATGTCCACGACCTCCTTTTGGTGACGGGGTTTGCTGGAACAAATTCTTATATTGCCTTCGAAAGTCGCCGTACTGTGTAATGAATGATGATCCTGCTACGAGCGAATGCCCGCACGATTCCTATTTAAATAAACTGTAGTCAAGTGATTGGCCAAAATATGTTAGTATCCATGCTGTCAGAAATGCAAGTTGATTCAGGCTTAGTGATTTTGATGCTATTATGTGTGCGAGCAAGTGGAGCACATTTTTAATGACATGTATTTTCATCTATTTAATCATAGGAGCTATAAAATATCATTTTTAGAGGGCCCAGAAATTTTAATATGCTTTTAATAATAACTGTGAAAAGAAATTTAATGTTGATGGAGACAGTGTAATGCCAACTTATTATTAAACGTATGAAAATCACTGAAAACAGGCCTAAGAGAACATTCTTTCTGAACCAACTTAATGAACTGTTAACTGAATGATTTGGAATAGTTATTGCGAAACTGTACTAAATGGAGTGTAGTAATAGTATGTATATATGGGGCACGGTATATGGGAATCTTTAAGACGAGATTGTTTTCCATCCCGTCGGGGATACTGTTCAGGTGTTTTGTAATTAAGGATGCGAGTGAGGCATGGTTGAAACTCCTGACGCCACCGAGGGGCTGAAGGCGTCTCACTTGCACTCAGTGATTGAAAACCACCCCGCTCCCACTACTCGCAATCATTTTCAAGGGAGTTCGGAAAATAAAATGTAAATATTTTAATTGTTTGAGATACGGGAATGTTTTATGATTGATACCTCTGCACAAAAGATGTAATCTAACGCATTATAATTTACTAAGACATACGAACAGCATGCTGAAATACTAAGTCTTTACAATTATCTACCTCAGAGGGACTTCAGTTTAAATTAATGGAGTTACAACACCGTACCTCTGAGGTACAGAATTACGATAATATATTTATATTAATTTGATTTTCTGTCGGAAAACTTAGTGTTCTAATATCATAACATATGCGGGGAAAACGATATGTTTACCTAACAGATCTGTGTGTGATTTGCACTTCTAACTGGACCGCCGTCACGGTAGTCGTTCAAATTTCTAAACCGCAACGGCTACGCAGAACAGTGGCGGCCGTCGATTCGAGGGCTCTCGTTAAGTGCAGGGATTGTCGTCGAGTGGGGTGCTTTCAAGCAGTGGCCCCGCCGCCATTTCCGTCTACGCTTGCGCGTCACCCCCCTTGTTCTCTCCCGCTTCAGCTCCGGTGTTCGATCCCCAGGACCTCTCCACGCGCTAAGGCCGCAAAGTCGTGCCACGAGTGGCTCACTCGCTTTTCATACCGGGGGAAAAAAAAGAGCGTACGGGCCATGCGCGCGGACATTGCCACACCGGGCACTTTCCACGGCAGGCTCTCTCCCTGGAGAAGAGAACAGTACACACTTGCACCCTCTCACTGTTCCCCACACACCCCCTTCTGCACCCCCGCCCCCCCTGCTTGTCCGCTCGGCCCGACAACTGCCGTCAACCCCCCTCACTCCGGGCACAATGGATGCCATTCGCCCTGTCGTTACATGGACCCCGTACTTCATGACCCTCCTCTTCCAATCCACCTTCGCTATTCTACTTCACCCTCTTTTTCTACCCCCTCACTAATACAACCCTAGAGTGTTCTATAGGTAAGCTTCTACGAGCGTTGCTCAGAACGTTGGCGTATTGTTGCTGGGCGCTCGTAGTCCAAAGGAGTGAGCAGAGTTGATGAAGCCAGGTCTGCTCAGTTGAGAGACTGAAAATTTTTGAGGGAACACCCAAGTCGACACCCGCGACCAGGTCCTTGCTATTATTATTTCATAAGCAAGATGATGAAGTTTTTACTTATATTAAATATGCAGTTGTATCAGATTTAAAGCCACATATTCGTATAAAGCATGTTATATATAGAGAAAATTAAAAATGCTGAGCTTCATAAATTCGAAAATATAGCCTACGACAGTTGTGCAAATGCGTCATCCTTTGCTAATATAGCCTACGACAGTTGTGCAAATGCGTCATCCTTTGCTAATATAGCCTACGACAGTTGTGCAAGTGCGTCATCCTTTGCTAATATAGCCTACGACAGTTGTGCAAGTGCGTCATCCTTTGCTAATATAGCCTACGACAGTTGTGCAAATGCGTCATCCTTTGCTAATATAGCCTACGACAGTTGTGCAAGTGCGTCATCCTTTGCTAATATAGCCTACGACAGTTGTGCAAATGCGTCATCCTTTGCTAATATAGCCTACGACAGTTGTGCAAGTGCGTCATCCTTTGCTAATATAGCCTACGACAGTTGTGCAAGTGCGTCATCCTTTGCTAATATAGCCTACGACAGTTGTGCAAATGCGTCATCCTTTGCTAATATAGCCTACGACAGTTGTGCAAGTGCGTCATCCTTTGCTAATATAGCCTACGACAGTTGTGCAAGTGCGTCATCCTTTGCTAATATAGCCTACGACAGTTGTGCAAGTGCGTCATCCTTTGCTAATATAACCTACGACAGTTGTGCAAGTGCGTCATCCTTTGCTAATATAGCCTACGACAGTTGTGTAAATGCGTCATCCTTTGCTAATATAGCCTACGACAGTTGGGCAAGTGCGTCATCCTTTGCTAATATAGCCTACGACAGTTGTGCAAATGCGTCATCCTTTGCTAATATAGCCTACGACAGTTGTGCAAATGCGTCATCCTTTGCTAATATTATATGGTAAGGGGATTGTCGGAGTCAAGAACTCTTTAAGCCAGCTTCAGGGTATTGTGCGCTATCCTTCATGGCGCTTACAGTAGAAAAAGAAAGAAAGGAATGAGTGTCAGTGGTCGCTTAAGCCGTAAAAGTAAGTTGGATGTCAGGCAAAATTAATGATGAACTATAACATTTTAAATTATATATAACGAGCTTGTTGTACTGATCTAAGGCCGACAAAATGAAGTATCTCACTGATAAAAATTGAAGTATTCACAAGGAGAGCTGGAATTCATTTACGATCTGAAGAAACTTTTGAAAAATGAGGACATTTCTTATTCGTTCTTCGCTGTTGAAAAATTCGTCGCCGTCTGATATTTGGTGACTATTAGAACAAAATATTAAAACCACAAAAGTAAATTTAAAACCATTTATCAGCGTGTAAAACTAGCGTGGATGGGGGAACATCCTTGGAAAAAAAAAATGCCAAGCACGCTTTTCCACAGTCTGACGTCATTTGCGATTATGGAACGGTAACATGAAAAAACAGAAATAACTTTATAAAATGGAAGAAAAATCCGCCAAATCCACGAATTTCAGACACGAACGCTAGAACAACAGCTGCACAAGTAAACAAAATCACAGAGAAGATAAATTACACATATGAATGGCGTGTAGGTTATTTTGATGTGGGTGTGCAAGTAGGGGCGCCAGGCGCTAACTGGACCATTTTGACCTCTATTGATTACTTGCATAGTTGTAATTTCATACATTTGAGGATGCACTTTCCCCTCCTCCGCCAACCCCAACCCCTGGAGACGCTATCTGGTGCCGGGTTCCTAAACCCCCATGGCGGTGTTGTGTGACCAATTCCCATCTCCAACTCACCCCCTTCCCAGACGTATGTGCATACTCAAATTTACGAAATGACCCTTATGCAAGGAGTAAATAGAGGTCAAAATGGTCCAGTAATGGCCCTGGTTCCCCATCTCGTGCATATTCTCTGATTCGTTACAGCGGGCTGCGAAACTCACTCCGTTGTCTGGTGTATTAACAGGCGCTAACTGGTGTACTATGCTCCCACGCGACGCTGACCAATCCCGCCGCATTCCAGGCGTGCGTGGCTGGAGTTGGCGGAGCAAACGGCTATTCCACCTCTGTTCGCTCAAGTACTATGTGACGAAGTGTCGTAATCAGTGCCAGGTGAGCTGATTGCAAGGTGGCCGGCTGCCCAGCTAAAAGGGGAACTTTAATAGCCTGTCAGACAGGAGGCCAGTTCCCAGAGCCTTGCACAGCTAATCACAGGACTGATATTTAGGGCATCCTGTTTATCGCGAAAAGACCTACGCGGAGGCTAAGAACTCAACATATTATGAGCACACTTGCAGCCTTACCTTGGCTACTGGCCGCGTGACCACGTGTGAAGAGAGTCTGTCGCATGAGCGAGTCAATCAGTATCAAGCTTCCCTGATACTGAACGTCCTTGCATCGCGGGCGGACAGATAAGACGCATAGAAATTCATGTGATCCTGTCACTAACGTGGTTCTGAGCTAAAGTGTTTTGAAACACAACTTGTCCTGGAATATTTTCACGAAAAGCAAGTGTCCCTACTGAAGTTATTTTGTCTTTTTTTTACTTATCTACTCTAGGGGAAAAAAAGCCACACAGCCTGATTCTAACAGTTGAATAGCAAAATGCGACGCAGTGGCTGTACCTCAGTTACAAGTAGCAATAATTATAAATAAATAGTAGGTTACTAGAGAATAGACGAAGCCATTAGACACTGAATCCATGCTTTTGGAGTTGGTTTCATAGGCTGGCACGAATCAGCCCTATTATTGTTTTCGTTGGTCCGTTGAGCCATTATACCACAAGCCGAGTAAGGTAGTGTGTATAGCACCTTCTATCCACCTTCACCAAGGTATACTGTAGAGTCGCACACATTTGATACTTTTAGAAATGGAATGAGCTATGGCTAGGATAAATTAATTTTCTCTTCACACGATGGCGAAAAGAAAAAAAGGATCTGTTACCGGGTTTGTATGTATAGGGCCATGCAACTAGTTCAAAAACGCATCATCACATTATTTGAATTATGTTACGGAGTTGGCGGGGTGAATGAGTGAAGAGATTAGGACGGCTCTTAACATCAACGTCTTGAGTGCCGATGAGGGTGAAGCGAGGTGAGTACGGAGCGGCGCTGGAATGCAAGGGCGGGGGAAATGGGAGTTCCCCGAGAAAACCCACCGATCAGCGGCATCGGCCAGCAGATTCCCACATGCGAAAATTTGGGGGCGACCCCGTCGTTAATCGAACCCGGTTCGTCGAGGGGGGAGGGGGGGAGTGACAAACGGAGACCTTCTCTCAGATAGTTTGCTTTTTTCTTTTTTTTTTTTTTTCATTGTGTATAAATCTGTTAAAAGGAATTTATTCTAAAAGTATGTTGTTCATGGTTATGTCCAAATGCTCTGACAATATTACGTACAACGCATTGGCACAGTGATCGAGATGAAAGTAAGAGTATTGAAATTTTTAATAAATAGTAATGGCCTGTCTGTAGTAAACTTAAAACTAGGAATCACTACATTGCCTGGCAGATAGAGCGATCGCTGAAATTTTTTTGTTGGTTCGGTTACCATGCATAATGATTCGTTCATGTTCATGCTTGTTTATTATCGGCCAAAATATTTGGATAAATATTTATCCTGTTCTCGTAAGCTGATGGAACTCATTTTCAAACAGTGCATTCATCAAAACAAACTTACATATCTAGTTCAATTTTAAGTATGATTAAGACAGTTGTTTTAATATTTTAAAACCTTTGCCCCTGGGATTCCCTTCTGACTACACTCTAAAAATAAAACATTCTAAGTCTGATGCACAGCAAAGAAAACAATTTCTATTGCTTTAATTCAAAGAGATGGTTAGAGAAACGTATGTTTGCTATTAGTAAGAATTCTCTCTTTTTAGGTTTTTTGTGGCAATATTGAATTCTTTTATACCCAAGAAATAACAATGCTTACAGTTCTTTTTGTTCGCGGTAGAGAAAAGTTATTTCGTACCGAAGGTAACAGCTTAGCCATATGTAATGTTTTCTGCGTATATTGAAGTTTCCAGTACGTAACAGTGGTCCCGATGCAGACATTCATGAACCGATATACTGTTTACTGCCGTTACGAAACTGCAAATAAGCAAATTTACAGTCTTCCTCAGATTTGTAATGTGATTCGCCAAATCGCTAACCTCAGTTCTTTCCCGAAGAGGCGACATCTTTTTCCTGGCCCATTTTACTACCTGGCATAATTTACCTGACAAAGGTAATTTTAAAAGGTCAGGCATAGCGGTATTATGGTAAAGGGATAACGTGTGGCGCGGGGGCTCGAATCTCGAAGCCACTCTAGCGTATAATTTTTTCTAGTGACTATAACTTCGATAGATTTCCCACTTCTCTGTTATTTTCTGAGCCCAGATGTTCTTTGCTCCGCAACTGTCATTGCCACAAAGATGTCTACTGAACTATTGTAACAACAATGCCATGTTGCCGTAGTCACTATGTAAAACAATTTCTAGTAGACTACATAAAATGTAATGGAAGTTTTTCACCTATGCCCAGTATGGAAGTTATGTCAAACATCAGGCTGCAAATATAGGAATATTTAGAGTCGCTACTATACAAGATCGGGAACTTCCCTATGCATTTGACTGTTTCCTGGACAAAAGTAGGAAGACTGCTGTCTATGTATGGGAAAAAAAACTTTACCATGTGCACTTTCCCAGCGTACGTATACACTAGTATGGTAAATTTGCGAATAATTTCTTAGAGTGTATTACTATACAGATCAAACAAAAGTTATGTTTGTGGCAAGCACATTGTAGTAGTTTATAGCAAAGTGGACATTTTTAAAATCAACCTCTGGAAAGACTCGCTGTTCATATCTGCATTCGTGTATGCTACCGTATAGGCTCACATGCACACTGTGAAAAATTTCCTAGTAAACTTCCTGAACTGTAATGGGATTTTTTAACCTATACATTGTATGAAAATACTACCACATATCAGGCTGAAAATATAGGAATGTTTATCACCACTATGATATATAATTGGTAACTTCCTTATGCATTCGAAGGTTTCCTGAGCATATGTTGGAACGCTGCAGCGGATGTATAAGAAAGAACTTTACCATCACCTCTTTCTTACTATACCAATATACCACACTGGTGTGGTATATTTACGAATTTCTTAGAGTGCAGTCTTAAGTTAGGTTAGCAGCAAAATTAATAACATTGTGTTAAGACTTGCGGTTGTGCTGGAAGTTTAATGCTTATATTTACGGCAAATTAAGTTTTTATTTCTTTATGCATAGTAGAGTACGAACTGGTGTATTATTAATACGTTAATGTTCCTATTAATTCCTCATTTTTATTTGACTGACAGATGAGAAATGTCATGGGACTAATGACAATGTAAATTGTACATGTCGCAGAAGGTTAAAAAGTGAGGAGAAAAGAAAGCAGGTCTTAAGCACGGGTTGTCAAACAACTCAATTAACTATGAACGGTCTATACATTTTTTTTTTTTGTATTTACTCGGATAAGATTCAACAGTTACTTTGACGTAATAAGTAAACTATGGACAAAAATATTACCCAGTGCTACCTAAAAGTCATGAATATAAAATTTCATATGATTTTACAAGCGATTTGCACTCAAGCATTTTGGTTGTATTTGTATACATTTTAATTACAAGCCATTTAAGACATTTGGTGCACAAATGGTGTCGTTTAGGTACACAACACGTGTACACACTAAATACTTAAGGTAAGTAATATAGGATTAATATTGTGTTGTTCAAAAAGTCTTCGTAAGTGAGCCCCTATACTTAATCAATTACTGCGGATCATCATTGAAAGATAAGCATATGTTGTCACGTACTTTTTTGTAGCCGTTTTTAAGATCTACAATTCTGTAGCACATTAATTTAGTGTATCTCTTATGCTTTAGTCAGCGTAAGCCATGCAAGCTCCCGAAAAGCGGTTTCTTCCGATTTGATTAGAAAACGTCGACATTTCTCTACTATCCTTACATCAAATAGTAATGTATTATACACCTCAACCTCTATCGAGAAATTCTCTAAGTGATGGTGAAGATCGCATCAAAATCCATCAAGTAGTTTGGAATCCTTAGCCGAATACACAGACACACGCGGCCGGGCGACTTTGTTTTATTCTGTATCTAGATGGAATCGAAAGAAGCTGGCACAAAGCTCACGCTGGTCTAGCCTACTAATGTAAAAAAATTAATCATCCCCAAAGTATCTAGTAACAAACATTTATTAATATATGTTGGATTTCAGTATACTATTCTATCCAGGCACTGTGAAAAGTATCTAGTAACAAACATTTATTAATATATGTTGGATTTCAGTATACTATTCTATCCAGGCACTGTGAAAAGTATTTCTTGAACCGTTGCATTTACGAACAAAAATATTCTGTACTATCGCAAGTGGTGGGTACCATGGTTTATTACCAGATGCGAATACATTACAGTTCGACTTAAACTGTCCTATGTTGCGGATGCAGCTTGTTTCCTTTGTTGAGCCTGTCATCGAAAATCGCGCGTAATCCTAATTAACGTTTTTCTGCTGACACAAAGAAAGAAATTCGACATCGTATTTTAGTAGTGCCGTCGAACGAGCATCCGATAGGGGTAAAAAATATTTAAAAAAAAAAACTCTACAAATAGCGTCTGCGTTAACAATCCTGCAGCAGCTCGCCGAAATGAAACTCTTGTTCGATCAGCATTAGTCGGCAAATCGCCGTATGTAACGTTCCCGAGTAGTCAATCCGACTACCCAAACCTCCCTCGAATCCAACCAACTGCTAAACCTCTTTTTTTTCTTCTCCACCCCCCCCCCCCCCCAAAGTCCGCAACAAAGCCGCATTTTCCACGTTTCTTATTCAGCCCCGGCATTAAGTGCTCCCGGGCCCCACGAAACTAAACATAATCGCGTAGCTGTTTAAGTGCACGAGCCGAGAAAAAAATGGGAGCTAATGCATATAGTAAAAAGCGGATAAAATGTAATGTTTACTTTATCTCCATTTCCCACGGGAGAACTGAGAGGGAAGGGAACTGAGGAGGTAAAAAAAAATTCACCAGCGCACCATCTGGTTGGCCTTGATTAATTTGCCGAATGTCGGGGCGAAATAATACAAATTGCGGGTGCGGTACGCGTGCGTGTATGTTTTGCCGGAGCTTCGGCCCGGGGGGGAGGATATTTCGTGGAGGGTGGGGGGAAGAAAAAAAATAGAGAGCGAGTGAGGGTGCCAGTGGGGTATGCGTACGGATTGCAGAGTCGTATTGCTGTAGTGACGTCATTAATCAAACCTCCCTCCACGGATATAGAACTGCCGTCCTCCGCCCCGTCTCTTACCGGGGGAGGGCTGAGTGGTGGTAATGTAGCTTATTTTAATCCTTCTCCCCCTCTTGACGTGAGTCCTTGGTCGGCCGAGCTGCGCAGACAAAACCGCGCGGAGCTTTTGGCGCGAGGGAGGGTTGCATTGTAGCCGAGAGAAGAGAGAGAGAGAGAGAGAGTTCGCGAATGACGGCTGCCTACTGTGGGGGCCCCCCCGAGTCAACACCAGTCGGCTCCGGGGAGAGAGAGCACAAACAAGCCGCGGCTGCCGAATGGCGGACGACGTGGGTAACACACACACGCGCACACACACACACACACACACACACACACACCCACACACACACACTCACACACATGGGAGGTTGGCTTTTGCGTCTGGCTCCCAAGTTGGCCCGTCGTCAGTCGACAACAAGCAGCGCTGCGCACGTCGGGAATAAAACTCTCCCCCTCTCTGTCACTCTCTCTCTCTCTCGCTCTGTGCAAGTTTCTTTCACCTAGCGGATGAAAGGAAGCCAACTGTGACGAGATAAATACTCGCTTCATTATAAAAATATTTAGCAAAGAAAGTGAAAATAATATCTTCGCTGTAGTCGCTTCGCTTTTACGAGCTTTTGACTATAGAAATTGCAAGGTTCTGGCATACTTTATTTCTGAAAATGAGAAACACGTGACGGAAAGAAGATAAGGTTATAAGAGATGAATAACTTTATTATTGGTTCCCTCATCCCCCATTGTTTCTTTCTTTAACACATCAAATTTTTTTCTACACATAGCAGTATACGTATTTGCTTGAAACACTTTTTTAAAATGTATAACCCTAACGTATTATTTTTAATTAGTAAATCTTCAAAAACAGTAGTTTTCTAGACTTTAATTGCTAGTAGTGTGTGTGTAATACACGGAAAACATTATTAGGGTAGTTTATTTTTGACCGTACTTTTTTTTTAGTTATTCTCGCCTATATAAGATGGTTAGGTGCCGAGTCTTATCCACTGCACTCTACTTCAACAAGCGGTCAAAGCGAATGAACGTTTTTGACTGCCTGCCACTCAAAGGAATACTTTTCAATAGATAGCACTCGTGAATGACCCAAGTTATCAACGGTCTTCGGTGGTGGTATACGTGTTATAGGCTGTTCACGGTAAATTGAGCACTTTTGAAAGCCCTGCTTATGATCTACCTGTATACACGTTGTATCCTCCTCTGCCTCATGTAAAATTAATATTGCCATCGGCCTCATCACTTTATTCGTGCGTCAATCTATTGAAACTTTCAAATTATTAAGAAAGTAAATACTTTACAAATCTGCTAATTTTTACCCTTCGATGCATCAAAAAAACATAATGCGAAAGGAATAATTGTAAGTTATAACAAAGTGTTACCTAACACTTTTTATTCGACGTTAAAATATGTAACCACCAGCCATCGATACCAACTTTACTGGTCGAATGTTACTCAGTGCTCTCGTTAAAATGTATGCCTGCAGGGGCAATGACTTTTTCGTAAGTATAATTTCTAAAGTGCTCACTTAACAGCCCTTCCGAGTCTGACCGGAGTCATTTGAGATCAGTTTTGATTTCAGTGTCGTTTAGAGTACAGCGGCAGAAATTTAATTATTACACATTTATTGAATAAGTAAGAAAATATGCTGAAAAAAAAATGTCCATAATGAACGTGGCCTCGTCAAAGTGGGGATAATCAGTAGGGTCAACTATTTTCGTGAAAAATATTACACTATATTTGCCCTTCCAAAAAACTCTGATCAGATCCACTTCATTGATACGTAGATTTTAAATAGTACGCGTATTATGTTTCTGCCCTCGAATGGCGGACGTTCAGAGTCGGAGTAAATTGACGATGATTGACCCAGTCAAGTAAGAAACTGTTTTTCCTTCGATTAAAACCGGTCAATAACGAAAGGAATGTTGCGTGTGTGCTCGTGGAATAGTGAAGCCTAGCCGGATCGTATATCTTTTCGCGATAGACAAGTTGCTCTAGTAATTAGTAATTTCCTACAAAGCTTCCGGGGGGGGGGTATAAATTAAGTAGTGTAAACATCCCGACAGCGAATTTTAGTTGCAGATTTTTAGAAGCTCGTCATTTTGAAAAGTAGCACAAATGTTTGTAAGAGTCTGGTGTTCTCGTTACAGATGTGTACAAGTTCTCATTAGATATGTGCTTGAATATCAGATTTGCTTAGATGTGCTCAAGTGTTCGGAAGATACTACACTGAGAAAAATATTTGGTAAAAATCTAATGGAATTTGTTTGAAACAACCAAATGGTATACTTGCCTAGTAGCAATCAAGACCATTGCTTGGCGCAACAAAATTATTTGTTTGATACCATTTAGTTGTTTCAACAACGTTATATTGCTGTAATAATAACCGATATACACTGCTGAATCAAGTCAATTCACAGGTTCTGCAGAACCACGACAGTAGTTTCTTAACCAAACGATTCTGTTGAACTTCAACATGTCTGTGATAAAACAACCAAGCAGCGGTTTGGCTTGACTAATAAGACAACAACTTTTAACCAATTCATTCTGTCGAACCAAATATATGCCTGTGTTAAAGAAAAAAGTGCATTTATTTGGCTTGGCTACTAAGTTTTATTTTTTACCGAATAATTTGGTTAAACCAGACATGCATGTAATCGACGTAATTATTAGTGTTACTTATTTTAAACACATTGTAAAAAAATAACATTAGCGATAATGTATAACAGAATTATATTAATAAATCCGCGGGTATTAGTATTGTCAAATTCTTTATTGCCTATAATCCTCTGACGAATAGTAACCGAAATCTTAACTCTAAAATCTGTTATACTTGCCGGAGGGTGGGCGTGAACCACGGGCCTCTATCACAGTAGGCCGACGCGTTATCGAGTACACCACGACAACTACACGATATTAGAAGTGAATTTTAAGGTGTTAAAGCATTGTTTCTTCTGCCCGTCCTCCCACTTAGTCGTTACTTCTTCTTATTTCTGGGCGCTGTCATTTCGAAACACACCTCGGAAACGTAATAAAATTGTTTCTTGGTCCGCCATCCTGCACTCGCTCACCAATCAAGCTCGTTGTTCTGACGGACTTATCCAAATGGTTAAATTTACCATGTCAAAATAGTTTGGCAAATATGTAGTTGATTAAAATAAATCGTTTTGTAAAAGCAAGCATGTTTAGGCATTTTAAAAACAAATATATGTTTTTTGCAACATATATATATAGAGTTGAGCATACCATACATGAAAAATATGCCATAGCCAGCAACACATTCGTTTGATTTGAAAAAAAATATATACTAACAAAATTATTTATTCAAAACAAAAAAAAAATATCACTATATTTATTTCAACAACCCTGTGTTTGATTTGTCAATAGTTTGTTTTAAAGAGCAAAATAAATGTCAACATTATTTATTTGGTTTTTTAGACAATCCCTTTTTCTCAGTATAGGAAGTCACATGTTTATGCATTTTAGTATAAGGGGAAAAACCGGTTTTTTGTAGAGCCCAAAATTGCCATATATAAGATGTTTTCATATGCGGTTGTACTAACATACTGTACCCAATAAACACGAAAAGTATGGGCCGTAATCAGGCCAGAAAAGACATCCGACAAACTTCGGTCAGATGATGTCGGCCTGCTGTCTTATGCCGGAAGCAACCTGATGGAAATATGAACTGGCGGCTGAATGCTTGCCGACAGTGTCAAAAATACACCGTACCGCAAATGGCAAGATACAAAATGTATTCCGGCCTGACATACACCAAAAGTAAAGGTCGGAATCGGGCCGATAAAAGATAGTCGACAAACTCCGGTCAGATGATGCCGGCCCGCTGTCTTATGTCGGTAGCAGCCAATGGGTGGTGGCAAGATGCCGGGCCTGTGGCGGCTGGATGGGGGCAAGATGCCGGGCCAGCGATGGCTGGATGTCACTACGATGCCGGGCCTGCAGCGGCATGATGTCCAGAAATAAGCAGTATAACAATGAAAATACCTTAACTTTTCAATTCAAAATTTGAGAAATTATTATTTTATCTCTACATATATTCAGTTCATTTACTTCTCAACACATTATATGATATGAAAATCTTTTGCTTGCCTAGTGCAGAACTTGAACCTTTGACTCTTGAGTTGACAGTCCAGCATGTTAACCTTTACACGACGAGGTAAGTTGCTGATACTCTCCAGTAATTTCAAATTTATGATGACACAAATTATTATAAGTTAATGTTCAGATCCCATGACAATATAACAAATAATTTTAAAATACTGATTATTTAAAAACTGTTTCTTCATTTCTTCAAAGGCTTGTAAACAAAATAGTTTTGTTAGTTTTTAATATATCTGTCGCATTGTTGTACACATGAAAAAAATTTCAAAGTAAAAAATTCCATGAGCTACCACGTGACACATATATAATCATGAAGAAATACATGCTAATGGTTATTGCATGGTCTCAAAAAAGACACCATACCATTAACTACTAGCTAACATCTTGCCTATTCAAAAAATACTTTCACAAAGTTTGTCGGCAAAAAGACATCATATTAGTATCTTTATTGTGATAAAGATCCATGTCTCAAAAACGTTAGCGGGCCGGAATAAATAAGATGACGGCCAGCTTACCAAAAAAATAAAGATGCTATACCGGAATCGGGCCGGAATACTAGTTTTGCTATTGACAACATGTTGGCTGTGAGATATCACGCCGACATAATTTAGGTGATATCCATCTGTTATCCAAAAAAAGACAGTGGGCCGTTGTCTGTTTTCTAACTGCAACCATACTGTCTCAAAAAAGACGTCACGCTGTGGTCAGATGGGTATCTTCTGACATTGAAACGACAGTTGCCAACAGTAAAGGTATCGGGCCGACACTTTGCCGACAGGTTATGTTTGCTGGGTAATGCTTAGGCATTTTCAGATATTCAATATGGCGTCTAGCATAAGTGTCAAAACACAAATATGCGTACTTAAATGTTATTACTTTATTGATATTGGTGTCAATATTTATATTTATTAAGTCGCTGATTTGGAAAAAAAAACTTAAAAACATTTAAAACCCACAGAACGAGTTATGCAATATGGCTTACAAGACACTCGCTTCTAAAGTGATAATGATGGGATTATCTTATATACGCATGTTGGTTATCAACAAATATACTTTAGAGGGTTTCGAATACAATTCTATGGTCAAGATTTGCTATCAATTCTCGCTAGAATTAGAATGAAATTTCAAATGAGAAGGGGGAAATTTTGCTTTCTAGCCATGGGTTAAGAATATGTGTTGTATTTTGTTAATTTTTTTCCCCCAATTTTGAAATATTTCACATTTTAATAACTGGCTTTGTTTCTTGCATTGCAGATATTGAGAACCAAGGTCCAACATAGAGAAGAGACGCGGTTTAAGTTTAGTCACTGAATCCCATCCTAACACATCTGTGAAGCATTCTCGTAGGTCAGAAACATTCCCGTTCAAAGAGAAAATAATTTCTTGTGGAGAGACATACAGCCTATAACCTGATATTAAACATCTTAGTAAAGGGCAACCTGCCAGTGAATGTAGAGCAGTAGAGCGGAGCTTCAAAAGGAAAGATTTTAAAAAGTAGTTATGGAAGTATGCGAAAAGCGAGAAGACCATTGTGTTGATGGAGCGAGTTCATGTCTCCATTCAACTGTTACTGATTTTCAAGCTGCTTAGGCTCGTTACCACAGAGATTGCCATCAGAAATTTATGAGGGAGAGAGCTATTAAGGCAGCTGCGGCATGAAAGAGAAATAATGGTGGTCAACACACAGACTAAGCCTTTGAAGAAGTGATGGTTGCCATCAAATTGTATCAGTCAAGAATGGGGTTATCAGTGCAGGTCTATGACATGTACTTAGAGAATGGTTAATGTTCACTCACGCGCTGTATCTTGGTTTAAAAGCTTACAGATGGAATACTGGATTTGATAATGATTTATACGAAATGATATACAAGTATTTTACTGTTTAGTAAGACAGCTTTGACACAACTGCACTTAACAGAATCTGCTGATGATGACCACACAACAGCATTGAAGAAAATAAAGAACTGCATAAATGCAACCCAAGCACATGCATGACAAGGATTGACTCATATATGGCAAAAAACGAATAAAGTTTTAACTCTTATGCATTTATTGTTGCTGCTAATGGGTGACAAATTAGAACTATCTTCCACGCTAATTGTAAACATGGTTACCAGTGCACTCTATCACTGCTATAATTCTCGTCAAATAGTGATGGGTGTCTGCCTAATATAAAGAAATCTTATACATCTTATGGATGATTTTCAAGTGTGTGCATCGTTTGATGAGGTTTTACGGTTCAAAGAATGTACTGCTAGTATAAGCTATTGCTGACAGTTTTGATACCAATGTCTCTTCTCAAAATGGACTGCAATTTACACATGAAATGGCTTTGTTGCTTTCAAAACCAAAACTAGGGAATTCAACTGAAAATATATTGAGGGGTACGTTTACCATGAGATGCAACGAAGTTGCAAACAGTATGATGTGACGATTGAGGCCTATAATGGGCCCGAAAATCCACGAATGCCGCAAGAGTATACGGTTTGTGCCGTGCCTACATTGATGATGTTAGCTACCAAAATATATTTCGTTAGCAAGAGCATGAAAACGGGAACTTTATTTCAAATATAACATTGATTTAGATCCCACAACGCCAGAATATAGTGTGTTCAGTACTACGCAATTCTAACGTGGGTGAAGATGAAACGTACCCACGCATTTAAAGGTAGTTACATTTTTCTTAAAAATGCGGAACTTTATTGGAGCCGCGATGATGTAGTGGTTAGACTTCTCGCCTCCAACAAAGGCGAATCGGGTTCGATTTTCAGCAGGGTTCGATTTGTATGCGGAAATCATACCGGACGATGCCACTGGCCGGTGAGTTTTCTCGGAGATATCCTCTTTGCCCGCCCTTGCATTTCGGTGCTGCTCTATATTCACCTCGCTTCACCCTCATCGGCTCTCAAGATCTCGCTGTTACGAGCCATCCAAATCTCTTCACTCACTTCACTCGATTTATATTTAAAATAAATTATTTTGGGGGGAAACTTGTTTCCAATTAATTAAATTAAAATTTTAGTTAGGCCTGATAGAATTTTTGACCATGCATTTGTATTCCCTACCCTTAATAGTATATACAGAGTATGTGTTGACACCCAATATGCATACGTAAGATAATTATACCATTATCGCTTTACAAGCGACTTTCTTGGAAGCCATATTGCATAACTCTTTCTGTGGGTATTTAAATTATTTTCTTACTATTTAGAAATCTACGACTTTTATATATATATATATATATATATATATATATATATATATATATATATTTATATATTTCTTAAATTTCAATGTAGTAATAAAATGTCAATATTTTCCTGTTTTTAGCAACTATGCTGGAAGCCATTATTAATATCTCAAAAATCGTAAGGATTAAGTTAGTGCACTTAGCATATTTCAATTTAGCACCGTCAAATTATAAAACAAACCATTAAAAAATTGCTATATATGAACATTTTGTCCCCAGCACAATGAAAAAGTATTTTTTTTTTTCCGTTTTTTTTTTTGCGACTAGAGTACTAATTTGAATAAATATGAGTGATTATTAATAGGCCTCAATAAAAATTAATAACAGACTATAAATATTTAATTAAATTAATTCCTAACACGTGTCCTGGCAAACAGTCGAACACGCATTCTCCGCACGACAGGCAGTAATGCTGACGCCAAGATCACAGCAGAAGACCTAATATACAAAGTTACAAAAATTATATTTAGTAGCAATATTTTGCCAATATTTGTTAGTCCGTGATATATTCAACTTACGGAGTTAAACAATGGTTGCTTTTTTAATTAGTAAAATTGTCTTTTAAAATAAAAACAGTCTGGTTATAAATATTTAAAGAAATAACTGCCTACAAAAATTAAAAATAATATATTCCTTAGTATTTTGCTTGGCATGCAATTAATCCCACGTCATCCGCATGACACGCAGTAATGCTAACACTAAAAAGAATTTACAAAATTTACAAAATAGAAGGTTACAGTTAGTAATTCAAATGCCAATTTTTTTTTAAGTACTATTTCGTTAGTCCGTGATATATTTAAACTATGCCATGACAATGATTGCTATTTTAATGTGTGAAACAGTATTTATTAATTTAAGAAATGGTTAGTTCATATTTATTAGTATTGTTTTCAAAAACACATTCTTATTAAAGATGGTGAATATATTTAAATGAACATATGGTCAATACATTTATCTTTATTTTGTTATTGAACTGAACTCGTACTAAACAAACGCAAAAGATAAAAAAAATGGTTATCTTAGCTAAGGCTGTATAAAAAAAGTACTATTAAAGATACATGCATACAAACATTTTTGCATTATATATAGGATACTTACATTTAAAGGGTTGTATTAAAGTATCCATGCAGTTTCTATTCATGTACTAGCACAACATAAGAACCTCAACAACACATTTCAATTAACACCATCCTACACTCTAATCGTTTGTAGAAAATAGCGTAGTATTTTCCTTCTTCTGTTCCATACTCTAAGGCCGTGTCCCAATTCGCTGAGATAGTATTCTCTCGCTCACTCTTGACGTCACAGAGAGTCATATCTGTTTACCCAACTCCGTGGAGAGAGCGCGAGAAGGAGAGTGAACGACAATGTGCACTCAGTGTTCACTCTCGCACCCTCTCTGGCAGCCATGTTGTTTTCAAATCTAATCTCAAATATCCAGACATATATTTTGTTGTTTCTAAAGCAGTGTTATAAACATTTTATAGACAACTTAATAACTGCGATGGTGAAATGCGTAATAATAATATTCCGTTTGATTTGTATCATAACTAATTATGATGTTATTAGTTCAAGTTTCATTTATGTTAATTATGTGCCTATTATTAAATACTGTAATTTGCACATAGCAAAATAACTGCGATAGTGAAATGCGTAATAATAGTATTCCGTTTGATTTGGATCATAACTAATTATGATGTTATTAGTTCACGTTTAATTTAGGATAATTGTGTGCCTATTATTATATATTGTGAAGTTTTTAATCATCTAAAAACGAAACAAATTAAAATATCTTACTATTTCATAAAACACAGTACATTTCTGCGAGAAAAGTGAAAGGCCAGCAATATTTTATTATTCACTATTTATTGCCTTTTGTGAACCGTGAATGGATTACAAAACTCTTCCAAATAAGCTATGACTTTTCTTTAAACAAAATCTGATTCCCTTTCGTGAATAAATACCATTATTACTCAGCCTCTCGTTGTTTCGCTGAAACTTCTTCCTGTACGGCACGTGGCAATTCAATAAGAGTCTCACATACAGACGTTTCTCTCCTTGCGGCGTCACATTCGACCAAGTACGTACATTAGATGGACGTAAGCCGTTTCGCAACTGGAATAAGCTTCCGTGATTACAGGATTGTGCTGATCAGACACGCTAGGCTGGCTTCATCTATTGGTATCCAGCGCTCTCGCGGTACGGCGTGAGTTGGATGTCAACAGTGAAATGGGTCTAGCGACATGCATTCCACGTCTGTATCTACATCACTCTGTGCACAAACAGGAGTGAACCGGCTACTGACGTTAGATACTGTGAAATGTGTTGGCAAACAATGGACCAGTCGATCACAGAACATATGCTTGTGTCTTTTTGATTATTGTCAAGTCTTAACTCCATACATCTTGAATAAAAATAAATAGTTTAACAACGGAAGAGCTAATAAATTTTGTGCCAGTGAAATTTTCTATTTTTATATGTTGGTATGATCGCAAGGTAATATAATGTTTCAGTAAATGTCTTTGGTGAGATTAATTTAAGGTGACTGGTTTTTAAGTGAAATACCTTTTTTTTTTTAATAAATCATTTAAGTTTTACCGCTTGTAATTTAAAAAGCTATTAGGCGAAATAGTTCTCTTTCTACTCCTGTGCTTTAACTGGTAGATATTTTAATCAGTAAGGATAAAATTACTGTTAATTAATACTGTTTTCCTTCAGCAAATCGAGTCAGAACCTCAAAATAACGTTGTGAGGGTGCAGCCAAACTGGTGAGCGATATGACCTATTGCTAGTGTAAAAGCAACAGCAAGGTATTAAAACAATTTTCTAAACAAAATAAGTAATAAGAGTGGTCACGCTTGAGCTGACAGCGCTCGACAAATCGATCTTCTTAACTGCTATTGCTTTCAAACCAATAAGTTTGTTTCTTAAACATTTGTCACACAAGCTACTCATAATAAAGTGTGCCTGTAAAAAAAAATATGTTGTTTACAAGGAGCTCATGATCAGTGTCATATAAAGTTATCTAGTGTTGGGGCAAGGTACGCAGAAATATTTCAATAATCGTACAAAAACAGACGATAAGAGAAACGGCTATGTCATGTTATGAACCAAGATGTTTCTTCTGAACAAAAAATATACCCTGTTGTCATCTTAATAACAACAAAGCACTACTTCTCCCTCTTCTTCACACAAGAACTGAGTTTCCTCTGGGACATACACGTGGTACCTACGCTCTTGTCGCTTACAGTATGGCCACTTTGTGGAAGGCGATGCGCTCATCAACATAACTACCCACCCCCTCCCCCACCCCCACCCCATTCTCACCGCCTTCCCTGACAAAAATTCATTATTAAAAGGGTAAAACAAAACGATTAAAAGTCTCAAGGGTTTTATTTAATCATTAAATGTAATGATTATTGAACACAAATGGTGGTGAACAAATCAATCAATGAGACGGATGAGCTTACGTATTTTTAACTAGATTCCCAATTCTTGGTTGTATAGAAGAAATTGCACGATGTAAATCACTGGCAATGTTGATTTTGCTTCTATACTTTGGCGCCCTTGTCCCCCTTAACATGTCTTCACGTTGTGGGGGAGGGCGACCCCCACCCACACTGAAAATCAATGATCTAGAGCAACGAATATTTCGCTATTTCATTCGGAGGCGAGGTAGACTCCGAACTCTTGTTCTGTTCTCGTACTGTTGTGATTGGGCGACAGTTGTGTATACACGCCCCGTTCAAATGTGAGCCATTAATAGACAAGAAAGCAGTAGGGTGCGTGGGTGTTTAACAATCCTGTACAGAGGCCTCACGTCATCACAGCAACCAATAAGCAAACGATAATGTCTCGAGTGTATAGAGGGCTGTCCAGCCTAGCTTGCTGCCAACTCAATCCGCGAAATACTCGGTTCTCTACTAATATCTGTAGAGATAGTGTTTTTTCGCGAAAAGAAAATGTGAGTACATGCTGAACTTCAATGCTCTATGCATCCAACAGTAGATTGCCTGTTACCATTGGTTGCTGTCTGCTTGTGAAGGCGTTTTCATATTTTACCAGCCCATTCCGTGTTCGGCAACATCGATACAACTCATACGTGATGCGTGTGCAGACAGCTAACACGCGTCAATAACTAATTCACCCAATCAAGACAGGGAAACTGCCCTACAGTGATTTCAAATATAACTTGTCTTGAAATATTTTCGCGAAATTTCACTACCCCTAAGTATCTGGGAAGGTTGGTATCAAAAATTCGGCGCCGGCCTTTACTCGGAAAGACTAAAAAAACGCTTGAGGTAAAATAAATCATCCTCCCTTTCAAGGCTCCAAGAAATTCCACAGCATCCCAAAATCGAGGCAGCAGAATTAAAGAGAAGAATCCTTATACGGTTTCATCTTATTTACTTTCGGAGCATTTTGGAAATTACCTTCTCTGGCAGCGTTCACAAACTTCAACGTGAAAATTGTTCTGCGCAAAGTTATTTTCGAGGCAAAATATATTTGAATTCCTTAAGCAGTTTCCCATGGTACATGGGTTTCAACATTGTTTCAGCAGCAGTTTTCAAACCAGTTCACTAGCTGTCGGTGTGAGGGTGCTCTAATAGCCATTCCTACAGCTACCACATATCGAACGGCTGGAAAAACTTTGAGATAGTATTTAATGAAAATGATATACCTAAACCAGTTTCTAGACACTAGTCAGCTTTCTTCGTTGCTCACGTTCAGTAAGAAATAAGATAAACAATTTTGTACAACAAAAAGGAAAACTATTTATAGTCAATACATTTACGCTGAACCTAATTAAGTTTTAAAAATTTATACTTACCAACGATCATAAAAATAGAATAATTACATCAATAGAAAATTTTATAAAATATAATTTAACAAAACTGAAAAATATAAATAAAAGAGTTATTATGTTACATTCAAAATATTTTATTTAAAATCCAGATAGTTATTTTTTGAATTTTCTGAAAGAAAGTCATTGGTTTATCTAATTATAGGCTGTTCACGGTAAAATGAGCACTTTTGAATATCCTGCTTAAGATCTACTTGTATGCACGTTTTGTATTCTTCCACCTTAATGAAAAATTAACGTTATCAAGAGCCTCATCACTTTATTCATGCGTCGGTCAAGAGAAACTGTAAAATTATTAGAAAAGTAAACATTTTATAAATCTGCTAATTTTTGCACACTGAGCCGTTGAAAAAACACAAAGTGTAAGAAATAATTTAAATTATCACAAATGGTTACCTAACACTTTATATTTGACATTAACATATGCAACTACTTATCATCCATCATTATCAACTTCATCGGGTGCATGTCACTCAGTGCGCCTGTTAAAATATATGCAGGCAGGGGCAGTGAGATTTTTCTAAGGTTGATTTCAAAACTGCTTACTTAATCGTGAACAGCCTTTATAAAGGTTGTAAGGGTTACATTCTTTTGTAAAATTTTTAATATTTTTGTCGATAATTTTAATTCGGTTGTATTTAATAACAAACGTAGGTAATAAACACAAACCAGTTGAGTAATAGACGCAATATTTAACATGTATCTGTTAACCAGTACAAATAAACGTTACTGGGGTTATATAATGTAAGTAATACTTTATCATTTAAAGTATGTGAACACGAATGCATCGTGACAAAGCAGCACTAAAGGCTACTTATTATAATTATGAAATACAACGAGCATGGAACGATACGAATACTTTCAGGTGAGTTCTTTTTAGTACATAACTCTGCACCTTCCTTTCTCCTAAATGTGGACGTTTCACTGCAGGCGCTAAAGCAGCCTAACTATTCAGTTAATAACGTTTGTATTTAAAATAATTAATATATACTATCGTAAAAATAACACAACTTTCAAGACTAACGCTACATTCTATGCGCTAGTAAGTCGTTTCCTGCATGTAGCATCTAACACCAAACAACCTGTCACCAATCAACAGTATATAACATTTCACATCTGGCTAAAATATTCGCAAGTTAAAGGTAGGCTTGTTGTATACTTATTTAAAGTAATTATATTTATCGCTCTAATTATTATCTTGTGCCTCTGTTGGCTATTCTAGTTTTTTCTGCACTGATTTCTAATAGTTTGTATTGTATTTAACATGTTTTTGTACGTTATTATCATATTTCTTGCTATATTTATAGTGATTTTTAAACATTTGTTTATGGTATTATAAACTTTCAAGACTAATTTTGGAAATTCAAATGTTTTTCAACAGATGATAAATTTCTACTGTGGCAATATATATATATATATATATATATATATATATATATATATATATATATATATAAAACAAATGGTTATATATATATAACCATTGCTGAAATGCCGATTAACTTATGTTCGGAAACGACGTCTAAGAGCAGAAAACACCTCCGAAATTTGGACTTTAAAAATTTTATTTAATAAAATGGAAATTAAATAATGTTAAGTTATGATATTTAGTTTCCTATTCATTATAATGGTGATGTTTGAGGTGCAGTATGATTTCTGTAAAAATCAACCCCTTTCACTCAGAAATCGAGATTGCCACCCTTTTAAATTGTTACCGCGGCATTCATGTGTGAATTAATGACGGAATATTGAGCAACGTTCGAAACTGTACGAAAAAGGCATCAATTGTTAAAAATCCTCCGGTTTGCGAGAAAACCTCACGTAAACGTTTTTTACGATGCATGAAAGCCTGGCCTGAAATGTAGGCAAAATGTGTAACATTGCAAAGAAACCTGTTTCTGGCCATGGAAACACATGTTGAGTAAACGCATAAAACATATTACCATGAAACAATAATGGGAACACTGTGTGAATACTGCGCGAGTGTGATGAAAGAGGAAGTGGCAAGTTCGTTTTGTTACAAGGGGTAGACTTTAATCAATACACAACCAAACAATGGTAAAATAAAACATCAGACGTTTAATATGATTCGTTTGTATTTGTTTCATAATAAATGTTCCAACTGACGGCCACCAACATCCACACATCACCAGCACCACCTGAGCCTGGAATGTCGCGCCCTTTGCAACATCCCTGTTGTGTTCCGGGCACAGTTGCAGGCTGCCTCGATGCGCTGCGAAAGGCCTGGTTTGCGTTCCACGCGTGTTTCGTATACCACATCTTTTTTTATGTGACCACATAAAAAGTCGTTTTAAAGGACTGGGTCTGGTGAACGCGCTGGCCATGTTTGCCGATTCCGTCTTCCGTCTTTCCGTTGCTGCCTCGCTACACCACTGTAGTGCGTAAGTGTACCGTCGTTCTCTAACCACGTCTGCGTACGCACGTCAAAGGGCACGTCCTCAAGTAGACACGGTAGGGTGTTTGCCAGGAAGTCCCGATACAGGTGGCCGGTATCGGGCCACCTGTATCGGGTGGCCCGATACAGGTGAGGACCGATTGATTCCGCACCACACTTTGATTGCAAATCGCACTTGATGTCCACGGGCGGAAGTAGGCCGTGAGTTGCCATCTGACCACGTATGAAGGTTTTGCGTGTTGAAAGATCCATCACGCGTAATTGTAGCCTCGTCTGTGAACATGACAGATGCGAGAAAGTGCGGGCGTGCTGCAAGTCGTAAAAACTACTCGTAGAACCGATGTATTCGTGGATAGTCCTCTATTCGTAACGCTTGCACTCAATGCAGGCATTATAGGTACGGATTCAGCTCGCGCAGTATACGCCACGCCGGGCGTCGTGTAGCTCACTGGTTGATTACGTGATATGTTACGTACACCGGAGCTGGGTGTGTTCTCCGTGTCTTCTTCCACATCCACAGGTGCCGAACGAGTTCGGCTTGTCACGTGCATGTTTGGACGGAGAGAGCCCGCCGTACGAAGTCGGTGGTCTACTCGTGGCAGTGTGGTATGGGGCAGGCTGTCGTCGTTGTGGAAGGCGTTGTGCGCGCAACCTCGCTGCTATCCGTCCACGTGACGTGACACACTAAATGCATTACCGCAAGCTCCAGAAATCTAAACCACTCCATGTCACAGTTGAGGAAACACTAGATGGTCTTGTGTCTGCTGCGGAGCCGTGGTGGTTGAGCGGTTAGCATGCTCGCCTCCCACCATGGCGAACCTGATTCAATCCGCGGCCAGGTCGCCGTATTTTTGCATGAGGGAATCGTGCTAGACGATGCCGTTGGTGAGCGGGTTTTTTTTAGGGGTTCTCCCGTTTCCCCCGCCCTTTCACTCCAGCTCTGCTCCACACTCGCCTCAATAGCCCTCATCGGCTCTCAAGGCATCGCTGTTAATAGCCGCCCAAATCTCTTCACTCACTCTGATGTCTGCGACATGGTATGCGTCGATCGACGTGTACCCTGGCGTCGAGTGGGGTCACTTTGCAGACAACGCCGCTTGCCGACGCACGAGATGTAGTACATGACCGGTGCAGACGCACACGCAGAACTTCCGATCGCCACGCTCAACAAGTTGTCTACCTTCCAGGCCACGCTTCCATGCACGTGCGGTTTTCTCGCATTAAGACTATTCACGATCAAGTGAGCACTTTTGAAATCAACCTTTGGAAAATGTCTCTGCTCCTACCTGCATACATTTTAACAGGCTCACTGATTGGTATACGCTCAGTAAAGTTGGTAACGGTGGATGGACAGTAGTTCCGTATCTAAACGTCAAATGAAAAGTGTTAGAAAATCATTTGTGATAACTTATATTATTTATTTCGCTTTATGTTTCTTTAATGCATCGGAGCGTAACAATTAGTAAATTTGAAAAATATTTACTTGAATAATAATTTCACAGTTTCTCTTGACCGACGAATGAATAAAGTGATGAGGCCCGTGGCAATGTAAATTTTATATAAGGCGGAAATTTTACAACTTGCATAAAAGTAGATCTTAAGCAGGGCTTTTAAAAGTGTTCAGTTTACCGTGAACAGCCTTCACCAGAGGGTTTCTAACAAAGATGCATTTTTCGTAGAGTTTCGCACAATGATTAATATCACATCATTATTTCTTGAATAAACGTCACAGTACACAATATTTTTAACAATTTAAAGGGGTGGCAACCTCGATTTTCGCGTGAAAGTGATTGATTTTTACAGTAATCTTGTCACAGTCTTGGACATCACCATTGTGATACCTAGTAAACTAAATATGTTGACTAAATACTAATTTGTATCTATTATATTTAATAAAAGCCATTTTCAAAGCCCAGATTTTTCTGGTGTTTTATACTCTTAGACGCTGTGTCCGGAAATAAGTCAGTCGGTATTGTCACAATGTTTTTCCGTAAGGAATCACTCCCAAAGTCTGTAACATAAGTTAAGAGCATTCTGTATATATAAAACATTACCACATATTTAGTATCAGGTGTGGAAATCGTTCGTTGGTTTTCATTTGGAATTTTAAGGCAACATCATTTAGCTTTGCATTGCCTGTAAATATTATTACAAATATAGTTCAAACTGAATTGTGCTTAAACCAAGTGATATGATTCTTAAGATGTTCATTTTTGCATTTATTGATTAAGAGTAACGTTCGCAAAATATGTATTTTATGTACAACGTAAAATCGCTTCAATCATCGCGGAAATTTAAAAGTAACTCTGTATAGCATTATCAGAAAAGACAGATAACATGGAGCCAGCCTTTCACAGTGTATGTCTTGAAATACTTAGGTCTTACTTAGTCAGTTTAGAGAGACAGTTGTTATAACCGAGGAAGGATAACATAACCATCGCAAAGACGACGGTTCTTACACGCCTTCAGTAGGGATGCACATGTAGCAATCGATAATGTGGGAGTTGTGATATCTGTCCACCAAGAAAGTTTGAAATTAAAAATTCAAAGTGTTTCTGTGTTTCATCGAAAAAAAATTTTTTTTTTTTTTGCACAGGATTGCGTAGTGGCGTTATATCCCTCCGTACCAAAAAAATTGGATTTGGTAATTCGGCGCAAACAGGTTTAATCATTCCTTAATCTCGTGAATCGTACAAAAGTACTAAGTCTTCCACGTGCCCACGATCGTCGACATGTTGCACATGAGTAGTACTTATGGCCAGTGCTGTAGACGGTCGTGAATCAGTGCCCATTAGACTCATTAGATAAGTGCCCATTAGATTCTTCCCGAGGTGCAATCTGATTTGTAAAAGATTCCGCACCTCTCGTTTATGAATGGTCGATGGTAAATTATGTAAATTTCACACTTTGCCATAACCTCTGGTAATCTTTATAAAAAGAAAATATTCTTATTTAGATCGAGGATTTGAACGCAGGATCTTTGGGTAAGGAGTCAGGCATGCTAGCCACTCAGCCACCGAACTCACACAAGCACTAATACTTAATAGTAGTGAGTATATGAACTTCCAAGCGAAATTGGCGGATTCACTAGTACAATTACAGAAATATTTTTTTATGTTTTGTTATATTTTTTCAATCTTTGCATGTATTGCTTAAGAATACTATATTATAGACAGTTTTTTGTTTATTTAAATACAAGCGATGTACTGTATTAAAATAAAAAGTGCACCAGACACAAGTACAGCTCACATAGAAAACATTGTACGCTTGCAACACTTCGGCTCACAGAGTAATGTGTGACCGAACGGGTTAATCCCTTACCATGTTATATTAACTATTTTCTTTATATACTTGAAGTACGACATGTTACAGAGTAGATAACATCATGGTCGGTGTTGTACAAGGACGCTAGCGACCGCTAACATAGACAGCGCCTCTTTATAGGTATAGGCTGTTCACTGTAAAATGAGCACTTTTGAAAGCGCTGCTTAAGATATACTTGCATAAAGGCCGTCCACGTTAAAGTGAGCACTTTTTTGAAGCTGGTTCATCACACATAATAACCAATAAATACATTTAATTGTGGCGTTGGAGTTTTGGTTTTAGGTATAGTGAACGTATACACTGTGTTTATAACTCACATAGAGGGGTTTACATTATCAAGTGGTGGAAGGACATAAATTGGTTGAAAGAAAAGAGTAACTAGGGCTTCAAAAGTGCTCACTTTAGCGTGAACGACCTATACACGTTGTGTGTCCGTCCGCCTTATGTAAAACTAGCATTGCTATTGGCCTCATTACGTCATTCATGCGTCGGCCAAATGAAACTGTGAAATTATTTTTAAAAAGGGAATACTCTACAAATATGCTCATTTTTACACTTCGCTACATTAAAAAAAAAAAAAGAACGTTATCACCAATCGTTACCTAACACTTTTGATTCGACGTTAAGATATGGTACTAATTTCTATCCATCGTTACCAGCTGTACTAGGAGAATGTCACTCAGTGCGCCCTTTGAAATATACGCATGCAGGGGCAGTGACTTTTATCTAAGGTTCATTTCTAAAGTGCTCACTTTGTCGTAAACAGCCTTTAATGCTACATGTTGCCACTGGCGCTCTATCATTTTATAACTGGCTGTTACTTGTGCGATAAACCATACCATAGCTTCCAGTGCGCGAGTTATTATAACCAATTTTTAAGTACTTGGCAGGCCGAATATCTCCTCTGTTGCAACAAAAGTAAAAAAAATTAATGTGAAATCTCATGGTTTTAAAGTGGAGCCTTACTGATTAACTGATCTTCTTTAGTCATGTGGTTCGAAAGGATTAAAATACAAGATCGATGGTTTGCTCAGGAAGTTTTTTCAACAAGTAATTCTTATCTCGGTGTTGGCAAAGTTGCTTATAAATTTATTATTTAGGTTAATCGGATAAATGGTGAAATGAAACGAAATATTTGTCTGTACGAATTTAATTATTGAAATGAAATAATTGAGTCCAGTTGTTGGAATCAAACCAGACACTTCGCACATTCCAGAGCGCCCATTTCTTACTACACAACTGACCTATCTTTCTGTATTAGAACGTGGTCCAGGCTGTATACGCGCGACAAATGGTGTCGCTGCCCAGCAACACTCCAACCAGCGTTCACCGATCAGCGTCTGTTATCCTTACTCGCCAGCCAATGGGGGATCTTTGCGGCACGCGGTGGCCAGTGAGACAGAAGGCCTCGCGCGGCTAGCCAGCAAATGGCTGCGCCCGCGTCGAAAGACCCGGCACGCCCTCCCGCTTCTGTACGCTTAGCTACTCTGTTACGCGAATGTAACTGACCAACTAGTGTGTAAGAGGAAGTTCGGGAGCACGAAGTCCCCCCGCGTTTGACGTGTTGGTCCTCGCGCCGTTATCACCCGCCGAAGAGAACGGCGAGGAGGAGACGGGAATAAATGTAGATATCACGGGCGGGCAAGCGTCAGGCCTGAAGGCTTTTCTGGGGGGGGGGGGGGGGGAGTAGCAGGGACCACGCTTAAAACTTCTGTGGCACGCGTGATTAACGACTCCGTGGGTGGTGAACGCGTGAGCCGGGGGGGGGGAGTTAAAGAGGACGACGGCTAGGAAGGAGTGAAGGGGGTTGAAGAATATCATGATAAATGAAGGTAGTCCCTTCGCACCACGTGTATTAACCTTCCTCCCTCTTCTCACGTGGGAACACCCCCCCCCCCCCTCCCCCTGCTGGTTATGGCGGCGATCCGTGTCACCCGAGCCAGGAGAGTTCTAATGGGAGGATTGGGGAGGGGGTTAAAGCGCGGGTTTGGGCTGGGCGGGAAGGGTTGACGGCGTTGCGGGGTCACCCCCTCGCGGAGTGACAACCGCATTAGTCCGGCCCGGGGCTTCTGGACAGCGTTGGCAGAGGAACGTCAGCCCACGCATCCCACACCCGCAGAGACGCCGCGTCCAATCACGGGCATAATTAACGACGCAAAGCCCGCGCGCGGCCGGCGCCGAAACCCTGGGCTTGAAACATTGATCATCAGCGTCCTAATCCCGGGGCCTCGAACGCAGCGGCCGGAAACAATTAGACTGGGATATTTATTTGTGCCGTGCTTATAGGCAGAAGGGTGGTGGCTTTCTACGTAGCTCTTCGCCCGATTGCACAGAATGCAGAACTCACTATAATCTTGTGTACACACAAACAAGATTATGAGAACCAAGTATGATTTACACTGCATATGAAATAATAACACGTGTATTTTGTAAAACTGTAAAATATTTCTCTATAAACTGCGTATTTAAACATTATTTTTTAAATTAATTTATAAGAGTTTAATTTTAATCAATAAATTATGTTGTTTCGATTCTGGATGCTTTGGAAAGCACAGCTTGTAAAAAATTTCTTACGGGCAGGACCGTCGTAATAATTGCTCTGGTTGTATATTATAAAAGAATTAGTAATGCCAATTAATATTTTTATAATTGAAATAAAAGTACATGAAATCAATTATTTAAAATGTTTTATCATTTCCGCCAATATTTTCTGAAATACAAACACAGTTATTATTATGATAGCCCTATTTGACGAAGGTTGTGGTGTATAACATGTTTTCTGAGTCATCAAAAATTTAAAAAAAAAACACATAAATTATCATCAAAAACGTACTTTTAATGACTGATTTTTAACCAATTGAAATGTATTAAAAGCTAGCGAAATATTTCACAGTGTTACAAAATATTTGCCTTCTTTTTTTTCATATCTAACACAAATCGTACTCTTCTGGCAATTTTGGTAGCGTGTGCACTATTTTTGTAACGAGTGGTAATGGTGTACAGCCGGGTGCCCCATTAGAAGCCTCTCTACTTCTACATTTAAAAATTCGAGAGTACGGTTAAAAATAACGTCAAGTCAACTTGAATGTTCTTTTCCTTCCTTTCTGAAGCACGACCATCATTTGCCTGTAAAGAGTATGGAAAATAGCTTTGAGAAAAAAAAAAGCACCCCATGTGCAGACTCCTAGAATCGAACTCACGACCCGCTGAATGCTAGCCAGTCACACTAGGCCAACTGCTCATCCAGTATTTTGCACGTGGGATATTTTTCACATACTTTATATCGAGATCGAAGAGGAAAGTATGAAGTTTTCTGTCAATGGAAGTAGTGCATTAAAACCAGAAGAGGCAGCATAATTAAGGAATCTACAGCAGATTTATTAAAACAGCTGCTATGATATTTCATCGCTTTGCGTTATTATGGTTATTGGGCAGCAGTGCCCTGCGGGGTATTCATTTCCGGGCGTCAGTCTCGAGATGCAAAATTCAGATGCATTATGAGCAATGGCAGAGCGAGCGGCAGAGGGTAGCATGCGCGCTCTAACGTCAACGAGCTCCGACGAGTTAAGGAAAACGAGAAATAATCTCGAGCAAGTGTGATGTCCCGCGTGTGATGCAACACATGCGCGCCAACTTCGTGAGTCAAGCGTCCCACGCGGAACCTGCCATTTCGAGTGTTACGTAGCTGCAAACTGAAGTTAATTACCTTAAGGGGAACGGGAGTGAAGGCAGTATATTTACCCGATTTTCGATATAAGTTGTTTTCCAAATGGTTAACCGAAATTTTTGGTTCGACAAGACGTAAATAATAACTTTCAACGTCCTTTTATATTGTTGGATTTTCACTTGCCTTCTTTATTCTCGGAGCACTGATGGAATAAAAGAAAGGTTTTTTTTTTTCTTATCTTCAATCAGCGCTCCTAGAATAACGAACGCAAAGCATTTTTAATCGTGTATTAAGGTGTTCAGAATTGATATTTACGTCTTGTCGAACCAAACGTTTCGAAAAATCCTCTGTAAAACAAGTTATGAGAAAAATTATATAAATATATATATGATTTTCGTGCACCATCCCTCTTAACCAAACGCATAAGAAGAGAAACTCATATTTCATTTATCGCCAAAGACAATGTGTACAGGTATGTGTTAAGTTAATCAGCACTTACTTGGAAAATGGAGGTTATAAATATTTGATTTTATAATGCTACATATATGAAATGTTTAATCCAATTTCATTTTAACTTGATATGCTGGTGGTATCTGATACAACTATCAGATTTTCACTATAGGACTCATGTCGCCCATACATGAACCTTGCCATAGCTGCTCTCATCTCGCCGATGCTCCTCACTGGCAGGTAGACAGTGTCCAATCTCCCTTCGAAAACTGAGTTGCTATAGTCCTGACAAGTAAAGACTGTTCACGATTAAGTGAGCACTTTTGAAATCAATCTTAGTAGAATGTTACTGCTCCTACCTGCATATATTTTGAAGGGTGCGCTGTATGACTTGCACCCAGAACGCTGGTAACGATGAAGGGGAAGTATTCCATGCCCTAACTTCCAATAACAAATGTAAGGAAACCATTCGCATATAATTGAGTTATTTCTTTCGCTTTCCGTTTTTTTTTTGTATCGCATCAAGTGTAACAAGTAGTGGATTTGTAAAATATTCATTTTTCTAATTATTTCACCGTCTCGCTTGACGGACGCATCAATAAAGTGATATGGCCCACGGCAATGTTAATTTTACATAAGGCGGAAGGACACACAACGTCCATACATGTAGATCTAATGCAGGGATTTCAAAAGTGCTCAGTTTAACATGAACAGCGTTTGGTTCTATTAATGAGGGAGAGGTAAGGAATGCCACGATATGTATAAAATAACCAGCCCAGTGTATACGGAAAATATAGGTATATCAGGAGGAGCAGAAAGGAAATCTAACCCAGGCTTCTTGGATACGATTACAGTACGGCACCTCGTTCGGTGCTGTTTCTCCAGTATATGCTACTTTTCAACGGCGACACCATCCGCTGTTCTCACAACGTATTATGGTGGTAGATTCCTACGGCAGCATAATATTTCTTCAAATGGCACCAAGCCTGGTCAATTGCGTTCGTGTCTGGTGGAGGTAAATGTGACTCCTCACAAAGATTATTGAATTTTTCAGATGCTCACAAAAAATACGAGTGAGTTTACGTAAGTTGTAATTCATCATCACTGCAAAACTATGCATTTCCAGCGTTCCAATTCCAGAGCTGAAGAACTGAGCAATGTAGAAGTCACATTGTGTTTCATGTCGTGACATTATGCCAAGGAACTGTAGACGACAATGATGGTTTATAATGAACTCGGAAACGCTTGGAGCTCGTAAATTTTTTTATAGGCGATTTTTGTTTTCGTTCGTAAAAATAAAATAAACCAATAATCTTCATTTCACAAATTTTGGAGTTATGCTTGCATTTAATGTCGCCGCTTAGTGGTCCCAAATTGAACTACCCGCTAATAAAACTACAGAAAAGGGAACTTACACGAAACAACTTCTGCTAAGTATGTATTCTGTGACAGCGAAAACAATAAATTGGCACTAATTTCTTTATCTTCGGCAATTTTTTTTTGGAATTGCAAAAACATTTCCTTGTACGATTTTATATTCGTCTTGATGTAGCTCTGGGCATCTCCGTACAGTGTTAATTATATAATTTCTCTAAGTATGCAATTTAGTTCTCATTATTTGCCCATTTATAAAAGAGTGAAATTGTGACTTTGGCATGTATTTATGCACTCCAGAAACTTTTCGCGAGGAAAGATTAATTACCGATAAAGTCTAATAGTTAAATAATTTGTGGCAAAACATAAAATAAAAGAGATATATTGGCCATCGTTCTTAAATAATACACTTTCTTCCGCAAAAATAATACAGAAGTGTTTTCTTGTGTTTTATTTGTCGTGCCAAGACTTTAAAGCATTTTGTAGCATGAGGTTAAAATTTTACTTAAACGTGACACACAAGAAGTATGGACACATATATGATAGCAATAGCAAAATATAACGACGACTTAAAATGACAAATATTGCAAAATTTGAGCTGCTCAATCTCGTGCGTTCAGCAGAACTGGAGATAACGTTGGGGTGTGTTTACCTCACTATCGTCTGCAAATAAACTATATTGCTGCCGGTCTGCAAACAATTATTTTTCTGGCCCTTTTATTTTGCAAATAAAATACTGACATTCATTGCCACAATACGACTCTTGCCAGGTAGCGTTCTAAAAAAAATGTATTGAAATTGCTTCCACTTTTTTTTTTCTTTTTTTTTTTTTTTTTTCGAATTTTTACTTGCTATATGTAAACATCCAAGTAAAGTAGCGAAAACATCGGGACGATTAGGGTACCTCTATTCTGTATCATACCCAGCATAACGCTTTTACTCTAACAAATTAAATGTATTACACTACTACCACTTGAGCCAATCAAGCACTATGTTACGACGCTGTTTGAGATGGAAATATGTGCTACTCAAACTTGAATAAAAGAATTAGTTGTAAAAGCCATTAAGTCAATTAAAAATTGTTTACAATATTTTACACAACACCTGTGGATCTCGTACATGAAGCAAAGATTTTTTGTCAATTTGCAAATAAATGACCGCTCTCCCAAAACTGCTCCCAATAATGTATTTTCTGAATGGTAGCTGTTATTTTCAATTTAAACATCGTCAAGAAATTTATTTCAAGCGAAAACTTGTGAAAAAGAGGAGGGATCTGTTAATGCAAAAATTTAGTTTATTTCTGTGAAGATAAAATATAATAATCGATTTGTTCTCCAATAATTTCGCCACACACCAATACACGATAAAGAGCGCCTATATTTCAAGTTTTTTTTTTTAACGAGAACATATGAGTTTAAAAGAAAAAAATTAAAGATGGTTAATTTTTCGAAATTTTCGAAGCTTCGAATTTAATCAAATAAAATCTTTGCACAGTTTGTTTTATATCTTATGAAAATGTAAAGGCTCAAAAATTAATGACGTCAATTTTCATCAAGCTCAGTGTGAGTGTTGGTTCTTGCTCAATTTGAAGGGAATTTATGAAACTCATTTCCAATTATTTTTGTGGTCGCTTGCTGTAAAGTTTATCCTGCCGCAAAGCTGGGAGGATCCTGCAATGCTGCAGGTGTACACAAGATTGATTAAGACCACGTCCGGAAGGAAACACCAGCTCGCGAAGTTGCTGTTTTGCCTTGTGAATTTCCCCATTCATCAAGTGCGCGCAGAACTCGCCTGCTGTACAGACACACGGACATTACTCCTACGGAAAGGGACGAATCTGGCCTTCAGATACGAGGTTGCCATGGTCTCGTGAAGACGTGGATCCTAGAACTTATGTTCTAGGAACAATGTGCGACATGGTATCATTGCCTATGGAATTAATGTCAAATCACTAAATCAATATCACACTTAGAAAAAAAAGTATGTTAGTAGGAACCAACTTTTGTACCAACCACCTATTTAAGATTGATAATATAGGAACAGAAATCGGAATGGTTCTTCATAGAATCTAAATATTTTTAACTTATTATATAATGCATGTAATCTTATCTGAAATTAAGAATATAATTCCTACAGCACAGTTCACTGTCCTTACCACAGAGCTGAAAGTATTTCAACAGAAAAATTTCAGCAATATTTTGACCGCTCCCGCAACAAAGAGAACTGAAGTAAAATACTGTAACTGAACATTAATTTGCTAGTAGAAACGTTTAGTTGCTACAACAATGAAACCTGATTACAGACTCGTACTGTTGTCACTTTTTTACAAAATTTTTCCGCGCAATTATTTAAAAATAATACCAAACTTTTATATTTTAATTTGTAAACATTTACAGATGAAATTCTGCTTGACTTCCGAATAAGTAGATTCTTGTGACTCTTTCACTTCCCTTCTGTTATCCGGCCTGTTTCCGGAGGGTTGTTGGGTCACGTATTCACCGCAACAAACACGTTATTGGTAGTTACCGCCAAGACCAAAACTTCTAGCATATTCCAGCTCCACGCTATAAACCCGAAACTGTGATATCAATTCAGTGAAATACCAGTCACTGAAAGCCAGATAAGAGGTTGTTACAGACTGGTCAAACAGTCAAATGAAAAAGAAAATCAGTGTCGCGGTGTGGTATTCATCGATAAATCTGAAGATACGACGTGACACCTGCTTTTATTTTTTATTTTTTCACTCGTGCTTCAGATGGAGACTTTTATTTATATTTTCTGCACGATAAAGTGCATGAAAAGATTTTTCTTTTTTATCAAAACAGTTTACATTCTTCCACAATTCGTTAATAATTGTAGTGGTGAATAGAATCATGCTACGGTCCATAAACACATACAACATCATGTGTTCGTAAGATGACCACCGAAACTTACGCCATTATACTTCTAGCTGTGGGGATTTCTAAAGGCGTCTTTATTTATTTTCGGCCGACAATGCTTTTACTGCTGACACTGTTGGATGACTGCTGACACTGAATACTTATGAGTTTACACAAATGACCGTGTTATGACTGATTGCTGGTAACAGGACACACACACATATATATTATATGTGTATGGTTTTGTGTGTGTATATATATATATATATATATATATATATATATCAATTGTTATAAGTTTTTCTTGGAGCTCACAATAAAAATTGACTTTTAAAAAAGTTTATAATTCCCGTTCATGTATATAGGATGTACACAAAAAATACTTACATAAAGAATAAGAGGATATGACGATATCTGTGGCCAAGATTAATAAAGGCTGTTCACAATAAAATGAGCACTTTTGAAATCAACCATACAAAATTGTCACTGGTCCTGCCTGCATATATTTCAAAGGGTGAACTGAGTGGACCGGAGAACATAGCTCCGGTTCTGTTCTAGACAGGCAGTAGAGGCGAGGGTAACATCTCTGCCGGACCACAGGTTGATCTGAGCGCGAGAGACTCAAGACATTTTGGGAGGGCACTTAAGTCTCACAATTGCACCAGACTTACGGTTTCCGTCTAGTCATTTCAGGTGTTAGCTGGAGGTGTCTGCGTCCAGTATGTTTCAATCCTTCCCTGTCGGTCACTTAACGCAGGTTATTCCCATAAGGTAATACCGTGAGGGTGTGAAAACTGTATGGCTCCCTGTACGATAGACAGTGTGATGTCTGGTAAGATTAATATCATAGTTCATTGTGTAAGGGCCATCATTCCCTCTAACCCTTGAGGTATATATTCAAGGGCCCAATAAATAAATGCAAGAGAAGGACAGTAATGATTTCCTCTTCAATCAACTTGCATGACGTACATAAGTAAGAGCGAAAGTTGACGACGGGTTTCGAATCAGCCAAGACCCCAAAGACCATCTGCACTTTCAGTCCAACTAACACGCTTTGGAATGCGTGAGATGAACTCCCTGGAACATGGGAGTATGAGTACAGCAGCGCAAACATGCCATTCCAGGGAGATCGTAAATATTCATGGCCTCGCAGGCGCGATGGGGACGCGGAGCGTCGCGGCCGAACAGCTGTCAAGACGCGGAGGGCCCAGACGCCGGGTAGTCTCCTCAGCGCGGGGAACATTTGGCAAACAACACCGGTAGGGCCCGGAAAATGTTCCGGGGGTGGTGTAGGGGGTGCAACTCTGCCGCACTTTGCGTCCTCTGCGATTGTTCTCATCCATCACTCAAGGGCAGCACCGGGGTCTTGCCCGCAACTTCGGACCCGGCCTGCATGTTATTAATCACCTCACCAAACAAACCTCCCCCCGAAGCTGTCTGTTCGCCGGCGCGTGGCTCGCAGTGCGATAAACTCTGAGAAGAATACTCTTTTGTTGGAAACACGTCGTGTAAACAGGAAAGCAGAATTAATTATTCAAAAACGTACTGTTTTCCTCTGTAGCATGTCATACAGGAACAACAATGAATTTCGGGTAATATCATCCAGGGTTCGTTCTGCGAATACCAGTTTACGCAATATTTTGGAGCAGATAAATCATCTTAAATGAGAACACGCAGTATTTATAACTTATATGTTAATTAAACAAAGATAATGATATTAATCATTTCAATGGTACCCATGTATTTTCTCCTTTGCATAAGGCACTTTACATGCTTAAAAGGTACTCTTGTGACATTAGCGTATCAGTGAGGAACAGCAATGAATTTAGAATAAATAAGTTTAGGGTTAGTTTTGAGAATACCAGTTAGAACTAAAATTCTGGTTGGAAAAATATGCTAAGAAATTAGTCCAAGCAAATTAACACAATTTTTGTTTCAGAAAACAATAACTATATCAATTATATCAAAGGTAGCCACATCTTTCTCTCCCTTGTACAATACAATTTAACTGTCTACTGTAAAGTACCTTCCAAAGGTAAACATTTATAAAGTTTACAATTTAAAAACCTACTTTTATCATATATATGATGAAAATTTTTGTATCAAAATTTTAACGCACCTATACTCATAGTTTTCATATATGATCGATAAAATACACTGTCAGTATTTATGACACTGTAAGAAGAATCGTAATATCTTATTTTATAAAATAAATTTTTTTAGTTATTTGATCTATAAAACACAGAGATAGCAGCTGACTATTGTGGTGTGTTGTCCTACCAGATGTCACAAATTTATGTTCATGCTCTTAGTGAGACACGCGCCTCATAAAACTACGTTCCTTCACTCCCGTTATGCCTGCCCACTTCGACAAAGGCGCGACAAGGAAAACAGTTTGTGCAGCGCGGGGCCTATAGCCAGCATAAAACGAACTTTTACATGAAAAATATGTATGTTGCTATTTATCCTCAGTTATTAAAATAACTTACTCGGAGACTTTACTTACTCAAATTATACACGCACGTGATGATCTGCAACGAGAAGCCTCCCCCAGTAGGCCTAAGTAATTGTGACAGCGAGGTGTAGCCCAGTAACCCCTGCTGCGGCGCGCACCCGAGGTCGACTGTTCACTGAGTGTAGGGGATAGTTTGATCCGCGCGCGCCAGACCGCGCTGCAGTCGCGGCGGTTGCATGGCCGGATGGTTAACCACGTGGCATGGAACTGTGGCGCCGGAAGTGACTGCTCACAAATAATTTGGAATTGTATAGAAGATTTCTGAAAGTTTCTTGGGCTCTGATTGACCGGACTCTCGTTGCTCCCTTCCTGGGAGAGGTAAAAGTTTTGTATATAAAGCCAGGAGTTTAGTCGTCTGTACAGAGATCAGCACTCCTGAACGTTCAGCTCACAGTTAAGTACACAAATAATGTCGTAACAGCAATAATATTTCTGGCCAGTGTGGCCTTGTCAGGATGGCGTCTTTTGCGTTATGGCAAGGTAGAAAAAACTTAGGAATTTCCGAATTCCAAGACAGACATTTTCTGTATGAACTATCGGCTGATTAAAGTTATCATCCATGTATTTAAAGACAGCCGAAAATTCTTAAAGTGTAATAAAATGGGAAAATTAGAGCCATTTGTGTCTTTGTTGGACTTTACTAAAATTTTGACTCTATTGTCAATGTCAGTATTGTGAGTACAGTACTATAGAGTACGCTTACATTAGGAGTCAGGAAATACTCACATTTATGACGTATCTAGCCAGTATTAAATAAAAATGTTTAAATATTCAGAAAATTGCCAAAAAAAATGCTAAACATGAAAATATAGCCATTTGGGCTTTTAAAAGGAGTTGAGAGCATGTTTTTCTATTTATTATGAAAGCAATATATCATCCAGGCATTTTTATCTTTAATATTTTATGATGATACCTTTAAACCTGGAGTAGGAGTACAGTGGACACATGGATTTGTGTTAAGTGATACAAGAGAGACATAAGATTTAACTTGGAATTGTTTCAAGCACTATTTGTATGTGTAATTCTAGCACAGTTTTTAATGGGTATTTGAATTTTATATTTGAAAGTGGTAACATTGTATAAATTTCTGAGCCCAGCTGATATTTAATCAGTGTCATTTTTTTTTTGGAAGACTGAGAGAATATGTAAATAATAAATTATGAATATTTTCTATAATCCTGTGTAATTTTTGAAAAGTTTATACAAATAAATCATACTTATTATGCCAAGGAAGTCATGTGTTTGTCTGTCTTTTTAACCAGAAATCTTTAAATAGATTAGATATTTTTCTTATCCTCTTGTGAATAAGAGGATAAGAGCCAAGACGCCCTTCCCAAGGGCAGTCTTGTGATGCCCTTGGGAAGGGCGACGCAAGACTGCCCTGCACTCTGTTTTTTTTTTTTTTTTTTTTTTTTTTTTTTTTTTTTTTTTTTTTTTTTTTTCGATCTCTGGTTGTCATTTCTGTGAAGTTGTAAAGACATGTGACTTGTTTTGCGTCTAAGAAAATAGTTAGGAAACATCAAATCTCTGGACTGTGGTTTGGGGTGTTATCCTTTGTTTTGTATGATACATTGTTTTTAATTTTAACAATGGCGACAGGGTGGGTACAGGAACTCTCCAATCCGGCTCTGGCGCAGTTGGTATCGGAGGATGGGGAGACCGTGGATGAGTCAGAAGGCATCGCCGAACTTAGGATAAGAATACGGGCCCTGGTGCGAGGTAGTAATGGAGAGGAGAACAGCGTGGCTGCTGCAGTGGGTGAGTCAAACCCAGTTCTTAAATCATTGAGACATGTTCCGTATGAACTGTCTGCTAAATTGCCTAGGTTAGAGGATTTGAAACTTGAGCCAGTAGAAATTTTGTTTTTAGTATTACAACCAATTATTTCCTTAAATTTTTGCTGTGGCATTTAAGGTACCGGATGTTTTACAACCAATTTTCTGTCAGGGTAGGGAGGAAAATTGGGGGATTGAGACATTAATAAAATCATGTGTTAACCAGGTTTCGAATGACGTATCAGTCATAAAAATGCGGATGCAATTAATAGATACGAAACAACTTGGCTTACATAGTATGCAAGAATTTGTGCAAGAAATAATGGGGTTAACAGTGGTTCTTAGTTACCCTTGCGAAGACGATTATTTTACTCAAATAATGTTTCACAATTTTCTTCCCAAAAAACAGCCGATTTTTTTTTTTTTTTTTTTTTTGCATTTTCTGAAAAACCAACTACATTAAAACAGCTCTTATCGTTAGTAACTGAAGTAAAGAGGACCTTGACAGATTTTAATTCTGATTCCGGGAGTGAGCAGAAAATTGGGAGGAAGGAAGATGGAAAATAGGATATAAAAAAGTATTGCATTATTTGTGTAAAAAATGAATTAATTAGCTGAATAATGTTTTCATAGGAAAACTGTTTTTTTTTTCTGTGACCCACGAGGATACCGCCAGTAATGATCAAATACGAACTCGTACCTGGAATACTCAGACCGGTAATGGGAAAATGGTTGCCGAAGGGAAGACACAGGAAATTGTTTGTTATTTTTGCAAGCAAAGGGGAAATATGAAGGCTAAGTGCCCCCAGAGGGTATAGGCAGTTCAGAGTTCTTCAATAAATAGCTTGAGTTTTGAATGTAAATATGGGTTGTTGTACGTCCAGTTATTATTTCCGATCAAGTGATTGTAGCAGCTTTATTGGATTCAGGGGTCACTTGTTCTTTGATAAATCACAATTTTTGCACTTACCTTTTGAGAAATTTGTCCAAGCGGCTCACCAAATTCAGAAAAGAGAAGAAGTTGGGTTTTCTCTAGCAAATGGTGGTGTGATAAATTCTCGGGGTGTTGCTATTTTCAAAATCAAAATTGAAACTTTTCTTGGAAATATGAATTTAGAATTCTCCTCCAAGGTCTGAGTCATGAATTGCTGTTATGCATAAATTATCTGGGGAAAACAGAAGCATGTATTGATATTACCAAAAGATAACTATGTTTTGCTTTTTGTACAAATTAGCCAGTGCCAATTCTTTCAAAGAGATTTAATTGTCAAATTTTAAACGTTTGCCCTTCTGATTCGGGTCAGGATAATCAGTTAGCTCAGGCGCAGGAAGAGTTCGCGGATGTGATTACCACGAAATTAGGATATTATAATCGAAATCCTATTGTGTAGCGGGTAAAGGATGACGAGCCTGTTTCTTCTGTACCCTATCGAGTCTCTCCTCCAAAATTATAAATTTTTTTAAATATTATTTAATATTTGCAAAAGGAAATAATTGTAGAGCCATCAGTAAGTATGTATTCTAGTCCAGCTTTTTTGTTGCCAAGAAGGAATCAGGGACAGTATCGGGTAATATGAGATTACCGCAAAGTTAATAGAAAAAAATTATCCATTACCAACTATCAAATCGGTATTTCTGCATGTAGGACAAGCGAAGTACATTTCGGTGTTTGATTTGAATTCTGCATTCCTGCAGTGTGAACTGCATCCGGATTCTTGGGAAATGTTAGCCTTTGTAACACCTTGGGGGCAGTATCAGTGATGTAGGTTGTCCATGGGCGTAAATTGTGGACCACAAGCCATGTCAAGGGTTTTATATCAAGTTCTAGGAGAGTTTCAATATGACTTCCTGTTTACCTATGTAGATGACGCATGTGTCTACAGTAGCACATTCGAGGATTAAATAAAACATCTGAGGCTTTTCTTATCCGCCCTAAGGGGAGCTCATTTCACAGTAAACCCTGGTAAGGTGACCCGGGCATCCACTTAGGATTTGTTATCTCTGACGGGAAATTGATCATGGATCCGGAAAAGATTCGACCAATTGTAATCTTCCCTGTGACCAAGAACCTGGAGGGGGTTAGGAAATTTCTAGGGATGGTCGGATTTTATTCTAAGTTTATTCCCGATTTTCCTCGCATGTCTGAACCTTTGAATGCCTTAAAAAGCAAAGGAGTAGATTTTGTTTGGGGAGCTGACCAGGACCATGATTTTTGCCAGCTAAAGGAGAAATTGTCAATGCCCCCTGTTTTGCGGTTGCCTGAGTTTGGCCAACCTTTTGTTTTGTAAGCTGATGCTAATTCAAAGGCATTAGGAGCAGTACTTTACAAATGGGATAGTGATAAACTTGTTCCCATTGCATATGCTAGTAGACTTCTTACTGTTGCTGAGCAGAAATTCTCGGCATACAAGAAGGAAGTACTCGTGGCCATTTTTTGCATGGAAAAATTTCCCGACTATCTTGAAACTTTTAACTAGTTTTAACTACATACTGATAACCAAGCATTTGTGTGGTATCTGGCGACAAATATACCCACAGGCAGGTTGGCAAGATGGTTAGTGTATTTGACTCGTTTCCACTTTCATGTCAAACGCATCAAAGGAGTGGACAATGGAGTAGCCGATGCCTTGTCCAGGATGTTTGATGCGGAAGAATTTTGTGTAGACACTCCAGATGAGGTAGAAATGGTTCAAGAGGTGATGAGTTAGGACATTCCGGATGAGGTAATTTTGGTGCAGGAAATGAACACTGAGATTCTAGACAGACATATTTCGGAAATTGAAAAAAATGATGCTTTAACTTTAATATAGATTCAGTAAAAGTAATTACTGATCCCAATGTTGATCAATTCCATGTTTATGAATGATTTTCCCCGAGCTTACCTTAAACTCCAGCATCATCAGGGAATTGACCCTGAATGTGTCGGCAACAAAGCAGACATTGAGGCTGGAAAGGGAGGACCCTATGAGGTTAGGAATTGCCTTATTGGTTATTTTGATCCTAAGACTCGTGCATTTAAATTTTTTGTTCCTCTAGTGTTGCGTGGACCACTGTTCCACTACCATCACAACACTTATTTTGGTACCCATTTAGGTCAAGATAAGACAGTTGGCCAGATTAGTGACATGTTCTTTTGGCCAGGGTTAGTGAAGAAGATGAGCAGCTTGGTAAACAATGTGAGGATTGCTAAAGGGCTAAACCTCGAAACACTAAAATAATAAGACCTTATAGTGCCACTGTAGCTCAGTACCCCTGGAACTGTCTTATTCTTAATGTTTTTGGACCTTAACCTAGAACTAAATCTGAATTTTGTTATATTTTTGTTGCAGTCGACAAATTCAGTAAATTTGTATTCCTTTTCCCCTTAAGAACATTGAAATCCGTAGAAATTCGTAAGTTGCTTAGTCAACGACTGTTCCCTATCTTCGGGTCACCCGTGCAACTGGTGACTGATAACGCCACCTACTATGTTACCACTGAAATGAAAAACCTAGCATTTTCATGGGGAATTTAATAAGTATAAACTACTCCTTACAATCCACAGGTCAAACTGGTAGGATGGTACAACCGGAGTTTGAAAGTCTCCTTAAGTGCATTCCAAGCCAGTAACCATGAGGACTGGCACCAAGTTTTGTATCAGATTTCATTGACATTTAATGATATCATAAGTAGTGCAACGAAGAAGGTGCCATCAGTATTTTTCGGGAGAAAGTTGTTTTATCCATTGATAAATAAATTCCTGGGGACTTCAAGAGTTTTATTGGGAAAACATTGATTTTAAAGACCTTAAGGAAGTTTGGGAGGTGGTTTCTAAATATTTAAAGAAATATCACTTTCAGTTATCTTCTAGGAAAGATTATCAAAGCGCACTGTATCCCTTAAAGTAGGGGATCAGCTGTATCTTGAGACACATCTTTTGAGCAATAAGGCAGGTCAGTTTAGCTCAAAGTTAACTCCAAAGATTTCCAGTCCGTTCAGAATTTGTAGGTTTCTTACTCCTGTAATTTTGTTGTTAGAGGATATTAGTAGTCCCGGGAGCTTTATTAAGTCTCATATATCACAGGTTAAAGTAAGCACCTCTTTGTAGAGGAACAAGATTTCCTAACACCACCAATTTGGGATTGATAGGGTTTAGGTTAAGGTTAGAGTTTTCGGTTGTTCTGGAATTTGTAATCATTCTTGTTATTCATCATATACGTGCATGTATTTTAGTAGTAAGAGTAATTTGGTAAGAACCTTCAGGAATGGTGTTCTCTCAAAGGTTCATGCTAATTTCATTAGTGTTTTCATCATCATTTAGAGTGTAAGGTGTAAGTCATGATCATTTTATCATCGTGTTTCACCAGCATTTAAGAATTATGAGGGTATTTAATTATATTATTCGTGTTATGCAGAGACTTCCTGTCGATTGATAAGAAAATAAGGAAAACCAAGAGTGTAAGGTTTTATTACTAATCCACCACACTGCCCCCCTTTTTTTTTTAGAAGTTATGGGGAGAGAAAATGTGGATTGTTTTGTACTTTGATGCTCGCTTTTGTCTTTTGTGTCTGTTCTAGTATGGTCTGGACAGTGGAGCTGGAGGCTACAAGGGTGAAGATTCCATCCTCCTGGTACTTCTTCCTGATATTGGTGGACCGGGGCCTGCAGCGAATCCTGGCCAAATTCAATAGAGTTCCGATATTTTCTCAGGATCCTTCACTGGCAGCATCGCTTGGGCGGGCAGGATTGAGGCACACCTCTTATAAAACTACGTTCCTCCACTCCTGTTATGCCTGCCTGCTTCGACACCAGCGCGACAAGGAAGACAATGTGTGCAGCATAGAACGTACTTAAAGATAAAAAATGTGTGTTGCTATCTATCCACAATTATTAAAATAACTTTCTTAGAGACTTTACTTACTCAAATTATACACGCACATGATGATCTGCAATGAAAAGCCTCCCCCAGCAGGCCTACGTAAGTGTGACAGCAAGGTGTAACCCAGCAATCAGACATAGCTTCCTGCTGTGGCGTGCACCCGAGGTCGACTGATCGCTGAGTGTAGGGGATAGTTGGATCCGCGCGCGCCAGACCGCGCTGCAGTCGCGGCGGTTGCTTAGCCGGGTGGTTAACCACGTGGCATGGAACTGTGGCGCAGGAAGTGGCTGTTTACTAGTAATTTGGAATCGTATAGAAGCTTTCCGGGAGTTTCTTGGGCTCTGATTGACCGGACTCTCATTGCTCCCTTCCTGGGAGAGGTAAAAGTTTTGTATATAAAGCCAGGAGTTTGGTCGTCTGGACAGAGACCAGCACTCCTAAACGTTCAGCTCACAGTTAAGTACAGAAATTATGTCGTAAAAGCAATAATATTTCTGGCCCGTCTGGCCATTGTCAGGATGACGTCTTTTGCATCATGGCAGGAAGAAAAAATTTGGAATTTGCGAATTCCAAGACAGAAAATTTCTGTACAAACTATCGGCTGATTGAAGTTGTCATCGATGTATTTAAAGACAGCCGAAAGTTCTTAAAATGTAATAAAATGGGAAATTTAAAGTCATTGGTGTCTTTATTGGACTTTACTAAAGTATTGACTCTGTTGTCAATGTCAGTATTGCGAGTGCGGTACTAAGGATTACGCTTACATTACGAGTCAGGAAATACTCCAGTTTTGACTTTGTATCCAGCCAGTATTAAACAAAAATGTTTAAGTATTCAGAAAACTTACAAAAAATGCTAAACATGAAAATATAGCCATGTGGGCTTTTAAAAGGAGATGAGAACATGTTTTTATACTTATTATAAAAGTGACATATCATTCAGGCAGTTTTATCTTTAATATTTTATGATGATACCCTTTAAACCTGGAGTAGGAGTACAGTAGACACATGGACTTGTGTTAAGTGACACAAGAGAGACATAAGATTTAACTTGGAATTGTTTCAAGCACCACTTGTATGGGGAATTCTAGTAAAGTTTTTATTGGGCATTTGTATTTTATATTTAAAAATGGTACCATTGTATAAATTTTTGAGCCCAGGTAATATATAATCATTGTCAATTTTTTTTTTTTTTTAAGTTTGGGAATATAGATAAATTATAAATTATAAATATTTTCCATAGTCCTGTGTAAACTTTTAAACATTTATGCAAATAAATCATACATTTTATGCCAAGGAAGTCATGTGTTTGTCTGTCTTTTTAACTAGAAATCTTTAAATAGATTAGATCTTTTTCTTATCCTCTTGTGGATTGGTTCTTGAAGGGCTGTGTATAAGTCTGGCTTGCCACGCCCTTGGGAAGAGCGTCGCATTAGTAAATCAAGAACATAGAAACTATTAATGACACATGCTACAAGGTAAACATTGGGTGTATACGAGAGCGTGTAGTCTATGTGCTGTAGTCAGTATCATTTGCAGCCAGAAGCGGCAGCACTGAAGTTGTAAAGGAAATTGTGTATGTGACAATATTTCCTTTCCACCAACATTAAGTGGATGTTATAAAGTGTTAGTGCCAATGTATAAACATGATTTAGGTGCAAAGATGTTGGAAGTATGAATTCGATTATTCTCCGCCGTGTGAAAATGATACGATTGCCCGCAAGTTTAAAAGGGATGAATCTTGGAGTGGTTTGAAGAAAGACCAGTACAGCAGGAAGTGAACGACATCGGACTAAGGAAGCGTAGGGAGCTGTGTTGCACGCATTCACAGGTTCCCCCGAGATGTCGAAGTCCGTGTAGCAAGCTGCACATGAGTAAGACGTCAGTAAAGGTGTCCGTCTTCTTTTAAAGCAAGTTAATTGAAGACCCTGCATTCGCACATTACTTCACGATACAAATGAAACGGACCTAGACAGGCGTGTCGAATATCGAGAGTAGGTTGTAAACATGTTGTTATAGTCTTATTTAAGATTAAGGATGGAGGTGTGAAGGAAGGGAATAAAACGTAGTAGAAGTAAAAGAGAAGACTAATTAATTAAGGCTCGGCCAGGGCCATTTACTTTAACATTAATGACTATTGCAATTAAACGTGGATAATATAGGATCAGGCCCATTGGAGAGGAGGGATAAAGGTTTCAAGGCTAAGTCAAAGATATAGAAGTTGAAACATGATACAAGGGACTCGCCATGTCTCATACCTGAACAAGCTGCTGCCATCTTCGCCTGGCCTCGCTGCCGTGCTGTCTGCCTTCAAGTCGCCTACTGTGTCTTCTCAGGCCCTCGTAGCTCCGTCCACACTCCTCACCCCACCACATGTGTTTGTTGTCGTAATAGATTCTGATTGGTCCAAGCAGGGCTCTGTGGGTGGAGTCTTGTCGATGGGATGTTATGGATACCGGAGAAACTACCGACTTAGCTGGACCCACATATTGTATTATATTCGGCGCATTTCTTTGACCATTTACAGGTTGCACTTTTGGTAGAATGTTTGGATTTAATGATTTCCAAACTAACTGTGTCCTCGTTATTGTCGCTTCGTGTAGGCGAAACCTTGTGAAACGGGTGCACGGTGGGGCTTTCATAACAATGTACAACGGAAAGTAAGAGTTTACTGACGTAACTTTTTTAGTGTGATGAGGCAATGTTTAAATTGAGGATACTTTCAATCGCCACAACTGCAGGTACTGGGCCCATGAAAATCCCTATATTGCTGTAGATCAAGCAGTTCATCTTCCTGGCTGAACAGTGTGACGCAGTATCTGCCAGAGTACTTGTAAGGCTATTCTTTAACAGAACGGCGACAGGTTAAAGTTAAAGTACCATGTTGCAGGATAACATCGAGCCAGCTGTTAATTAACTATACTCAGATGACGATTCCGTGTACCAGCAGGACGGTGCGCCGTCACATTACCATTGGAACCTACAGTAGCTCCTGGATTAAACATTTGTTGGAAGGTGGACCGTGGATAGGCTCCGAGTAACTCCGAGTAACACTGTTTACGCCACAAAGCCATGACACTGGATCGCATAAAATACGTGATTGTGACTGCCTGTGAATTCACTTCCAGGGAAATCGTAGTTACTGTTTGTCATTCTGTTCTACAACACTGAATCCTATGGCTTAAATCTGATTGCAGACATTCTGAACATTTGTAACTTCGCCCACAACCTAATGTTGTCATGGCGCCAAATACAAGTAGTCCCATCAGTTTATCTTTAATAGCCTCTCTGTTAATAACGTTGAAAAAGCATCACAGTTATTTTGGAACGTCCGGCTTTTATAGGGTTATATATTGCTCGACAAGAAATCGGCTTCTAGAAATTTTACAATAAATTTCCCTAGTTTATAACAGCGTTTGTGTAGCTTAGTTAATCTGTAATTTAAATTTTAATTGCATAAATTTCTTCTGGACATCCCTTTCTATCTTAAAGTCCAGAAAACAAAAATAATCTGTTTTGAAATTCCCCTGCATGGATGTTTAAATACACCTGGTCAACGACGAAATTAGAATTAAGTCTGCTCATTATTGTTCCTTGAATAGTTTTTTTTGAGGAATGGCGTATATAGTTGACACAAGTTGTAAAGTACCCTGCCCTAACACTGAACTATGTTTAACCAAAAACTGCCAAAATCACGTTAGGTGAACTGATGTTTAGCATTCTTCTTGTGAGAACACAAGATTTTACATTCCAGCGCACTTATTATGATCTAGTTTTAATGTAAATACGTCGCTAGCCATTCAGTAACAACAAGGATGCACCCAAAGGTTCCCACATTTCGGGGAATTTTTACACCAGGTAGGACCATGATATGATTAGTTGTTCCGAGTACCCCAACAAGTGAACCAATAGCGACACTGATAAGCGGCATATTAGTAGAGATCGCGGAGACACTGAGTCGCCGATATTTTATCCAGACGGAGTGATCACACTGCATCGAAACACACCACAACCATACTAACAGATTTCTACCTTTGACCACGGGATAATCGTGGCAAATAGGGATTGCGAATTACTCTACCGTGAAATCGGTTCTGGCGTTATCGGAATAAATGCAATCACGATGAAGCGGATATGAGACCAGTGGGTCGAGAAGGGACGGAGTGAGCTACCTAAAGGAATCCAGCCGTCTCATCGCACCAACGAGTGCGAGGACAGACATCTGGTAAACATGGCAATTATGTACCACGCAGCCTCATCAAACACCCACACTCAGGAGTTCAGGCATGTGGCACATCAATCTGTGTCGGCACGAATGGTGCATCGCCGTCTGCAGCATCAGAACATAATCTCCAAACGTCCATTATTGCGGCTGCTCCTGTCTGGTCGCCATAAGCGACTGCGGAAGTAGTATGATTATTACGACTTTGGCACATCGGCATCTGTCATCGGATTTGGATGCGCCCGGCCGCCATCTTTTTCCCCTTTTTTTACCCTCAAAATCAACCACTATTCACTAAAAATTTCCCTTTCCTTGAAATTTTCCTTTTTCCCCTAAAAATTGCCCTTTTTCCCAGAGCAGGCAAGAGGGATGAGTGACTCCAAGGTCAGGGATAAGCGACCCAGGTGCCAGGGATCAGTGACCCAGGGTCAGAAAATAGACAGGGATCAGTGTACCGGGTCGGGTGAGCAGGACCCTATGACATTTGACCTTTAACCCAAAAATCCAAAACATTCAAAAAATTCCAAAAAATCACAAAAATCGCAACAAAATTAATATTAAGAATTAATTATTAAAAGTTATTAAAAATGATTAAAAATTATTTGAAAGCCTATAATTTTTTTTATTACATTTCCCAACACTATTAGTTACTTTCGTTCTATCCCCAGCAGACGACTGACTCCCTCGCACCCACTCTCCTCACCTATACTCACTCCGTCATCTTGATTTTTTCATTCATTTGTTTACATGCTATTAGAGATTGACTCTCGCATTCGCTCGACTGCCATCTTTGTTTATATATTATGGAGGTTGCCATATTTGTTTTTTTCGTTTGTCATTTGTTTATATAGTAATGAAGGCCATCATCTTTTCGTATATGTTACTGAAGGTGGCCTTATTTGTTTTTTCGTTCATTTGTTTATATGTTACTGAAGGCCACCAATTTGTATATATGTTACTGGGGGTGGCCATATTTGTTTTTTCGTACACCATTTGTTTATATATGTTACTGGAAGCTGCCATGATGGGAGGCAGCCATCTTGCTAGGTGCAGTCCTTCATGCTTTTAATTATCAATATGTTTTATAGTTTGTGTCTCACATTCAATCGACAACCATGTTATATATAATATGTTTACATCACTTGTGTACTACCAGCTGACAGCCATATTTGTTTATGTGTTTAATGTATGGGTTGCAATGTCGACAACCGCCAATGTTTTTCGTTGGCTAATTACTGTTTAGGCAACAAACCTCCACCACCTTTATTCCATCAAATACTTACTTTAGTTCGACTCCCTCCATGTTAACTTATATTTCTTCAACACATATATAGCATCTATTATGTCACCTGATATAGGCCTGTTCCGAATGGTGGCATTGACCATTCCTGCAAAGTACTTAAAATGTCATATTTATTATTTTTATTATTATATATAAAGTGAGGAGGTTTTTGTTTGAAATAAAACACAGCACATCTTCATTACATAGAATTTACTGTACAAATATTAAAATATACACGTTTATTAATCTTATTCAACATTCGCCACTCGATGCCTGTTTCTGCAACCCAGGAACTGTAGTAGGCAGGGAAACCTCACCACTTGAAGCTGACAGTGCTCGAAGACGACTAAACAGTTATGGTGTGCAAACAGTCAGCTCCTCTCATGACAGTATTTTGGCAGTCCTGTCTCGGCAATTGTACGATACAAGCCGGTCTTGAAGTATCAGGCAAAGTGTGTACATGTTGCAGGAATATTTCCATGTGTAGTGAATTCGATACTGCAGTCGATCACATTGGAGGTAATATGCTCGTCCTGTTGACTCACATCGAATCCCATGAGCGGGGCAAAACTCTTGATCATATCAGGGGTAAATATCGAAGATTGGGTGTGTCCATAATATGCAGTTTGGAATTGAGCATACAATTGATATGCAAGCAGGTACTGTCCATTTACAAAGTCCGTGTTCATGTCTATGTACGGGTAGCTTTCGCTATTCAAAAATATTGTGACATTTTCTATTTGGCATGTGCTGAACTGCGAACGGCTCACTCTTACATTGTGCTGTCTTCTGGTCTGTAGCCCAACAACGATGTATCGTGGTTCCTCAGAAGCAAAGTTAGTCTTCACCATCCTGTTAATACGCTGGCTTGGTGGCAATCCAGGGTATGTCTCCAGACTCCACGACCTGAAGGACACATCGATGTTTTTACTATCTTCCATGTTCTGTTACATGTATAGGCATTCTGCAAATCTCAACTACACATGAGGTAGCATACATTAGATAGACTATAGGCTTACGTCCTCTGCATCCAGGTTTTCCCCTGTGCCCACTATGGTATCCAAATGTGTATTGGTTTGCATTATCACCAGCTCCTAATTCGAATTGAAGATAACTCGTTTGTAGTCTTCGGCAAATCCCAGTAGCATGGAGAGTGGAACACATACTTTAACCTTCCTTCGGCATAAATGGGAAAACTGTAACCATCTTCGATTCCCCAGCCTGCCATCTTGGCTGCAGGCAGCTCATTTGGCATGAGTGCAAGGTAATTTTTTATCTTAAGGTTATGCCCGCATCTCGCTACTGGTCCACCCAGGCACCATTGAGAAAGTAGGCGATGCGATCGATCAGGTGAAGAATTCCATTGCTCATTATTTTCGTCGATGCTGGATTGGACCCATCTTCTTTCATCAGAGTCGCCCTGATTAGCAGGAAAGACTGGTAAGGAAGAGTGCAGATATCTTGGTGTTGGACTGATATCCGAACTTCCGATGGTATTGTATATGGTAGCATTAGGAACAGCTGGTACGCATGAAGTTCCACCTTCATTATGCTGTCTTCGAAAATGGTAGCCTCTTTGTAGTTTAGAAAATCTTCCATGGCGATCGACCTTGTAGCCGACACTGCAGAGGATAATCTCGTTATCACGTGTTAACTCCTTGGAAACCTGTGATGTACTGATCGTAGGTGTTTCACGACATGTTCTTTTATAGCTTCTGGTCGGCGTAAATCTTATACCCATCTTCTCAAATGCAGGTGTAGGATGATTTCTTCGTTTCGAAAGTTCATCAAATCTCAGCGCTGGTCGACGACTGTCACGATCCCCTAAGGCGCTCTCTTCGCGACGACCAGAACATAAATTATGCTTTGCGGTGCCATCACCAGCATATAACCTGGAGGGACCACAGGCGAAAATTCGTGCAGCATATTGTTCAGCCTGATGTTGAGGTATGTGCCGCTCGCCAAATTGCAAGTTATTCCTAACACATTCACTGGCAAAATATTTACAGGCCGTGACAACACATGTGTTTGACTAGCCTCATAGATGCATGGCTTGAATCCCAGCATCTGTCTGATAGTATCCAGTTTCATAAAGTACATATCTTCGTTGCATATTTCACACTCTTCAGAGTATTGTGATTCCCGCATGGTTCGAATTCAATGTCGGGAGGTAACGAATCTTCATTGTACCTTGCAATGTCGTCTATTTCATAAGAGCCAACAGTCGCATTGTAAGTTTGAAAATCGACAAGGCCAATGCTCCATTCCCCCTCCGAGTCAAGTGGCGGAAAATGTACACAGCTCGGAGCTACGACCCGTCATGGTAAGCATTATCGACGTGACTGTTGGTTTCTTTGTGGTGTATAGCCTTTTTTATACAATTACTTGTACGAGTGAACAAGGAAGTGAAGGTACAAATGTCCGTAGTTCCATGTGTTAGACAGTTTCTCAGTTTCGTAAGTTTACAATTTTTCAAATTCTTGCGCAATTCAGAATGAGAACACAAATTCCCAAAACTATCATAATAGTCTGCATGTTTACCCTTTTTTTTACGTAAACTATCCAGTGTGTGCAGGTCCCTGCTGTAGTATCCAGATAATTATGGTGCATTCTTCTCTCTTGGGTATAGCAGGCTAACCATCTCTCATAAACACTCCGCAAAAATGAGGTATTTTCAATTTACGTGCAAACAGTTCCAAATTGACATTCGTGAGTGCTCGTTTCGGTAGAGATTTCATTATTGTTTCTTCCTGCTGCGTCGCTTTTGTACACTTCTGCCTCCTACTGGGTATGGTCTTAGGTGGAAGGCTAGCCCGTTTTTTTTTTTTTAACCCATGGTGATAGCTTCCATACTTGCATTGTGTCTTTGTACCTCGGTCAACTGCTTCTGTTCTTTCGATACTGTGTTAATGGCTCGGACAATAGCACTCGTGCCTCCGAGGGCCGCGAGTACAGGCAAAAGCAATGGAAAAAATCTGCTGGTAGATATTTTCTTAGACTTGTCAGCTTTTCTTATTTTTGTGTGACTGCTTTTCTTTTCACTTGTGCCTTTCTTTTGCACTTATCGCCCATGCCCATTTTCACTTTGGTATTTAGCAGGTTGGAAACATCCCACTCTGCTATTTTTTCGCCGAGACCAGAATTAGTTAATTTTCTTATTTCATCCACGTTCTGTGCAAGTATCTCGTCTGCCCGATGTCTGACTTGCAGAGCCTTGTGCTCGTAATAGGCAATGTCGTGTTGCTTGCATGCCTCATCCAGAGCATTTATGCCTGTCTCGTTGCGTGACAGAGTTTTAGCTAGCTTGGTTCCTGGCCTGCAGAACCTGTATCCAGGAACATGCAGCTCGAACGGTAGATTGTTGATGGCCATATTAATGACCCTGGTTCCAGCTATGGTCTTAGCTCTTCGAGACATTATGGTGAACTGAGCGAGAAAAGTATAAATACCACCATTTTATACATTTTTATTTCAGTATCATTCTAGATTCGGATCAGTAAGGACATATCACATATTCCAATATGAAATTTTAGTGCGATTTCTACCAGAGAGAGTGTACTCGGCGTGATAACTTGAAAAGGCACTCTAAAGTGTGTTTAATGTCATCACGAGGCTTGTATATGTTACCTCCTCCTCCTCCCCCTCCTCCTCATCTTACTCCTCCTAACCCCCCTTCTCCCGCTCCAATATATGATATAAACCAAGCAGATTAAAACATTATAAAGATAATTAAACAAGATGTTTCTCTATCCATAGGCATTCATGCTGAAAATGAAGCTATCTCCCACAAATCGTTGTATGGAAGCCTATTTCCGAATACAGGGAGATGCATCATCGTGGGACCATCAAGTTGCGGTAAGATGTGTGTCCTACTGAGCCTGCTGAAAGAAGAATGTGTACATTAATTTGAAATTGCTCCAGCAATCGAAATACCTGTGATTGGCAGTATTACTACAGGCTTTGGAAGGTATGCGTTTTTCTTGTACAGTGATAATGAAGCCATCGTACCTCTGAACGAAGCCCTGGGAAACTCGATATTTGTCTTTGATGACATTACCTGTGAGAAACAAACTTGTATTCAAGAATACTTCAGCATGGGACGGCATGCGTGCATGGACTGATTGTACCTCCTTCAGACTTTTTCGCACATACGCCAATGTTGGTGTTGTTTCGCATGGACGACACCAATTTACATCACGTTTACAACGATCATGTAAATACGGACATGACGCTATCAGATTTCAAACATGTGTGTACTTTGTGCTAGAAAGACAAATGCGGATTTTTGACGATCGTAAAGGACTATCCCCTATATAATGTGCGGTACATGTGAGGGTTCGATCAGTTCATCGACGACCGTCGAGAATGAGTTACAGCATATCGAAATTCGGGCAGAGTAGCCTCAAGATACGCCATCATAAAGACAACGATGGCGGTTGTCTTGTACCAGGAGATGATGGAACTTGTGATGCGGGTAGACAAAAAATTTGAAACTTTGGTGAACCCAAACGATCTGGAGATTCTGCTACTAAATGTTTCGGTCTCGAAACTGTTAATGGCATCATTTGGGAACTGTGTAGAATGTTGGTTGAACAAAACGCATTCTTTCGAAACTACCTGTCCGAGCTCGGAGCAAAGATGGAGCATGTGAAGGTGGAGATCGTTCGCGATATGGTGCCCATGGACGAGCATGTGTCGAGTGTTCAGAGGCAAATTATCGAAAGATTGAATGTAGCATCTGCACAAAATGAAGAGAATCTGACAAATCTGAAAGGATATATGACACATATGTTCGATACCTCGATTTCAAACATCGCCACGAAAACAGATATTCAAAATGACAGCGAAAAGCTGAGCAAGATCGAAAGTATGTCGGTGGAGACTCACGACTAAACCTATAAAAGAGAGTGACAGGGAGAATTTTTATGCAGTATGATGTCAGATGTTTCTTGTGAACTACATTGGGTGATTCAGTCTGTCAGCTCATGTATAAATGAATAAGTTTATATGCCCTTTACACATTGTCTCTATGTACTCAGGGAGAGCTATTGAGCATCCATAGCTGTAAGGTCAGAAATCGACAATACCGCTAAGCCTTTGAAGAAGCAAAAGCTTTTTGAAGTACAGTCAGATCAGGACGATGGATCGGATGCGAATTTGCCACACAAGAAGAAAGTAGGGAAGAGAGCCCTGAAATCTAATGCTTTGGCATCTGTGGTAACTACGATCATACACATCTCATAATAATGATATGATGTACAGAATATACAAGCATAATGATAAATGGTTCCTTGGTGCTGATGAAATAGAGATCCTACCAGGTGGGAGTATCCGAGTTGGCAATTACGCGGTACATGGAACCCCCAGACTATACAAACTTATATTTCGCAAGGAGCCCAGGGACTTTACAGAATCCAACTTCCTGGAGTACAAGCCTTTGCTCTAACTCAAGGATGCACTTTACCAAGTCACATGATCCAGAGACTGGTGTTTATAAGGATGAAGATCACAAAATATCGAAATTCTCGCAGACCTCTTCATCAGCCTAGCACTGAAAAGTGTTGAAGGTCTGAAGAAGATGGACGGGAGCAAGAACATTGATTACGTGTTTTGGGATAATCCGAACGAATTGGTCGATTGTTTTGCAAAGTGTTGGAAAGTATTCCCACACCAATGAGATAGTTTGAAACATAGAAGAACTTAAGGAGGCGGGCTACATACAATGAATATATTGGGTATCGCCAATGAAATGTTTGCAGCTGCCAGGTGCAACTACCACCATTGCAAGGTCACAACATGTGGGATGAACAATCTGTTTCAAGCCAACCTCGTTGACATTATACCGTATGCTCAAGTCAACAAAGGCTACAAATACATGTTGACAGTCATTGATGCCTATACCAAATTCGCCTGGACCAGGCTGGTCGAAGAATGCATGTGACGTCACAGGGGCAATCGCAGATGTTTTGAACGAAGGACACTTCCCGACCTATTTGCAAACCGACCAGGGAAAGAAATTCTGCAATGCAAATTTCAAGTCCCTGATGAAGAAACATAACATAAATCATTAATCCACATACAGTAATCTCAAAGCATCAATTGTTGAGAGGTTCAACAGGACTCTGAAGGGCAAGATGTGGAGGCATTTCGCAGCAAATGGTAGCTACAAGTGGCTTGAGCTACTAGCGAATCTTGTCCACTAGTATAATTCTACAGTCCACTCGACCACTCTCATGAAGCCCAAAGATGTCAAGGACGACTCCCTGGTACGGACTGTGTATGCTATTCCGAAGAGGAAGGATCCACGCAAGCCTATAGCTAAGATCGGTGGCCTGATGATGCACATCTCCAAACAGAAAGGTATCTTCGAGAAAGGGTTTACATCAAATTGGAGCCCCGAACCGTTCCGTATGCGAAGTATGCGTAGCTACCATATGCTCCAAGGACCTACTACCTCGAAGATCTGAACAATGCACCCATTTATGGCAGATTCAAGGCCGAGGAGATCCCGCCGACGAAGTTTCCAGATGTGTATTTGGAGGAAAAGGTGCTGAAATGGCATAATGGAAAGGCCTACTTCAAGTGGTTGTGTTTCCCTGCCTGCTACAATTCCTGGGTCGCCGATGCGGACATTGGGCGGTAAACGTCGAAGGATTTTTTATTTATTAAATATTTTATAATGTGTACAGTCAATTTTATGTAGTAAAAGATATGCTGTGTTTTAATTCGAAAAACCTCCCCTGCTTTATATATAAGAAATAAAAAAATTAATCATTTTAATTACTTTGCAGGAATGGTCAATGTCGCCATTTGGTACAGGCTTAAATCAGGTGGCATAATTGATACTATGTATGTGTGTTGAAAAATATTATCTAACATGGAGGGAGTCGAACTAAAATGAGTAATTTATGAAACAAGTGTGACTAATTAGCCAATGAAAACATTGGCGGGTGTCGAAATTGCAACCAATACTTTAAACACATAAACAAATATGGCTGTCACCTGGTAGTATATAGGTGATATAATCATATAATATGTAATATGGTTGTCACACGAATGTGAGGCAAATTATAAAACAAATGCCAATAAGAAAACTTGGAGGACTATACCTAGCAAGATGGCAGCCTCCAGTAACATATATAAACAAATGATGTAAGAAAGACAAATATGGCCACCTTCAGTAACGTATACACAAATATAGCTGCCTCCCATAACAAAACCAAAAGTACGAACGAAGAAACAAATATGGCCGCCTCCAGTAACATATACACAAAAATGGTGGCCTTCAGTAACATGTAAAAAAATGACGAACGAAAAAACAAATATGACAGCCTCCAGTAACATATAAACAAATATGGCAGTCAAGCGAAGGTGAGAGTTAATCTCCAATAGCATGTAAACAAATGACGAATGAAAAATCAAGAGGGTGTAGTGAGCATTGGTGAGGGAAGGGGGTGCGAGGGAGTCAGTAATCTGATGGAAATGGAACGAAATTGACTAATAGTGCTGGGAAATTTCAGTTTTTAGAAAAATTTTATACGTTTTGAAATCATTTTTTAAAATGGTTTTTAATGATTAATTCTTAGTAATAATTTTTGCTATTTTTGTAATTTTTTTCGGAATTTTTTGAATGTTTTTGATTTTTTGGGTTAAAGGTCAGTTGTCATACGTCCTGCTCTTCTGACCCTGCGTCACTTCCTTTTTGACTCTGGGTCACTGATCCCTGGCACCTGGGTCGCTTATCCCTGAGCCTGGGGTCACTAATCCCTCTTGCCTGCTGCGGGAAAAACGGGAAAATTTTAAGGAAAAAGGGAAATATTTAGGGAAAAGGGGAAATTTTTAGGGTATTCTAGTCGATTTTGAGGGGAAAGTTGTAATTTTGAGGGGGGAAAGGGGGAAATATGGCGGATGGGTGACGTAACAATATGGCGGCCGGGCGCATCCAAATCCGATGCCAGATGTCGATGTGCCAAAGTCGGCATAATCATACTACTTGCGGCTGTAGTATTGCGTGGAACATCGGGCGTGGAGAGGCAAATTGCATGCCATCATCTTGTCCAACGAATCCCACTTCATCTTGCTGCACCAAGATGGTCGCATCCATGTTTAGCGGTACCATCGTGTGCGCCTGGCCGAGTCATGCATGCTGTACCATGACACCGCCCCAATGCCTGGAGTTATGGTATGCGGGTGTCATCAGATTATAGTCCCGCTCGCGCTAGTCCACTTCATTGCACTGAGAGAAAATCGAACAAAATATTTGTTTTTTCAGGGCCATATATAAATTTAGTTGTCCTAACAAAATATATTTTTGAGCAAACAAAATTTCAAAAGTAACAAAATTACTTTAGTTCGTCTAACAAAATATATGTTTGAATTAACAAAATCTCTGGGTTGGGCCAAAAAAAGTACACTGTCAACTAAATATTTTGTTGAATCAACTGTACATATTTGTTTGGCCGCTCATTTGACTGCCTTCGTCCGAAAATACAGCTCGAGAGTTTATTTGTATTTTTTGTGACAATGAGGATAGTAATCAGGTTTTTTTTAGTGCATCTACTGATGTTTAACAATCGTATAAACACATTAAAAAATAAACGCAACAAGAAACTGACAAGTAGCTATAAAACTTCAAATATTTGTTTGCACACGTTGCCCAATATTTGCAATATATGTAATTAAGGCTTTCCGGATTTATCAGTTGTCACATTAAATGAGATTGCTAAGGCGTAGCGCGCGGGCGCAGGTGGTAAAGGTTCAAACTCGGTCGAAATTGCAATTTTTTTTTTTTTTATTGGCCGAAACTGTTTAATGTACGTATAGTCAAACAAATCTTTAGTTGCACCAACCAAAACTTTCAGTTTGGGTCAACCAAATGAGAAGAGCAAAATAATTTGGTTTCGGCAACAAGATATTTCATTGCACCTATGCAAACGAATAATTTGGTTGCGCCAAACATATCTTGTTCGATTCAACAGAACGTTTTTCTCAGTGTGGTACGCTGGAAGGGCAACAGTTGAATCGCGGCGGTGAGGCCCTGCGCCAACAAGCAATGCGAGACAGTCTCGTTGCACGCGTCGTCCAATGGCTTCTACGTCATCACCGTGTCACGCTGCTGTCTTGGACTGCGCCTTCACTATACCTCCCGCCCACGTGTGCTCTATGGTCGGACGACTACTGGCCTGTCGCGTGATACTCGCGGCTGTGACGGATGAACTTTGGGCATTCGCCGAAGCAGTATGGGCGGAGATACCCCGTATGGACATCCAAAGTTTCTTCCTCTGTATGTTGCGTTGCGTATCAGCTGTTATTGCCGCCCGTGAAGGGACCACGCCTAGTATAGGCTATCCACAGTGAAATGAGTACTTTTGAAAGCCCTGCTAAAGATCTACTTGTATGCACATTGTGTATTCTTCCACATTATGTAAGATTAACATTGTCACGGGCCTTATCACTTTATTTGTGCGTCGGTTAAGTGAAATTGTGAAATTGTTAGAAAATAAAAATATATTTTACAAATCCACTCAATTTTACACTTAGAAGCATTCCTATAAACATAAAGTGAAAGAAATAATTTAACTTTTCAGAAATGGTTACCTAACACATTCTAATCGACGTTATGATACGGAACTATTTTCCCATCCATCGTTACCAACTTTACTGTGCGCATGTCACTCAGGGTGCCCGTTAAGATATATGCAAACAGATGCAGTGACTTTTTTCTATGGTTTATTTCGAAAGAGCTCACTTTATAGTGAAAAGCCTTCACTAATTTCCCCATTTTTGAACGTCATACCAAGCTGCAGCAGTGTCACGTGTGTATGATGGGTATTCTGCCCAATAAATCTAGCTGTAATAATTTCATGGCAAGCAGTCTAACGAACGTTTTATTCGCGTTCATTTAAATTATTATATTTATTGTAAAAAGGGAATTTTGTTTGAAAACTTAATCAATAAAATGTCCACATTGAACTTTGTTCGCGCGATTTTGACATTATGCTGGACAATCCTCGTGTTGAGATTGGAGACTTAATCACAGAGATTACTAAAATATTGTTAATGATTTCGGCAAATAAATAGAATTTTTTATATTCTCACGTTCATAAAATTTTTAATAATCGATTCATTACACGTAAATCCGTAACCTTAAATTTCGAAACACAATATGAAATCTTTAAAAACTAATAAATACATCATGGGCGCTCTACAACCTATTTTGTTTACATTTACAAATTGTTATGCATTTTTTTTAGTTATTCGTCAGTTTAAGTCACCTGTAGGTATTACTGAACATTGCATCACAGAGCTGTGTAATTTCTTAGATGAGATCTTGAACGAAGGCATCCGTTTGGGAACTTGAAACAATCCAGAAAGTTCTTCAAGTATGTGCATTGCTCTGAAATAACTCGCTCGTGATATGTTGTGAAATATTACACAAGTTCCGAGGTTCTCAGAGAAGCTCTGAATATTTGGAGTGCCACGCCAGAACTACGGCTGTCTGCTAGTGAATACGACAGGTTGTAATTTTAACCATTGCTTTTCGCCTCACCAGACACGAGAAACAGTTCGCTTAAAAAACAAAAAAATAAATAAAACTGTTCCTGAAGCGTCTTGTCAGAAAACTGTATATATAAGACGACGATTGTTCGCCAACTTCTAAACTCTAAATGTCAGTATGTTATTTTGCAAATTTATCCTGCGTAAGTGTCTCGGAAAAACTTAATATTTTAGGTAGTATTGAAACGCGGCTTTATTATTCTCATATTAAAATATTCGAAAAATTATTTTGTGTCCGTGTGTAATGACTGTAACGATAACCTTTTCAATTAAGGCCTAACTGAAAAACCTTGTGTTTATATACTGCATACTATACTATTGGTTCCGTTTCAAAAGCATTCAATACAAATCCTTCCCATTTGGTAGAACATCTGGCCAGTCAGCTATAACGTACTGTAATTAACTACGTTATATAGTTATTTGTTAAATTATAGCTTGTATAATAAAATGATCTCGCATATTAAGTCACTGGAAAAATATTATATTAGTATATTCGCAACTTCTTACTGTTTTAAACTGTTTAACTGTAATTTCTTGGTACATTAGGTTGATTAGATATTTAACACATTTAAAAAAACTTTCTATGACGTAACAGAATATTAATGATAAATGAAAATGTTTATATTTCTCAACACGCCACCTTCTCACTGACAAATTGTCTACAAACGTCATTGGATTTCCCATAAATTTGCTATTCTTATTATTATATTGTTGGGGTTAGCCTGTAAACTTTTTTTTTTGTATTGTCACGGGACGAGAATAGTTACAATGTTAAAAGATTTGGTTATCATACGAAGACTAAAAAATATATGTAGGTGATAATGAAATTATGTGAAATTAACTCAACACTGAAGCTACTGCGGTCCCATTTAATATGTCTCTATCCACTTGGCCACTGCGGCCCCACTTAACATAGTTCTATCCACTGAGACACTACGGCCCGAATTTGGAATCGCTCTAACCACTGAGCCACTAAGCCTCCACTTAATTAAATCAACAGAGAAGAGAGACATTTAAAGTAAACAAAAATGTTTTTCATTACCTTCATATCGCTATGCAATATTCCCTATGCTTCAATACAAAACTTTTCATAAAGGAAAAAGGAATTTAAAAACGACTTTTTAGGGTAAAAGTTAATCATTGAGTAATCTGATCTTGCTGAAATTCGAACATGATCTGTATTTTACCTTCTGTTGAGTTTCAAGGGACTGGTATTAAAGACGGACAGACAGACAGACTTATTATATAGTATGTAATTTCAGTTTGTTAAGTGGGGTTGCGAAAACTGCTGTCAGTTTTTTCTTTGTTTACGACGGCGTTTAACAATATACCAGAAACTTGAAAAATATTTCCTTTGTGGCGAGATCAAACTGAAGCCAAAATTTCCAACTCGTGTCTAACAACTCACCCTTGAGATTCACACAAAAAAAAAAGTTGGTTTCAATGAATTATTTGTCAGTGAAGCTGCTGACGCACGCATATTTCGAGCTTTTTCGTAGTACTAGAGTGTTTGAAGTGCTGTCATCGATTAATTTTTTTTTTTTTTTTGCATCTTTCGTATGTTTAAAGATTCAAGCAAACGTTGGAATTATGCAGCCTGCTGTAATATGAACTGTGTTGACCAAGACATGGGTACCAAGAACGTTCGCGTCGGGGATTTCTTCACTGCAAGAAGTGTGTCTACGTCGTTAGAGATCACCGCTCGTCAGCGGTGCCTGGACCTCAAGATATCGTACACGATAACAAACTTTTTATAATTTTTACAAGAAAAAAATCCTCGGACGCCAAGTTGCGAAGAAAATATTTTGTAAACCTACAAACAATTTTCTTGTGAAATATGCAATATATGTATATATATATATATATATATATATATATATATATATATATATATATATATATATATATATATATATATATATATATATATATATATGTGTGTGTGTGTGTGTGTAATGTTACACAGGATAGCCTTGTATTACATCTTACATTGTTGAGAAGCGTACATAACATAATTTTTTTTCTTCTATAAAAATTTGTGATGAATAAATCACAGAGAATAAATTTAAAAATATTTCAAAGTAACATATTTTTAAAGAAAAGAAATATTCCGGCAACACGGGGACTGGAGTCAGCACCCTTTGTATTATTAGTTGGCAACCTTAACCGCAAGACCGACTTGAATTACGGGCTTATCTTTATAATTAATCCATATAAATTTACTTATAAAATATTAAGGAATTTACTTGATTTAAAAAAATACACAATTTTAAAGAGTTCTTTTAACTAGGAAACATTAACAGTTAAAAGAGTAATACGTTCGCGTTTTATTGAAATTATCGTATTATTATTATTAATTTAGTTTTTTAAAGTGTTTTACGTTATTTAAACTTGTAATACATATATAATACATACAAACGTTTATTTTTGCACCCAACTATAGCTTACATCAACAATAGTTTTTTTGCACAATCAGTCATTTGCGGTTTTGCATTGTTGAGTGGCCGCCATTTTGCTGAAGCTTGTTGTAGCAGCCAGGAAGGGCCGCTCATGGAAGTTACCACCTAAGCTAAGACGGCCTCATGAAAGTTACCACCTGAACTACGATGGGATATGGATTGAGAGAGTTTCATAAACACATGACGCTGACCTACTGGGCGAGGCGTATAAAACGGCCGTAGACGCCACCTCCCCCCAACCCCTCAGTGACCTGACGACGCTTGAGGAACAACGACGTTAGTTGCCGCAGCTCGCAATGTGAGCATCACGACACCGAGGCCTGGAGGAGCTCTTGTGTCCTCTCTGTGTTAATTGCTGAGCATAACTCGAATTAGCAGTTAGGGCGTAACGTTATCCTTCGAGATCCCGTTGTCCCCTTAACGATAATTAATACTAACTTGCAAGGTTACGTACTTGAATATATATTGCAACTTGGACGGAGCCGAGCCGCCTATGAGTAACTGTTAACTGAATACTTACTGTCTCTTATTTATTGTAACGTGTTGTAACAATTTCCATATATTATATATATATATTTATATATCTAATGTTCAATAAAGTAGTTGTGTTATGAACTTGCTGAAGTTGGTATTGAAATAGTAGAATTACGTCCCTGATTACGTACTTCTACCCCGACCTAGTCTTGATAGAATGTAGCTTGATATAGTATTGGTTCAGTGGTCAGAATAGGAATTAGGAAGGGGAGACGATACGTCGTGGATATGGGTCAGTATAGTACAAACATCTCTTGAGGTCTATTGTCTATTGCAAACACGGCCCTTGTCGTTTTGCAAACGAGTAGTTTTGACAAGATAAATATTTTGTACTTTTACAAGCAATTGTAAAATAACAAACCACTTTTCAGTAAAACTGAGCGATTTATTTACAGTGTTTTGTCAAGTGTCGCTGGTCTGCATCGCTCGCTTTGACCCGTCCCGCGCGAGCAAGTGGAGAAGGTCAGAGTCGTGGTGATAAGCACGCGGCAAGTTATGAAGGAACGTTTGATAGACAGGCGAGCAATAATCCTACAAACGCTTTAAGTTACAAATACCTGCCGATGGGCATGACGCCGCGTGCCACCGCGATAAGCCTTTTACAACGCGCGCGATCTTGACATTGGATTGATAGTGAGTGAAGAGATTTCGGCGGCTCTTAACATATGAAGTCTTGAGAGCCTATGAGGGTGATTGAAGTGAGTATTTAGCGGCGACGGAATGAAGGCGCGGGGGAAATGGGAAATCCCCGAGAAAACCCGCCGACCAACGGTATCGTCCGGCACTATTCCCACTTGCGAATATCCGGTGACCCAGCCGGGGATTGAACCCGGTTCGCCTTGGCGGGAGGCGAGCGTGCTAATCCCTCAGCCACCGTGACCCCCTGGATTGAAATAATTTCTGCGTTTGTCTGAAGGAATGTTCTGGTTTAATATCCTAGTTTATCTCGACGTGTCTCGCGGTGCGGCAAACCTTCTAGAGATAGGGCGAGCGAGATTATTTGAGAGTGATGGGCCTCCGGGACGGCAATACACAAGAGTCGGGAATTTGGGCGATTGTGCGATCTTAAGCGATATAAGACGAGCCAGTAGAGCAACAAGAGGCGAGGGAAGTGGCCAGTGGGAGTGAAATCTGAGGACTGCGAGCATCGGCACAGTGAAGGGTGCAACTAGCTGGTGGGACTATTGAACTGGATACATGAGTGTAAGACATTTCAAATTATGGCAACAGACAGACTGAGCATAAAGAATATGAGTTAATTGAGTGTAAAGTAAGGACTTAGTTAGAGTTGAGATAGAGGTTAAATATTGCGCTCACTGAAAAATAAAAAGCGAAATGGTGAAGATAGATAGTTTAATGATGTAAATAATAACTGTGTGAATAAATTAAAAATCAAATGTTGTTATTTTATTAACCCCTCCAGTCCTCACGAAATCTAATGCGCCACTCTAGCGTCTTGTAACAGTATTTTTTGTGATATCTATGTATTTATCTGTGTGTACTGTGTTTCTGTTCCAGAGAAACAATCTAATTGACGAGATGTCTACAAGTTATCCGCCAATACTTCCTGTTTGGTAGGTTCCAGAATGTTGTGAACCGTGGGTCTACCTTTATGAATTTATAATTTCTGTACTGGGAAGTGTGTGTTCGGGTGTTTCGCTCGCCGGACCTGTGCTGCGAAGCGTTAACTTCAACGTTCAACTGGCAATTTGCTCGTTGAATAAACAAGTGGAAGGCCCGATTAAACGTTACCGTGTGCGAAGATTTAGTTTGCGGTCAGCAAATATTAGTTTTTTTTTTTTTTTTTTTTTTTTTGGGCTACGTCCCGGGCATATTTTTACATATGCATATAACTACCTGGCGGGCTGAAAGTCCTTCTATTAGTGCGGCAAGAGGACGAACTGATATTTTAAGTGAGAGTGAAATTTTAGTTTATGAATTCGCCACCACATTTGTACAAAATTCTCCTGCCAGCATTTTTTTTTTCAGTTTGGCTTTCTTGATGTTAGGTGTTTTTCAAGTCCCTATATTCACGGCTCAGCTATAATAGGTGACAACCGCTACTATAGGTTATTCATGGTAAAGTGAGCACTTTTGAAAGCCCTCTCATTTGGAATAATAGTCAATAAATATCTTTTATTTTAGCCTTAGACGTTACCTTCTGAGTGCTGTGGTGTATACACACTGTTTATTACTTACACGACAATATTTCTTTAAAAAGGCTGTTAATGGTTAAAAAAAATTGCTGAAAATAAAATTAACTAGGGCCTCAAAAGTGCTCACTTTACCGTGAACAACTTATAAACTATGTTTCACTCTAGACTTAGATTTTCAAAATTTAACAATAGATATTAATATTACAGGTATGTTTTATTATTTCGGTAAAAAATTAACAGCTATCCTTGGTTATCACATCAAATGTATTAAAACTACACATCAACTTAATACATTTTAAACTTAACTGACTCGGACTCGCGCTTTACCCCCTAGGGCCATAGGATATTTCACAAGAACCTGACGAGATGCAGTTAGTCGACGGTGAGATAACATGCCAAAAGATGCCCCGCTAGCCTTGTGGCTGATATTCAGATAATTCCGTGTTAAACTTCAGTAATTATGTTCGGAATCTAATCATTCCACGTCAGGTAAAGATTTGATGAGCTGCCAGTGGATCTGGCGGAATGATGGGGAACTTCGCTCGAGCCGTCTTTCCCCCTTGAAATTAGAAGCATAGCCCGAGGGAGGAAATTGCACGTATGCGTACCTGCGCAGCGGAAACGATGAAATTTTAATTCTCCGAGGGATGATAACCTCGACAAGATTCAGGCAGTGGAAATGCGGTGTCAGGTAAACCGTACGCGTAGACTGAACAAAATGAAAATAAAAATACCTTTAGCAGATGGAGGGTAACTCTAATTTCATGTGAAACGTACCCTGTAACTGCCCGTTGAATTTAATGCAAAGGGAAGGGGGTGAATTAAATTGGATGGAATTCTTAGCGTGATGATATTTTTTTCTCTAACTTAATGGGACGTGAAATGCATTCCAAATAATAACCACTTATGTTATTAAAGGTACATTTGATAACTGGCAATTAAACTATAGTCTTTTTAATGCTTACGTTTATAACAAGTAGGCCTATAATTATTGTAACAAAATTAATCAATGCAAAATATTGATAAAATATGAAATATTGTTAATTAAAAACGAATTTAAAGCGTATTTAGTGTGCCTTACCTAACCTAAATAACGCTCATCTTACAGGTTTTTATTGCCTGACAAATATTTTGGGTACACTTCATTTCGTCAGAGTATGGAAAATCCTAACTTTATTAACACTTCAGAAAATGTGTTTCCCCTAAAAAGCACTAGAGTGTTGAGTGACTGTGCGAGTACAAAATATGAATAAAAAAATTAATTTCAGTAAATATTACTTGAAATATATAAAAAAAATTGCAACTCACTGTCTTTAATACTGAAAACTATTTACGTGTGACATTTTAGTAAAAAGGAAATCAACATACCGTTATTTTACGAAGATATGTCCATATGCATGGGTACGAAACTTGTGGTAGATATATTTAAATGCTGTCTGCGAATGAAATAAACTTATATATATATATATATATATATATATATATATATATATATATATATATATATATATATATATATATATATATATATATATATAATGTTGTGGAAAGCACTATTGCATGTAACTTAGAAAAGTCTCCCAAAAAAAAAAGCTATATATCAATAAATATGAAGTTCAGTTAGAGTTGTGGCTGGCGTTATATTTCATCAGTATAAACTCACTACGAAAATTATGTCGTTTTTATGCGTCGGGACAGCAGGTCAGTATTCCGTTAGCTTATACACAGAAATTTGTTCATAACATTTTTTTCTTATGTAAAATAATTTCAGAAAATTTTTAACTCTCTTATTAATATATGTACTAACATTAATAAGTTTTGTTACATTTCACATAAATTTTTTTAATGAAGAAATTGTTATAGATTGGGGCAACAAAGAGTGGCATGCAATATTTATGACGTAAATTTAATAATATAATAAATATGACATCTGTAGATCTTGCTTGTTATATTTAAAATTTTGTTTAATGTACTCCGTGTTACCGTGTTACAAAATTGTCTCTATTTTACTCGAAGTATTACAAAAATTATCTCGGCAATCGCCGTTCAAAGAATTATTTGCATGAATACAATTTGTTTTACTGCGCTTATATTTAAATTAAGGGTAAGACTGTTTATCCTGACTGTAACGGACTCCAAACCACTGATATCGACTCGATTCATCTCCACGAGATCCAGCTCTGTCCCTATAAGGTTCCGATCGACCTAAAAATAAACGTGGTTGAAACACAATAAAGCGAAAACAGCACATGTAATATGTGATAACTCACTTTCACACACATCGTTACAGAATGTCGATTAAGGGAGTTTTCTGGTTGGCTGTATTTTTTCGTGTCCGTAGCCTAGAAGTGTGTGAGTCGCTAAGGGCGACCTAGGAACGAGCATCGAATATCTTCTCGCCTTTACGCCCAAAGTGCTGACCTGGTATGCAGTCTTTCTCCCCCCGACTCACCTCATGGGACTTTCAAAGGTGACCCTATGATTTCATGGTGTGATAATAAAGACCAATGTGCCTGTATGTGCTTATGCTGAGTTAAGTAGTCTGTAGGGGAAGTTTCGTACCTAAAAAATGATTGTGAGACACTCGTATAAGCTCTTTTTCACTTTAAAAAATAAATACTCATTATAAATGGAAATAGAAAACGCAAAGGACCACTGGCGCGTGAAAATTTTTCTATATGCTCTTCGTAAGAAAACACTGCTCAAAAATATTTAATGCCGGTAGTTTTTAAATGACAGCCACTCGACTGAAAAGAGCGCTTTTGGAAGCACTGCTTAAGATCTACTTGTATGCACTATATGTGTTCTTCCTCATATAAAATTAGCATTGCCATGGGCCTCATCACTATATCCATACGTCGATTAGGTGAATGTACGAAACTATTGTAAAAGTAAATATTGTAAAAATCTAGTAATTTTTACACTTCGATGCATTAAAAAAAAAAAACCAGAAAGCGAAATAAATAATGTAAGTCATCACAAATGGTTAACTAACATTTTTATTCGACGTTATAATATACTTTTCATCCATCATTACCAACTTTACTGGGCGCATGTCACTCAGGGTGCCCCTTAAAATATACGCAGGTAGGAGCAATGACTTCTTTTTCTGAGGTTGGTTTCAAAATTGCTCACTTTATCGTGAACAGCCTTTACACATTTTGTACCTTAAACACAAGAGTAAAAAAAAATTGAAATTACGAAATGTTTAGCGACGGCGGGAAATTTGTGCTAACCATCACGGGTTCGGCTTCTTCGCCAGACGACCGCGAAGCCCTGGCCAGAACACCTAGTGTTATGGTTCACATATTTTTCATACGAAGTAGTGTAGTTTTTTTAATGAATAATATTCACTTCGTCGTAGGATTAGTATCAGTTTCGCCTTTTCATTTTTTTTTTGTGCCTATCAGAAAGATAGGAATGAGTTTCTTGTGTGCGGTTTCTCAAAACACGCGAAAATTCGAAAATGACCGCAGGTGTTGTAAACAATAGAAATTAGCAACGCAACTGACTTAAATGATCCATAATTCGTGTATTTTTATACTTACACTAGCTGATCCCGGCGAACGTTGCTGCGCCTTTTTCGTATTTAAAATACACCACTAATGTGTATATAACGCCATCTGTCGCGTTTAAATTGTAAATGCCAAATTTAAAACATGAAGACAGTGTAAACTCATGTGCTGATCCCGGCGAACGCTGTTCTGCCTCTTGATGATATCCATTCTCTCCTCCCCAGAATAAAATTGGATACTGTAAAGCGTCGTATGATCGATGTGTGTCTTGTATGGTTTGAAGTGTGTTTTTGATGCGCATGAATATCTATTAGAATCTGTTTGGCGTGCACGTGCTTCTATTACGAACGTGCTGCGTGCTTCTCGATTTTGTGTTCGTGCCTCTTCAGTTTGTGCAGCGCGTATTCAAGTTCTATTTTGCCTTCTCAATGCGTCCTCTCTATTACGTCGCCTACGTCGACCGATGTTTGACCGTGGTATCGCTGGCATTTTTCTCTTTCAGATCGAAAACCATTTCCTGCAAGTACGAGCAAAATCGGCCCATAAATATAGAAGTTAAGACTCCATCGCCACCTATCGGAACGAAACATAACTAGAAACCGTACTCGCCACCTCAATAATATATGGTGTGAATGTGGTCTCAATTGGTGCAGTGGTTTGTCAGTGATGATGCGGTTTAGTCACGCACAATGGATTATATATATAAAGATAACAGTCTTAGGGAACTGGATAGTGGACATGAAGACGGTTTATCTCAAATCCAGAGATTTCGAGATACACATTACATAGAAAAGTCAAAATAAATGTATGAATAATGCATGTATTAGTATTTATGCAGCAATCTTATTCACATCATCAGACTCATGCACGTAACATTGGGGAATCGAAGATATCCGTGTTGAATTCGCGAATGAAAAACTACTCAGCAATAACATTTACAAAACAAGCGCACGAGATAGTAAAATTCCATCCGGATCTCGAGTTCCTTTGCGTTTTACGCGGTCACGTAGAGAAAGATATCCCGTGCCGGTTTTCCCTGCAGAAATTTTGAACGGAAGAATGCAGCGACCGCAGTATCCTAAACGGTCGAATTCTTCCGCTGTCTTGCGTCTAGACGTTTCCATTGTTGAGATGTCAGTGGCCGCCGGATCTTTTGAAACAACCCGAGTTCCTGTGTTGACGTCTGCTATGTCTGGGGCCGCGTGTGTGTATGTGTGTGTGAGGGGGGGGGGGCTATGTGCAGGAATGCGATTCCTTAAAATGCGCTGTAACATGGCCAGGAATTCGCTGTAGGTAGTTCCCCCGCCGAGTTGTTTTTAGTTTATTTGTGATGGCTCGGAGCGCGCATCGGAGAACAGGTAGCAAACACGTGGTTGACGTGCGAAGAATCTCCAATACCGTTATGGCGGCCGTATAAGACGGCGATTTCGTCTACTTTTTTTTTTTTTTTTGCCTCTTCTTTGCTTCTGCTGAGGCACCTCCAGATTTTATTTTCTCCCCTTTTGCATTTCGGATTCTGCATTCCAACGTTTCGTGCCACCCTGGACGGTAACTGAGAGAAATGAAAGCTAATAATAATCTTAAGCATCATCAACAATGCAATAAAAAATAATGCATTGTAGCTGAAATAAAATTCACTGTAACCTGAATTAGAACACATTCAAAAATTTGGACCAGAAAACTCTTCCGTAAAATACCTATTATTTTAATAGCATATCGCTCTCTTGTCTGTTAAACATGCAATTTTCTTGCATTCTCGTCGAGTACCATGGAAATAGTTGGACACATTAAAAATATTTCCAATTCTATTTCAGATTTATGTACGCTAAGCTTTATATAACGAATACGATTTGCGGAGTTTGAATGATACGTTCGAAAAGTGAATTCCTATTTCTAACTCAGGCGTAAGATAAAATATCCTGGAGTTTTAATTACCGGAAACCGCATGATTCCATGCGATCAGAGTCACAAGCCTCAACGATTGTTTAGTGTTATTTGTTAAGTGAGAAAGAATTACATGATTCTCGGCTTTGCTTAAGTCAATTGTTTTAATGTATCTTTTCTCAGGCCTTAAGATTATCGTGATACAGCTGCACTTTTAAAATTTGCCGTATATTTACGGTAATTTTTAATAAAATGCGTGGTTAATATACGGAAACGCAGGCCGTAATGACGGAAAAAGGAGTTAAGTGCGTAATTACTAAATACGGAAAATCTCCATATTTTCTATAACTTCGGGTTTCGAGCACGAACAATGGCGAGTCTACACTAAAGCGTTCTGCGCCACTGTAAGCAGGAAATTATCGTTTATGCGGCAGCTAAGATTATCCATGTCACTAATACCTGTTCTTTCAAACATTAAAAAGTAACAACAGGCGTCTGTAACACTTAGCAACACTTAAAATGCACTAACTTTAATATAAACTAAAAAAGTTGCTAATGTGACAGACATAGAAATTCAACAGTTGTGCCAAGTTTCACAATGTAAAAATTGTTAGCAAGTAAGTGATTAGGGTCACGAACTTAAAACTTTTCGACTCGGGTTCAAACCTTGCTTAAGTATATTTTTTTCAACTTTTTAAAATATATTTTTATACACAGTAGAATATCCACATAAAGAAAATTATAATAAAATATATATTAAAAATTATTTAAACTAGAAGTAGAGAAAACTAACTGGGGAATCAACGGAGAGGTTCCGTGAATTTTACGGAATGTCCGTTTGTGAAAATCAATGTGTCTGTAATTTTACGGAGAGTTTACGGACACCTCTGGATAAAATTTTACCAGCACTTTTCCGTAAAATGAAGGAATTTTTTTTTTTTAACAGTGTGAAACAGTAACGCTTAAAACAAGCAAGCATTGCTATCAAGTGAAATCTTGTATTTCTATCCTTCGTTGTTCCATGAAAGTCGAGTGATAAGCGCCGTGAATTCTGTAACGTTTTAATCGTGTTCAACACTCGCAACAGAGTAAATTGTCTTAACTTTTTAATTTGTTTTTAACGCACACCAAAATACAGGTGTAACAAAAATTTCTGATACATTTTCCGTAACTTAAAAAAAAAAAAAAAAAACAGAAGCTTACAGATAAACCAACTAGCAAGCTGACGGAGAAGTTTTGCAATTTCTCGTAAATTTCTGTGAAATTTACTTACAATCCGTTACTGAAAACCAAGGAGTCTGTAATATTATGAACAGTTCTGTATTTTTAAAACAGCAACTTTCGTTAAAATGACGGGGGAAAAATTCTTTAACTGTGACATAATTTCAAACATGCTGTTCATTGTTATGGTTACCAACAGTTCATAAAATAGAAAAGAGACAGATTACAGAAATCAGATAAGCCCGGGTTAAGACCCTAGCCGTATTGTTTTGAGTTGCGTATTGCATACTGTTCATGTCACGTTTGCGATCAATGTTCAACAAATCCACTATTGTTTACAGGATTGAACAAGTGTTTTAAAAAAGAATATATGTTTAATTACCCTACATATGTACGTTTTTTGTACAAATACACATTCATACATTCGATGTTCTATCTTAAATTCTTTATACAATATGTAGGGCTACAACATACGTGTATTTCAGTTCCGACTTCAAAAGTTGTATGTGCCATTTAAGTATACCTTTTTCGTGACGAACCAACGACGCAGTTTGCCGAGGTTGTATATTGGAAGAAGACGTGGCAAATGACAGTAACTTGAAGCCCCGTAAACAATTTGTTTTTGTTTTAGTCTGAAGCCTGAATTCTCGTCGTCAGCGGGGTTGTTACAGACAGAACCTGAAAGGTGCACATTTTATAATGCAGCAGGAATCAGGCATTGCTCCTCGTGTCGAAAAATCGGTTCAGCCTGAAGCAATTTCGAATAACTATAAAAAAATATTAGGATGTCTGGAACAGGATTCGAGCCCGAGTCTTCCGTAATGCGAATCCAAGGTGTTACCACTGCGCCATCTCACTCGGTCATTATAATAAATTAATAACGTATTATAATATTCTTTGCAGTTTTCGTTGTTAATCTTCAAACATCAAGATTTTTATTAAAAATGACACATAATTCACATTCATAGAATATAATAGCGTTTTATGAACAGGAAAGAAAATAATGTTTCATGTCTCGTTTTATTGTAATGCCTATTCTGTAACAATTGTCTGCAGTAATTATACATTTTATACTGGGGATGTGGTATATTTACTTTAAATAAGTAATTTACTCCCATAACTAAAGGATTAAGTGTAATGCAACCATTTTAATGCGGTTTACTTAGCTGGAAATATGCCAAAGAATTTTCTGTTTTACTCTAATACAGTATTGCAATAAAGCAAACATAAACGAAATATTATAATATTGTAATCTTTTTAAGGTATTCGACTTTATTTTATTTAAGCTATAAAGAGCATTATCAACTTAATTTCTTGATTATAAAACTTCTTCACTCGCAGTCGTATGATACTGTTACTGTTAGTTATAACGGTGGGTGATTTTGGTAAAGCTCTGTCTGTAATGACAATAGAGAATAGATAGTACCCTAAACGATTGTAAGTGAGCGAAGAAATTCGGGCGACTCTCAACAGCGAGGTCTTGAGAGCCGATGAGGGTGATTGGGGTATGGAGCAGCGCCGGAAGAAAACGGTGGGGGGAAACTGAAGATCCCCGAGAAAACCCCAGCGACCAGCGGCGTCGTCCGTCACGATTTCTACATTCGAAGATCCGGGAGTGACCCGGCCGGGGATTAAACCCGGTTCGACTTGGTGGGAGGCGAGCAGGCTGACCGCTAAGCCACCGCGTCCCCTTAAAAGATTGTAAATCATATATCAGCACATAAGGGAATGTGAATTTACGAATTAGTTTCCTTATGTTTTTAAGATACTCTGGATATAAAATATTTATTCGCAACAATAAATATACCCGTGTAAGGTCATAAAACATGATATAGCTAATGTACGCCTTCGAGTGATGAATTTGGAACTCTGTAAGATTCATTCATTGCAATCTGAGTTACATTGATTCTCAGCAGAAGAATAATGTCGTTTGAAGGTTTCGTATAAATAAACATACGTACACAAACAGGGGTAAAAATTTATCGTCGATTTTATTAATTGCTATGAGGTCCTTACGCCGGTTTGTCTTCTACGGTAAATTTTTAGTCTGCCTGTGTGCTCTTTCGTCGCTGACTTCTTTTTTTGCTTTCCCCATTTCAATCGAGGACGTAATCCTTCTTTTTCATTAACTTATAAAGTCTGAAGGAGTAATATTTATATACTCAAACACTTTTTACGATACAAGTCATCCCCAATTGTGCATCATAAAGCTGTGTATTCTAAATAATTCTCCATAATCTAATTTAATTATATTAAAAACGTGTATGTTCGTACGTTTTTAAAGGATTTTCCAGTTCTTAAGTGTTAATGCAGAAAACTTTCCACCATCAAAAAAAAAAAAGTCCCTTTTGAACGTTATTATATGTGCTATTGTATAACCGTATAACCTGCATTTGTGGTTGTGAAACTATGCGAAAAAATATCTCATATTTTCTGTAATTGTGAAAGCCATTTCCACAACGTGAAGTACTGATGTTCAGTTCGCGACACCAAGTTCGAAGAATTTCAGCACGTTTACAGAACATGTCGCACTACCATTACAGCATTTACGTGCGACTGCTACATTTTCCCGACACCATGTCGGATGGCCGACCCTCAAAAATCGCCGTGTCGGAGCCTCGTTCTAAAGCTCTTTCGGACACTGGAGGCTCATTGCGAACTTCTGCTCAGGGAGACGGTAACGGGGAAATATCTATACCAGACGGGCCAGCCACAGCGAACACTTGTGATGCCGGCACCTCGAATATCCTCTGATGTAGATATCGATGACCTGCTACTATCAGGCGAGATAGAAGTTACTTCGGGTTCATCGACGTGTTCCGCTTTAATTGCAAGTCTCCGTTCACATTCCCAGTCGGAGCGAGAGTGGCCTCCTCTACTGTCACTCTATTAATAAACAAATCTCTGTTTGGTGTAGAGTCATTTGAAACAAACCAAATATATTTGTAGTTTTTTTTTTTAGTGATATGCCGAAGACACTCCGCTATTTATTTGAACTTCAATTATCAATCGCACCATTGGCTTCAAAGGACCAGACGCTTTAGTTTGCTGGATCCATTTGTAGTAGAACGTAAGCATTATCATAAATATATTCAAAATGCCTACTACGAGTATGTAAGTTCTATGAAAGAAGGTTCCTTAGCTACAGTTGACATTACATACATGTGCTGGTAAAATAATACTTGTCATTTACCTCGGAACACCATCGAGCTTGTGACACGGTGATGTGTGCGATCCCGAACTCCTCGGCCACACTAGCCACACTTCAACATTTCCCTACTTGTACCCTAAGCACACGCCCCCAGTACGTCATGACGCATGTATGTGCATACCCTACAGGCAACTGTACACTGGGCGACATCCTGATTGGTCCTTCGGTTCTGCCCGTTTGTTCCGATGTCATCGTAATTTTCTTCTTTTAGTCCTTAATGCTTGCACAACGGTGTACTTGCGCCCCTTAAAACTAATATATTGTCTAGTGGAAAATGTTTTCCTGTGTTTTCAAATTATGGGCAAGTCACAAATGTTGAAATGTGGTATTACAAAGGTACACCAAATTGATTCTTACCTTTTATAACAATTAATGAGCCTCGTAAAACCGTAATGTTTTCATGTATCTATAAAGTTAAAATAAAAATGCAACAAAATTATTAAATCACTATTGCATATTGAAAAGAAATTAATAAATTCAAAATACTGTTATTTTAGGCTATTTTGTATTTCGGAATATAAAACGTTACGAATTTGTCCATTTTTAAGATCTCATACATGTTTTCTGTGATAAAATAAATTCAGTTTGATGTTACAGCAAATTATGGGAATTATATCCAGCTCGTGATATGTTTTTTTGGGTGATCTTGAATGATAATGGGAAGGGTAAAAATTAACTGATTTTTCCCGTATACAATGTCTCTGCAGTTATGTATGTAGAACTTTTTATTTAATTTCAATTCTAATAATTTTTATATGTTTTGTATTATTTTAAGATTAGTTCCAAGAATGTCTGAGTTTACCGTCCCTATTTGTCTACTGTAACACTATGTAATTCTCCCACCATTTCCTCGTAATTTTTTTTTTTTTTTGCCAATTGATATGCAAAACTTACCCTTGCATGTTCAAGCAGTGTCGTTCCCAAAGGGGGTAATTAAGATTTTATTTCCCGTGAAAACAGAATAAATTTTAGGTGTAGAACGTACTTAAATGGTTTTACGATTTTTTTTAAGTCGCGAAACCTTGTTATGACCTAACATTACAGAATTTTTTGAAATTGCGAAGTTATTTGGAGAGTTATTTATTGTGTAGCAAGAACTGTAGAGTTGTTTATCCAAGCTCATTTTAGTCTTTTCAAGTTAAGAAACGTTTCATTGCCATTAAAATCAAAAGAAACCTATTGTATTCAGTTTTATCATAGAATATTTTTGGAGAGTGTCTTTCTAACAATTAACATGTAGTGTTAAATCAGATTTTTGTACATAGTAACATCCTATGACGTAACGCTTAACACGTTAATTAAACATTTAAAAAGTCATTACATAGTTTTCAGACGGCTCAGTGTAGGTTCTGAACTGAAAACAAACCATTGCCACAGTAAAGATGCGTAGTATTAAAAATGAAAAATGTTTCTCACTGCGGTCTAATAAAAACACTAGTTAGTATAGCACTTGAGCTCTCTAGTTAAGAAAGCAATCTTTTTTGTACATTTTGATAACTTTATCCTTGGGCACAAATATTCCCCCAGCGAAGTAACAATGAAAGTTAAAGTTCACCTAGACCGCCTAAGCGTGAGGAGAACTTGGTTAAATAATATATTACTCGAAAACAGGTCGGTGTGTTTGAGCGAGGTCAGCTTACGAACAGCGCATAAGAAACATTCTTTCTCCGAAGACTACATCGTTTACGTGTTCCGTTTCTGTCTGGGATGTGTATTTTTTAAAGTAAAAAAAATTGTCCAGTCTGGCGTTTTCATAATCCTGTTTAGGAACGATAACCCCGTCACGGGATATTCTAAGCAAGCAATTTAAGAACGTGCGGCCAACCTTCGTTTTTAGTATTACGCCGTAAAATGGCATGGTTATCGCTGAAACTCTCGTAGAGGCGAGTTTTCAACGCGTAAATGAGAAGAGTTAAATAAGGCGAGCTCCTTGATCATCCTTCAAATCCATGCGCTTTTTATGGCTGCAGATAAGCAAAATAGTCCCGTTTGGTGGTACCCACAAACAAATTCATGACACGCTTTAATCTTTTCGTTTCATGACAAACGACACTGTAGTGTGTGTGTTTTTCAAGGAACAAAGCAATAAAAAAAAAGTTTCATCATAAAATGTTGATTAAATTATTATTGTGTCAATAAAAATGTAACTTTGGCAGTTTTAATTATATTCCATTTAAATTCGCCTGATTTGTTACAGGCCATGATATTTGTGGCCTTAATAGCACAAGCTCTTTTCAAGCGATGTGGACTCAAATTAATTTAAGTAGCTTTAATGAAAAAATGTCATACAAAACTGTTGAAGAATGACTGTTTAAAAAAAAAATTCCAATAAACTGGGAAGGTGCAGTCAATCATCAATATATTTACACGTATGTCATGCAGAAAATAAAATATAAATATTTATTCAAATATGCAATACAATGCGGATATTCTGAATAGCTGCGGACCATATCGATATACGTTGGCAGGTAGTTGATTTCACATAACATGCTAAACACGTGGTTTGCTATAAATGCTTGAATTTCACAGTTATTTTAACTGTAGTCTAAAAACGATTTCCAATATTTCAAACAGCTGCTTGATCTTGCATTAAAAATGATAAAATTATTTGTGATACTGTCGACCACAGAAACAATCAATGAAGAACGTCTTCGCAGCTACTGCGTTTAGGGGATCCGTAATTGCGTGAAACGAATTAAAAATGCAATACTTGTTGCAATCGCCCGTTACTTACTTGATTATGTTTTTTTTTATAAACCTTTAAACAGCCTCCAAAGAAATGTGTCATTCACTAAGATTATAATTTGTATTCAAACCATGTTTGAACTCTCCTTTTCACGCTGTGAAATAATTCAAATTTTTTTACGAATGCGAAAATGCCACTCCTTATAAGTTACAACTATTTTTATATGTTTACTGTTTACTAACAACACAGTTTTGCTGTATAAATATATTTTAAAAGTTTAAGGAGCGTTTGAATTGTTCCCTTGAAACATGTTGACAAACTCACTTGGGACGTGTTGCACATCAGAAGATTAGAATCTACTGCTGTTCTCTAACTAAACAAACGCTGAAAGAAACTCACTGAATTGAAATTTAATTTATATTATAGTAAATAATAATTTAACATTTTATAATTATATTTTTGTTACAGTTTAACTTGGTAGATCTCATCCCGATCATATAATGTATAGTTTGTTGTCTACTTAAGTTATTTCACCAGTGTGTCTCGTTTATATTTTTATCAACAAATAAACCACACTGAATGGACACGGATTAAATTGAATGCAGTCTGTTCAATAAGTACATACCAGAAAATCAGTAAAATCGCTGAATTTTCAGGTGATTCCATTAGCAAGCATCGCCCTGTTTTCTATGTAGTAAAGATAAATAACTCCAAAAAATTTTAGGTGGAATGCCAGTAATGGAAAAAATAAACGAGCGTCACTGTACTGATCATGACATAATTACGGAAATGTTAAACATACGATACACCGTTCCGTAGCGTTAAGCTAATTTTCTGCATCGTGGGCTAAAGCCGGATTTTCATGGATGGATACACAGTCGAACAGTTTATACACAACGATATTCACGTGTGACCATCCACTGCACCAGTGAGCACATTGCTTTGTAATATAGAATTTTAAATTACATGTCGTACCAATATCAAGATGTTCTAATCAATTTTCGCGTTAAAAATTATAGGGACAATATTAACAGGTAAAACAAAACATTGCGATTAAAAACCTTTATAAGCTTTTACTTCAGAATAAATTTCTGACTACAGTTGGCACCATTAAACTCGATGATTACCGACGTAATGTAAACAAAACACAAATTATAATCTACCCTCCCAATTGAGAAGTATATGTAGGCCTACATGTTTATTATATAGATTATTGTTTGTAATATATTTTCCCAATTTTATGCTTGAAATAATGTTACCTGAGGAGAAGTTTTTATATTCCACGAACATAGTGTGTGTGTGGAATTTACGGTTACAAGAAAATTGCAATTTATGAATTGTTGAGGCAAAGGAGATATGTAAGAGCTTATTTCATGAAAGGATATTCTTAAAACCCAATTCCTACAATTCCATGAAATATTGTTGTCTAATATTATGGGATGTCTCCCTTGATTTGTTGTGGGAACCTGCATAAAATACTTAAATATCAATATTTTAATATTCCGAAGTAATAATTTAATCTAATATAATGTACGATAAATTATAAGCAGGGTAATTTTTTTACATTCTTTTACTTAAAGTAAATATATTTACGTGTGATGTGAACAGTCGTAAATTAGAAGGGAGAGGGGAGAGATAAATGTTAGTAAGACATTTTTTTATATATAAACAATTCAATCAACTTCTCGCCATCCCTAATATTCAGTTAAATGTTGTCTTCAAATATATCTGTAATAAGTAAACGGTATGTTATTAAAAGAAAATAAGTTTATGTAGTCTATCTGGTATTGGACATACGGTATTGTGGCGGAACGCAGCAGATAAGAGAAACATGTTAAATTATCCCAAAAGTAACTGAAGAGGGATTTCGTCTCTGTATATTGTATTTTATGTTCTTCTCAATGTATAATTCGTAGAGAATTTTGTCTTCGCTCACCGTGTCCTCTTTCTTGTGTGTGATGTGTTGTAACTGTGTCGTAAATATTTTATTGTAGTCAAGGTTATTTCAACATTTGGTTTTGTAACAAAATTTAATCTGATATGCAAAATAGTTCAACTTTGTAGAGAGACTTCTCGTAAACGTCCTGTGCAGTAAATTCAGTAAAAAAAACAAAACAAAAAAAGCACAGCAGTAGATAAGCGTTTTGTTTCTGTAAACAAAGGACAGGCCGCCGTCCAAATATCCTCTATTCATAGTTAGTTATGGCTACTTACTCATTGTGTATACCTTTCAATGTTCTCTAGCTTACATATTTTGTTGTTATCTACGGTCCCTTCATCACAGTGTAAACACGTCAGTTGCTAATAAAAACTAACTTTATTCCATTCTTAGTCTTTGATAGTCCTTGAATGTTAATTAAGGAACTTAAATTACATCTTAATGAGTACCGAAGCTGCTGCCATATTTGTAAGCATCCTCTTTTTAATAGTTACATAATTATTATTAGCCTCCCAAAGAATAATATTACCGTAAAATTTTCTGACATACGCTTAGGCATTCACCTGTTCACAATGCGCAGTCACCTTTTTATTTCCAAACATAAAATTAGACACTTAATGTGGCAATAAAACACTAAACTGCTCTAGCACGACCTAGCAAGTGCGTAGAATATAAAAACCAGTTTCTTCCCCTTGGAAAAGGACATGAGAATAAAAAAATTAATGAGAACGTTTCCATCGTATTTCTTGGATTGTGACAAAGCTAACTTCCTGTGATGCAATCGCTACACACATATGAAGGTATACGTTTGTCTGTAGTTTTATGTGCAAAGAATTACTCTTATAAACGAACTCTGTGTATATTTTAGCATAAACCTTAACCGGAAAACTAACGATAAAGTTGGCAACGAATTACATATGGTAGTTCATTTCTCAAAATGTTGGTGAGGATATAGTGTTACAGCAGCGTAGAATAAAATAAATTTTAATTCATATAAATCAAAATAAATATTGTTGCACTTTAGTAGATTGATCGCCAATTTGTCATATCAGCTTAGGGGCGTAATAATATATAATTACGAATTGTAAAACCTCACACATCCCCACACAAACCCATGCAACCATATAACCTATCCTAAACTTAATTATAAAGAATTAAATGTGCGCTCTTTAATAGTTAAATTCGAATGTTATATAATTTCTATAATTTCATGTAGCTGTACAACAACTTTTTCATGCTTTATATCTCCAGGACGTGTTGAGAAGGTTAACCAAAACATATTGCAGTGCATAATAAGAGTCAGTGCGTATAAGTAAACACATCTTTCTGGTAAACTTCTAAAGTATCTAATGAAAGTACGTAGTAGTTACAGATCAGCGAATGCAGTTTTCGCTAAATGATAGTACGTACGGGGCGAGTTATTTGTCGCATAGTGGTTACACTGTAAAAAAATTTCTGGTTAAGTTCGTAAACTGTAATGGAAGTTTTTAACCTATACACTGTATGGTAACAATGCCACACATTAAGCTGCAGATATAGGAATGTTTAGCATCGCTAATACACAAAGTTGGGAACTTACCTATGCATTTGACTGTTTCCTAAGCATATGTTGGACGGCTACACTGAATGTATAGGGGACAAAATTACAATTTAAGCTTCCTTACTAGGCGTATACACTGGTATGGTAAATTTACGAATAATTTCTTGAGAGTGTACGTAGTCGCAGCACTTGTATGCACAGAGGAATTGAACCACATATGATTTGTTAAATATAAACTTACATTTATTTCAACTGCATCTGGAAGTGCGTGCAAAGAGGAATTCAGTGATACGTCATTTGCAGTGGAAAGTATCTTGGAAATGCAAATAAATAATGTGTAACTATATGACTATGTTGCGAGGGCCGCTAATTCCAAAGGTTGCCTATTGGAACACTGCGAGCCTAGTGGCGAAACTCTGAAGTAGTGAAATCTCGTTCTGTTCCCAACCTGAGTAGAGTTAACCTGAGCCGTGCGTGAGCGCGGTTTGCTCGTCGTCAGCGGGTGGGCAGGTCAAACGAGCAGGCTGGTTCGGCTGCTCTTCAATTCCACCCGGCTGGCGCACGGGCGGGTCGTGTTCCGCGGTCATGTTGCGCCCTCCTCCCAACCCTCCGAGGACGTCTGAGCGCTGCTGCTAGGGCTGCAGACGCGCTGGAGAGGTCCCTAGGAATCTCCTAACGAGCCACCGCCTTCTGGAGAAGGGGCTCCGGTTCCCTACCGGTTGACACGCCATGTCGTTACCAGGAGACCACCCCCGCAACCCTCCTCCAGCGGTCACTCAGCAGCCGTCGCCTCACACGCGTGCAAACACGACTCCGTGCCCTCCCTCCTCCCAAAACCCCAATAAAAAGTAGCTCCACCCCTCCACTCCAACCCCTCATTCCAACACTCTGCCCTTCCTTCCAACCCCTTAAACCACCCGCAGGACGGGGGAAAAAAAAGTACCTTTATGTTGCAGCCTTTCCACACTTTACATTATTACGGCGTCGAGACAAAAGGAAAAATTTCCTCCCTCCCGACCCTCCTTCCACCACCAAAATTCTTCTGAGGGAAATAAAATGCGTCACACGCGACAAGAAGACTCGTACAATAAATTATTCCCAAATGCGGTCACCGGAAATCTTTATTCGTTTAGTCCTCGTCAGTGGCGAAATTATTCGTCCGAAAACGACTGCACGATTTTCAACCGTCTTGGTAGTTTTCGAAGTTATTTGTAAAGTTCATTTATTACATATGTTGTCATTATAAACCACGACATAGTTTGAAAGGCTGTGAATTGCTGGTACACAACTTGCGGACAGTCGCGTAAACATATGGTTTTATTTGAAATGTTCTCTAGTGTAAATACTCACTGACGTAATCATGAATTATGTCAATGAGTACTACATTCTGCGTGCTGACCACACGTTTCCAGCCAACAGGACGTTGGAATATAGCTTAAAGGCTCTCCTTACTGTTTCTTTCTTTTTTTTTTTTCATAAACATTAAACTTCTACAACGTAGTTGTCTGCACGCCAAATGCAGAGTAAAAACTTTATTTACTTGCAACAAACACTTCTTTATAAATGGGGGCCACAGTGACTGAGCTCTCCTCCCACGAAGGCGATCCGGGTTCAATCCCCAGCCGGGTCACTCCAGATTTTCTCGTGTGGGAATCGTTCCGGATGATGCCGTTGGTCTCCTGTTTCCCCCGCCCTTTCATTTCGGTGCTTCTTCATTCTTATCTCGATCACCCTCATCGGCTCTCAAGACCGGACTAGCATACAACTAAAAATTATTGATCAGTAAACATTGACCCACATCTAAGCTATACATTACACGAAAAATCCTCGAGTATTTAGAGTAACTACACTGTAAATTCGAATCAGTGTAAAATCACTGATTCGCAGTGAAAATGGCTTCACTTAGAATCTGTGAAAAGAAAAAATACTGATTGTTTCAGTGGAAAAATTACGCTAGTTGAATTAGTGATGTGGTTTTCCAATAATTCGAATTTAGACTGTAAGCTATAATTACATGAAAAATCTTTGATTAGTAGCATAAAGGATATATGAATTTGTATGCGGTTTTGCTGCGCACACACACACACACACACACGCGCGCGCACACACACACACACACACACACACACATATATATATATATATATAATAAAATGTATGTAATCATAAGACCAAGGAAATAAAGCTTAAATTTTTCTTTCAGAATTATTTGATGTCATGTGCAACTATTTTTCCATATTTTTCATCTTAAATTAGTTTTTACACACTTCAAGTTGGAAAACAGGTTATTTGATGCAGATTAACTCTTTCCAGCATACTTGCGTTCCATTAGTGTCCACACGCTCCAAACGAGCCTGAAGTTTGATTTCATTTCAGGTTCTATCAGTGGGAAGCAGAGAATTTTGAAGCAAAGAAAGTTACTTCCCACTTGACTGTAACATTCATCTTACAGGCTGTAATAGAAGTAACATGTGATTATGTAGTAAGGTATTTTCGTAACAGGAGAATTTACAATGAACAGAAGGGAAAATGCGTTCGATACAAACTTAATCAGTATTTTGGCAGAAACAAGACATCGTTTGTATGCTACTGGCTGGCAAAAAATAAAGTGGAGCATCAGCAATGATTATGTGCATACTGCGAAGCGAAGAATATTTTGGCTACAAAGTGTGCCTAAGAATAATACCATTTATTAGACAATTAAATTGGAAACACTACATAATTCCTTGACTTTATATACCATTCATTTATATCAAATTCACATTATTGAAGCATTTTATCATAAAACTGATAACCTGAGTTTTACAGAACGTATAAGATATTACTGGTTTTTTTTTTAGTTATGAATATTTAAAGTGTTCTGCACTAAGTTAAAATTGACTAGTTTGTAACTTAGCGATAATGTCTCCCAAAAAAAAAAAAATGTAAAATAACATTTCATCGAAAATTTTTACAAACCCTTATCTTAAGCAAATATTTAAAATTTAGTAATTTAAAATTTATTTTAGTGCTGAAATCAATTTCATGTCAGACAACTGGAATATTATATTGTTTCACCTTCATATAAATTTTAATTTGGAATTTCTAGGATCGATCAAACATTTTTAATAAACAGAGTTCTGAATAGTTATTGCTTCTGCTGGTCTCGATATTTCTTACTTATACTACAAGTTCGAAATATCACCATATAAAATAACCAAATGGAATGCATATCTTTTCGTATAATTTCACCGAGAAGGTCGAGTAGACAAAACGTAATTTAAAGGACTGACATATTCATACTGTGCCTGCTCATCAACTCGCCAAGAAGTAGGTGCTGGTCATTTAACACACGTCAAAGAATACAGGAATCAATTAACAAAGGGAAAAAAACCTCCCACTTTCTTACTGTACTATCTTGAAGCTGCGAGTAGCAGGTAACACAAAAAAAAAAAGGCAGGTTGCGTGTTCGCACAACACACAGGTAGATTACTTAAGAAAACTGAACTAATTACCTACCTTCCAACCTGAAGCGTGTAAGGACTCCATCAGGACAGCTCGTGTTCTCATTGTTGAAGTTGTTGGTTTTGTCACACTTACGTTTATGGAATTCAGAAGCACTGAATGCCCTGTTTTAAACTAAATTACTGCAGTTACTTCTTTGGAAATCACTACATTTATTTTCTTTTTCTTGCAGCTTGAATAATGCCATATTCTTCCGTTTCTTAATTAAGACTCTGAAAGACTCCGAATCGATTCCGTTTATCGTGGCCACACAGTTTTATATATATATATACAGTTATTTATATATATATATATGTGTGTGTGCTATAAACATTTCTTTATAGACTAGTTGCCAAAGAGATTCATGCAACTCTACGGCTGAAAAAATTGTATACATTTTATTTATTTATTTTAATTTGTTTAACTTATTTTTGATGGTGCGCAGTTAGCCAAAATTTCCTTTTCTTCCACAAAAGATATATATTTTTTAAACATATTTTTTCCTTCTAAAACACATTTAAAATATAAAATATTAAGAAGGTTAAAAAACCGCATTAAACACATAAATGTGTGTCACAAAAGGTAATGACTAAGAATTAAAAGCATAACTTCATAACCATACACACACATACACACACACACAGCTATTGCATGAGATAAATAGAGCTACGGTGAGTAATTACTGATGAACTAGCGTAAACAAATATTTGTATACTGAAGTTTTGAAGGTATCGACCGACTCTACTTGCGTGAGATGCAATTCCGAGAAGTTCCAGAGGCGACAGCTATTAAGTGTAAATGCGTCGGAGTAGAAATTAGTTCTGTGCCTGGGAGCATCAAGTTTCCTTTCTATACGGGATTGTGATAGGAAGACAGACATTGAAAACGGGAGGCAACACGTTATTTCAGAAAACATACACAACTCGTGTAGCTGCGATCCTGGTTCAATCCCCGGCCGGGTTACTTCTGATTTTCGCATGTAGGAATCATGCCGGACGACACCGTTTGTCGGCGGGTTTTCTCGGGGATCTCCCGTTTACTCCGCCCTTTCATTCCGGCGCTGCTTCATCCTCACTTCAATCACCCTCATCGGCTCTTAAGACCTCGGTGTTAAGAGCCGTCCAAATCTCTTCACTCGCTGACTCTTTGAATAGCTCAATATTGATAATAAACTTGAACTCAACGATACTGCTCTGTCAAATCTCATTTGTTTTACACAGTCCACGCTAAGGGCTCGTGAAATTTAGTCTGATTTATCTGTAGTGTTAAACAAATAGACTGAACAACTAGTTTTTCAATAATTCCTTTTAGAAATGCAAAAAAAAATGTTCATAGTGCACCAAAGATTCACGGATGGTATTCCAAGAGAGTCGAATATGTAAATTTTCTATGCAAACTTAAATTAAACAGTGTGTGTGTGTGTGTTTGTTTGTTTGTTTGTTTTTAAGTGATCGCCGCACAAAACTTTATAGGCTACTAAGATATCATTATAAATCTAGAGGACGTCAATTAATTGCATTTGTAGTTCAGTAAATATATTTGTGGCCAGTATTCAGGACGTGTGGCAAGGAACAAGTCGGCTAGACTAGTGCCACACGGCCCGACTCGAGAGTACCAGACGTTCTCGACGGTAGGCAAGTAGATACGAATGCCATGGTTACAAGCATATAGACTGTCTCCCCAAGCTGGCGACTGTATTTTGTTTTACAGGCAAAGGCACAACTATGCCTATAAAGTCCAATAATGTGGCGGGGAGCTATCGAGTAATTCGCAGGTTTCGACAACATGGTCAAATTAGTACTGGAGAGACAAGTTTGAGAACAAAATAACTCACAGACTCTAGAAAAAAAAAACCTTTAATCTACGTTTTAAGATTCCCAATATAGCTAGCAGGTGAGAACACACGAGTACTTTGCAGGTTGTGATGGAATGTACTAATTAGTTTCGAATAGAAGCATCTCATAATGTGTCTCATGCTATAAATGTCTCTAATCTCACGAAGTTAAAAGACTTTATATATATATATCCTATTGGTTCCTTAATGCTGCTGCAGTCTTCTCGAATTTGGTAGTCTTTACCCCTCTTTGATTAACTATACTAAAAAAACTAACTTGTGCATTCGAGTGACATTTATTTTTTTCATTAATACACTAATTTATAATGAGTGTATATTGTTGATAAAATGTCTAAATATGTACGACTTACACATAGGTACATTGATGAAAAAAAATGTATAAACAGGAGAAATATTTCTGTTTGGTGAACCTTATACACCAATGAAACAAAATTCGCTGGCTGCTTACGAAATGTTATCCGCGCCTGTGGGACTAGCAGAGTCAGTACGCATATGCATTCGGGCACATCAGACACTCCCTCAAGCTTGGCTGCGAGACATCAGCCAGGGGCCATATGCCCGTCATCGTTCGGCATCCTCAGTCCATTCGAGTCGAGTAGATATAGCACCGTGATCGCACCCGAGTTCCAACGTGGCGGGCGTACATTTTCTGCGCTCTCCATCTTGCTAATTTACCGTACGATTCTAATTATTATTCAGTATTTGAATTGAACAAAATTTACATCATGCAACATAAAGTTCAAGTGAAAATCGTTATTCGGTAATACAATGTGTTAAAATGCGCGGCATTGCTTTATAAAGTAACTCGAAAGAAACGGTTTGAAAGTGGGATGACAGTTCGTACAATACATTGTTATCTAAATCAGCGATTACATGTTAACTGTCGTTAAAATCGACTTTAGCAGAAGCAAATGTAAGAAACGTAAAGACCCGTAATAATGTTAAATTTAATTAATATTTTTTAAGTTCGAAGAAACGTGTGTTAAAACGAAACTAATAACTTTATCTCGTATATTCTAACAAATTTTGAAAGGGCTTGTATAAAAATAACAGCCATCCTGAAATGGAGAATTTCTTGACTTTTAATCAGTAATTAACATAAATACATTATAACGCAATGATAACATAAAAATGTTGTCCGCTTACAGCGTTTAGTTACAAAAATCTCAACAATAGAACAGCCAACTTTTCTTGTACTTATACGCAAGATTTCTGACAGTAAATTCCAGGTATTTGGACGTATGTTAAACAGTCTTCATTTTGTACTGAGTTCTCACATAACTAACTAAAATATGTACACTGAATGACTTCACGTATAATTATAATGATTTTTCTCTGTTCTGTATATTGCAGTAATAATTAAACGTAACCACTCCGCAGAAATGTGATTTCTTTTTAATGTGTCTGGCTACCTCAAGATAGCTTACTAAAAACATACGCAATAATAATATTTACTAGTGGTGAAAATGTTATACAAGGAGGGTTATCATAAAAATAATTGGCATCACACCTTAAACAAGTGTATTTTTTTTACCTTAAAATGTTTTTCACTTGGCCTTGTTTAGTTTTTATGCAGTAAAGTTAAACTGCTTCCTAGAAACAGTTTTAACATTTACAAACTGATTACTATCAAAATATTATCTATTTCGAGTCGTAAGTTTTGCGTTCAAAACAAGGTAGATTTCTTTAAGTTTCTAAAATCAATCTATACATCTGCTATCAGTGTTACCAGGAAAGGAAATGTGGAAATGGTGTCATGGAAAATGTGCAAAAAGTTATAGGATCAGATAGAACGCGACTGTATAAAAGACTGAGAAATATTAATGAGGTAGGTATGAGTCATGTTTCCCTTTAATTCTCATTCCTTTTGATTCGCCGAACTGAGCTGCGTACCCAACAAAATCGATTACGAACGGGAAATATCCGGAGGCCTACAACAGCAGAGCTTTGAGGCAGCGTCGAACACCGCACAGGAAATGATAATGGGACTGGTTGAACAGGGGCTCTATATACCCACAGCCCTAAGGAGAACAAAGACCCAAACGTGGACAAAAGTCTCATTAAGCTGGCCCTCCTCACTCCTCCCCAGTTAAAACTCGCCCCAGGCAACCCAAACAGCTGGCCAGCGCTACTGAATAATCACATGCGGTGATTGGGCGCCTTTAATTATACCGCATGTGTAGTCTTGCCTATTAATTCTATAATATTTACACTTAAAGTGATTGAATATAATATTCTTTCATTCATTCTTTATTTACAAGCTCACTATCAAGCATATGATTACAATTGTGTGTGCACGGATACTACGAAAAGTGAATAACAACTTGAAATATTCACAAATATTTCAACCATCAATTACAGAAAGTAAACACATAATATGAAATATATAGATGACACAAGGATGATAAATGAATCAGTCCAAAATCCGTAGGATGCTCTCTGATTTATGACTCGATTTTGCGTCGGGTGGCTCAGTTGCTCTCTGAGGAGCCTACAGACAGTGGCGTACGTACATTGTTGTGTGTGATACACAGTCAGTGAGCACATGTCGGGCTTCTTTGCCCTAATTGGCTGCTGGGGTGCTTGTTGCTGATTGGCCTGCGACTTGGAGGTACTGGATCCGCCTAACGATGAAAAAAAAATGGGGGGCGACATCTCGGAGGTATTCCTCTTCTTGTCTGCCAAGTCTTCGTCCATCTTGGTGGGCGAATTTTCCGTCATGACAATGGGTGGGTCCCCCAAGGGGGCTTAACACCTGACTCTTCTTTCTTCGCCTTAAGGGAGGAAAGCTAAAATTAACCTGAAATAAAAGATTAGCCTAAACAGCAATCGGGCACCACAAACTGATTTCCCTAACTCTTCTCTCTGCCAGAAACAAGACTAAGGGAAATCAGCCATTTGACAATAATTAAGTTAGTTCCTGGCTAGGGGTGTACCTTTTACCTGTGCCGTTTATAAGAGCACAGGCCTGGTGTTGCAGAAAGTCGCCGTTCCTCTTCTAACAAACGTAAGACTTGTTCTCGCAGTAATTGAAACACAATCAAATCGCTCGCACTGTATGGCTGTACTGCACTGCTACTAGTTACCGACAAGACAGTACATAGCACCTGCGCAGAGTTACCGACCTGCACCAAGCACTGCTGGCAACTGATTGAACGAACTGTGACTTGTCACCTTGTTTAACAGGTCATACACATAGTGTCCTTCCTGCAAGAATGAATGGATGAACCTACTGGAGTAACTTTGAACCACTCCAAAATTAAGTTTATGTGTGCATTTGGTAAAGAACAAGCAAAGATTACCTGAGAAGATAATATTCAAAACTCAACATACACAGATGCATGTTTTGCTGGAGTTCTCGCAAAATGAGTATTGAATATTCATTAGTAATTGTGGTTTTACCATGAAGGTGCGCCGAGGTAGCACAAGTTCCTATCCTCCACGACTGCCCGACACCACTCGCCTTTTTCATGTGGAGCCAAACGAATTGTTTTTCGTATTTACTAGATTCCTGCAAAACCTAAGGTATATCTGATTACCCGAATTCTAGTCATGATACAGTGGATTCAACACTCACCAGGCACGAGCGTGTTTGCTGAGCGGTTAGCCTGCTCGCCTCCCACCGAGGCGAACCGTGTTCAATCCCCGACCGTGTCACTCCCGGATTATGGCATGTGGGAATCGTGCCGGACGTTGCCGCTGGTTGGCGGGTTTTCTCGGGAGTCTTCCGTTTTCCCCCGACCCTTCCTTCAGTCGCTGCTCCATACTCACCTCAATCGCCCTCATCGGCTCCCAAGACCTCGCCGCCCAAATCTCTTCACTCGCTCACAAGGTACTTTATAGCGAGTGTACCAGCAAATACTTCGCAAGTAAAATGTTTGCAACGTGAAATTAATATTTTCATATAAATTTCTAAATGAAACGGAAATAGCTGTAGTTTCGTGTTGTGTGGTTATCAGATCTTGTCCTTCCCTAAAAGCTTGCAAAGTAAATTTTGACCGGTATTTATCAGAGCCGGCATTCTTATTTCGAAGCTAAATTTTGAGCATATGATTAAATGAATCCGTCAAGACACATTACTCCGCCAGTTTCACCGATTAGATTTCATATTTTGTGTTACCCATGCAATTTAAAATCATATACATGGCCTATAACGAACAAATAGCTTCCTTCTGGTGTGAAATTTTACAATCTACAAAAAATATATTGATGTGCTTAGTGTGACTCAGAAAAGAAAACAATATTGCTATCAGTATGACACTTATCTAGGCGATTCTGTCACACTTAATAAAACAATATTGCTATCAGTATGAAACTTATGTAGGCGATTCTGTCACACTTACTAAAACTGGTGCTAATAAATTGTAAAATTTTAAAGAGAATTTGTGATTATAAAATATATTTTAACGTTAAAGAAAAGTATTGCGTAAAAAAATCTGATATGAACGCTGTTTGCAAATTTCTGAAAGATGTAATTCAGAAATGAAATTAAATGCTAGCCAGTGTTTTTCATACAGTTTTAATGGCAAATTTTTACAGGCGTTTTATAACACTATAATATCACAGTTCATTCAAATAAAGTAAGTGCAAATTATTTCCTCAATTTCATATCAAACAATACTTTGTTAACATAATGATAACCACAAAATAACTATAAAAATTAAATTGTATCTGAATATGGAAATTCATTTTAGTGAACTATTATATTTTTAGCCTATAAAACTTTCCAAGTCATTGCGAACTGTATCAGTTAGGGTCTAAGTAAAATGTTACAGTTTAATTACCAGTAACCACGAAATTTTCCTTTCAGTGAAAAATATAATAATTTTAAAAGTCCTATCAACATTAAAATTAGTTTTGCTGCTGTGATTTAATGGTTTAGGGAATTCTTCGCTCTACATGGTTCAAAACACCAGTTATTGTTAAATTTAATCATTTAAGGGAATTATCATACCAGTTTATTTTAAGTTACAAATTTTATGTGATTCACATATACATAAATGGTTTAGATAATGTATCAGGGCTTAAATAAAGTTAATCTGCGTGTCAGGTTATTCTGAAAAAAAGATAATAATTTCGTGGATAATATTTCTTAATGATTCCTACAAAATTTTATTGAAATCATTTGAGTTTTAGTTACAGAGAGACACAAGTACAGACTTGCAAATGCACACAAACATAGAAATGCAACGAGGTACGATTGTACTCAAATAAGCCCTTTTTTCTAAAATAAAATACTCTAACTCAATAAACCAGTTTACTCTATCTCTATCGAGTATGCAACACATCTGGACTATGTACTGAAATGATAGTTCAACCGGAAGTTAAACATTCGATATCTTCCAGTCAGCATCTAGGGTTGGTCTAGATAAGAATTTTCACTTACATTGTACTGCATGGAATTCAAGCCCACTGCATCAGCGCCCAGAATGCCATGTTTTAAGCAAAGGTTTGCGTTATTATAAAACAACTTTAAAATTTTTAACTTAAAATTTTTTATTGGATCATCATACAAAATGTGAGCATTAATATAAACTTGTAAGGCCTGTACTACCTGTCAAATAAATAAAAAATTCATCACAAATCAAAATTTCATTTCTTTCTTTGAAAACATAATAGACATATCAGAACTCTTTATTGCAAATATAGTCGATATCCTCACAAACCGTGAAATTCTCCCAAGCACACGATGTGACAAGTAATCAATTTGATTTAAATATTGACGTTTTGGATCAATAGATCCGGAAATAAGTCAGAGACGAAAAGCACATTTCGATAACGGCACTGCCAACTTAAGAAGTCATAATTTAAAAATCAAATGCAACAGCGTATTCATCAAAACAGAATACTCCACATAAACTTATACTAATTTGCAAAACTGGAAAAATATTATGCGTGTAGGATTTCAGGCGAAATATAAGCCTATTACTAAATTTGATCTCGTAAACCAACATATTCAAGTTTTATGTCACGAATGTTAGAGGTTTCATTCATTGTCACATTATTGATACAAGTACCATACATTTGCATAGACCAACCGTGCTGAGCTAGAGTCACCCATACAGTAAGCTGAGAACTAATTTTGCTTATGATTTTGTAGTTTTCAGGCAGAATATTGACAACTAGGATGGTTTAAATTCCCTATTAGTCTCCTAGTAAAATCTTTATGTTTTGACAGTGTATACGTCTTTAAATGTGCAACCAGAGTGGGAGGCGAGCCAGAAAATCCGATGATAAAATCGAGGGATAGAGTTTGGCATTGCAGCTCCTAATCTATCATCTACATTAAAAATGCAATTACACCACTCGATTGCCAAAGGATCAAAGAATATGATACGTTGAGTGAGGACTGCAAAGCATCAAGCTGTGAAAAAGGGGGAGGGGGCGCAATTTGTGTTCGTTTCGCCACGTCTCATAACTTCCACCCGCGTTGTATAACTTTTGACTAGGAGAAGCTACGATACTCGTTTAAGTTTCAATCGACAACTGTCGTCAAAGATCGATCGATTACACGTATAAAAACATTTATGTGGCGTGGTTATGGTGAAATTGTATGCATTTAAAGTAAAAATTAAGAATACCTAACAAAATATCGACCTATACTCGTCAAAAAGCCAAGTCGAAATACAGAAATCGTTTACGGTTGAAAAGAGCATCTCAAAAGCAAACCAGTGATAACCATAAAACCTAATATGATCGAGTGAAGCGGTGCCGGGAACGTAAAATAAACATCAAGGCGCATTCACACAAAACGAACGGCCGTGTCCCCAATACAGCCACGCCCAATTTTTTTTTTTTAAATTCACGTTATTCGTCACTATGCAGACTTTGTGTTCATTTCCTTCATCCTGCACTCATCTAACGTAAACTGGCCTACACAGTCGCTTCACATCAGCACCAAGTGCAACAATCTCAAATTCTGCAGACTGTAGCAACACGCGTACCTCATGCGGAATACAATGTTCCAGTTTACTTCGGCGCCGACCATACACTAAAGATAAGATAGAACGCTTATTCGTCTTCTGCGCACGTATCCAACATTGACCTACCCCAATCCTACACAACTGTCAAAGTCACATGGCCAACAGTGATGAACGTGTTTGTTTATATCTTAATTTTTAAATGACAAGCACTATTATATTAATAAAATACTTTTACCAATTTGAATGTAATGAAACTGCATTACAAATCGGTTAGAGGAAGTATACATTTATCTCAAAGCATTGTATGGCGCCGACCCAGTGAGGTTTAGGTTGCAGCGATAGGTCGGAAGCCGAACGATCCCGTGACCGGCTTTCTCCGGCTGGTTCATCGATCACAACTTCACGACGCAGTTATTCACAGTTGTCACAACATTCCAAGTACTTTTGATCAAAGTTTAAAAGAAAACTGATCTTTTCGCGCACGCAGAAGTTTCCACAAACACGTCATTCTTTCTGAGAATTTTTTTTTTTTCCCGTTTCCAATTTTTCCCTGGCGTCAAAAAGACATCTACTTCTATTCTTTTTTTTCTGTGCACTGAAAAAAAACTAACTGCAGAGACGTCAGCAAATTCGTATCCAAGTACAACTGTTTCTTTCTTAACTGTAGTGGGGCGCTTCCCAGCGAGCTTGTTAGAAAATTTTACCCATTCCTTGACATTTTTCCGTGGAGAAGTTGAACTTCGGGTTTTAGTACGCCATAACAAACGTCGCAGTTATTCCTCAATCCGAGCTGCAGAATATCTCGAGGAATAATGTATTCTTCCCATCACTCCACGCATATCTTCTAACATAAAGTATTTTCAATAAATCCAACGTACGTAAGAAACGTTAAAGTAATCAAATAGTGATGAGAGTTTTACAAGTCGTATAAAAACCATCAACATATTTGAAACATTTCCTTCGCCTGGAATTTTGGTCGATGTTTTGGAGTACGGAGCGTGTTAGCCGAGGTAGGTTCGTCCGAATCTTAATTAAAAGTAGTGGTAAGATTACTGGAATTTCTGTTGAACTTTAGCCCTCCATTGTGACGTTACACATGAGAACTCATTTATAGAAACAAGATTTTGTGGTGTTATTTTAAGGCTAGTTTCGTTTTAAAAATGACAATACCACAGAGCATTACTGCAAACAAAAACCTAATTTTATGATTTTGAATTTTTTTTAGCATACATGTCGAAGTCACACAGAATGGGTGTAATTTTACTATTGCAATAATATAATTATTATAATATTACGAGAATAGTTGAATATCATTTATAAGGAAATAAATATGTCATCATATAAACTGAACTATTTATAGAACTGGATTTGTTTACATCATTATATTATCAATTTAGTCACACCTACAGAGTATCTAAAATTTGCTGCTCTTATTCACTCAACCTGCAGGTTGATAACTGAATATTAAATATTTTTCTCCGTTTCTGTTTGCTGGTATGTTAGGAAAGACACTGAATTTAAAACATAGATTATTTTTTAGCACTTATTTAATAAATTTTGGGGGAGTATAAATTGTCACTTAAGATTTCTCACATCAAATTGTGTGTTTTGGATGAATTTAGTTTTCTTTCGTGTTTTATCATGATGGTATTATGCGGTGCATTAACTTGCATTTCGATGTTATTTCGGTTTTTATCGCTATTCTCTATATAATCTTGTGTCTACTCACCAATCTTCACTTGTAAAAAAAAAAGGAAGTCTGCTGTCTAACATAGAAAAATTTGTTGTGCAATGATCCTTTAATAATCATCACTTGTCCTACTGAAACACGGTATTATTTTAAGGAAAACTGGTTTTATCTGTATTAGGAAGTTAAATATATATATATATATATATTTGTTTCCAGTAAATGAGTTCAAGGCTTGTATGCAGACAAACTCATAATCACAAAGATACTTTTGCTGATTTTAAAGTCACCTTATATGAGAATGAGAGAGATGTGGTTGGAACTGCTGATATATTTATCCCCAAACGCTATTTTCAAATAGATAAAAAGATTTTGATGGTTAACAGACTCACCGGAGACATTTACAGTGTTGCGTTTTGTCCAGAGAAACGATTTTCTCTGGGTGTGAAGCGAGTAAAAGATCGCCATATACAGTTTTTAAAGAATCGTAAATTCGTGTTGTTTCCTGTATGATTACGATGATTCTTACGAAATTTGTTCAGTTTGCATTGTGGGAGTCATTGGTATATGTTACGTCTGAGGTGGAAACTCTTGGAAATTTCTTTAAGAAAGGTCGGCGCCCTGAACTACAAGTAACGTGGGAAGTCTTTCGCGAAGTCGTTAAAGCGATTTAACGATGCACATCATCACTACAAAGCGAAGCGAGCAAGGATGAAGGCGGACCAGCGAAGTACACTCCACCAAGAACGGATAGCCTAATGGGTCTGCATTACGAGAGTTGACCAAACTTTTCCTATATTATCATATTTATATTTAAAATCCATTGTGCGTGACTAAACCGCATCATCACTGACAAACCACTGGACCAATTGATACCATATTCACACCATATGTTTTTGAGGTTGCGCGTAAGGTTTTTAGATGTGTTTCATTCCGATAGGTGGCGCTGGAGTCTAACTTCTATATTTATGGGCTGATTTCGCTCATACTTGCAGGAAATGTTTGTTGATATAAAATAAATTGTTTTATTTTGCTTTGCATTCAGTAAATTAGGTTCCGATAGTTGGCGCTGGAGTCTAACTTCTATGCTATTTATGGGTCGATTTTGCTTATACTTGCAGTAAATGTTTATTGATCTATTGAGACTATATTCACACCATATGTTATTTAGATGGCAATCAAGGTTTTTAGTTGTGATTTATTCCGATAGGTGGTGCTGTAGCCTAAGTTCTATATTAATGGGCCGATTTTGCTCATACTTGCAGGAAATGTTTGTTGATCTAAAGGAGAAAAATGGCAGCGATACCACGGTTAAACATTGGTCGACGTACAAGGCGTAATAGAGAGGACGCATTGAGAAGGCAAAATAGAACGTGAAAGAAGCGGAACAATGTTCGCCGGGATCAGCTAGTGCTATTAAATAAAAGGAAGTCCCTGGCGCGCGTCTGTCTGTATGACTGCACTAATCTTGAGAACCACTGAACGTATTTGGATGCGAGTTTTACTGTTATGATCTGCATTTATCGAGGAAAGTTTGCGTGTTTTAAATATTGCTGTAGATTCTATAGGAGCTGAGCATTAACGGAATTAATTAATCAAGTCGGGAAAAATGAGATATCTTTCTGCTTTCTAAGCATGCTCTTAAAAACTGAAGGGCCGATTGCTATAATTATATCATTGTTAGCAAGCTACATTTCTTCCATATAGCTGTAAACATATATGAGGTGGGACCACAGAGGCCCAGTAGGTAGAGTAATCTCAAGTGGAGCCTCAGTGGACCAGCGGCTAGAGCGAATACAAGTGCGTGGCTATAGTGATTCCAAGTGGGGCCGCAGTGGCTCAGTGGATAGAAATATATCAAGTGGGTCTGCAGTGGTCCAACGGCAAGAGCAGTCCCAAGTGGGGAACCAAGAGGCCCAGTGCGTAGAATAAATTCAAGTATATCTTAATGTTATAAACTAGGGGTTTAGCCTGTGACCATGTTTTCAGTATGGACACGTGCCTAGAATATTTACAATGTTAGGAAATTTGGTTATCGTACAAAGACTGAAAAAAATAATATATGTATATATACATACATATAGGTAATAATGAAATTATGTGAAATTAAATCAACATTGAAGCGACTGCTACCCCATTTGATATTTCTCTATCCACTTGGCCACTGTGGCCCCACTTGATATAGTTCTATCCACTGAGCCAATGTGGCCCCACTTGGAATCGCTCTATCCACTGAACCACTGCGGCCCCACTCGGAGTCTCTATCCACTGAGCTACTAAAGCCCCATTTGATATATATATATATATATATATATATATAATCCACTTGGCTACTGTGGCCCCACTTGATATAATTATATCCACTAAGCCACTGCGGCCCCACTTGGAATCGCTCTATCCACTGAGCAACTGTGGCCCCACTTGGAATCTCTCCATCCATTGAGCCATTGAGGCCCCACTTAGAAATTAATTCAACATTGAAGCGAGACATTTAGTACAAACAAAAATGATATTCCATTACCTTCATATTTCTATGCAATATTCTTTATGCATTGATACAAAACTTTTCATAGGAAAATAGTAAATAAAAAATGAGTTTTTAGGGCAAAAGTTAATGATTGCGTAATCTGATCTTGCTGAAATTCGAAATTGAACTGTAGTTTACCCTGAGGATTCGCTCTGCAAAATTTGAAGAACTTATGTTGAGTTTCAATTGACCTAGAGGTATTAAAGACGCACAGACTGACACACAGACAGAGATCGTCTGCTTATTATGTAGTAGATTCGCAAGAAGTCGCAGGTAGTCACGGGTAGTTGCAGATAGTAACGGGTAGTGGCATGTATTCGCATGTAGTCGCGGGTAGTATGGGTAATCTATAAGACCTGAGCGAAGCGATGGCGGGTTGCTAGTAGAGAAATATGCGTGACGTATTTCTGTTCCGTAAACCGATAAAATTCGAAACGCTGTTTGGGAATTTACACAGTTTCCTTATAAATAACCTAATCATCATACATGCCATCGCTTGGTTGGGGCCACCTACTTTAGGCTCTACTTCGCCACTTTTGCAGAAGTTCTTCGTTTTCATGTCATAATATCAGTTTCAGAGATATTATTGAAAATGTGTGAATTATAGAAAATTTATAATTTGCTAGTTGTTTCTTGTTATTTTATCTAAGTTTCGCTGCGTCTTATTTACTGTTTGCAAAAAAGACGATAACATACTGATAAAATATAAATATAAGGTGCAGGGCCGTGGGGTTCAACCCCACTTTTGATTAATCGAATTATCAAGTTGATATCAAAATGATATCAAATTGATTCGATTACTGGATTAATCCTTAATCCGATGAAAATATTAATCCGTTAATCCTTCATCCTAAACCGATAAAATGTGATCATATTTCTTTGATCATAGAAATTTGATGGGGAAAGTTTGATCAGATCTCTTTGATGGAATATTTTGTGTAATATTTGATAAGTGTATAGTTTGGGGACTTTATTTTTGTTTCTTATTTTTTGGGGTGGGTAGCAGCTCTGGTAGATGTTGACGCTCGGAGCTTTGTCGCGGCACTGAGGTGGTCGTATGCTGGGGAAGGGGTGTATATAGGAGAGCGATGTTCACCCTCGGAGGTCCGCATTGTACTGACGTGTGATGTGCTGAGGAAGGGGTATATATGTGTGGCATTTTGTGCAAGAGTGTCATCAAATTTTTTTGGGGGGATATTGCTCGTAGATGGTGGTGGGAGACAGGAAACTCTGAAAGATACGATTTACGTGCTGTATGTTAGTAATGACAAACAGAAGAACTTGAGTGTAAACAATTATTACAAATGAATAGCAGCGCTGACGTAATTCACGGGAGAAATTTGGGAGTCTTTTAACGTAGCCCAGCAATGGAAAGAAATTAAAAAACTAACTATTTCCGTACAGAAACCGACTATCGTGGTGTTGTTAAGAACGCAACTAGTTATTTAAATTTCGGTAGCAATATATAAATTGCATTACTTTAATAAAACATCACAATAAAAACGGATTTGAAAACAAGTAGGAAGCTGTACAAGCACCTCACCAGAAACATGTCCGTCCAGCTGTGAGGTTAGTGGAGCAATGCCTTGAAATTACGCAAAAAACTCGGAAATTAACAAAAAGAGATTTTAATACGATTTATGTGACTAAATAAATAAAAACATTTATCAATATACAAATTACACTATTTGAATTAACAACGAATTAAATAAAAAAAACATGTAATGAAATTGTACAAGCAGAAGAAACACGTCCGTTGGGTCGGGAGATCACTGAATGAATGTTTTATAAGCTTTGTGCCCGGAGCATGACTAGAGACGTGGAGTGCGTTCGGCATCTGGTTGCTGACTGAGCTGAAAAACTCTGAAATGAACGAAAAGTGACGTGAATACGATTTACATCCAATTACAAAACTATTTTTTCCAAATAAATTAAACTGCTGGCGTTACCCACAAGATAAATTAATTAAATGAAAAATTGTATACGACAAAAGTATAAGCGATAGACCTAAATGAATATATATTTCAAACAGCAGAATGAATTAACAAAACTTCCTGGTCTCATAAATAAATTAAGTGTTAACTCACTAAACGAATTACAGAACCTATTTCCCTACAACATGAAAACTCATTTACCACCTACATGAAATCCTACATAAATGGAAGAACATTTATTAAACAAAGGCAAACTAGTATTGAGAAAAACTTGCCCACATTTTTAACACAAGTTTCTTTGAATTATTCCAAATGGAAGTTAACCATCTCCAGTTAGCATGGGGGAGTAAAGATTTCACATTGCATAGGCAACTATTCACAATAATAGAAAGTATAAAGATTTGGTCTTAGAAAAGCTACAAAATAATTAAAAATAACAGATGCACTCTATCGATCTGAACAATTTTTAACACACATTTTGTTAAAGTCTCGCTAGATCAGTTTCGGAAATCCATATTTACAAATTCTAGCAGAATGGCGCACAGATTATATAAATAATAATAATAGATGCGCGCAAACTTCCAAAAGAAGGAAAAGAGTTCTACACTCTAACCTATCGCAATAAAAGTTAAGAGACCCCCATATTTTAAAACTCATAGAGAAACATCAATCGACGATATGACAAAAAAATCTTAACACACGAATAAATTTTCCTGATAAATTAAGGCGAGTAAAAAATTTAATATATTAAAACTTATAAAAATATTTTGCACTGCTGTAGTTTACAAAGGCTGTGAACGAGATCTGAACCCCAGACCAGATACTATTCGAAGAAAGCGATTAACGAGAGGTGAATCCCGCTGGTCGTGTCCGCTGTAGTCTGGATCAAAACCCAGCATACAAAGATATCCTAACCCTCGATCATGCTACGAGTCCCTGCCAAGCATCATCCCGACCAGTGAAGAGGGATGACCAGTGGTGTGTGTGCAGAGAGCGATGTAGCCAATATGAGATTCAATCACAAACTAAAAATGGTGCAAGGTAGCAAGGACAGTTGGAAGCTCCTGCTAGGTGCTCCCCGCCCCTTAACAACATCCCTAGACCAGAGCACGTCTTCGGGGATGCGGCCCCTCCTTGAAACCCTAGCCGAGAACGCATATTTGTCCACATCATCTGGGACTGTCTGCCTGCCTAACTCCCCCTCAAGACACCATGTTTGGACTCTTCCAAAGGCATTGAGCTGTTTGCAAAACTGCTCCCTACCCACGGATTTGAAGTGAACCTGTCTGGCTACCTTCCCTCGCCCCTCTGCATGCCAAAGCTTCTATTTCTGGCTGGCCAGTAAACTGTTCAGAAAGGAAGGTTTCTACTGCTCTTGAACCCCAGGAATGGCTTGGTTGTGTTGGCATCGAAGGAAAACTTTTTCCCAAGTTCTGCTGATAAAATTATTTCCCTTGTCACTAGCAATTAGATCTTACCCAATATTTTAATCCAATAAACTTGAAGTGTCAAGTATATTTTCCCAGTATAACTTTCTTAAATCTCACATAAATCTCTGAATCTATGAAAAATTCCATACAAGAGATATTTTCACTCACTAAATTTTAAGTAATGAAACAATGTGTATAATTCCAGTTTGGCGATTGACAAGTAAAAGTTTTTTTTTCTCCTTTGAAAAAAATACATTGAAATGAAATGTTTTTAAATTTGGGGTGATGTAAAACATCAAATTCAATCTGTTTCAATTAGTTGTGTGTAGCAGAGAAAAAAAATGTATTTCATGTGTAGACTTCTCCCTAAGCTTCCATTCCATATTTTCGACAACACTATCTACCATAATATGTATATATTTGAACAACTGTAAACTTATTCTTATTTAAAAATATATTTCCTTAGAAAATAAATTTCGACATAATACTAATGAAATAGCACAAATCCAGCATGAAATGTGTTTTATCGAAGCTGGAATTTGGCAGATTCTACGATGTTTTCTAAAAGGTTCAAATTTAAGCAAATTTAAAGGAAAACAGTCGCCAATTTTAAAAACATGTTTCATTTTTAAAAACAGTCAAAGCTATTTATGTTTGTATAAAATGTGAGTGTGTTTTAGCAGCATGTCGAATCGCAGCCAAAGTAGTAATCTGTTTTGTGTGGTAAAATATTTTTGTTACAAGTAAAAGTCGGTGGGCTCCACCACTCGCTGCTGCTGTAGAGTTAGAAGGTCAGCTGGAAAGATTATTGTGGGTAGGGTGGTAAGAGCTATTCTACCTGGCTCTCAAAAGGTATTTTTGTTTATTTTTGTTGTACAAGTTGAGATGAGCTGACAGAGTTTTCTCAATGTGCTTCAAGTCATCTTGTTTCATTTCATATTCATTCATTCAGGCATCCGATTTTCTCTATCACTGTTGTAATAATATTTCCCCCTCAGCCCTTCTAAGATGTTTTCATCAAATTTGTTTAGTAAAATTGTTGGTTTTAAATTTTTTATATATTTTAAATTATAAACAAATATTTTTCACACTCACAAACACTGAAGTGAGAGACTTGTATTTCTCATGAAAGTGATCAAGCACACATCCTGTTACCTGAGAAAGAATATGAGCCATCAGCTTATCATCACTTATAGACACTCTTTTCGTGTTTACCAACCATTTTACTTTAAACATTAAATAGAATAATATCCAGTTATATACAAGTCCTTCATCATGAGACACATCCCATCTCCAATCATTCTCATTGCACGACATTTAAAAAAATTAGTGATATGAGGAATTAAAAACTAATAAATTAACAAATTGCATAATTTCCTACATCACTGGAATTTATAAAGTAATTGTTTTAAACATATAATTGCAGATTGCTGACATTATTTTCTAAGAAACATCAAACACATCTTAATTAACACTTCCAAGATAAAGACTACACAAATAGCAAATCCTTTGAATATTCACATCAATAATGTTACAAGTGAAAAAAAAACTTTTAAACATTTCTTTACTATTTACATCTGAAACCATTACAAACTTAAAAATTATTACTTCATGTTATGTCACAAATCATATTACACCTCAAAATGATTCAAATATTCGCATCAATTGTTTTACAACTGAAAAACGTTTAAACATGTCTTTACCATTTATGTCTGAAATCATTTTATGCTTAAAAATTGTTTCTTCGTGTTACCTCAAAAATCATATTACACCTCAAATCATCAAAATGAGGCACTGAGTCTCAAAATTTGCCTTATACACTTTATTCAGAATTGAATTCTCTACTTGATGCAGCACAGTGTGGCTGCATAGTATTGTCTTCTCTTGCTACAATGTCTATGGAAAGTTTCGGGTGCTGTTCCATAACTTGTCTTATCCCATAACATGTTTAATCCAAAATGTGTGTTATCCAACACAGATAATTTGGGAGCAAAACTGTCTCCATCCACTGTAGTTCTTTGATGTTAATGTTCCAAAACTCTTCATATTCACACATTCTTTATTGTCCTATATCACATTCCATAACTTTACAACAAATATTAGGAAATATAATGTGTATGTTGCCAGTACTGTTCACATCCAAACAACCTCTGTTATTTATATTTTGAGTTGCCAATGACATGTGGATGTACATGTCGAGATATATTATTTCATTGTATTGAATATATTTCCAAAATCATGGACAATGATAGAATCTTGATGTGTGAAGGGCCAGGGAGAAAGAGAGCAAGGGACAAAAGTGACTGAGAAATAGAACAGCTTTAGAAAAAAGGTAAGAATGTTTTTTTGAAATGTATTACTGCTGTTGACATTTTTAATTCCAATTGTCTGCATTGGCATGTGTTTTATACTGATGTGCAATGTTGTTTATTTTGTATTTTTCAGACATAAAGCGAAATCACTACCTATGGAAACCAGCTTGTAATAATGGAAAGAAGGTGTTTGGGTGTAATGATATCTCAATGCAACACATAAGAAGATAACATGAAGCCTTCTATGCCACACCTAACAAAATTACCCAAGATAATTTAATCTTGAAGCATACTACCCAAATAGAACCGAAATTCAGAAGGGACAAAAAATGGACCAAATAAATCTGTGACAGTATCTTATTTCATTAAGACCATAAAATCTGGATCAGTACAGTTATGTACCAAGGCCTTTCTATCTATCTTAGGGATTTCGAAATTCCGAGTTCAGAATATATGTAAGAACTACTTATGTATAGGGCAGTCTCCCAAATAGAAACATTGTGGAGATACTCGATCAAAAACATATCATACCAGGAAAAAAATTTGAGGGCATTTATTCAGAGAATACAATGTGTGCAATTAAACTGCACTACGAATAAAAGCACAAGCCAATATTTACCAAGTCATTATTCAATCTGTAACTATAGAAGGTGTACAATAATTAAAACAGTGCATCAATCAGTGTCAATTATCACTTTTTTCGTGACATCTTCATCCACGACTTTAACATCAGCTTTAACACACCTGCGGTGGATGAATGTTTGGATTGCATTCGTTTAAAGGCTCTGATAAGCAGTGTTAATGATGCAGAGAAAAATGAATTGATGGTACAGCACAGATTGCACAAACTGAAAAAGAAAGCTTTATATATCTTTAAAACAGAGGAACCATCTGTATTGAAACTTTCGTGTGACTGCCAGAAAAATCTGCTAATTCCGAAAGTATGAGACCAATCAGCATATTATAGCAAACAGTTATATTTGCACAACTCTGCAGTATGTCATGAACATTTAAAAGCACCGAAAACAAGGGAATCTGTAACACTAGATGTGTGGACATAAAATGAACGACTCGCACATCCAATGAAATTGCTTCCATTTTGAATCATCATCTCTGCAGTACCAATAAGACCGACATTCAAAAAGTGCAGATATTTTTGGATGGATGCCCTGTCCAGAACAAAAATATTACTGTTGTTGGAATGTCTATGAAGTGGTTTTATTCAGAGTACTCTAACAATAACATTACACATGTCCAGTTAACTTTTCCAGTTATTGGTTATACAGGTTTACTGGCAAAACAAAAGAACAGACTATACCGCGGGTGGAGGTTCTGAAAAATAATTTGCATGAAATTAGCTTCTTTACAGGGATACCCTACCACTTGCACTATCCACAAGATATACTTTACAACCTCTTGCATAGTTAGGTCGGGAGCCTGCCTATATTCCAACAATTTCAACGGAAATTTTGCAATCTGCAAGTCGCTAGAACATTCCATTAAACATTTCTTAATCAACTAGATCACCTCCCAGTTTTCCTCCCTTGCCTGTCCAAAGAGTGGTTTTAAATTATCGGGAACTCTGAAGAGTGCAACTGCATACAACACCTGTCGCTCGCACGATTGAATATTAAGCACAAAATTGAATTTGTGGAAACAATCTACCACTGTTTCAATACTCAGTTTATATAATTTGGAAACTTTAGCTACCAATTCGGTAGGCACGTGCTTTAATAATTTGTAAATAGGAGTTGCCTCACCAGAACCTGCCGAATTCTCAACCTTGACCTGACTCGATTCCTTCCTCACCATGGCCCGAGACTTTACCCTCAGTTCCTCTATCCGATCACTATCCTCTAGCGCAGCCCCAGCCTCTCCTACCATTTGCAAAAGGGCCGTTTTGGATAGTTTCTGAATCCATGCAGTAGCCATGGTCGAAATTAATATATAAATCCTATTAAAAGTACTACCACTTTTACCATAACCTGTCACTACTATGGTCACACAAAATACCACACTTCAATATTTCTTTTGCTCAAAATCTAAAAACCTGAGACAAACTGCACATAAACAGATTGCAAGCAACCTTGCTTGCACTTAGCAGAGTGCCAGCAGCCTTTCTGACCTTGCTGCGTCCAAAACCAAGGGCGCGACAAGGCAGGTTTTGCATAAACCCTAGCAAAAACCAATCAGAACACAAGAATGGCAAAAGTCATGCAAAAACTATTTTCTGTACAGTGTAAAGTGTAGTTAAATGTTTGCAACGATCTGTAATAGAAACAAAGAACTGTGATCATGCTTCTTTTTATTTCAAATAGTTCATTCAATTTTTTTTCCTTTTCATTAAAAATTTCAATTACAATTATTGTGCATGGAATACTTTCTTGCTTGTCTTACATTTCATATTGAAGGGTAACATTATAATTTTCCTTTCCCGTATATAACATATTTATATTTAAAAACATTTACATAAAACCCAGGTTTTCCAAAATATAGATAAAATGCAACCAAATTCAGGTACCAATACATTCGCTGATTTTCAGCGTATACTTATACAGGTTATATTTACTGGCCATATTAATCGGTTAATACAAACTGCAAAATGCCATCACAAAATATATTGAGCATATGACCCCAATTTACCATAGTTACAAATGGCTGCTATATTTTTGTCGCACCTAAATTTACCATTGACATTATTACATCATGTTAAATTCCTACACTAGGAAAGATCCCATTTTTGTAACACATTTCTTGTCATCAAACAATAATTAAGTTTTTTTACTCGAAATCCCAAATGGATGGAAGCAACTGCTAAGCAACGCCAGCCTTAACTCCGCGAGTAATTTGGGTATTTAAAACAAGCCGAAACTTCGTAAAGTTTCTCTAAAAGGTCATAAAATCAAGGAGTTTGGCATAGCTCCACTTAATACAAGAGGTTGAGAGCATAATCAACGATCATTGGCAAGTGTTCACAACTGTTCACCAAAGTTTACAATAGTTTTCAGATGTTTGAAAAATGTTTACAAGTGGTCGCGAAAGTTAAACCATGGTTCCTAGTGGTTACTACCACTTTGCGTCTTGTTGACAGCCACTAAAACTTGGTTATAAAAGTAACAGTATTGGATTTTAGCTAAAAGGCCAACATTTCGCAAAATTGTAAAAAAATCTTTAAGTTATTTTACGGCCATAATGGCCCCTGCCTAAGGCCAAAGTTACGTAAGTGACCTGTTTGCTCTAGGAGCCTACATTGGTGATTCCAAATAAAGTAATACTTATCTCATGGTAGAATCAAAGCCCCCTCGAGGTCGCCGAACTGACCTAGAGAGCAGCGCGGCCCGGTATTAAATAAACCGTGCCGCCCATTTGCGCTACGAATCAATTTAATTCCCCCCCCCCCCCCCCCAGAAAAAGCCGCGTTTATAAGAAATCGAGGGGTGTTAAATTGCTCTTGGAGGGTACAGTAATGTGCAGCCAATGGCTGTTGATTTTACCAATTATTACGATTTATGGTGATAGATGCAGCAAACACCAATTTCCCTTAGGGGGTATGACACAATTAAGTTTTAAAACACCCAAAAATTCTATAGTGCGCTCTCCACTTCCTACCTCTTCACCAAGATACCGGAAGTAACGAAACGAAAACGTCACGTTTTTGTCGGCGCACGCATCCAATTGATTAGCTACTATATATGGATCAAAATTAACCTTTAGACCATCATGTTTATGGGCAATAGGATTCGTATTCCTATTCACCTTGGGTGGTTTAACAGGAATTGTATTATCAAATTCATCAATTGATATTATACTCCATGATTGCCAAGGTGGTCACCGAATGTGCTGCTCTCGCACGACGAATCGCTGAAACATCAGTCCGGTGCACACTCCTTCGCCAGTCCTCGATATTGCTGCACATGAAAATTAGGCCCGAGCATATTCAGTTATTTTCGGTACCTCAGATATTTTATAGTCTTTTGTAGTGACATGGAGCTGGCAAAAACATCGCAGTTCATTTTTATTAGAGTTTTAAACTACATCGAAAAGTTCTGCACCTCAAAACTACGTGTGCGAAAGTTCGTGCGTAACAGGTCGTACGCTGCACAATTCAACAGGTTGCCAAGCAGACACAGTAGTACTTTTTTTTTCGGGGGGAAATAGCGACGTGGTCCGACCCACTAATTTATTTTTAGAGTGTTTTTACTTATATGCAGGGTGTAAATTATTCACAATGCGTGCGGTGACGGGATTTCCGTCACAATCGTAACGTCATATAAATAGTGCTAGGTAACCATTTGTGCAAACTGAAATTATTTCTTTTCATCTACGTTTTTTATTGCATCTAAGTATAAGAATGAGCAGATTTGTAACATATTTACTTTTCTAATAATTCAACAGTTTCACTTGACCGACGCATGAATAAATTGATGTGGCCGATGGCAATGTTAATGTTACATAAGGCGCATAAATGCACAACGTGCGTACAAGTAGATCTTAAGCAGGGCTTTCAAAAGTGGTAATTTTACCGTGAACAGCCTGTAGGCTCACTAATTATATCGGTAACTTATTTTTCCACAATTCACAACGTCACATGGATTTCATAATCAAAATTTTCCTTTTAAGCACATTCTGAATTTCCTTAATTCTAGATTCTCAACCACCTATCAGAATTATTCTTGTATCACTACTACAAATTGTATACCTACGGTATTTTAAAATCATAAAATATTTTAATATAATTTACCAAACTTATTACACAATACCGAGTGTGTTATTAATTTTTAGTTTTCAATGCCTATAAAGTTATTTAATTCTGCTCTCGTAGGCCTGGATACGATAAATCACAGTTATTTTGTATTTGGTTGGCTGGAACGTTTGTGAAAATCTTTAATGTTGCTATTTAATGTTGATAGAATACAATTTACGAATTGCATTTTGAAATTAGTATTGAATTTTGTACCTTAAAGTAGACCTAACTGAATTATATTTGATCCTGTGAAATAGCATTTACATGATTTAATTGAATCACTGGCTGGCAAGAAAGGCCGTATATCCGCTCCGGCTGGCCACATTTGGGCGTTTTTATCCCCAAGTGGTTATTCATCTCCAACCCAGACGAACACCGTTACAAATCCGAAAGCAAGGCGTGAACGCAAAGTGGAATTGAAATGTGAAAATCTCGTGGTAAACAACTATTTTGACAGGCTAATATTATTCTATTTAAGCATTCACATTTTATAGCCCAATAGAATTAGACCTTGAAACGTGTGAAAATATTTAGGTTTGGGAGACACGTACCTTAAAAGCACGCGTGTGTAATTATTTTTGCCTGCGACTCTGCCAGACAGAGTACGTGGTTACATAAAAATATGCTTTGTTTGAAAACAATTAACTTCATAATACACTGCTTTAAAACATTATGTGATACGAGGATATCCCAATTATTCATAGGGGTTGACAATGTAAACTGAGTAGAGAAATTCATACCACAGAATACACAGTGTTCTGCACAAATGTTACCAAACTAGCTTGGTACGTCAATATTAGCGATTTCTAAGAAAGCCTTACTTATGTCGTAATTTCACGCCGAATACGTAAGCTGTAAAGAAGTTCAGAAGTAACAGGTTGAAGAAATGAAAACGAGCTGTTCGGTGTCACCCTCTAAAAGGGGAAATTTTTTTTTTCTTCCCTTCGACGAAAAAAAAACTTTTACGCAAAGTTTTAAATTACAGCACTGAGTGAAGCCAATTAATACACATTTTACGTTGTAAAACTTTTGACATGCTGTGAAAATTTACTGGTATTGAGGATTGGATTTCAGCAGCACTCGCGCCATAAATTCAACAGTCTTCGTACAATAACGATTATCATCACACAGGTTCCTTCAAAAGAAACATATATTCCTCAAGGCCATTATCTATTAGGGTGATAAATTGGACGTGTACAGGGATGCTAAAGACCAATCGAGAGAAGTGTACATGGAAACCTTAAAAATTGATAACCATGTGAAATCAGAAAAATTAATTTCGTGATATCTTTAAGCTAAACTGAAGTTAGCTTGATTATTTCGTCCAAATTACACCAAACGTCCAACTGCGTTTTGGGGTGTGGCCACGTTAGTGAAGGATGGAGGTCTTACAGTCTGTTCCTGTTTAACAGAGAAGTTTTGAATTCAAGCTTTGAAAAATGTCACTTTTCGGGTACACTGAGTGGTATGCGCCCAGTAAAGTTGGCAACAATGGAGGGAAAGTAGTTCCATGTTTTAACATTGGATGAATAATGTTAGGTGAGCATATGTAAACAGTGAAATTATTCGTTTTACTTCCTCTTTGTTTAATGTATTTAATTGTAAAAATAAGCACATTTCTTAAATATTTATTTTTTTAATAATTCCATGGTTGTCTTAAACGGCGCATGAGTAAAGTGATAAAGCTCATAGCGACGTGAATGTTTCCTAATGGCGGAAGAATACACAATGTGCATACAAGTTGATCTTAAGCAGTGCTTTCATAATTGTTCAGATACACAAAATTTCTGTACAGTTTCTTCTTTAACAGTGTACTATAACTCACTACGCCACAGTCGTCAGTAAAAATATTAAATCATTACTCGGTATTTTATTTTGTAAATCAATATATGATTTTTTTTTTTTCACATTATGATAACATGTATTGTAAAGTGCTTTTTAACGTTCCCCGATTGAATGCTTGAAAGCTTAGCAGGATACGGTTTACAGACTAACTTATAATTTAACTTAAATTAACACCCATGCCTTGCCCGGTATTCGAACCCACCAGAGCGTCCCGAACCCCAGGTCGGCGGCGCACCAACAGAGTACGCCACAGAAGGTCTGCTGCAAAAAGTACGGTCCAGTTCTGTAGAGAGTGCACTAACGTGTTAGTTTCTCGCGAACTCCCCCTCCCGGCACACAGCCGGGACCACCCCGATGAATCCTCACGCAGTCATTCGGGCAAGTAGGCGTCGCTGTGTGAGCGCTGCCAATGTCCACCGCATCTCGCCGAGACCCATCGGGACACACCGGCACGTCGTCGTCTCTCTCTCTCACGCTTGCGAGAACTCCCGTCGGCGGGTGCCGCCGGTCCGTTACCGCCGAGACCGCGAGGCGCTGCAACCTCCGCGTGGCGTCGTTGGCGAAGGGGAATACATTCGTTACATGACGCCAAATACAATAATAGTGATCAGTACCGGGCAGCTTGAAGATGTCTGCGAGAAAATTCGTGCGACCACCAGCCAGCGGATAGTAGCACCTCTGTTTAAAGGCTGTTCACGACGAAGTGAGCTCTTTTGAAATCAACCTTCGAAAAAAGGCACTGCCCTTACATGCGTGTATTTTAACGGGCGTCCTGAGAGTTGGTAGCTATGTATGGGAATGTAGTTCCGTGTCTTAACGTTGTATAAAACGTGTTAAGTAACCATTTATGATAACTTAAATTATCTCTTTCGCTTAATTTTTTTTTAATTCACCGAAGTGTAAAAATTAGCATATTTGTTAAATATTTACATTTTTAACAATCTCACAGTTTCATTTGACCGACGCATGAATAAAGTGACGACGTCCCTGGCTATGTTATTCTTTCATAAAGCGGAGCAATACACAACGTGCATACAAATAGATCTTAAGCAGGGCTTTCAAAAGTGCTCATTTTACCGTGAATAGCCTATAATAGTATATTTCACTGACGTTAACGATACAATACCAACATAGTAGATACGGAGACGAAATTTTATTTTCTCTCTAGAAAGTTTATTACAAAAATTGCCAAAAATTAAGCAACGAAAACTAATTATTAATAAGTGAAATATTTCAAAAATTGAAAATATTTACTGATGAATGCTAATGATGTATAAATATTGGAATATTTGTGAAAATATAACAATAATAATAAAACCTCTTGCCAATAGGTTATTCTTCCTACATTCGCCTATGCTATTTGTATAGAGCTGTCCAGTATTTGTCTCTAGTTTATGACACTGTTCTGGAATGTGTAGTAACGTCGGAAACTACAAAATGTGCATTACTTACTACAAACATGTCATTGCTGTAAAATTTAAATTTGTTATCTAATTAAGAGCGATGTTAAATTACTTTCTTATTTTAGCTGAATTTACTTTGTTGACATTTGCAAACAAGGAAAGGACTTGTTACGAAATTTAATGGCCTACCTAATGAAACATTCGCTGAATGCATGAGTCTGTTGTAAGCCATTTCTTAATTATTCATTGAATAGTTGTCTTGTCATATAATAATGTTTACCTAGTGGAGAAGGTATTGCAAATATAAACTCTTTGGAGTGAAGCATGCTGTGCATTAGCTTTCGAAAAATATCTACGTTGTTTGAAATAATTTGCAAAAACTGGCAGAGGAAAAACTTAAAATATTTTCAATATATTTGGTTAGTATCAATGAAATAAAATAATTTAGCACCTGTGTAGGCTTAAACGGCTATCCTTGATCATTAATAATGCTAATACACAAATAAACACTCTTCATTAATAATCATGTAACTTAAATGTTACTTTTTCTTCCGAAAGCGTATACAGTTGACAAATAAACGTCTACTTGCAAGTAAGAATTTTGTGAGCATAGAATTCTCTCGCTAAATTGTGTCCATTTAAGCTGTCAGGATACTCAGTGCCGTGAACTTCAGCTTATCCGTTGTTTCCAAGACACTGAGGAGAACACGACTTTAGAACCGTGGTGTATTATTACACCATAAGCCACAGTATTGATTAAGATACGACTCGCCACCAGCGGCGTGTTGTGAACTGTTGCAAGTCAAGCTGTGTTTGCTCTGTGCTACGCCTAATCGTGTGCTAGTTTACACATCGGTCACTTAAACGTAGTAGTGCAGTTGACTTCAGCACGTGGGTATTGGGTCCCTCGGAGCTCACTCGTGAGTGGCCGCAGTACATTCTGTTTCTCCCGGCTCCACTCTGGTTACAATGGTTCCTGCTGGGTGCGACGAGTGTGTACAGCACTCAGCAAGCACCAGCTCACCTTGTAACACTCACCACACTCCACTAGCTGCCACATACATATACTAAACAAACTGCCACCTGTACTGGCCACTAGTTAGTCTCGTAGTCGTGACGTCACTAGCTTAGCTAAGGAGTGAGCGAATGTGAAGAGATTTGGGCCGATCTTAACAGCGAGGTCTTGAGAGCCGATGAGGGTGATCAAAGGGAATGTGGAACAGCGCCGGATTGAACCCGGTTCGCCTTGGTGCGAGGCGAGCAGGCTAACTGCTCAGCCACCGTGACCCCTTGGCTAAGGAGATAGTAAGGCCTTGGAGTCTATGTAGTATTTGGTTGAGCAGAGGAGAATTCAGAAATAAAAAAAGGGGGGGTCGTCGCAGGGGATACGACACCCCCCTCCCTTTCCCCAGAACCACAAACCACACACAATGGCATTAGTATATCATGTGAATGTTTAAAAATTGAAATTTATTAGTACAGAATTGTTCTTAAAGGTTTTATTTAATTACTTTAATATTATTTTCTAAAATGATGAGACGGTGTTCCACTTCCCAAGCCTCCACTCGGAAGTTTACACCTACACCTGCCCAGTGGTGAAGTGATGCTCTTCCAAGCCTAGAGTCTTGGTCCGCTCCTGGGGTTTGGAGCTGTATTTATAACTGAGCTTATCTTTTCTGGATTGTTCCGCTCGCACGCTCTCCCATGCTGACCCAATTCAGCATCCAGACGTTGATCGAGAGGGAAAGACAACACCCGACCTTCTCTAAGGTATTTAATCGCCGCCATTTCTGAGATGTCAATCACAGGCGCGTCACATTCACTATCCCTCCCTTCTCCACGCATGACGTAATCCAAGGCTGAACTGGTCTCCTTGCTTAGATCTGAGTCACGCAGGCTGTTGCCGCTGCCCGCAATGTGGGGAATGACATATATATTGTGACAACTGCATCTATAAAACTACGTGATTTTGTTGTCTTCTGTCCGCCCCAGTTCAACTCGACCAACGCGACAACGTCCGAAGTTCGTTTGCTGCACGTACGGAAAAACACTGGATGTTTGTAAATTGAAAATGTATTTATTGTACTTGGTGAAACACACTTAAACCTACATATTTGCAAACCTGTTTGCTGCACGCTGCTTCTGTTGTGGCCTGGCGCGGCTGGAAACCTGTTTACATTGCATTTTTTAATAATGATTCACGCCGGGTGTCGGTGCAACAGGTGTGATCTAGGGCTCAAGTAACACTGGGGGCAATAGTTCCAGCACCCACATGCGCAGGGTCGTGGAGCGCTAGCGTTCCTTCTTCGCCAGCCGGGGGGTGTGACGCGTGCACTCTAGCTGGCGCGCAGTTCAAAATGACGAACTTTGCACCGAAGAATAATGCAGTGTTTGCCATATTTGGACTTTCTAAAATAAAGGGCTGGGATTGACCATTCCATTGAAGATTCCTTTAAATCCTAATTAACTTGTTACACCCCACTATTATGTTGTCCCAATATTTGTGCACATATGCTCCTATTGGCAGATTCAATTAAGGAGAATAATATTGTGTTGTTATTGGGGAATGAATTGCATTCGCCCATCTAACATTTAATTGAGTTGATTCTGTATTTATACTATTTACAAATGCTCTTGTCGAGGTCAGACGTTCGGCCTTGAGGGAGCATCCACATAAGTTATGTATTGGAAATATACCTCCTTAAAATGTTAGGCTCTTCGAGCGAGAAAGGTCATGTCATTTTGATGTAAGAATAGACGCCTGCAATGGCTTAATTTTTCAAAAGTATCATGATGTTGCAAATAAATTTCAAATTGGAATCTGGCAAAAAAAACGACTTAGGGTTTTGAGAATGTTTCTACATAGTTTTTTGGGAGCAGAAACCTGATGGTTTTCAAATAAGTAAATTTCCTCGGAGATTAAGGCTCGCCATTCATGAGCAGTTGCCTTGTGTCAGTAGGATGCGAAGAAAAATTTTTAAATAAAATTTTGTGAGGTATAATTTTTGTGAGGCAGCCATGTCCACCTAACCTGGAGGTTCAATATTTTAAAAAATGTTTTTACTTTTTCCATACACAGAAAACTCGAAATACTAAACGGCAAATTTAATTGCACTATGGAAAGGCAATTTTAATTAAGGGCTTTTGCCCGATATATGTACAGGTTAGGCAAGAGAAATGTTTTTAATGGAAAGTATCTTTAGCATGGCCTTTGGATGGCCTATTAACCAAATTAAAGGTATTGTAAAGTCAACCATATCACATTTTTCCATTTGGAATTTCACTTGTAAAAAGGAGTTTTTTTAGCATGGCCTTTGGATGGCCTATTAGCCAGAAATTAAAGATTGTCAAGTTAATATATATAGACTTTAAAATGGATTTATTGGAATTTTGCATGGGTTTAACAAGGAATATATACTGGTTGGTTAATATGGCTTTAAATGTACTAAATTTTCCAGTAAGTTGGTAAGGATAAAAAATATAGCTGCATGTGGCAGTAAATATTACGAGTATTTTTTCTAGAATATTTTCTTAGGATGTTTATATACACATAACAAATATTGAATTTCTCTTTAAAGAGGTTTTTTTTTTTTGCAAATGGTGAATTTTTCCCAAATAAGGGAGTTTTCATATTGTTTTGAAAATTTCACATTATAATACCCCTGCTCTTCTCAATAGATTTTACTTGCTGGCATTTTTTGCAATTGGTTTTGGTGTTCAGATTTTTGCTGGGATTGGGGTAATTCCAGCCTTGCTACATCCTTGAGTTCAAGGGCGTCGCAAGGGTCTGAGGTTGCGCCATTCTGCTACTTGAGTGGCAGGTTTTGGAGTTTGTTTTCGAGAAATGAAGCATGAAGTATGTAGTGCTGAACCAGTATAATAGGATAAAGTGGGCTCAACAAATAACTTTCAGTGAAAGCAAATAGAGAGATTTTTAGGATTTTTACTGTGTTTGTTGCTCATTTGTATAATGTCTACAGCAACAGCATGGATTCAACGTCTCGCTTCTTCAGATGTTAACGGAAGCAGGAGTTGCGGCAGAGGAGAGCGAGTCAATCGATGACCTTCGCAGTAAAGCGCGGCCTCTGGTGCGAAAGGATGCAGGCAAGGAGGTCAGTATAGGGAATACGGCAGTGCTTGGTGAGCCAGCTCCTCTTTTCAAACTTCTTAAAACTGTGCAGCCAGAATTCGTAGTAAAGATTCCAAAATTTAAAAGTTTAACTTTGGAGGCGTTAATAGATTTTTTGATAAACTCAATGAAGTAATTGCTTTACAGCTTTGTGATCGGCAGGTTTTATATGCCATTGCTTTGTTCAGGGTCCCTAAAAATGTATAGCCTTTGTTTCGCCAGGCTAGGGAAGGAAACTGGGAAATTTCTCAATTAATAAAAGCCTGTCTAAATGAGATTTCAAGTGAAATAGCCATTACCAATTTTCGTTTGCGACTGCTGGAACGCAGGCAGATGCCTAATCAGTCAATGCAAGATTTTATTAAGCAAATCCTAGGTATAGTTAATGTGCGAGGCTATTGGTGTTAGGAAGGATATTTTGCACAGATTATTTTTCATAATCTTCATCTGCTGTTTAGCCGCTATTTATGTTTTGCAACTAAACACTCATCTTTGTCAGAATAAAGTTTGTGAAAGAAGTCGAGCGAACCATTAGGGATTGTGCAGGGAATGTAACATTGCCTGAGGCTAAGACTACTGAAAAGGAGGAAAACATTTTGCATAAATCTGCAAAATTTGGTTTTGTGTGCAGTAAAAACAATGATGTCGCTAAAGATTGCTTTCACCGTCAGTCTGTTTTTTTTTTCCATAGCTTCCTCTAGAGAGGACTGAGGTCGCCCCAATGTAAAAACGTGTTCTTGGTATTCCCAGACACCATCATTTCAGGGAAATCAAGGGAACCGAGGGCAGACCCATGATGGGAAGATAGAATGTGGGAAAGGACATTGTTTGAATTATTGTCAACAGAAGGGAAATATTAGTATTAGCTGTCCTTTGTAAAAGTAATATTGTGGGGAAACATTATGTGCACACAATGTCTTTTGAACGCCGTTATGGCTTATTGTACACTCCTGTGGTGATTGCTGATCAAATTGTATTGGCGGCTTTGCTTGATTCGGGGGCTTCAAGTTCACTTATCAATCAGGATTTTTGTAACATTTTGCTGAAAAATTTGCCTAAGGAACTTGTTAAGGTATGCCAAGGGGAAGAATTGGGAATTTTCCATGGCTAATGGGGGCGTTATTAATTCTGGGGGGGGGGGGGGTGGCTGTTTTCAAAATCAAGATTGCCAAATTTTCATGGAAATTTTCCATTAGAATCCTGCCTGCTCTTAGCCACGGCCTTATGCTTGGCGTCGATTTTTTTGGGAAGTCCCAAGATTTGTTAAATGTAGGTCAGAAAAAATTTGTATTTGCATTTTGCCCTTCGCAACCAGTTGAAGAAATATCTAAGAGTTTAAGTACTTCTGATATGTCTGTAAAAATCTTTTCCATCTAATGACAATAGTCAAGAGAACCAAATAAAACAGTTACAGCAAGAGTTTTCCGATGTTATCACCACCAAATTAAGTCATTATAATAAACAGCCCATTATTTTGAAACTTAAGGTACAGGACCTTGTATCATCTCTACCATATCGGGTGGCACCCCCAAAAATGGAAGTTTTTAAGAAAATTATTTGATTTGCAACAGGATGATGCAGTTGAGGCATCTGAAAGTAATTTTTCTAGGCCCGCCTTTTTGCTCCCTAAGAAAACACCAGAGGAATTTAGAGTAATTTGTGACTGTAGGAAAGTCAACAAAAAGATTTATGTGGATCCTTATCCATTACCAACCATCGAGAGCGTGTTTCAACATGTAGGCAATGTGCTGTATTTTTCTGTGTTTAATCTTAATTCTGGTTTCCTACAGTGTGATTTGCACCCCGAGTCACGTGGGATGTTGGCATTTGTAATTTCATGTGGACAGTATCAGTGGAAATGACTTCCAATGGGGGTAAATTGTTGTCCTCAAGCCATGTCTCGCGTATTGTTTCAGGTAATGGGAAAGTACCAGTATGAATTTTTGTTTACCTACATAGATTGTGTATGTGTATATAGTGAAATGTTCCACGGCCATCTAGAACATTTGAGGCTTTTCCTTTAGGCTTTTAAGGAAGTTGGATTAACCGTAAATCCATACGAAGTGACATGAGCAAAAACCTGTCAGATATCTTGGTTTTGTCATCCCCGAAGAGACTCTCTTAATGGACCCAGAAAATATCCGGCCAGTTGTAAACTTTTATGTCCCCAAAAATGTACGAGGTGTGCATAGGTTCCTTGGCTTAGTGGGTTTTTATTCTAAGTTTATTCCCAGCTTCGCTGAAATAGCTGAACCACTAAATGCATTAAAAGGAAGGGTGTTGATTTTATTAATTTTTGGGGGGATGCTGAAAGGCATGATTTCTGACTTCTCAAGGAGAAAATAGTCACTCCTCCAGTCCTGCAGTTGCCGGGTTTCTAACAGCGATTCATCTTGCAGTTAGATGCTGGTTCGAAGACATTAGGGGCAGTGTTCTGCCAAAAGTTGAATGGTAGTTTGGCGCCAGTTTCCTATGCTAGTCGACTGCTAAGTCCTGTAGAACAAAAATATTCCGCTTATGAGAAGTAAGTCCTTGCTGCCATATATGGAATGGAATAGTATAAGGATTGTCTGGAAGTTGCGGAGTTTACTTTGCACACTGTTAACCAAGCACTGAGCTGGTTTTTGTCAACTAATAAACCTGTTGGGTGGTTGGTCCTATGGCTGGTGCGTCTTACGTGTTTTAATTTCACTGTCCATCGCGTGAAAGGAGTAATCAACGGGGTAGCTGATGCTCTATCCCGTATGTTTGACCCGGAGGAATTTTGTGTAGAGGCCCCAGAGCCTGTAAGTGCAGTGCAGGCTGAAGTGGCTTCTCTTGTAATTCCTAGTGTTAGTGTTGATTATTGTAGTTCTCTTGTAATCTCTAGTGCTTTTTTGTTGATTCTGGTAGTCAGACTAAAACCTGTAGTGATAGTGTAATTGATATTTTGCCACCTCGATGTGTGATTGAATCTAGTGTTGGTTGTGATATTTCTGTTCAAACTAATCTAGTGGGAGACCTAGGTGAATCTGGGTTTGTGACGTCCAGGAGTGGAGAGGGGCTTTCTGAAGGGGAACACTTAGAGGTTCACCAAGATTTCCCTCGGGTTTATTTGAGTTTACAGCATCACCAGGGAGTGATCCTGAGTGTATACGGATTAAAGCAGATATTGATGCTGGCAAAGGTGGACAATATGAAGTAAGGAAAGGACTTATAGGACATGTGGACACAAAGACCTTAAAATTTACGTTTTTCGTTCATGTAGTTTTACGTGGCCAAATTTTTCAATATTATCATAATGCGTATTTTGGGTGTCAACTTGGACAGGACAAGACTGTATCCTAAATCAAAGAGATGTTTTTTTTTTTTTTGTTGGCCTGGGATGAATAAGGAGACTGAAGATCTTGTTAGAGATTGTCTGGACTGTCAGAAGGTCAAACCACATAATGTGAAGATCCTTAGTCCCTATAGTGCCAGGGTTGTTACTTTTCCATGGGAACATTTATATTTAGACATTTTTGGTCCTTTACCACGCACCACGGCAGGTTTTTCATATATTCTTGTAGCTGGAGATAGTTTCAGCAAGTTTGTGTTCTTTGATCTCTTGAGATCTATGAAATCGGCAGAAATTTGTAAAATTCTCAGTTAACGAGTGTTTCCGATGTTTGGCTCACCCGTTAGTATTGTTACTGACAATACTACTTATTTCGTATCCACTGAAATGAAAATCCTTGCTTTTGCCTGGGGAGTGAAGTTGGTGCAAACCACCCCTTACCACCCCAAGGCTAATTTGGTAGAAAGTATAACCGCAACCTCAAGGTAGCCCTGAAAGCCTTTCAGACGGAATCTATATATATAATATATGTATATGTATATATATAAAGTATTTACAAATATATACATACATGTGCTTACCTTAGCTAATTATATAATAAAAATGTCTGCATGCACTCCTAGTGTTGCATATCGCCACAAAAGAATAAGACACATTAAAAGGTTACGTAACTGCAATTTTAACTTTCAAGTGGTATGTTTTAACTTTTTTGATAGCTATACAGCGTGTTTCTTTTAGTATGTTACGACGTTTGGGAGGTGATTCCTTATGAAAAATGAGGCAGATAATATATGTTACGGTTGCGACACACAGCGATTGTTAAGGGAGTTACGTATCCCTGAAAATGGAAAAATAAAAAGCTTTTAATAAAAAATATTATAAATTGCCAGGGATTAAATAAAACGGACGTGGAGAGGGCAACACTTAAATTAAATAAGCAAACTCTGAAATGTAAATGCAAATAGAATTCGGCATCAATTAAAATATGGGTAGGTGTTGCGATTATCACATTGCATTAAATTCCTAGGGCCTGTATTTTTCTGAACCGAGAGGGTTAAAATGTTACAGTAAAGCCAGGTGTTTTTTTTTTTTTCATTTGAATATGGTGTAAAATAATCTGTCAAGAGAATTCACTAAATGCTCAGGGGTACATAATTACATTATCCAATGTAATATGTTCATTGTGAACCATCAATCGAGACAAATTATGAGACTGCGATTTGGAAAATTGTTGGAGGGTGCTTGGTACAGGTCAGCAGTTGTGGAAATTGCTGTGTCTGCGTTCAAGGCATGTGGTACTATTCCACTAAATACGTTTGGAATGCCAGGCTATGCTTACCGTACACCTGAAGAGGATTCAACAATTATCACTCCTGAAAAATGGAGCGTAATTTACATGCTAATTGCTGAAGCTACTAAAACGAACTCAGCCCACCAACATAATTAATACCTCTCCCTCAATTCGAAGCTGTTCTGCCTTCAAAGTATTTGATAAAACCACAAATTGATGAATGCTTGGCGATTCCTGGAACTTCGTCTGGAACAACAAGTGGCTGCAGATCCTAAGAGGATGGCAACCCCGCCCCTACTAAACTACTAAATATATCTCCCCTGCATCAATAATGAAGGAAAAAATCACTTTTAGGGGTAAGGCTGCAAATGTTTCGAAAATACTACATTGAGTATATTATACGATGCATTGCGCAAGATAAAGACAGCAACAGAAGAATAATAAAGGAAATACAATAAAAAAAAGTACTGAGAAAAGAATCTTATCGCTCTGTGTCAATGATTAAACTTAAGAAACCAAACACCAAAAGATTTTCTTATATTGTTTGGTATGATGACAGTGAAGACGATATTTGGGACGAGGATCAATGTTTTGGGCGTAGTGAGGACTACAATGCAACAAAGAGCACAGAAATTGTGTTCCCGTTAGTTGCATGAGAACTGCACAAATTATACCTAATAAAAGTGTGATTTGTGAGGGAAATATTTACATCTAGGATTGTTTCAAAAGTTAGCATAAAATAAGAGAACCTTGTGTAAATATTCCCAACATTCTGAAGTATTTAAAATAAAGTCTTACTTAGTGTCACAAACGACTTTTGTTTAATTCAGTGCTTTTGTTTTTTTTTTTTTTTATGTACTTGTACTAGTATATTGATTCATTCCTTTTCTCTCTTAGTGCAAGTCCATCTCTCCCATGTGGCATGATTGGTGTCGATAAACCGGCAGTACTTTTTTATACTGTACTGTACAGCAGTACAGTTTTTTTGTTTACCCGAACTTAATACTATTTATATTGTGCACTACAAGTAAAACCAACCAAAAAATATCAAAAAAGATTTCACTTTCCGTGCATCGTTATAAATGACGATGTTATAGCAGGTTTTAAAACAGGAGCTATCTTGCAAGATTTTGCTGTGCAATGTTTTGTTAATACGGCACTAATAAATTTATGCCGGCGGACATTTCCATTATTTGCAGGAACGTGCGAGACGCGTACCCAAAGGTTGAAAACTTTCGTTAAAAATTTTTTATTCAATTTGGACTGCCGGATGCATAGTATACCTTTCAGGCACACCGCAGAAAAAAAAAAATGCCGCCGAGATCCTTGCAGCACCGATGGTAGCGATCGCTGGTAATTGAAAAGTCGTTAAGTAAAGCATTCTGGCCAGAACCGTGTATATATTTTTTTTCTCTGCGTCCCGTCGCAGGCCCCTCGACCGACTGCACATGAAGCGCGGCCACAGATGACGCTGATGTGTACACGGCGACCAGACCGCAGCGGGCTTGTATATGACAGCGGCCATGTTGGAGGGAGCGAATGGCCTCCCCCAGCAGACTTATTTTGGCTAGAGAAACAAAAAAAAAAATTCTGCTAGCCCATCTGTCACCAGCAAGCAACCACCCCACACCGTTGGTAACTGAAAGCTGCACTATCGTCTTGCAAAGAAAATTCATAATAAAAATATAAGTTTCGTCATTTAAATTGTAAATTTTCATAATTTTGTTATCCTATTTTAAATTAAAAATTGTTCATAAAAATGTAAATTTTAACAACTCTTTGGCGTACATACATGTAGCAAACTAAATTATATTTTTATGTTCACTGTAGATACGGATGTCTTTTAACCAATATCATAGACTTCTTACTTATAGGTGGAGCTCCAGATAACTTTACTGCATTATTAAGTGACGTTGGTTGATGTAGCTCATTGTATTGAGATTAATTTCACAACTGCTTACAGCGAGAATTGTACGTGAAAGATAACGTATGTGATGTATTTACGAGAAGCCTACATGGATTTTTGGCAGCCAGAGCGTTGTGTGCAAATGTAATGTGTTTAATAATATTGCCTACACGAAAATCGTCAGAAAAACTGTAAGAATAATTTACATTTTAAATTGATCATTCAAATCACACAGGCAGAATGGCTTACATTAAAAACATTTAACAATAATAATAAAAATTAATTATATTAGGACCTAAAATACTCAATATTTTCCACAAAAACATTCTACAAGACTATTTAAGTTTACAGTAGTTTAATTAAGTTTGTATTTAACTAATTGCTGCAATTTAAATAAAGATTATTTTCCTAAAAATTGTTTGTTTGATGTCTGATGACGTGATTGGGCTATCGGCGATAAAAAACAAAGCAGGTTGCCTTTACTTTCAGTTAGTTATTCTAATTATCCTCTTATAAATATAACTCTAGATTGCTTTCATTACACTGTCAACATAGCAAAGTTCCAAGCATAGAACACTAAAGTAGCTTAAGTATTCAGGCAAGAGTAGTATCTAAAGTGTAGATCGTAACTACCACTGTTAAATTACATATCAGCGAGATTTATGAAATACTCAAGTTCACGTATCAATTAACTCCTTGTAAAACAAGTCCTATATTACAACATTTCAGCACGAGTATACTTGATCTTACAAGAAAGTTCTAGCGGTAATAGGCAATGTGTTCGTCTAGAGAATCGATGCTGGAAGTAAACATGCCGCAACGTTTAGGGCGATTATCCGGGTGCACGCTTCCCTCTTTGTGACGAGAAATCCTTTTAGACGTCCGGTGATGGTAGAAGACGACGCTGAGTGGCGAAATGGAGAATGTTAAGGCTGCTGAAGAAGGCGATAAATCCTGCCACTTTGCATCCACGGGTTTTCCTTCAGCTCAAGCATCTCGCTATGCCCTCCTTCCTTCGCCGGCCTAACGCCCCTCTCGAAGCTATAAGAACTGCGCTTGCACACCCTGAAACGTCCTATATCGGTAGACTAGGATCGTCGTCCCGTCCATTTTCTTGCACGGTGTTATGAAGTGATCAGGCCTTAGATGAACGACCTGCCTGATCAACTCTTCGAACACTGAACCAGGGCACGAGCGTGATTACAATAAAGACAGTTGCAGAACCCCATCCACCGGCCAGTAAACGCGGATGAAAATATTAAACAACGCGCCCGATATAGGCCAACGTAATTCTGGGAGCGTGGTATTTTGTCATCGGGGCAGCGGACCAAGAATACATGGAGATGGGTATGTCCACCGTCGTTAACAGCCTCCTAGAATCAGCCTCCGGCCACGTGAACAAGGTGAGGACTTTCCAATTATATTATAATAGTAGTTCCGTGCGGTAAAACTTACTATAATTAATTAGCATCTTGGTATTCCATTTAAGCTTCCCCGATCGCCGATCAATAGTCAGGAAAATAATTATTGTATATTCCTCATGTTCAATAAACCCAATCTTATAATGTTGTCCTCTACCTAATGGCGACTGTTATTTATCTATGTCCATAGTTCCTTTATGATATGAATTGAATTAAAAGCTATTTCGTAACAACGGTAATATCGAAGACTATGTTCTGGCTCTGGCGTCTGATTTCTCCACAGCAAAACCTTTAAAAATTAAAGCAATCAGGACAAGAAAAAAAATTGATTGGCATGTGTACAGGATTGAAGGACTAACAGTTCCATTGGTTTCTGCATTCTCGTCACAAATGTCCAAGGGGGCCGCGGTGGTGTAGTGGTTAGCCTACTCGCCTCCCTTCTAAGCGAACCGGGTTCGATTCCCGGCAGGATTGCTCCCGGATATTCGCATGTGGGAATCGTGCCGGACGATGCCACTGGTCGGTGGCGTTTGTTTTCTCGGGGATCCCTCTCCCCCACCCCGCCACTTCAACACGGCGCTGCTCCATACTCACCTTGCTTCACCATCATCGGCTCTCAAGGCCTTGACGTTAAGAGTCGACTATATCTCTCCACTCTACTACACACCACAAATGTCCAATTTGTTCTCAGAACACCGGACGATTACTACAAAGAACAACGGTCATTGCTCGCCGACTCTCTCCCAATATAATGCCGAGATGAGAGTGTATTGGAGTGTATTAGTTAAGGCTGAAGACTTATCAGGGGACGGCTTACAAACTTACGAACTAACTTAAACTAACACCTATGCCTTACCTAGGATGCGAACCCAGAATCTCCCTCACCGCAGACCTGCGGCGCACCAACCGACTGTGCCACAGAAGGCCTGCGAGATGGGAGTGTCCCAACCAATTGCTAATAACATACAGTCCATCCTGTCCATTTGAGTAATTTTCTATTTGAATTTTGCTGACTTAACACGCATTGTGTTGCAGAAAACAGTATAAAAACTGCTGACGAAGTAGTATTTCTTCGCCCGTATCTTCTAAGAACATGGATGTCGTAATGTTTACGGCAAACCCTGTACATGTCAGTACAGTACATGTCAGTCATTAACTTACTGTTTACTCCATAATTCCTAAACACGTGCTTAACTTTTGGTTGATTAAGTCACTAAAATAACTTTTTGGCCACAGATACCAAATAATTTATTTGCTGACTTATGCAATTAACAAGAATCTTTAAACCAACCATTTTAAAGTTCACAGCATAAATAACGTTTGGCTAATGCTTCGCGATGGTCGCAGAAAATGTCGGCCCAAAACAAAAAAAAAACTGTAGGCACTCAAGCAGACATCATTTTAAGGTACCCACGATGAACTAATAAAATACTCAAATACAAAATAAAATAACTGCATATAAGTAGATAAATTACGATGAAAGAGAGCTCAATGGCATTTCACCGGGCGTGTTCAGACCTTCCACATGCTTTACCACTGGAAGACTATTCCAGTTCATGCAGGTGTTGCAAATCTGAATGCTATAATTAGCATGTACTGTACTACCATGATGTTCTCTCGGAAGAAGATTAAGTTTAAGATTGGGGATCAAATGTGGTTGTATCGAAAGTTGGTCTGTACTACTGTAAATATGCATGCATTGCACCATGCCAAAATTGTGTTTAATACATAAGTAATAAATAAATCTATATTGGTCGTAATATTTTTGTGGTTTTTAATTTTTTTTATATTTAAGATTATTTTTAAAATAATTATGATCATTTTGGTATTGAGGTTTTTTATGAATATTATTATCACGCAAGAGATGTAATTACACGAAAAGACATACATACACACCACTGATTAACCCACAGTCGACACTGATATCAGTTCCCGCAGGGAACTCACTAAGAGGATGCCACCCTTGTGGTGGCAAATGTATGGAATTGAACAGTTGATTTAAGATCCAACATGCAGTCCGTAGGCCTGTATTTGGTCATTACTACTTACATTAGACAGATGTAATTAGTATTTATATGAAACTAATTGGTCTATAACTAAAGAGAAAAAATGACAATGTAGAAATTTAATGCAGAATAATATTTTCTTCTACAGTCGTAACAACCAAGATAATAACATGCATCCTGCAGCAACCATCGACTAACACAGTACTTTGCAAAAGGTGGCGCAGTCATTGAGTATTAAGTGCCTCTTCACATTTCTCAGTATCGGAAAAAAAAAATTAAGTTTCAACCACAGCACACCACGAGGGTATATTGTCCCTACAATTCACCTTATAGGTGAATAAGTTCGCTGTCAGTGGTTACAGTGTGTACGTGAATAAGTATTTATACGTGTGTGTCACAGGGGCTACACTAAACGTTGGTTTGAAACTTTGGTAGGGCAATGAACATTTTATTTAGTAGGGCGGTAGAAGTATTTCTCAGAACATCAATAATTCATTCCGATAAAGAAGTACATTAGAAAATTAATCCACAATGCATTTTTTTTAATGAGCTAACACCGAGAAAACCTGCGGCATCGTCTTGCTCAGATATCCGGGAGCGAACCCAGAACATATGATTGTTTCTTCGCTTAGATAAAAATTGAAGTCATTAAACAGTTATAAAATTAATCATTTTTTGCCTTTGAGAATTCATTTACAAGAAAATTAATTAATTATATTGTAAAGAAATGACAAAAGGTAAAAATTAATAAACCATGCAAATACATTTCCACACACTATTTATTTAGTACACAATCAATAGAAAACTCATTTATAATTTTTAAAAATATTTTCTTGTAGTTCTCTAGTTTAGAAGACTGTCACATATAAGGCTAAGCAGTTGTCGAGTGATTGTAAGCATTAACTTATTGCGAAAGGCAGCACCAGTCTCTGGATCATAATGATGTCCATCGGTCCCCAGTTGACCATCCACCCCATCACAGCCGCACTGCAGATCTTGCTCCTCCATAACAGTTTGTTCCCCGACTTCTGCCTCGCCAATGGTGGGACCACCTCCTACAGCAGGTCCGGCATCCACAGCTCTAGGAATACGCACTGCTGGGTGGCGCCGACGGGTATTTGCAGGTTCTTATCCCTAGATGGAGGCAGAGCCATCCGTGGTGGATACTGTCACGGGTGTCTAGCATCGACGCTGTACTCGGCGATGTCTGGTCGTCTGGGTGGCAGCATTCTTCTTAGGCCTAGGATGCTGAGAAGGTTAGTGCCCCGCCTGGGAAAGCTCCATGGCACAGTCTGGTGCATGGATGGTAGCAGGTGGCTGGGCCGAGGCATTGACATGGTCAGTGGTGCAGGGCAGCTGCATCTCCAACGCCATGTGGAACACGGCGCAAGCCTATCGTCCCTGACAGTCCAACTGAAACTGCATTGGTTCATAGGCGACTGGATAATGTGCGAAATACCAGTGCTGAATGTCGCTACCATCGTAGGTCTTGGTGTAGGGTGTAGGTGAGCAGCTATCCATCTTCTGCGATGAAACAGTATTCAATACTGCCATTATCACACTTGGCATTTACATAACTGTTCGTAGGACAAAATGGAGTCATTGTGATGATCAGACCTCTAGGCGACGATTAAATGAGCGCACCGATTGTTCGCACTTATGTATAATACGGACAATTAACAGGTGTTCCACCACACAAAAACTTAAATTCTCGTACATTTCGGGTGACTTCGTGTCTAGTCGTAACTTGCCGATTCACAGTCCAAGGACGAGGCACGCCAATTGTGCAGCAGCTGTGCATTTCTCAACGCGCATGTTCAGACAGGTTCTGACCTGTCGCAGACGTGGTGTTGCTGGTCGTTGTAAAGTTTCGCCAGCTTGTGCAGCGAAGTACAACCATACTCGCAGTGTACATCGATGAATTCAAATTCGTTTTTGCACAGGTCGCTCAGGCATTTCTTCTGCTCAGGCCCTGCCACGTAAAAGAGTCCTTACGGATACTGCATCAGCAAGTTGTGCAACATGTTCCCCCACCTGATGGTATAGAATCTTGCCTTCGTCCCACTCCAGTCCGTGGTGGTACTTTGTCAGCCAGTCGTTTGTCCTCTTGCTTTCCTCGTCCAAGGGTTTCCACGAATAATGGGCGGAAGGAGCACGTGCAGGTTTTGCCGTCGTCGTCGTAGGTCACTGCGATCTCCTTGAGCACATAGCCACTCTGGCTCTGGAAGCCTTGCAGATTACAGTACAACCTGATACAAACTGAGGTGAGAAGCAGTGATCATCCCGTTTATATACGCTTAGCTCACCATGTTCACCAGTTCCGAAAAGCAGTCATAGCTCAATCAACACTCTGTTGAACAAAATCAAACAGTAGGCAGCAGTGTTTGTAGGCACGTTTTCCTTGGAAATAATTTATATACGAAAATCCATCACGCCATTTTGAAATTGCCCATTTTGTTTGGACGTGTCGAAGACCAGCAATGATGTCGCTTCACTGAATATTTCTGGGCTCAGGACAAGGAAGGACTCGCGCATGCAGTAGGAGGCTTGAAACTGAATATACAGACAACATGCCAACGTAAATCCTTCTTGGTCGAAGGAGGTGTTCAAATCCATTAGCTTTCACTATTCAAAAATATTTTTATGTTCAGGATTTTGCAGTGGTCGAAGGTCGAGTTGTCTGCCGAGATGTTATGTTGCTTGTTCGTTTGAAATGCTAGTACGACATAAAGGAGTTTTTCCATGCTTGAAGACGTCTTCACGACCCAGTGGTTCCTAATGGCTGATGACGTGATTGGCCATGTAACCAAACTCCAACTCCTGAAGGTTATTTCAAAGATTTTTTCTTTCTCGGCGTAGTTTAGTAGCTTCACGCAATCGCAGGTGCTCGGAGTCATGTGGGGAACGAACCACTCCATGTTGGTCAGGGTTAAAGTGACAGACTGTCTGTTTTCTCTAGCTTCCAGTACTGCATGGTGATGCAAGGTGATTAGCATTATCACCAGTTCTTGCTTGGCTCCTATTATTATCTTCTTATGACCTTCGGCGAAACCAAATAGCATCGATAGTGGCACACCCACCTCGAACTTTCCGTTTGCAACGATGGAACTTTGTAGCCATTTTCCATTCCTCAGTCTTCCAATTTTTACCATGTCGAGATTGTTAGGCATGAGCGATAGGTAGTTCTTTATGGTGGTGGTTATGCTCACATCCTGCATTTCTTCATTAGTAACAACATTAAATTCATATATTACTTGCTCTATGAAATGAAGTATACCATTGCGAACGAACACTGTTGTGGTGGGTTGGGTCCCTTCCTCTTTTGTGAGCGTACCTCGGATGCGCAGGAATGTTTGCGAAGGAAGGGTATATATATTGATGCTGTATCGGGATTCGAATCTCATGCCCGAGGGCGTAGGGACCGGTCAGATATGGCTGGTAGCAATGCACCTCAAACATGTCGACACTTGCCGAATTCTGCCCAATGGGTCACATTCAATACTATGCCATCTTCCATGTGTGTTCCATTCAACCCTAGGCTATGTATAAATTGCTTGTTGGCACTTGTTAGCACATTGGTGTTTCGAGCTTTACTGATCTCAGGTTTGGTGCTATGCTCAACTTTATGAACGGTATGCCTAGCGAAACTCAATCCGCTAATTTCAAGTGGAAGCGCAAAGTGATTTCTTTGTTTCTAAAGTCTATCTGCTTATCTTTCTGATCGAAGAGTGATACGACCACTTCGTATGCGCTCTTGACGACCACAGGGACATAAATAATGCTTTTCGGAACTTCGAACAGTTTATAACCTGGTGGTGCCGTCGGTGCAAACTCATGCAGTGTATTGCTGGTTTTACCATTGACATAGCAGCCGCTCGCCAAATTACAGTTTAGACGTATCGCGTTCACTGCAAATATATTCACCGGGTGCGACGCTCCTTGCATTTTACCAGTTTCGTAGATTCGCATCTCAGACCCCAGCATTGGTCCAATGTTATCTGGTTCGCTGATATTGATATCGTCACAGCAAAACATTTCTGCCTTCAGTGGGTTTGGGTTACCACATAGTTCGAAAGTCACATCCGATGGCGTGGATTTCTTGATGGAATTGGCGATGCCCTTCAGTTTGTATGCACCAGTGTGAATGCTGATTTCCTTCACTTCTCCTACCACAATGTACCGGTATATGTTCCATCTCATAGATTTAATAATTTCTCGTTCCTCTCTTATACATTTTCAGTTCGGGTGGAGGATGTAACTTCCCAAAATTGTCATAATAGTCTGCATGTTTACCCATTTTACATATGCTACACAGTGTGTGCCGGTACTGGCTGTAGTGTCCAGGTTAATTATGGCACATTCGTGTCTCTTGGGTTTAGCAGGCAAAGAATTTCGTATGAACACTCCACTAAAATAAGATATGTTCATTTTTCGTGCAAAAAGTTCCAAATTCACATTCGTGAGCTGTCGTTTCGGTAGAGATTTAATTTGCGCATTCTCTTGCTATGTCTCTTTTTCTTTCTCGCACCTCCTCCTCCTTCTCCTCTTTAGGACCATCGTATTTAAAGTCGTTGACATTATTTTTACCCAGCTTCAAGTTTACGGTTGTGGCGATGGTTTTCCTCAAATTGCTTACGTTCGTTCGAGGCTAATTTCACCGCACTAACGATATTCGTTATGGCTCCAATGATACTGCCCAAAGCACCAATTGCAGGTCTCCAGACAGGAAGGAATATTCCTGTCTTTATCTTCCCTCTTCTCTTGGAACTTCGTCTTGCTTTCTTCATCCCCATGGCCATTTTCACCTTGGCTTTCATCACGGTGGAAACACCACACACCGCTATTTTTTAAACAGAGTCTGGTATTTGGCGATTATCTTATCTCATCGAACTTCTGTGCAATTATCTTGTTTTCCTGGTGCCTGATTTGCAGATCCTTGTGCTGGAAACAGGCGATATCGTGCCACTCGCATGCCTCGTCCAGCGCATTCATGCTGTATCTCCATGTGCCAACCTTTCAGCTAGCTTTATTCCTGGCCCAAAAAAACCTGTATCCGGGAATGTGCAGCATTAATGGCAGACGGTTGATCAGCATATCGATGGTGACATGGCCAGATTTTGACATCTTTACCTTACGATGTATTGAATTGAACTGAACTTAAACTTGTAAATGTGAACCTTTTATACTTTTTCGTTTCAGTATCTATATAGACTTGGATCAGTATGGACGTATAATTCTTGACTTTGAACAGTACGAACATATAAAATATTCAAATATCACATTTTAGTGGGATTTCTGCAAGAACCAATTTACTTGAAGTGATATTTTGAAGAGACATGCTAAAACTTGTAGAACTGGTTCATTGCAACTGCAATTATCACCACAGGCACCCCAGTTAGCACCGAAAGCACCGCACTTAGCACTGAAGACACCACACTTAGCACCAAAGGCACCGGACTTAGCCCTGCAGGCGCTGCACTTAGCACGGAGGCACAACACTTAGCACTGCAGGCACTGCACTTAGAACCACCTATACAATAATGTAGTGGTAACATACATATTATCAAGCAAGCTGTTACTCTACCCATATGCATTAGTAATGGAGATGAAGCTATCTCCTATGACTCGATAAATGGAAGCCTATTTCCGAATACAGTGAGGTGCATCATCACAGGACCATTGCTAATGGCAAGACATGTGTCCTACTGAGCCTGCTTTAAGAAGAGAACATCCTTCTGTTCAAGAATGTGTACTGGTACTCCAAATAACTCCAGCAACCGAAATACCAATGACTGGTATGAGTACTGCAAGCTGTTGAAGGCAAGGATTATTTCCCCTGCAGGGATAACGAAGCCATTGTGCTGCTGAGTGACGCACAGCCAAACTCGATATTTGTCTTTGATGACATTACCTGCGAGAAACAGACTTATATTCAAGAGTACTTTAGCATGGGATGGCATGCGAACATTGACTACGTGTACTTCGGCCAGACTTATTCGTACATACCCAAAGAACAGCTTCACGATAATGCTAATGTTTTGGTGGTGTTTCGCATGGATGGTATGAACTTGTGGCATACGTATGAAGACCACATCAATGCGGACATGACATTTGCAGAATTCAACGATATGTTTGCCTCACACTGGAATGAGGAGTACAGGTTTTTGGTGAGTGTAGCAGACTGGCCTCTATATAATGGCAGGTATAGGTGTGGCTTGGATCAGTTTATAGTAAGACACTGACCATGAGTCACAATACAATATCCCAGTTCGGACATCGTATATGCTCCAATGATGATGGAAATGCGCTAACGGAAGCTCACCTTACCGATGTTCACAGGGGCCAGTCGCTTCTTGAGCAAAATATCGAAAGCAGGAAGAATGATGGGGTAGACGATTTTGTGGCTATCGACTGACACATAGGCATGGATAATAGACCTGATCAATGTGTAGAATGTGCAGAGACAGGAGAAATTGAATTCTCTTCAAAATACATTAACATCCAAACTTGTTGCAAAACCGATGTTGTGAGGTATAGCAAGAAGGTGCTGGATGTGCGCATCGACCATCTGGAAAGGATCGAAAGTTTACTTTCCTCAACTCGATAGTAATTATGTACATACGCCTGTGTGGCTGTGTGTTTATCCCATTCTATGAATGATGACAGACCGAACCGAACTGGCGATTGAGCTGCAGCGAGCCATCGAATCTGTATGCACGAAATATCTACTCGCGAAAAGTTACAAACTGGCTCCCAATAATTGAAGGGAATAGGCTTAGAAGCCAATAACCAGCTGTCTTGACGAACTTGGTCGACAATGCCAGGAGGAAATGTTATCTCGGGCCGATATCAAACATGAAATCAAGGTGGAAGGATCGACCATGATGTGTAAATGGAAAAGAAGCCCAGAATTGTCCGAGTCTGAAGGTGACACCACAAGCGACGAAGATGATCTGCCCGTGATCGATTTGCTACATGCACAGGAATGGAAACAAGCACAAGAGCACAGGCCCAAGGTGGACATGCTGGTCAGGCACTACTTTGCTTCCTACTCTAATCCGAACAGTGACAAGACTTATGGTTTGCAGTAAAGTGGTGAAAAATGGTTTCTCTGAAACATAGAAGTGATGTTTTTTCCGTGAGGTGTGATACAGATCGGCAAGCACAAGGTGAAAATGATACATGGTCTGTGCGAACTTTTGTTTCGTACGCCTCCTGAACACTACACCGAATCAGATTTTTAGAAGTACCATCGCCTGCTACAGTTCAGTTGTGCTCATTATGCGAAAGATAACCCCTCAATTGAAGGACACGACCCATGCAAAATTCGGCATTATCATTTTTCAAATATGTCTGTGCCAGACCACTCAAGTCGAATAATGCAACTGACATCACTAAGGCCATGGTGGATGTGTTGAGCGAAGGATGCATACTGAAAATCTCCATGTTGACGATGGTAAAGAATATTTGAATGCTACTTACCGTGCACTGATAAAAAGTTAAACCATAAATCACAATTCCACATACTCTGGACTCAAGGCTAGCATCGTCGAGCGATTTCACTGGACTCTAAAATCCAAAATGTGGAGACATTTTACGGTGAACGGAAACTACGAGTGGATTGGGCAACAGCCGAAACTCGTTCGCGAGTATAATTGTACCATTCATTCTACCTCTCACACGAAGCCCGAAGATGTCGATGAAAACTACCTGCTTCGATCTGTTTATGCTATTCCAACGAGGAGGGGCCCACACAAGCATAAAGCTAAGATCAGTAACCTGGTGCCCATCTCTAAACAGCATGGCATTTTATACTAAGGCTTCCATCACAACTGGTCGGCAACATTGTACAAGGTGGTTCGCAATACGACATTGGTACCCATGCATGTATAACCTGGAGAACCTACGATGCGAACCCATCGTTGGAGGCTTTTACACAGAAGAGCTCCAGCCTATGAAGTTTCCATATGCGTATTTGGTGGAAAAGGTGCTGAAACAAAATAATATACATGTGTATGTGAGGTGGCTCGGACACTCGAAACGTGATGACTCCTGGGTCGATGAGAAAGACATTTTGCGGTAGAACATAGCAATGTTTTTTTTTTTAACTGGTGATATGAACATGGAATTTTTTTTTTTTATAAAAATATGTTTTTTCCTTACTTTGTGTTCATTTTATTCGTGCCTGTCCTTATATGCAATATTGGGTTGGATATAGCTACCTCTGAAAGACATTAATTAGGTGGTGTTTTGAGATGTGTGGTAATGACTGTGTTTATCAACCTCTAATAAATTATATATATTAATATAAACAACTTTAAATATTACTTGCTAGTTAAACTTTCAACACTTTTGAGCATATACTAGATTAAAATATACTTATGGCATATGGGCTATTAAAAAAAAAACATGATTTCTTTATACATACTTCATTTTTTACATAATTTAGGACCTTATTGTATTAGTTTCCTTTCTCTGTTTAAAAAAAATCGAAAATATATACCAATTTTTTTCACCACTAAACTTTATTTTACCTTTTCTCTGAAAAGATTATGTACGTGACAAACAATTAAATAAGAGGTAAATATTTATGTTTTAACTAAACGCAGTCATACATTTTCATTAAACTCTTTTGTTATGTTTTCACATTCATTTTCAGCAATATTAGTTTACATTACGAGCAAAAAAAAAATTTATTTATAAAATTTTTTTCTTTTTTGGTTTTATGTTGTGACATATTTTTTGCGTTATTTGTAAATAGATAATTTTTAAGACACTAAGAGTTTTTTTTTAATTACACTGCTGTTTTTATGTTTTACACACACCGACACGCACCATATGCCTCAGACAACTATAAGTTTATTCACACTCTGTTGTTATTTTCTAAACACTGTTTCTTTATAACTTTATTATTTACCACTGTCCTCCGTTCTTATCCAGTGAGCTTGTCTTCACCTCGCACAGCAGGCTGCGACCAGTTGTGGTCCACTTGACAAACAGAATCGTGTCAGCTTCTTCGTCCGGTAGGAGTCTATGCACTGATTCCTGCCCCCCCTCGTAATATTTCGTAATCCCTATGCTGTATGTCTTCTTTAGTGATGATTGTTTCACCCTTGTTCAGCTCCAACAGTTCGTCCATGCTGTATTGTAGAGTTATGTCTGGCCTTATGTTGTACACTGTGCAGGGTTCCCCATCGCACCGGATTCTGTCCATAAAATACACTTTTGACTTGCCTTCAGTGTGCATGATGCTTGCGTTGTATGCAGGCACCAGGGTATAGTAGAGGTGGGAATGAGTCACACAATCACAGGCTTTTATGTTTTCACAGCATCCTCAACTTGCGGGTCAGCTAAACAGTACTCCACTCATCGGAACCTGGAGATGGTGTTTGGATAACACTTTACCACATCTGACCCGAAGGAGCTGGTGTATATCACCATCGAAGATCGTGGTGGTGGTGTGATGGGAGTAGCTGTGGCAGGTGACAACCAACTGCTGCTGGTGGCCATAGTAGTCTGTGTGGAGCCCTCGTGTGCTGGAAGCCATTCATTGCAACTGTCGAATTGAAGGTGGTGCTGGGTCGGAGGACTGATGTGATCAGCTGCATGAAGTCGGCGGTCGCTTGGTCTCCAGAGCCGTTCATTTGCTCACTGTGTGAACCCTTCGTCGATGGAGTTGGTGTCGGTGGTGGTTGCTGCTGCACAATGTCGCATCTTGCACCAGCTCCGGGAATGAGGGGTGTCCGGAGTGGAAGTGGTGCAGCCTTTGAACTACTCCTTGCAGGGCAGGCAGACTGTATGTCTTTGTCCAGTTGTAGGTAGATCGGTAAATACTTTAATATGGCCGAAATTTTGTACAGGGCATACATTAGCAGAAACTCTTTAGGCAGGTACGACAACTCTTTCTGTTTGTCCAAGGCACTAAGCGAATGCACCCTTCCGAATGCTAAAAAGGCCGAAATGATTTTATGTCGGCTCGGAAAACAAGCGAGCATCTTCAAAAACTCCAGACATTAAATAAACTGTATATTCTAAGGCGAGCAGGTGACAATTATGATGGAAACAACAGGTGGAAGACTGGGTTCCGATGTTTTTTGTATGCTAGTATATGAGTGAAATGGAGGGGTAGGAGAATATGGCTGATTGGCTCTGACAAACTATCAAACAGGAAAAATAAGTAAAACTGGAAGGAGGTGGAGGGAAGCCTGCTGGCCCATTCTCTTTAGTTAGCTCCGTTTTCCTGACACCAAGCAGGTTCAGAAATGCTAACACAGCTATTCCCACCCACATAGTCGTCCAACACTGTGTAGATTGTTAAAATGGCCAGGAAGCACATGCAGACTCCAGTTACCTGACACTGAGCAGGTGAAGAAATACCAAAATTGCAATATGCTGACTTAGGCTATCTGACGCCATCAAGGTGCGAAATCGACATGAAAGCAGATACAGACTCCAGTTACTAGACATGCTATGTGCTGACTTAGGCTATCTGACACTGTCTAGGTGCAAAAAAGTCCAGGAAGCACATACAGACTCCAGTTACCGTGCAGGAGCAGACTCGCTATCACTGCTATTGACATTGACATGGTCAGATAGTCCTCGGATAAAATTAGGGGGGTAATGGCATGGTAATTTTTAATCTGGCAATGGTTTGTTAAGAAGTCTGGCAACTGAGCTCTACGACTCATCGAGTCAAGAGGAGATGTATAACCTAGACATTGACGAGTACGTATCTGCTCTCCTGCTGCCGACGGAGTACTAGTTAAAACCGATGGGTGTGTATGTAACAGCATTTCTACACAAGGTGAATAAATAAAAGAAATATTCAAAGTCATACATGATGGTTGGAATATGTTAGGTTAAGTTAACATGTATTTCTAAGTCCTACGCAAGTGTGTGGATAGTATATGACTAAAACTAGACAAGGAAGGTGACTAAATGAAAGTTTTATAAGTTCAACAAATATGGATGGCGGCAGTAGACGAAATTCAAAATGGTGGAGTCGAATGAACTTGAGTAATGGAGTGGAGCGAATGTTACAAGGGTACAAAGTCCCTACTTGTAAATAATTAAATCTGGGAAAGTCAAAAGAAATTATTATATCTTATAAAAAATTCGAAAATGTGCGAATAATGAATGTTCATAATATTGCTTTAGCATTCGACTTTAAAACACGCAAGTCAGAAGAAATATATATCACTTGGTATATATTTACTAATACATTTTATATGTACTTAAAAAAATCAATATGGCACTTGTCATAGACACATAATCATATTTTTTTCTGATCACATATTATTATCTGTCAAAAAATACACAACTGTAGACACGTCATTCGGTACACTTGTTTGTAAAAGTTAAATAATATACAAAATGAGATACATAAATTTTTATGTAATAAAAATTATATGGCTGTTGTGATCCCATTAATTAATTATCGTTGAAAATACGACACATCCCTCGATACTCTTGTTTGTAAATGTTAAGTAAAAAATATAATAAAAAACACATAATTTTTTATGTAAGAAAATCGTATGACTGTTGCGATCACATACTCGATTTCTTTTTAAAAATATGTGTTCGTAGACACGTCACTCGATACATTTGCTGTAAAAGTTAAATAAATAATATAATAAAAAATACTTTTAAGAAACATATACTTAAAATAAAACATAAATACTTAAATAGTGAAAAATACCTTAAAATTATATGAGTTAATTCTAAATAATTTTTATGTAAGTTAAACCTAAATAATAAAAAATAAATACTTTAAAAATAATACTTAAAAAATTATTACATGTAAATAAAAAATAAAAACCTTAAAAATTGCATACAATAAATCTAACTAATAAATAAATACTTTAAAAATGTAATGAAAAAATTACCGCGACAAGAAATTTATTCGTCCACGAGTTATATACTTCTTATAAACTCTTGTCCCAGTGCATGTCACGATAGCCATGATCTAAGGCATTAGTCTGACGACCCAAGGTCCGGCAGTTCGAACTCGCACTATTCCAGGTTCGTATTTTGAGTTCTAAAAAAGGAGCACCCCTAGTGGTAACTCCAGAACTAATAAGGCAGTCGAAAAAAGGTAAGTAATTGACTAATCGAACGACTGGCATGCCACCTAGTGGCCAATGCAAGAACTAAGATGGCAGTGCTCCTATCAGCAGCTGGTGTAAACAAATGTGAGGACAAATGAACTAAAAAACCAATATGGCGGCCTCGATGTAAATGTAAACAAAGATAGCGACCAATAACAATTGACAAAACCACTATGGCAGTGTGGAGGGCATACAACTAATCGAACAAAGGTGAGATCCAAATTACAAATGAATGGGAGATAACAAGAGAAAGGAAATAAAGAAAGTAAAGAAGGAGCGAGAAGGAAAGAAAGAAAGGAAAGAAGGAGAGAGATGGAAAGAAAGAGAAAGAATCGCGATTCACTGGTTTCCAAAATGGCGATCCAAGCTAGTGGCGTACTGGCTATAAATATGGCGGCATACTGGCTACACATATGGCGGCTCACTGGCTACCGACGTGGTAGAATTCAATATGGCGGTCACGTAACCGGATTGACAGAGCGGGAAGTCCGGAATTCAACTAGGCCTCGCGCCTCGCGCCTGAGCCTGAAGCCTGTGTGCCCGTAGCCCCGTATCCCTACTACTCAAGTTATGTTAAAAAGTTTAGCTTCATCAGACTCATATAATTTTATTTCTAGTAAAAACCTGACTGAAATAGAACGGCACTTTAAAAAGGCAAATATTTTTTATTGATCACGTAGGCAGAAATTTAGAACATTTCCTCTACAGAAATTCTGAAACATATGATCAGCATTTTTGGCTAAAATAATTACCGGAATAATAATTATTAATTTCAAGTTTCCTTTTTTATTAACTTTTCCTTTCTGATTTTTGAAACGCAGAATTTCGGTATCTATTCCTCCAGCCATTTTGACAAAATTACTTTTGTTCGAAAAATTATACTAATAAGTGGTATTCGTTTCTTCTTCAATAATAGCGTTATTAAAACCCAAATGGGTAGAAGTGGCACAATATAGATATTTTAATAATTCCCTGAAGTAGGAGCAACAGTTTTGTCTTTAAGCCCATGATATCGACTAGTATTAAAGCTATTTAGTGCTCACAAGCATATTTGTTTATTGAAAAAGCTTTATTGGCTGCCACTAAATATTTAGTTGGTTGCAACAGCATTCATGCTATCCACAGTCAAACATTTTTCTGCGACTGAAAAACTGCATCCGTTATATTCTGCGCATGCGCTCTGGCGTATTCGAAATGGCCACCTTCTGTCTTGCCACGATGCCATATTTGTCTGTGTTCGGCTCTTTGCATCAGGTTACGAACTAATTCATGAGGGACATTCTTAAGTACCAATAAACGCATTATATGATTAATTTATTCCAAGTAAGTAGATATCACACGTAAATGGTTCCAGAAAATTAACTTTCCATGAGGTAGCAAGTATTGTCGTGCGTGCCACTTACCAGATTTCGGTTATATAGATACTGGATACAACACCTTAACTTCGTGCAAGGTGGCGTAATGGCAACACGCTGAGCTCAAAGGTCCGAGGTTCAAATCCCAATCACGACGACTTTGAATGGAGTCTTTAATCGTCGTTAGACAATACGCCCGTACAAAAGCTCACAACCAGCAAAACACCTTTGTGGTTGTCGCTGACCAATATTGCTGCCATCGTCATAACATTTTCGCTGCAACCAACGAACACATTATTGTTTACAACGCACTGAATTTATTGGTGACCATTAACGTCATTGTGCATACACTAAATACTGAAGTGTGAAAAAAATTTGTTGCCGCCACAAAATCTTTTGTCGTGTCTATATTGACAAAAGAATTTTGTGGTCGTGAACAAAATTTTTTTGGTAACCATAAAAAAAAAAAAAATTTCAGTGTGAAATCCAATTGCACATCAATGGCATAAATCCAGGTACTGGACCGGCATGACAGTGCATAATGCAGGACTCTACCAGGCGTGCGCCACGGTGCTGCCAGACACTGATCCCACGCAGAAGCGGGACTCGTCCAAGAAGACGATGGCATGCCATTCGCCGTAAGCATGCCGATCTTACCTAATATTTGCTGGATCGTTCTAGATCGCGGCACGCAATATCGATGCTCATTAAAAATCGGACGGAAATAAATCGATTTTCGTTCTTTCGGGCCGATCGCACGTAAAAACTTCTTTTCTATGCAGTGTTGCCAGATGGCTAGAAACTTCGCGGGAATTTTTAATAGTTGGAAGAAAAGACGGATAAAACTGGCGAAAACGTAATTGTGACCATATTGCATGTTTGTTTAAGTTTTTGTATCGGATTTCATAAGACCTAAAGACGAGAAAATTCATAAATGTTGATTCATAAACGATTCATAAAGAATCTTTTTTTTTCGCTAAATTGAAAAAACGATTCTTCACTAAATATATCGATTCCGAAATAAACCAGCGTCTTCAATATCGATCTAAAAATCGATTCTTGTAGACCCATTTAATAGATTTTCAAAAAATCGATATTTAATCGGCATCCCTAATCCTCTCCCCCCTCCTTCCAAGACCCAACGCTCCAAGCACCATTGCAGCCGCAGGCGCCTATGGTGAGTAGCCAGTGACAGCCGTCTGTACACGATGCCCTGGCGCTGCATACAGCAGGCGAACCAACTGTGCGTTCCGATTGATGAGTCACAATGCCTGAAATCCTGAGCGAGCGCGTTTGATGCAACTGCATGTTCCATAATCGCCATGCGCGTCAGATTTTGATTTTTTTTAGGCGCTGACTGAAACAAAGTTGTGATTTCACATCGCTCTGTTGAGAAGAGTGGAGCGATTGAGTTCCCCACCCCCCTCCCCCCTTCCACCCTATTCAATACAACACTCCTCCACCCATCCGCCGAACCCCCAGAAAATCCTGACAACTTAAAAGAAAAGAGAGCAAGCTGCCAGTTAGCGTCAACAGTGCCAATACTTATTGGCTTTTACTAATTCTTAAAAATACGATAATTAGCCTGAAAGCAAAAGAGGATTAATTTGAACCTAAACAGCCTATAACTAGATCTAAGCCCAAGGGGGCGTGTGCGTGTTAAATGCTGTGCTATCTCGTAGCAGGCAGGCCTCTGCAGCCATGGGCTGCGACAGAGTATTTTTCCACCCATAGTGCTACGATTGCAGACGGTCCTCTCAGCGGCACTCCGACTTACACTTATGTACCACTTATCAGTGCCGCTATTGGAGCACGTGCTGCGCCACTCGGATGAACAGCTAATCACATTATTCCCCTACCCTGCCCTACACGTTCCCCCAATGTGGGGTCCTTCAGCCACGTCCTTCTTGGCCAGCGATGTACATCTGCAGAACAATTACAGCGATTTCAAATCAGCTTAGCTTGCTGGCTCTCTTTTTTGTTTTCATTAAGTACGCTTACGGCCACTTCTTCAGTGGGACCTTTTTATGTACGTCACATAACGTTATTTTTTAGCGTCTTCCTAATAAGTTTGTATCACATTCTACATGGATACGATACATTGAGAGCAAGGTTTTGTTTAATCAAACAAACTTACAACCGAATTAATTGTTTGTATCGGAGAATTGAAATATTTTGTTGCTGAAATCAAATTATTTTGTTAGTATTTACCTATTTGGTTGCCCCAAACAAAGAGTTGGTTGTCCTAACGAAAGAATTATTTGGCTCTACGAATAGTAAACAGTTTCGATTAATATGGTCGATTCGCGGTTTCTTATGTCTTACATGTATTTTATGTATAAATTATAATAATTCATTTATAATAAATATTTAAAAAAAAAAGTGAGGGAACATGTGTGTTGATAGCGCTTAGTAAGAAATAGTTGTAGTGCAGAATATTATTACAAGTGAGCGCGCACGAATCCGATACGTAGTCTATTGGTGTAATTTTCTATACTTAGATAAACTGAGTTTGCACAAGGCGGGGGGATGTACTGGATGTAGAACTTGAGCAGGGCTTCAGAAAAGTGTGGATTAACCATGAATGGATTATATAATAGAAGCTTTAAGCTGATCGAGATTTGAATATACATCACCCGCACCCGAGCGCTACTTCTTAGAAACCTCAGCGAAAGTGGCTACAGATAAAAATCGAACGTTTTTAATCACATACGTTTCAAATGGTGGACAAAGTACGCAGATAAATATTTCAAGTTTTACATCTTTACTTTTTAATTTTAGTTGTACACGTTTTTTAGGATGGTTATGCCATTATTAGGCATCAATAAATGCACTAACACACAATTTTTACTATCCTAACTGTCACAAAAAATGCAAATAATTTCTCTAGTTGTTTTTTCGAACGACGGCTATCAAGTGAGTGACCAAAAAATTACATACATTTGATTGAACCAAATATTTTGTTGACAGTCTTATTTCTTTTAGCCCAACACAGTGGTGTTGTTCATTAAAGCGTATATTTGTTAGATGAACAAAATTAATTTTATTGCTTTTCAAATTTTGTTTACTCAGTAAAATAGTTTGTTGAAGCAACCAAAAATATTTTGACCCTAAACAAACAAATATTTGGTTGGTTGTTCTCTCAGTGTATTATGGAAGGTAGCCTAAATTTTTTATTAAGTAGTCCCTCTCTTTATCACGCCAAAGGGTTAAATCACTTTTGTTGTACAAGAGATGTTGCATATAGCACTATCTCAATAAACGCCACTTCCTTGAACATGAAGTATGAATGGTATTTTCACAGATATTTGTTTTCGGCTAATAGTCTATAACTTAAGAGATTCTATAAAAATTACTATCAAATCTTGGGAAAAATTCCTTTCATTTAGATAATATTTAATACGTGATTCTGCTGTGGCTTTTGAGTGTCTGATAAAAATTACGTGCATATGTATCTGGATAAGAAGGAATGATGATTAGTTATTTAGGTAACTACTTTATGATCGTTCTTAAAACCTACAAGAAAGCACAAATTTGTGATTTTACCTAGGAAAAAAGTGTTTTGTTTATAAAATAGTATTTTTGCTCTTTACATAGTACAAGTAGCCAACTACTGTGTATGGGTTTCTTCTAGCTGGAAATTGCCTTATAAAAACTCTTGAATAGCTGAGAAGCTTTAGCTGTTTTGATCCTAAACGAGAAAATCAATCCTTGAGCGCCGAACTATGTTAGAGACATTTCTCGGCTATTTTTACAATTATGAATTCCTCCTCCCCCGTCTCATTTTTTCCGCATAGCGGACATGGACTTTTTATAATCACCTTATGGTAAGTACGCCTGTGCCTTCGTGGCAATTACATTATATTTGAAATAATAAATGATGACTTGGTTTTAAGCTGGGAGATATTGTTTGGGATAGTTCAGGTAAACATTGTGTAGGTCAGATTCTCGGTTTTCTTATTAATCAGAAGAAATCGTCACCCTGCATGTAGCGTGTTCACTGTAAACATGCCCGAAAATCACACTGATATAGGCTATTACATGTAGGTACCGTATCTTCAAGCAGTGGAAAAAGTTTTTCTTCTCTAAACTATAACATAGTTACCAATCCCTGTGAAATCTAATATAGGTTTTACATTTCCAAGCAGAATCGGAACAGTTAACTTAGTGAAACTAAATCTTACAAAAAATTATAATTCACAAAAAAAAAAAAAAAAAAAAAAAAAAAAAGTATTTTTCTCTAAACAATTGCGCCGATTGATTTAATCAACAATAGTGCCATCGTCCTCTTCAAATATCGAAATGAAATCCTCTGGTAACATTAGAAACGATTTAAATGTATACACGTAACTTTACATGAGCAAAACGTTACCAACTTAGATATTTGTTGCACCCGTTCTGATTAACCCAATAATTGGAACCTATTTTTATGTTTTAAAAACAACATTGATTAGAGGCATGTTAAACATTGTCTTTATTAACCATGTATCTAGAAATAGAAAATGTTGCTAACAAACACTAAAGCATTAATCTGACGTTAAACGGAACATCACCCGAGATTGTGAAACTTTCCAATCCTTACAGAAACCAATAAATATGTATACACCCTTGTAACAGTTCGATAGCAGTTATATGTCTTCGCTGCTAACTGTTAATCGTATACTTTTAAAACCTATCTTATGCCAAATTTACATTCTTATGCCATATGTAATATTAAAATTACCATAGACCTTATTTCTTTATTCGCCCGTTGTTAAAGTGTGAAAGAAAGTGTTACGATCGTAACTGACATGCTAATTCCTGCTGTTATATGCATTAAACAAACAGAATGTTAAATGTATTAATTCAGTGTTCAGAACGTTATCCGACTTAACGACATAGAAATATAATCCCTGCGTTGCTTTCGCCTTTATTGGGAGCAAGATAGTTAATGTGTCCCTTAAAAAAGTACAATTACGGGCACACATTTTTTTTTTTACAAGTTTGTTACTAAACGAGCTCAATTATTCGCGAACGATGTATAGTTTGCATCCCCAGTTAATTCCCTAGGTTATAATTTCGTTGATGGTTACGTTGTGGTCAACAATTATCATCTTAAAAGTTCTTTTCAAATACGTAGTCAACTTTCTTTGCGAAATGAACGTAAACGAAAATTATTATAGACGTAATTTAACGTAAATTTCCATACGGCAAGAATGACGCACAAAATCAGTGCAACTATGAACACTTTGTTCCCTGAAAAATACACGGCATATAGGAGTGAGAGGGGGGGAGGGGGTGGGAGGCAGGGAGCAATTGTATTTTTTACCCCTTGAGGGAACTAAACAAATAAAAATATTTAAAATAAAATAAAATAAATTTCCTAAACTACAAATTTTTATGGTTTATTTATACATGCAAAATTTTTTTTTTTTATTTTGCACTTAGAAACATAGTGCGGTTATGAAATATAATAGTAAGTTACACAGAAGAATATTTATACAATGGTGCATTAGATTAAACGATGAGAGAATGATAAACTGAAATTGTAGTTTTGGAAAACATCTACTCAAATCTCAAGCTTAATTTTTATGTGCTACAAGCAATAACACTATTTTGTTTTATGTAATTCCAATGATTCTGTTGTTAATTATATGACAAAGGAAATTTCCTTTTAATTATACAATTTTTTTCTCCGTGTTTTTCTTTTTCAAATTTTATTTATATATATATATATTTATATATATATATATATATATATATATATATATTTATATTTATATATATATATATCCCTGCCTTTTTCTTTTTGCCATTTCTTCCAGAAACTACTCTATCCTTGTAGAAAACTCGTGTATCAAAAGAACGCGAAAATAAATGATTTTGGTTGTTTTCAACCCTTATATTCGTGTTAACAAAATGGTGGGGGGGGGGGGGGCATTTTGATTCCTATTGTATACGTACGGAGTTAACTATTCTGCACAAATGATCAACTTCCTTTCATTACCCGTATATATATATATATATATATATATATATATATATATATATATATATATATATATATATATATATATATATATATATCTCTCTTAACGTATTGTATGTATCTTTAACGTATTGGAACGCATAGAAATTATAAAGCATTTATATACGGATACTTCGCATAAAAGCATATTCTATACATAAAAACGTTAATAATGCTTCAGATGGGGGGAAGCTGGAAGTACCCAAAAGTGCTTCTATAATTTTAGATCTGTAAATGCATCCTTGTGATTAAGTTAGTATTTAAGACCCCTTAAAAAAATGTTTTTTGTTATCCTCGCTAGGTAGCAGCTCTTACATGCCGTAGGAATGAGGTTACTAATTCACGGGGCAGATAGCGGAGCTGTCGTCCGAAAGACGAAAATCGATACCGCCTCTCTCGCTAGGAAGCGCTGCACTCGCAAATTTTCTTTACTTAAAATATTTACTTTCTCTTTCCTGTTTAAAAGTATTTAACTGGATCACTTCCCAAACTTTTATATTGAGGACATCAACACTTGCGTTAAATTCGTGTGACCAAGATTAGAATGTTAATTATTAAGTTTTCAGTCGGACAGTATTAATATTGAACGGTAATTGACACGAAACATTTTAACTGAATATGCAATTGTGGGCTGTTGACAGACAGAGGCCAATTTTGAGGTCCTAATTGCTTTTCCTTTCGGCTCTTTTTTTATCCTCTAGCCAACTTTTTAAATAAATATTGTCATGAAATTAGTAAACACAGTGTGTATATTCGCTGCACTTAGAAGTAAACGCGTAAGGCTACAATAAAATATATTTATTGACTTTTATTCCAATTCCAAATGACAGTGCATTCAAAAGTGCTCAATTGACAGTGAATAGCGTATACTTGCATTTAGGGCTGCTTTTACAGTGTCTGGTTTTCTTCTGATTATCGTCTGATTAAATTTTTAAGTGCTGGTTATGACCCTTTTCTGTTTCCCAATATACGGTTAACATTAATAGGAGGGTTATCTGACTGTAACCAATGGTTCAGTTAAACACAAGAAGAGGTTCCGATTAGCGAGCTAATCAGAACATTCATAATAAACATTTGAGGTTAAGTGTGTACATCAAATCGTATGTGATATCAACAAATTATTTATTAAGCCGAGTGTGTTTGTATATCAGTTTATCTGAGCATCGTATTAATTCTCGACTGTTTTTGCAGGTTTAATAGGTATTTTCATTTTGGAAAATACAACTAAAATTTAATGTATAAATAAATAGGCACGAAAGTTTGTGAACATTGACAATACAATTGCTAAATAATACAGGAGTTTTTTTTTTTTTCCTCACTGCGATAATGGCAGATGATTTTAATTATTTGTTTGAAGATGATGGCAAAGAAATAGTATATTTCATAGATAGGCCAAGAATATTTCAGGATCGCTCGAATCACTTGCAAATGAATGACAAAGAATTTTTTACGAGGTTTCGCCTGAATAAAAACACTGTCCGAGTACTTTCGTTTTTGGTATACTGGTTAGACCTACATTTTATTAATGCCAGACATAAACCTACACTAGTAGATACACAATGTTATACTATAAAATGTGATGTCTTAAGTTACGTGCCTTCGTAGGTTGTTACATAACTTAGGCCTACTTGTGTAAAACATGTGCCATACTTCTGTGTGTTTTTATATGTTTACTTCTTTGCTGGATGTTTTATATGCATTTATATGTAATGCTGTATATTTTTCTAAGTTATTTTAAGCCCTGTTTACAATTTTAAGTGGAGCCAAAAGCAAATTGGGATGACTACAGCTGATGTTAACAAATAGAAAAATGGCAAAAAGAATTTCATGTAGATTCATAATACATAAATAATGTTCATTATTCACGTATGTTTGTTTCTGCAGATAATTTTTCTTTTGGTTTTAAAACCACATTGGACATTCACATATGTACTAAACTAAATTAATCCCAAATAAATTTACAATATGTAATTGATTTGTTTTGTGTTACTGCAATCAATGAATTTGTTGTAACATTAGTAAACCTTGACAATATTAGGTATGTAGGTAAATGTAGACACAATTTGCTTCACACACACACAAGACTTTGATTACGTAGTGTTTAATGTAAAGACTTGCAAGTTGGCTTAACTTTTACGTAATACGTAAAAAATTTGCATTATTGCAACTAGTTGTCACATGACCATGTGTTTATGGTAATGCCAGTTCAATTGTGTTCGTTCTGTACATACTTTTGTAGGTTATGTTATTTGCCATTTTAGATTTATGTCGAATACTCAGATTATGTTAAATATTTTTGTAGGTTCAGTTATATACTTTTTTTAGGGTGTGTTACATACTTGTGTAGGTTCTTAAACAGGCTACTTGCCAACCTTTATTTTCAGGAATTATTCTGTACCACCCAATGACGAACTGCTAGTAGCCTTGAGATTTTATGCGTCGGATGGATATTACACACCGGTACTACTTTGACCTACACAAAAGTACAATGTACCGTACAATAAAGAAGGTGACCACTGTAATTGCAATGCTTCGGAGAGAATATATAAAGTTCCCAGAGAATAATGGCTCTGTATAGCTACAGCAAGAAGTTTATTACGTGGTAAGGTTCCCGAAAGTTGTTTGAGCCATGCGCTGTACGCACGTAAAAATTATTTCAACAGAACTTGTGATATCATCATTCTTCGCTCGAAGAGTTTTCAAGCTCCGCGGAAACACGCCACAAGCTGAATTGAATTCTAGTTCAACTCTTCTCCGTGCTTATTCTTTCTGGTTCCAGATAACAACATCGGTTCTTCTGCATGCAATAATACCAGAACATTAATCTGCAGGAGCAATAAGGACTTCAGTTGTCTGAAACAAAATGCATTTAAGATGAGTGGAGAATGTGTATGTATTATAATGATTATTACAGCTTAAAATAGGGTCGCCAGATATTTAAAGAGGACAAGTCAGTACAAATGTTAGTGACGTTGCTTTTATGACTCGCCCTGAATTAATAAGGTCTCGTACATGTACTAAACACGGCCAAATTGTACATATTTTTAAATTTCAAAATATGTTGTAGATTATATTCAATCATGAAAATACATTTCCAGGTATATCTTGGGACTGTGGAAAGCCAGTTATTTAAATGTCATGAATGTGTTTGAAACTAATGAACATTTCTTCTTCAAAGGATGCTACAATCACTAATTTGTCATCACATTAACTTTTTGCTGGATTGTACAGTTGAAATTAATAACTGTAACATTCGGCTGTTACAGACTAGAATAGTACGCGGAACAAAATTAGCAAAATCTGATTTTTTTTCTGAGTAAATCTGTACATATGGCAACCCTAATAATTATAAATAGCATTGACTGACAGACCGCAAAAAATTATCAAATTAAGCCACGTTACTCTCACATACAAGTTTATTCATGGTTTCTTCACACCTTTTGAACTACATTACAAATCACTAGCATTTTATACTTATGATAATATAAAATTATATAAAAGTATGTTATTTTTAGTCATATTAAATTCTCTGTGTATTTCGTCTATGAACTATAATATTTTGGTGTAGCTTCCTACACTTGGTGAAGCTTTCTTTGCATAATGCAGAGCAATGGCTAAAAAGTAGAACTCAGGCAGGCCAGGCTTCAGAAAAGCTGTAAGTAACCATGAATAGACTATATAAAGGCTGTCCACGATGAAGTGAGCACTTTTGAAATGAAACTTATACAAGTAGATCTTAATCAGGGCTTTCAAAAGTGCATATTTAACCGTGAACAGCCTATAGAAATAATTACACACAAAAGTAAACACTAGCAACTGAAAATGAGCTAACACTATGACATCGGCTAACAGTCAGCAGTGTTAAGCCCATGACGGCACTCACCACTCACATGACACATGGGCATGCACGTGCGCAAAGAGGCTCCAATTTGAACTTTCCCATAACGGAATATTAATTTGCAGTGTAAAATGTGTCTTTTGTTTTCTTTTCAGGGTGAAAGTGTTTCAAGTGTTTGAAAACGTATGTTTAAAAATATTGCACAATGTGTGGTTATGAATTCAAAATGCGCGCTGCACGAAGACTGAGGACAGTGTTATTCCGGCGTGAACGCCGTCATAAAGGACCTTAAAATAATACAAAATTTCTACAATTTAAAAATAAAATGTAAAACAATATTTAGATTATTTTCGTGGCGTTTATTTTAAAAGATAAAAGTTTTACTCGTCGTGAATAGCACTTCCGCTATGTGAACCCCGTAGGCAGCCATGGTAGGTTCGTGAGACGCTTGCCCCGGCGCAGTCGTTGTCGAAGGTCTGGCCAGGTAAGGCGCTGTCACGTACGCACTTCAAACTTTTTGCACTGATGTAGATTACCATAGTTCATCATCCTTAGTATACCGGTTAACCTTTACTTGCGTACGGTTTTGCCAGATATTTTCCCCAGCGTTATGCTTCCGCTTAACACAATAATTTGTGCCCTTGTGGTTTTTTAAATTGTAAACGAGGAGAAGGGAGGAAAGATGTCGGAGAGGCCACGCGGCCCGCGCAACTTAGAATCAGACGCCATCCGCCAATGTTAAAGGAATTTCAGTGTAATTTCTCTATATATGCTGCGTGCAATATTAAGGCAGTCAATTCTATGTATGTATTTGAGGGTATTTTTCATGTTTAATTGTTTTATGGTCACATCATTTGCGACCACGTGGTTCATAGCCGCCAAGTCAATATCTGCGCCATTCATGGGCTTTGAGGGTTTATTAGTGTAATATCATGTGCACCATAATTTATTTCCGGGTTTTATGTATTTCTAATTCAAGGTTCCGTGTATTTTTCATCTAATTGATGCTTTGTATGTTTGACCACCCGATCATTTTAATGTTTGCCTTTCTTGCCATCTGGCATGTTATAAGTTCAAAACCAATTCAATCTGCAAAAAAAATCATTTTCTCAACAGAAATAATAATTTGTTTGGCCAGAATTTGCCGTTTTTTGGCGGAGAAATACTGAAATTCACCTGCACCACACGCTCCGCTGCAACACTTATCCAGCGGCATCCTCGCCATCTAATCTTGCTTTCACGCACTTGCGTGTTTATTGTGACCATTCATGTCGTGTCCCATCTTGTTCCAGTTGTATTTGTATCATTTTGTGTAATTTTTACGGTGACATTATTTCCTTCCTAGTCGGCTATGTGAATAGGTCGTCACCACACTAACCACGTGCTGGAAGACGCGCCCCGACGAGTTTGCGCTAGTGATGCCAAATAATCCCACGTGTTCGCTCATTCATTTAATTATTCTCTGCGTCCTGTCTTCAGGAAAAATCGTCAGTCCACCCTAGTGGCTGTCAACCCCTTTCCTTGAGAGGATTGTGTTTTCTAACACCACAGAAAAGTTATCCATCTAGGAGTGCGCTAGAGTAATTTCGAGCTGGGGAGCACCCGAACGAATTTAGCTAGACACTTCCGAGTGTAACTCAAACTTAAATATCCTTGCACGATTTTGTATGAGTGGCAAAACAAAAGCAAGACTACCAGAGCGTCAAGTATTTCTTTGTAGCGACAGCAACATCCTGCCAATTGTTCAGAGTTCAATGTTTAGTAAAGAGTACCAGTGTTTTGTAAGAACGCTCGGGTGAGATGGACTCACAGAACCCACAGCATCCCTGAGAACCCTGAGTCTCAACAGTGCGGTGACTGGGAAACACCGCTGGCGCCCATCTACCGTAAGTTCATTGTGTCACCGTTCGTCCCGTGTCTCACCCGACAGCGTCAACAAATCGAAACAACTTATGTATGTTTTTAATATTGCAGAGTAAAAATTAATATGTGGTTTTGCATTTTTAAATATTCTACACATCTTCGGCTTGAAAGAGCAGAGAGACTTATCACTGGTGAAGAGGTAACATAAAATGTTAGCAAAGTGTATCCAAATATCACACTACACAGTTGGAATCTGGGTGATGCTGCAGCATTCGAGAACTTGGTGATACTTGCTTAATGTCTTGACGGCTAACTTAAACACTCACTATTTGTGGAGGTAAATTACTTTACTGTGAATTAATACATTTAATTCTTAACAATTTCATCTCTAACCAAAGAAAGTTTAGAGGTGTTGAGTCCAACCTAACAAGTATAGGTTGGGCTTAACATCTCTAACAGCTAGGTCATTAGAAACTAAGCAAGTTGCTGAGAGAAGCCGGAACTGGGTAGGTATCTGCCATGTTCTGTGCTAAGGAACGAGCCCAGCATTCACCTGGAGTGATTTCCAGAAACCCTGGAAAACTGCAGTCAGAATGGCTGGACCAGGAATGAAACCCACATTCGTCTGAATGTGAGCCCAGTGGTTTGCCACCGTGCAACCTTGCTCACTTACAAGCTATCAAAACATTAAAAAATAAGTTACTTAAATAATTTGCCTACTTTATCAACTACAGTAATTCTTGGTTAAACGTAAGTTGATTCACAACTTTGTACAAAATCATTCTAGATGTTTACATTGTGTAGGAATTTAGTATGCTAGGATTCTAGAATACCACAAAATTTAGTCATATGAAATGAACAGAAATTAACGTGCTAACTGCCCTCAAACTAAGCACAACATGACTAAGAACATTGTTGCGATAGTATGTTAACCAATTCTGACTGACCATCATTATCTTGGATATAATCTGTTATATATTAAAGATAGAAAAATATATCGTACAGAATTTTACACCACCCACATGCAGCTTCTGTTCATTTATACAAAATATATATAATAGAACACAAAAACACACTGTCCCTTTTAATCAGTCGTTACGTCCCATATAATGGCCACATCTTGACCCCGACAGCCTTTCAACTTTTGTTCCTACACTTGAGAATTTTGTGTACATAATTTCCTTAGTGGTTTTGTACATCTATTAGGTATACTACCGTGTGTTTTCTAATAAATTAGGGACAGGAAAAGTGTAATATTTAAGTAAAATTAAAATAACAGCAAACATGGGCAAAATGCTTGTTCACTGTTAAATATTACTCCAACTAAAATTTCGCAACATAACTACAAAAATCAGTAAAAATCACACACAAAATGAAATTACTCCTTACATAGTAAAAGTGTTTCCACAAAATTCCTAACAGTAAAGCTGCCAAGGTATTTCTAGAGCAAAGTGAAAGAATTTTTTTTTTTCTTAGCAGTCTGAAAATTGCTGCCAACAGATATCTGATTTTACACCATTTTGCTTCCACCGAACGGACAGTTTTTTTATGTACCACACTATCACTATTCACTGAACATATGATGCGGCAGTGTTTCCGCATGTCTTTTCGTGCCGACTCAATGCTTATATAAAAATATTTTAAGCCTTCATTTTCAAACTCCCCGTCACAATTAAAAGCAGGTACCATCTCTGGCCACCTTAACCAATTTTGCAACGTAAGCAAAAGGTTAATATTCTGTCCTCCTGCCAGCCAGCGGGAGAGGGCTCGCCTTCCAGCTGCTTCCCACTGCCTATATTTCAGTCACCGGGACACTGTGGCGGCGAGTATCCGTAGTTCCCGCAAGCGATTGGTACTCGCCTGACACCTAAGTCTTTACCCTCTCCACTATCAATAACCTGAACAACAATTCACATGAGTAAAGTCAGGAGTGTCACAAATGATAAGTGCGTAATTATTACATTAACCAAAAAAAAAAAAATATTAATCACTCATATCTACGCATTACTTTCGTCATATCACCAACATTTTTGGCAAGAATTGCCCGTTCAAAGAAAGAAAAATAGAAATTAAACAGCGTCTCAATTGGCCCAGAGGATAATCTCCTGTGCTCTCGCGAACATGTAGCAATGATGTCACATGGAACGTTGTCTGGTTGTCTCAATTCGTAGGGGCGCATGCAAAAGGGCGAGAGCACAGAGAGGAGCGAACATATACAGTAGAGCACTTGCTGGTGCTCTCTCGCACGCTCCGACCATTCGCCATATTTGTTTACAGTGTTTCGAGCCTTTGAAGGTGGTTATAGTAACTTTCCAGGCCAAAATCACATCACATTTTACTTGTTTGGTAATTTTAGCTGTTTTCGTCAATGGAATCACTTGCATGACATGCTTTTACAAACATGTAGAAAAGGGTTTCGGACAATCTTTGTTCTACCACGTTATGTAATTTTGTAACTTTCGCATAGTGTGCAGTTACATACAATAATTCCTGTTAACACGTTACACACAATAATTGCTGTAACATGACAACATAAATTTGCAAAACAAAAAATAGCCTAACTGTATTTTACTACAACAGTTATTCCAGTTGTGCAATAATAATTTCTGAAATTCCCTGAACATATACAAAGTACTTCCAATAGCTATGGTCATGATCATATCTTAACATGATTTTGCACCTTTTGACATCAGCTGTGACAGAGAGATTGGTTGTCTCAATCTCACAGAGCGAGCACGTGAAGTAGTGCTCTCGATAGATTGTGTAGCAGAGAGCTCTTTAGATTGAGACACGGCCTTAGCACTGACTGCCTGTGAACGAGCTTAGTGATTTGGGTCGACGTATCAAACTGTATGTATAGTGATAACAATTCAACCTTGCTTGCTAGGGGCCGCGGTGGCAGAGCGGTTAGCCCGCTCGCCTCCCGCTAAGGCGAACCGGGCTCAATCACCAGCTGGGTTACCGGATTTTTGCATGTGGGAATCGTGCAGAACGATGCCGTTGGTCGGCATGTTTTCTCGGGGATCTACCGTTTTCCCCGCCCTTTCATTCCGGCGCTGGTCCATACTCACCTCAGTCACCCTTATCGGCTCTCAAGACCACCATGTTATGAGCCGCCCAAATTTCTTCACTCACTCAGTTATGAATAATTCTTGTTCGGAAATGAAATATTATTTATGTTCGTGGAGTTAATGCAACACAAATTGTTTAAGTGAAGTAAATGAGAGATAAGGCCGGACCCATACTATGCGTTTTTGCCATTGCGGCAAAACGGGATGCGGTTTAACGGGATGGGCACAAAAAGTTGTAAATACAAGGTGTCACATTAGTGTGACCAGGGTCGTATTTAGGCATGGGCCTTAAGGGCCCAGGACCAGGGCGGCAAATTTATGGGGGAGGCGAAAAATGTGATCATTTGCAATAGAATAGATTGGGCACCAGATCAGCTGTAGTAAAAACAATGAAAAAAAAGTTAATAATGGGAAATTATTAATATTTAATGCAATTTTTTTTTACATAAATATTGCTGTCAACACATGCACATCACTAATTCAACAACACTTGGTATAACTCTCTGTGCTTGCAATTGAAAATGATTTAACTGTGAAACTGGACTATTACGATGTTATAGACAAATTTGCAAACGAAAAAGTATGACGTAAACCACTACTTATAAATGTTTAGTTTAAACTGTGTAATATTGTTATGTCGGTATGTGATACGTTTGAATAAGATTTGTGTTAACATGAGAAAAATGGTGATAACGTGATTCATAGCCAGAGTGTGCCATAACAGAAAAATAAGTGAGCTAAACACCATTGCATAGTTTACAGATGATATAATCGAGTGGAAATTCCAACAGTGTGACAAATTACAGGCATGCAATTCATACATAAACTCCAACAGAACTTGCTCAAAACAGTTAGGTTATGATCGAACGTGTTGGATGAACGGATACTGAAAGAAGGTAAGTTGGCCGGAGAGCAGCAAATACAGAATTTGACAGTAAAATGAGATACGAGCATGCACTTTCACAATCGATACTGAAGCTAACAAAATTCTGAGAATTTTTTTTCATAATACAATTACAGGTTCAAGTGTAACACAAAAACCACCAAATATTTTTTAATAAAAATGTGACACATTCAGATTCAATAAGAAAACGATTTTTCATTTTCAAGTACAACAACTTAGATGAAAAATCTTCATCAAAAATTGCATATTTAATAATTATTATGATGAAACATTCATTACACTGAAGCGAACTGATTTTTATAGATAATGAATAGTTTGGCACCATATTAGCTTTGATTTTGACAAAAGGGCAACAAAGAAATAAAATAAATTTCATTACACAAAACACGAGTCACTGAATCATTTCTATTTTTAAAAAAACTACCAACAAAATTGAGACAAAACTAACTAGGTTATGATTGAACGTGTTTGCAATATGAGTTCTGAAACAGAGGTTATGTCGGCTGGACATGACACGTGAGCAAACACTTTTATGATCGATAGCATCGTTCGTGGAACATACAATATAAGTGCTGGATGGAAATTCCCAGTAGTATTTTATCATTACAAGGTATCGTAGGCTTTGACTTAATTGATGTGTCATTGAAATAACATTCTTTTATACCTAGTATTCATTTTGTGTACACGTCAAGTAAGTTTTTTTTTTTTACCACAGCTAACAAACTTGCAAAAAAAAATTTATATTACATAACAAATAAAATAAACACAATTTAATCTCACACACACAAATAATTTAATCTCAAATTTGCAATAAAACAAAATAGAATTATTCAAAAAACCAGTAAGAAAATTAAGCCCTTAACAATGAATTCCAGCCTTAGTGACTTCCTTTTGTTTCAACGCCCATTTAGGAATATAGTAATCATGTGCAAATAATATAGTGGTGTTATGTATAATTGTAAATATCTTTAATTTCACCCGATATGTGCATGATGTCAGTGTAACAATACACACCAACCTCAATTTCACAACTCTTGTAAACACAGCTTATATAGGCTGTTGACTGTAAACTGAGTACTTTTTAAAGGCCTTGTTTAAGATCTACTTGTATGCACATTGCATATTTTACACCATATGTAAAATTAACACTGCCATGGACCCGATCACTTCTTCCCTGCAGGGACCACAGTGGTGTAGCGGTTAGACTACTCGCCTTCCACCTAGATGAACCAAGTTTGATTCCTGGCAGGGTCGCTCCTGTATTGTCGCATATAGAAATTGGGCTAGACGATGGTGCTGATCAACAGGTTTTCTTGGGGATCTCCCATTTTACCCACCCCTTCATTCCGGCACAGCTCCATACATTGTTTCACACTCATTGGCTCTAAAGACCTCAATGTTAAGAGGTGCCCAAATATTTCCACTCCACTCTATCCATGTGTCCATCAAGTAAAAGTGTGAAGTTATTAGAAAAATAAATAGTTCACCAATTTTCTTATTTTTACACTTTATGTAACAAAACGGAAAGCAATAGAAACCATTTCAGTATTCACAAATGTTTAACTCATTTAATTCAGCTGTAAGACATGCAACTGTCATCCTTCCATCATTAACGGCTGTTCACGATAAAGTGAGCACTCTAGAAATCAACCTTTGAAAAAAAAAAACACTGCCCGCAACTGTGTATGTATAACCACGTGTGTCACCGCACGAGCTGGGGATGAACACACCCAGTTATGTTGGCAGTGAAATTTGAAAAGTAGAATCTAAGAAATAATGCTGTATTGTAACTGTAATGCTTAAATTTACGACTACTTAAATCGTTTGAAGTTTGTTTTATATACTTTATAGTAATTATCAGCTTTAAGAAAATGCATTTACTCTAACTCATAGTGTCACGTTGACGCCGGCTAACAGCCAGCGGCTCTTGAGCCCGTGACGGCGCTCATCACGCGCGTGTCACGTGTCCCGCGCATGCGCAAAGAGGCCAATAATTCTGAACTCCCACATAAATGTTACGTTTCAGTGTAAAATGCGTTGTTTTGTATTTGCAGGTTTTAATATGTCTTAAAATGTGTTCAAGTGTTGGTTACTATTTTTAAATTGTTTGGTTATAAAATTCAAAGTGCCCGCGGCACCGAGATTGAGAACACTGATATTCCGGCGTGAACGCCATCATAAAGAGATACTAAAATAATATGAAAATTCATAAGAAAATTATAAAAATGCAAAACAATATTTAATTTAATTTGTGCCATTTTATTTGCAATAATAAAATATTTTACACTTCCGCTTATGTGAACCCCATAGGCGGCCATGGTAGGTCCGTGCGACGCTTGTATCTGGACAGTCTGTCGAGGAGAGCTGGCGAGGTAAGCAAGACATTGTCACGTGCGCACTACAACTTTTGTTCACTGATTTAGATTTCTATGGTCAACTTAGCTTACCGGTTAACCTTTTGCTTGTGCACGTTTTTGCCAGACATTTCACCCCAGCATTATGATTCCGCTTGGTTAATTTATTGCGCCCTTGTGGCATTTTTAACTTAATCGAGGAGAAGGAGTATGAAGATGTCGGAGAGGTCACGCGACACGCGCAACTTGAATCAGGCGCCATTCGCCTATGTTCATGCCGTTTCATTGTAACTTCTACTTTATTGCTACGCGCAATTTTAAGGGCTTTGTTTTTATGTATGTATTTAAGGGTATTTTCCATGTTTGAATATTTTACGGCAACATCACGTTTAACCACGTGCCTGACCGAAGCCAAGTATTTGTAAACACCATCATTGCGTTTTGAGAGCTTATTTATGTAACATCGCATGTGCAATACTTTATTAAGGGTTCTATTTTAAATTTTTGCCAGGGTTCCATGTAATTTCAAGTACGTTGATGCTTTTTGTACTTGACCACACGCGGTCATGTTAATGTTTGATTTTACCGCCAACAGGCATGTCGTAAGCCTGTAACCACTTCAGTCGTAAAGAGAATAATTTTCTCAGCAAGAATAATATTTTGTCTAAATATAATTTGCCGTTTCCGAGCAGAAATATTGCAATTTCACCTGCACCACGTGGTCCACTACGAACTTCATCCAGCGGCAACCGCGCCATCTAAACTTGTTTTCACACATGTGTGTGTTTATTGTGAATTCTCATCTCGTGTCCCATCTTGTTTCACGTATCTTTTGAGAGTTTGTGTAATTTCATAATGTGTGTACTATGCAGTTATTCCGTCCTAGCCGGCTCTGTGTATAAGCCGTCACCTCACGACCCACGTGCTGGAGGGCGAGCCCCGACGAGTTTGCGTTAGTGATGCCGAGTAATCACACGTGTTAATGTATTAAGGGTTTCATTTGTAATTCACCTTGTCCTGTCTTCAGGGGAAAACCGTCAGTCCACCCTAGCGGCTGTCGGCCCTCTTCCCTTGTGAAGGCACCTCTACGAGATCATCCATCTAGGCATGTGCTAGATTAATTGAGGGCTGGGGAGCACCAAAGCGGAATTGGCTAGTCATGACCGAGATCATCATAGTTTAATTAGCACGTTGATGTGTATGCATAGTAACAATAAAAACAAGTCCACAGTGGACTTGCCTCTTTTATTCAGTAGTGACAGTGGCCTAGCCACATATATTTTATTAAGTGTTTATTTCAAGTGATGTTTAGTAAAAGTGTAGCATTGCCTACGTGTTTGTAAGTACGCACGGGTGAGACGGACACACAGAACCCACAGCATCCCTGAGAACCCTGAGTCACAATAGTGTGGTGATTGGGAAACACCACTGGCGCCCATGTCATCAGTAAGTATTTTGTGTCATCGTTCGTCTCGTGTCTCGCCCAACGGCATCAATATTAGTTAAAAGCATTACAAAACTTCCGTGATTGCCGTTATAAAGAATTAAACAAAAGAAAATATCTTCCCAAGGAATGAAGTCAAAATACACATTTTCTTGATTCTTAAATAAGTTTTTCAGTTGATAGCGTAGTATAAGTGTCATGATAGTTTTACATCTTATAAATTAAGATATGTATTAATATGTAATTTTGTTATGTGTGTTGGTCGTACACTTCATAAAGTAACTTGCTTGTTAAGTATTGCTTTTGTAATTTGTCCTTTACATTATTATTCTGCTGTCATTTGTGGATATGTATTAGTTTTACATTAATAATGAGACGTTTATTTCAGCTTCGTGTGCGCACACATAAACAATTTTTTGTAGGTATAGTAATTTTCTTTAAATACTTTTCTCATTTAAGTTTTCAGTTTTGCTGCAGTCATTGCAATGAAGGAACCACGACAGTGATGAGAGCCCATGCTCTTTACCTGTAAAATTGGTTTCTCGAGGTCTGTGTATTTGACAAAATGGAAATGTTGCACCCATTTGAGCCACGAGAGACACCGGATATGTAGCCATCACCGGATCAGTATTTCACTTAGTTAGAATTAATATACATGATTTTTAGAATTATTTTGTGTCATTATAAATGAACTCTTATCACTTCAATCCACAGTATAAATATTCAGTTCTTTTTTTTATTTTGAAGCAGGGGGGGGGGAGAGGGTGGTCTCAGAATGGTATGAACACAGAGTAACTGTGTCAGAAAAATATGTACATATTCACACATGCATTTGTTGGTATGTTTATATTTTTAGTGTAATTTAATTTATTTTATACATATGTAATACGTCAATGTATATTCATGTATATTTATAAAGGTGCATATAAAACTATCCTTATAATAAACATATACATACACACATTCTATATATTTTACTTTTTACATCCTACATATTTTTATATACTGTGGCGTTAGTGCAGTCACATTAAGTTTATTAGAGCCATCTACTTCTGTGCAGTCATGAACTCTTTGCTCGCCTCAGATCCCCTCGATTTTCCTCCAGGTTCTGCCTCCCTGTCTTCCCCTTTCCCCTTCGTGCGTCACTATTTTTTTGATTGGTCGTGGTAGTTTATGTACGGCCTTGCATGGTCTCGCTGTCAACTTTACGTGCTTCAGACGTCTGCTACGTTACACCGCTACCTTATGCCTACAAGATCTATGTATTTTCCTGATGGCTTAGTTACACTTCACTTCGTTCAGCTGAGGTCGAACACAACAATCATGTTTTCGAGCTGACTTTTTACTAGTCACGCTACGGAGCGATGGAGCACTTAGAAAACGGTGAGGTGTGGGAAACGTTAAGCTTCTGTTAAGAGTTTTTTGTTTGGTAATTTGTGTGACAAGCGGTGTTGTACCTTGGGTGTGCAGTAGTGCTAGTTTATTTCAAAATCTGGTTTTAGCTGCCCTTCCAAATTATGTTCTGTGTCCTTTTTTTAAACGTGCCACGTTATTCCTTGTTCAGTGCCCAAGTTTAATTAATGTTTGCTATTTCACTGTTTCCACGACTTCATCTCTAGGGCGTTAATTTTTTTCATTCCTTTGTTGTTCTTTTTGTAAAAGTTTTTTCTCAGTCGGAGCTTTAACAGGACCCAAACGGTTATATATATTATATAGTTTTTATATGTTTTCTTATTGTATATTTTACATGTTTTATATATATTATACATGTTTTAAATATAATATGTATATACATATAAACACATTTACACACTTCATGGGTATTGTATACTACAATTATCATGTAATTAGTTATAGTCTGTTTCATATAACATCAATAAATTTTGACAGTTCTCGAAAAGAAGTGCGGCCACGATGTATCCCTCCGCCACAGCAGTTCTGCTGGTGAAGAAACCGATCTTTGTAAACAAACTACGAATCTAATGGCAAGACTGACAACTTCTGTCCAGTAATTAGGCTACTATAGCAGGTTACCATTCCCAACTCTTTTATTTTTGTTATGATCACATAATATACTAGTTATGGTTCTCTTTTATTTAATTTGTGGGCTGGGGAACTATATTTTTACGTCTTTCAGGTGACGATTTTTTTGTGGTTCTTCTTATAAGAGAGTGGCGCTTGAAATTTGCATTATTTTTATGATGCATTGGAAAATTTTGTTTGTATGGAAATAGCAATCAATTTACTACAACTCAAAAATTTTAACTTCATCGAAAGAACTGAATGCGATAAATGTGTCGCTGTTCGTGCCGATGCGAGAAATGCCCAACAGATAAATATCATTGCATTTTTTATATAACAACTACACTAAAATGGCGATTATTTAGGCCATGTACATTAGAAAACCTCCCGCAAGAACAAAACGTAATAAATACGTCACAGTTAATAACGATGTGCGAAATGCACATTGTAAACCTGTTAAGCAAATTTAACTTCTACGTAAAAATCTTTAGTGCTTCAATCAAACAGAAGTCCAAATGCATTAAAAATATCCTAACAACAATTTAAGAGAGCATTATTTACGAAACACACAAACTTAGTGTACGAATTTGTACTGTGTGACGAAATACTAATTACTTCTGGTTCGTCAACCATCTCACCCTTCATTACTGGCTTTCTTTCGCACTCCAAAAAAGGTCGTGTCACCTGAACTACGGAAACATGATCGTCATCGTAAACAAACTATATAGGTTTTTTTTTTTTTTTTTTCCAAAATATCACTTTATCCAGACCACCTTTTACTGTCTGTCTTACAGGCCTTCCTTCACAAAGCCGCTTAATGAAACTATCAGAATGATACTCATGTTTGTATTCTTCAAATACCAACACATCATAAAACCTATTGTCACGAGAGGTTTTGACCTAGGTCTCCGTACCGCCAGGTTATCACTGCGCCGCATTGCAGAAGAAACGCAACGTGTTTCAACTACAGTCGGTCGTATTCGGCGACCAGGAAGTAAACGTGAATAGTCTTAGTGGGACAGGAGCTCAGAGAAGGACGTCACAGCGCCCCTGATCGTTGCATCAAACTCCATGCCGTAGCACACCCACAGTCAACGACATTTTTCGAAGTGTGCAGTGTATCATGTCTGTTCTTGAGCGGAATTAATACAGGAAATTTGGTCCTAGTAGTTGGTGTGGTGATATAGTTGGTGATGTTTTTTTTTGTGTGAAAGCTGGAACATAGTTGGTGGATCTAGCAGAGGCCGGCCTCTCAGTGTTTCCTCTCCTTGCGATGATGGTGAACAGAAATATTGTGATGGTATAAAGCCAGATTTTACCAGCTCGCTTTCAGACAAAATCATAATATCTTTCTCGTGAAGTGTTATGTTACTGTATTTGATTGTTTTGTGGTCTGTTGTGTTCGTAAGATGGCAGCGTACTGAAACTCGTTTCATATAACAGGTGGGTTAATGTTGTGGTAATGGAGTGGGTGGTAATAATAAATATCAGAAAGGAAAGACATTTGGAAGAAGCATAAGGACTAAAATTTTTGGTGATAAGACGTTTTGAAGCAGAATTTGATAAGGGGAGAGATATCAGTAGTGTACTCGAAATCAGAAATTGATGTGGGTGGTATCTCTATATCTTTCTGGTGCATATTTGGGTGAGGTGATCGCTTACAACTATGATTTTATCTGGTAGGATGGGTTCAATGGCACCATTTCCCACCTACGTTGTGGCGTTAATTCAGCATGTTGTATATATATAATTGTGATACCGTGTTTATTTTTTAACTTTTTGAGTGGCAACATCGTTGGACTTTCTTGTCTTCAAAAGATTACAAGAAATCAAGTGATTGTCATTCATCTGACGAAAATTTTAATTGACTGGATTGCATATTGTTAGCATGATGATAATGAACTGAGCGTGGTCAATCTGACTAGGTTGAGACTTTGCTCTACAATCGATTGGGCTGAAAGTGTATTAGAAATTCTGTCCATGATGAGAAGTGATCAGGTTCTAGTTGAGATCTTAATATTCTCGAGAAACAAGCCTTTGAATAACAAGCAAAGATCGTACGCCCACATCACATCGATGTGATCTTCAAATGTATCTCATTGTCAAAAATTGCAAATACTGACTCGACAGGTATTCAATACGATTCAGAAAATAATGCGAAAAATCATCTTTCAGCAACAATGCCTCCAACAGATGAAATTCAGGCAACATTATTATTATTTTTTAAATATGGGGCAAATTTAAACGACAAAGTAAACCACACACCAGAATGAGTTGGGACTGGATGATATCGATAATAGCAGGGAAATGCCGATTGACACACAACAGGATATAGGATCGGATTCTGATTATGAGGAGCAGTCATGTAGTTACATCAGCAACTGCCATATTGGTTGTCGTTGACATTTTACCACCGACTTGTGACAATTGACCATGACCTTTGACCTTGACATTTTACCCCAAAACCCCCCAAAAAAACCTTACGAAATCTTTAAAAACCCTAAAAAATATATAAAAAAACTCCTTGACAATTTCTTTAAAAAATTCTAAAAAAAAAATTTCTAAAAAATTGCAATTCAAAAATTATTAAAAAGAGATCCCCAAAAACTTCCCATTTCCCCCTCAGAAGTGGTAGAAGACCTCCAAATCCATTTTGGTCAATTTAAGTAATTTGAGGGCTTCCGTACGACCGTCAGAGCAGTGGCGGCCATATTGGTTGTATAGGCATAGGGTATGCCAAATCGCTAAAAGGGATCCAGGATCGGAGTCAAATCCATCCATCCATCTATCCATCAGATATAATGGTTGTCAATCATCTTGCATCCTTATTGTATGCAGATTACTATTAATTTCGACCTTTGACCCTTGAAAATGATCTCGGTGACCTCTAAATACAAAAACCTAAAAAAATCCAAAACATTCCGAAAAATGTATTATTACAAATTAAATTTTCCGAGGTTTCGCCCACTACCCTGCACCTAGCAAATTAGTCAGCAGGCCTCCACCCCCTCGCCAACATCCAGTCAGCCATCTTGGTAGGCGACCACAATCTTGGTAGGCGACCACCATCTTGGTGTACATCTCCTGTCCACCAACTTGGAAGTCAGTGCCCATTAGCAATTGAACTTTGACCTGTGACCCTTGACCACTGACCCAGAATGACTTTGAAAACCAAAACACATGAAAAAATTAATAACATTCAACTAGTATAATACCTTACAGACTACTGCCACCATAGCAGATACAGACTACCTCGATCTTAACTCAGTGGCCCCTGGCCTTGACTTTGATCCATAACCTTGAAAACATAAACAAGAGAAAAATCCATAACAGTCAACAAGCCTATTTCATAACAGACTTCTACTACTAATAATACTACAATATTAAATACAAAATAACTTGACCTTGACACCATGACATTGTAAGACCTTAAAAACTAAAACTCGAGAATAACTTTGTAAAAGTAAGCATGCTGGAAACCAAGCGAGCTGTCGGCCCTTATAGACATGAAAAGTATTGTAAATGTCCACCCTACTTAAAAACGATATTTCCCAACAGCAGTACACCTACTAGCATGGTGCGAGTACATACATACATATATGCATACATGCATACATACATACTTACATACACATATATACACACATACATACACTCATGCACACATTCATACCACATACACACATTCACACATACATATACACACATTCATACATGCATATACACATACATACATACATATATACACATGCATACACACATACGTACATACATACAAACATAGAGAGGGAATTTTGTGATAATAAAGTATATTTTAAGGCCAATGCTCAATCATTTTGTGATCCATACAAAACTATTACTACTGGGTAAAAAATAAGCACAAATTTTGTTATCGATTCAAAGAAGTTTTGTAGTAATATTACTAAATATTTGTAATACCATGAACACTGTATAGTGTAGTTGTTACCCGTTAAATTATAACAACCAAGTTTTGTTAAATATACAAACGTTTTACACTTGCGTTCTGTTTCTAGTAGAGCCCTAATTATTATAAACTAATTATTTTTCTGATTTCAAATAACACTTTATATCGCTAAACAAATTATTAGAGATGAAGTTGAAAAGCGCTGAAATTCCATCTTAACCACTTTTGGTTTTAGTAATCAAGGGGTGAAATGATGTATAATGTATGATGAGGGTTACATGTCTATACAGAAAATAAAATAATAACAGTTCTAAATATTTAAATTGTTTAGGTTCTTTTTATAACAATTATGCAGTTGAGAGTGCGACAGTCGTCTGTCGCCAATCGTACTTTTGACTATTCCGTTGGTGGCTAATAAACGCGCTCCGCGGCCGACCCTTTCCCCTACCTTGTCTTCCTTCAGTTACCACTCCTTTCCTCCCTCAATTCCCCTTCCGAAGCTGTCTATATAAGCCCCTGCACTTCCCCTCCCTACCTTCTTTAACTTCACGGGAATATTTTATAAATTAATAAAACCAACTTTTTAATAGATTTTACCTTACTTTTAAAGACCTACATTTTAAATTTTCAAAATTCCGTGCAAGTAGGGAACGGAACTCCACCGCCTTTCCCCTCATTTTTGCCTACAAAAATGAGGGGAAAAAAGATTGGAACAACTGTGGCTCAGGGGCTATACTGGGTCACAAAACCACACTCCTGACATGCGAACACCGCGCGTGCCAGCTGAAAGTGCCTATAATATGGGGGATCAGGGCGGGGTGGGTTAGCTACCCCTAACCCTGATCCATTCAAATGACTACCGCTTGGGAAGACAAGGGCCTCGGTCTGTACTTCCCCCGCGCTGAGAGGCCTAGCCTCAATGATGATAAATCGGCGGCCCTACCTTCTTAAGTAACTTGGGTTTGGTGAGCAAGGAACTGTTTGGAACTCTCCTTCGGCGATCAGGCTAGCCGTGGTTCTACACACGACATCGCTTCTAATACCCTAAGACGTCACGACGGGCGATGAGTTCTTGAGCTTCAATGTTGGCGAGCAAAACAGCTCGTGTTGACGTGGCTGTGCTTTTGAATAGGCACGAATTCATCCGTTATGATATCGGTTTTATCAGCAATTTACCAGTGAGTCGGGGTGGTCAGTCAACAATTTGCATTTTGGGGGTAAAGTCAAAATGCTAGTTTTGGAAATACGTGAGTGCCTTTGGGAGAGATGTGAGGGGAGTCAAGCAGCCTTCAGGTTTTCAGTGTTCGTTTGTAGCATGCAAATAAACGAGGTCGAATTTTGTGGCCTGTTCCCAGTTTGACTGCCTCGACTCGTCTGACCAGCGTTCATTATAGCAATGATTTCTTGTTTTCAATTTTGGATATTAATTTCTCTTGTTCTTTTCATATCGGCTCCAACGAGTATGATGAAATTGGCCGGGGAAACTCCATGTCGGAAAATTGTGACGGCTTTGATAGGGCATTGATTTATGTTTTCTGGTTTGTAATTTTCGCTCGTTTGCCCTTGTTTAATCGGGCTAGTATAGATAGTGCCGAACATTTAATGCTGAGTTATGTTCGGACATTATTTGGAACTATTGAAAAATTTAACCATATTGCCGCGGAAATATTTGCAAGTTGAGACTTCTGGAAGTAAGATTTTGAGTGGAACGTATCGCTGGTGAGATCTTGTAATGTTTTGTACTACTTGTATGATTCATGAATATCGTAAAGTCGTTTTACTACTATTCAAATGTTGAAGGTCATCCGTCCCTTGTAATAAGTGGGATATTCGCCGACGTGATGTCTTGGTAGTAAAGAATAAGTTTGTTAACCGTTTGACCCTGCGGTAAACATTTGTAGAAATGCAGACGCCCCTTAATTGAAACCAATTTGAAAGTGATCCATAATTTTGGAAATGCTAATTGAATAAATTTCCCGCCAGTGTTGACGAGTAATTAAATATGTGCCGAAGGAGAAAAGGGTGCGATTAGGGCTAGAAAATTAATTGTATGTGAGCTTGTGAGCACAGCCTTAAGTAGTATCAGAAATTTTGTCATTTAAATTAGGGCACTTTAATGAAGTCAGATGCCTATTTGTATTTAAGGCTGGTGCGATAATCTTGACTATTTGATTCATGAGTATGTTTGAAAATATAAGCTTGAGAGAGTATGTTAATGTAAGCTCGGATAGTGCTTAATATAAATGTTTTAGAGTCCTCTTAAGAATGATTTTTATTATCTGTTTTAAAGGGGGTCTTTTAAAAAATGTCTGAGAATTATTTGGTAATCCCGTCTCATTGTGAACGATTTAAATGGAGTTCAGTGGGCAACTTTTTTTTATACGATTGTATAATGTTTCAAAGTTGTGGTTTACCACTCATAGTTTTATAGGAAGTGGTATCATTTTCAGGGTCTATGTTATAATTCCATCGAGATTCCTATTGTATTGAGGATTCGTATCAAGCCAGCTGTGACTGCATTAAATATGAAATATTGAATTGCTTAAATGCCCATTTATAAAATATATTAAGCCTTCGGGAAATATTTGTTTTTCTATTTATATTTCTATTCTGGTAATAGCTTCATCTACAGAATATTTGTGAATCTTGATATTATAAAATGGAGGCATGTGATACTTAAAGCTACTGAAATAATTAAAGTAAATTTTGCCTCCTTTGTATAAATTGCGTGTGCCTGAAAATAAATCAGAGGCATGAATATATCTAATCATATTTTAAAGAGACTAATATTTCGCTTGTTTTATGATATCCGTTCTTACTTATGGTGTGTACAGTATGTGAATAAGGAACCAAGTGCAATAAAATTTACTGTGACTTTGAATTGTGAGATTTGTTATATACTTATTTCCCTGCGCCTGTTGTTTACAGCGCCACAGTTTCTGTGAGGACTCTTTTGGTGAACCGAACTATCGCCAACTAAAATGTATTACTTTGATCCCTGTGAGCACCGATCAAGTTACTGATTGCGGTAGAAATTTTATAATATTTCAGAAATATTTTAGTGAAAGTTATATGTTATGATTGCTGAACGTATTATCTTTATGCAAATTATCGTAACCAAATAAGCTTGAAGTTGTGTGGTTTTTTTTATTTTTTTTTTTATAGCAGTTTGAGGCCTTGACTTAGTTTCTCATGACGAACTATGTTTGTCAACCTTGTGCTGAGAGAAATAATAAGCCTGATAATATCCAAATAAAACATATATTTTTTTTCATTTCTGTTCTCTTGACGCATGATGTATCTACAAAAACAATCGGTAGCGTAGCATTACTTTGCCTTATCTGATAACTGCTTATGAAATAACCTGATTGCTGCACAACGTGAAACTCGTGCATAGAGAAATAAATAAATATATAATTTCTGCTACGAACGTTTCAGTGTTCATAGGACTGGCTAGTTTCACTATGTCTCCCCTCGCCACTATCCCTACAGACTGGCGAAAAACCACTATTACTACACTTCTCTTTGTTTAAAAATTTCACTTCTTTCAGTTTTTTCACAAAATTGCAATGCAACACTTTGTTCCACCTCCTGTAGTTCTGAATATAATTCACGAGTCATTTCAGTTTTTTTTTAATTTTTTTTTTTTTTTTTTATGTTGTACCTCTAAATCGACTGTATACACTTAACACATATTTTTTTTTAAATTTCCATTCCATTACGTCAAACCCAAAATCTACCATCTTCCACACATTAGTAGGAAAAGACACGATGACAGCTCAAAAATGGCGTACTTTTGACGGCGAACTCGTGTTCACTGTGACGTGTGCCACCTGTCCCAACCCTATACAGCCCGCCAAGCCAACTGACCCCGACCGTCCGCAGAGTCAACTCAGGAGCACAAGCACCAAGTATGTTACTATAATTTACATTGACTAAGCTCACTAAAATTACCAAGATGCGATATAAAAAAATCGTCCATAGGGATGGTGAAAAATCACAGCAAATATTAGGTGCTCAAACCCCAAACACCGCAAAATTCTACAAGAGACACTAAAATTCATGTGCATTAATATTCCAACTAATACTCGACAAACTGAAATCCTTGAAAGACAACACGATCATTATAATAAGCTGTAAAAGCGGCGGCGTGCAGGACACATTAAACTTTAACTTAAAAAGTTGTAGCTGATACAATCGCGTTTGGCGCGCCTGACATATATATATATATATATATATATATATATATATATATATATATATATATATATATATATATATATATATATATACACTAGCAGGCCTAACAAAGCCCTAGAAAGTATCTTGGGTACACCAAAACAAAATATTAAAAGACTTCTGTCCAGTCGAGCAGTGAGCTGACGACTCAGAGCAAATAGGAACTAGGCTCGTGACAAATGGGACTGAAAGTTAAACGAGTTATTAAATTTATCATAACTTAACAAACAAACGTTCTAAACACACTTAAGAAATAATAAATCGTATCTACAAAGCTCCAAAAGGCGTAACCAACCCAAAATATTTCATACGAACTAACAGTCTACTAAAAATATCTACAGTGCAAAATCACTAAGGGCCACATTAAGCACTACGCCCTCAACTCACTACAAATATTTACGCCTCTCACCCGTCGTTACAGGAATATTACCTACAATGAATATTAAATATTAATAAGACTAATACTTTAGTATTAGTTTTACTGATGGAGGTGCGTCGTAGAAGCTCTATCTCCTGTAGAATTGCGCACCATATCAGCCTATCGGAGTAACATTATGAATATCTGCTGATTGCTACTTGCACGGGCAAGATACAGACAAAAAGTGACCACAGAATATTCGCTTGAAAAATTTTAAACTTGAACACGTGACGCAAGCAGTGGGAGGAGGGGTAGAGGGAGAAGCAAGGAGGAGGGGATGGGAACGAGAGCGTTACAAAAAGGTCGGCTGGGGCGCTGTCCGCGTGCGGGAAACGACGAGACTACGTAGAGGGCGCTAGAATCGGTCCAAAATCGAAATTATGCAGAAAAGTACATAGTTTATATGACACGCGGCGCCAAGCAAACTACAGCCGAACATAGATCCAATCAATGCACGCAAATGCTCGAGCGTTGGAAAGGGTTTTGTAGCGTTTTTATTGTGTTGCACGTTCTTATTGAATGAGGCATATTGACGTGCGCAACGCATGTAAACATAAATAACCACGCGCCCACGTGGTAAGACTCCACGCACGTGGAATATTAGTATGTAATTGTCAGTGCCCTTTCATTTACCATTTACTAAGTCTGTGTGTGTGTGTATATATATATATACATATACATATATATATATATATACTGTAAAGAGGACAGTACTAACCAGTACCAATACTGGACACCCAGTATTTTGTGCTACTTCGGCTGGAAGCCATTGGACACAATGGCATAACGTAACATACACGTGCCAAAATGCGGCCAAAAATATTAAGTGTTCCTTTTAATTTGTTTTTCATTAAAAATGTTGTGTCATTATGTTGTGTACATTAAATCAATAAAGGGCAAATTAAAGTAGAGGAATCCCGGCACGTGCAGGGCCATGCACCGAGGAAACGTAAGGCACCAAGTTGAGGTTAGGGTGCCTCACGGGTTATGGTTAAGTATGTGTTTTTATGTATTTTTTATTTCTCCTTATTATTCGAGTGTGATTTGTCTTGTAAGGTTTTAAGTGTTTCATATTCATTTAGGGACACCTTCATCCCCTCCATTTCATTCGTTATGTATTTTTCACGTAATGTGTGAACACGTGATACGGCGCGGGAGTTTGGGCCGGAAAGGCGGCAACCCGTCGCCATGTTTCAGTAGTCGCCTCTTGGTTACCGCGTGGGACTGTCGTGCCCTCCCCGGGCACTTCATCGTTTCGGTACTAATCATGCAACTTGCAATAGCTTTGACTTAATTAACTGGAACCTCTTGTTTGTTTCTAGCCCGGGGAGTGCGCCGTTCCACAACCCGGTACATTTGTACATGGCCGGGGACGTGATCACCACTTGATTTTCACGTACTCATTTTGCCGCCTTTCCCGCATCCGTGTGTACCCCACTTTAGCGGGGCAAGTTTTGCAAGTGCTTCTATTGAAGGTATAAGGAAATAAATAATCATGTGAATTGTCGGACTATGTTTATTTCTTCGTTCACCTCTTGACCACGTGGCTCGATCGAATATTTTTCACACGGCGTTAGGCGGCCTATAACATCCCGGGAATGAGCATGAGCGTTTGGGAATAGCGCTAATAGTTCCCACTGGACGAGGCATTGGATAAGGATGTGGAAATAACTGTTACCACTTCTACAACTACAAGATTGAGACTTCGGACATCAAGGAGAACCCCGTTAAGGCCGTCGACCACACGCCCGAGCTGGAGTCGTGTTCTCTGCTGAGACGCTGGTGCCCCCGGACAACGTGGTGGTAATTTTTGCGTCCTTTCCCCATAACCTATTTCCTCCTTGATGGTCCAGCCTACGATCCAGAGACACGCCAAATGGCATTTCTAAATGACGACATGGCTCCTCGACGTTAGGTGTAATCGCCGAATCTTTTGTTCACGTTTACTGCACGCATAGAAACCCAAATACGGTGGCGTGTAGATACGTATATGAGATAACAACAGCTTAAACATGAAATGAGTAAAATAAAAGATTGCAAACAATGTGTTAATATTGGAAATATGAACTTCAGTAAAATATGAAACATATGAGTTTATACAAGTAAACTCAGTGTAATCCAGGCAGATTGACGATAAAAAGGCAATGACTCAAAAATTTATATTTATAAAGATATAACACCAATTCTGAAATAAAATTAAAATAATTAATGGGAATGGGCAACAACGAGACAGTTTGTACACAAATTACGAAAGATTAGCACATAGTACGTAAATAATAAATAACGCCTTCCAATCGTCAGTTCGGGGCTGGAGATCGAATGCTGTTTGGAGGAACAATCATACAAACAACATAACCATCTTGTGCGTATCTCTCAGAGGAAAAAAAGTGATGTAAAGGACCGTTATAGATGGTTTCAGGTTAATTTGGTTCAGTACTTTTGAAATATACTCCGGAAAATAATTCCCGTAATAGAATCAATTTTACGGTACTAGTCTCTCACTGGTGTAGCAGACGAGTGGTAAATTTTAGTTTACTTCCGATGGTAAGAAAGGTTTATGGTATCACTTTCCTGTCCGCCTGTATGTATGTGCGTGTTGGTGAATGCGTAGGTGTGTATGTGTGTCCCACCTAAAAACTTTGGAATGCGCGAACCTAATTTCTCCAAGTTCGGTCCACGATTCTACTTAATAAGGACATCTGACATTTATAGTTTTCAGACACGCCGGGTGCTTATTTTCAAAATGACAACCACTTTAAAACGTTGAGTGATATGTCATATCTGGGGTACAATTCTACCCATTTAAATCAAATATTGTATGTAATCAGTTCATTATGCAAGCCTTGAATTTAAATATGAATATTGTGGTTGGTCTGCTATTTTAGATCATGCCATCACATGAAAAACTAAATATTTAAATTTATATTTTTAAAAATACTCAGCCAATAATCGCCAAATTTGGGAAGTAAGTAATACTATGGTAGGCCATGTAAACATTTGCAATTTCATTTTATTTACAAAATGGCAAGCTTATAAATATTTTAGTATTTGTTTTGTATATATATCATACCGTTCGACCAATGTATACTGGTAATATCTATAACGAGTATCATATACAACACATAGCCATTTTTTTTTCATCATTTTGCAAGGTAATACGCTACATGAGTATATTAAAGTTTCACTATCATATCTCGGGAAGCAATTTACTGATTCCCACCAATTTACGCAAACAAGAAGTACTGCAGCAGGTGATGTAAACTGGTATATTCTACGTAGGTTAAGCACTTATTTTGAAAATGGTGACCACATTATTTATTTTAGCTTAGTATGATACATCGTCAAAACCATGTAATCAATTCGAAGTTAACTTTGTATGCTGGCAGTTTATACTTCAACTATTAAATGTATCTACATACAGCTTCATTCTTCTCTCATTTACAGGATAACATTACACAAATAAATAAAGTTTTTTCTTATCTCGGAAAAAATTGGCCGATTCCTACCAAATTTGGCAAATTAGTACTGTGGTAGGTTATGCAAACTGACATGTTTGAAGTATTTCAGATATTAATTACAAAATTGTACCCCATAATCATCTTAACCCTGTATATTATATCGTCAAAACCATATCATTAAATCCAATTTAACTTTTTATGCCGGCAGTATCAATTACAACCAACAATTTTTTTGTTTATACATAGCCTCATTTCTCCGCCATTTTGTAAGATATCCCCTAGTGAAAAAGAACCGTTTTTTGTCATATCTCGGAAAACAACCGATTCCCACCAAATTTAGCGAAGAAGTTGTACTATGGTAGGCCCTATTAGTTAGCATGGTTTAAGTATGCCAAACACTTATTTTCATAATAGCGGCTATAACACTTTAGCTTAGTGTGCTACATCAGGAACTATGTAACTGATTTCAAATTTAACTTTTAACGTTGTATCTATTAAAATCATCCACTGTGCTAATGCATAAGCTTTTTGCTCTTAATTTATAAAGATCTTCACAAACAAATGGAAGAGTTATGCCATATCTCGAGCACCAATCAGCCGATTCCCGCCAAATTGTACACGTAGGTAGCGCTGCAGCAGAGTATGCAAAATGACATGTTTTAGGAGCGACACAGGTTTTTTTTAATGACATTAATATAGATAATTAAGTTAGTGTGTTATATCTATTAAATAATTCAACAAAATGTAACCTAATTTTTTACGCTAACAGTATTCATTAAATGCATACATTATGCATACAGATATTCTCTTTTCCCGGCCTTTTTGCAAAAAGGTGCTAGGTCAGAAAATTGAACATTTTGTCATATTTCCGGAACAATTAAACTAATTTCCATTAACATTTGCACACCATTAGTGCAACAGTAGAGCATGAAAACTTGAATGAATTGAGTTTGTTCAGGCATTTATTTTCAAAATGGTGGCCATAAATTATTTTGATGAATTTGTCGTATTTATTAAACAATTTTACCAAATTGAACCACATGTTGTATGTTGACAGTGTCTACTAGAAGCATCGTGTACAGAATATTTTTCTTATTCAATTTTGTAATACAGTGCCAAATAAGAAAGCATAATTTTAATGCCGTATCTTAGGGAAGAGTCAACTGATTACCTTCAAATTCTTTACACAAGTGTTGCTACGGTAAGTCATGTAAACTTACGCGTTTTAAGAGGCTCAGACACTTGTTTTCAAAATGATTGCGCTGTAAATATCTCATATTAGTATAGGCTGTTCACTGTAAAATGAGCACATTGAAAGCCCTGCTTAAGATATACTTGTAGGCACGTTGTATATTCCTCCGCCTTATGTAAAATTTAACATTTCAATGGACCTCGTCACTTTATTCGTGCTTCGGCCAAGTGAAACTAAAATTATTATAAAAGGAAGTTAATTACAAATATGCTAATTTTTACACTTCTGTGCATTAAAAAAAATACTTTTTATTAAACGTTAAATTGTGGAACAACTTTCCATTCATCGTTACCAACTTTACTGGGCGAATGTCACTCAGTGCGCCAGTAAAAATATTATGTGCATGCAGAGGCAGTGACTTTTTCTAAGGTTCATTTCTAAAGTGCTCACTTGATCGTGAACAGCCTTTAAACCATATCATTTAGAACATTAGACTGATTGCACCCGAAGTTGATGCCTCAAATCCTACCCCCGAAATGCAGTTCGTTGGACGGCAGCTTATGCTATGCGTTGTTTCTTGGTTCGGGTCCCGGGAAAGGAACTTTGAGAATTTTTGTCTCACTACTTTCGCATATGTTTCTGGTTTTATATTTAATGATGTTGCTGTCGACGAGACGTCAAGACCTGTCTGCAATGTCGGCTTCTAAATGCCTCACAAAAAATTATTTGCACTAGGACCTATATAGAGTAAAGTAGGATCATTTGTTCTATTAGTCAATTCTTGTTCGGTAGAGAGATAATATTGGGAGTTTGGCGAACACTGCCGATGTGAAAATTACTATTAGATTTTATTTCATTTAGCATTTTATTGTATACTCAAAACGCGTCAAATAAACTAATGTTCCTGACCGAGGAAGCTGTTGATATTCTCCTTGCCGACAGAAGTAACTTGACGTTAAGTATTGACGTGACTCGTCCTGAGGGGAACATATGAAGTAGTAGTCAGATGTAAGGACGCTCAGCTATATAAAACACTGCTTCATTCAATTCCAGATAATTACACATTGACTGCACAAAGCGTGACTCGGTAAAAGCCACTAAGAGAACAGCAAGGTGCGATATAACAAGGAGCTAGGGCGGCTAACTGAGAGTATCAGTAATACTGCTCTAACGACTCGAGGCGACGGACGTGCTCTAAAGGGACGGAAGAACTGAGCCTTTGCGGATGAACAGTGCACAACCATTCTTTTGCTACACTCTGAGAAAAATTTGACAACTCACTATAACATTTACGCCCATTGACAAATCGGTGCTCATTGAAAATTATGTGTTTTCTTTTCGTGGCCACTATAGACTGGCATTTCTTCATTTTTTTCGCACGCGTCGGCAAGCTGTTGGCGATAAGCTCTCTTCAGTAGCTCGCAATACCGCGATACCGAGTGACTTAAAAAGCGTATCACAAGAAAAGTAACATTCATTACTCCGTGTTTTCTCAGACTCTCTGGCAAATACAGAGAAAAAGAAGGAAATAGCCAACCGAGTATGAAATCAGGGGAGAGGATCTAGGTTTATAAATTGTCATTAGAGTGGTGTCCCTTAGGGTTAATTAGAAAGACCGTAATTTTTATCGAGTGCATGTTCTGGCAGTTATCCGACGACGTGGTGGCTGCTGGGGAACTGAAAGCGACGTTCTGGCATATCGTGGTTTGAAGATTTTCTCAGGGTTCTCCAGTTTCCTCTCTACGTCTTCATTCCGCCAATGCTCCTATATTATCTTATTCGTTATTCTGTCTGGCCAGGAACAATATGTCGGGCCCTCGGGCAATGGTTGGTACATCGCACCAGATGACGCCAGCTTCCTCTCATTTATGGCGTCCCTGCCGAAATCGCGAATATCTTGCTAATTTATATTTACTCTAACTCAACTATTTTTAATAATGTTGGTAAATAACTATATAATTCAGAACTATGGATTGCTTTTAATTAATAACCTAATGTTTAACATGGTTGACACTGAAGTTAGCTTCTTCTCGCTTATACATACTAAGGTAAGAACAAGGGCCAGGATGTCCTCACTGGCAAATTGCCTTTTGAATGATATCAAGTCAGAGCTGATGTGCTACAACGTTCTGGGCTCGAACACGATTTTCTTTGCATATTAATAAACTTCCTGATGGACTCTGATACATTTAGTCGCATCTATGTACGAATTATCTGAAGTTACATTATTCGTTCCCTTCCACCGATACTGTTAAAGATGTAGCTGAGTTTAAAATGGATCATGATGTACTCTCAAAAGTGGTCTATGAAAAACGAACTTGTAATTCATAAGGTATTTTATTTGACAGTAAAAAGTGCTCAATCAAAATCTCCCGGTTCCGAACATCGAAAAATCTTGATCTGCAACGACGCAATAGAAATGAAACGTTTTGAAAAAAATCTGGGTCTCATCTTGAACAGCAAATTAATCTGGTCGCAGCATGTTGTTGATGTAAATACAATTTCAATCCTGCAGAAAAAATTATCTATGGCATTAATTTAACGTTTGTAATAATACCACTGACGTACTGTTGGTGTGTAACTTTTTGGCCGTTTAAGGTCAAACACACGCACGCATATATATGCGAGTGAGAGTGTAGAACTTTCACAGTGTCAACTGATCGTCTTCGTGTGTAAGGTCCGAAAAATTGTTACAATAAATTTTAGGCAAAGATAGTTTTCAAAAGTGTGTACAATTCAGTTTCGTTCTGAATTTGTAACATATTTTATGAGACACTTCCTGATAGATCCTGAGTCAATAGCAAACAAGAGACAATTACCGGATTCCGTGATACTTTGATAACAAATAGTTTAGACATGGAGATGCACTGGACAGTGGAGTCTACCGTACAAGTCACTGCGGCCATACTTATGGATGATAGTGCATATATCCTTAGTAGTACAGTTTTGCATGATGCTCAGTTATATGCGGACAATCTACAATATAGTGGTACATGCCTCATGGAATTGTAAAGGTGACCAAAGATGAAGGTAGCATTTCTGAGAACGCTTGATACTCCTGTGGTGGAACATACAATGGCTATCTATATACTAGTCTATTATTTTACATAGACTAGTATGGCCACAATGAATATTTTTAACACCCCATCGACCATTTCTAACTATCCCTTTGCCGATAGCATTGAATATAAATAATACTATAGAAGGAACTGAGTCGTAATATTTTCTCCGAGATTTTGGAGTTAATTTTTGGCTCAACACCTGGTAGCTCTATAATCACTTTTTTTTCGCCCGTGGCGACATTGGATGGCAGTCCCAGTAAATTATGTTAATCATCGCTAACCCTCTTCCACCATCTCGTCGAGCACACTATAACGGCAAATATAGGGAGACAATAGCTCCCTGCTGTTATAGGATTACCAGGGATACAGAGTATTGAAATATTAAAGTAGCTGCTGAAATAAGGATTATTTATTTTCTGAATTTTTTTAGTTGACACTGATTAAATATGATGTAGTGACTATCTGTAAAAATCGAAGCTACGCCACGTTAGCTAGCTGTCACGCAATTCACGAGCAACTACGCTTCATTAAAAATTACCCAGTATTTCTTTATTAACATGATTTTATATAAAAACGACTTTAGTAGTGTTTTATACCGATTAATATGCAGCGCTCTGCATATATTTTCAGAAGAAATGTCCAACATTGGTCAGACAAATAAGAAAAAAGACAATATGCCTATATTATATTGTTTTATATGAAAGCAGGGTTGAGGTTTGGCTTCCTTGAAATTAAGATGCTACTTGCACATATTTGTCCCCTTCAGAAAGAGGGGCATCGATATCTGGGAAAAAATGGAAGATATTTTAGAGCTATATTTCATCTGACCAGGCAAATTATCTCCGAAACTCTGAGATAACAAATTTGTCTTTCCAGAGGGTTTGATTTTTATTCATTGTTGATAAAGTCAGTGTTACAGACGAGTTGTAACACTATCTTACTATTTCGACTATACCAGTTAAGATATATGGGGAATTCTCCATCTTCAGCTATGTCTCTGACGAAGCTGAAACCGCGTGGTATTTTATGGTAGAAAATTGTTCATCCATGGGGCGTCATTCTTTCGGAACTATGCACTATCTGCTGCCCGTTCTCGCACGAATAGGGTATGTGGGATTTTCTCAGAGTGCCTCCATGTATTGCGTTTACAAAATATGACTGCTCGTGACATGCTTTGAGGAATATTTTGTAACACTCGCTCCCGTCACGTTTCGCGGCATTGTTAGCGACATACTTTGATAAACGTATACGTTTATTGGTTTGCGACGTGAGTCGCGAAGCGCTTTCATAATTTCCGGTATTCACTCGATTCGCTGTCATGGTCTCCAGTGGGTAAGCTTTTTTGCAAAGTTTCGTGAAGTTTTACGAAGTTTAGAGTGAAAAGGTTAGGAATGAGAACAGGTATTAGGCGAAATGTTTCGAGATTCGTTGGCCATTATCGTAGGTCTGTGTGGTTGGTTGGTATGGCACTTTCGTATGGTCGTTGAGTGAGATCATTTGCAAAGTTTATCCTAGAATTTGCGAAATTTTTACAAAGACTTGCGAATGTTCTGCTAACATTTCGTGGAGATTCTGCAAAGATCTGAAAAAACTTTACGAAGATTGCTAAGATTTCGCGACTTTTTTTCTAAACTTTTGTGCGAAGGGGTAAGCAACGAGATTCGTAATAGGCGACTTCTTTTCGAGATTGGCCGTCATCGTCTGTTTGTATAAGCGGGTGGTATGGTCGCTTAGTCTTGTCCATTGCTCTAGCAAGTTTTACAGGATTTGGTCTCCTCGGTAGGAGCCAGTCTTGGGCGGAGTCAGTCTTGGTGGGAACCAGTCTTGGGTGAAGTTAATCTTGGGTGGAACCATTCTAGGGTAGAGTCAGTCTTGGGTGGAGTCAATCGTTGGCTAGTATGGTTAGTCGGTATGATTCATTGTTGTGGTCAGCTATTAATAGTCAGCCGTATGGCCTGAGTCAATTCCGATGTATGGTGAGGGGTGGTTGGGAGCGGGAGAAATAGTCAATGAAATATAGAATATTTGTGGAAAAAGTGTTGTGGAAAAAGTCAAATTATAGGGCGTAAATAGAGCTAGCTAAATTTATTCTGGAGTCAGGAAGCGAGGGGGCGTGGCATTGTAGTAGTTGGGGAGAGGGGTCGAACTTTAGCAAGTAATCTTATGCGATATAGCAACTGCTTGGCGAGAGGGAAGTGTGAGCGACTAATCGGTAGACACCTGAAAAATTCGCGAGTTCAATGACCTGCAGCCTATACTCTACAGCCTTATGTACAAATATACCAACATCAACAGTACATTGGTTGTCTGCTGCAGCAGTGGAAGGTGACAATTTGGCCAGCCTTCTCCAGGAGGTGCCAAACACTGTGAGGACCAATGACTGAAGTGTTAATAACACACGTGTTTTGAATTCTAGCTTGTCTCGAAATGAATTCTCGAATTTTTCTGGTATCTCCTAATTGGTCGATCTATAGTGATTTAATGTAGCGACAGAAAATAGCTGGCGTGAGAGGAATGGGTTATGTGTCGGCGGGAACCGTGGAGGAGGGGGGTGGTTCGGGCAGTGAGGAGAGTGGGAAGTTGTGTGGTTGGTTTATGACACCGATGGATGGTTGGGGGATGAACTGTAGCGAGTAAGTAAATGTTGAGGCTGTCTAGCTATCGCGAGTTAATTGTGAGGGGAAGGGGCGTACAGTCAGGTTTTGGGTTGGTGGCATGTGTGGATGTTGATGGGGGTCGAGCTGTGGCGAGTAAATGACGGAAATGGAGCAATTAGAGGAGCGATGGTGGTGTGGGTTTAGGAGCAGGGGTGAAGGTATGTATGTTATGCAAAGCCGATAATTTGCTTTGGGAGTCGGCAGATCGATCCGCTATGCAGCCAATGAATTATAGATGTTGAGGATTAGTCACCTGCTAATCATTGTACCAGGGGTTGGCTGTGCCCTGCCATCTTTATGAGAATAGAACCCTCAGGTTTTAACACTTACGACTTTGGTTTTTCGCATTAGGTATATAATTTTCTCCGCCGTATTTTTCCATTTTTTCGATTTTTCTCGATTAAAGTTTAATGCCACCAAAGTTAATATCAAGTTCATTCACGTCCAACTTGGCGGCCAAAGCCAGTAGTGTAATATGTTCCTCGATTTTTCCGAGTTCCTTTCGATTTTTTATAATTTTTTCCTCGATGTTTGTGTTGAAGGTTATTGGGGTCAAGGTCTAGGTCACCTAGATCCAGCATGGTGGTATGAGTCATGAATTTCGGTGTTAAAAAGACAGTTTTGCTATCGCTTCTGCAGAGACAGTATCCGGAGTCCAGAAGTGTAAAGGAGGTGTGGTAGTGTTCGTGGTGGGTGACTGGATTGATTGATTGATGACTCATTCAGTCAGCGCTGTCCTCCTCTGCCTACCCAGCTCTCGCTACAGAGGGACAGGCAAGTACTAGAAGCCAAGCAACGGCCTGGAGGTATACTGCTGGCTGTCGGTGCCTGCCAAGGCCTGTGAAGGGGTGGTTGGCCCAAGATATAGCCCGGAAAACCCTCCCGCTCCCGCTTAGTGTCCAACACAGGGTGTGGTTCGTTTTCCTGTAGGTTGTGGCCTCGTGTTGTGTTCTCATGTCCGCGTATACTCTTCGGTGTCTGGTAGAGGATGTGCGGTTGTAGCGTGCAACAACATTTTAGATAAAACGAACATTCATGCGAGTGCGATTTCATATCTAAGATTCCTGAGGGATGTATGGAAAAATGAATGGATCCATAAATGAATGTATCGTTAAATATGTAAGATACCAGTTCAATCCAAATACGTCATACATTTGCTCTCAAAACTTCAATGAAAATGATTTTGAGAGAAATTTGTAAGCAGAGCTGTTGGGAATGCATGCAGAAATGATTATGAGTAAAAAATAAGGCGATTATTTTTGGGATTATTGACCAATAAATAATTTTTAAAAAACATAGTTTATAATATAAATTTGTTTCACCTGTTGGGTAATTAAAATTGTTGCCATACAACGATGATAATACGCTGACGAGGTACAGAATACGAAGACAAAATGTTTACAAAAAGAAAGAGTAACAAACATTTTTATATCACATTAAAACAAGACAAACATTCTTTCTTTGCAAATATTACATATTTATTTGCTGTAATATTTTATAGAAATTATTTGTGATTTAATATAAATGTGCCGTTACTAGAAAAAGGGGATGAACTCTTACTGTCTCCTTCCAAGTAAATTCAAAATCGTTTGCTGCACAGAAATGCTTTGTTCTGCACAGAAATTAATATGCCAAGAAATGAAACTGATTGCGGCGAACTCCGCCGACGTCTTTAGCCATTGACTCTACCACCGGAAGCGGTCTGATATCCCCTTCCTTCGTCCTACCTGTTCCTTCCCCTCTTACCTTCTCCTACCCCCTCCGACGTCAGAGCTTAGGTGGAAATTATAAAAGTGCCATTACGAACTCTTCTCGTTCTTGCTTCATTGGAATTCATCGGGCATCAGCTCCTCCATACTGACTCCAGGGCATGCTTATGTAGGGGCTTCAATGTGTTCAATTATAACCGACGTAAGAACTTAGGGTTTGGAGCCGTGGTCTTCAACTATGTTTGGTAGATTCTCTACAAGGTGAGTAGTGGTGGGCTACCTAGTTTGAATATGACGTAGCGGTTGCCTTAAGGCGTGGTCGACGTGTGTTAATTTTTCATAGTATTGTTTTACTTGGAAGCTGTAGTCGTAATGTCATTGTAATCGAGCGCAGCTTGCCCATTTTAACTTGTGCTTAGCGCTAGTCGAAGTCTTCGGTAATACCACGACTCAGCCTTCTCGCGATGCATTGGTTGACTGTAACGTACTTGGGGTCATTTTAAATATTTTACTTTCTCATCGGCCTGGTAGAACTTGGAAATGGTGAAATGTGCATGTTTATAAGGAAGTTATTGTAGTCGACCGAAGGAATACCTCCGACCTTCTGCACTGCTGTACTCCAGAAACGTGATGATTTGATGCTACCAAAGTGTTTAATCACCATGCTTCTGTACTGAAAGGCTCATATAAAAAAGTAGGTTGTGTGTACAATTCAGCATTGTTTTCTGTGTTACTTGCAGTACCTCTTTCGCGTAGGTTGTACGATTTAACGTCTCAGTTGAAGGCACAGGCGACACATTACATTGGAAACATTGTAGAAGAATAGAAACGCACACTCTAAGAAGTTATTGGGAAATTTACCATACTAGTGTATACGCTTAGTGAGAAAGCAGGAATGGTAATGATTTCTCCCATACATATATGGTAGCGTTCCCAAATTTGCTCCGGAAGCAGTCAAATACTTAGGGAAGTTCCCAACATTGTATAGTAGCGACGCTAAACATGTGTATAGGTTAAAAACTTCCATTGCAGTTTAAGAAGATGACAAGAAAAAATTTGCAGTGTACAGTTAGAGCACTGTAGTTTAAGGACAAGTAGTAGCAAATACTAACATGCATATACATACGAAACGTAATTTACCCTTTCAGGTATGGTAATATATAAACTGCACATTGCGCAAAAAAAATTCATTAAATATTGTACATTATTTTACCCAATAGAAAGCTGCGTCCTTTTCTCTACAGTAACGTTAACAAGTAGCGTCTGTCAAAAACATCAAACGATAATATACTGCCATTGGTCGTGATGTATGCCAGAGCATTATACTGGCATTAGTACAGTTCCAAACAAAATATTTCTTCGTTTCAATGCCTAAAACCGTATTATATTTATGCATGAACGAGTTAACCGGACAACTACAGAGGCTGAAGTTGCATTGCTAGATATAGTAGGCATTGCATGGAGAATGAGCAACATACAAAAACTTTTCTAATACCGTTAATTCGAATACAAGTGCGTCAGTATTGCACCTTCGAGTAGTTACGATTTAAAAATTAATTGTCCATAATGTTTGTGCTGATAACATTATTACCTCTTGCATGCCCTACGAAACGCATCGCTCGCACCTGATCCCATTGTGTTTTCACTGCCGGTATGTCAGCACGCTCGTCACCATTTATTATTGCCGTGCAGAGAGCTTCCAACAAGTAGCTTCACGAAGCTTTAATGGTGAGTCGCCGAGATATCGTAAATTTTCTGTAACGCTCTGTCAGCAGCATAATGCAAATTAATGCCAATTTTATGCAACATATGCCACTAAGATACTGCCATTCTTCATCAAAAAGTGTTTCTGGAAATTTCCATAATACTGATTAAATTAGCATGTTGCCTGTCATTCAAAGTGAACAGTATCTTCTTAATTACTGGAACTCTCCCATTCAATAATACAGTCGCGAAGGGTTCATACAGTCTTGGGAAAGTGGGATCATTCTCGACCTCTGTACATCCCTCGCAATTGACGGTGCAGACAACTCTAACTTAATTACATTAAACAATATGTGCACGTACATAAAGAAACAGCACCTTAGGCTGTATAAGCAATCGTAATTTCAACATTCTTATGCATGCCAATAATTCATAATAATAAAAATTCAAGTAACTGGTATACGTCACTGAATAAATGGCTGAACAACTTCAGGCTATTTTGTTGCGAACAGTACTGTATGTTTAAAATACTATGTTTTATGTAATGACACAGCCAGTGAAGAGAATTGTAACCTCTTGCCCAGGAAAAGTTAAATACAGTACATACTAGTTCATTCCAAAACAGTCGCACATGAAAGTACAACACACAATAATTGCTTGCAATGTGTTAAATTATACAAAGCAATAAGGGCTCGGTAATGGGACTACACTAAGATAGTAAAACTCTGCATGTCTCGTAAAAAGATCGCTAATTGTTGACACAGAAAACATCTGAAATTTTGTTCGCCGATTGTGTATTCAGGTAATCCAAATTGTTTGGATGACTGCAGTATTTTTTATTTTGTTAGTTGACAGTTGGATTTTAATGTTTTATCGGCAGTAAAGAGTTAGGGTGGATCAGTGGCTAGTTATTCAAAATCATGTTTCAGTGACCGCAGTTGTAGAAATTTGGTTTGGAGTTAATCTTAGCTGTGCCCTGTTCCCCTTGTAGGAAATGTTGGTCAGGTGTGTTCCTGTTTGAAATGGATCTGCACGACGCCACGACTTGCTTAAGACAATATACTCCCTGTTCAAGTAGTGGGTATAGGGGAGTACTAGATATAATTTCTTCAAAATGGCGATGAATACATTTTTGCATCTCCCTGCACATCCCCCCTACCCCCGGGTCAAGTAACCCTACTACTTATATGTGCACTTCTTACCCCCCTCTCCAGGAAGCCCTAGGTACTTGTTGATTAATGGCTTTCACCCTCTCCACCCCACCCCATCCCTTGAGATAGTTTACTTTGTCGCATTTATGCCGCCTAGCCCTTGCAGTTGTTTTATTGCTTACAACCTTGACCTACTTTCCTTTGAGTAATTTATGTCGCCTAACCTTTACAGTTGATTTATTGCTTACACCTCTTGAGATATTTTCCTTTGATGTAATTGTCTCGTTAGACCTGTAGAAACTTGTCTGTGTGCTTTCACCCCCTCCAACCGTCGAACTACTAATTACAGTTAACGAGACTACAGAGTGCATCGAATAAATAATTAGTTCATCTAATTAGCATAATTAGTTTGTTTAATTAGGATAATTAGTTTATTTAATAAGAATATTTAATCGTGTATTATTAGGTGCATAGAATATTTAATCAAAGTTGGGTATGCACAAATACAAAATATAATTGCGAGTACAGAGACATGCGCCGAAGAGCCATCAGCTGCTATTTAAAAATATTAAATGAAGATGCAGTTCATAGTTTCTAAATTTTCCACCCTTCAATGAATATGCACTGTGCTTCCTCCGCACCCCCCTTGTCACGTGCTTCCCCGCAAGAAATTGCATTCGCTGGTCGGATCCCCCACCCAGTGAGCTAGTTTCCAATTGCAATAACTAATTACGTCCACTTGGCAGTACAAATTTGAATATTAACCGTTAAAAATATTCGTTACAAATTAAGTACCGTGTAATGAGTAGTAACCAGCTACCTGCAATGAATTATTACATTCGCAATGAGCAATTACAAGATCTATTTCCACATCAGTCTCCAACGACAACTCGCTCTCAACTGTCTAGATTTTTATAATATATAATACAAATACCTCCATGGCAGCAAGCATGTTGGAACATGTTTAATGTATAAACGACTGAGGGGGTTTATTTTAGGAAAGTGATAGTATATCATAGGTTACCGTCGAGATCACTTCGTGTGCACGACATGCGTTCGCACTGTTACATCCAATATAAAGAAGAATTTTGGATGTATCTTAACATCGTGAGCCGATTAGGGTGTAATTTGGAGCAGCGTCGGAATGAAGGGGAGATCGCAGAGTACAGCCGCCGACCAGCGGCATCGTCTACCACGATACCCACATTAGAAAATCCAGGAGCGACCCTAACGGGAATCGAATCCGGTTCGCCTTGCTGGGAGGAGAGCAGGCTAACCGCTCAGAAAACGTGATCCCTTCAATGTAGAGCTATTATGACATTATGTGTGCTACTGTAAAGACTACGATATCGTACCCCGAGAGACATGCGAGGGAAGATTAAGGAATGCATACAGCGGAAACAGTTCAATTATTTTGGCATATGTTTACGCATCTTGGATTTTCACTACGTTAAAATTGATCTACGAAATCTTGAACAGTTTTCCCAAATATCTTGGTTTGAGAAAAAAAATGTTAACTATTTTAATATACAAATTTTTGCAATACTTTAAAAATCGTTTGAAAGGAGCATATCATTTTTTATATTAATAAATAATTAAAATTAAAACTCAATTAATTTACTAAAATCATGCTCCGAAATCCAAATTGACAATATTCTACTATTTAAAAGTAAAATTATTTACACTGTTATCCTAAGACGTCCTTTAGCAAAAAGACACTAAGTCTTGTATTGGCTTAGTTCGCGCTTCAATCACCCCACAAACTTAAAAAAAAAAAAAATCTCTGCATTATCCATTGCTTAGTTTTCCCTGAAGTGTAAGTCTGTATAGTTTTACTATTTGACGTAATCTGAACACATACATATAGAGATAGTTACTACTCGAAACATATAAGCAGACGAATTCTAAAATCAATTCTTATGTAAACTCCATTTCCTTTTGAACGATAAATAAGTAGTTTATATTTTATTATCTAAATTGCATACCCTCTTCGCGATAGAGATAAAGCACCTACCCCCGTGATGGAAGGGCGAGAGGGGAAAACTAGTTCCAGTTTGGCTCGGTAGGGTTCATAACCGTCAACTGTCTGACTAGGCGAGCGTTTCGGGAAAGTGAAGACTCAGAACTTAATTTTACTATAATTCTGTCAACACGTCACACGCCAATAGAAAATACATCTCCGTCCATAGTTTCTGTGTAAGCCTATATTATTAAAAACTTGGAAATTTGAAGTTTATCGAAATTAAATTTAAATAAAGTGTTTTTCAAAATTAAATTTTTTATTTTCTTGACTTTTTTTACATAATATAATTAAAACCATTACAATACTCGCTATCATGTGAAACTTATTTATAAGTTAAAAGTAAATATCGATTCTTTCTATTCACTCAACACACACATACATACTCACACAAACATATCAAGCATGTAACAAATTTTCCTTTAAAACATCTCTTCTCAGATGTATAATTATTTCAGGAACCACAGTTTAAATCCGCCAACTGAGACTACTCAAACAACCTACTAAAATTTTAACTAGGAAATTTAAAAAAAATTGTTTTATAGTGAACATTTAAGTTATCCATCCAATAACTTTCATTAGAGAGATCTTCTCGCATTGTATACACTTGTGCCATAGAAGCGGGGCATCTGCAACCCTTCAAATAACAGCTTTATTGATTACAAAAAAAAATCTTGTTCAAAATTTAATCTTTTATAATTGTATGTATTTTTACATAGTGACATTAAAATAAATTAAAAATCACTACATTACAAACACACTTAACATGTGATTCACCATTTGTAGGGTTAATATTGTGTTGTTAACATAATTTTAATTTTACATTTACCAAACAGCATCAAACGTATATATTTTATAGGTGAATAATATTCTGCAATCACATAATTCCATCATCTCGTGAAAATAATATGAACCATACATTATTAAACCATCCTTGTTTTCTATCATACCCAGAAAATTTCAGAAACTTGCGATATTAGCTCATGACACTCCCATACAGTATTCCAGCACAAGAAATTATATTCCTACAGGGCGGGCTGTAACCACTTTTGCATTCAACACTAGCATCGTGTAAACTTACAAAATCCTTTGTATACATATATATATATATATATATCTTAACAGTTTTCAAAAGAAAACAATAATCTTAACTAATAAAACAATTAGTAACATATCATTTACGAATTTACTACACCCTTTAAATCATTATACAATGCATACACAGAAATACATATTACACACAAATATATACAGAAAAAAAATGAAAAACAAAAACTACTGTGTTACATTACATTTACATTTTAACAAATGTTTGTCTAAAATAGACTTCTTATTTAAAAAAAAAAAGTCGTAGACACATCGTACATTGATGTACAAAACACTCATGACTCTTTAAACAATTGATCCGCACATTACGATACAAATAACTACGAAAAGTGAATATCTTCCAACAAAATCGACAGTGAATTCCAGAAGCAAGCGAGATTTCCAACTCATCGCCTTCAAATTGTATGTGAGTAATAAACACAGACTGCCACTTATCGCAAGAATATTTCTTTCTAACAATAGCAATGGCCTTGCCTCTAATGACGTGATAAGTTGGACAAAAGTCCGCAGATAAAAATCTCCCAAAAGGAACAGGGGAAAAACCCTCCTTGAAGCAGAAACATTTTGAAACATTAATTTAAAAATGTACTTAAAAATTAGTGTTAACTTGTAACCAGTAAAGTTAATGAGTAATTTTAAGAATATTTATTTGATTCTTTTTTTTTCTTTCATTTGTTTTCCAAATTGATCTGCGATAATACAACTTGCAATAATTCATTTAAAGCACAAATATCTTTTAGTGCCAAAATAATGATTTTAAACATATTAAAAATATTAAATTGTTTGCAAAAGCACAATGATGTATAAATTTCACGAAAAATTCTAGATTTCAGTTTTACTCTGACCAAAATATATAGACATATGTGGGCCTATAAGCCTCCATGATGATTAATTGGAGAATATTTTCAGTAAACATTGAAAGCAACCAGCCCTTTAAGGCGATTCTCCATACCCACAACATTGCACAAAGCACGTGATATTATTTTATTTTTTGGGGACGTTAAATTATACTGCTGACAGCATAAAGTTCCGCCAAACATAGAAAGAGCGAAAAGCTAAATCTTTACTGGTACTATCAAATCAACATATATACACTCTGTCTAGCCCTAATGATCAGAGATTACACACAAAAAATTATATATTTATCTTACAGGCCGAAATATTTAACAATGACCAAAAATTACAATGATGGTATTATGTTTACTCTTTTGATTCAAATTGACAACAAAATTTTTACGAGCTTGACTTTAATTGCAAACATTAGGTTGGTTAACAACAAACAACCAAATTATTTCGGTTTTATTTTGTTTAATTATTTTTCAAATTTTAATTTTAAATTCTTTCACTATAATGATACATGGCTTAATGGGCTTTTAGCGAGGCCAACAACATTCATTACAAAATTCCAACAAAAACACTGTCTCTTGAAAATTTATTGCTGGATTAGATTTTAAATGGCATGTAAAACCTCTGGGAAACACAGATATTCCCATTAAAAATAATACTTTACTGGGCGCATGACTAGCAATTTTTAAAAGATCATTTTAAAATTACTACCAAGTATTACTTGTGTGATATTAAATATTCCCAACATTTTAGTCATTTTAAAAGTTTTCTTGCAAACCCTCTCCTACTCAGGACACCAACTGTGCGTGCCTCTTGTGTGCCATAAGGGCTGTGCAGAGAGTTTATTAATTGTCGAACATTACTTAACTGGCTGGCTGGGTGATCTCCTTCTGGGGCAGTGGAAATCCTACCCCGAGCCAGAGATTGCGCCCTCCTTAAACAAAAAACACAAGGCAGTTCCCCTGGGAGGGATGTACAAATACCACAAGCCAATGAAAAAACAGATGGCCATTTATGGAAGAATTTGTTGAAGTTAAGCATTACCCCTTATAGGGGTAACTTTATTGCTGTCCAATCCAGTGGTTTGAAGCCGCAACATGTCCATGCATGGGGCGCACACGTGATCACACGACACAAAATTCCCGACGTTCAAGCAGACTGTAGGATGTGATGTCACAAGCACGCGAAAACCTAAGCGCCCAGCCTATTGGTTAGCTGAGCATAATGACATGGTCAATAGTTCCTCGAAGCGCTGCAAGCATGTGCTTAACAGCACCAAGCTGCCTCGTGCCCCGCCAAACGTGCTGGGAGAGAGCTAGTGAAATGTTGATACTCCAAACTTCTGCTGAAATCCACGCCAGTGACGACGATGTCGAATGCGGTAGCCCACCCTGGGCTGCGTCATAACCAGGTACAAACAGCTGGTATGTGATAAAAAAAACCACGTCCTCTTCGCAAAAATCGAGCAGATAGGAAAATGCAATTTTTTTCACGTGATGAATAGCAGTAAATTTCCAAGCTACTCCATGCTCAAAAGACGTAAATTTCATGTGAGGCGCCACACAATATTTTACATACAAGAATTTTTGGTGCCTTCTCAATTTGCACAGTGATTTACACGGGTGATGAGATGCTGTATCCTCTTCTATCCTAATGGGCGACAATGCAATCGAAATACTACTTGGTCTTGTTAACGAAATTTTGTAAACATTCTCGTGCATCATTAATACACTCTCTTCCTTGAACAAATATGGACATAATGTTCATCGATATACTTTCAAACTAAGATTCTTGGAACATGCTCTCGTTTTATGATGATGAACATAATGATATGCAGTAAATATCTGTCCACAGAAAAGACATACAGTTTCATTCCTGTTGAAGCATTATCTTTACATACTACTATATGCTTTGCTAATGTAGATTTTCTCGTAAATGTATGCCCACGCCATCCACAAAGATAATTAATACACTCAAGGTTCCTTTCACAACTACTTCTTTCATGTTGGTGCATACAGCATCTATATTTCAATTTTAGATCAATACCGACACTGAAATTCAGATGATAATTCATCCATTGCAGGAGAAAAACTGCAATAATTTTGGTCCGAATCCATTCTTTGCTGCAAAGTTTCTTCTGAATAGCACATATCCGACATGTTCTCCTCTAACATCCCAAACAGACTGAATTAACTGCCTAAAGACGTCGAGCTTTTATACTTTTCGTAAACATAGTAATATACAGGGAAAAATTACATATATGCAACTCACTGTAAAAATGTAACCGAAAGATAGAGATCCAAACAGGCACTGCTTCATCGGATGAAACGATGAGAAACCCGTTTTGTCAAACCCGATGCTAGAAGTGATCTAAGCTCACTCGTTCTTCAATCACCAAACAAACACTTCAAACATTGCTGGCATTACTAAAATACCACAAACACAAAATATATAATACACCGAAGCATTTATTATGAACACTTTACTTAATCCAATGCTACCCATCACACATACTATCATATAATTTTTATCAAACACTAGTATGAAAAATATTAACATTAAATCTCTCAGAACTATATCATACAATACTATTGCTAGTAGTAAATCACATACCATCTCCATCACATTGTAGAAGATCGGAAATTTCTACTACATCCAAACCTTCACTCTGTACTTACCTTCAGATATCACTAAAAGATTTATAACAAAAGCACCAATATTTTATTTTCTTTCTAATGTTAGGATATTCGAATAAGTTGTGCATACAAAAATATGTTCGGTACTCCATTTCACGTCATCACAGAATCATGCTTCAATTTTAATCAGATATCATCTCCTATACCCTAACTACTGTCAAAGTGATTGCTCATAGCATCACTATAAAGTTGTGAGCGATAATTGATCATTTATAATTACCGTTAAAATTTTAACAGAGAAGTCTAAGATGTTAGCTATACTAAACATATTTATGTCCACATAGCTTACAGATATTTTCTATGTATCAATCTTCGCAAATGTCTTGCACTCACTTCCCAGTGAACAACAGGCAATACCTTTACTTGGATTGTTATGTCTAAACAGAACATCGGTGCGGGTGAACACATAATCGCTCGTTTATCAATTTTTTATACATTGCTGGAGGCTGCCATAATGTTTTTTTCTGTTTGTAATTTATCTATACATCGCTGAAGCTATTGCTTCAGCAATGTTGTCATTTGTTTTAGAGTTTGTATCTTAACTTCATTCTACTGTCATATTAGATTTCAGAAGAAAGCAGTTCACCACGTAATTTAATATAAGCCCAAATCCTTCAATTGTCAATTAATCTAAACCATATCTTTCATGTTCGAGTAATTCCCAAATTTTTGAAGCTCAAGCAAATATCTAAGTCTATCTTCAAGCTCGTTCAAGTCTTCATAATTTATGTACGTGTTATTAACACCATTTCACGAAAGGAAACTCGTTCATGAAATGTGTGGAGTCATCATCTTCACTATCATCATAACCATCATAAATACTGTCTTCACTTCTTGCTTATTCATAAACATCAAGTTTACTTTTCTTTGTAGTAGGAGTTGTATGCTCGTCAATATTTAGAGATGCCAGATGTTTATTTTGAAGTTCGTCAACTTCAGGCGCACACCTTGCCAGTGTATGTTCCACACAAACCGACTATGCTAGTCTCATTCCCTCTTTAGCATTATCTGTTTCATCATAATCGTCTGCGGAAATAGTACCCACCAATATAGCAGGAGGTATTGCCGACATCACTTGCTGACTCCCAGTATACGAAACCTTGCAGTTCTAACCATGTTCATTCATTCTATCACCTTGCATAACTGCATGTGGTCATTGTCGTAATGCTTCATCGCGCGAAAAATACTTTTCGTACAGACCATTCTCTCATGCCGACGAGCATTGCAAGTTTTACTTAAGGAACTGCCACAGTAAGAGCAACGAAACATCGATGAAGTAATCAAGTGCATCACTGCTGTAGTTGGTCCATTCGAAGAAGTCGATGGTGACATTGATACCATAGCCATAACAGATGTCAGCGGTGCTACTGTAGACACTCCATCCAAAGACATCGATGATAATGCTACTATAGGAATTCCGCTCAAAGAAGTCGATGATACACTATTTCATCTCCTCACATGTCTCATGTGTCGTGGTCAAGGCAATTGACTGATAACCTTTAACAATCCCCGCACCTCCTCCAGCATTTTTTGGCGAGTGTGTAGGCCCATGCGATCTTCTCCTAGCATGCATTTGTCGAGTGAATTATACAAAGTCTATATTACGATTTTTGGTAGTTGTATCTCAAATGGTTCCAGTGGCATATCCTGGCAGGGTAGGGGGGCTTCGGGGGCTGCACCCCCCCCCTTCGAAAGTTGAAACCTCAATTTCGAAAATATAAACATATATTGTTTTAATGGTACATATTTCAACATACTTACATCACTTAATTATACAAATTTTACCAAAATACTCAATTTTTCAATTTTTCTAATTTTAATAATCTGATCGATGGCAAAGGGAAGTAACCTTTACTACAGTGCTTAGTCTGATGGACGCTGGAGTAATTTTGTGCTTAAGAGGATATAGTACCAACCGATTTTCTGTGAAATTCTTGTTTACATGTTTACGATTTTCTCGGTAAATAACAATCGACATGTTTAATAAAGTTCTACAGTTACAGATCTAATTTGTAAAGTACAGCGAAACTACAGAGACACTGCATGCATTGTGTGTAGGAGCAGCGAGGCGCCAAGCATGTGAGTTATTGTCGCCCATATAGCTCCCTTCATATTTTGCCTTGAACATGCTTGGACTATACCCTCTTAATAGCAAAGAAGACACTGTGGGGTGAAAGTCTCTCTCTTTTTCTCTCGCTCTCTTTCTCTTCTGTGTATTTGAGTGCTGTTACTTGTCGCAGCAGGGGTGCAGGCTGGACAGCCTTTACCTACCCCGTTCTAAGAATCTTGAGCTACACACTTCAAACAATAACAGCACTTCCTGCTACCAGGCAGTTTTGGCTCCCATGCTAGCATAGTCTCACAGTCTGTAGTTTGAAGATAAGGTATTCACTTTCGCAGTTCTTTCTCTGTCTGTGGCATATTAGCTTCATGAAGTGTTTATTTAGGCTGTCTAGAACAATGTAATTTTGTTTTTATTGATATCATCGCATTCCACATAATGTGTTGCTGTTGATATGTGTTGCAAATAAAAGGAAAGGATGTAATCAACTTTCATATTTTAGCAACATGCCGAAGCAAGATGGAAGTGGAGATGAAGTTAGTGGTGTAAAGTATCAGTAAGGTTTATAATTAATTACTTCATTGTTTCTGTCCAGTTAAAATGTTACTTATTGTTACAGGGGCATATCCATAAGGCACCCCACTTTTCGACCTTTAATCTTAAAAATTTTTATCTTCAAAAATATGTATTTTCTACCAGTGGTATATTTAATGATTAGATGCGAAAACTGCTCCACTGAACAGCTCGGAAATTACAGCTAACTATACTTATAAATAGACAACGTGTATACTAGACCCTTCAGATCTTCTCAACATTGTAGGTGGTGTCTGTGTTATGAATTTGACAACTATATCTTAAATGGTTAGGAAATTACAGCTAACTATGCTTATAGGTAAACATAGGGTATACTTGACCCTGCGAACCTTCTGATTGTGGGTGATACCTATGTTATGAATTTGATAATTGTATGTCGAACAGTTCGGAAATTACAGCCAACTATGCTTATAACTAGACATAGGGCTTACTTAACCCCAAGGCACTTCTTATTTTCCTGGGGCATGCCTATATTATGGATCTGACAGTCCTATCTTAAATGGTTTGGGAATTCTGGCCAACTGTGCTTATAAGTAATCATAGGGTATACTTGATCCTACACCCCTTCTCATCAGTGTGGGTGATACTTTTTATGAATTTGGTAGTTGCACATCAAACAGTTCAGAAAATAGATCCAACTATGCTTTTAAGTAGACATAGTGTTTACTTGACCCTTCTTCCCCTCTTGTCATTGTAGGTGATGTCTATGCTGTGTATTTGACGACTATAACTTAAACGGTTCGGAAATTATGGCCAACTTTGCTTATAAATAGACATAGGGTCTACTTAGTCCTACGACCCTTCGAATCGCTGTGGGTGATAGAGATGTTATGAATTTAACTATGTCTTAAATGGTTCAGAAATTATGGCCAACTATACTTATAAGTTGATGAAAGGTCTACTTGGCTCTATGGCCCTTCTCATCGTGTGTGATACCTATGTTATGAATTTGACAACTATATCAAAAGTGGATCGGAAATTACAACCAACCATGCTTATAAGTAGACATAGGGTTTACTTGGGCCTGCAACCCTTCTCGTCTTCGGGGGTGATTCCTATGTTAAGAATTTGGTAGTTGCATCTCAAATAGTTCGGAAATCACAGACAACTATGCTTATAAGTAGACTTAGTTCATATTTGGCAAGGCATCCCTTCTCATTGGGAGTTATGCATATGTCACGATTTTGGTAGTTGCATCTCACATGGTTTGAAAGGATGGGTGGCTTCGGGCTGGGGACACATTCTCTATAGGTCAGTGCTCGGTAGCTTCGAACTGAGGACACAGCCGCCATTTTGATGGTCAATGCTGGGTGACTTCGGGCTAAGGACATAGCCTACATTGGTCAGTCATGGTGGGTGACTTCGGGCTGGGGACACATTTGTAAAACTGCCCCCTCTGCCAATTTGCTAGGCAGTGCATTGACCACCATTTTGCTGGGCAGTGCTTTGGCATAGAATGCCAGAGCAGGAAGTGCTGTCAGGGTAACTCCATATAGTCCACGAGTCATTAAAAGATGATGGACCAGATTGACAGAACAGGACATTTTACATAGGTCACCATTTTTTTTACTAGGTAGTGTTGTCATTTTTTCTAGTCAGTGCCACTTTCAAGATGGTGGGCCAGAATGACGGAGCAAGAATTTCTGCATTGTCCACCATTTTGCTAGTCAGTGCATTCGTAGCCATTTTGCTAGGAAGTGCAACTTCCAAGATGGCAGACCGGATTGACAAAGCTTGAAGTTCTGTTTTGGCCACCATTATGCTATTGCTAGGCAGTGCTGCTTACTGGCTGCCATTTTACTGGGCAGTGCATTGGGAGCCATTTTTCTAGGCAGAGCATTGGCCAACATATTTCTAGGCCATCATTTTGCTAGGCTGTGCCACGTACAATATTGTGTACCAGATTGACAGAGCAGAAAGTTCTGATTGAGCCACATTCTCCTCCTCCTCCTCATTGAGTCAAACACCAGAATGTGGGGTCATGGGTTGAATGTAAGAGCATGAAGTCTATATGTGAGAAAAACATTATTATTTTGCGAAATTTGGCCGGTTTTAGAGTCATTTCTGGACATTTTGACAGTTTCCTGTGCATAAAAAACAGTTTCTTGCTGAAAATCGGGGAAATCCAGTATGGCGGCGTGTGCCCCCGTGTCTCCAACCAGGAGCCAGTTCTCCCAGAACCCTTCCTTTTCCAGCTACTCAGGTTATCCGCGCCCCTAATTAACATAATGTAATTTTTCATAATTTATTTTTAAAAAACTACCTGCAACTTTGGAAGAGGTTAATATTCTCTGGTAAATCAGTAAATGAAACTTATGTGTTATTAACAAAAGGCATATATAGAAAATTCGTGGTAGATACTCACCTTTTAAAGTGTGAAAATTAAAATATTTGTATTCGAGTTAAAATCCCCACTGTTACTTCAATTATGTTAATTTATTGAATGTTTACTTATCTATTGCAACACATAAATCTCTAAGTGCATATGTTTATTGTGAAAAAAACGCACTTTTTGATAACAAGACTAAAAACACTGGCCCTGTAGTACCTTTGAAAAAATTTTTCCCGCATATATAACATACACATGGAAATAAACAAGTTTGGTTAGCTGTAAACATTTCTTAGTCCGGAATTACGGTGACTTCACATTACCACCTGGCAGTTTGTTATAATAAAAAGAATACTCTTTATTAAATATAAGAATTCACTGAGACACTGTACACAATTCTTCTAATTAAACTATATAGAAGTGTAAAACTGTGGATGTGGAAGTGAGTGAAGGAATTTTTCTTGTGATTATTTTTGTGTGAAAAAAACTAAAAGCAAGGAATCTTATAATCTTTCCAACGCACATTAGGTTTGCATTACTATTACATGTTAAATAAAGGAACACACGTTTCGTATTTAGCTATAAATTGTGTTACAAGCATGCCAATACACAGATATGTATGCTAAAAAAGAACAAGTTTGTGTTAAAACAGTTTATTCTCTCAGCATGCAATCTTTTTTGCCATCTACAATTCATGCAATTTTCAAATAATATTTCATGGAAATATGTAAATAATTGTCTTTAGTATACGTTGAACAGATATATAATATTACTAAAACCTGTTACTACAAAAATACTTCTACCCAGCTCTTTCGACTACAGGGCGGCATCATTGAAATAGTTTGTCAAAAAGTAATACTTTTCCTAACTGAATACAAAATTTCCCTGCTGCGAGCCCATAGGTTCTCCTCAGATACGGTTAACATCATCCACGCACCTCCCCTCTGCTGTGCTATTTATTCTGAATTCCTGTCTCATCACCACCCAACTCTTCTGCTGTGTTTACTGAACCTCCCCCCCCACCCCCAAAAAAAAAAACTCATTTCAACATCCATCATCCAAATACTCCTTCCCAGCAAGATATACCGTGATCAGTTCCAAACTTGAGAGCTAAACAGCTCTTTTGTCGCCATCGACCTCCATATTAGTTGCTCGGTAGATGGCGGGCAAGTTCGATGAATCGATTATGTTGATGTCGCCAACGACTGTTAGGAAGCTCGCGAATTGCTCGCCCGCCACAGCCACTGTATTGCTTAATGCTATTATCTGATACTACATGTGCTGGGATACCCTTTAAGCTAAATAGTTATAAATTACACATGCTATGTGCAGAAGTCTTATTGTTAATACACTATAGAAAACTTTTGTTTCTGGTGCTTTTAAACCGGAAATGCCTAGGTCCCCAGATTAACTGATGCCTTTGACCTCTCGGCCACGAGAGCTTGGATCCCAAAGGATGGTTTAATAAGGTATAAAAAAGAAAGAAACACCTACGAACTCGCACATTCAAAATGGACTTGTAGTATATATCATGATTGTACAATCAATTATTTAATATACAATTTTATAAAAAAAAAAGTTATGTATATATATTCAATATTTTTCATTTATCACTTTAAAATTTTCAGTCATAAATGTATGAAGCGATACGTATATGAACTCGTATTTAAAGAAGATAAAGTTTATGTCTTCACAACAGCCAAATATTCAAAGCATAATTTTATAACATTAAAGTTATGTGTTTAAATTAAAAACATATTTATTAAACTTTTACAAAACAAACATAACCGAGCAACATATCAAAAGATTTGTATTTTTTAGAAAGATAAGAATGTGTGTTCAGAAAAAAATTATTGTTTAACTACAACCGTCGTCATCTTGAATTTTAGTAAGCATAGAAGTGATTATTTTTATTTTAAAATTATTTATGTAAACACTCCAAGCATCAAATACAACTCATTGTCTATCTTACAACAGATAATTAAAGTCCTAAACCCTTTCAGGCAAGGCCAATTACACATTTAAACCTTTTGTAAATATAATCATAATTTCCAAACCATCGATTCTATAGTGATCAAATCCGTAACATAGGCACCAACCCGACACACACCCCAATGGTAAGGTCATTTAGACCCTAAACCCTTTCTGGAGAGATCAAACACGCCTAAAATAATTTTATAAGCATAGTTAATCGTAATTACCCATATACCGAAGCTATACTAATCAAATTCTTAACATACACATCACCCCCAATGTAGATAAGAGTAACAGGATCAAACACACCTTAAATCATTTTATAATCATAGTTACTCATAATTACCTATATACGGAAGCTTTACTCACCAAATTCATAACATACACATTAACCCCAACAAAAATCAAGACTGCAAGGTCTAACATACCTAAACCCTTTTAATAAACATAGTTACTCATAATTGCCCATCTACCGCAGCTATACTCAACAAACTCAAACTCTAATGAATGTTGAGCAGATTGGTACTGAACTCGATTCCCGTTCAAGATACTTAAATTATATTCAGTTTCATTACTTTCAAATTTATACAGTGAACGACGAGCAAGACTTATCAAGGTAAATAGATCAGTATAATAAGCAATGGATAACTACATGTAGTATTATTTACATATCGGTTGGACACTCATACTTTTCATTCCGATACAAATGTCTTCGTTCCGTTACAAACAAACACACACACATATACACTTTCACCTATACCACTACACACTGTAGGTTTCCCATGGGATCTCGGTAAGCGTGCACCATGACTTGAAGAGTCCACAGGACGGGAGCTATATAGCGAACAATGAGTGGATTGACACAGACAGACAGACGGACAGAGTATTTGAAATTTCGTTTAATTTTTTATAAACTTCAACTTTAAAATTGTCTAGCTTTTAGCATATTTAAAGTTAATTCCTTTCTACAGTTTAAACAATCATACATTTAAATATTTTATATATTTTCGTGAACCTTAATATCTTCTTAGAGTTTAATGGTTTCTTAAAGTGTATTTTTTTTAAAGTAAGCTTTTATTCTGTAATTTAAATTGAATTCAATATTAACTTGTTTTTTAAATATTATCAATTTTAATTGGTTGAAAACCTTTTTAGTATTTTTTAAGTGAGTTTATTGAAGTGCTGTAAGGTAGGGCACTTCGATAGCATAGTTGATTAAGCCATAGGTTATGAAGCAACCCTGCTCGGGATTCGAACCGATTCCGGGTAAAACTAATTAGATAAAGGTTTATTACTTCAAAAATTTCACAGAATAACCATTAATGGGAAATGAGAATATTCGAAAGGTGTAGGCTTTGCTTAGTGGGAATTTTCTTAAATCATTAACTCCAAACACACACACACAATGATCCACTCACCCATGCACGTGCACACACACTCACACTCACACAACTCATTGCACATACCATACCAGGTAATTGCAAAACACCATACCATCAAACTTTACAAGCAAAACTAAATACTTATCAACTAAATAAAAACTATTATATAACACAAATGAACAAATCTCCATCTTCTATCTTCCAATACAAATTACCACACATATTTGATCTAAAGTATACTGATATACACAAAAGTAAAAAACCCTTGCAAGGCTCCATTTTCCTAATTTACTACATAACATAATTTAAAACAAAATTAAGATCCAAGTAAATAACTTATCTCACCCAAATCGTATTATCCTATACTACATATAGCAATCAAAACATAATTATTTCATAAAAATCCCTTAATCGTAGAATGTTTGTTAAAATCTATTCTTTTTAACTGTTGGTTCCATCCTTCTAGATTACTTAGATGTTATCTGCGTAGCAAGCATTTGCACAATTAAACCTTCTCTCGGCTCACAAAAAGCTTAAGTATTATTTAAAAGTAACTATATTTAGCTACTTCGAAAAGCATCAAAAGTCAAACATACATACTGATTTAGTCAAAACTTCATCCTAAACGCAGAAATGTATAGTAATATTAACATACCCTTTGTTTAAATTCCAAACTAGGTGAACATGTTCTTTTTTTTATCTATCATTAAGTTAAAGATCTGCTAATTTAATATAGTGGAATAACAGAAATGATACGCAATCATTATGCAACAATCAATCACGCTGATGGCAAGGGGGCGGTGCAGCGTTGCCGCATGCGGGGAGGGGAAGTGTCTACCGATGAGTGGCGCTCGCCGCGGATGTTTCTGCAAACACGCCCAGCTTCACGGTGGTCGGGTGCGCTGTGAGAGAATCTATTGCCGTGAGGGAAATATCTAGGGCTCGCCTAAACTTGTTTGGGTTGCTCAGGATGCTCCCAATCGCGAAAGTTGTATGATTTTTTCTGCAAAATTACAATTTTGTTAAAATTAATGTTTCTTTTCGTTTTATACAGTAGATTTTGAACATTAGCTTAAGACTCTATGTCATCATCCCATGACATTAACAAAAGTAAAGCATAAAAAACTCTGCCCGTGCATTAAGTTTGGATGAGTAATCTGAAAACAATTGGTTTTAATTACTTCCTAGCATAAAGCCACTGACGCAACGGCAACAACGTCAGCTAAATTATTGAACATAAATTGGTTATTTTACGGTTATCCGATACTAATTGAAAAGAGAATGATTCACAAATTCTGAACACAATTATTTCAATTGTACAGTGCAGTTTACATTCCTCGGTTAATACCCTGATGTGTAAGTCCTCTCTTCTTATCATCCTATGATAGGCTGGTTACATTTGCAGTCCTCAAATGCTGTGCTTGCGCCTACATGAGGTACGTCCTCGGAAAATGGCTTTAAGTTACATTCCTCTAATAGGCCCTACGTACGTATTAGTGTGTGTTTGTCATAGAATTTAAATTTCGTATTTTTTTTAAGGGCGGGTGGGGTTAAGGAATTTTTACTGTGCGTTTGTGTAGGAGACGAAATATTTATAGTAATTTCTGTTGACATAGTATTTTCGTGAAATTCTCTTACGAATTCACAATAGATCCAGTGTTCGAAAATAAACCGTTAAAACCCGCATATGTACGTGAGTTCTTGTACAATTGGATACACTGATCTTATGTTCTTTGCTCGTAGCCCATAGTATCTGCAAATATGTCAAATGTTAAGATTTATTAGTGTATGTGTTAATAATTAATATGATATTTTAGCGCAAGAGAGAATATTGAGATGGGATTTGGTTTAGTAATCTCATCAGTAATATGCGAATGCGGGTATAATTACAAAAATAAATATCACTCCCGTGACCACAGTTATGGCCTACACATTTCCTGCTTCCCGACAAATTTTTTGTTTCTAATTCTTCTGAACAGAATACAGTTAAATGCCATTGTTTTTCTTCTTCGTGTACGAATGACTATATACGTACTACGTGTTACTTATCAACATTACGTGAGTTCTGTAACCCGTCCTTTGAGCCTAACAATCCTAGTTTTAAAAGGCGAGATTAAACAATACACCCGCAATAAAAACTGCATAATCTTGGAAGATTTTACTTTCTGGACAAGTTGATTCTGCCGAAAAACCATTTGTTACGGTCATGTGATGCAAATGGATGAAGAAGCTACATCGTTTATTCTGATCCCTGCTATTTTTAATTTGTGAGTACATAAATAATAAAATAAGCAGTTGATAAACTGAGTTTCAGAAACAAAGACGATAGTTCTAAATGCCGTCCTGCTCACTCACCCCCTCCCAAATTATTCTATTATCCAGTAGTGAGACTTAACAAATTGTAAAGGAAATTGTGGTCAGTGGATATATTTAGTAGATTGTAGGTCACAAGTTCATTGTTGTTACGACTTCTTTGTGCACTTCAAACAGTGGGAAAACATATTCCTAACAGGAAAATGGTATTATCGATTCTTGAAAAAGCGAGACAAAATCATACAAGGGTATCACGCAACACTACACAATGGAACGAATGCACGCGATGCACACAGTATAAGAGTATCATATGGCATCGTGAGGTCAACAGGAACATATCCGCTTCCAGCCAACGCAGAAGGTAAAGTATGGAAATATATTTCTTAAAAGTTTACCTGAAATTCCATAAATGTTAAAATCTGCATGTAACTCTTAAAATATTGCTGTAGTTAATAACTGTATGTACATTCCTCATCTCAGAACAAAATTAGTGGATGTATCTCGCGGTGGGGTGGGGTCTAGGCACAAACACGAATTTTGTTTACAGAGACTTCTTCCACGATCTTGACAGCAACAATAAATATAGCCATTAGCTTCAGTAGAAGGGCATTTCACTCTGAATGACTTCATGAAAATCACAGAAGAGAGCACTGAAATTTGAACTGCCCCAAATGGGAACAGAGACTGTAATTTCAAGAGAGGCTGCTTTTGCTTTTGACATTTCCTTTTCAGTAGACGTTTTAATTCCTGTACATCTCATCACTCGGAATCTATTATCTATATAAACATTATCTATGTTGGAGTGTTCCAGAATGGTGTCTCAAATGTGCTGGACATCTTAAAATCACTAAAGATTCATTAAGTGTGACGGAAACGGGAGAGCCCCGAGAAAACCCTCCGGCCTATAGCGACATCCGACACATTTCCTATAGTGCTAAGTCTCTAAGACTTGGGATGTCCGAGGTCAGCTCAGGTGATAGTTAGTCTAATTTTTTTTGTTCTTCTTGACTATCGATGCATCAATCGTGGAATCTTTCGATCAATGATGTAATATTTTCATCAATGTTTCGATTAGTCATGCATACTTTCCATCAATCTTCCAATTATTTCATTACTCTTCCAGTCTTTCCATCAATCTTTCGCTCGTTACATCAATATTTCGACCATTCTCAGAAAATTTCCATCTCTATTCCAATCTTTCCATCAATACTTAGACCAATCTCGCAATAATCCCATTAATCTTCCAATCTTCCCATCAATCTTCCGATCAATCTCTCATTGTTCGATCAATCTTGCAAATTTTCCATCAATCATTCGCCCAGTACTTCGGCCAATCTCGTAATCTTTCCATTATTTTTTCAGTCAGTATTTCTATCAACCATCAATTAATTATCATTCCACCGGTTTGTCATCTGTCACTCATCCAGACATATAATAAAACATTAATTCACGAACTGTCTACACACGTTTTTACTGAATTATTATTTTGTATGCAGTCCACTATCCACGCATTTTTATAGTTAGTCTTTTTAAATTTCTGTATGTAGACCTATGTTTTTGTAGACAAGTGCTCATACATACACTTCAAGTTATGGCAGGGAATAAAAGATACAACACATAAAATAAAATAAAGTATTATTTTGTTTTAAAAATGTTAATATTTTGCACATTACAGACACAGAATAAAACAGTTCATTACATTATGTGATGGAATCCATGAACTTCAGTTCACAAATGATTGAAGATACATTGATACATCCAAGAACCACATCAAGATCAGTAAGGATTCGTCATCTGATTGCCAGCAAGTGTTGCCGCCAATACGTCTTGCCGAATCGATGTGTACTGACTCCACAAGCGATTATGATACTGTTAATGCTAAAGACTGAATGAGTAACCTGTGTCGTGAAGGAGTTGGTTTGAGCAAAATATGTACTTGCAAGACGTTCATGTGAAGTCGATGAACTGCAAAAATATGAACAGCCGTCAGCGCTAAATACTGATGATGACCATTTGAATCCTGCTACGAAATAAATTTAATATGGAATTCAAAGCAGGAGGTGAAGATGATCATGGAGACCACATTAATGAAAATGAATGATAACACTGTTGACACTTAAGACGATGGCAATTCTCTCGATGCTCTGACACACCCCTTCACCATATTTGCAGCAACGAGCCGCATGAAGAAGGCAGAAGACGCTGAGAACACCGGCTACATACTTTCCGAAGACTTGAATGAGTTTTTGGTAGACTCGTACATTTGATCGCTTTGCAAAAAGGTAGCGATTTCTCTCACATTAACTAGATGTCTTCAATCATTAGTGAACTAAAGTTCAGGGATTCCATCGCACGATGTGATGAATTACTTTCTTCTTAGTTTGTAATGTACAAAATAATAAGTGTTTTTTTAATAATTACTTTTTATTTTATTTAATGCATTGTATCCCTTTTTACCCTCTCATGACTTTAAAATGGTTCTATGGGCACTCGTTTACTAAAGAACCTATCAACATACAGAAAATGTGTGAATATTTTAAGTATGAAAAAGGCATGGATAGTAGACTAAACACAACGCATTAATGCATTAGTAAATTACAAACATGTGTAGGCAGTTGGTGAATAGATGTTTTCTTTATGGTTGGGTGACAGATCACAGACCGATGGAATAATTATGAATTGATGATTGATAAAAAGATTGATTGAGAGAATAATGGAAATATTGCGAGATTTCTCGAAATATTGGGCGTAAGATTGATGGAAAATTTTCGAGATTGGCAGAATGATTGTGAGATTGGTCGAAACATTGATGGAAAGATTGGAAGATTAATGAGAATATTGCGAGAATGATGAAAATATTGATGGATAAATTGGAATATCTGTGGAAATATTGTAAGATTGATGGTAACATGGGACAATATATTTAAAGATTGATGAGATGTTTGTGACATTGATTGAAAGATTGGACGAAAATTTGATGGAAATATTGCAAGATTGTTCGAAAGGTTTGACGAAAAACTGAAATATTGACGGAAATATGATGTATTTGGCAGCCAGAATGATGGAAACATAGGAAGATTGATGGAAATATTGCGATACCGTTCATAAGATTGATGTAAAATTTGAAGACTGATGGAAAGATTGGGAGATTGATCGAAAATTGGAAGCTTGCTGGAAAGATTGCGAGAGTATCGAAAGATAGATGGAATGATCGAAAGATTGACTGGAATATTGATGGAGAAATTGAAAGATTGTTGGAAATATTGCGAGTCTGTTAGAAAGCCTGAGGTTAAGATTGAAAGAATTATGAAAATATTGCGAGATTGATAAAATATTGATGGAAATATTGGAGAATTGATGGTAAGACTGCTATGCTGGTCAAAGATTGGTGTAAAGATTTAAAGACTGATGTAAAGTTTCGAGATTGATCGAAAGATTGGACGATTGATGTACTGATGTTCAAAAACAGAAGGGAAGATAAGATTGCTATTGCCTGAACTACCTTCGAACATTCAAAGTTTCAAGGGTCTAGCACTATAGGAAATGTGTGGTATGTTGCAATTAGCTAGTGGATTTTCTCGGGGCTCTCCCGTTTCTCCCACCCTTGAGGCATGTTTAGTGTTTCTAAGACGTCACGCACATTTCAGAACACTCCAACATAACTAAAAACAGTTTTTCTAAAATGTTCTATATCAAATGTGTATCCATCAGATACATACAAAAATATGTAAGGGCTTTGTGTTGAATAGTGCCACGGACATTCCACCAGTAAAATGATAGTGTCGTTTCTCAAAATTGCGTAGGTGCCTGCAACACGAGGAGGACACTGCATGTTAAGTCAGAGCCTACTGTTTAGTGGCATGGCGCACTTGATACGCGAGGCAGTGCCGCACTTATCGCTCCTTAATTTTGGCTGAGATTGGATTTGGGAAGGGGGTAAAGTAGGGTCAATAACAATTTGCAGAGGGTAAGGGAGTTTGTGCGTAGTAGATCCATTAAGATTTTAGAAATGAGCCAGTAAATATATGTGCAGTGTATGGAAGGGGTTCAGAACAACCGACTAATCAGTCGAACTATGGGTTTGATGAGGAATAGTGTGACATATTAACAAACGAAAATGTAGTGGTCAGGGGTCAGTGCTCTGTTGGTCTTTCGGTAAGGAGGATATGTGTTCCACTCGCCATCGAACTCCAGACCTCCTGCGTGTAAGTCTTTGATTGCTTTTACATTTTTTTAGATTTTTTAATGTTTATTTATTAATTTATTTAATTTTTTGGAATTTTTTAAAACATTTTTGTGGGGAATTCTGATTTTTTTTGGGGGGTTTATGGCCATTCAAGTTCATGGTCACCATAGAGACAACAGCATGGGTATGGTGTTGAGGTCACGAGCGTGAGGTCTAGGTCACTCAGACCCGATATGGCAGCCGGGTGACGTCGCAATACCGGCCGGCTTCGGACCCAGTTCCCCGTCCCCTTGCTCCCTATCTTTCTACCATTATGGTGAGGGGAGTAGGGATGAAGGAGGTTATATGATGAGATAGGTAGGTGATGATGAGGGGTGTGAGGAGAGGTTGAATTCGGGAGAGGAGTGAGTGGTTGAGTAATGTGGGTTGGCGAGGAGAGGTGGTTATGGTGAGGGCGGTTGTTGTTGAGGGGATGAGGTGGGAAGGGGAGTGTTTAGACAAAGTGATTGGTTGGAGGGGCGTTAGTCGTCTGCTGGAAGTGGTGCGGAAAATTTATGGAAATACAGGATTTTTTAATCAGTTATAAATACATATTTTATAATTTTTATCCATAATTTTTACATTTTTGTACATTTTTAAATATTTTTCTTAGCAGTGAAAATGTCTAAAATTGGCAATTTTAAAACTACCAGGGTAAAGGTCAAATGTCAAGGTTACCGACATACCACATGGCACAAAACATGTCCGTCAGTCGACCGGAATGGCAAAGCGTGAACAGCTTCGAGCTCTTACTCCTCGCGCCTCCAATGCCAGAACATACATTTGCGTTCTTTTCGTATCCATACTTAAACAACAAAGAAGTTAAGTGTGTGTGTATAAAGTTAACTTCTAGCTTGACTTGTATATAAGTTACTTTTCCTTTAAAAAAAACAACTATTTAGAGCTACTAGTACTTTGGTTGAAAAACGGATAGTTTAAGTTATAAACATCGCAAATAAATAACGGTTAACAATTTAGCCCCTTTGTCTGTGGAGATGGGTGTTGAACAGATAAGGTTTTCATCGTTGCTGTGGATGGAGTGAAATGGAAACCAAGCAACGTCGGAAAACAAAAACAGTAAAAACAGGAGTACTCCGAGGAAAGTCATGGCTAGCGACAACATCCTCCACGTTTCCTGTATATAATATTCCAGGTTTGTCTCCTTCAAGAATCGAAACACTTTTCACAGTGGTGTATGACGTGTGGTCTGATGACTATCTGTAGAATATTATGTTTAAAATAGACGATGCTTGCTTATTGTTAATCGTTTCTTCTTTCACGTTTATTGGCCGAAAAATTTTAGAGCCACTTCTTTCTTAAAATATATCCGTAAGTCGTATTTAAAAGTAAAATATCTTTATATTTTTTTTCTTTACTCATATGTCGTTACATTAATAGTTGCCTTGATATAGGCGACAGAATGTGCCTCGTATTGTACGGTAAGCTCACTCTTCTGAAAATACGACATTCAAGGAAATATTTGTATAGAACCCCACATCCATGTGCTCCTTTCTTCGACGCCCAGAAATATTTTCCGATTTTCTGCAGCGTAGTGACTCATCCTAAACACTGATATATCGCAGCGTCATTTCTGTAACATCTCTCAATCATACTGAGTACTTAGAAACACACCTGGTAATGCACATGTCAATAGTTAGGGCTGCGTGCGGTTGACAGACGTTTCCTTAAGGTCGCCGCCAGTCGCGAGCTTTCTGGCGTATTCGAGGCCGAGGAACGCGGAAGCTACAAGGACGACAGTTAAAGGTGCGCCGAGTGCCCCAACGATCATATCCGCGAGGGTTCTCAACAGGCGTACAGTGTTCTCGTCGTACTGCGTGTACCTAGGGGGAAAGTGTGGACTCTATTCCCTTTATAAGTGGAAAGAGTGGACTCTATTCCCTTTATAAGTGGAAAGTCTGCAGCAACGTGTAGAGCAGGGCCCTGCAATAGTTTTACATTTTTTCAAGTATATTTTGAAATACAGCAGTGTGGCAAAGCCGTTTTAAGCTATGTTGGGTGGCTTCGGAATAGTATTTTCAATGTGTGTGTTGTCTTTAAAGAGTGTTACTCGTACCTCGTCTGAAGTGTGATTTCTTTCCGTAAATCGGTACAATGCGAACACGTTAAATGGTCTACATTTTAAAAATGCGGATTTAAAACACTCTGCGTATCAACTCATACGACAGGTAGACGACGCCGATGTCTTAATTTACTGTTGCTAAGATTCTTTCCCATCGATAAGAAATTAATGTTCACCGTTTATGAAAATCTCACTGGAATGTATTATTTTAACACTCATAAAAATCTTACTGTAGTTTAATTTAAAATGCGATTACAAAAGAAAAATAATAAAATGAAAATAATGCCAACAATTTGGGATTTACACTCCCTTTGCTTGACGTGTGTTTTCTTAAATGCAAACACCCCGTAAAGAAGCCATACTTCATTTTTACATATATCTAAATTGAAATGGTGTCACTTACAGTTTAAAACAAATATAGAAAGTGTAAAGAAGATTTTAAATTGATAATGAATATATTTATAATTTTATTTGCAGATGTCCTGGATTAACAGTCGCATAAAGGATAAAAAATCGAACTTCATGATGACTGTTTTAGTAATGACTGCTGTCTGTACATGGTTACCCAGTACTGAAGGGAATATCAATTATGATGTATTGTTGAAAAACGATTTTCCAGGCCAAACGGAATGTGATCTAGCGAGACAACCTACAGATTTTTTGGTGAGATACGTGGATTCGCAGGTAAGCTCTATCATTGTGGCAGTAACAGGCAGTTCTCCATCGCAAAAAACCATTTCTTTGCTGCGAAGTATCTATGCAACTGGTATGTGGCCAGTTTTATTTTTTAATGATTTTTCCCGCCATGACGTTCAACGCTGTATACATGAAAACTTTAGGAAATTTAATGGTAGTGTTAATTTTGTCGTAATATCTAACGACAGGACTGGGATAACCTTTATTGAAGCACTGGAGACATTTTCAAAGCTTTCACTCTGGGACAACAAATCACGATTTTTCTTCATATTCTCCCTGAATTCCAAGACTTGTCCAAGCAATTTGAAGAACATTATGACCAAGTTCTGGACTGAATATGAAATCATAAACTTTATAATCCTCTATCAATGTTGCAATATTGGACAAACTGAATGCGAAAATTTATTGTGCAGAGTGGACAATAATTTTCTTGTTTTGTCTTCAAATCCTTTCACCAAGACCATAAGTTGCAGTGGAGCCTTAAATACTAGTTTTCTTTCTAAACCTTTCGCCAACCACATTTCAAATCTCCATGGCTATCCCATCAACGTGAAAATGCTGGATGATGATATGCCGTACGGATATGCTGTAAAAGAGCCGAGTGGCATTTTCACGTACAATGGATTGGAAGGTTATGCTGTCTCTACAGTCATTAAACACATGAATGCATCTGCTGTATTCAATTTCGTGAAACCCGCCAAATTAAACATGACACAGTGGTGGGTTTCTCGCAGAGATACAAATAGAACTGATGTCCAAGCATATGTTATCTCTCTTACGCCCAGTACCAGGAAAGTTGCGATGTACCCTTTTTTAGTGGACTATGTAGTCCTGGTAGTAATTAAATCTGAAAGACTTCCCGAATGGATGAATTTAGTGTTTCCTTTCACTTTTCATACCTGGTGTGTGCATCTTCTGGCAATCACAACCTTTCTCATCGTGTGGAAAATACTGGTACGACTGGTCGGTGACAAGTGGGAATTGAAAATGGCAGTGATGGATATCGTGCGAGGTGTTATGTTGGGGCAGTATTTCTATAACCAATATCATGTTTCGCTAAGATTATTTTGGAGTGGTATATTAATTTACAACATCATAATGAACAGTGCATATAGCGGCATGCTAACTAGTTTTCTGACGACCCCAAAATTCTATCCTGAGATCAATACATTAGAAGAGTTTAATAAAACAGACTTTACTATAAGTATAGGTTTAAGTCACCAGCAATCTTCTGGCAATACATACAGCTTTAATTACGAAGATCCTTTGACACTCATTATTTTAAAAAGATATATTTATGTTGAAAGCCTCAAAATAGGTTTTGACAACGTAATTAATTTTAAAAACACAAGTGTCTTATCTTACTTACGAAGAGCAAAATACTACGTTAACAAGCCCAAGTACAGAGGTACTGGGTATCCATTACTACACATTATGAACATGCCGATTTCTATTATGCCCAATGGTTTTTTGGTGCGCCCCAACTTTCCCTTCATTCATGTGTTTTCTACCATAATCCAGAGACTTTTCGAAGCTGGATTAGTCAGTAAATGGCTAGACGATGTTACAAATAGTTCACCAACAACAGAGGAAGCAACATTCAACAAACATTCCAATCTAATTGTCTTAACGTTAAGCCATCTCCAAAGCTCATTTTACATCAACATTTTTGGCATGTCTATAAGCACAGTAGTTTTCCTTAGTGAGGTATTTTATCAACATTGTAAGAAAAAGGAAAGTATTGTAAAAATGTTTAAATCAAAATAACCGATTAACTAAGTGGTAATCATATTATACATACCAGATGTTTACAAGAATTTATACTATACACTGGAATACGGTAATTTATGGTTCACCCCATCAACAAGGAAGATCTGATTCCTTACATTATCAGAGTGACTTAATGTTTGTTATTTTTATTCGTGTAAGCCTCTTACGGCAGATAAGAGGCCATTATTCGGAGAGTGTGACCCATCATGTGTATAAGGTCTAAGTCAAATTACTTAATATTTACTCTGCATTCGCATTGTGTAGTTAATTGCTCTATATCGGTTCTTAGTTGAATTGAAACAAATTAAAGATGGTGTGTGTAATTATATTCAGTTATTGATGTTTGACATTTATTTACTTATGATGCTTCATGAACACCTCAACTTCACTCCAGCACAACGTCAAGAGGAATTGAAGCGCCACCTCTGGCGTCCAGAGTGTCTACAGCACCGTCTCTGACATTGCCTCCGGCATTGACATGGAAGATCTAAATTTAACAACACCCAATCAAATCAGGTGAGCAACGTGTACAAAAACCAAAAATTTGTTCTTGTTTTAATATATCATGATTTGTTATGGTAATTTTACAGTTTAAAGACATAATATTAAGTGAAAGTTCTACAGTTTAAAAGTTTTGAGGCGTAATATGAAATTATGGTTTTAAAAGTGACAATGATTTCTGGCATAACATGATGTGATAAATGTTCTATATATATATATATATATATATATATAATATATATATATATATATATATATATATATATATATATATAGGTTTTTACGTCATAGAATGATTTGTTATGGTAATTTTACAGTTTTAAGAGGTAACATGAAATGAAAATTCTTGAGTTTAAAAGTTTTCAGGCATAATATGAAGCAAAGGTTTTTAAAGTGACAATTATTTCAGACATAAAATGATGTGATAATTTTTCATCTTAAAAGATTTTTAAATCATAGAATTATTTGTTACGATAATTTTACATTTTTAAGATGTAACATGATTGATGTATATATCTTATTGATTTTGAGGTGAAATTTGATTTGTGCCATAACATGAAGTAAGTTTTTTTGAACATGTACTGCTTTCACATGTAAATGATAAAAAGAAGAAAAAAAACAAGATTAAAGTTTTCCAGTCATAACATGATTGATGTTAATATTTTAATGATTTTGAGGTGAAATATGATTTGCGACATAACACAAAGTAAGTATTTTTTAAGCATGTAGAGGTTTCAGATGTAAATGGTAAAAAATATATGTTTATTGTTTTCAAGTAGTAACATGATTGACGTTAATATTTTAATGATTTTAAGGTGAAATATGTAGAGTGTTTGTATTGGAAATGTTAACTAAGATGTATTTTGTAAAGTTTTTAAATGCGTTTTTTTATAAAAGGAGTACTCTGATTTGTTATTTATAATTTTAATTCCTCATGTCATTCTCTTATATTTTGTGTATGATGAGTCGATAAAACATTTAATATTACTACAGAGAAGTTTGAAAAAAATGTTGGTAACCATGAAAAGGAGTGGGTGACTAGCAGTATGATTTTCAAGTCTGGTTGGTATTCAAGCCCAGGTAACTGGGTGCCTTTCACGAAAAAATACAAATTTCTCGCTTCAGTCTTCATGAGGGAGAAAAATATGTTTATAATTTAAACTATTAAATATTATTAAACTAACATTTCAATTAAAATTCAATCAAACAACTCTGAAGGACTGAGGGGAAACATATTTACAAAAGTGATGTAGAAAATCGAACATCTGAATGAATCAATTTGAAACAAAATGAGGGGAGCAGTAGTATCTTGAGAAAACCCCCATCACTACAGCTTAGCACAATGGAGTCCAGGCAAAGGGGAAACTAGTTTGAAAAAAAAAACCTTTTGAGAGCCAGGTAAACAAACTATCATCATCCTACCTACAAGAATGTTTCCTCTGACCTTCATCTCCACAGCAGCAGTTAGTGCCAGAGCCCACCGAATTAAAATATATATATATATTATCACACGAAATAGATTACTACTACTGCTGCTGGGAATCAACATGATGTCTGCTGGTAAAACACCCACCTACTTTACACAAAATTCACTTATACGTTTTAAAAATCAAGCTTGAGTTAAAAATGGTTGCTGTTTTCCTTCAAATTTGCTTAAATTTGTACTTTTTAGAAATTAACATGAAATTCAACAGATTTCCGCTTCGATAGCAGTCATTTCAGGCTGAATTCATGCTATTTCATTAATATTACGTTGAAAAAGTAGTATTTGTAAATAAAATAAGTTTATATTTGTTCAAAATATACACATTTTATGTTAGATAGTATAGTCGAATTTCTCTCATGAAAGCTTACAGAGAAATCTACATGTAAAATACATTTTTTCTCTGCTATACACATATATTCAAAACAAATTGAATTTGTATGTTTTACTGTCCCCTGAATTTAAAGACATTTCGTTTTAACATGAGTTTGTTTACGTAAGTTTTCAATATGTGAAAAAAGTTTAACTTGTGTATTGCTTGAATCGAATGATGAGTGTTTTTCATTACTTACAAAATTTAGCGAGTGAAATATCTCTTGTACAAAATACTTTTTCATAGATACCTGGATTAAAAATTAATAGGTTTGCTGGAAAACTGGATAAAATGTCATCAAAATTTACAGGATAAAACTTCAAACAAATTTTTAGGAAATGTTTATATATTGTAATCGAAATTTATTGGTTTAAAAATAATTTCTTGGAATTTAAATTAATTTTAACTTCAAGGAAATAATTTCATCATCGGGACATTGGTAGCAAAATGTTATTTTGTTGGAAGTAAGTCATCCCTTGCATCTCTAAAATAGGAGAAACCTATCTTTCTGAACAAATCAATGGAGAGGCGAAAGTGAAAGTATATTGTACATAGGGGTGAGGGGAGAGTGGAGGTAAGCACACCAGTCCACTTTACATTCATGTGGAGAGGGAATTTTTTCCAAAAATGTTAAAACTTTCAGGTGAGTTCAACCTGATGTCTTGATGGGGTGTCTGGCAGGTCGAGGGTATCCAATGTGGTGCACAAAGACGTGTTCTGTGATGAAGGAGGAGGAGATCCTAGCCAAGGCAGGCAGTGCTCCAGCTAGATGAAAATGCGTTCTGGGCTGAAGTTGGACAGCTGGAGTTGGAGGTCTGGAGGGAAGGAAGGGGGCACATACCCGAATATGCGCTCTGCTCTTGAGAAGGGGATTGAAGGCAGCTCTGTAGACACTTTCAACACCTCATCCCAACCTCTGAGACAAACATCTCTACTAAGTTTCCTCTTCGAAGACATGAAAATGAATCGATTTAAATAATAAATAAATAGTTTCATTACAAATAAATATATAATAAAATTTATTCTGGTTGATTATTAAAAATAATATTAAAATATTACATATCAATGAAAGCATATATAATTTATATGTTGTGTATTTACCGGACTTAGTATAATCCATATAAAAATTATTATCGGTTTATGATAATTCCACTCTAAGGTTTTCTAAGGTTAGTTTTACCTTTTAAAGATAATTATTATAATTTTTGTTTTATTTATTTATGCATTTTGTTTAAAGCTCTAAATGTAATTACTGTTTAATAACATGAACTATTACATTGTGTATTATTAACACCTTACACAGTATTTCTGTAAACCTTAAAATATTTTTTTTTTACCACTGAACTTATTGAATTCAACAAACATGTTGCATAGTATTTTAAATAAATAATGTTCCCTTTTTCTTATGGTGTGTGTTCTTATTAACATTTGGAATACACATACATATATCTTCCGTTAATTTACACATTCGTTTTTCACTATGGTTAAAATCATATTTTATAGGATAATTTTTGTAAAGCTTAGTGTGTGAGTGGAATAAAGCTTGTTTCATAAGTAGGAATATTATATAAGGCTAAGTTTATTTTTAATTTTTCAGTATGTTTTCTAGAGTAATGGAAGCTGCAAAGTGTTTATAAATATCATTAAGTAGAAAACATAATATTATACTCCAGAGTTTCATTCAGGAAAGAAGGCATTTTCGCCTTGGTATGCCTGATGGTTAAATCGATGACCTGATCTGAAGACTAGTAAGGGCCTCCGGGCGACCCTTGGCTATCTGCTTCGCAAAAATCTAGGTGCCTGGGTCATCTACAGGGTATTATATTACCAAAGTGCTTTCTGCGAAGCTTGTTGGACTCAGGCATACACACTTTGTGATCTCGGTTTGTGGTTGCTAGCAATGGAAAGACATTGAATTTAAACTTTATAGCTTGTGAGTTTGCTCAAATGTTAGTAGCACTGTTAGGTTTGTACAGCTCTAAACCTCGCGATTCACTTAGGTTAAAGCATCTATAAAATTGTGCACATCTAGCCTTTATAGCATCATACTTAAGTTAATTTTATCAACCAAGGATCTTATTTTGCTTTTCTTAGGAAAACAAGTTAATTTTTAAAAAGGGGTTTTATAAATAAAAATAAAAATTCATTTTAAACATATTTATTGATAAAATATAAACAAATACCTTATTTTTACAAATTTATGTACTTTTTTTTACTACAGGATGTTAAAAAGTATTTCTTTCCGAAACAAAGTCGAAATGGCTTACTCCAACATGCTAATAACTTGCTGATATTCACTTTATATTTCGATTTCTGTATGCACAAACAGGTGATTTTGTTCTCTTGTTGATTCATTTTTACGAACTATTGGATTACATACAACCAAATACTTTTTATACTACATTTCACTTATTAGTTCACAGTGTTTTCTCATCCTAAATAGTGCAGTATCAATTGTATAATATCTACGGGTGAGTCAGGAGGAAAATCATCATAATCTGTTTCACCCCAGACAGACATCATTGCCCAAGTTAGCATTTAGAGTTTTCCTCTGCAAAGAAAAATGTTGAATTTTATCTGTGTGTTTTACATAATTGTTTGAACGAAGGACAATTCTAATCTTTTTGAATATCTGTTACTTTCCCATTCCACACACTTACGAAAATGCGTTTTTGCTCATCTCCACCTACATATAGTTCACAACTATTTAAATATTGTTTGCAAATGTCTTCAATAATATCATACTCCATGCATCCACTCCCCCATTTTAAACCATGATGGTGTTTGGCTACCCATCTATTAGTTTTCTTGTATTTGGGAGTTTGGTATATCCAGTCGAAAGGTGCTTTGAATCTGAATACAGTTGTATGTTCTTCCATATCTGTAATAGCTAATTCTTTAATGATATATTTATCTGAAAATAGAAATCCTTGTACATTGCAAAACATGTCGTCATGACCGTGGTTCGTCGCATAATGACTCAATTCATTATTTTCACCAGCTTATCTCGTGCATTGCAACTCGCTAATCTACCGTGAATTATCAACACAAATCTTACATATTTTCTGGAATGGGTATATTTGCAATTATTTCAATTTGTGAATCAAATACGCTATTGGTAATTGTGTTTTCTTGTTTGTTTACATCAAATACAAATAATGCTCCTCTACTTTTAAAGGTTTCCGGATCTAGTATCGGTGAACTAATTTTGTTATAATACGATTCCTGAATCTTTGTATTCATACTACAGCAAATAAGGAACTCCCCATTATCAGAATTTGTATTAGAATCAACATAGGGATAAGCATAGCTGTTTAGATATAGTTAAATATTTTTCATACCACAATTATCGAATGATTATCGATCTGCTTTTAAATTGTTTTGTCGATTTGTTTGAAAACATATGACAATGAGTTGTGGTTTCTCAGATGAAAAACTTGATTTCGTATGCCACACTACTTTTGTGTAGTTGGTACAGTTGGAAAGGGCTCCAGATTCCATTATCTGTATGCAATGTCTAAATTCTTCCTTTTTTCGATATATTTTAAAAACTTTACACAATCACATGTGTTAATTTCAATATGTAGCATCCGCCATTCGACACTGTTTAATTCAAATGCTACACCTTCCTTGTTAATAGCTGTATCATATATGGCATTCAAATGTCTGTTAGTGAATAGAATAATTAAATCTTGTTCAGTGTTTAGAATTACATGTTTATAGTCTTCTGGAAGCCCAAAACCATACTTAACGATATGACAACTTCATATTTTCCGCCTGGATTTATTTTTAGTGAATAATCACTAGCATTGCCCCACCCAGCCATCAGACCTGTATAAAGATTGTTTACAGTTTGTGAGAGATAATATTTATCATAGAAGTAATTCCAACGTCTCTTGTATGATCAATTTCCACTCCATTTAGCAAATATGAAATTCTATCGATTAAATGAAATATTCTGTTTCTTACTATTTTTGTAGTAGCTGGATTGCTTTTATCGACTGTTTTTTTTTTCATCTAAACCTTAAACTTTATTTCGGTGGTACTGTGTAAATCAACCCATCCAACTAAGAACATCGTAAATGCAAAATGGAAAATGTTCAGGAGAGCAGTTTAAAGTTTTGAAAAATTGCTATAAATCGGATTGATTTTCGACATCTGTATTTACAAGCTACAGCATAACATATCTGCCAAAGTGATGTTAACATGCTGTCTCATATTTGAATTTTGTTTGTTAACCCTTTTTTTTTGTAGATACGGTGTTATTATATTGGAAAACTAAAATGAATACCATCGTAACTTAAGTTACAATGTTCTTAATGGGAACTATATAAATTGACATCTTAAATCATATTAATGTGACATTGATGGGCAATTTGAATCACATAGTAACGCGGTATACTGTAGTAAGTATTAAGTTACTGTCACTATTAATGTGCTAATAATATTTACAGTTATAATAATTGATCAATATATCACTAAAGGGGTATACATACCAACAACACAAACTCAGTTGATTCTAGACGAATATAGACACCTTGTTTATTTAGTATGTTGACTTTCTCCTTTTGGAGTTTATTAAAATTTACAGACACACCATATTTTCAAGTATAACATTATTTGCATGATATACTTTTTATCAAAGAGTCTCTTATTTTTGCAAATCGCTGACACCTATTTCATTTGATTTTCCCCTACAAATTGAATAGTATTTCCAAACCCATTACATTATTTGCATTATAATATTTTTATCAATTAGTCTCTATTTTTTGCACATCACTGACACCTATTTCATTTGTTTTTCTTCGAAAATTTAAAAGTTTTATTCAAACATACACTTTGCTTCAGAATGATTTTATTGAAGGGTCTCTGATTTTCGCACATCACTGATATTTTAATTTGTTTTTACCCAAAATATTGAACAGTTTTATTATTACATGTCCTCATCACTGCTTATTTCCCTTGACTTAATTGTTGGTTTGGCTACACCTGCCTTTACAATCTCATAAAAACATACGTACACTTCTGGGATTAGCCAATGCGAACACAAAGACAGGAGATCCTTTTCCTTATCTGCAGTTACTGGCAGCAGTTCTTTGTATGCATAGCTAAGCTCCAGATTGTGTATTGATCTGGGCTTTCCTCGGCGTTTCTTGTATAGATTAAGAGACAGCTGTTCACCTCCTTGGTCATACTTGAAGTAAAGTGTGGTGGGATTCTTTCTCTCCTAATGAATCTGTTTCACTTTGTTCCAATGTACGTGCTCTATATTTTTGCTTACTGCCCAGTTGCGGTTTCTAAACCCAAAACTTCTTTGCAATTCTTGATGTCCTTCTGAGAAATTCTTTCAACACGTATGGTTCGCCCTTTGTTTTGCCATATATATGAGCATAACCCACTGATCAGGGACGTAAATAGTTTGTCCTCTTCTCCTCCTTTCAATGAGGGCATACATCGAATCCCCTTCATTTTGTGTGTTCTCTTTCTCTAAAAAATCTATGAGTGATAGAAATGTGTAGAGTTTCAGACATGAATGAGTATGCTGCATACAAAATCCTATTGCGGTTTTGTCCGGCACAGTTGTCTGCGTAGAATATGAACTCTGTAATGCATTCTTCAACTTTAAAATCAACGTAGTCCATTATAAATCTTGCAATTCCATTAGCACCTTTCTTCCCAATTTGTTCATTCCAAAAGTAGCTGTAGCCTCGCGACTTTCCAATATCGTATACAGTAAAGTTGTAGCAACCATATTTTCTCTTGTAATAGAAGAGGCTCACTTCGGACTGTTGGATTGTTAAAGTTTTCCGAAGGTCGAACGTAGCCACACACAATGTACTTGCACATTGGGCTCTTGTTTTGTCTTCATTTTTCATTTCTCGGATTAAATCTTTATTTTTCATTTGCACCTTAATCTCTTTAGCCAACTCGTATTTTTTCCTAGTGTTCTCGCACATTGAATATGCACTGCATACAGCGCACTGTTCTTTATTAGGAGAAAAAACCCAAGGTTGAATTCATTGTTGAAGATATCCCTATATTCATCAATGTTGTATGGATGCCAAAACTATCTTTTTCCCACTCAGTGTACATCTCGTACATTTTACTGATTGGCAAACCTTCCAGGTATTTCCTGTTACTTTTTCTCTGATGTAGTGTGAATCCACAACAGGAAATTAATTTATGTGTTCCTTCACATTCTATTTCACTGCCTCAGGTATGGCTTGGTGTCCACGGTAAAATGTTTGCCCCTCTTGTCAGGTGAAAGTGTGACATTTTCAGAATCAGTTAATTTTTTGAACACTGTTCCTACCCACATATCAATTATGTCAAGAGTGGCAAGGAACATTTTCTTGCAAACTTTAATACTGGCATCACCTTTACTTAGTGTATATACCACTGAAGAACCCCTCCTAGATTTTCCCACTACAAAGACACACTTTGTCTTTTTCCTTGAAAGTATTCCTAACTATGAAATTCCAATGTCTTGTATGGTCTCCAAGCTTCCAAAATCTGTATAATATGTGAAGAACTATCTTCCTCCGATAGTTTCTCATGTCATTTAAATCTACAATTTGATCCACATCCTGGTTGCATCTTTTTTGCAGGTACTACTTTTTTTGTAGTTGTGCTAACATATTCTTGTCCTAAATTTCTTAGTTTTTTTTATTCAACTGTCTCCCATTCATTCATATGAACACACCTCTTTCTCCCAGTGCTTGTTTTCTTTGTACATTATCTTCGTTTTTTTTTTTCCTAAGCTACCAGGACTTATGGTCTGTACAGGACGACTTTTGGGAATTTGATCTTGAGTTACTTGTAAGTTTCCTTCAACATGACATTTTTGTGAAGTTTCAGTGGTCAACTTTACTTCTTTGGTTGCATTCGATTTCTTATCATGGTTTTTAGCATTCTTTCAATTCCTACTTTTCTATGTATTTCTCTTTTCTTCATCACATTATTTTTTCACTCTCTTCTTCGCTTTCGTTTTCCCAGTCTGTGTCATTACAAAACTCGTCTTCAATATCTTCATACTGGGACGAATTGTCACTTGTATTTCTGGATGTTGTGAAATTTGATGCTATTAAGTCTCCTAAATTAACAGAACTATCTGACATACTATGTTTTGTATCAACAATAACCTTGTTCTTCCTCTGACTGCTCTCATTATCCCCATATTGCAATGTTTCGCTCTCTTCTATGCTTTCTTTTTGGTTCTGCACTTCTTTGCCATTTTCTGAATATTTTTCTCCATCCCGCAACTTTTCGCCCTCTTCTTTACTTCCTTTTTCGGTCGGTGCCTGTTCACTTACTTCTTTACTGCCTACTGTATCCTGTAATTGATTGATATCTTCTATGCTATCACCTTTCCAACCATCATTTTGAAATATGTCTTCTCCAAGATTCTGTGATTGGTCCCAGCAATCCCTAATAATATCACTTATAGCACATTGTTCTGAAGAAAGAGGTGACGAGCAATGAGATCCTGTATCACCGGTGCTTGTATTACTTTCGTCAAATGTTAATAACAGAACTTGATAGAGATTACTCTGATAAAAGTATTCTTCAATGATCCATGTCTACACGATTGGTTTTTGTTGTAATTCAGTAGTTAACAAGTGCCAAAACAAATTAATAGCACAAAAAAAACACTTTTCAGTAAAATACAAAGTACTACATGTGAAACTAAAAATACGAATTTCAGGTCACTGTCATTTATTATAACAGCTGAAATAATTTGTTCCGATTCACTTAAGAGAATTTCATGAAATGAGTACTACAACATCTAGCACATAGAATAACATTACAACAGAAGGGAGTACTAAAGTAATACGAATTACAACAACAATTAATACTGGTAGACCTATAGGAATTTCCACCATAAAAGTAGCATTTTCAGATGGTTTTTTATAAATTGAAAATAATATTAATTTTTGAAACTCTGAGTTTACAATAGTATTTAAATGTGTCAAACTATTTCTTATTCATTCAGGGGTGTTTACTTGGTGTGAAAGTTACTTTGATCTTTTGTTCCACGAACACAAAGCAAAAATACAGAACGACCATTGATGCACCAAAGCCTCTGATGTGACAGATTTTAATTCACATGTTCGCATGTTTTAGCATCTTCGGTTCGTTTGTCTAATTGAACATCAACTAACCACCCTTCCTTGTATCCTCGGTTGTAAGCAAAAAAAAATTGTTTACTATTTCGCACCAAAAACTTAATCATTGCAATGTAGATATTAAAATACATACAGTAAATACAAACAATACAAACTCATACTTCTATTCTAAATCACTGTTGACAGTGTTCATTTCATAAAGGATAATAACTTATTTCACTACAGGTATATGAATAAAATACGGAATTAATAAGCGAAACACGAATTGTGAATGAAAAAATATTTGCTTAACTATTTAATGCAATAATTGAATTAGTAATTACAATGTGATGTCGTTATTTGCATAGGAACCAAAATGTAACCTAAATTGTAAGAACTGAATATGTTAAATAATGTTAAATTTAATCAATTAACTGTTTTTGTTGCCAGTTTCTTAAAGCCAAACTTCGGACATCGCAATTATGATGTTCACATTCTCACTCGAATATAATACTTTTTTTTTTTTGGCATGAAGTAGGCTGCAGACCAAGCTTATTGTGGGCATGACTTTACAGTTTACTTTTCAAAAGGTGCTATGTCGCAGACAAACTCTAGCAGGTTTAAATGACATAATTTCACACATACCCTGAGATTGCTTTTCACTGGCAGATGTTTTCTTCGCTAAATCCACACGATATTTACCTCTATTGTACTTTATGTAATCTCACACATATACAACACATGAAAACATACCTTCCTTTTTCTGCACTCAAACTTTAGGTCATACTATATCCAATGTGCTGCACTGTATTTTGTAGCTTCCTAGCTTTAACTACCAAGTTCCTGACATTGAAGTCATCTTCAGGCTTAAAGAATGGCTACTACAGCGAGCGTTTGCAATACCCACACGAGATTACAGCATAGTAAGTATGAGCACAGATGTTCATTTCAGAAATCTCATGATCTTTCCCTGCAATAAGATCGTATCAGAAGTTATGATGATATTGTACTACTAAGGTCCATTTAATACTATCGTATCTTGAGTTACGATGTTCTTACATGTAGCAAACACGTGAATAGTAGCGACGATGTTCATAATCTGATCTGTAAAAATTAATAATTGAGACTCACAATTATCATGTTATATCACATAATATAAGTTTTTTTTTTTTTGCTCATGATGAGCCAAAAACCTCAAATTCGCAAAAATGTCAGTTACGATGTTCTTAATTGGATGGGTCGAAATGTCGTGATTTTGTCTTAGAATCCTTAATTCCGATGGAAATTTATACAGACCAACTCAGAATGTTTCATACCCATGTATTTCAGTATTTGTGATTGCATCTTCATGAACTGATCAGTTCTTCAATGTTAAGTATGTCATCCATTTCGATAAACTGTATATGTCAATTCTTTTAAAAACAATTTGTTGCTGTGTGTTAACTTCAAAGGTAACTCATTTGAAGTGAGCAATATACGCTTGCGTTAAATCTTTTTATAGTTCCTTTCTTCTGAATATGTTCCTTAGTGAATTAGTTCTTATAAGAACCGCCTAGTTTACGTCCATATTGGGTGTCATATAAAATACCCATTTTGATTACAATGCGCACAGAATGTAACTGTTGATAAAGCTTTGTTTAAATGCAAACAGATGATAATTTCTTCGTTTCTAAAATTAATATGATCACCATCTTGATCGACAGATATAACAACTATTTCATCAACATGATTCACTTTTATTGGAAGATATATCAATGTATTCGGTTTTTTAATTGTTTTATATCCTGGAGCCACCGCACACGTAAATTCATGTAGTGTATTTGTCGGTTTCCCATTAAAATATGAACCGCCTACAATATTAACACTTTATGATATACATTTACTGATGGATCATTCGTATTACCTGTATGGATCATTCGTGTAATACATTAGCGAGATACACTCTCCATTCGTATCCTAACATATTTGCAATTGAATTGTCTTCCGAAAATTCGATATCAACGTTACTGTACATCGCACTAGTTAACATGTTTGTTTTCCACATAATTGCAAATGCACATTGTTAGGTAATGCCGCTTTAATGAACGTTTATAAGTCATCCTACGCGTAAGATCCTATTGGTATTACAATCTTGTAGGTTTTGTCACCATTGTTAACTGTAGATGATTGGTTATGCATATCAATGTTTGGTATACTATTGTAAGTAATGAATTCTATTAGACTTATTTGACATTCTCCATCTAACTTGATCGCTGGGAAATCTACCGCATACAATTGCGATGAATTACCACTAAATATCAACGTTACTGACATATGACTAATATGTTTAATATTGCACTTACTTATATATCCTATTTATAGACAAAAACACAGGCATAAATGTCCACAATTGATTGTATATAGTTATTGTTCCATTTGGTAACTGTACCTTACGTGCATGTTTTTTAAAATAATTATGTAATTCAATTGGAGGACGTAAATCATTTAAACTGTCGTAATACAATGATTGATTTACATTTTTAATTAATGCTACCCAATGTGTACGTTCATTTTGTTTCGAATCTAAATTAACAATCATACATTCATAGAGATGTGGTTTCGTTGGTAAATCGTCTCTCATATACAGATCTCGGAAATAGGGAGTATCAAGTTTCTAAACAAATACATGCATATTTTTGTTTCATGATGCATGTTTTGGAAGACTTACTACGATTTTGGCCACATTTGGAGTATTTTCATCCTTGTCCAAATTTAAAGGGTTTCAAATAAATTCCTTTACCCATTGATTTAACTGCTCTACTGAAAGCCGAAACTCCTCCAAGGATTGATCAAGAGATGGAAATAGGAATGGAATGATTCCTCCTTTCTTTGTTTTTCGTTTAGTTTTACATTTTAAACCCATGCCTTTTTTTAACCTTTGTCACCTACCCAAGCACCTAGGTTTACACCTGTCGATGAAGACAGATTCTTCCTTATATTTGCTTGTTTAGCGGCTAGAATTGTATCCACTATATGTCTCTTTCAAATTGTTTGTTTGATCATAAACTATATCGTGTTCTTTACTAGCACTATCCAGAGAGTTTAATCCTTGATCGTTCGGCGCTAGACTTTTGCAAATTTAGTATCAGGCCCACAATGATTTAATTTCGGTAAATGCAACTCAAATGGTAATTTATAATCAATGTAATCAATACTCTGCGTCCTTTTTTGATACGTTTAGAGCAAGCTCTTATTTTCAACTAAATGCAATCCTATAAATATACCTGCATTAATAGTTTTATGTTAGTAGATTACGATATGTAATACTGTAAAAAGGAAGATCTTAAAACAAAATGTACATCTACGTGTCATTGTAAATACAAAAGAAAATGTAATTGAACAGAAACATTGCATTCTTTTCCCATCAAATATACGTTGTATAATAAACTGTCCTTCTTCATGTGGGAAAACATGTGTTATTATGTCGCTGTTGGAACATCCAAAAGGATTTTAATTTTAAAATGTATTTGTATTTTCTAAAACAATACAGGAGAAATATCAACGATTAGCAAGTATTTTATCACTAATTGAAGGAATGCGATATTTCCCTTTTACAAATAAAGGAAATATCGTGCATCCGAATGAAGCATTACACAATTCCATATTTATTTTTGACGATGTTTGGTGCAAACCATCAAGGGAAATACAGCAATATTTTAGTTTTGGTCGACATTCAAACTTTTTTTTTATCTATCACAACATTACACACATATTCCAAAACACAATTTGCTCAATAATGCAAATATGATAATTGTGTTTAAATGGATAATATGAACCTGCAACATATTTACAATGACCATGTTTTAGGCGATATGACATTTACAAAGTTTAAAGATATGTGTTTTTACTGTTGGAAAAACAAATACAGTTTTCTGGTGATAATACTAATTCTTCCCCTTTATAAAGGCAGATATATCTGGATTTGACAGTTTTTTACTTCCAAATGAAGAATAATGAGTATTTCAAAATTTGGACATAGCGGTATAAAACACAATCATTACAATAGTTGTTTAACCAAAAATCGCTATGGGAATTGTGATTTTGACAGACATGTAATATGTAATGTGGGTACGGATATGACAGATACTGATGTGGCAAATAAACGATACGTGGAAGACTTAAACACAATTGTGTTAAATGTGTTTAAATTGCAATCAAGCAATATTCAATATAAATTAATAAATTTACTTGATGGAAATGATAATATTAATAAAAACACGAGTGTAATTGCGAATATTTTAACCAATATTAGTAACGATTTACAGAATAATGAACTTAGAATAGAAGAACGTTTAAATGGATTTAGTAAGGACGTTAAAAATATGACAGACATAATTTTTACAACACAATTTGCAGAAATGCGAGATAATTTAAGTGTTGTAATTAATGAAGTGGTAACCGATAGTATAACAAAACAACTTGAAATACGAATGGAAGAAATAATTAAATATATAACTGATGAATTGATTAATAAAAATGTGGTTTACTTATGCAAACAGATCTGAGAAAACAAATTAATGATTTGGAAACACAAATTAATTATTTTATTAGTGATTTGGGAGTTAAAACTATAACTAAATTAGATGCTGTTTTAAGTAAAGTCGATAAGGTTGGAAAAGCACAACTAGTCGATCTAGTGTAGCAGTTAGTCGACCTACTGCAGTAGTCAGAAAAGCAATGACTTAATCCATATGTAGATAACTGAAATCTAATATAATATGATAAAAAATGTCTGCCTCTACTTCGGAATTACATAATGTCATATCTGCTGTGAAGGAGAAATGTTTACAAACCAAACAAGCCTATATGGAACAGGATATTTTAAATGAAGAAATATATAAACCTGTTACAAGTAGAATGGATATATCACATTCTGTGTTGAAAACACTTAATGAAATACCTTGGAAATTAAATCAGAAGAACAGCGTTCCAAGAAATAGAAAAAGCAACCCCTTTCTCATTTAACACATTGTTATTTAGTTTAAAAACATGCCACACCTATAGGCGATACGATATTTGCTGTATATCGAAATTGAAACACCTAGTTCCTGGAAGATTCGGTAATTACATTTTTGTCTGACAATAGAATTTAAATATCTGATTACATAACTGATGTGAGTGAAGGTTTGTTTGAATTATTATTTTAAAATGTTCCAAATGGATATTCCAATACCGATTTGCAGAAATCATTCACATACTAATGAAATTGTTTCTATTATTGAAGAGCTGAAAGAAAATGGTTATATGATAGTGAAAATTAGTAATATTGTCCAAGAACTTCATGCTCCAGCCAGGATATGATATCCTACAAGAATAGTTATTACTAAGGGATTAGATGATCTTTTTCAAGCCAATATGTGTGAAATAACATTGCTTTCCAAATTCAATAAGGGGTCCAAATATTTGAACCATAATACACCTCTATTCCAAATATGGTCAGGCTATACCTACAAATGGGTGGATGCTTTACCTGAAATACTTCAATGTTATAATTCCAGATATCACTGAACTATCAAGAAGGTGCCCAAAGACATTACAGATAATATTTTGATGTAAACAATTAAAAATAATATTAAAGTAATCGATGAGACAAAAAAAAGTTCAAAGTGGGTGAATATAAATGAATCTCGAAACAGAAAGGAATCTTTGAGAAAAAAAATGATTAATTGGTCTTATAAAATATTTATAATTATTTCATTTAGACAATCATATCCCAAAGTGTATTACCTCGAAACCTATGATGGAGAACCTATAAAAGGCAGTTTTTACAAACACAAACTGAAAAAAAGTTAGTTCTTCAAATTATTAATTGATTGATGAAATCATTAAAAGGAAAGCATATATGTCCTTGGTTCGATGGAGGGGTTTCTCAAAAGCACACTATTCGAGGTTAAGAATAAAGATACGATGTTTATAAAATTATGATACTAAATAAAAATATTTTAAATACTACTTTTTGTGTTGTTTTATTTAATAAAACTATCGATATCAAAGTTGTTGGATGTGCAATCAATCTGCTTGTTGATTGGATTATCTTTTATTGGATTAGCATTTAAGTGATAACCCAACATATTTATTTCATTTTATTATTATTAGGAAATTATTTGAGTTAAAAAATCCTCATAATTTAATTATTCCTTTTAATGGGGATATATATATTTATTCACTTCTATTTTTTGTTAAAAAACATATATATATATATATATATATATATATATATATATATATATATATATATATATATATATATATATATAGAAAAATATATATATAGTTTTTCATAGTTATTGATTTCTTCACTTCAATTTTTTGTCAGAAAATAGTCTTTGTAAGGGAATCTTCAAAGTTTTTACAAACAATGTGTGTGGCAACGGAAAAGGGTTATTGATCTGTAGTTAAAGATCAGATTCAAAAATTAAAGAGAGAGGGTTGGAAACAAGTGATATAGGAGAAAACCTAAGACGATGCACATTGCGTGTTCCTAAGAAGACTTTCATTTAGTTTCCCTTAAACATTCGGAATGGGTTAGAACATCCTATATACAGGATTGGCTTTCAATGTTATTACTAGCGAATCTAATGCAACAAAGCAAAATTAAAGTTTAACAAAGGAAGAAATTAAATTAACTTTTCTAAAAATTCATAAAAGATTTATAAAGAGTTTTAACTACATGATTCTAGAGTTGGTAGGTATCTATAGAATAGGTGTTAAAATTATTTATCATGTTAGCTAAAATTATTCGGAATAAATAAATTGTAAATCCATGGAAATGTTTACATATCTATGGATATTACTTTTTTCATATACGTGTTAATGTTGAGGGAAAAAATTTTACAGCAAGACTTTGGTAGCATCATTTTTTTTCGCTGGAAGCAAGCCAGGGTTTTGGGATGGAGAAACCTCCTTTTCTGAACAATTCAAGGACAGACGAAGTGGAGTTTATAGTGGAGAAGGGAGAGGGAATTTGCAAGCACATCAATGCTTTTCGGTAAGTTCGAAATTCGCTGGCCCGAGGGGGTGTCTGATAGTGACAAGAGGTTGGAGGAAGGGGGAGGGCAAGGGGGAATAAGTGGCCGAGGCCACATGCTTCAGCTAGCCGAAAATGCATTCTGGACTGGCGATGGAGGGGAACATGTAGTGGATGTAAGGAACCTCTCTTCTCGGACAAAGACACATTCTGGACTGAAGTTGGATGGCTGATGGGCCAGATGGGGAGGGGGCCCATACCCAAATATGCGCTCTGGTCTAGAGAAGGGAGTTATGGGGGTATAGCGCTCTTTGTGGACAGGATAGAGGTCCTTCCACCTGCAGCTCAAAATCGCCATTTTAGTTTGTCGTAAACCCTTCTTCTGCATATAACGCTCTCTTGTCTGAAGCATCGCTTCTGATATTACTGGTCATCGCATCGTTTGGTGGAGATTAGGGCTATGACCTAGGGTAGCCGGTTTGCAAAGCCAAGCTGCGGAGTTCAACTCTCATTATGCGATATTATATACACATTTTAGTTTAATAATAATTTATCAGGGAAACATTTTCGTGTTAAGACTAGATCGATTAACTGCATTTGTGGTAAGTAGCTTAATATTTATTTCATCATTTTTCCTCGAGGAAGTTTGTATACTCAAATCATTAGGTTACATTGTGATTATATTTTCTCAATAAGTATGTGCGATTTCCGTTTTTAAGATAATCTTCTCCATAATTATACCATCGGCTTCAACACGAGCCGAACCTCGTGCTAATCTTCAATGGAAGTTGAAATTAAAACTGAATTATTCTTCTTAAGATAGGAACATTTATTCTCATCAGTAAATCAGTTCTCTGGATATGTTGTTAGATAATGTGAGTGAATTATTTATTTATTTTAATTTCTAGTAGTGTAATTTATATATTAATACATGAATTGAAAACTTAATTTTTATCCATTCACATAGTTGTATGTTGCTATTTCATAAACATTTGAAAGTTTTCATCATTTATGAGTTTTTCCCGTAATTTCAACTCAGTTGCCTGCTTGGCGCCGACCGCGCTCCATGTCTATAGGCAGGCTCTCGACACGCAGCTTATAAATCGACATAAGTGCTACGCTGAACTCATTCCTACATCACTCTCCACAATGAACGGACATATTTTAAAACCATTTAAGGTACGTATACAAATGAGAGGGAGATGTACGTGTATGTCTATTATGCTATTGTGTCTGGTTAAAATCTAATTCAGAGGGAAATAGTATATTTTTTAGGTATAATTCAAAATGCGAGTTTGGAAATCTTTATTTGTCCGCGTTAAGTGGAAGTGCTAAAACTTTCCATATTGTGAAAACTTGTCTGTTGGAGTGTATTCAATCTGTTTGTTAGTAAATGTGCGTATTTTGAATGTGTGCTTTATTCCATCTGTAAGTTATCAGAATGGGTGCTAAACAAGTTTTCTAGGGAAATATTAATTCGTAAATGTAATTTTTATCCATTCATGTAGTTGTGTGTACAACTCTCTTTCTCGTTATTTCAACTCGGCCGGAAGCTCCTCATGAATAAGTCATTCCTTACAGCTGGACAGACATGTTTTGGAAGAGGTGCTTGTGCAATTTCATTAAGTAATTTTTTTCTTCAAGTAGTGTAATTTATGTATTAGTACGTGTGTCGTAAATATCATTTAATCCATTTGTCATGTAGTTGTCTATTCACATCTTTATCCGAATAGCTATCAACTCATTCGCCTGCCAGATGCTGGGCATACTCCACATATCGAATTGTGCTTATAAGTCTCCACAAATCCTATACTAGTATCATTCATTCAGCAATCTCGCAGCCGGAGAGACGTGTTTCTCCTCCATTTAGAGTTTCATTAATTTTAAAAAACAGGTTAGCTGTTTTCCATAATTCATTTAGTGATAGTCGTGTACTTGTGTTTGTTTCCTTTTAATTAATTTCGAAACTCATATCTAATCAGACAGGGTAGATTAAATTTACCAGAAATACACACTATAAGTCATTCATTCTGTGGTCTCTCCAACCCAATGGACATATATTAAAATAAAGTTAATTCTTTCCATATCTAGAGTATGTTATAGTTTAAACAATCCTCATTTATCTCATGTGTTAACCATACAACCTTTTTCTCTTTCTGTTGAATTATTATAACCAAAAAATCGCCTATCTCACACCAGTACATACGAGCAATATCACTCCCGACCAAAAAAAACACTCATGCCACTCTTGCGCCAATTTCAAAACATATATACCACTTCCCCAACACGTCAAAACTCAGTACCATGCCAGAGCTCAGAGGGTGAACATCGCTCTCCTATATACACCTCGCCCTCAACACAGGCACACCTCAGTACAATGCCAGAGCTCCAAGGGTGAGGACGTTCAAGAGCTTCTCCCCGCCCCAAAAAGAAGGAAAGAAAATAAACTACACTAAACGATACACACAAAAAAATCCATAAAATAAATTTGATCAAACAACTTGATGCAAAAACTTTGATCAAACAATCCAATAAAATCGGATTAGAATTAAGGATTAACGAAAAATGCATTAGATTAAAATCGGATTTAAAAAATTCATCGGATTAAGATTGGATTAACAATTAATACGATTAATTTGATACCAAAGTGTTAATTCAATTAATCGATGTGGCATCGCCTTTAAACTAGAACAATCACGCCCCTACTACTTAGTGGTGATTATTATCCTTAATTATACAGAAGATTTCGCCAGTATCTCAGACAGTACATGGTAGATACAATTAATCAATTCATACGAGTCCGGCAATTAAGAGAACCCACTGTACTGCAAAGAGCTTATAATAAATTAACACCTGAATTTAATTTACCAAAATTGTGCAGTGTATGGGATAAAACATGAACATTAGAAAAGTTTTACGGCAATGTAGTTATTTTCACAGTTTTTCAGCTGTTGTAAATGTAATGTTAAATGGCCCACGACTCACACCATAATGGGGGGTAATTTATATTTTTTTTATTTTCAATATTGTGAATGATTGTATGGTACGAAGGTTGATTATTCGGAACGTAATTTAGGCTGGGCTTGTTAGGGAGACTTCTAACCATTATTAAGGCATTTTATTAATTTGGAAATGTAATATGCTAGATTATATTTTGCAGCGACAAGTAACCAGTAAGGACATGAATTCCCTAGTATGTAATTTCGTAAATTTAATAAATTGGCAATTAAAAATGATACAAGTGATCTCGCACATTTTACACACGCATACACACACATCATGTCTCTAAAAACTGATTGGGGTTTTGAAAAACCATGGCGGGGAAACATCTCTTAATTTATAGCCATTTGAGGTTGCTTCATAAACTGTTTACGGTAATCTCATTGAGTCTGCGTGACTGATTATGCCTCAAAAAGCCATGGCATAAAATGTGCATGCTCTTGTACAGTCGCCATTTCAAAAATGCTGTCTGAAAAAAGTCACGATGGTCTCTTATGCCATATGCCGTGTTGGGGGGGGGGGGGGACTACCATAAGTTTGCATCAATATGCCAACAACTGCTTGTATATAGCTCAATCAGATTTCCTGCCAGAATTTTTCAGAGCCCTTGGTTTACTTTAGACATACTGTGTGTGTGTGTATATATATATATATATATAACAATACGACCAAATTGACATGAGGACGTGATACTAACATTCTGTTTTTGATTGGATTTAATATCGTATATTTCTAACATGTATCTATTTGTTTTTTATTCAACAATATCCTGTGAATTTTTGTATATTTCTGTTACAAAAAGGAGCTCACTGAAAAAGTATTTAACTATTGAAATAAATTTTTTAGTACACTATTAATCAAGAGTTATTGGGCACCCGTGAAGATAGATAATTCAGTACGTCAGGTGACTTGTGTGGCCACCATACGCTGCAGGCCGGTGTAGAACCAGCTGACAAGGAGATGGCACGAGGTACAGAGCTATCGGACTTTCATAAGGGCGTGATTGTGGGCTGCTATCTCAGTGGGCTGTCTAGCCGGGCGATTGCACGGAAGGTAAACAGGCTCAAATCAACGGTCGCATTCATCCTGCGCAAGTGGAAGGTCAGTGGGCATTGTGCCAATGCTGCACGTTCTGGGCGAACTCCAAACTCGACCGACAGGAATCGCAGAACCCTGAAACGTAAAGTTGTCAAATATAGAGCACAACCCATGGCTACCATCCGACAGGAGTTTCATGCAGAAACAGGAGTATCGGTTTCCATTGGAACATTGCGTACAGAGGCCCACCGACTTGGATATTTCGAAAGAGCAGTTGCACATAAGCCCCATATCAAGAAAAGCAATAAAGCTGGGTGACTCACGTGGTGTTTGGACCATCGCAATTGGACACTGGAGCAGTGGAAATCGGTTCTGTGGAGTGATGAGTCGAGGTTTACATTATTCCGGTCTGATGGACGTGTATGGGTGTGCGTCTACCCGGGGAACGGCTTCTGCCGGAGTGTATAGTGCCCACTAGAAAATTCAGTGGTGGTGGAGTGATGGTGTGGGGCTGTTTCACGGCCTTCGGCGTAGTACCGTTGGTGTTTGTCCGTGGTAGCATGAACACAGATACCTATTGTAACATTCTGGATAAATAAATGCTCCCAACATTGTGGCGGTTTTACGGAATGGACCCGTGTTACTTCCAGGATGACAATGCCAGATGCCGTGTTTCAAGGGCTACAATGAAGTGGTTTGCCGACAACAATGTTCGCCGATTGGACTGGCCCGTCCAGAGCCCCGACCTCAACCCAATAGAACATCTTTGGGACGTGTTGGATCGCCGGGTCAAGAGCGTCCAAAATCCATTGCTCAACTCGTAGAATGGTTGCAAGAGGAATGGTGACGAATCCCCGTGGATGTCCTGCAAACACTCGTAGAGAGCATGCCGGACTGGGTGGCTGATGTTATAGCTGCAAGAGGTGGGTCTGCGATATTCTAACGGGGTGACAACCACCGAGCAAACATTGTGGACAGGTGCCCAATTACTTTTTGGTCGATAGTGTATTTACTTGTAATTCTAATTGTATTTTAATACTGTTATGTTCACTGCATCTATATTATAATGATTTTTAATGGGATTGTTGAGGTATTTGTCGCAATAGTTTGAATAACTTTTATCATATAACAAGCCTTCTACACACGAGACTCTGTGACGAACAATTTTGTACAACCCTGAGTGTTGCTAAAAACTAATACTGATTGTACCGAAACTTTTCTAGCATTTCAAGAGTCATGAGACACAGTGGCAGACTTCCCAAATTTCCAAACTGTCATCTGTAAAACTTTTATAAAATTAAAAATAGTGTGTACGTGTAACGCAGCTTTTTAATATAATTAGTACTACAAAACTGTACCTCTGCCTCAAACAAGCACCCATGAAACATACAACACTATTGTTCACTGTTAACCTGCATAAAATTAGATCTTAATACTAACAAAATGTGTATAAGCAAAATAAATGTTAATAAACTCATTTCATATAACTTCAGAAAATTTTGACAGATGTTGTGTCCAACAACTTACACAGCGTGTAAACAGTAAATGCTCTGATTTTGGGGGATGTACATATCGGCGATCTTTGCGACGATTATGGAAGAAAATAGTACTCTGAATTAAAAAATATAATTTAGATCTTTAACATTAATAGCCCGATTTATGGTTTAAATTATGTTTTTAAACAGCAATGTAGAATTTTTTAGGGCTATAGAGCATGGACTTTAGAAAGTTTTTTTTTTTTTAAGAAATGACTGCAGAGCAGGAGTACATTGAGGTTATGTAAAAATTTTCCAACTGTTGAAAGCTGCTCCCAGGTTCTGGAAGTACCGTGCTGGTATTCTCTGAATATTAGGTATTTTGGCAGAACAATTTTTGTATTGGCGCATTTCAGTAAACATTGTTTGTAGAAAACTACTTTTTAATGTGTCTTCTCTAGTTAAATGTAATTTGAGCATGCGTCAATGGTTTCGTAACATGGCCGCTTCTGTATGTTTGTGTGCCTTGCCTTGGGCCGGCATTTTCTGCCTTGTATTAATTGAGTGAGACTACAATTAAATTAAATCCTATCAGAAGCCGATAAAAGTAGTTTTAGTGAAGTAATCATCCAAGGGTTGCACCTACAACAGAACGTCTTCGTAAATAATGATAGGAACTACAAACTGTAAGCAGTGTGTTTCGTAAATAATGCTTTTCGGAAACATAATCTAAAAAGCCCGTATTAATTAGCCTTATTGAATTTAATATCCGACTACATTTCTGTGCAAATTAATTCAACTGGAAATGCATGTGTACTTTCCATATCAACACGAATGCCAAGTATTTATCACGTTTTGTTCTTGTTAGAAGGTTTGAAACGTACGTTACTTTAAAAAACGGGCAATTTTTTTCCACTTTTTATTACATTGAGAATCAACTATTTTATATATAAGGCTAGTTTCGTTGAATACATTTGCAGCGTGTAATTCTTGAATCGGTTCAACTACGACATGTAGACTATCACGTTTTGGTCTTTCAGTGAAGTTAAAATTTCCCAAGTTATAGTCATTCGAATGTCATTTCTGAAACAGTCGAATTTTCCACTGTATTATAATACAAAACTCATTAAAAATATCTCGGAGCCACAAAACAATGCCGTCTCACGAGTTCTTGCCCCGCCTATAAAATAAACAGAACCCCAACTGTATTACCTTGTCACTGCAAAAAGTAAAACTGGTTTGAATGACAGGCAAGCTGAAATATATCAAACTTTTATTTGTAATGAATAATTGAGTACTATGAATAATTTATGAATAATCTGCTAGTGTACTGTACTTTTAAATGAACGGCAAACAATGAACAGAAAACTTGTTCCCTGAACATGCAGAGTACGTCGTTACTTTTTGCACAATAAAGAACGAAAATATTTTAAATTTTGATTTTTGATTTTATTTTATTATTTATTTTTAAACCAGTGATTGCATGCCGATTATAATGTATGCCATAACTGTTACAGTATTTAACCTCTTTGTGATGTTAAAAAAAAATCTCGAGCGGAGAGTGAACCCAGATCGAGGAAACACTCTCCGAGTGACGGGCTTTCCAGCTGGGAGCCATAGGTACCCGTCATCCCCGAACATGACATGAAGCGAGACCCTAGGATAGAGCGGTGCTGGAATACATGGGCGGGGGAAGCGGGAGCACCCCGAGAAAACCCGTCGGCAAGCGGCATCGTCCAGCACGATTCCCACATGCGAAAATCCGGGAGTGAACCCGCCAGGGATCGAAGCCGGGTCGCAGTGGTGGCAGGCGAGCGCCCTAGCCACTGCGCCACCGCTGCCCATGTTGTGATGTTGTACAACCTGTATGAGATAGTCTGCGTTATATCAGTTGCCTGCACTGTACGTAATTCATGAACATTTGTGGTAATGAAGTATACATGTATAACTTTGCAAATAAACAGATGTACTCATTTAACACTGAAATAATTCGAATAACTACTCTATAAAACTTCAGTTCAACTCGAACTCAAGATCTTCACAAAAAAAAAAGGTGCATTATTTTGACAAATTAGGAAACCTGTGTGGCATAGCCCTACGTGGAAGTCATCTGCCCAAAAAGAAACAAAACTCAGCTTGTAAGACGAATTGAACAGAATGTAATTGTTTAGGTGTGATAAGAAAGTGGTTGCCTCATCATTGCGGTGCAACAAGTTTTAGCCAATCACAGCATTGATGCAGGTGGCAGGTGTTGAAAGCAATGCACAAGCATCATGGTTTTGTTGCTCATTGCTGGCGACGGGCAATAAGAACAATAAATATTTGTTTAAATTTCACCAAGAGCCCGAGAGTAGCCAGGGCAGTTACAAGAACAAATTGTATCCATGTAATACACTGTTTGCAGTGATATTATTCCAAATTAATAATACGTTTACTGCACAATTTTTTCTCGTGTGATGGATCAGCAGTTTTGAAATTATTTTCCGATGCCTGAGACGTCCTTAGTTTTCTAAATTATAATCCATTTAAACTTTTGCATTCAGAACCATATCAACGATCACTTAATAAACATAACACATACCAATAAATATGATCTTACCAAAACTTCATTGTTTTCCGCTTGTGTACTCTTGAACTTTGGACCCCGAACGTAATTTTTTTTTCCGTCGCTCTTATGAAATAATGAAAACGCTTGCCACCAGCTACTGACCTCTGATGAATCGCGTCGTATTTCATAGCACCATTGTGAAAACTACCAAAGTGTTTCATTCACATCATTGGCGTCAACGGGTGTCCCATTAAAATTCACAAAACATAACTCCATCAAAGTCATTGTATGAAAATACTGGGTTACCCTAACATCGCCAATGGATGAATAAATATTCTTTTCGTAAGTTATTACAACTGTTAAATTATGTAAGTTACTTTGTGAAATAAAACCAGACACTGGCTACTTGATAATTCTGACTAGTTTCTGCTCTTCTGGAGGAAATAAACATGTTAATATGGTACCTTTTCCTGTTGCAACTGCAAGGTAATCACAAAAACTTAAGTATTTTATTTCAACCCTTTCTAGACCCTCAACTAATGCAGACAATAACCGAAATTTTTCCGTATATTTACATATCCTGTCAGACTAGAGACTAAATCTGACATCAAAATTGTAAATTCTTCTTGCACAATTTTACAGAATTATTTTTAGTGTTAGTGTGTTAACTGAATGCATTTTAAGGTTGTTTTCAAAAACAGACATAGTATTCATAAAAAATAAAGCAAAAAAATTTAACCAGCACTACTTTTGACTTTTCATACTCCAAAATGTTCACCTATTTTGTATTATTTTACACCAAAATTGGAATGTTTTAGGGTCCCAAATACATTGCGGAACCATTTTTGTTTTTAGTCTAAAATAAATTACAAATTTGATATTTCTCTACTGAAAAATGACTCATTCGACTCTACTATGTTACCACATTTGCTGAGCATGAATTTACAGGAGGCTTCACCCACGTCAAGAATACTAACAGAAATGATGTGAATCATCAGTTGCATTTAACAAAAATTATCTCAGTAAAGTCCTTAAATTGTGCTGCCACAACATTTTTCATGCTGTAACTCTTAATTACAGTGCTGCTCTATTCCTACTAGTGTTCTAGTGGTAGTTGAATGTACAAACAATTCAAATAATTGTAAAATGAAAATAGCAAAAATTAATTTCTTCCTGACGGTGTGAGACAACAGAAAAAATAAATGTTTTAAATGTATAAAAATATCATAAACTCTATCAAAAAAACAATTACCTTGCACAATTAAAAAAAATGTACTTGCAGTAGAAGAAACTACAAAAAAAATACCTAAAACTATAAGCAAAGGTGTGTTGATATCAATGTCATCTTCCAAATCTTCAGTAGATTAAAACTCATATGGAAAAACATACATTTTTTATGTGTGAAATACATTGCCAATTACAAAACTTACTAAGTCATTACCTTTGTTTTTGTTAAAGAATACCAACTTGTAAAAATGCTAAAAACATGCAAGATTCATTTTAATAGTACTTCAGACAACTGCTGGCCATTCCTAAATAACAATTAAAATAGGACATGAACTTATGAAAGTACAGGAATGTAATAAGTTACTTTCAAGCCAGCTGCTCTAAACAGTAGCGGATGATAATTACCGTGCTATGGACATGTTGCAATATCACATAGTTTTGCTCTCTACTGGCCAGCATTGCAAACCGTGTGAGGATTTTTATGTATGAACATTATTTCAATGACTCAAAACATGTCATGTAAGGATTTATCTCTTAAGTAGTGCACCAAGACACTCACTTCGTGCGAACAAGCCTCCACTTATAAATGCCATCAAGTCTATGGTTCGACTCATGCCCAATTTCGAGGACATTATGTATGAATGAGCAGCACTCTCGGCACAGTTTTAATTATTCCATTTTTTTTTTCATGAATGACAAGTAATTAAATGGTTTTAATTCCCAACAGTAGTAAAGCCACATTAAGATTTGCGTAGTTTGATTCTTTTTTAATGATACCGGCTCAATGAGTGGCATCCGTATTTGCTGTGAATAACGAGTTTCGTCTGCAAACGCGCCGAGTTCGCCACCTGCGAGTACTCCAAATGCCGTCCTCTAACAGGGATCTTCCCTGCCTGCCCGCATATCAGCTGGTACACCAGCTCGCGCACCACGTCGTATAGGCGCTTGTGCAAGACCTAGTACGGGAGAAGGTGCCGTCTAATATTAGCTTAAGGTCCCCGTCTACCTGGAGTTCTCCGCGTATGAGGCCGAGAAGCGCGGGAGCGATAAGGTAGACACTGCCACGTGCATCAAGTGTTCCAGCGCAGCTAAGCGCGAGGCTCTGAACTGGCGCGCAGTGTTCTCGTCGCACTGCGTCTACCTATGGGACTTCCAGCGGTGACCCTATTATTTTACTGGTGGAAAGTCTGTAGGAAGGTTCAGTGCATGGCCCTAGGGTAGTTTTGTGTATGTCTGTTACGTAACTTATATTCTTAGATACAAAACTTTGAAATAGCCGTTTATAGAGATCCTGGAGCATTTTGAAGAGGTGTTTCCAGTGTGCGTTAGGTCTTAAAAACACTCAACAGCCCTCGTCTGTGTGTGTTCATTTCGTATATCAACACACTGGACGCACATTTAATAGTCTCGTGAAAAAAAAAACGTGTATTTCAAGCGATCTGCCACGTAATTCAAGCACGAGCTAGGCAAGAGCCTTAAGGGAGTAGTACCATTCCATCTTCGAATTTTCTTACAATTCATCGTAATGAAAATGTTTGACCAGACATAAAAAATCAAAGCTAGACATGACGTAGATGATTATGTAACGAATTTTTTTTTTAAATTGGTACGGTTTCAATTATACCTGCATTTTTCCAGGTGGGATTGGTGTTATAGTCCATTCACGGCTTCTTCAGACGTTTTAACACACACCTTTGAAAAATCACTCAATGCATTACGTATTATACTCAGTTTCGTATAACTTCAATAAAATTTGACAGACGTTGTGACCAACCTACACAGCATGTAAACAGTAAACGCCCCCATTTGCAAGATATTGTGACAGCTGATGGTTTTTGGAGGATTCGTGTTATTATGTTGGCGCTCTTTGCGATGATTGTAAAAGAAAATATCACTCCGAATTAAAAATTATAATGTGGAAAATTAATGATAATTAAAACACGGCTAAAATTACGCTCATAGTTTAATACGCAATTTTTCTGAGTTATAGAGCAGGGGCTTTAAAAATATTTTTAACTATTATGGTAGAGTATGCAAACATCTTGGTTATGTGAAAGGTCTCTAATCTCCTTTTAGTCTGCTGTCTATGGTCTCCACCTGGCCGGTGTGAAAAGCCGTTGCCATTGTGTTCTCTTCCGTCATAATGTATGTTTATGCGAGAATTCCTGGCTGGTGATGTCGGAATATTATATATGCAGTTAAAAATTTTTGTATTTACGTATTTTATTAAGTGTAGTTCGTCGTAGGTGCCTTTTTAGAACAGGCTCCCCAGTGAAATGAATTATCGGCACGTGTCTGCCGCTTTGTTAAAGGATTTCTTTTAAGCTGTGGTCAGCCATTTTCTGTGAGTATTGCGAAGTGCAAGCGAAAAATATATTTACGGTGTGAAGTTTGAATTTGTTGCTTTTAAGAAATAGTTCAAGTGTTTTGTTAATTCCATAAGTCAGCAAATAAATTATTTCGTATCAGTAGCCAAGTGATTTTAGTGAATTAATCATCCGAAGTTCCGCACAAGTTTAGGAATTACAAAGTGAAAAGTAAATTTATGTGTTTTGTAAATTATGTTTTCTTAAATTGTGTTAGAATATTTGAAATGTATTTGGACTTTTATTTGATTGAAACTCGCGATTTTTACATGAAAGCCACCAATTTTTTATATACTGAACTGTAGTTCAGTATATAAAAATTTTTTATATACTGAACTGTAGTTCAGTATATAAAAAATACAATGATATTTATCTGTTGAGCATTTCTCACATCGGTACGAACAGCGACACATGTATCGGATTTAGTTATTTCTATGAAGTTAAAACTTTTGAGTAACAGTAAATCGAATGCTATTTCCGTAAGAACAAAATGTTACACTGCATCATCAAAACATTGCAAGTTCCAATCTCCACTCTCTTTTAAGAAGAACAGCAAAAAATCACGTCTCACGAAAGACATTAAACTATAGTTCCCCACCCCACCCATAAAATAAAACAGAACCCTAACTAGTTTATTATGTAATCATAAAAAAATTAAACAGTTGGTAATGGCAATCAGTTATAGTAGTCCAAGTACTGGACAATGCCTGTCATTGGATTCGTAGTTTGTTTACAAAGATAGTTTTCTTCGCCGACAAAACAGCTGTGGCGTAGGGATACATGGTTGCCACACTTATTTTCGAAAACTGTCAATATTTACTGAAGTTATATGAAACTGTTTCGAGAACCCCGTCCTGATCCTGTTTACATCGCAAACAAGCAACCAAGAACACATATCAGTTTCTAAAACACAAAACCCAAACACAGAACCAGAATTGCTATCAGTAAACTACCAAAGGAATGCGCCGAGGACAATGGAATATGTGGATCCGGCAAACTAAGGAAACTATGAAGCAAGCATAACAATCCTTTCAGCAAACTCCACCCATTTGGCACGACGGGGACCAATCATAACCTTGTACGTCACTAACACATGTGGTGGGACGAGAAGTGTGGACGGAGTTACGAGGTCCAGGAAAGATGCAATCGGCGGTATGGTAGTGAGCAGTGAGAACAGGGGTCCGAGCAGCTGCAGCTCAGCTACAGGGTCCATGTTGCGATACAGGATGAGTCCTTCTGCCATGTATTACCTTAGTCATTCTGAAATCCTTCTTCCCTTCTTCGCTTCTCTCCAGTGGCCTCAGTCTAATAAGACTTTTGAAATTATAAGAGGTCAATTCAAGTAAACTTGGCTCTAGCCAAACTTCAATTACATTTATTTATTATCATTTAATTCATCTACTCCCTCTTCCTATCCCTCTATTTTCTAAATTTATGGACTTCAACCGAGGACGATAACAATGGCGAAGGCACCTTAAGAGCCCACCTCTCTGCAATTAGCGAGTTATTGCTCCTACTGCTCAACCCCACCCTCCCACACTGTTCAGATGGTTAAGTTTAACTAAAAAAATTTGATAATTAAGAATGCCGCATTTACAAGTTAATCAATAATAAATTACTGAATGTCAATTTGATTAAACAGCTTGCTATTACTTTTATATATTAGTCCTAAATTGGTATAACACAGAAAATATTACGGTGCATCGATAAATGGCTATTACACCAAGAAAACTATCACCATTAAAGAAGTTCTTAGATAAAATAACTTTTAATCCACTGTCCAGTTGAACAGAACACAATTTACAAAAATATCCATATACGTTAACAGATTTACAGACTATAGGCTTACACGAAACAAATAGACCATGTACTAGGCAATACCTACAAACAGACATCCGTCACACTTATACCGAGTTACAGCAATATGAAACACCTATTGAGAATATAACAAATAGAAGTTACCAAAATTTAGAACCACCTTTATGAACACTAAAGTTGCATACATTACAGGAAAAGTGGATGAACCATTATAACTACAAGGGGGCACCAAAATGGAACAACCACCACAATTTAAGATAGTCATACAACAGCCTGTAAATATTGAAAAGTTTCATGGAACACAGAACGAGGATATAACAGAATACATCAAACAGTTTGAAACAGTGGCAACAATAAATCAATGGAATGATGACACAAAAGTAAAACGGTTACAATTCCACTCAGGGGTATCAGCTTACAGAATGTATGCAAACATAATTATTTAAAAAAAAAACATGCAATCTTACATGGAACACAACTACACAAGAATTAATAAGAATATTCTCCACTGAGGAAATCACCACAAAATACAAAGTACAAGGGCCAAATGAATCACCAACAGTCCGCGTACAGGAAATTATTTGCTTGGCACATAAAGTCAAACCAAATACACCTAAGGAGAAAATAGAAGACATTCTTTGGAACTCATTAGTACCATTAGAAGTCGACAAGTTAATCATAATGAGGAATACCACACCACAGAATATAATAAATAATATATGTCACATGGAAAATGGCATCAGCAAATACAAACCATCCTTAAAAAAAACACATTTCACCTTCAACATCTCACAAATGAAAAAGAGATTAAACAATTGAAGGCAGAAATTAACAAACTCACCCTACAAACACAGAATATACAAACAAATGAAACAACACAAAATGATAGAAAAACTGATTTAACAAAGGAAGCAGAAATGCGACAAACTATCCACAATAAAGGGATTCCATTCCACATAAAACACGCAGGAGAACAGTTACCCTTATCTTTCAAATACCGCCATATCAAATTTACAATACAATGATTACTTGCACTCATTTTTCACCCCAAAAACAAATGTATGGCAACTACACAAAGACATATACGCAAAACTTCCCCAATATAAAAATGGGTAATACGGTGTAAATATCCCCTACAAATCCTGTAATACACAACCTAATGTGGGGGACATAGCAAGTTACACATATGCTAAAATGGCGAGTAGAATGTCCTTCCACCAAGTGTCATTCCTGAACCGGACTCAGAGATGTGGATGAAAAGAGAAGAAGAATTTCGACTTACGTGGAATTTTCCCAATTGCCTTGGGGGCCATTGACGGCAGACGTGAAACTTATCCCCGAGGAAAAAAATCGCACCTCTTCTCTTAGCTCCGTGCCATTGGGCGAGCACCTTAAGGGGTATCAACTTCTTTGAAGCACACGTCGCTCTCTAGCCTGAGCAGCAGCCAAATACATTCAGTTTGAAACAATTCTGTAGTAAAACACTGAAGACTACATTAAGAAAGCTCAAGTTAATAGTTTCGAATTTTATAACTTATCATACGTGCACATTCCTTTACACCTTTCCCAACACCCCATCCCCCCCTCCCCCCCCCCCCCACCCGGCTCATTCATCAGCTCACCTTCGTCTCACACCAAAGCCAACTAGGACGTCGGCCGGCCTCCGTGTGAAGCACATTCCACAGCCAGCCCCATGTGTTAGTTCACGGACCCGAACGGAACATGAAATGGAACACAAAAACGCTTGCCGCTCATAAGACACAACTTTACTACTACATTCAACGACACAAAAATTTCGGACCCACTCTTCAAGTAATCAATACTCTTCACTATATCTCCTTATCGACAACTTCAGAATATTTTCTACCAACTGACAGTCTCTTCTTCTACATTTCTACAATATCTAATTAATTTCTTTGGCATCTCTCCAGAGCCTTTTCATCACTCTGGGGGGGGGGGGGTGGTAACGTGAACCCCGTCGTGCGCCCTGTTTCTAAAAACTCATATTTACATCGCAAGCAAGCAACCGAGAACACATATCAGTTTCTAAAACACAAAAGCCAATCACGGAAGCAGAATTTCTATGAGTAAACTACCAAATGAATGCGCGGAATACAATGGAATATGTGGATTCGGCCAACTAAGTAAACTTTGAAATAAGCGCAATAATCCTTCAGCAAACTCCACCCACGGGTTACAACGGGGACCAATCATAACCCTGTACGTCACTAACAATTGGATTCGTAGTTTGTTTACAAAGATAGTTTTCCTCACCGACAGAACGGCTGTGGCAGAGGGATACATGGTGGCCGCACTTATTTTTGAAAACTGTAAAAATTTACTGAAGTTATATGAAACGGAATATACGTATTTAGTTATTGCCTAAATATGCCGAGTATCAAGTGTTCTATACCTCTGTAAACACAGGCGTATCTAATTTTTTGTTAAATTGAAGTTTTAGAAATATTTTATTTGTGCATTACAATATTTATTTTATAATAAACACGAATAAAAAGAGTGAGGAAAAATCTGTGTTGGTAGTGCCTAGTAATAAATAGTTCTCATGCTAAATAATATTTACGACTGATTGCGCAGGTTTACGATGCGTTGTCCTCTTGTGTAATTTTGCTGACTTACTTACGCAGGACTTCAGAAATGTGTGAAGTAACCGTAAATGGATTATATTAAATAATTAGGTAATATTTGTTTATGATTGCCTACGTGAAACTAACCATTTTAAAAAATAAGTAGGGTGTTGAAATAACGGTTAAGACATTTCCTGTGCCCTGATTAGCTTGGTTTTTAAAATATTGACTACGAAAATTAAGTTACGGAGGAAAATACACAAATCCAAAATTACAAAGACACTGCTCCCTTAAAGCATTACGGGCATGGGACGAAGGGGCCAGTTCGCAAATTCTTTCGGTTGCAGGCCTTATTGCAATGAAGCATGCCCTTGTGATCCTTCCATGATTGTACTACAGTTATGTTGACACAACATAGACAACTACCTAGCCAGTAATAATCACGAAGAAGCAACGTGACCGCTTCGCGTGCAGCCAAGTCGGATAAAAAAGAAGATAATCACCGCGTACGTAAAGAACTAGGAAAACCTAAGCTGTTGCCAAATAGAACGCGTGAATTTCACGCACCTCTATAAATGACCAACAGCCGGTGTGAATGAGAAATTCCATGCCTTCTATAGTCAAAGCGGGTTCACTGTGCAACACCGTGATTGAGTGAGTGAGCGAAGAGATTTGCGCGGCTCTTAACATCGAGGTCTTGAGAGCCGACAAGGTCGAAGTGAGGTGAGTATGGAGCAGCACCGGAACAAAAGGGAGGTGGAAATGGGAGATCCCCGAGAAAAACCGCCAACCAGCGGTACATCCCACGTGCGAAAATCCGGGGGCGACTCCGCCGGGAATACGAACCCGGTTCCCCTGCTACAAAACCGTGCGACGTAAACTTTCGGTTGTTCCTCCCCGATCGCATGCGTGTAAACCTCGCCCTTATCGCCATCCCCCTCAAGACGACTCACTCCTCGGCGGGACGCGCACCTGACAGAACTAATTATTAAAGCGAGCAACCTCATAAATAATCTGCATGACTTGTCCCGCGAGAGAGAGAGAGAGAGAAGGAGCGAGAGAGGCAGGCAGGGTCTGTGCGCCCGCCGCAACCGCCAATTACTCGCCTGGCATCAGTGCCGTTTAATCAAAGTCTTGATTAATTAGCGGAAGGTGTTGAGAACTCGGCAGCGAAGACGCCGCCTCCCAAGGCGAACGCTGGAGGGATTGGCACGCAGATGGTTTCCCTCGCGCGAGCATAGAGTCTGCGAAGGTGATGTTCCCTTGATGTCGTTCTCCTCTTCGCAGCCAGTTTTACAACACGCCACTTTCTGTCAGAAGGTTGCGCCTGCAAGTCAAGGAATCGCGCGTGTCAAAATAACAATCTTTGTTTTCAACAAAATCCCATTTGAGGAAAAAGGTGTGTGAAATGTCAAAACGACAGACTATGTAGGGGTGTTTAGGTTAGGATATTTTAGTAGGCATAAATTAAATTAGTTATATTAAATTATTGACCAGTTAGGATATTAAACTATAACTTGTAACGGTGTTGGAACACCGTACATCCAGCATTGACGTCAGCACAGAAAATGGTACGTCCTAATACGGGGATTAGTCCTACGATGGAGCTGAGGTTTATCTTGTTGGTGACCTTGGTGACTGTCGTGGACATTGGTACCTATGTGGCTGCGTACCTTAGCAGGCGAGCACAGACCGTCGGCGTGGAGGCTTGAAGCTGCCCCCACCCCTCTCCCCACCTATGCACCTATACTTCCAACATGAATGGATGGCATCTAGCAACCGGCCGACGCTACCTTCGACGTCATCAAGATTTGAATATTGCTGGACTCGAACCAACGAAACATTCGGGGATGTTCCTCAATACCCTCGTCAATGTGTCACCCGACTATAAAAGTGGTTTTAGGATGTTCTTTTTTTATATTCTGTAATTTTGCAATGTCACAATATTTAAGCAAAGTATGTATTGCTATGGGAGCCCATTGTTAAATTTAACTTCATGTAATTTGTATTACAAACACTATAATTGTAACATTTTAAAACCTATTTAGCTATTTGTATTTTTATAATGCTTGTATTTTTTATATGGGCAGGTTATCAGAAAATATAAAAAATAAAATAAGCCCGGAGATAAAGGAAAAGAAAACTAACAGTATGTTGAATAAATTCTCACAATTTTGTGGGTTAAATATCTTGTAAGCCTATTCCAATTCATATTAGGGAATGTCTGAATTGTTGCAATTTATTGCGACTGCGTTATTTGTTTATATTCTGCTATTTAAACTCTGCTGCTTGGAGGATTTTGGTAAGACATATTTTCCTTGAATGAGTGAAATGAAAGGAAGGGGATTTGAAGGTCACTGTCATAGAGTAGTGGAGTTTCCTGCGGTGCTCCCACTCTGAGACAAACTATCAACTCTTATTACTACAATACATACCCGTGGTAAAACATTATATCAGTCTTATTATGTATTTACAAATATACCTCCCCGTTTGTTATGTAATTATTAAATACTTTTAAAATCAGCTTTGTATAGAGAGCTCCCTATACTTGAACTGGTACTTACCAATTTGTATGATAGGCAAATTAGAAATATTTTATGTACAATTACAATGCCTTCTTAGCGCAGTAAATGTAGGAATTTACTTTCATTCGAGGTATCGGTGTCCGATTTCCAGCACTTCTAATGTTTTAAATGGTTAATACTGAGCGAGGTGGTGCGTTGGTAAATATGTGGACTCGCACCTGGAAGGACCTGGGTTCGATTCCACTCCAGGCAAGTACTGGCTTGTATCCCTGCTGCAGTCTGTGATCGAATCCTTCCCCGTCCCTGCTTCTATGAGCAACTTGCTCTGTCTCTATATCTACGAGACATTAAGCCCTACTCACATACTTACCATGAAATGGTTGGCGAGTCCTCCGCATCTCATACTGCAAGAGACACTGGCAAATTTTTCGCCAGTGAGTTATGTGAATCACCTATCCATGAAATAGAAAATAAATAACCTGATTATTATTCACCAGCACATTTACTTTTGTTAGGAATACACAAAAATGTTTTCAATTCATTTAATTTGGTTGCGAGTAGATATGTAACAACAAAACGGGAGTTTTTTTCTTGGAAGTGACAGGGATATAAGGACTCGGCTCAATCGGATACTAAGTGTTTGTGACTACAGGGGAAAAAACAACAGAATTAACATTCGCATACTTTTCAAACGCTCTAGTTTATGTTATTTAAACTACCATAAAAATAAAAAACTTCGCAATCTAATACGACTATGATTTTTATTTTGTAGCTAAATGACAGTCGCGCGCAGTTTTTATAGAGGCTTTTAAAAATAACCCAGGGCTATCATTCTCGCCAGTTGTCATTCATGCAAACACAAACGATGGGCTTCTTGATGTAGATGATAGATTCCCTCATTTTGTATTTATTTATATCTCGTCGTAAGTAATTAGTAAGATACAAGGTTGACAAACAGTATTGGCTATGGCATACTAAACTACACTATATAATTTATGTACGTATTGCTTACGTACTTATACGCCTATAGGTGTTTGGTTAGTTTGGATTAAGTTTACAGCTGTGGCAGGAGTACCTGAGGAAACACAGGATTGTCTTCAAAATACTTAATAATGCCCTAAACCTGGCAGGCTAGCAGTCACCAAATTGAAAGTATAGCAAATGGACTACTTATTTGATTGGAAATTATTAAAGAACTTTAAGTCAGATCCATTTACGGCTTCTGTTGCGTAGCAGCAGCTGGGTTCGAATCTCGGGTACACATGTATGTGAAAGCAATTTAGGTTTACTAGATTGAGACGGGTTTGTGACCATCGCGGAAAATGATGGTTTTAATTATGTATGTATGTTCTGTAAGTGATCTTATGCTGATATGTTTAGAGCGGAAACATGGTGCGCCGCTACCTGCAGTGTTGAGCGATGTGACGGGTTGCAGTCTGCCGTGTTAAAGCTGATGTATATTGTATATGTATGCTGATTGTGATTGGTTGTGTTTTCCCGCCGCGGGAAGTGGTTAGGAGTTATGCTCAGTAATTGTGCGGTGTCTGTATAGAGGATTCCTCGAGAGAAAAGAGCGTGCTGTAGTGAGCGGTCCCAAAATGCGGGAAGGTTGGTGGTAGTGATACAGGCTAGTTAGTATATATGGAGGTACGCGCATGGGGTGCCGGCTTTTCCCAGTATCTTCTTAGTTATAGTTTCTCTACATGTATACTTAGGGAGGAAGTCATGGCCCCAATTGTAGCCTTGGCTGCCCAATCCCTCTCTGCCGCGATGCATGTCGCCTTTCATGATTTCCCTTCCTTGTAGGTGTAAGGGGTTCGCCCTGAGACGCAATTAGCTCCCGCCCTATCTTCGGGATTACACTTAACACTTAGTAGTGGGGAAGGCTTAAAGAAATTGGATTAGCAGAGATGTGCCCCGCCGGCAAGCGGGATACCAAGGGTAAAGTTGGAGTCCTCCTTGGTAAGAAGAGATCGTCGCATCAATGAGAGTTAAGTATGGTTTTGAACTTAAAAATTATCTGAGGTAGTGTAAAGAAACACTTGGTTTTGACAGCTCAAAAGTTGGACTTGTAAAAATTCGGCGAGTGTCCCGCATGGACTTAAAATTTGTGGGACACTTAAAAGAAATGAGCATTACATTTTGTTTCTACGGTATAGGACAACCGGAGAGGTTGACGGGGAAGATGGTTCTGGAAAAGTATTCGAAGTAGTGAGAAGTGTAAGTTTCTGGAACAGGATGTTGTTGGGCGCTAGCATTCTAGTCGCCCCGCCGGTGAGTATTCAAGAGTCTGGGAGGAAGCCGGTATGAAAAAACTGTAATATGGAGATGTGGGTTTTGAGGTACATTGAGGTTTCCGATATTTTTCGAACAGGCCCGACAGAAGTGACCTTTACCAGCCTATTCTTGGTGTTGGAAGGTTTACTGTGGGGGAGGAGGAAATTCTAAGGAAGGGTGTTTGGGAAATTTGAAGGGAACAGAAGTTTTCAAGAATTGGTGTGGTTTTGGGTTGAAACAAAGGTTAATATCCTAGAGGGGTAAAATGGAATCTGTTTAATTAGGACCTGTGAATTGGTGTGTGTGAGTAATAGTGTGGGTGACTGGAGTGGGGAAAAGCACTGCGAACCATTTCGTTGGTTATTGCAGGGAGAGAATCCCAGGCCTTTTCCCCACTGGGTTGGATTATTGTGATTGTGAATATTCTGTGGTGGCACTGCGGACCACTTTGGTGGTTGTCGCGGGACAGTGTCCCTGGGTCACAGCAGGTTGCATGATGTTGATTATGGTGGGCCAGTGCGTAACACCGCCCTTTGGGTGGAGTGAGGGAGGGAGCATATCCCTATTAGTGCTGGTCCAGGGTGTGTTTTGTTATGTGGTGAACGCAACAAGTGTGGTGGAATGGATGAGGTCTTTGTTCAAGAGAGTTTGTATTGCATTCAGGTGTGTTGGAGATCAGTAATTATTGTAATCGGGAAATTTTGAGACCATTCACTAGCTGCTGGCTTTAGCAGTGCGTGAAGCATTGTAAAAGGTTTAAGGGAGGTATCTCAGCATGTGTTAAAGTATTTTACTCGTTGTATTGGCAGTGCATACAGATTGTATAGGAACCTTGTAACAAATATTGTAATAATTTTTAGGTCCAGCTTTTAAGGTATATGACATATGGTTGCACTCTGTGTTTTAAAGTCGGTTGTTTTTACTATGTCAAATCAGTTAGGGTGAACCAAGTACCTGGGTGAATTGGGTAGAGTTTAAGGTTACTTGTAATCATTTTAATTGTTGTAATTGGAAGTGGTGTTGTAAGAAATGTGTCACAAAAAATTGGTTGAGCTATGTATATTGTAGATATTCCGCTGAAGAGGGAATGAAAGATATAAATCAAAATTTTTGTTATTGTTCAAACCAAGCTACCAATGAGTGTCAAAAAAAATATAATGTTGTTGAGATTATTAAATAAAATATATGATTGGTTTGAAAGGATCGTGTTAGAGGGTAGCGTTGATATCCTACCCTGCTTGAACAAGGCTTCTGACATTCCTAAAAACAAAGTAACTTTACTAAAGTTGATATTGATCAGAATTTTCGTTTGTATATGTTTCTCCTCATGCCTGTTCTTTAAGAGAGTAAAATAAATTATGCAAAGATGGTGTGGTGTGATGGTGGAGTTGTGACCCAGTGGTTGAGGACCAAGGTGACAAGGTAAGCTGCTGTCTCTTGAAAGGTTTGAGATCTTAAGCGCCAGCTAGGGTGAAGTGAGGCGAAGCTTTAGCAACTGATAAATGCAAGGGCAGGAGAAACGGGACTTCCCGAGAAGTCCCGCCGACCAACAGCAATGTTCGCCATGTTTCCCAATCGCGAAGATTTTGGCGACCCCACCGGGAATCGAACCCAGATCACCTTGGTCAAATGAGAGTAATCTCGCTACTACACCACAGCGGCCCCAGGTTAGCATACCGTCTTAAAATAGAGGTGTGTATTCTATAACAAGGAGCAGTTTAAAATTGAGTCCGTTAAAGAAGTTCATATTTACCGTTTGGTATTTCCTGTGTACTATGAGCGACTGCAGTATTTCACTCCGTTTCATTGGCTTACATATGCAAACGCATTTTGATGCGCTTACCGATATAGCTAGACTCGCTCAAATAACTTAATTTATGTTCTGTGAATAATTCTCGCGATGTAAGCGAGTGAATTAACTGATAATTATTTTGGTCATACGACCTTGCATAAACTTATTGTAGCCATAATAAAAATATCGCAATCTAAAATACAAATAAATATTACTTGTGAAATACATTTAATGACACACATATCCTACCCGATGCATTAATTTAGTAATAAACTAACTAAACGTGACATAAAACACCAAGAGTTCAGTGAAAAAGTATATGCTGATACGCGCAATTAAGTCTGGACAACACAATGAAGATAACTCAAACACAGCAGTAAGTAAAACAGCTTGAGGATATGTACAAATATATAACGACACAACAAAGATAACAGAAAGATTCTAGCAATCAAAGCTAAAGAAGCTGGGCTACTAGGCGTTCCCAAACCAAAATCTTCCATTACGCCACTGAGAATGTTGACTGCCAACTCACCAGTAAGCCTGTAAAAGAGAAATCCGAGTTGAATCACTGGCGTCAATATTAGTAAGTAGATAAGTCCCCTCTGCCCCAGCCTTCCAAAAAAAAAAAAACACATCTGTGCGCATGAGAATGAGAAGGAGAAGAGAATGAACAAACAGTAATTTACTACGAATATATAGTTCGTATTATGACCGCGCTTGCGTTATGCTCATCACCGCTGCAGCGGCACGTGCTATTCCATAAGCACAGTTTGCAAGCGTGCGCAGTCTGCGGAGAAATTAAACCGCAGCGGGCTTGCGCCCCAGAGACGCGGCTAAGCACGCTCGCTCCTAAAGAGACGTGCATGATTCAGCGGCGGGATGAAATTAAATGTTGCATCATTGATGGTGAGTGCGGGTGGCAAGCCCGGAGTTCTCTTGCTCTCTTGATCTGCTGCTGGCGACGTGTCGCCCGCGCCTTGCTGGGATCAATATGTGGCTGTGCACAGCTGAGCCTGCAGTCTGGCCTGCTGCCGTTTCTTCAGGTGAGGCTGGCTGGCGGCTACTCCTGCGTGCTGGCACCCGAGTTTGCCCGAAGATGCTCCCCGGGAATTGCCCGAGTGCGCACGAAGTGTCGGAAACTGGCCAAGGCGTGTTCACAAATAACGGCCGTAGAAGACAGGTCTGGACAGTAACTTGAAAAGTTGATGCCCTTATTGACCCATTTAATTCATGAACCCGACCGCAGAGCGCTGCTACCGAAGTAGCTAGTGCTGTTGACTTGGCTAGCATAGGGAGGGGAATTGCAACTTTTTCTTAAAATAGGAAAATGGCGTTCATGTCTCTATGGCGTTACCCATATTCCAGAAACGCTAACAACACTAGTTTTCTTACTGCGCTTTGTGGTTACTGCATGAACTAAATCAGTCAAAAAGGGGGTCAATTGACAAACATTGTTAGATAGGCGAGTGACCAAACCTGCCTTCTAAGGCCGTGTCACAAATCACCTGACTGAATCGTAGCTGGGAATATGGCAGCAGACTGCTCATGCCAGCTCAAAGTCCCAACTATAGACTAAAGGTGAGGTAGACCGATCTCCCTGGCTGAGCAAAACCAGTCTCCATGTCCCGACAAAGAACAGCTATTCTGCAAACACGTCTAGCAAAATCGTCATGGGTTGGATTTGAGGTTAGAACACTGATTAGTAAACAAGTGCTTCGAGATGTATGAACACTTCCTCTAGCCAATTTGTAATGAAGATTGATTAAATTCAAATTGATAAAAGTACTTTATTCATATAAAAGTGCTTGTCATTCCAAAATTGAGATGTACACAAACGCGTTCAACACAGTTCATCATGTGACTTTGACAGCTGGGTTCCTTTGAGATAGGTCAACGTTGGATACATGCGCAGAAGACGAACAATCGGTCTACCTCATATTAATGCTATGTTTCCAACATCCGGCATCTTTTTGATAATGGCACTGACAAAAACTAGGTAAACGGGATTTGAGATTAAAACATTATTTATGTTAGCAAGTTCTTTGAGATGTCCATGAACTCTCTCTAACCTTGTTTTAATGCAACTGAGTTGCAGTATTTTGTTCATATAAAAGGGTGAGTCGTTTGAAAGTTCAAATGTAAACAGGCACATTCATCACTGTTGAAGATAAGATTTTGACATTTCTATTGTTGATCAGCGAGTCAATGTTGGGGAATGCGTAGAAGACGGAAATCAGTCTACTTCTTCTTTAATATTTGGAACTAATACAAGTGTGAACTGTAACGACCGTGAGCACCGTCAGCCCTCCAAAACCGCGACGCGGCTCCGCCAAGAATCTCGGGTGACACGTGAGTTTTATTTGCGTTGGTTTTCTTTTTAGTCCTTCGAGACAATTAAAGTTCACTAAACAAATATAGACGAGGAAAGTGACTTCCAATTTAGCTCTGCGTTGAACCGTACAAAATGCAGAACTCGTGAAAAAAATATTACGTAGTAGGCTACCAAATTTTTAGAAACTACATTTTGTGTAACACTACAAAATAATTTGCTGGATTAAACTCATTGAAAGGTTTTAAAAATCAATAAATAAGCGTATATTTTTAATCAAAATTTGAGCATAATTTTTCATTCTGGAAGCTTCAGAAAACATATTCTAAGACTACTTTCGTCAAGTAATACCATCGCAGTAATTACGTACTACTGTTATAATTATAGCTAGTAAAGATAAGAAAAGTATTTCCAATTATTGACTTTATGTAAATTTATTGCAGTCATAACACTTGTGACTGATATATCATATATAATATCAAATATAAAAATCATTACTTTTATTAGTTCTTACATACAACCAGAGTAATTCCTATAGATATCTTGCTTGGTGAGTGTTATTGCCAAATGTTCTTCCTGAAAAATCTAGAACGGAAATATGCTGAAATTCTTAATATAAAAATTGGTTATTAACTGATTTTTTAAATAATTAAATATGTATTTCTATTAAAACGTTTTAAAGTGATACAAAATATTTACATTCTTCTTTCGCATGTAATACAAAGCGTTCTTCTCTATAAGTTTTGGTTACGGTGCATAACACTTCTTAATTAATTCTGCATGTTGCAAGATCAATTACTTTGTTAGTTGTACGCGACTCTCCTTACGCCTTAATAACACACGTTACGCAGAGTCAAGATGGCCCACGTGATATGGGAGGCGAAAAACATATCTGCTGCATGGCGGCGTTAGGGCAGCCAAGAAAAAATCCCGGTGACGGCCGAGTCCGAAAATGAAAAGTTAATACCCTCGCGGGAACTGCGACTTTTACTAGGGAGTGGAGGTGGTACCCGCGCAGGATGTGTTGTTAGAAAGGTCCTGGAGCAATCACGGGAACCAGAATGGATTAATTAGTTCTTAGTAAAAACGGATTACCCACGCGTGGACCGTCGTCTGTAGTTCCTTGTGCAAGACCGACTCGGCTCGCTCGCCCGTCGCACGCTAAAGCTCGACCTACTTACTTATGCAGTGAAATTACTAAGAGGCAAAGACAAGATTGCATTAGTAAAAAAAAAAAAAGAGAAAGAAAGAAAGAGAGAAAACCATTAAGTATTCATGACACAAAATTGCAATAACCCTCAAATTTACATAGTGAGAGCAGATTGACACAAGAGAAACGGAACAACCCGGTTAAATATTAGATACTGCCAGCAAAGTTAAGTTGAAATTGGTTGCGTAGTTTCGTCGATATAACATGCTGAGGTAGATTGTTAATATCACCCAATTTTGAAAATAGATATCTGGCCACTCAAAACATATCAATTTACATGACATTTCATAGTGGCTATTATTTTCCGAATTTGGTTGGAATTTGTTTATTTTCTCCAGAGATATGACATAAAAAGTTGAATTTGTCATGCGACATTGTGTGGACACATTTTATGTATGTAATATATACTGTCAGCATACACGGTTATGTTATAACTAATTGAAGAGTTTCGACGAAAACACTTACCGGGATAAAAATACTATATGGACGCCAATTTGAAAATAATTGTCTTACCTACTTAAAATATACCAGTGTACAACACCTGTACTACTTTTTTGTCAAATGTGATACGAATCGATTAATTGTTTCACGAGATATGACATAAACAATATATTTTTTTCGTATGACTCTGTGTAGACATATTTGATAGTTGTAATATATACGGCCAACGTACAAAGTTAAGTTGGAATTTATTACATGGTTTCGACGATATAGCATACTAAGCTACACTTACCACATGACCGCAATTTTGAAAATAATTGTCTTACCTACTTAAAATATACCAGTTTACAACACCTGTACTACTTTTTTGTCAAATGTGATACGAATCGATTAATTGTCTCACGAGATATGACATAAACAATATATTTTTTCGTATGACTCTGTGTAGACATATTTGATAGTTGTAATATATACTGCCAATGTACAAAGTTAAGTTGGAATTTATTACATGGTTTCGACGATATAGCATACTAAGCTACACTTACCACATGACCGCAATTTTGAAAATAAGTGTCTTACCTACTTTAAACATAACAATTTACATCAATTGCCACAGTACTACTTGCTTACCGAATTCAGTACGAATCGGTCGATCATTTCCGGAGATATGACGTAAAATCTTCATTTATTAGTGCATTGCTGTGTCATGTAGTAAATTATGGTGAAAAGTGGCAACGTGCTTCTAGCAGACACTTTCAGCATAAAAAATTTGGTCGAAATTGGTGAAAAGGTATAGTATACCTAATAAACCTCAAATATTTGTATGCCTACCACTTAGAAAATAAGTGCCTAATCAATTAAAATCGCATATATTTATAAAACCTGCTGTAGTATTACTAACTTGACTAATTTGGAAAGAATTAGTTCAGAAGTTCTTCGAGAAATAATGGAAATGCTTTATTTTTTCATGTGGTGCTAGCTTCCATGATGGCATACCGACGACAATATTAATATCTAAACGCATTGTGCACAATCAACATACAAAATTTTGTTTAAATCGGTTTAATAGTTCCCAAGTTATAACATCACCCTAAATGTTTAATTACCAGCATTTTGAAAGTAAGCATCCTGCCTGGGCGAAAACTGTAAAAGTCAGAATTCCTACTAACTTCTATATATTTACCGATTTTTGTGAAATTCGTTTAGCGCATTGAAACATTTTTTAATTGGGGACACACGACACACACACAAAGAGATATATCCACACACAGAAAAGTGATCACACAAGACTTTCTTTCCTCAGATAAGTTGGCTATAAACCTCAGCCAAAGCTCTACTAGAAAAATATATATGATTTGGCGTCCACTGACAATTATTTTAATAAAATGGCCCCTTGTCATGACCTATACGGCTACTTCTGCAAAATAATAAACATTTAATTAATAATGCTCGCAACGACATTTGTTTAGAAAAAAAAATTCTCGACTTTGCCGTGCAGCACCGAAATAAAAATTTCCTATCTGCTTACTTTCTGAAGGAAAGAATAGCTTACGAATTCACTTTCCTGTCTGTGTCTATATGTATGTGTATAGACTATTCACGGTAAAGTGAGCAACTTTGAAAGCTCTATCATTTGGAATAATAGTCAATAAACATATTTTATTTTAGCCTTAGACGTTAACTTCCGAGTGCAGTGGAATATACACGCTGAGTTCATTACTTACATGGCAATATTTATATAAAAAGTTGATTAAATGATAACAAATTTCTGAAAGTGAAAAGAAATTAGGGCCTCAAAAGTGCTCATTTTACCATGACAGCCTATATCTACCCCCTTAAAAACTTTTCAAAGCGTGAAACGAATTTCATCGAACTCGGTCCACATATAATTAGTAAGGACATCTAAATGTTATAGTTGTGGACCACACCAGCCACTTATTTTCAAAATGACGGCAATTCAGACATTTCGGGGGATATGTCATATCTCAGTACCATTCAACCGATTTAAACAAAATGTTGTATGTTGGCAGTACATCATATATAAACATTGAATTCAGAGATTAATATTGTTGAGTATCAGTAATTATGTAAGGCATCGCCACATGAAACAATAAAGCCTTTACATGATATCTCGAAAACTACTCAACTAATTGTCGCCAGATTTGGCAAGTAAGTAATGATATTTAGGTAATTTAAAAGTATTATACTTAAATTAATTAAGAATTTATTTTCAAAATGGCAGCGATACAAATAGTTTAGCTCATTTGGTAAATCCACCATACGTTTCCACTAAAATTCTGTATACTGAAAGTACGTATTAGAAGCATCGTATATGCCAACATATAGCCAATTTGGCTGCCATTTTGTAAGATAGTACCATACGAATAAATAAGATATTTATGCTATATCTCGGAATATAATTAACCGATTCCCACCAGATTTGGCAAACACGTAGTAGGTACAGCAGGAGGTTATGTAAACTAGTACGTTTTAAGTGTGTCAGAAATTTATTCTTAAATGACGGATATGCCATATTTTAGCTTAGTATGCTATTATCATCAAAACATTGTACTGAATTACAACCTAAATTTGTATGCTTGCAGAATACAGGTTTAAAAAAAAGAAGGGCTTAGTTTAAAGGATAAATAGTACGTAATATGTGAAGCAATAAATGTCAATAAATATATGGCCGATTTAGCTTCCCTTTCGGCTAATCGCCCTCCAAGCTTAGGGGGCCCTGCTACATCGGACGGAATGTACACTTCTCGTCACGAAAAATGAGCGATCTCGTGTAGCTGAAAATATTTCTAAGTCCCCTTCGGGTATGTTCGGCAGGCTGCCCCCTCCCAAGTCACAGGCACGTGCCGCTGAGTGGGCGTGGCTAAGAGCTGCAGCAACATGTGGCTTTGGGGGAAAAAGGATACAAAACTCTAATAATAGTTCAGTGAACTCAGTTTTGTCCGAATATATTCCAACGCATTATATGTAATGCAGTTGAAGTAAATTAGTGGTGAAACCTTCGGAATTATGAACTAGGCTATATCAGATCTGAGAAACAAATAGTAAATTCTAAATTTTAACATGCCACACTGGACCACCGGAAAAAAATTATTTCCAAATCATGCATAATTGTAAATATGAAAGGAAGTGTTACGTTATAATTCCCCTTGCCAACACACACGAGATCTTTGAAAACATAAAGGGATAATCACTAAAAACATTAAATAATACATCATATGGAATAATGTTTTCATATGTATGATAATTAGAGACCATGAAATGTATCGAAATGAATGGTCTGTAGTCTAGACTTCACAGTCCAATGAATACCCGATCAACTACTGTATATTCATTGTTCGTTTCTCCAGTAAGTGGCCAATATTACTCTAAAACATACAGCACGTGAACCATAAACGCCTTTCCTTTCCAGTTTCGTATTTACTTCGCACATTCCTGAGTGAGCCTTGTTAACCGTAATCCAATGCAAAGATATATTAGGTCTATAAGTGTGTAAAGTTTAGTTTGTCCTCAAAATAATCCGCGCAGTTTTCCTGTTCCTGCTTTGTTCCGTTCATAAAGGAAAGACCTATTTACATGCACCGACATATCTTAACCAAATTTGGATTACAGTAACTAAATTTGGATTACAGTAACCAAATTTGGATTACAGTAAATAGTTTTTTATTATTAAAGTGTTATAACACGAATTTACTACAGTATTATCTGCGGGAGCGATAATAGTATCTTGAAAGATCTACGCTTATTTAAAAATACTCAAAATATTCACCTTTTAAAACATAATAACATATATAATACATACAACGAGCTACTATATATATTTCGAAGGAAACTATTCGCATTAATGTGAGCACTTCTTGATGCCTGTCGCATTTTATATATGGACGTATGCACCATAATGTCAATAAATATTACGTATTAAGTCGTAACTCAGTTTTTTTTTCTTTTATACACGAACTGAAGTATAAATAAAATTGTTTGCATGTTTCGTGTGTGTGTTAAAGCACCCTTACGAAAAGTAGAGTTCACTTTGGCGTGAACAGTCTATAGTACCGTTACATCTAAGCTCGACAGTTCAACTCTAAGTGTTTTGTCATGAAGTGGTTTCTCACCGAACTGCCTCCATTGGCGATTCGTGCTAGTAATGGTAAGTAACCCAATTTGAAATACTTGGTGGCTGGCAGACACCACACCGACCAGGCACCTAACTGATTGGTGGATACATGTGTAAGTGTGCTCTCTAGCAATTGGCCTCTCAGTGTTTCGCACCATGTTATGCGAATGCTAGCCATTGTGGCGTACACAACTAACATTTGTTTGATAATATTTCACATTGTGATCGCAAACATGATTCGCCAACATTCTATATATATATATATATATATATATATATATATATATATATATATATATATATATATATATATATATATATATATATAAATCTTTGTCAGTCCCACAACTACAAAATAAGCAAAATATATACCAATTTGATACTTGTGTTATCTTGGACTGTCTTACACACGAAACATTCACGCATATAAATATTTACTAATTGAATGTTTCTTTAAGAATTACCACTCTTGCGGGATAAGGTATTGCAGTTTCTAAGTTTGAGTCCAAATTGGTTGACCAAAACCGAAAATTTAACCGGCGGGAGACCTTATTCAGTGCCTGTAAGAAATAGGTACACAAATAGAGATAGAGAATTGCATTTTCTTTATAACACATCTACCAACATCTGACTTTGAAGCCCCCGCACTTTGACCTCATACCTATCAAAATCGTAGAGGCTATAGTAATGTAAAGAGTTGGGACAGTGGAGGTACGTTATAAATATTAGTAATATGACATACAGTCAAATGAAAAGTTACTGAGCCAGAGTTCCAAAATGTCGTACAGGAAGGTCTATCCTGATCCACTCAAGTTCTATTTCGCAGTGGTTGTTTAAAAATATTTAATAATTTACCACCAATCTGTTCTGCTCTCTAACCCTTTCTTCTCCGTTTATTAGGTTTGGTAGTGTAAGTCAGAAAATGAATAAATTCATAATAACAATTTAATTTGTAATGTTGTGAGTACTATATAAAATTACTTTGGCACAAAGGGATGGGGGATAGGAGCGGAGGAACCGTCCGCCATCATGTCAGAATTTCCCTTTCTTCCCTCAAAATTTCCATGTTTTCCTCAAAATGAACTAAATTTCCCTAAAAATTTAGATGTTCAGTGAAAACGTCCCATTTTCCACTAAAAAATTCTCATTTTCCCAGGCAGGTCAGTGACCCTGGGTAGACCAGTGAGACGGATCATTGAACCAGGGTTAAGGATCAACGACCCCGGTGACCAGGATCGGAGACCCCAGGAGCAGAAGAGCAAGTCGAGGACCTTTGCCCTTGACCTTTGACATTTAACCCAAAAAAATCCCAAAACGTAAAAAAAATTCGACAAAATTTTAAAATATTATTATTAAAAATTAATTAAATAATTATTAAAAATCGTTTAAAAATTTATTTTAAAATGAACTATCCAGCGGTCACCCCTCACCCATACACATCCACCATCTTGGTAGGTACAAGGGGCGACCCTCTTGATAGGTGGCCACCATGTTGGTAGGCGATCGCCATATTGATAGGCAGCCACCATCTTGGTAGGCGACCACCATATAGGTAGGCACCGCCATCGTGGTAGATATCACCTGTCCGCCATAATGGATGCAGGTAAGCCTGACCTCAAACACATGACCTTGAATGACCTTGAAAACCAAAACTCGAGAAAAAATACATAAAAGTCAACTTGCATAATTCATTACAAACTACCACTGCCATACTGGATTTAGGTACCATCGTCCTTGGCCCCATGACCTTGAATGATCTTGAAAACCAAATCTCAAGAAGAAATACATAAAAGTCAACAAGCATATTACAACTATGCAGGTGACCTGACTGTGAGCCCTTGATCTTAAATTACCTTGAAAACGAAAACTAGAGAATAATACATCAAAGTCAGCAAGTACATTTCAATACTACCCACTACCACCATATTAGATGCAGACTACCTTGACCTTGACATCATGACCTTGAATGACCTTGAAAACAAAATCTCGCAATAAAATACATTAAAGCCATCAAGCATATTACATTATAGACTACTAACGTCATATTAGGTGCAGACTACCTTAACCTTGACCCCATAACCATGAATGACCTTGAAAACCAAAACTCGAGAAAAAATAAAAGTCTACAAGCACACTACAATAGTAACAACTACCGCCATAATAGATGCAGACTCTGTTGACCAAAACCCCATGTTTTGAATGACCTTTAAAAAAACACTCTTAATAAAATACATAAAAGTCAGCAAGCATAATACATTACTCACTATGGCCACCATATTAAAGGCAGGCAACCTCGACCTTGACCCCATTACATTGAATGACCTTGAAAACAAAATCTCGATAAGAAATACATGAAAGTCAACAAGCATATTACATTCCTAACAACTACCACATATTAGATGCAGATGTGATGGGGTAATGTTTCTAGGTCGGATGCTACAAAGCCAGAGTCGCGTACGTTGTTGTTCCATCTCTCCCCAACAAACCCCCGCACCCACGTTCAGACAAGTGCCACAACGTCTGGCGCAGACAGTAGCGTGCTTCTTGAACGCTGACCCGGACCTGGTCCAGCGAGCGTATACAGAACTAGGCCAAACAATCCTATAGGTCATTTGGAAAGCATTCAGTCATTCTTGTACAAATATCCCTGCAACTGGACGTGCAGTGTCGTCTCATTTCGAAATATTTTCCGCGCCTAAATATTAGAGATAATTTACCTGCATTATGTTAAATTCATGACATAGCAAAGTCATGTTTTAGGCTATTCTTTTAAACTGGTTTCTTCAGCTACATTGTTTTTATTCCTTTTAATAAAATATTCTTTAAAGTAAGCGCTTTTAGGCAGACATAACCGTTTAAAGCGTAGCGTTAATATTAACATACGTAAAAACACTTGGCTTTAGCATGTTAGTACAAATTTGTTGTTACGACGTCATTGCGTATGTAAGACATAACAACTATAATCGGATAGTGAACGTAAAGCATTCCTGGGGCCGTGGTGGTGTATTGGTTAGACATCTCTCCTCCCACCATGGAGAACCGGGTTCGATTCCCGAAGAGGTCATCTCCGGACTTTCGCACGTGGGAATCATGCAGGACGATGCCGCTGGTCGGTGGGTTTTCTCACGGATCTCCCATTTCCCCCACTCTTGCATTCCAGCGCTGTTCCATACTCATCTCGTTTACCCTCAAGGGCTCTCAAGACCTCGGTGTTAAGAGCTGCCCAAATTTCTTCACTCGCTCTTTAAGTATTCCGCCTACGAGGACGTATTTTGTCCAGAAGGGCGAGACGCTGAGTAAGACCCAGGCACGCGCATCACATGCATCATCGTCTCTATGCGCAACGTACTGAACAAGTGTGCAGTCTTTCCTTCAAAACGTACCTCTTAGACAACTTTAAAATTAAGCCTATTTCATAAAATATTTGCTACATTTTCTTATTACAAAACAAAAAAAGTAAATATATATTTCGATTTTAGTTTCTTGTCGTGCATTTACGTCGTAATACTATATTCATAAAATGAGCTTTCGCCCATGTACTAAAACGGCAATGCCGAATATCTATTTACATTTGGACGGCTTCGTTTGGCGTGATCGGTGTGAATGTGAACTGAACCAGGTTTTTGTGTGAAATCATCCAACGGAAACCTTGGAGTGTGTGAAGAGATTTGGGCGGCTCTTAACAGCAAGGTCTTGAGAGCCGATGAGGGTGATTGAGGTGAGTATGGGGTAAGGGGTGGGGGAACGGGAGGTCCCCAAGAAAACCCGCCGACCAACAACATCGTCCGGCACGATTCTCACTTGCGAAACTCCGGTGACCCGGCCGGGATTGAACCAGGTTCGCCTTGGTGGGAGGCAGGGAAACCTTCGAAAATGCTTTTAGTAACAAGTGCAGATGATCGTTCCGTTAGTATTTTCTACCCGTTGCAACGCCCGTCCGTGTCAATCGCATTATTGAAGGACGAGGGAGCTGAACAGGCCCACGATGTCTGGCGCGAGCAGCAGTGCGAGCTGCAAGCAGTGACAACCGCACACGAAGCAGCTGAATGAGGAAACCACCTGACTGCCTGTTCGTTTTGTCTCGGTACTAGGCACGCCTTGTTAAAAAAAAAAAAAAAGTCTGCTTGGCTTATTTATTCAAACAAATTGCCGCTTACGAAATAAAATTGACTTAATTTTTTGTTCGGGAAAAAATATCTTTGGAAAGCAAGGTTAGGGTGCAAACATGTTGAGATATTGTTTTTAATAATGTATTATTCCTAGTTACACTTATCGATTAAATGAACAAAAACATAGTTTGACTAAATGTAATACACTGCAAATACATTATATTATTTTCTATATAATTTCTCATGTCATATGTTTTCTCTATTGCATGTTTGTTATTTGTTTTTATTTGCTCACCAAACATTTGATTGTAGGGCTGGAAGTATTAACACTGACAAGGGAACTGGAGCCTCTGTGTTACAGACCACAAGATTAACTGAAGCTGAGTATTTGCAAAATTCATAAGCAAAATAGTTTCCCACAAAGACTCGTGGTTCTGAACATAACCATAATTCAGTCGGCAAGTTGAAACATGATAGGGAAATTTGAAGGCACATACAGAACCCGTATTTCACGTCATATCTAAGTGGCATCTGCAATTAATATATGATATTCGTTGGCCACAAAGTTAACATTAACTGAGAACAGAGGTGAAAAATGTATGCAATTCTTTAAACGATCCATGTTGATGTGAAATATTGTATGTAGGGTAAACACAGCTGTAAGTTAACAACAGTGATATGAGAGAGACATAAGCGGCGGTTAACAACTAAGTTATTCAGAGCTGATAGTGACGAAGAGAAGTACAGATGGAGCAGCGACAGAAAACTGAGTATCGAGAGTACCCCGGCACTGCCCACTGGCCAACAGTAACGCCCGCCACGTTTCCTACCCATGAAAATCCGGATGTGACCCCTGTTTATCGTGATGCGAGACGAGTAGTATGACAGTTACAACACCACTGCTCCTACAAGCGATTAAAAACTTTAAAAATTCACATCCCTTTTTTTGGCGAGCTGGTATTCCCAGAGGAATAACTTTTCCTGCCCTATTGTAAAAGCGACAAGAGAAACGTGAGGCTCCATATAAAAGTTATTTAACTTGTATTTCAGTGTTTTGTTAAGTCAGCAAGAAAGGCAAATAATCTTGCTCCCTTGAATACCTCTATGTCAAATGTTGTAATGTCATTTTATGTAAAATGTTTGGACACAGATAGTGCAAGCTGACCTGGTTAGAATGTTGGGCTGACATGGATTGTTAAAAATGTTTTAAGTTCACTTACAGAGCATGAAAGCGTGAAAATGGCCGTGGGATCTCCTAGTATAGGCATGGTAGTAAACTGTTCAGAATTCCCTTGAGCATAACTGCGAGGAGGGGGTTTCAGGTCGGAAATGCATGCAGCAGAGAAACAAACCCTGCAGCTCACATCATTATGTTTGGGCTACAGTATCGTAGAAGGCCACAGACAGTTCCTTCAACCCCCGCTCTCCAGTTTCCTAGAGGGCCGTTCTTTGTAAAAGTTATCATATAAAGCGAAGAAAATATGCACATTTTTAGGTGTAATTTAACTAGCGTATACATTATTTTAATCTGGTACTTGAACTTGTCAACGCTGTCAGAAAAAAAGCGAAATGCCCCCGAGCCTCTTAGTTTTACAATATATTTCATTGCAAACTGGCTGCCGGTCAAAATATTTAATCTAGTTTTTAACAAACAGCTATCATATATTTTTCTGCATGGGAAATTGTATAGAGCATAAATGAAGAGAATAAAACTTTCTACAAAAAATGTTTTCATTCATTGAGTCGATATTTTAATGATTGAGAATATGCACACAATTAAACCCTAAGAGTCAGTATATTTGCGCATATGAGTACCCAATTTATCAATGATAAAAAGAAAGGTAAGCTAAATTGTTTTTATGATTCCTGTATTATTTATGTTAAACCACATTTAACGTACCAATATCGGTCCAGAAACTATTTATTCCAGTTATTTTGTAATCTATAACACGTTTTGTTTAAAACACTGATAAAGTCTCATTTCATTCGATTCTTTATTTACAGCATGCTGTGTTATTTGTATCAAATTTCCGATAACATTCACTAGTACATGTGCAATATTTAAAAAGTGTATGGCCCCCTCCCCCCTTTTTTATTTTTTCGTTCCTTGGTTACACGGCTCTGTGGTTATAGAATAGTAATCAAAACGTTCATATCATCGCCATGTTAAAAATAAGTGACAGACCCACGTAAAACACATAAATGTATTTGGTCCGCGTAGTGAATCTTGTTTGCCAAATTAGGTAGTAACAGATTTATTGTTTTCCGACATTTGACCCAGTACGTTTTCTTGTCGTAGCGGTACCTTACAATATTGCAGACAAAAGATACAATGTACCAGCATGTTTAGTACTTGTAGGTGATACGTTTAACACATCAAGTTTGGTTGAAATTGGCCAAAAACAGTATGTTACATGCTGTATACCAAATGAACATAAAATATTTATATATTCACCATGTCAAAATTAAGTTTCTGACACGTTTAAATCGCATATGTTATCATGGCATACATATTATTAGATACAGTATACAAGGATTGTTTGAAATTGGTCACACCGTTTCATAGACACAGAATAGTTATCAAAATGTCTATATTGCCACCAATTAAAACTAAATGCCTGAATCAATTAATTCATATCAGCATACTTCTTGTTTGTCAACTTTGGTTGGAATGGGTAGATTGTTTTCCGTGTTATGATACAATAGTTTCATTTTTTCATGGCTGCGCTATATTACAAAATGATGAATGAAAATTGTTATTTATTGGCATATTTACAGTAATGCCTTTAGTGGATATTTTCTTCATATCAAATGTAGTAGAATTATATATATATATATATATACCAAATTTAAAAATAAATATTTGTATGACACCGTTGTGAAAATACAATAAGTGCCACATTAATCTTAGTTGTAAATGTTATCATTGCCTACTATAGGCCTAAAAGGTACTAGTTGCCTGCCAAATGTGGCAGGAATCTATTGTGTAATTTCCGCGAGATATGATGTTAAAAGCTTATTATTTTCGTGATGGCGAACCAATAAGAACGTACCTTCCTAGATTAAAGACGTACAAAATTAACTGTGAAAATAGACGATTTGGTTTTACCTATTAAAATAATTCCACAGATATGAAATGGCGCTCTACTGTATTAAAATAACAACCCTTTTGAAATCAAGCAAACGGCTTTGCAGAACATTGTAAAAATCAGATGTCCTTACTAAGTACAATATGTGCACCGAATTTGATGAAATATGGTTCACAGGATCGAATGTTATTATGAGGGGACATACAGTACATCACAGACAGACATTTTCATGATTATATAAGCTAATTTTTCCAAGAAAAGTAGCTTAACATTGAATGGAAGTGAAAGTGAATTGAATGTTTCAAGTTAATCAAGAAATTACGGAGGGATTATCATTTATTTCGAATTATTAAACAACTGTTAGCAGCAACAATAATTTTCGAAATAAACTGTATACGACCGCAAATAAATGTTTCATAAGAAAAAATAAATTAACTGTTTAAATATTATAAGCTGTATATAAAGTTTCCTTTTTTTCCTTCCTTTTTTTGTTGTTGTTAATGTTTAAAAGGATTCAGAAAGTGTTTCGTACAACTAGGGGTATACCCTGTTAGGTTTCCTTGCATTTTTCGTGGCTTTGCAAAATTCTATGTGGATGTCATTATTTTCGTTTTTCCTTAAATAATATAGTTTTATGATATGTACTTAAGATTATGTTGGTTCAGCGATGCAATGAGGTAGGCTACCGTTTCAACAAAAGCGTTCAGTTTGACTCCAGGCTACATACACTAACGCAGAAGAAAACAATGAAAATAATAAGTCTGGTGGACGAACGTTTGCTTCCACCTGAGATATAATTTAGGTAACGACACATACAAAAACCTCTACTGGAATCACGCTGCAAAATGATTTGTTGCCTTCTCTAAAACATGCAGTAGTAAGTCATCTTCTTGCTTCGCATCCAGTACAACAAATATCAACTGATCTCTGGCGTGGGGATACTTAATTATGTAATCATGTTCCAATCGTATTTTTGCTTATATTCACCATGAATTTACACGTCATACTTTATGATTGTTTAGTTTTGTGTGGAGTGTACGACGTCAGGAATGCGATTCCCTAACGTAAATCATACAGGCTGTGTAAAGAAACATACAGTATGTATTGTCATGATTACGGACAGTACACGCAGCGACGTGTGCAGAGCTCAAGGCAGGTACCAGTGCATACACAGCCGTTGGATGGCGCAGGTTAAGTTGGCCAGACTGTTAAAGCAGCCTGCCTGTCTACGTGGGTCCATCGCAGATCAAAGTGCCACTGCAGCCGAACTGACGCCATAAACGTGGTTAGCGTACGCGACGATAGAAGGGAAGAGTTTACAGAGAGCGAGAGCCTCGCAGGGTTGCCAGGTGTACAAATCACTGTGAGTCAATGTTCAGGAACTTAATGACAACCCATTACTTCACGCTGCGAGGCGCGTGGCGAGTGGCAAGGCGTTTTAATTGCCCCTGGCCATGCGGAAGAAGAGATCAAGTTAATATCTGTCATAACCACGGCGAAAATACAATGAAATTGATGTGGCTCGATTTTGTGTCGTAAAGAAATCAGGAAATCTGTTCAAGTATTGTTTTTTTATAGCAAACATGTCGACATACGTACATTATCTGCTAAAGGCTGTTCACGGTAAAATGAGCACTTTTGAGGGACTACATACTTTTATCTTTCAGCCGGTTTTTATTCTCTGACCGCCTTTTTAATTAAGTATGGTCATGTAAGTAATAACCACAGTGTAAATATTATATCGCACTCTGAAGTTAATGCATAATGCTAAAGTAATATATATTTATTGACTATTATTCCAGATGAAAGAGCTTTCAAACGTGCTCTATTTACCATGAATGGTCTATAAAATGCAGGCATTCGCGGCATAGGCAGATACACGCCAACTTAAAAAAGAAAGGCTCACATATTGCAGGAACGGTTTGCTAACAAAAATCAAAGTGAATAAACAAAGTGTAAATTGTAGGTTTGAGAAACACGTTGAGTCCATACATACATACATACAAAAACACAAAATAACATCTCAAAAAAAATTATTGAACTCCAAAGAATTCATCCTGACCATTACAAGTAACAAATATTTTCATGTGCTCTAATAAATCCCGTAGTACTTCCCATCCAGGTGACTGTGCAATGTATCGTAAAATTATATACAAGTACAAACATGCTGAAACAAACCGAGGAGTGGATGGCCAAACGTACTTTCGCGTAGAGAAGAAAGTTATATTGTGAAATATATCCGTCAGAGATATTTTACTAGTCCATGCGCTATTGCAACAGACCTACGAAATACTTTCAAAGTCACAGTAACCAATGGCAGTGAGAAGAGTGTTTAGCAATAGTGACTATAATGCAAGAACACCGCAGAAGTAATCGTACATAAGCAAATGTAATTATAATAAGAGACTTAGCCTTGCGAAGGTATATTTGCAGAACGATTACTGGACAGACGTAATATTTCCATATGGGAGTAAATTCAAGGTTTTCGATCATGACAGTCCGCTATAAGTGTGGAGAAAATCGAATAAAGATATAAATTCCCAAAATACTCATCCTACCGTCAAGCATGGTGGGTTACGGTGTGAGGGTGCATGAGTGCATGTGGTGTAGATGAACTGGTGTTTATATATTGACTATTGTATCAATAAAACTATATTGACCAGTTTAGACATAATTTGCGACATAATGCCATACAACTTGATGTAGTAATGCACATTTTACAACGATAATGGTACTAAGCGTAAATCCTGTGCAACACGAATATGGCTGCTGTAGAGTTGTCCTCGTGTAATAGAAACTGCACCCCAATCCTCAAACTTAAATTAAATAGGACATATTTGGTCATTCTTAAACATTAAGCTACGAAAACATCATATTTCAAGCACGCGGAATTTGAAGGAGAAAATCCTTCATGAGTGGAACAATATCCCTCCTAGTGTCATACAAAAGGTAGTAAAGTCAATGCCAGCGCGTATTGGAAGCGTTCTGAAGCAAAAGGGAGGGCATGCTAAATATTAAATGGAGATGTTTATGTTGATGTACGAGAACATTTAATCTTCGTACGAAGGTGTATGAACATTTCTGATTCGGAAAACGTGCATTTATTTACATTTGTGTAATATATTACTTTGTTTCTTTTATAAGGAATGTTGTTTATTTGCTGTATTTGATGAAATGGAATAAGAAATACAGCTGGACGCATATGTGTGTGTCAGCATAATTGCTTATTGTACAGAAGTCGTGAAAGGAACAGGATGTATGAATATTTGTGATCATCACTGTATATACATATTAGGACCGGTTTTATTTGAAAATGCTTTCCGTGGTATTCTTCAAACACAAGAATGATTTAGTTACATTTGCAATTTGACCTTACTTTAATTCTTATGCAGTCTAAACAACTTTTAAGCCAGTAGAGACTACTGACATCAGACTTAATAGACATAGATCTGCATTTCACTGACATCTAGAATGTTTTCAGTCCGAAAACAAAACTAACTTAAACGTCGCGTATATGCGGTCACGGGCAGAAGTATAAGGACAGTGGTAAATAGCAATTAGTGACATTCGTAGATAAGCTTAGCCTAAAGGCAGAAAATAGGTAATCAGCAATGTTTAATGTTACTTAGTGAGGTACAATATGACACACAAAACAAACAACATAAACTACGGTATCACTGCATAAGATTACATCATCTGTCGCCAATTCTTATAAACGTTGGACATACATCAGCAAAGTGTTGATAATTGTTCACTCCACAGTTATTTGTTAACTTCCCTTTTTGCGAATAACGTCCATCAGTCTATTTAGCTCTAAATTAACCATTTTTCTAGTTATGTCTGGCCCAATGCTGTTACAATTTGGTAGGAATGCCTCGTTTGTGTTTTGTAGGAAAAAATTTTTTTTTCTCACTCGTCTCTCCAATTCCTCTAAAAGATTCTCAGGTCAGATGAAAGTGACTGGGTAAAAATATCAGAAGATATCACAACTGTTCGAGTATTAATTCAATAGTCAAATGCTATAATTCTAATCACTATGAGAAAAAATATCATATTCACAATGCAAAAGCGAAGCTTTAAGAGAATATATGTACCAGCATCCTACATATGTGTAAATATATTAATTTCGAAAAAGTGTTTGTTACAGGTTTGTAACCTGTGTAAGATTTTGAGAAATGGAGAAATTCAACCCAGAGATGACGTACTCCAGTATTATTCGAGGATACAAGAAAGTATGGTTCCAGTCTCTAAACAACATGTATTTCCAAATACAGATGTGCAACGGAAATGAACACTGAAATTTTTAAAAAAGTTTCGAAGGAAATACGTATACAGAAAGAGTGTTGTGTTATGAAGAAGAAGACTGTCCGGTTTTTAATATGTGGCCAGACAGCGAACTGCCCTATTCATCCTAGGATCTGAGTTTTAAAAATATAAGTGAAGAAATAACCAAGGAACCAGGATTTATACAAATAAAATATAAATTGAGTAGGGAGTTTTACGACAACACCACCCTATGGACTGAAACATGGAATAATAATTATTAACACATCATGCAAATGCAAGGCAGTAGCCAGCTACAAAGGTTGCCTTGTAGAATGTGGGACTGTGAGGTTTGGAACAGCAATGTTTGTGTCTGTAAATTTGATTTAACCAAGTTAATGTTGAAGAACAAATAATATCTCGAATTGGAAGAAAATTTCAGTATATAAAAAGAGAGAACCTTACACCAGAGTTTCATTTACGATGGAGAGATTCGACTCATCACTTCCTTATGCCAGTGTTACTCCAGGTTACAGGTGAGTGTGGTTTCGAATTAAAGATGAAGATTGTCCACTGCAGATACAGATGTGCAATAGAGATGAACATAGGCTTTTCTTGTTAATTAGTCATTATATTTAAATTTTCTCGACATATGTTATCGGCGAAGTTCTTGTCCTTTGTGTAATTTACATCCTGACAGTAAACTACTTTGCTGTGAGGATCAACTAGAATTTGAAGCTCAAACTGTGCACATCACAAAACATATCTGCTACAAGAAAATCAAATTCATCATGCAGAAGGAATGTAGTTACTGTACTCTTAATACATTTGGACAGAACAATGTAACAACAAGCAACATTTCACATACATTGGTGACCAAGAATTAACTACTACCTGCAGCATGTGGAATTGTAAAGTTTGGCTTAGCAAAAACAATTAAAAATGATCAAAAGTGATGATACAACAGCTATATAAAGGAAACTGTTTAGTATTAAATCGGCATTCATGGCTAGAATTTTCAACCCTACAGACATATACGAAGTCCTGCAAATAGGATACAGAAGAATTTCCTTTAAACAGCATGGTGGTATTCTACAAATTCATGTCTGCAACAATAAAAACATTGATGCTACACTTTCGATAACAGTCTCGGTATTCGCTTTGGTGAAGGAATAGCAAGTAACAATTGTGCTTGAGTTATCTTCGCCCTGACAGCGACTTACAACAACATTAGAACATTTGATGATTGCCAGTCTTAGTGAGGAGCTAGAAGAGGAGCATGGACATGGAGTAATTGATTACCAACACACCAGACCTCATCAGGTAATCACCATTCGCTGGAAGGAGACCTGCAAAGGGGACATCCACAACTTTATTTTCGAACAAGGAGCATTAGTTTTTTCTTCAATGTGCAACTTATATGCGTGTGAAGTGGCTAATGCAGAATAATATTCTTGCCTAATACAAGAATGCATTTATTAATAAAGGTTTGTATACTGTAACTTATAGCATATTGTATACTGTAACCAACTAGTTTTGATTCCAGTTAAACTGCAACAGTTCTATATATCTTGTAAACCAGTACAGGTTGCATAGAGGAGATGGAAAACATAAGCTTAAGGGCGAGTGCATTGTACATTTTGTGTGGAAGAAAATGTTTGAAACATATAATTTATAATACAGACAATGGTTTGCCCTATCAGTATTTCGAAGAATGTGATAATAATCTTCATACTTTATATTATTATCGCAAAAACAAGTTTGGTTACACGGCTCATACTGGGTGTGATTCACCAAAATGATATGTGCATCAAGCAATAAAATTAGCAAAAATAAAATTTAGCTCTCAAATGCATTTATCTTGCAAAGTTAAAGAATGAATTTATCAATATACATAAATACATATATTGTTCCTTGTTAATTGTTCTCAGTCGAGTATTTATAGCAAACCAGTAACATGGTGTATTTTCATCCTGCAAATCATTACAACAGTGTTAAACCAGGAAAGTCTAATGTTACTTACACACTATGGTGTACTGGACTTCTCTGTGATTTTACAGACACTTGTGAAAGTGAATTACATCATTTAAAAGTAATTTATTCTCCACTAGGAAATAAAAAAAGCCATGAATTGATACAATCCAGTGATAGCACAATATGTTCCGTGTTTTACATGACTCAAACAACACCTTTTCCAATCTAGTATTGAAGATGTGCACTTACATTATGTTGAAACATACTCAAACTTAAAGTATCATTTTCCATTATCCAGAATGTAAGGACGTATGTGAACAAACAGAAAGGTTAAAGCCAGGGCATAAGAAATACTCCTTCTTGAATGTAGAGTTCAAGAAGAGGATCTGGATCCTATATTAAGAAAGTTCGTGAAAACATTGTTTATGGAAGTTGCTAACAGTTTGTAAACATATTTGTTTTTAAAGAATAATTTTGTATATATTTTGAATCAACCTGTGCTCATTTGTGTTAAAATGTTTTAACTAAATTTTTGGATCATGCTGTATTTGTATATATTTTTGAGATAATTGTATAATATGTTTTGTATCATCCTGCATATGGTAGTGTTAAAAAAATTATGTATATCAATTTTGGAGCAACCTGTACTTGTTTGATGCTATGTGTGATAATGTTTACTATATTTACATATGTATGTTTAGTATAACAGACAGATTTGTCTTTTGAAAGTGTTGTATATAAATTTCTGAAACAAGCTGTGTTTGTATGTATTTTTTTCAATAAAATATGTATTAAAATGAGTTTTCTTTTTATTTTTTTTTATTTAACCTATCCTTTTTAAAAGTGAACTTGTTTTCCTAAGAGACGAATAAAATTGCCTCAACAGAGAGAGAGTTTTTTAAAAAGTTAAAAGTAGTTTGATTTCATTCAAACTATGCTGCATTACCGCGTACTAATGTTGTAAAGAAAAAGCCAGATAACAAACAAACCTATTTGTTTCCCAAAAAAAATAGTATTTAACTAAAGGTATTTGAACCAGTCTCCCGGCAAAGATGTCTACCGGTAAAATGTTGTAATATTTTACAACACATGCCATACATACACAAAAAAAGAGTTTATTCTTTCCCCAGCATCTGTAGCATAACGAGATTATGCAAGGAGGCCCTGGGTTCGAATCCCGGGTAAGGCATTCATTGATAATATATGTAAGTTTCTGGGTTCGAGTCCTTGTTAGGACATGTACAATTGTAATCTAGTTTCTGGGTTCGAGTCTCGGTTAAGTCTTGTAAGAATTTAAGACAGCAACCATAATACATAAAAGGAATAATGGACGAATCACGTAATTAAAAATATATATAAATAAATGTTAGTAATTCGTTCGTGTACATTAAAGGGTAAAATATTCTGGGTTAGAAACCTCATATTGGGAGAGTCCACACATGTACATAAAGGATACTAACACCACCCAAGATTGACTATACCCATGACTAACTCCACCCGAGACAGACTACCCAACTATTGGAAAACTAACTTTGCACAATTTTAACTTCGTCACGGGACTAACTTAGTGGTTAGAGCACCCGACTCCTATTCCAGAGGTTGGGAGTTCAAATCCCTGTAACTGCATGATAAAAGTTTCTTTTTTTAATGTTACCGACGGTTATGGGGATTTGTAAAAATTACATAATTTCAGTTTTATAAACCGATTTTTCATTTAAAAGTACATTTTCGATACAAATGTTACTGTATTTTTTTTAGACACTTCAGCATTTTTCAAACATTACATAAGATAAACATTAATTAATTTTAATCAGTAATTAATGCACCAAATCTATATGTCTGATCGTATTACGATTGTTTTGACAAGGCCGGCCAGCTGCCTGACCTGCGAGAGCAATGTGGGAAGAGGGAAGACGGAAGGGGAAGAAGGACAGTTGATGATTTTCGTGATTGTTAGGTGTCGCAGAGGGGGGGGGGGGGGACTGGAGGGGTGAGAAATTCAGTGGGTCTAATGTTATTTGTTCCTCGATTTTTTGAAATTTTGTTCGATTTTTTGATTTTATAATAATTCCCAGAGGGTGTTTGACGAGAGGAAATGAGTTCAGAGTGGTAGGATGAGCAATGAGTAGGGTAGTATAGCATTATTTGTTTTTAGATTTTTTAGAATTGTTTAGATTTCCAATATTTTGTGTAATAATTGCCAGGGGGCGGAAAGGTGGTGAGGTGAAAAAGGTGGAATGAGCAAGGGGTAGGGTTAGTGCAGCATTATACATTCTCCGATTATCTAAATTTTTTTGCTACTTTTATAATAATTTCTGGGGGGTGATGATGGGATAGGGGTGAGGTAAGCTTGGCTAGGAGTGGGTGGAAATTATTTCTGCTGGCCAAAGTTGATAAGCGAAACCCCACCCCAACAACGAAAACCTTTCAAATAGCTCGAAAATTGCCTTTCAGAGGGTCGCTACAGTATATTTTGGGGCATGGACTTCTTTGGGGGAAAAAACGGAAAATTTTAAAGAAAAATTGATACATTTTAAGAGAAAAATGGTAATTTTTGTGTAAAGGGTGAAATGTTTAGGGAAAATTGAATGATTTTAAGGGGAAAACGTGAAATTTTGAGAGAAAGACGAGAAAATTCGTGACGTCATCCAAGATATCCGCCGGATCCTGGATCCTGATGCATAATGCATGTCCCTGAAACAACATTCCTACACTACTTTTATATTTATAGTTCGTTCATTATTCGTCGGAACTGTGGAGTTTCGCTCCAGATCTCCTGAAATAACTTTAGTAAGTAGCCGTGGTCAAATGAAGATTTATTTGGAGCAGTTTTTCAAGATGAATTTTCAATCAATTAAATCCATTAACTCTCAATATACCAAAAAATAACAATATATAACAATGACATCTGTTTCCACCAGTTTTGCCTGAGACCGTTGATAACGAAGTAAGAAACGTGTACTTTACATATAAACAACCTATGCTTAATTCAGTAATGTTTCATTTAAGAACTTTCGAATTCTAGCCATTATCTACATATATATTTTGTACCTCTTTTAGTTCATATTGATACCCCCAAAATATAAGTGGGAATTTCATTTTACGAAAAAATAATATACTTTATAATGTGAAAAAAATTATGAAATTGAACATTTCGTAAACGATGTGGTTTTTCAAAGGCTTGACTCAAAATGTGTGAGTATAAAGTAAACAAGTTATAAACGGAAAGTCTGCCAGAACCTCGAAAGTGCCTCACAAGTTAAGTCCGAAATAATCGGTCGTGACTGTGTCGGGGACACATCCGTGGGTTCATTTGTAAGTAAGTCTACGTTCGAGGGTAGCATTTATTCTAAGATGTGGGAACGAAATTGCAGTAACGAAATGAATACTTGGTTTCTATGGTTTAAATCGACACATCTAGATAAGATATTCCGTTTGCCACCAAAATAAGCGAGCTACTCAAATAGGACAGACAAAAATATATTTGTCTTTATAGTTGCAAGAATATATTTGGATGTCACAATGAAATATTCCGTTGAGTAAACGAACCTTGAAAAGAAACAAAATTAATTTTGTTTATCGAACAAAATACACGCTGCGTTAGGGCCAAAATTAAATTATTAAATCGTCAACAAGAATATTTCGTTGAATCAGCTGTATATATTTGTTTGAACGCTAATTTTATTGAATTTCTTCGAAAATACAGCTGGCGAGTTTGTTTCCTTTTTGTGGCAATTAAGATAGTAACAACGTATGTTAGTGCATAAATTGATGCCTAATAACGGTATAAATATCCAATGAAACAAGTTCACCAGGATACTAAAAAAAAATCCAGCGGAGTGGCGCAGTGGTAAGTTATTAGAGTTGCGTTCGACGGGAGGAGCCGGGTTCGATTCCCGGTCCAGCCATAGTGATTTCGGTTCTCCGTGTTTTCCCGAGGAAAAAAAACTCCAGGCGAATGCTGAGATGGGCCCTTAACAAAGGAACGTGCTTAGTCTCTAATGACGTCTCTGTTGACGAGACATTAAAGTCTGTTCGCGATAAAGTGAGCACTTTTGAAATCAAACTTAGGAAAAAGTCGCTGCACCTACCTGCATGTAATTTAACGGGCGCAATGACTGGCATGTGCCAAGTAAAGTTGGTAACGATGGATGAGAAAGTAACTCGAGATATTAACGTCGAATAAAAAGTGTCAGGTAACCATTCGTGATGACTTAAAATACTTCTCTCGCTTTCTGTTTTTTTTTTTTTAGTGCATCGAAACGTAAAAATTAGCAGATTTGTACAATATTTACTTTTCCAATAATTTCACAGTTTCACTTGACCGACGCACGAGTGAAGTGATGAGTTGAATAGAAATGATAATTTCACATGAGGCGGAAGAATCAAACAAATCTTGTTTGATTCAACAAATCCTTTTTCTCGGTGCAAGTTTGCTACTGCTGCATGGAGATCAAGTATAAATAAGGGTAGTAATCGTGTATTATTTCCATGAAATAAGTTCATGACAATGACAAGCGTTGTCGGGTTTACGTATTTTTGTTCCGTTACACATTATCTAGACTCTCCGTGTTCCATCTTGAATATTTTCTCCAATATTTGTATTAAACTAGCTCTTCAGGCCCAAATTGAAAAGTGTGTACCTCCCTTACAATTCACTTCCGACCAAATGTCGTATGTATATTTCACCTTTTTAGTCATCAAAATGCTACCGAAGTTAGAGCCGGGTGTTGTATATATATTTATATAAGTTGAATGTGATATTCATCTTTAATTCCCAGGTATAGTATTTTTGTCTCAAGACGATATCTTTAATTTCGGTGAGTTTTTTTTTTTTATTTCATTGTAACCAAATAATTTATTAATAATATGTTATATAAAAATTAAACTTCCACTTCCTTTTAATAATAAGACTTAAATACGCTAAGTAAACCGATTTTCCTTAATTCGCTGTCAACAAACAATTCAAGTCGATTTTTATTTAATAACTACGTATAAAGTTTTAATCGGCGGATTTATTTTCACATGTGTATTGTTAACCGTTGCTCTTTCCTAAAAAAAAAAAAAGTAAAACCGTAAGGATATTCAATTTGAATGAGAGTACAGCTTCTACTTGCTGGAGCTACTGTAGCTAAGACTTCCAAAGACGGTGTCTTGGCAACGAGTTACTGATCTGACCTGAGAAGTAATTATGCCAGGGTTGGGAGGACTTTTCATGCTGCTGTTAATGAAGCCTTCTTGGAAGGGCGCAGTTGATGTGGAATCCAACTAATTAACACCCGTCTTTGCGTACAGAGACGTCGGGGATCGGTTGGCAACAGAGTAGGAAATTCGCGGAACAGGCATTTCGGCAGGTCCTTGTCAGTTCCAGGAAGTAGTTCTTTAGCCGAGCGGCACCATAAACGACACAATAATCTTCTTTTGCGTCACTCAAAGTGTATGTTGGGGGGGGGGGGGAATTACTCTCCCGCTTTCAATCTTTTTAATGACGTTGAGTGATGGGAGCTGTTAAGTATCTTGAAAGCATTGACAAACAATGAAACGTGATCGACACCCCAAGAAATAACCACTGCAATTCAACATACGTGTAGATATTATTTTAATACTGAATAAAGTATTCGATTTTAATAGAACTGTTCTCACTAGTGTGGATAGAGCTGTGATTTTTGTATGGCTAGTATTTCGTTTCTAATGAAGTTGAAATGTTATCATTTATCCGATTTATTGTAAAATAAAAACTAACATTAAAGAAACTGGAGATTTCCTTTTTATTATAACAATGCTTTAGTAATTGAAATGTTTCCGCCATGTACAGGATCTTCTTTCTAGTCTCAAGCTAAATGTGTTAAGTGTAATTAATGTATCATCTTTTGTTTCAGCTTTAGTAGTGTACTGTTTTGCTTTGAATGAAAAATTACATTTTTACTTATAACTAGATCGTTATTATGCATTGAGTTCTCCGTTTGATTTAATATCTGCAGTTAAAATAACCGTGTAATGCCCGGAGAATATGTATAGTTCTCCTATTTTAACGTGTGACAATAATAAAAGCTTTGCAGATTTTTTGCTAATGTATTTTAATAAACTTGAATATGAAATTAAGGAGATATAAAATTTATTTCAAAAAATGTTTAGATAAATATAATTTCAAGTACAAAGGTATAACTGGGTCCCTACATTCAACAATATCCAGCAATTGAAAACAGAATTAAACGCGTAGTTATGCTGAATACTAATTGAATGGGAGGAGTCTAAACAATAAATGAAGTAACTCACAATCGCTTCAAATATTTCTAAAATAAATGTAAAAAAAAAAAAATGTGTGACTTAGTTTTTGTGCGTAAACGTAAGTTTACTAGATTCCTTCGTACAATACTGCAATGGTTATCATATCAATGATTCCAACCAGAGAATACACGGATATCCTAAACTTCAGGTAAAAAGGCTTCGAAATTATTTTCAAGTGAAAATTAGATATGGAACCCAATAGTGCTTACTACCTGACGTGATTATTAAAGAAGACACGTAGTTTTGGAAATCGAGTCTCAAAATTACTTCATTTTTAAATAATTAGAAACTTCTTGTGGTTACATTGCCGCTTGTCAGAAGAGGCTGTTGGGAGGTGAACCAGGAAAACAATAAAAGGGACCAGTTACAGGTAACTACAAGAAGTTATCGATGTTTAAAATGAAGGTGAATTAATTATATCATTAATGGCCTCGATCTACCGTGAGTAAAGGCAAGGGGAATGTCTGCGAAAGGATAATAAGGAAAGAGACTTACCTAAGCTCGAGCACGCGAAGGAACCGCAGTGGCGTAGCGGTTAGACAACTCGCCTCCCACCCAGACGAACTGGGATCGCTTCCCGTTGAGGTCGCTCTCGGATTTTCGCATGTGGGGATCGTGCCGGACGATGCCGCTGGTCGGTGGGTTTTCCCGGGGTTCTCCCATTTCCCCCTTTCCCTTCACTCCAGCGCTGCTCCGTTCTTAATCTAGCTGCCGCCCTCATCTGCTCTCAAGACTTCGATATTAAGAGCCTTCCAAATCTCATAATTCACTCACTCTAACACGCGTCCGACTCGTTTCCCGCCCAGTGAAGGAGAAAACGTCCAGCCCGCTGGTCGACCACGCAGTTCGGAGCCCTGTCCACTCTTCTCGCCCCACCCTTTCAGTTGCTTCGCCCCTCAATCACCCAGTGATCGCAAGGTCGTATGACTCTGTTTTGTAAAATCGTTTATAAAACAGTGTACTGTCTTCTTTTCGGGCCTACGAGTTGTTGCGCAAGATTACGTAGCGAAGAGAGCCTATTGGAACATTGTGATAAAACCAATTTTTGAAGTGTTTTCTCGACTTGAGCCATCGCCTTCGTGAAGGAAGTAATATGTGCCATGTTATCACACAAAATTTAATTACCCTTGGCAAACATATATTTTTATAGTAACTATTGTCACCAAACATAACCTATTCACCGTAATACTCACGGCCTAGACAAGACAATGTGTTTACGTATATGCTGTTCACGGTAAACTAAACACTTTTGATGAATGTCCTGTTTACTGAAACGGCATCTGTGAAATCGTTGTTTGCGCGTAAACGCGTATCTCGGCAAATAAAAGTTCTAGAAATATGACTTTTTGCCAGAAAAGTTAAAAAAATTTTATCTATGACGCTATTTTTTTGCTGCTGTTTATTAAGTGTATTCTTGGAGGAAAAAACGTGAAAATGGTCAAATGTCTCATTTATAAAGCATGCCTATGCAGTTTCCTTAAGCGGCAAGAGAAAAGTACAATGATACCGACGTATTTTAATCTGTGGTCTTTCATCTCATGTAATAAAACTCCTATGATACTGGTCTAATTAGCACAGTACAGCGTTCCGACGGAAACACTGCGCGCCTTGCGCGTAGGAGCGATGAGGTGCTAGAAGTGCGTGATAGTGTCGCCCATATCGCTCCCTCGCTTCTTGACTTTGGATGCGCAGCTACATAGTCCCCGTAAGATCAACTTGAATGCACATTTTGTTTTTTATCACCGAACTGCCATGCGCCTGGTCGCTTTTTTCATGCGTCGACCAAGTGAAACTGAAAAACTATTACAAAAGTAATTATATTACTAATCTGTAAATTCTTAAACTTGTATGCATTTTGCGCCTAAACAAACCGAAAGGAAAATAAATTATTTCAGTTCCCACAGATGTTTTCCCATCAATTTTAATTCGACGTTAAGACATGGAACCATTTTCCCTCCGTTGTTACAAATATATTTTGAGCAGCACAGCATTTCGACGGAAACACTGCATACTTTGCGCGTAGGAGCGATTTGGCCGTAAGGGCTCATGTTGGTGTCGCCCGTATCGCTCCCCCGCTCCTTGGCGTTGAACGCACAGCTACAAAGCCCCCTTAAAAGACAGCCGGGTCATTTTTTTTTTTTTTTGGTATTTGGCTAACACTGTACTGTGTTCATTTATTCCATGCTATTTTTAATATACCATAACTACATCTATTTGTTATTTTTTACACTCAGTTACTCTGACACTTTCAGTTTCTCTTGAACGAGAAGTATGCGAAGGATTATAAACGAAATAATTCGCGATACATTTTTAGGTGAATTATAATCTCAGTATTTGTTAAACATAAAGAGTTAATTAAAACATTTATTTTCTTCAGCAACGTGTTCAAAGTTTTACCAATATATTCCAATTCATCAATCAAGGCTAAATACTTCTTTTTAATTTTATATCAGAAGCAATAAACTATTTTCTGACTCTATAAATGTCCATACCTTTACAATACTCCGCGAACTGGCTTAACGCTTTTACGGATGATTGAGGCTCTGCACAGGATCTATGCTAGTGGTATTGGTGTGTTGAATGAAAAAATCAAACTGTTTTTTTGGTCTATAATCTGCGTGGTTAATTAATTTCTTCTAAGATATTATGTATATAAATATAATAGTGTAATTTTTTTTAAAATAAATATTTGTGAGGGCTACAGGAACTGCGACACTGAATTCTCCAGTGTCGTAAAAGGACAAGCAAATTATTGTTTATTATTTTCATTTCAATAAGGAAGCGGGCTCAGGTCAAATTTCAGTGATGATAGGGGTACATTTCACTATTATTGCCGCTTTTTGCTGTGATTCCACGAAGGCACTGACGCACTTCTAAAGGAGTGTGTTATGCAGAGCCTTTGGTGGTTAATAAAAACACGATTTGAGGCATTTGATATGTTTTATGGCCAACCACGCCTCCGTGAGGAGAAGAAACTAATTCAAACCAGTTCGCAAACAGAGAATTGGTAACAGATATGACACTGTATTACTGTGGGACGAGAGCGTACGCTTAATTAATTTGTTTGGCGGTAATTTCCTGGTTTATATCGTACTAGTCATGCAGATTCCTGTAGCTGTTGTAAATTTCGAGTTTTTTAATTTATTTTAAATTAAATAGTACAGATTCTTTCTTGCCTTTGCTTTGCCTTCGATGGGAATGGTACAACCCATCACAATCCAGAGATATTAAGGATAATGTTATGTACGTGCTTTTAGAATAATGCTGCTATTAGAATATATATTAATATTGGCATTATGTATGTTTAGCACCAATGCATAGTTTGTGCACATGTATGATAAAACACTTTATTCAAAATTTTATTAATAAGTTATTGGTTTCTATTTGGCGCTTTCAGGCTTATTGTGGGCTAAGCTACAAACGTTTATACATATAATAAAAATAAAATTAACAGAAAATATTTTAAATTTATATTATAAAGTTTCACTGTGAAATTAACTTACGCTGTGCAGAATAAATGTATGATGGTTGTTACCCCAGATCGGAATTGACTGACTTGCCTGGAATCTTGCTCCCAACATGAAGACAAGTAGCCTACATATCTGTTATCCGAGATTAAATTCAATATTTCTCTTTTCCCAAAGATACTATTAGTCAGGTAATTCGTTAAATATGTGGAGTTCAGTAATTTCAAATATAGTAGATTTCGAATACTATATTCAGTTTCTTAACTGGTCTTAAACTTAATGCGTTAATGTTGTAAAATGCTGCTTGTTTCTGCATTTCAACATCAACTATTCGCTATACTCGGCGAAAAACGGGTACCTAAATTTTATCTACAATGATTTTTGTAGTTGAAATTCCAATTAAGCCTCTCAGAATTCTCATAGAACAATTTCTTCTGAAATGTTTTCTGTCGTGATTTTTTTCCAAGTATATAGTGCACCTTACCTCCATAAAAGTATTACATCTTATATTCGTCTTTACTGCTCAAAAATGAGCGTGAAATAAACAATTCAACAAAACGTGTATGCAGTCATTAAAAATATTCCATATCGTTATTTACAAAATTATTCTATATTGAAATTTGTCAATTTCTTTTGCAAGATCCAGTAAGAAATGAATAAATTTTCGCTTTCGCCCAGCTGCTCGTTTGGTCCAGCTAACCGAATACACGCCTTGAGCCTAACAAAAATACGTCTCTAATAAAAACAGTTGCATTTTCAAAAAAAAAAAAAAAAAAAAAAATATTCTAACCATTTATTTTGGTAGATTTGTTTGTTGGTGTGAGTATGTGAATAAGGGTAGATAGAGAGTTGTTTGCTTTTCATCACACGAAAAAAAAAATGTTTTATCTGCGTATCCAATGTTGGCCATGGTGTCATAAGGTGTCATCCATTTGCAATGAAATCAAGACCACATGCAGTACTAATTGCGCAACGCAAATCGCCAAAACGACGTCGCACAAACGTCGCTGCAGCACGTGATACAGGAGGCGCTTGTAGTGAGTGCCCAGCGCTTAGAAGTGCCATGCAACAATCAGACGTCTGCAGGCCAAGGAGCGGAGAGCAGTATGCCCCGGTGTCGTTCTCGCGAAGAATATCTCCGCCCAGAATCATTCGAACGGTGGTGTCTCACAGTCGGACTGCACGAATCCAGATGGTCGGCAGCGACGTACAGCCGATCATCTCGGCAGCGAAGACTCCGCTGCGACACGATGTGTGCAGGTTGTAGGCTACATTACGTGAAGCACGCTCTAGGAAATTGTTTGGAAATCTACCACTTCAGTGTATTGTTTATGCGCTGTTCACGGTAAAATGGGCACTATTGAAAGCCCTGCTTAGTATCTACTTGTGCGCACGTTGTGTATTCTTGCGCCTTATGTAAAATTGGCATTACCATGGGCCCCATCACTTTATTCGTGCATCGGTCAAGCGAAACTGTGAAATTATTATAAAAGTAAATATTTTACAAATTTGCTCGGTTTCATACGTGATGCATAGAAAAAAAACATAAAACAAACGAAATAATTTAAGTTTTCACGAACGGTTACCTTTTATTCGACGTTAAGATATGGAAATATTCTCCACCCATCGTTACCAACTTGACTGGGCGTATGCCACTCAGTGTGCGCGGTTAAATATGTGCAGGTACGGGGCAGTGACTCATTTCTAAGGTTGATTTCAAAAGTGCTCACTTTATCGTGAACAGCCTTTAGTGCGAAAGCGGGAATGGTAATGTTTTCCCCTATGCATTCATTGTAGCGTTCCGAATTTGTTCAGGAAACAGTCGAATGCATAAGCAAGTTCCCAACTTTGTATAGTAGAGCTGCTCAACATTCCAATATCTGCATATTCATGTGTGGTATTATTACCATACATTGTATAGGTTAAAAATTTTTAATTTCAGTTTAGGAATTTTACCAGAAAAATTTTTTGCAGTGTAGCACATAGAGAAGATCGTCGTATCAGGTGACGTACAGCAGCAGAACGTGGCACCTCGCCCAGAGAGATCTAGCAGTCTGTAGCGACTACATTGCATTTCCCGGTCTCAACAAGATCCATTCGTAGCCGTTTCAATGAGGCTTGCCTACAGGTGCACTCTAAGAATTTTTTTGCAGTGTAGCACATAGAGAAGATCGTCGTATCAGGTGACGTACAGCAGCAGAAGGTGGCACCTCACCCAGAGAGATCTAGCAGTCTGTAGCGACTGCATTGCATTTCCCGGTCTCAACAAGATCCATCCGTAGCCGTTTCAATGAGGCTTGCCTACAGGTGCACTCTAAGAATTTTCTTGCACATTTACCATATCAGGGTATATGTATAGTGGGGGAAGCACATACTGTAAAGTTATTTATCCTACACCAGTGGTGGCGTTCCTAGATTCGCTCAGGAAACCGTACACTAAAGATGAGGTAGACCGATTTCGCTGGCTGCGCACAACCAATCTCCGTGGCCCAACTCTGAACTGCTTTTCTAGGGGCAGCGGTGGCGCAGTGGCTAGGGCATGTCATGTTCGGGGATGACGGGCACCTACGACTCCCAGCTGGAAAGCCCGTCACTCGGATAGTGTTGCCTCGTCCTGGGATCGCTTCCCACTCGAGTTTTTTTTATTGCTGTTCTGCCAACACGTCTAGCGAAAACGGTACGACTTGGATTTTAGGTTAGAAAACCGGTTTTGTAAGCAAGTATTCAGAGATGTTTTTGTACTTACTCTAATCAATTTTTAATGCAGTTTCACTCGATTAAATTTGGTAAAAGTATTTCATTGATATAATAGTGCTTGTTAATTAAATATTATAACAACCAACACGTTGATCAGTGTTGACCATGTGACTTTGACAGTTGTGTATAATTGGGGTGGGTCAGTGTTGGGTACTTGCGCAGAAGACGAACACGTTCTCCACCTCATCTTTAGTTTATGAAGGAAACAGTCAAATGAGCAGAGAAGATCCCAACTTGGTGTGGTAGTGGCACTAAACGTTCCTTCATATGTAGTTTGATATGTAGTAATAGTTATGTACATGAGTATGTTAAAAACTACCAATAAAGTTTATGAAGTTTACCAGAGATTTTTTTTACTGTGTACGGCGTTCACTGCGCCGTTTGCATTTGACCTCTCGGCATCGTACGCACGCCGTCAATTTATTGTGCATCATCATTCTCCTTCATTGTGAGAAATGCTGTCCATCCCCAACTTCCTCCCCTCCCCCCCCCCCAAAAAAAAAACTCGATTGCATAAATAACAGGCAAAGAATTGCACCCTTTAAAATATTGTAGTATTTTATAGAGCCTGATAGTTTTGCTCTTTGGTAATATTACTTTTTTGCTAATTTATTAACAATAACTTAGACTTATTATAAAAATATCAGCTCTGTATTAAATAAATTTTTCTTAGCATGGCACTGCCATGAAAGACTATGATATTGCCCGCCAAATTTTCACATACTTCTTAACTGAAATTTATCAAATACTGATCACGAATTTTTCGTTTCAATTAATGTGTAATTATTTTTAATACAAAATCATTTCAAATCTCGAATCTTTAATGGACAAACCACAATTTATGTTATAAGTAATGCCACCTAATTTTATCGAAAATATTTACTCTATGTCATACATGCAGTTTTACTTTGGTTATTGGCCACGTGTCTTTGCCGGGAGACAGTTCGTTACCTGACTGGGCCAATCAGAATTAAATAATTCCGACACTGGGTTTCCTTGATTCGCGGGCAGTCACATTCAACGTGTGTCAGTTAAAATCATCCAATCACGAAAGTGTTTCTGAGCTCTAGTCTTATGGAGTACAGGTAGTCCTGAAATATTTTCAAGAAAAACAGGAGGCCCTGGTAATCAGTTATATATCATTTTCTACCACTTTTTGCTTGAGAAACTATCTCGTGGAGTTTTACATCCTGTTCTGAATAATCGTGCATAAATATCAGAACCCGAGTATTTCAGGGAGTATTGTGGCAGCTGGGCTTGGCAGTCCTCTATACATACACACCACACTAATCATTCTTGCTTATCACTGCATCGCAGTTAAACTGCTGTACAACCACAGTAGCTGGAGAAAAGAACAAGTGTTTCATGTCTACGTCGCCAGAGAATGAATTCGCGAAATACTCTGGGGCTTTAAAACAATTATCTTTGTTACCATCGACGTATGAATACAGCATCCTTGAACGGTTGCAGTGAACGGAAGTAGGTTCTTATCGCTGCTTTGTTCTTGTAGGATAAGTTGTAAACTGCAGATTCTGCTCATCTGAGTGTTTCGGTGGTCAATTTCGAAGATCTCGAAGATCTAATGTTATAAGTAGACAAAAAAATCCCTCTCTTAATCTGCTCTTGGAGTATTTTACAAGCTTTAGGTTACTGTAATTACAGGAATGCATGTGGGATGCATATGCATCTCCTCATTCCTCTTTGAAGGCTTTACTTTTTCCATCGAAATTTCCAAGTTTGTCGTAGTCCCAGCAATGTGGAATATTACTGACTATCACCAACCCTACCAAGTAGTCTTGCCCTGGACAGTGGTTCAAAATAGCTTGAAGTACAGGAACATTTGATCCTTAGATTGAAATATTTAATACAAGCACAGAAATTGTATGAGTAGTATTCAATTTTAGGATAGCTAGCAGTGTTAAGTTAGATAGCGAGGTAGCACAATGGTAAACCACTAGACATGGGTTCGGTTCCAGGTCCAGGCCAAAACGGTTTTATTTAGTTAACTTCCGAAGAGGCCCTAGTCGGCGTGTGGGTGAAACCGGTTTGTGAGAGAACAAGGTTGAAAGACGAACAGAGGAGAGCGCATTAGCCAATAAGAAGTGCGTTTCTGCAAATGTCTCAGAAAACATGGTGATAACGTGCATTGCGTACAACAATGACAACAATGGTACGGCTGCAGCAATAGCTTAATTAAACAAAACAAAACTTGTAAATGAGGCATTCACATGCAAGTAAAATTCCATTGTTAGGTACTTCACTGCTCATAGGCGCGTCCTAAATTTGTATCAGAACAGAAGTAAACAAAATTGTTGTAGTGAGCCGAAAGCTTTTCATTTAGAGATAAAGTTATTGTATTTCACATTTGTGCATATATATTGAAATGATTTTTTTTTTTTTTTATCTTGGCTATAAACATTTTTCTTAACGTTACTTAAGATTTTTAAATTTCTCATTCAGCATTTCTATAGTTATTATGTACATACTCATTCCTTTTACAAACTACCAAAATAACTGTGCTGCATTTTTTCATATTTTACATTAAATTATATTTTGGTTCTCATTGCATTATCAATTGAACAAGTCACAGTTATAAATAATTTGGTGAAATACTTATAACATAAATTTCTTAAATGTTACAGTAAATTGTTATTTCATATTATTCAGTTATGAATCCTGCAAGAGTCGCCTTCTGTTGAAGACCAAAATCACATTTAAATTTCCCTAAAATCATAGCTTCATCTGCTTCGATAATCTTTGCAGAATAATACACATACTCATGCAACTTAAGCATTAGGTAAGAGAATTTCACACATGTAGGTCTTCTATTATGCCCATTTATTCTTTACATCCTATTTTTCCAACTCATTTTGCGAATTTGAAATGATATTACACTTGGATTAGGTTAGGTCAGTTTGGTTAGGTAACTTGAAACAGTGTAGGTGAGCTTAAGTGAATTCAATCAATCATATCACTTTTAACAATAACAACTAAGCAAATAAATAGGGCACAAAATCTCTTTTATGATTGGAGATTATTACTGGCTTCTCTGTAGAAGCCAACTCATATTGTAGATTACATGTTTTCATTTTTATATGTAGCCTTAGTATTACCATTTTAATATAAATTTTGTTACAGTTATTTTTTAATAATTAGTCAACGGAATAACTAAATATGTGCTTTACAAACGCCACACCTATCAAAGAGCATGCTTGCAAACTGACGTTACTGCTAGACTACTACTACTACTACTACAATTTCGTTCAAGTCATTCAGCGAATTTTAAAATTCATGTCCCTGCAACGAATCGAACACACGCCGACTTATTGCGATAGTGTACTGTTTTGTTAGGCTGGTTATTTAGGAAAAGAAAGAGGGTTCAAACTTTAATTTTCTTGTATATAGGCCTACTGTTAAAATTGTATATCGAGTTTGATGAATGGGTTTGAACTCGATACCTGATCATTCACGTTGGGCATAAAATCCTATAAATATGTCAGCCTATTGTGTGAAAACCAGAACACCTACAATGAAGTGACAACCTGCAAGTAAAATTTCTTTCGTTTCTCTATATTTTATTTCCCATCCCCCAGCTGTTTCTTCAAACAAACAACTTTTAAGACTCTTACATTTTACACAAACGTTTGTAGAATTTTGCACAAACTTCAAATAAATAATTCTTTCTTAAATTGTTTTATGGAGTTTCTAAAAAATAGCCAGTAAGTGATTGTAAAGAAGAAACTGTGTATCAATCACCGGAATATAAAACAGTTTGAATGAGCGGTTTCGAAGAAACGGCGTGATAAGTCTAAAGGTTCTCACGCTCTTAGCACGTCGTTTTCCTCTTGTCGCCTCTTCTGCCGGTAATTTTTGTCGTTGTTTTTGTGTTGAAGTGACGTTGACGAGGTCAAGTTAGACCGACTTGCTGACACATTCCCAGTGCGACGCTGAAAATCTGCCGCTGAAGGATTGGGGCGCGAACCCACGACCTCCCGACTACAAGTCGGCCACCCTGCCCCTGAGCTATGGGGACAGGGCAGTACTACGACATTGAATAGGCTCAGGACGCCTGGGTTCAGCCAGCACTGCCTGCAGCCCAGCAACATGACATCCCTAAGTGTCTACTGTAAATAATCTCCTTGGTACGGACATACTGATTTCGGTTTTCCAGGGTTTCCCAGAATCACTCCAGGCGAATGTTGGGATGATTACTTAATACGGGCCCTGGCCGATTACTTCCCAATTCCTAAATGAATAGTTTTTACCTACTAAAATCTTGTCGCTGCTTGGGGGCACTCAAAACACATATAATAAGCAAATAAATAATATACAAACTGAAACGAAAACATAACATTACGTTCAAAAAACTTAACTATAATTTAGCAACGTATGAGGAAACAAATAGAAGAAACTGTCACTGGTTAGCTGTAATAAGGCGATTATTTAGAAATAGTATGGAACTGTTTACCTAGTGCTACCTTGAACCATTATTTATAAATAAACTGTATGATAAAACAGGGAATTGAGATACCAGGTGAAATTGGGCTCTCCATTTTATCCACTCATATTTATAGCAATTTACTCCTATTTTATAAAAGCATGCGCCTTATTAATTTTTAAACCAAATAGGATACAGTTTATGACTCAATTTCAAGCAAAACTTGTTGCTAAAGGCAACACTGAAAAGCAACAATTTAATTATTTATGAACGCATACAAGGATAACTTGGTAAATAAGAACACTGTTTACCTGAGTAGGATTTTTCTGAACCTTTTCTATATTAAAAAAGGCAGACTAATTTCCTCTTATTATGTACAAAAAGCAATCGAGGAAGTGAAATCAGGAGTCATGGTCAAGTGGTCAATCATTCGAGTAGTTTAATTCAGCTTAGACAACCATTCCATGATGCATGCTGAATGTTAAGCGTTGTACATAATAGAATCAAAGAAAGAAGAGATTGCTTGCTTTCTTAACTTCATCAGACACCCCAAACGTGTACGAACAGATTCGTATGATATTGAAAATACGGTATCATCTGGAGAGATTCAAAAAATTCTTATTTAGAGGCGAAGAAAAAAATGGTTCTCGTTCTTTATTCTTGTGTGCATTTTCTGCAACTTTCAAGACAACAAGATGAAGTTACTTAAGATGCTTGCTACAAACTGTTAACTGTACAGATCCTAGGACTGAGCTTGAATATCGGAATACATATTTGAAACTTCAGGAAACTTGGTCATCACTGCTATTAATGAAACTTGTGGATTTCTTGCAGTATTACAAGATTTTCTATTTAACTTCCTCCCTTGTGGGCATGAAGAATTATTTTCACTGATAAAAGGTGCATTTCAGATTGTGTAGTCAAAATAATTAAATATTACATTTGCAGCAAAGAAGTTGAAGACCTGAAAGAAAAGTCACCTGTTAAGAAAGCTAGTATCTCTGAGAAAATATAGCCCAATGCTATGATTCTACAAGGTAGAGAATAATGGGAAACTACACAGAAAACACAGTAAAAGATTAATTCAGGAGGATGTAGTCAGAGGTTTTTGATACTACAATCATGCAGTATAGTATTCAATATGATTTTTTTTGCATATTTAAGGTTAATTCATTTTTTATTTATTAATTTGTTTATTAAAAACATTAGCAGATGTGTTTCCTGAGGAAAAGTTTCAGAAAGATGCACAATCATTTCCAGGCTTCCCCCTGTTCAGGAGCCACTGTCTTACAAAAACGCAGACAAAAGGAGCTGTAAAAAAGTATATTGAAAATATGCAATAGGTATACTCTGCAGACCAGTTTAGGTTACTGTAATTACAGGAATTCAAGCTATGGCATTATAAAGTACTTATATGACATACATTTTGAAAATATTAGTGTGATCTCTTAAAATTTTATCTGTTTAGCACAGCATGTTCCAACATTACTTGTAAGAATCGGTTCATTAGTTCCAGTGTAATTATGTAAATACTTCATAATTTTATGTTGCTTTATCTTACAAATTTTTTAACAAAGAGATTGCGAATTAGCACTTTTCACACAAAAGGCACTGCCAGCCAACTGTTTGATTGAAATCAGTCAAACTGTTTAAAACATATGAGATGGCTGCCATTTTTAAATTGTTTCGTTGTTAAAATCATATACGTCTAGGTTAATTTAAAATATAACTATTTGTGCGGTTATCGCTAGAGGATTAAGCAGAAACGTTCATTAACTGTATTATTTAAGGTGTGGCTATCTAAAAAATTTATTAAAAATAGATGCTTTGTATTTGAATATTTACTGCTTGCAAAAGATACAGTTAGCGTACAAAGTTTCAATGATATACGTTTATTAATTTGGTGGATACGGCATATGAGCATACAGTACTTATGTCTTATATGCTCAGATAAATATTTGCATATTTGCCAAAAAGGTATTACCATGGCAATAGGATCATTTCATTAGTCCCATATATTATGTAAGATATATTTAAGATATTACTGCCTCACAAAATGGCAAACTAAATCGTTTAAATGTTCACAGTAGATACAGCCAGCATAAAAATTTTGGTTGAAATTGGTAAAATGCTTTACTTTACTATGCGGCATTCTAACTTAAAATACTTATAAGGCACGTATTTGGAAATATTTCTCTCATATACTAACGTTATGCATGTTTAATTAAGAATAACACAGAATTACTTATTGACCAAATTTAGCCACACACAAACAGACAGTAAGATTATCTCCCAAAACTCAACATCGGAAATTATAATTCAAATCGGGGAAATATTGTAAGTATTACTATTGGGGGGGGGGGGGTCATAAATGTCGACGACATATAAAAAAGACACCTCCTATTACAGCCATTGGGTTTAAAAATCTTTTCCAAAATTTTTCAAGTTACTCTCAAAAGGGATATAATTTTTAAACAGAAAAAAAATGAAATGTTAGTTAATGATAATTAAACTAGTATTTCTATAGTTCCTGCAATAGGGTCAAAACCGATAATTTTAAAAGGTAAAATTCAAATTTGAAATTTGTTTTCAGCCGATGAACCTCCTGATAACATCGGAATTATATGCCAGCGCTAGACACGATTTCAAGCTGTTTATGTTCTTTAGCTCATGAAAAGCCAAATACATAGCAATCTAGAAGTATCGCTAACTATATCATGGCTGCCATGAAGTAATTTTAGTTGAATATTTTATGAAGCACCAGTCTTATACAAAACCTGTAGCTAGGGCCCCACATTTACGGTAAATAAAATGGAGTGGTTTCGTCATAAAAATTTCACCATGTCAAAAATATTCTTATTTTGCCAAATAAATTTTATACTCTGTGTTATTATTAGAACACGAAACCGTTTTAATTGTAATAATTTCAATCAAAATAAATGGAATCTGTTATTAATTAATTTTAACCAGAATTTATTTCAACGAAAACACAATAAGGATGAAAGGATAACATTAAGAGAGCACATTCGTAATGCAATGCACACTGCCCAAGCACACTCACTAGCATTCGAATTTTCCAAAAATTTTACACCACCCACATACAGCTTCTGTTTATTTGCAGATAACAATATCTTATTTAGAACAGCAAATCACACAATCCCTTTCAATAAATTGTTACACCCCACAGAATCGCCATATATTGGAATTCGACAGAGTCTTTCAATTTCTGTTCTTACACGTGATGAATATAGGGTATTTGACTTCCTCGGTGTTTTTGCACAAGGTAGATCCCCTCCACCTATAAATCATATTACCAAATTGTTATTAATAAGTGGGGAAAAGGAAAATAATAAACTGAGGTGAAATCAAAATAACTGCAAACTCTGACAAAATACTTGTTCTCTATTAAATATTACGCCAATACAAATCCACAACCTAACTACGAAATAGGAGTTAGGATTTTATTATAAATTAAACAAAGTTCCTCGGTACAAAGTAAATTTTCTAATCATACAGCTGGCAAGTTCTTAAATGGGAAGTGACAGAAACCCCTTTGCTTTTGTTCGTTTACAATCTGAAAATCACGCAAATTTGCTTCCAATGCAGCTGTCTAAATTTTTTTTTTTTATCTATCCCACAACCAGACTGTGCATACAGCATGGCAGTGTTTATGCACGTGTCTTATCGAGCCCACTAAATGTTTACATCGCATTGTTTGCAGTCTGTTATGTTTATCAATCGCATAGAACTCTTCCTTTCAAATACCTGGGCATGATCAAAAACAGTTAGGTATTATGTACGATATTTTTTACCGATTTTGCAACGTAAACAGCCTACTTACAATCACTCACCACACTCAACCATAGTAAAGAACATAGCCAAAAGTACAGAAGACGCGTTATGGTCGGCAGTGTTTACATAAACTGCGCGGATGTTTGATGCATAATTATTACATTAGACAAAAAATACTAATCTGAGTTTTGTGAATATATAATATACACAGAGAGAGAATGTGTGTGTGTGATTTGTGAAGATAAGGCCTAACTGAAGCAGCAGATTTCGAGAAAAAAGAAAGTAACATTAACTTGGTCTAATTCGTAGTATGTATGGCGTTATGATGATCCGCAGGGGGCATGTGTGAACACCTTCTGTAAAAGCTGATTACCATCTGAAGTGCCTACCATTACATGTAGTAAACAGTGCATTTACCAATAGTCAATGGTATGTTGCTTTCTCTGTAGTCACCCTCCTCTAAATCCTAAAGCGTTGTGGTCATAAGTAATGTTAATATAATATTTTTACTCCTATAGAGCTGAGTAATAAACTACTTCAATTAAGCCATATCGTCACTAATCACGCTGTGTGTGTCATATCTCTACAATCAACGTCGTTTTTAATTAGTAAAAGATAGGTTAGGCCTGTTTCTCTCCGTGAATGACTGCATTAGAGATTCGGATGGACATACTTTACATATATCAATAATCTTTTGACTTAGCTATCGATTGATTTATGAATCATGCTCGTTCGGGAGCTATGTAAAACTTTGGCTACGTTTGTGAAATCAACAACGTGATTTTACCACTTAAATGGTTTTTGTTTCGTCAGCGGGCATGTGAAGTAGACGAGTGATAGGCCCTAACGCTGTATAGCAAATGGAGAATTGAAAAATTAAATGTTTCCAAGTGTTTTCGCTCTTAAAGAAGATAGCATTGTGGTCTCAGATACAATTAAATTAGCAATTTTGTTAACGTTTCGTAAATAAGGGAATTGTTGCAGAATTTCGAGAATAAACATACTTTCTCTGTATTTCCAAAAAATTGCACGTTATTTCACGGTTCGGGAAAATTTCTATGCCATACATATAGTAGTCATTCTAGTTATCTTATTACCTGGCCGATGACGAGAAAACGCCAAAATCTACATTTGTTCTAATTGGCTTGTGAATGTCATATTGTGTTTTGCTTTCAATCTCTTGTGTATTAAAATTATGACATCAACTGAATATTGTTTTACTGACGTACTTAAATGGAAATGTTTGAGAAGCAGAAGCTCTGCTGTTGAAACACCCTGATAATTAAACATTTGAGGAATAAGCTGCTGAATCCTTAGGAAGTGAAAACATCCTACATAAGATAAGTGTTGATGCAGTTTGCTGTAAATAGACTTAGGTAAACATAAATTTTTCACCAACTGATCTCCACGCTAATTTTCTTATACCATTGGAAAGTTCATCGCTCTACATGGCAAAAACAGCTGGCAAGTAGTTGCAAACCAAGATGTTGAAGAAGAATTGCCTACAGTGAAAGGTTCAATTCAAAAAACAAGAAAATCAAGTTTCATACTAATCTCCACATTTTGACCCGTATTCGAACTAATGATTAACTGTTATCAAAGCAGCTAAACAAAACAAAACTTCAGCAAATAAGACCAGCAATCCATTTGAAGCAAAATTTTCCATGAACAAATAAATTACAGGAAGCAATCTGTAATCTGTTGAGTGAATAATTACAGTCAGAAACACATTGCATAAAGGTCAACCTCTAAGGAAGAGAGGTTAAATGTTTCATCATTATACTGAAATCAATTTTTCTTAGATTTATGGCTTATGTTGGATGTAAAAATTGGGCCCATGAACTACGCAATGGGGCCAGAGAGGTGATTTTTTTTTCTTTCTGTTTATGATGCTTGGTAAACTAAACAAACAATCCCACTCCTATTTCAGATATTCGTAGTAATATTTGTAACAATATGACTGTACTTTTACAAGTTAATTTAACCATTCGTAATGACCTACCACTGTCGGGATGATAAGCCGTACCTGCAACCAGTGAACTACATTTTAAAGTTAAGTAAACAGTTTTATGCATGCTATGATATACATAATACTAATTTTAAATGATCACCCCACCTTGTCATACCAGTTGGACCAAACAGCAAATAAGCACAGTTTTGGAAAAGGCAGGGCTCAGGAAAACTAAAGAAGTACATGATAGTGAAAGTGTAAAAGTTTAGTTAGAGCAAAAAAGATATTTTCTTTTTCATTTACTCACTTCAATTAATTACATTTACACATCCATGTTTTGACTAACTTCCATATATATATATATATATATATATATATATATATATATATATATATATATATATATATATATATATATATATATATATATATATATATATATATACACACACACACACACACACACACACACACAAAATCCATGCTGTATATACTGTATTTGTGTATTGGAATATGTAGGATTATTCTTGAAATTACAATGTATCATCACTGACAGCTGTCACAAAATTGAGCATAGAGCGACTTGAAATTTTCATACTCTACAATAACTTCAAATTTTCATATACCCCTTGGGAACTGAAGGTTGTTGTGCATATGTGTAACAAAGGTTCGGAATATTTTTTCATACAATTATAAAGTAGTAGTAAGTTCCACAAAGTATCAGACACAAGCGGGATATATGCAATCCCATCAAAATACATTCCAGTAAATTCAGAGTTGCAAAGTTTGTTGAAAATTTAAAAAGCTTAATTTTATTTACTTCTTGAAACTACATCATCGCCACCAAAAGAGTCAGTTTTCTGAATCAAGATTCACCAAATGCCTACACTCAGGCAATGGTTCCAACTAATTTAATGCAAATTAATTTTTTTCTCAGTTTCCACACTGCTGGCAAATTAATGGGTATAACAAAACATGTACAATCTCCACTGGAAAACTAACATACTGTACCACAGGTTTAAGCTGCAAGATTTATTGTAAAATATCAGATTGTATTGGGATTTATTTTTTCTCTCAAAATTAATTTACTTTCGTTTGATGATAATAGAAATCAATTTTTCACCTTACTAAAAAAAGACAAAAATTACAATATAGAAACTTTAATGTGGATAAATAAACCGTTTCTTTATTATAGGCCCATAAAAATATATGGCTACCACATGAGGTTGTGCTTATTTAGAAGTTCAGAACTTTGGTATTATAAGGGCATATTTGATGTTCAGTTTTTCCTGTAAATATTCCAGTCATGAGAAATTCATTTATTCACTTTAAATGAAAAGTCGTTTTGTATAAAAAGAGAAGCAGAACATTTATTTTTTATAATTTTCAATGTCATATTTACATTCACACTACTTACTCTAAAACACGTGTGATTTTCAAAAATGTGATAACTACCACAGGTTATTATTTTTATTGGACCTGGTGATATGTAACTGATTGTTCAATATATATTTTCTTGTGAAGAAACACAACAAACATCAGGCACTGATGTGTGCTTGATGTCATTTATGTTGTTGAAGGAAAGAAAAATATATATATACACACTGGAAAATCTTATGTCTTCGCATATCAAGCAGAAGCCAATTTCTTTTTAGGGTAGATCGGCACAAAATTTAATAAACGTTATTAACAATGTACACTCAGTCCACAAATTTTTACAAACAATATCCTATAGCAAGTAAACTCCTTTAAAAAAAATTTCACTCGATGTATTTCAACTGAATACCTTCATATGCACACAAAAAAATATGTTCCATATATTAAAAAACAGTTTTATATTTTGACATTTTAAATTACAGTTCTTAATAGTTCTTCAAAGCCTTAAAATAATAAAAACATTAGTATTCTTATATGCGCATGTTTTGGGAGAATTTTATATAAGAAGCAAAAGTACATTGAAAAGCTCTATTTCTGTCAGAAATAAAAAATGTCAAACCGAAAAATGTAACAATCGTTTTTTCATATTTGTAAGAACACCTGTGTGCAACATGTATTCCTACATCACTCTAAGTCTGTGCAAAATATCTACCATACAAAATACCAAACGGTGTTTTGTGACAAACCAATTTCATTACAATGTTCCTGGTTTGTGCAGTGTTTGTATAATATGGCACATAATTTCTGAAAATGCACACTGAGATATATTTTACATATATATTTACAAATGAGAGCTCTGGGTCTACCACTGCATATTATAAAACACACTATGTAAAAATGTACAAAGGTCATAGTTACAGCATTATTATTTTAACACTATTTTCTTGCATTCAATACAAATAATCTACACAACTCAACAATTGAATAAATTTACATTGCAAATAATGTGACCACAATTACTGCCATCTCTCCTTAAAATGTATATGAATGGAATGGTTCTCTAATAAAGTCATAAATTTGACGAATCTGTGATCTCATTTCAAATTTTCACACTTATTTTAAAAAATTAGAAAAAATGATAGCATATGGACTGTATTACTAAGATATTATACCTCGTGGTGTAGTTACGTACAGCTAAACTTAAGACTGAATTTTTATTATGGAATATTTCATTAAAATAAAAATTAAATCACTCTATACCCATTTTAAAATAATTTTGTGAAATGTAGATACTATCTTTAAGCTCACCAAATAAGAAATTTTTAATATGTGTATTATTTCCAGTTAGTTGAAAAGAATAATTGTAAAAGAATTAGACAAGGAAATATTTTTGAAATGGTTTTACCGTATTATACAAAACGTGGCAGTGAAAAGAATTCTCCTTACAATTTTTGCCATGACTAGTTCATTGTAATTGAAATAACTTACAAATTAATTATTCTTTAGAACATGATCATAACTTACTGGTCTACCACCAATTCAAAACTGGCATTAAGCACACTATTTTATTTCCTAGTAATAAATATTCTCACTATAGCCTAATATATGTACAAATGTGTAGGCTTACGGAAACTATATCACCAAAACATATTTTCCTCATACAGTTATAGTAATTATCACATTCCTCTCTCGTTCTTCATTCTTTTACCGTGTGAACATTATATATACAAAATTGAGTATCAGTTATATAAACATTACATACACAATTTGCCAAAATATGTTAAACTTTTACCATCTCTTCACAATCATAAATAAGTTTTTAACTCTATACAGTGATATAAAACAGAAGCTAAAATGAATCGAATTTCAATAGTTATACTTGCGTTACATACAGTTTTAGGTGTTAGAAAGTCATTATATATGAATATGGTAGTTCTGAAATTTGTGTCGAAATACAAACAAAATAAATCATTAAAAATTTTGGAAAATATATTTAAGAGTATTTTATATAACAATTTCACACACGACCCTATTTACTTCTAAAGTAATGCTTTACTACGAAAACTGAATAACAAATTATTTTGCAAAAATTTGAAATAAAATAAATTTAATCAAAAATTTTTCTGTCTCATCAAATAAAACAGTCCCTTTTGATACACAATTCACTGATTATGATAATATTATTTTTTATACATTGTTCACCTATTATCTCGTGTCCTGCAATTTACATATTCAATTGATGTGAATAAAGTGAATATTTTTCCAAAAAAAAAAAAAAACCATAGTACAAAGTCCACTATAAATAAAGGTCGCTTTTCATCATAAATGTTAAAATTACACATTTACAGATATTTCCAAATATGCTCACCACTAGAACACAGATGAAGTAACTACTGCTATCAAAAATTTTTTCTTCTACTTTGTTTATAATTAAATCAGTCAATTTTTATGCAGTCATCAATCATTGTTCAGACATGTTATTTATAAATGAAAATAGTATAAGATTATATTGTGAATTTAGCTTAAATTTACACTATATTACTTGTTTTCAAATATAAAAGTTTTTTTCCCATACTCTCCATTTTTAATAGTATTCAAATAAGAGTCATAATAAAAACCTTTTCAACAAATTAATTATGAAGTATAGAAAATATAATACATTTAAAAAAGTACACGAGGTGAATATTTTTATTATGTCTGAAGAACACCTTCAAAAAATACCTTCCTGAACCCTCAGGGAATCAGCAAGTTATTATAACACTCTGATTTAGATACAGTAATTTAATGTATTTCCATAAAGGAATTTTCTATGGTGTATACAAATTACATAAAATTGTACATATTATTTATAAAATTATTTAACAGCAAGAGGCATGCAGAAAATATATTTAGACTTTAGAAAGAAAATGTTTTCCAATTAAGTAATTTAGAGTTATTATAAATTTAATATGATGCACATAGTTCTGGTATAATGGTTTCTCTGTTAAATGCTCTGTGACCTGTAAGTACTGTAACAATTTCATCGTGTCTATTTACTGTTGCAGTGAGAAGTGATACTTTTTGGCAGTACCATAATGAAAGATTTAATACTGCGTTTGACTATGTACAATGCATCCTCGGCAGAATATCAACTAACTACAACGAATTTTTTTTAATTCCAGAAAAAAAAATTTGGACATAGTAGTAAAAAAAAAATTGCATTGCTAATGTCTTATCGAAAATAATACTCAAAAGGAACTATGAAATTTATTTTTTACCGTGATGCTATAACATACAGAATAATTTAATTCTAGAAAAACAAAAAAGGAAAGGATTGTTATTTATATATCCCTGCACTGTATTATGTAATACCAAACAGTCAGTGCTTGACCATTAATTAATAGGCGTTGGAAATATACGACATTTTATAAAATAGTTTCCTTTTTACACATGTACTATTATCACTAGAATAAAACATAACTTCGACTAGTGATTCCAAAAATATAGATTTGGCATAAAATCAATTATGAAACGTAGTGTATTAACGCTAATAAGAATAAATATTCCGTATTTAAAATAACAGACAAGGTTAAAGTTCAAGGCAATAGCTGTGAAGAATATTATATAGCATTTATATCTATTGTCATTTTGTAACACCAACAGTGTTTGAATGTCTTAAGTTTCTCTGTTTACACTCAATCAGTGTATTATTACACCATATCAGTATTTATAACCACTCTTTTTCAGTTATCACTAGATTCATTTTGAATGTGAATTGGTCATTCATATTACATCAACAACATCCACAAGAGGCACCTGTTTGAATAATTTTAAAAGCTGACAGTAAACAGTTTAGAGTACAGCATTACAACTTCTGAAGTACACGGTACACAACAGCATTCCAACTAATTAATTTACAAATATTCCCCTAACTCCAGTAACGTTTAGCATACTAATTCAATAAATATCAGACTTATTATTGCATTAATATATGCTTGTTCGTTCCAAATACATGTTGCATCGTTTATATTACGACTCGCATTTTCATCTCTACATCAAATATAACAGCTTAATTAATAACACTAAATTATTGAAGTGTATACTGTATATTCTGCGCACCTGGAACTAAGAATGTTGAAATTTTCATACATTACTAACATAATAACATGTTACCAGATTTCAGTAGGTTTCATTCTGCAAATCCACCCCATAAAGTTTTAATGCACAGTCACTTAAAAAATGTTATTAAAATAGCTACAAATCAAAATTTCAATAAAAGACACATACATTTTTTTCTCTTTACAAACACCAAGCACATGATTCAATAATCGCAAGGAAAGAAGAAATAAAAATTTTAAAAATAAATCTGGAAGTACTTCAGATCGATTCAAACAATAAAAAAAAGTGTTGGTCTTCTTGCCCATTGGAAACAAGTACAGTCCTACTTAAATAAAATGGGCAACATAGTAAAAACATAACACCCCCATACAGCTGACAACAGCCAACAACCACTGTCTTGAATGTTTACTTACGGTTCAACTTCAACAAACCAAGTCATGTCTTTGTAACGACTAGCTCTGACAACATGCCAAACCCTACATTGCATGATGAATCAAAGTTGAAACATTTTTATTGCATAACACCATAGGTAAAGTTATAAAGGGCTCCACCTGGCTGGCACGTAAAGTGTACTGCAAACGTTTAATAGAAGACACGTTATTAAAAACTGATCGGATATTTTATAGCGGTGTCCACACACGGAAAGCATTTAAAGTGAATGAAGAGTGAGTGAAGAGATTACGACGGCTCTTAACATCGAGGTCTTGAGTGCCGATGAGGGTGAAGTGAGGTGAGTATGGAGGAGCGCCGGAATGAAAGAGCCGGGAAAACGGGAGATCCCCGAGAAAACCCGCCGACCAGCGGCATTGTCCGGCACGATTCCCACTTGCGAAAATTCGGAGTGAACCGGCCGAGGATTGAACCCGGTTGGCTTTGGTGGGAGGCGAGCAGTCTAGCCGTTCAACCACCGTGGACCCTGAAAATCATTTAAAGAAAAGGTTCGTACCCAAATACTACTTCTAAGTTCTCATTTCAACTCCAAAGATAATATTTTTTTGGGAGAAAACGCCTCATTTTTATCTTTATTAGTGTGCCATAAAAATAAAGGGTCACTGTTTAAAGTCAAATTTAAGCAAGTCGCCGACTGCTCGCCAGTTGAGTTCCTTGCGCGTAGACGCGATGAGGCAAATGGAGAGTGAGCAAGAGTTGACTTTAGAACCAGTAGTGTATGTGGCGAAGCGTTGCAAAATAAGCTGGTGCTTGCTCAGCGCTGTACCCACATGGAGTACGCAGCAGGAACCAGTGACCAGAGTGGAGCCGGGAGAAACTGAATGTATTACGACCACTCACGAGAGAGCAGCAAGAGACCCCACTAAGACACGCGCTGTGACATCAAATGCACTACTGAGTTTTAGTGGCTGATGTGTAAACCAGCAACCGAATAGGTATAATCCAGATCAAAACACAGCTAGTCTTACAACAGTTCACAACATGCCGAATGCGCAAACAGCTGCAGACAGGCGGAGCCCTTAACCCAAAGAAAATTACGTATGTTCTAAAGGCTGTTCACGATAGTGAGCACTTTTGAAATCGGCCTAAGAAAAAAGTCACTGCCCCTACCTGCATATATTTCAACGGTTGCCCTGAGTGACATAAGCCCAGTGAAGTCGGTAAAGATGGAGGAAAAGTAGTTCCATATCTTAACGTCGGATAAAAAGTGTTAGGCAACCTTTTCTGAAAATTTTATTTATTTATTTTGCTTTCTGATCTTTTATTAATGCAACTAAGTGTTAAAAATACCAGATTTGTAACATAATTACTTTTCTAATAATCACACATTTTCACTTGACCGAGGCAGGAACAAAATGAGGCTTATGCCAATGTTAATTTTACATAAAGCGGAAGAAAACACAACGTGCTCGTTTTACCGTGAACCGCATATGGTAAGGATGCAGCGTTACCGCTGGAACGTGGGTATTTCCTCCCAGAAGCAATAAGGTCGTCCGCAGCACAGGGACAGGAGGCAGGGTCATGCAGTGTTGGTTTAGGTGGGAGGAAGAGAGGAAGGGAGGGAGGGAGGGGATAGACGACGCCTCAGGTGGCGACGTCGACGAAGAGGCGGGTGGGGCGACAAGCGCGGTCTGGCGCGCGGCACCGCTAGCATCACGTGAGCGGCGCGTAGCCGAGGTTCTTGCGCTGCAGGAAGAGGTGGATCTCGCGGAAGGTTGGTCTCTCGACCTCGTGCCGCCTCCAGCACTCGAACATCAGGTCGTAGATGTCCTTGGTGCAGGGCGGCGCCGGGGGCCGCGGCAGGAACATGTACTGGTTGTCGTCGCAGTGCATGTGCGACAGGTTCTCCACCACCTGCGGGTCCGCCAGGTTGTCATAGGGCTGCCGCCGGCCCAGGTGCAGGATCTCCCACAGCAGCACCGCGAACGCCCACACGTCGCTCTTCGTCGTGTACTTGCCCTGCCGCAACACACACACACACACACACACATATGCTTGATCTTACACACCTCGTCTATGAGCTAATCGCGGTAAAGTGAGCACTTTTCAAAGCCGTCTCACTTGGAATAATGGTGAATACATAATAAATCTTATTTTAACCTTAGACGTTCACTTAAGACTGCGGTGGAGTCTACACACTATGTTTATTACTTGCATGTCAAAATTGATTTTAGACGGTGATTAAAGGATAATTATTGGCCGAAAGGAAAAAATTACTAGGGCCTCAAAAGTGCTCACCTTACCGTGGACACTTGGAAACGTGCTTCTAAAACACTGTTTTTTTTTTCTCGAAAATTTTACAAAATGTTAGTCAATAGATTAAAAACAATTCCGGTGAGTAAGTGAGTGAGGAGATTTGGCTCGCTCCTAACATCTAGGTCTTGAGAGGCGTTGAGGGTGAAGCGAGGCGGCATCGTCCGGCACGATTCCTATATGCGAAAATACGGGGGCGACCCCGCTGGAAATCTATCCCGGGTTATTTAAAATATTTACTCTGAACAGTACATGATAATTGCGTGGAAGTGAACAGTTTGTATCTGGTTATTGATCGATTTTTGTGGTGACCACCTGACATGGCTACGTGAAGCAACATAAACAAGATATAAAAGATTGCAGTAAAGACACTCAGTTTTTCGTTAGTAACTTTGCTGTTTTTTTTTTTTACGCAGAACTTTATTTTAAATTGTTCGTTATAATATCTGTGCTCTTTTTTGCATACGCGTATAGCACATATATAATTTTTGTATTTTTGAGAATGCCATATTCACAAAAAAAATTGATTAATTTGGTATTCCAGTTTTTTTTTTTTTTTTTTTTCAAGACTAACGTGAAGCCAATTTATATTTATGTAACAACTTAAACACCCAAAATTATGATTCATCATGAATATTACCTGGAAAACAGATTCCCAAGCCATCCAACGAATTGGAAGCGCCATAGCACCATCCACCTTGTAGTAGTCTGCGGCATATAGCTCGTTGTCAGTACCAAAATCCGATATTTTAATATGATAGGCCTTGCCAACCAAGCAGTTCCTGAAACAGAAACAAATTACACACATCAGCAGAAAGAGATAGGCGTTCCGCACAAAACGTGATCGTGTTGGAAGCACTCCTAAAATTATGAGTGTACTGTACCATCAAAACGTTTACCATTTAACAGGTGAAAACTAATTTTAGTATCAGCTCGTCAGCATAACTTATTCTTTGAAGAGTTCTTCTCAATGCATCAATTTTAAAAATAACTGTTTCCAACGACAAACATTTTTAAAGTGACATTTTTTAAGAAAGACTGGCACATTAAGGACTCCTGCCTATTTATATGTATATTGTTCTATTTAAAATTAGAATTTACATATTTTACGAATAGAATTCTCAAATTTGTCGGATTTTTTTTTAGCGTAACATTATTCTTTGAGACAGTTTTGTTTTGGTTTCGTTTGAAACAACTACATCTGAAATCGATGCATTGAGAAGTAATTCCTTGATAGCGCACATCAATTGCGATAGCGATGGTAGGTAATCAGTATACTGAAGGGTCAGTTGTGAAGACTCACGTTAAAAATTGCAGACTTAAAAAGTATTTGAAAACATTCCCAGCAAGAACATGTAAAATGTCTATAAGTTCACACAAAGAATCGTTTTAGGTGACTTACTTTTCCTACCTTGAACGTGTGCGAAATTGGAAGTAACGGTAATCCAAACAATCCAATACACGCACGCGTAGATCATGGATGGTCGTATTCGCTAAACCGTCTATGGTTTAACAGGCGACTGTTGCAAGTCAAGTAACACCGCGAATAATTCACAAGCAAAGAAAAGTTGGGCACCAACGTGGATAATTCACAGGCACACGGTGTAAAAGCAAGTATAGGATGTTCACGGTAAAGTGAGCACTTTTGAGGTCCAAGTTACTTTTTCCTTTCAGTCATTTTGTATTCTTTAACCATCGTTTTCAAGTAAATATTGCCAATTAAGTAATAAACAAAGTGTGTATTTTCTACCGCACACAAATTTTAACATCTACGGCTAATATAACATATATGTATTGACTACTAGATGACCCGTGCGACTTCGTTCGCATGATATTTTTGTAAAACCCACTATTGGTTTCTCTACTCACTGAGCTACTACGGCCCCACTACTGGGTTCTCTACCCACTGAGTTACTGTGGCCCCGCTATTGGGTTCTCTTCCCACTGAGCTACTGCGGCCCCACTATTGAGTTCTCTACCCACTGAGCTACTGCGGTTCCATTACTGAGTTCTCTACTCACTGAGGTACTACGGCCCTACTATTTGGTTCTCTACCCACTGAGTTTCTGCGGCCCCACTTGATATATATCTATCAACTGGGTCACTGCGGACCCACTTGAAACAATTCTAGCCACTTGGCCACTACGGCTTTTTTGAAGGAAATGTTTACAGTCTATAGACAAAAAGAAATGTTAAAAGACGAATTTTTTTAACAATACTTTCTTTTATGCAGTAATCAAGCTTAACCCAGTACCTATTTACAATTAAATTTTTTCCTGAAGGTATGAGAAATTTTATCGGAATAAAAATTAGCCTATAGCACCGTCAGACCCTCCAACTATATCTCTGCAAAAAAATTACGTCCATCCCTTGCTCCGTTTTGACGTGAAGGAAGGGCAAACACACTTTCGCATTTATATAGTAGTAAGGATTATTCCATGCCAAAGGCTTTCAAGTGCTCACTTTACCGTGAACAGCCTATAGTTAGAGTCCACTGCAGTCTGGACGCCCTGTCATTTTTAGCCATTCCAGAGTTTATTTCATAATGCGATAGCGTGCCTGAAAGACTGCGATTATGTAGTGTTTGGACAAATCGCTTCCTATCACAGCGGGCCGGGTTCAAGTCCCGACCGACCAAACCGGGATTCTCGCATTTAAGAAGCGTGGAAGATGTTGTTGGGCAGTGGGTTTTCTCAGCATGCTCCCGTTGCTTCCGCCACTGCATTCCATCGTTGTTGCATCATCATTTCGCCTCACCCATATCGGCTATAAAGACCTCCGGTATTAAGGCACTGCCCCACATCTCTTACAGAAATTTTTCTTTTTCGTGTTATAATTTCGGATTCGGAGTATTTACCGACAATGTACAATAATAGAAAATTTACATTTTACGAGTTGTTTAGCATTTTTGCGCTTAATTTTAATTATATGTTAACTGCTAGTTGTAAATGCCAGGAACACCCAGTGAAAATTAGATGCAAAATTATGAAACAACTAGTAAATTGTAAATATTCTCTGATCAAACATTTTCAATAATGCTTTGGAAACTGGAATTATGACACGAAGACGAAGGACTTGTGCATAACAGATGAATCCAAGCCTAAGAACAGCCCAAATCTTCTCTCTCCCTTTTTCTTTCTCTCTCTCTCTCTCTCTCTCTCTCTCTTTTTCGCTTTCTCTCTCTAACTTTCAAAACTTACTTGACTCGTATTTGAAGGCTGTGTTTGGACTCTCCCCAGCCATCCCTTAATGCGTTCACTCATATTTTTATATTGAGTTTCCAATACAGTACCAAGCGAATTCCGCATGCTTCTTATTTACTTATCTTCTAAACCAAAACCTGTAGGATTAAAATAGCAATTAACCTCGCTGGAGAACAAAAAATTGTCTGCATAAACATGCGACTACATGCCATAAAACTTCGCGAATTCAATAGCGTGTAGTTATAGGCGCCGTTTTTTGCGTAATCTAGCGGATATCAACTGTTCATTGACGTCTTTATGCAATAGTTTAGAGGCCACAATTGTATCTGCATTTCGTCGCGTGTTTATTATAAGCTCAGGTACTTTCAGGCAATGTAATAATTAACTCAAATGTTCGAAAGATTGAAGTCTTAGACTGTCCCCAGATGAATCCGCCAATTTTTCAGGTCATTACCTACGTCAACTTGCAAGTTGACACTGCTTTAAACAATCCCCCGATTCATAACTATTATAGTCCAATGATGTTTACTCCCAACTTTCATATAGCTCTGCAGAGGTTCTGCTCTCAGGCTATAGCCCCGTCTCATTGAGACAATGCTTAAAAAAGTTCAGGAAATCATGCCATAGGGACAACCAATGCAATTTTTGGGCGCGCTCTTTTTTTATTCTCCTTGCGTGAGAACTATTTCTTACTAGGAATTACCAACACATCAAAATTTCTCTCCGTTTTTATGCATATTAATTATATTATAAGTAAAATATAAGCAGAAACTAAAATTAAACAAAAAATGGCGAACTTTTAGGCTAACATAAAAAAAAATATGCTTGTGATAAGTGTCGTATTTACAAAACATGGTATACATGGGGTAAATTTTTAAAAGTTTGACTCATAAAGTGTATTAGTACTGTGAACAGACAATAATGGTCTATTTAGTAACGCGTGATTAACCCCTTCGTCGGCGAAGATTTAGAAGGGGCTGCAAAAAGGACGCCGAAAACCACGTCTCCGGTGCGCCTACGAATATCGCCGGCCAAGGTCGTCGTATCGACCCCGTCGTCGACCAGGCAAACCACCCGCTTCCCTTCCTCTAAAACACCCGACAGCCACCCCCCCATCCTCCCCGACGGCAGCCCCGGGGTTCTACTACCCCCCCACAAACCCGAGAGAGAGCGAGCTGGCTAATGAGCAACTCCATTGTGAATACAGCACAACAAACCGGCCAGCGCAAACTAAATATTTGATCTGGCCGGCCACCACGAGAAGGAGGGGTTACGTCTGCGGTCCAGCTCTACATTCCCGCACCCCCCCCCCCCCCAACACCGCCCTTTACATCCTTCACATAACCCACGCAACCCCGGAGAGGGTGCGACAGGGGAAGTTGGGAATTGTGGTCAACATTTTGAGACCCGAGAGGGACACAGGGCGGCTCTGGAAGCTTGGGCAGCACTTCGCTTCACGTATTAACTGCGTGAGCTGCCGTCGTCATTCCTTTTATTTACTTATGCGTAGAGATGACGGAAAAACGCGAAAAATTTTTGAGCCAACACATCTTCTATAACCCTCTTAACTAGTTTATTCTTTCGTGATCGGATGAACAAGGTTTTCACTCGGATAAGTGGTTTACAGACCAATCACGAACGTTCTGCCATATAGTATCGGAATCATCATTGCCCCAGTGAAATGGGGTAGTATCTTCAGGCATGCATGACAGCCAATAAGGAACGAAAACTGTCTGACATGTTCACAGTACGTCGAATCCTAGCAAACAGTCGACTTTTCCCGCGATAAATCATCATCTCTACATATAGGTTGTTCAAGGTGAAGTGAGCACTTTTGAAAGCCCTGCTTATGATCTGCTTGTATGCACGTCATGTATCCTTCCGCGTTATGAAAAATTAATACTGCAATGAGCCTCATCACTTTATTCATGCGTCGGTCACGTGAAAATATGACATTATTAGAAAAGTAGGTATTTTACAAAACTGCTCATTGTTTACACTTTAACGGATTAAAAAAATAGAAAGCGAAATAAATAATTTTGGTTATCACAAAAGGTTACCTAACACTTTTAATTTGACGTTAAGACATGAAACTACTTTCCTTCCATTGTTACCATATTCACTGAGCGCACACCACCCAATGCGCCCGTGTTAAAGTATATACCGGTAGGAGCACTGACTTTTCTATGGTTGAATTAAGTAGTGCTCACTTTATCGTGTACAGCCTTTAGTTTTGCAATGGTTAAGTAGGAGGAAAACGGGTGTTCTCACACATAAACATACACGGTCAAGTCTACGTTTTCAGGTGCGTAAGGTCACGCATATCGTGCGCCAAGGAGTAAAATATCAGGTTTCGTTACATCTAGGTTCCTTCGAAACGAAACTTATTTATTATTTCCCGATAAATAATCTGATAAAAGCGACTAAATCAGTGGCATCGGTCACTATTAAGTTGGCGACTTGACTTCATATTTGTAAAATATTGTCTGTAAAATCAGTGTTTCGAGTGTACACATATCTTAGTTAATAACATGTCTTCTGTAAATACAACTTTATTCATGAAAGATTGTATATATGTATGTATGTATATATATATATATATATATATATATATATATATATATATATATATATATATATATATATATATGCAGTCATCAGTATTTAATTTTACCCTTTTAAATTCATTCAAAAGAAACAAATAGTGGAAATCGTTAATAAAATATAATTTTTAGGTCTTAAGTGCATAGTGTCCTTAAAGGCGAGGATAAAGTACAAAGTGGCATCTATAGTTTAATCCACTGTCTTACATTGCATCATATACTACACTGAGAGGAAATCAAACAAAATATTTGTTTGTATATGGCCAAGAATACATGTAGTTGCCCCAACAAAATAATTTGTTCAGTATATTAAACTTGAAGAACAACAAATTAATTTAGTTCCTCTAACAAAATACTAAAGTGAATTAACAATACCTCTTGTGTTTGACCGAAAGAAGTTAGACTGTCAACAAACTATTTGGTTGAATGGCCTGTATATATTTGTTTGGTTACTCGTTTGATTGCCCTTGTTCGAAAATACAGCTCGAGAGTTTGTTTGTATTTTTGTGACAGAGTTACAACAGTGTTTGTTAATGCATGCGGTATATACATCCTAACAGAACAAGTTCAACAGGGAACTAAAAATGAAAGCTGTAAAACTTAAAACATTTATTTGCGCGAGTTGTCCGGTATTTACTATGTATGTACTTAAAAAACATCGATATTTCATCAGCAGTCACCTGAGCCGAGGTCGCTAAGGCGTGGCGTAATGTATCGCTCGGTCGTGGGTGATGTATGTTAGAATTCCGAGCTTGTACGTGCTTTATCATTATTAACGAAACTGTTTAGTATACGTCAAGTCAAACAAATCTGTAGTTGCACCAACCAAATCTTTGTTTGTAGCAAACAAATAAAAACAAAAAAATAATTTGGTTTCAACAACAAAATATATAATTGCCCCTATACAAACAATATCGTTGCGCCAAAAAAAAATTCTTAAAATTCAACAAAACCTTTTTTCACAGTGTACGAGTATTGATCTAATTTGCGACAACTTGAACTTCCTGTGAATGAATATCGTAGTCTTGGGAGTGCCCGGTGTTAAAAAAAATGTTCAGTGGTGATGCCTTTAAGTATGTAAGACGCTCCCTGATAAGTAATTTGGTAACAAACATAAATAAATAAAAATAAAATCAGATATACGATTTAATGTAAAGGATAGAGATCTACAAACACACGTCATGGATGGAATAGCAAGGAATTTCCTTGGAACGTAATAGGTGGGAAATAACACACAGTCCTATCCAAACAGTCATGACAGAATGCGTGAGCTCCGGAATTCGAAACCAGGTACACGTGACAGAAAATGATCATTCAAGTGTTAAAAGCAAAAGAATGTGTAGAGGCTCAAACAATGAATTTAATACTTGATGTAGGTATTCAATTCGCATGGAGCCACAGTTAGAGGGCAAATTCTGACTTAAATGAAACAGTTTTCTACGCCTCGAAAATACATGCCAAACCTCGATGATCCCTAGTATCATTCCGCTTCCGCTTGATCACGTATACTTTGCTACACCAACCAGCAACCCCCTACTCCCCCCTCCCCCCACGGAGCAGGGAAGGGGATGTTGCTAAAAGTATTGTAGCCATTGATACGAGTGCGACTTGCTACCAAGCGACTAATGACCTGTCATCTGCAGTGAAGTAGACTTTGTTGAGCTGAAGCGCCAGAGCGCGTACAAGTAAAATCTGGCTCACAACTAGCATAATTATGTACGGGAAGAATAAAGTCGAAAATGCCTAAATCACTAACACAAAATCAACCTTACATATTTTTATTTAGTAAGGGGTGCAGCGCTGGGTAAGACTTTGTTTAAACTTTATTACGGTTCTGTAACTTAATGCAGTTCTAATTGCTTAAAGAAGGATTTAAGTATTGCTGAAGTCTGTCAAACGAATATAATCATTTTCTGTGCACAAAAGGATCCCAGGAGATATTGCTGGTTACACTAAGTATGTTAAACAATACTAAGATAGTACCAACAGCACAATATAATCGCTGCCACATAATAAAATCTCTTAAAGACTTCCAGGTAATTTATTTTACACACTTCCTCCTACACATGTTCCAAAAAGTACATCAGTAACCAAAAACTATATAGAGCGTTATTGGCCTACACTAGTTCCAAAAAGCCCATTAAAAAAAAAAAAAAAAAAAAAAAAAAGTTATTTTAAACAGCAGTTAAAAGAAGCAAGAATAGGGAAAAAAAAGTATTTGTATTATCAAATTACCTAAAAACAATTAATAATATAATAAAATTGATGCAACGGTAGGGAAACGCTTATGAAATTGACTTTCAATCATGTCAGAAGGCCCACAACAGGGATAGCCACTTTGTAAAATAACTATCACAAGTACAGGTTGTATGTAAACTGAAAAACTTCGCGTTCTATTATCCCGTCAGGCTAAAATTTACATTTACACACTCGACAACCTACCACTTTTTCAATAACTCTCGTTTCTGCTATAAGCTAAATTCCCAGTTTATCTGGCCGCACAGAATTCGCCCAGATAAACGTTGCGTGTTTGTCAATGACTAGTAGCCACACATGTGAAAGAGACGCATATGTAATATATACAGACAGTTAGGGAGTTAGTTTTAACGTATAGTCGACAGCGAGGTCATTAGAGACCGAACTATACACGAAAATCATAGGATATCTTCACTCTAAGCCCAAATCAGTGATATAGGCTGTTCACGGTAAAATTTCCACTTTTGAAAGCCCCGCTTAAGGTCTACGTGTATGCACGTTGTGTATTAATTCGCCTTATGTAAAATTTACATTGCTATGGGTCTCACCACTTTCTTCATGCGTCGGTCAAGTAAAACTGTGAAATTATTAGGAAAGTAAATATTATTCAAATCTGCTCGTATTTGTAGTTGATGCAATAAAAAAAAAATAAAGCGAAAGAAATTATTTAAGTAATCACAGATGGTTACCTATCACTTTTTTACTCAGTGTCAAGATATGGAACGGTTTTCCATCCATAGTTACCAACTTAACTGGGCGAATGTCACTCAGTGCACCCATCAGGAGCAGTGACTTCTTTCTAGAGTTCATTTCAAAAATGCTCACTTTATCGCGAACAGCCTTTATCAGTCAGTTACAAATAACCATTTTCTGAAAGTCAGTTGATAAGTTAATACCGACTAGCGAAACAATGATATTAACTGGGAACCAGTGACCTACCATAGAGGAAATCATGATGTTAGCTTAAAAATAAGTGAAATTCAGCCATCATAATAACCAGTTGCCCAGATCAGATTACCAGTAGAGAAATTTTCACTGTTTTCACTTATTTGGCTCCATTTTCGCTATTTCAGGTTTAAAGTGTATTCGTGATATCCAGTTGTTGTATGAACCTTTTGATGGAGAAGCTGTGCAATCAGATACTTGTACACGTTGACAACAAAAAAATTGGAAGGCAGACAGTGACTTACCGCGTGGCGAGGTCTCGATGCACGAAGTTCAGACTCTCCAGGTACCTCATGCCCGAGGCGATCTGCGCCGCCATGTAGAGCAGGCAGTTGAAACTACAAAAAAAAAAAAAAAAAAAACGCTCGCCATCAGCAGTGTTCAGCCACATCGGCATGCAAAGATCACATGCTTCCGTGGTCAAACCGGCTTCCCGTGGTGCAGTCTGGAGTACGGGACCTCCTGGGTTCGAATCCCAGGTAATTTGGAGTTGAAGGATTCGGGCGGCCTTTTTACAAAGAGGCCTTGAGAGCCGATGAGGGTGAAACGAGGTGAGTACGGAGCAGTAGCGGAATGTAAGAGCGGGGGAAACGGGAGATCCCCACGATTCCTACTTGCGAAAATCCAGGAGTGACTCGGCTGGGGATTGAACCCGGTTCGTCTTGGTGGGAGGTGAGCAGTCTAACCGCTCAGCCACCGCGGCCCCTCCTAGGTAAGAAATGGGTGTTTGTTTAAATTAGGTCATATGCTAGCTTGTATGTTTTCAGGCGTAACATTGAGGTACGTTAATAAGCCCTTTCGAATACAATCCATGTTCCAATATCAGAGCAAACTATTTCGAATCCGTTTCAGTAACGCCCATTCGTGCTATTTTACCACAGATAAATATTCAGTATCGCCACTATACGGGATGATTCTCAATTAGACCGACAAACTTCGGCAGGTGATTCTTCATGAAAAAGAAAAAGGAAAACATATGTGGCATTTTATACTTTAACCGAAAATTAAGGGAGGTATGAACCCTTAAATAAACCAGATTTATGCCGCATTTGTGCAAAATATCGGCTCTTACGTTGAAGGACCCGGTAACATACAATAATGTTACGAGAGTTGTCATTGTATTTTACTTTGTTACCTTTTTATAAGGGCTCGTACCGCCATTAACATTCGGTTTAGGTATCAAGTGTCGCATTCGTTTTCATTTTACATTTTCATGAAGAATCGCCTCCCGACGTTTGTCGGTCTAATTGAGACTCATCCTGTATGTGAAGAACAGCATAGACGAAGGGGGGGGGGGAAGATATTGCATAAACCATCAGCAATATTGAGGCTAGTGTTTCAGGAACGACACGAGGTAGCTCCGTATTCGCCTCCGTGTGTTCATGCCGCCGTTGTGACGCAGACAAGTGAGCATCGCGAACCAGTGTTACTAGGACAGAGACAATTTTCTTTTCTCGTGTGCACGACCCAACCGTCGACTCAACCATCACCAGCACGACTGTCAAAGTCACGTGATCAACAGCGGTGGACGCGTTTGTTGACATTCGTATTTTCAACACACCCACGCTTTTATGCGTGCAAAATACTTTCTCTGAATTTAATACGTTTAAGATGTGTTTAAACTAGATTAGAGAACGTGTACAAACATTACAAATTACTTTGTTTAAATAAGCAGAGTTCTGGGCTGAAATTCTATCCATGTCGATTTTCATCAGGTTATTAAAAAAAAACCAAGTACTATGTTGGAACATATTCACTATAAGAGTGTCAGCCCTCTTAATGGTAATTTTGCCGAATTCGCATTCGGAAACAGGAAGCAGTAGACTGTTTGGAAGTAAGGTGACTATTTGCTATGAGTTCCTATTTTCTTTAAATAATTTTAATGTTTTGTACTAGAATCAAATATTCATGTTAGCTAATTTGTTGAAAATAGTAGTCTAGCTATTAACAGGAGAGAGTTTACCTTTGCATATAATTTTAATGCTTTCTGTTAGCTAAAGAAAAAGTGATATCCCATTAGTCTGTAAACTGGGAAAAATAATACTTGCTTATAAACATAATACGTCATGTTAACTAACAGAAAACAGTATATATTATGTCTTATTCGATAAACATTGGCTTCTTTGCGCAGGAACTGGGTGTAAGATCAGCAGGAGAACGCTCAGAAAGAAAATATTCCAGGGAAAGGAAAAGTTTGAATCGTCCGAACAGTGTTTCTACTGTTTGCGCAGAAAGAGTATAGCTGTACGGGTGAAGTGTGTGTGGCAATGCTATTATAGCACAGATCAGTTAAAACTCGCTTTGTGTCAGTGCTCGCTGCATGGGCATCGAGTTGCATATTGGTGCACAATTTGTAAAAGGCCCCAGAGGTATATTTGCTTTTATTATCATAGAAAAGGATTATAAAATCGAGCAAATGGAGTCGAATAAGCAGGGGAAGTTTTGCAGTGCCTTCTTTCCTTCAATATTTCCTATGCTCGCTGGTATTACTGATCACTGTCACAAGCGGCTAGACAGAAACCGTGATTGCTAAGGCCATGTGGCCAGTGGCTAAGGCTTATGTGGCCAGTGTGGTACCAATGATGTTTCGGGCCTTACAATTTAAGCACAAATTCGGGTTCAGATGGTCCTAAATACCTACATTTGGAATAGGGGAATGACGTCCCGCCGTATTTAAGCTTTCTGTGCATAAACGTGTAAAGTATAACCCACTTCAGTACGACTTAAGGTAGTCCATCATTTGGACAACCCTCAACGCCATTTCATATTATTGTGTAATATATTATATTTAATAACTCTGCCTGATAATTGCATAAACCGACAGGCTAGTAGGAGAATTTTTCCTCCAAAAAAATGTTTTGCAATACCTTTTGTGTATGCAATTAGGTATCGTGACATCGTTACATATTTGATGATAAGGAGTGCATCGACAAAGAAATAATGGCATGCCCTGAAAATTACACTTGCAAAGAAGCAATACTAATAGGGAATCAATCGAGAAACAGAATTAATTGTTTATGCCCAATTCACTGATTCGCGCCAAAATTGTGCAAACTTCCTATAGACCTACAAGAATACACTATTCTATGGCATGAAAACAAATGTGAAGACGAAAATTTACACTGTACTGTAACAAACACGTCAATACTTTTATATGGGAAATCTAAAATTACAAAATACGTTCCTGCATAATTCACCACCAGTACTGACTGTGGAGATACAGGAAGTGTTTTAGATGAGCATAATATTCAGAAGAAAACTACCTGTAATTATATAATATTATTTTTCGTCCAGTCTCTGTGGTAATACTTACTATACAAAATTAATGCCTTTTTTAAATAATAGCTGACTATCAAACATTGCAGTATCAAATTTTCAATAATTAACTGCTTAGATGGATTTGAACTCAGGTGAGTTTGAACTTCGAAGTAAGCCTTTTTATTCCTTGACTCATCCACCAATTACTTAAAAATAATGCTGTTAAGGAAGAAAGCGTCAATAGTTGGTTATAGTATATTCACGGTTACTTCCAACTTTCCTGAAGCCCTGCTAAAGTTCTACTTTCCAGGATATTCCTCCGCCTCATGCAAACAAAACTTAACCGAGTCTATAAAATCACACCGAAAGGGCAGCGGACTGCATTTGCATAAGAACTATTTCTTACTAGGAATTACAAACACACCTGTTTTCTCCCTGTTTTCATCCACGTTAATTATAAGTGTAATAAATATAATCATAAAATAGTATAAATAAAATTGGAACTTAACAAAAAATTAAGTACTTTTATTTTCACATAATTATAAAATTCTTTTGATAGGTGACATATTTAGGAAACAGCAAAACACGTCACACGTGGGGTAATTTTTCAAAAACTCTGATTCAAAAACTGTGAAGATGCCGTGTAGAGTATTATACTCTGTGCGCAATAATGTGGTGTGTTGTCTTTTCGGTGTAATTTTCTAGCTTAGTTTAATTTATGTTAGCAAGCAGCGGACGAATACTCTGGGAGTAGAACTTTGGTAAGGGCCTGGAGATGTTGGCAGTAACCCTGAACTTGACTATATACAAACAATTTCTTGTTCCCAAAAATATACGCTGGTTCTTTGGAAAGGGGTGTTAACAATGCTTGCTGGGGGATGGTTCGTGGTTTAAGTTCATCTCGTGCTCCGTATCCGTATGGAGAACTTCCAAAACACGCGCCGCTCCGGCATTCTGACGCGGCGGAGATGGGGTTTTACGATGGTCGCCCACGCGGGCGGGGCGGCACAGACTCCACTTGTGTACGACTGCCTGAGATGCAAATTAGACGAAACGTCTGTTCTTTTGTGACGCTGGGCGCGCGCGCGCGCGCGCTTTCGTCAGTCGAGGGCCGGAGAAGGGGGAGCTAAAGGAACACAGGAAAAGATCCTAACAATACGTGATTCCGTGCCTTTTTGTCACAAGTCAGTTCGTTATAAACAACATCAAAGGCTATGGAGGAAAAGAAGGGGGGGGGGGCACAGATGCTACGGAAAGGCACGAGGACGAGAACTTGATTCTAACAATTGAGTTCCACTCCTCCAACTGCAGCGTAAATGAGGCTATTTTGTTACATCAGTCACACATTTAAAACGTCGCGCAATGGAGATCATTCACTGGCGAAATGAGCTCCGCTCCGCAACTCAGAAATCATGAATAACTATTGCATGTTCCTTGCACATGATGATTTCACTTCCTTTAAATGCCTAGTCAATATGCTGTATATTTTGAAAGCGAAATTTCCATCAACGTGAGGAAACAATTTCAGATATTTTGTCATAAAAATCACACCTAAGTTACGGCACAATATATGTCACTGATTTTTTGAATATCTCCGCGCACTTTTCTTAGGGATAGAACGAACTTGTTCCGAAAATAACGCTATTTTGAAAAACGAATAAATTTTTGAAGTGACTATAAGACCAAACGAAGCGCTTCTCTCTGCAATATAACTTCCCCAGTTTATTCAATGCGTGTTTGTTAAGTAGTAATTAGACGATAGACCACGCAAATACACAGATTCGAGTAGAATGCGAGAAAACTAACGATGGTTTGTGAGTAAAGAAAATGTTATTTTTTACAATTAAATTAAAGAAATATTTTTTGTGTGGAAATATGCGAATTCATTATCACCACTCGTCAAGCTTACTCATGTGTACAGCTGTTCACACTATCTTATATGTTGCTACAAAACGTTCACCTTTATTCTCACCTAGCCTGATGTGGGATTTTATACCAGCTCCGCGGAAAATCAATAGGTGCTGTAATCTGTGTCCAAGAGCACTGGACCAGTATGAACGCTATGTTACCATTCGCTTCTGGCCAGTACTACTCATTACTCCCATTTGTGTCTTAAAACTCCCATAGTAAATATATAATATCCACGCGGAATAAATGTAAAACAAATTCCAAATGTGGGAAGTAAAAATGATATGTTTATAAATATTCATTCTGTTTGACCAATACATAATCGAAGTTTGTTTCTTTCATTTTATTTGTTAATGCACAATGTGTTGAAGAAATTAATTCACGCCTAAATCTCACGCATATTAGTGTAACATCACTCCGGTTAACTACACAAAAAAGGATAAATCCCATATTTATAATGAAAAATGTATAAATACACTAAATACATATATAAAAACACACATAAAAATATATACACTACAATGATTGAAAATGGCTTCACAATACACATATCAGCACATATATAAACATTGTAAAATTCAGTGTGTTTGAAAAACATTCTTATTGTTGCAATGCCATAAAATAATCTGAAAATTATTGGTTATTAAACTATATTTTACCCCTAAGATATTAATTTAAGGCTATAACTATACTGTAAACGCGTTTCGTCTCCCACATGACTAAGACAACCCACGCGGGCTGTGGATATGTTTGAGAAAACCTTGACAAAATTGCCTAATTCAGACATAATTCCAAACTATGTTTTTTTTTAAGGGATCGAAATTTGGTGAGGCATTCTTAAGAATTAAAGTATCAATGTTACATAAATACTCAGTTGTAATAAGTAATTATCGAATGATTGATTCATTCTCTCCCTGATATATCTATCTCCATCTCAACTCAAGAAGCGGGTTCTGTATGCAAGTCTTGTAGAGGCCACTCAACATACTTTTGATATGGAAGAGTACATTTAAAAATATCATCCGTGACACGTCCCTGTATTTTCATTTGCAATAGTCACGATTTACTTGTTGGTGCTAGCTATCTATTAAAAGACAGCATATCGAAAAATGTGACATTTCAGAAAATGTGGAAAAGAATGGATAAGAATTTGATTAACAAAGTGTATATATAGGTTCACCGAGAAGAACTTTCAAGAAGAAATGCATGAAAATTAATGAACGAAAGAGACTGTTATGAACAGTACATGATATTGAAAATGCAAACTTTACGCAAAGTGCTTCAGAAGGATAACCCGTAGGTATTTGAAATTTCGTGATGCCGATGAATAATTATCCAAACGACAAATTATTAATCACAAGTCCAGATACATGAAAAATTCACAGTTTGTTACGGCTCTAAAACCAGCCGTTTTAAACGAATTGGTGCGTAAACATAAGAACTATTTATTATGACCCTGGCACCCACACAGCATACACAGCGCCTGAAATTATATGATTCCCGCATTCTAAAGGCGCCAATTCCCGAAAGAGCTACATGCCATCCAGGAAATATTTCTGAGTTATGCTTAAATGAACTAAAACCGTAAAACAAATGTGTATAGAACATTATCTCTCTGTATATCATTATCGCTGAGAGAGAGAAACATGAGTGCCTTATGACTGTTATCAAGCCCCATCACCCAGACTTCTCAGCACAGCGGTCACGGTTAGATTCCTGGAATTCCGCATGTGTTGGGGAAACGTGGCGGACGTCGCCTAGCACAATGCGTTTGCTCCGAGGACTTCCGTTTCCACAAGCCTTGAATTCCAATTCACCTCTGAGGAAAGCGGCGGGAGACAAAGGGCCCTTCTGTCACTTCAATGGGTGGTTTCTTCCGCCTGGAGTTCATATTCTATATGCACCATCATTCTTATTAAAGGCTGTTCACGATAAAGTTAGCACTTTTTAAATCAACCTTACAAAAAAGTTACTGCCCCATCCTGCATTTATTTTAACTGGCGCACTGAGAGGCATGCGCCCAGTAAAGTTGGTAACGATGGATGGTAAGTAGTTCCGTATCTTAACGTCGAATAAAAAGTGTTAGTTAATCATTTCTGATAACTTAAATTATTCCTTGCGCTTTCTGGGTTTCTTTTTAAATGAATCGAAGAGTAAAAATTAGCAGATTTGTAAAATATATACTTTTCTAATAATTTCACGACTTCACTTGACCGACGCATGAATAAAGCTTATGAGTCCCATGAAAATGTTGATCTTGCATAAGGCGGAAGAGTACACAAAGTGCATGCAAGTAGATCTTAAGCAGGGCTTTCAAAAGTGCTAATTTTACCCTGAATAGCCTAATACCATTAATAGCATCATTAACTGGCATGTCTACAGCATGAAGGCGACACTAAGTAGGGTTTTCAAAAGAATTTAATCTACTTGAACTACTAATTGTCTGGTTGTCCGAGGTGGAGTATTCGCCCATCACACGTGCCCTGGAAGCAAATATATGCCTTCCCTAGAAGGATTCTGCAAAGTAGAATATTACACTGAGAGAAAGGATTGTTCCACCCAACAACATATTTTTGTTTAAGGCCAAAAACATATTTAATTGCCCCAACAAAATAATTTGTTGATTAAACAAAACTGGAAAAGCAACAGAATTAATTTTGTTAATCTAACAAAATACACGTTTGAATCAACAAATCTCTGTGTTGGGTCAGAATAAATTAGACTGTCAACAAAATATTAAGTTGAATAAACTATAAAAATTATACTTGTTTGGCAACTCATTTGAAAGACTTCGTTCAAAAATACAGCTGAAGAGTTTTCTGTGTTAATTGGGAAAGTAGCAGAGTTTGTTAGTGCATTTATTGATGCTTAATAATAGTATAAATATCCTAATCAAACAACTTCAACAGGAAACCACAAAGTAAAGCTATAAAACATGAAATATTTATTTACGCATGTTGTCCAATATTTTAAATGTAAGTAGGTATCTGAAAACATTTTTGTAGCTCAGGTTGCTAGAGTATTGCGCTTGGACGCAGACAATCAAGATTTGAATCTCGGTCGAGCTTTCGATTATTTTTATATTACCCGGAAAGGTTGCACCAACCAAATATTCTTTTGGGGCAATCAAACAAGAACAGCACAATAATTTGGTTTCAACAACAAAATATTTCACTGGCCATTTACGAACAGTTCATTTAATTGCATGAAACAAATTCTTTTTGATACGAAAAAAAAAAAAACTTTCCTCAGTGTATATACGAATTAGTAAACAGGATAAAGATGAAGAAGGCCGATTTTAATATTCTGCGCATGTGCCAAACACTCACATACCCCACGCCAATACAACTGTACAACGCTAAACATTGGTGAACGTGAGTAGGGGGAATGCAAGGGTTCTGGACCAAAATCCACAATGGCGGCGATGCAGTTTAACCTTACACGTGCACCTTGCATAAGCACCGCACTCTGTATGCTCAGTGTAATACTATCTTGCGTGAGAACCATTTCTTACTAGCCATTGCCAATTCGCCTATTTTCTCTATGTTTCATTCATAAAAATAATTAGTGAAAATTAATTTTTCAATGACGTATAAAAAAGTTCGTAATCTAATCAAAAATAAGATGACAGAAGTATTAAACACCTGTGATAAACGACATACGTGGGAAACAACAAAACACTTCACACATGAGGGTATTTTCCAAAGGTTTATGGGTGTATACATAATTCGTGATCTCTTCACTCTTTTTAAATCAAACCTTTGAAGAATAGTCTCATGTATGATGAGTTTGATTGTTTCCGAATATGTAATGTACTACAAGCGTGTTACATAAAATTGCACTATTTTTTGTTAGATTTAATTTTTAATGATATTTTATTCATTAATTATAATGCTTAATTTATAATTGACTCGGCAAAAGTATAAAATAGGTGTGTTGAAAATGTCAAGTAATAAATAGTTATCATGCAAAATAATATTACATTTGTGCGCACGAGTTCGGTTTATTGTCCTTATGTTGGAATTCTCTAAACTTGATTGCGGCCGCGGTAGATTTAGTGGTTAGACTACTCGCATCCCACCTAGGCAAACCGGGTTCGATTCCCGGGCGGGATCGATCCCGGATATTTCACATGTGGTAATCGTGACGCACCCCCCCCCCCAACAGTTCTTGCATCCCGGTGCTGTGCTCCATGCTCATCTCGTTTCACCCTCATCGGCTCTCAAGACCTCGATGTTGAGAGCCGGCCATCACTTGGAACAATTTGCACTCTCCGCTCTAGTCTTAATTAAGCTTTGTTTGCACGACGCGGAGGAGTATCCTGGAAGTAGAACTTGAGCAAGGTCTTCAAAAAAGTCGTAGGTAATCATGGACGGGCCTGTATATCCCACTGTTCCCTCTACGGAAAAAGTTTGAGAGGGGGGGTGCTGCACCAGAAGATATTATTATCCACGTGAACTGCATATACTAAATGTGAATTTTGACCTCATTTGTTAAATGATTTGTGTCAAATTTTATATGCTGATTGAAGTCACCTGAGCCCACATACATTTATTGAGATGGCTTAACCTCACCTAACTCCAAAAACCAAACCTAACCTAACCTAAAATGACCCAACATAACATGACCTAACTTAACCTAACCTAACATGACCTAACTAATTAAAATAACCCTTTTAAGTAAATAAAAAGCACTATTCAGAACCTAACTTAACCTAACCAATTTTACCTAAAGTTGCATATTCATGGTCATGTGTTTTTTGTGTATTGTGCCATGAATTTGGAGACTACTGGTGCTCGAATGTTGGAGTGTGTACGGTTCGAGTGGTACGGGAAGAGACAGACCTGAGCGTCTTGAGTCCCAGCGGTAGGGTGCGGCCAGCCTCGGCGGGGACGTGCGTCTTGAGGAACTGACAGAGGTCGCCGTGGTCCAGGTACTCCATGACGACGCACAGCGGCTCCTCCGTGCTGCACATGCCGAGCACGCGCGCGATGTTAGGGTCCTCGAGCGCCGCCAGGATGCGCACGTCGCGGTGGAAGTCCAGCCTGCACACACACACACACACACACTCACATACAATACACATTACGACCGCTGATTTACATCACTGGGACGCTACGCTACTCCCTCAGCAGGTGTGTGGCACGGGCCCCCTCGTGAGGGCCCTTGTCCACCCAGGAGGTCTTCATTTGAATTGTGGAGGGAAAGAGAAGCTAACCCCCTCTCCCCTCCGCACCCATCAAGACTTTTTAATTGCTGCTAAGCATCAGTTATTACTAGTATCCCAGATTTGCGCCTGGGAACTGTTCCTAAAGCTGTATTTTACCTCCCTTTTAGCTCTCTGTACGGTGAAAAGGTTGGCGGTGAAGTTAATTGCAAATAATAGCGCGGAATTTAGAAGTTCAGTACTTTACGTGTACTGCCGCGAGCTCCTGTGAGGGAGCTAGCGACAGTTTCGTATTAATAAAGCGGAAGTTATAGCCAAAATGAGTTAATTAAAACTATTAAATGTTTTGCTTTCCCATGACTGGAGTGGCTCGGGTACAAGGCCAAAGTCAATTGTTTAGTGGTGAAGTTAACATATTACGATTTATAAGATGTTCACGGTGAAATTATTACTTTTGAAAGCCCTGTTTAAGATCTACTTGTATGCGTGTTGTGAATCCGCCTTATGTAAAATTTACATTGCCACGGGCCTCATCACTTCATTCATGCGTCGGTCAAGGGAAAGTGCATAATTTTTAGAAGAGTAAATATTTTACAAATCTGCGAATTGTTCTACTTTGATGGATTAAAAGATTAGAAAGCATAAAGATAATTTAAGTTATCGCAAATGGTTAAATAACACTTTCAATTCAACGTTAAGACACGGAAATACATTCCCTCCATAATTTCTTACTTCACTGGGCGCATATCGCTCGGTTCGCAACTGAAAATATATGCAGGTAAGGATAGTGACATTTTTCGAAGGTTGATTTTGAAAGTGCTTACTTTACCGTAAACAGCCTTTACCAAGCATCGCTTGGGACAATTTCCAAAACAGGACATCGAAAAATATTCACACCACATTGTTAAATTATTAACCCGTCATTTCCAGGAAAATTGAGTGAGTGGAGAGATTTGGGCGGTTCTTAACATAGGAGTCTTCAGAGCCGATGAGGGTGAAGTGAGGTGAATATCGAGCAGCGCCGGAATGATGACGCGGGGGGAAACGGGAGATCCCCGACAAAACCCGCCGACCACGATTCCCACATATAAAAGATCCGGGAGCGACCCCGCACCAGAATCGAGCCCAGTTCGCCTGGGTGGAAGGCGGGTTGTCTAACCGCTATGCAACCGCGGCCCCTCCAGGGAAAGTAATCGTCAATTATTCTCCATGACAGTCCATAAAATGAAAGGCACCGTGCTTTTTCAATTACGAACTTTCCAAAACTTTCCGTAAATTTTCTACTTAGTGTTTTTACTCAGCCCCGAAACCAGAAGATATAGGAATTAAGGAAACATTCCGTATTTTGTGCTCAAGTAGCTCGTCTTCGATTTCCGTAATTACGTATCGCGTTTTCGTAAATTTACTGTACATTTCCGTAATAATACGGACATTTTTTTATTATACTAATGCATGACAGCCCCGACACGACGAAATTTTATGACAGCTAGTGACACCTGTTTTTTTCGCTAAAAGACTCCACGAATTGTTCTACTCCAAAACACTTTTGTTAAGATCCACGTCGTGATTGGATGGTTTTAGTTGTCATGAGTCGTAGTTGCCTGCTCACGAATCGCGGATAATTAAGGTCGGCGTTACTTTACTCTAACTGGCCAAGCCAAGGTAAGTAAATGTCTCTCAAACTCACGAGGTCAATAACCGAATGACAATCGTAAATTAGCACGTACGATATTCAAGTCCACCCGAACGTTAATCTTTTCGCATAAAAAAAAAAAAAAGGCGATGGCTAGAGACGTACAAAATTCGCGTTATATTTCGGTGACAGGATGGACTCCGCTGCCTTATAACCAAGTGAGCCCAGTCAGTGGTTTCATTGTCCGCTGCACTTTAATCAACACCACCTACCTGCTTGATATCATTAAAATAGATTGGCCACTCCACCACTGAAACAATATCACTGGCTCAAGAGATCTCCTAGACGTGCCAGACAAATTTCGCTGCCAATGACTGAAGTCCGTCAAACACACAGTAACTTCACTCTAAGAAATTATTCGTAAAATGATAATGTCAATGTATACGAAGAGTGAGAAAGTGCGAAAGGTTAACTATTTTCCTATAAATCCATGGTACCGTTCCTACATTCGCTCACGAAACAGTCAAATGCGTAAGCAAGTCCCCAACCTTGTATAGTAACTACGCTCAACATTCCTATATTTGCAGTCTGATAAGTGGTATTATTTCCATACAACGCATAGGCTATAAACTCCCATTACAGTTTACGAAGTTTATCAGAAAATGTTTTTTTTTTTTACAGTGTTTGCAAATAGTCTGTCCTTAAACAATAACGCGAATTTTGCTGGTCCCTAGCGATGGCTCTCGTTAACAGCCAATCTGCACATTAAAACATGTTTACGGCATAGCAGTTTAACGGGTCTCCCTTTTCGCCGTGTGCATCAAATTGTAAGTGGCCGCGTCTTGTCTAATTTCTAAAAAGATGTGGAAGATTTCAACGTAAATCTTTCCCCAACACAGGAACGAAAGTCGATGTTTCGTTGCCTATTGACACCCTTGCGGTGTATTGTGGTTGTAATTTAGGATGCCTTTGTTTTCAAGCATTTTGTGGAAGGTTGTTCAAGCTTTTTCAAGCTGTACGTTAACAGATTTCGTAGAGGTGGAAGTTCTTATTTCCCCAAGAAGGTGTTTCGTAATAGTCTTGCTATTGAAAAGGACGTGAACAAAGATGATACTGAATGGACTGTAATAATTGTGGACACTGAAGGAAGTTGTGTGTTACTGTCACTATTATTTAGATTTCGATTGCAAGGTATTACTGGAAAAGAAGGTTCTGGATTTTTAGAGTTTTGCTTCTTCAGACATGCTAACAATTCAAATGACCCTACTCCAAAGAACATAAGTGAAATTGACAGTCGAGATATTATTTGTTGGAAAACATTTCCAGCTAATGAATGTGTTGCAAGTAGTAACGCTGTTATAAGTTCATTTGGTAATCCTGTTATGTGTTCACGAAAGAAAAATAAGTTAAATTGTGGAGATCAGATTTACTTGTACAGGAAACTAACAGGTACTTGTGGCAATATGAAAGTACATGGATATGTAGAAGTTGTTTATAATCCTTAATATTTGTTGAATGTGTAAATAAATATGTATGTTATCATATGTTCTCATTGTAAATATATTTGGCTTTCTTATACAGGAAGTTTAATGTGTTATTCCACAAGCTCCCAAGATGGCTGCAAAAACATAGGCTCGCTGCGTTCGCCTAGGTTTCCTTATTCACTGCCGCGCAGAACACTTGCCCTTTCTCCCATAAGAATACATGTTATCAGTTGACCTGACCTCTTCAATGGAAAATTCCGAAGCAACTGACGTCACATCAGATAATAAAATTCGAACTTAGAAAACTTCTCATCTTCTCGTTATATAACAACATGGCATATTACAATAAATAAATTTGTAACTATTCGATGCTCACATCGAAACATTCCTCCCCAACCACCTCTAAGTATTAACTCAATTCGCTGTTAGTGGTCCTCTGTTTACTATATTAGTTCTTCCTGCAAAACAGCGTTGTAGATTACAACACCAGTGCTGTACTAAAACTCTACAGTCACGGAGTAAACGCGAAGATTGTTTACGCTGTTATACCTCTCGGCGTCGCAGTGTTTTCTTACGGCAGGACGTGGCATCAATGCGTTAAAATATGTTTACTATAGTCCGTTCATGGTAAAACGAGAACTTTCGTAAGCCTTGCTTAAGGTGATATTTCACATTTTTTTTATATTTAGCTATCTGTAAGAGCTTTCGTAAAGTGCCCCTTTAATGCAGATATTAGTTGTCAAATAATTATAATTTTCAAAATACAACACTCAAATTTTTAATTTCCCGAATTCTGCAGCATACTAGGCTTTGCACCTAGATTTTTTTCCAGTCGAATTGCATTTAATGAAATCCGTATGTTGTGCGGAACATACTGATTTAGAACGAGTGCGATTGTTAAATCAGGTGAGCGAGTATTGGCACTCAGAATTTTGTTGGAAATAGGGATCAGACTTATCGTAAATATATATTTTTTCAATTCAAGCGAAACTTTTAACATTCATTTAGTAAATAGTTCAAAACCTTAAACTGTAGAGGAAAAGTAGTTTTTGTTCCTTTCGTAGCTTGTAACACAAATGCAGTATGCCGCTCTTATACTCTAATTCAACACTTTGAACCTGTCTGTAACACTCTTGTGTCAGAAATTGAATGTTATATTATGAAAACTATAATGATTTGACAACTAACCACTGCATTAAGGGGGCATTTTTCGAAACCTCTTTAAAAAAAAAAAAAAAAAAAATCACCTTAAGATATATTTTTATGCATCTTGTGTATTCTTCCACAGCGTGTAAAATTAACAATGCCGTGGGCCTGGCCCCTTTGTTCATGCTTAGGTAAAGTGAAACTATGATGCTATTACATAAGTAAATAATTTACAGCTTTACTAATTCTTACTCTTATATGCATTAAAAAAAACAGAAAGTAAAAAAAGAAATTCTTTACTACGCAAATGTTTGTGTAACACTTTTAATTCAACGTTAAGACACACAACTACTTTACCTCCGTTGTTACACACGTTATTGGGGGGGGGCATGCCTTTAAGTGCGCCCGTTATATTTGCAGATTAGGGCAGTACCATTTTTCATAGGTTCATTTCAAAAGTGCTCACTTTATCGTGAACAGCCTTTAGTGAGTCCACTTAAAAGTTTCACCAGATCGACGAACGAAAGCAAGTCATCTACAGAAAATTAATGTAGGTCTAAAAAAAAAAGGCATTTAGTTAACCATGATAAGTTGATACTTTTTTTATCCACCCAACAAGTCACTAATCGGACGATTACAACAGTTACCTTTTGTGGTGCAGAGAATTTCAGCGCTAGAAAGTGGAGGTTATTTTTAAAGCCCTTTATTATTCTAAAGAATTCGTTGTGGTTAATGATGTGGTTGGATATTCTGTAGAAGGGATATGCTGCAGAGCTAGTATCATTCGAAACTTTTCAACATACTCGGCACGTACTGGAATCTGCCGGCGACCAACTTGTCTTCGCTGCGCGAGCTCCTGCAAAGAACGAGCAATACATCGTGCTCAGTCCCACGCTACGCGAGAGGTAGAAATCAACGAAGGTCGGAGAAGAATTAATCAAGATTAGCCACCGGACGTCGGGAACTATATATGGAGTGGGGTGACGAACGTACCATAAATTTAAGAGGATTCGTCAGGCGCGGGATATGTCTACGCGGGCTAATTTAAGAGGAGTCGTCAGGCGCGGGATATGTCTACGCGGGCTAATTTAAGAGGATTCGTCAGGCGCGGGATATGTCCACGCGGGCTAATTTAAGAGGATTCGTCAGGCGCGGGATATGTCTAGGCGGGCTAATTTAAGTGGATTCGTCAGGCGCGGGATATGTCTACGCTGGCCCCGTGGGAAAACTGCGAACAACCAGTTTCCCTCTGCAGATATCGCGCTGAAAGTTACCAAAACTGCATTAACCGTTTGTCAGTCTCCCCTTCTTCATTGACGCCCATTGTGTTCCTTTTGTATCACGAAATGTTCCATTGCTATAAAAAAAAGTTTAGCAATCCCAAGGGCAAGCTTTTCACAAAAACTATAGCAATTTGACTAAATAATGAATTCACGAAATAGCTAAACGTAACTTGTAAAAGCAGTATGGATTTTGGCCCCGCCCCCACAACAACGTTTTCACTTAATTCGTTATTCGAAATACTTTGACTATTAATTGGCTGTTAACGAAACTCTCGAGCTTGAAATGTTACGCACAATCCCTACAGTTCGGAGAGTCAACGGTCCATGTTTTCATTACCAGAGATTAATTCTCCTGAGAGCTTCTCCTAACAATTCCCCCAATCTTTCACTACAGCTCTCCTTTCCAGCAGAATTTGCAAGATGTCGCAATACAAAGTCATGTTCTTCCTTGGCCTTGTGACAAAATGTATTACGCGAGCTGGCGTATTGTCCAATTCTCAGTAGCAACAAAATCTTTCCTTGAAACTTCAATATAGTGTACAGCAATAACAACTGCCAGACTCCAGTAGCATCCTAGCAGTACTTAATATGCACTACACATTTACTTGAGTGGAAAGCCACTTGTCGGTTTATTTCTTTACACCGTGTAATAAAATTGGTTATTATTATTACTGCAACATATGTTTTACGTATGCCAGACAGATAATTACGATCTGCGTCGAATAAGGATGTGAATAAGGATAGTGTAGTGTTATTTTTAATCTCGTAACCTGTGAAATCGGTGAGAATCGTAGAATTTATTAATAGAAAACCAGCAAAGTAAATATTTTACTTTCCTGGTAACTTAATCTTAAGAGTCATAAAACATGTCGACCTTTCATTTTCAACCGATTATTTCTATTTTGCATAACGCAACGCTCTCCCAGCAGTTCACGTTGCTTCATTACAAAGTGCATACAAAATTATGCCCGTTAACAGAAGGTCACAGAATAGTTTAAAGAATCATCCTACAGGCCGTCTAATTTCTTGTGACTTTTATGTGAATGCCAAAAGATATGTTTGCAGGCCATGTAGAATAAACACTGCGATAAAAATAATACAAAAATTGCCGGGTTGAAACGCAATGAATATTTCACAAACATGTCATTGTACGGAAGTACAAAGCGACATTAAAATTAATGACAGAAATATCTTGTTGACATAAACAACCGAAGCTACAGAAAAAGACACATTTTGAAATAATAATATTCTCATTGACCTGTTGAAATTACCCCATGCATTTTTTTTTATTTATTTATTTTTTTACGACGCACACTTTATAAATGAAATTGAATTATTGTATTAGAAACCATGTGTTGTTTGATCATAAGTCGATTTCACATAATTTCAAAGCCCGAGAAAGCATCAGGTAAATTTCTGCACTTATTTTTTAATAACGTTTGATTGTGTGTACGTGATTCTATAAAAACGACAAAATATTTAAGAACAAACATTAATATTTTATCTCTTTGTAATGTGCCTGATAATGCGAGTTAGAACTGTCACAATTAACAATAGTAATATGTAAGTGAAGAAAAGAAAATTAAGGGAAACTATGTTGTTCTTTATCCATTGCTGTGGGCAGTGCAGGAAACGTAATCAAATACGTTAACTAATTATAATTGTTTAATATCACATAAGAGAGCATATTTAGCATCCTTTGTGATGAAATATGAGAATTACAAACGGAAGATGTGGGATACGGATCGAAGGGAGCAGGAAACACTAATATAAATTTTACGATTAAATGACAAATCAAAACCTATAATTTCATTTTTCATAGGCACGTAAATTTTAACTTTATTAAATCCAAAGATATAACTTGTAGTACAGGATACACAGATAACACTTAACGGAGTTTTTAAACGTAGTGTTATATTTCCTAGACATAGTTAATATTATTCTTTTGGAATTATTTAAGAATTAAGACTGCTTATAAATAGCGAACCAATCCCACAGGCATAGAACGCAACGGCGTAACACGTTTTTTACGGTAAGATATTGAATAATTTTGTGACCGTAGTTCCTTCCTTATTTTCAGTTGTGAGCTGATTTCATGACTTACTGGTATGACAATATAATTAAATCCACTTCAACACCTTATCACTCCTAATCCATTGCGTCTTAATATAGTATATGGGATATTTGTAAAACAATTCATTCGCAGGATTGAATTTGTTAAGAATTATATGGAGTATAAATGTTTTTTGTTCCCGCTCTGACAGCAAATTTTGTGGGTTTTTCGTCTTTTTGCTCTATGAACTTCTGAGCAGTAGCTATTGAAAAATAATTCAATATTGCCATTTCCGCTATATAACTGAGGAAGCAAAAATATCCTGAATTTCATTTCCAATCTTTTCGAAAGAATATTCTATATTTTTCGACTAAATATATAGTTGTAGTTATAATATTAAGTGTTTATATGTATTCTTTGCTATAAGTAGAAATTTACATCGAAATGCTACATAAAAATTCGTTAGATTTATTTTATTTAACAGGAAAATCGCTTCCCTATTGCAAATATGCTGTCTCTTTATGACTGTCTGCCCACAAACACTCCTACTTCGCTGAAACTCGATTTTCGCTAATTTTAGTTATATTATGCGTATAAAAATCCAACAACACTTTTTATACAACATATCAAATCTGGTTTACATAAATACTATAATTTAAAATGTTCATAATAAACTGATTATCACAAATTGCAAAATTTCTCTGAAAAAATTAAAGTCTTACAACAATATTTTCTAATGCTACTCAATACTAATTTGCAAAAGTTTATTTGTTCACATTATTTTGCCAAGATATAACTTTAAAGCATTACTTTCGGACCATAAGATTCCGAGTTATGGCTTTTCTTGTCGTTTTGTTTGTACCCTAAGATTAGGTAAATTTAATGTGTAAGAAAAGCTACCTGTCTACCAAACACCACAAGTTTTCTAGTGTTGGCCTTCCTGGTTTATTGTAAGTTCAACGGGATCAAATCATATTTCAGGGAAACATAGCAAAAATTCAAATTATTTATATTTTTTCAAACATAATTTGAGTGAAATGTGTGTCTGTCAAATTGTAACGAGTCACGAAGTGTGGCCCTTTGCTAAATTTTCAAATTATTTTTTAGCGAACGTGAGGATTCGTGGGAAAAATTAAAAATGTTACGCACCAAACAGTACATATATTTTTCAGACGAAGAATTTATTGAAACTATTGGTTTGTCTTTTGGAGATGTAGATGGGGCGGCAAAATGATACTTCATTCCTAAACTAGCAGTAGCAGGACCTAATGCACATCGCGCAACGCCTGCAAATAGACAACATTGTGTATAAAAGCCGTATTGGTTTGCAGCAATCAGCAGGCGTTACAGACGTGTAACGCGTTCGGTGAGTGAGTGAAGAGATTTGAGCGGCTCTTAAAGGGCGCTGCCTACCGGCTGGCAACTGTGAAAGTTTAATAGGAAATACCCTCTTAGGGAAATTCCACAGTGCGTATATTTTAAAGATAGGCATTTCAAACAAAATGTATTCTTCGCGAATGTTTTACCATAAGATCTCTGCGAGCTTATATTTTCAATATAGTTTCGCTGTATGTATTTTTTTGTAAAACATAAATTTAAAAAATTCTCTGCAAACAGGCTATACGTGTTATGGAAACGTCTTCGCTGTAGGTAAGTTCTCCTGAAAAATTCGTGAAGAATGCATTTGGTTTGAAACGCCCATCTTTAAAACGAACGCACTCGGGTGAAATTTCCCCTTAGCATGGGTGTTCCTATGTAAATTTCACCACTGGCAGCTGGTAGGCAGTGCCATCAACATCGAGGTCTTGAGAGCCGATGAGGGTGAAGCGAGGTGGGTCATGGAGCAGCGCCGGAATGCAACGACGCGGGAAAACCGTCGACCAGCGATATCGTCCAGCACGATTCCCACGCGCGAAGACACGGGGTGCGACCCCGCCAGGAATCGAACCCGTTTAGCCAAGGTGGGAGGTAAGTAGTCGGACCACTGTGCCACTACCTTCTGTGCACTTGAGACAAGCTACAGTGATAAAGACTTCAGGACGGTGACATTTAAGCAAAAGTATTTGTCTTGCCGATATTTGCAATGCATTTTTGAAGCACTAACAGCGTACATGTGTATCTCCGTACACGGGTTTATGAAAGAAAAAAATTATATTTTCGATATATTTAAAAAATATCATGGGGAAACATTTAATTATATGAACCACTGGCATGCAAATAAAATCTTTGGTGGTTTTACTTAGCGATAATACATTACATAAATTTGAATTTAAGTAAGCAGAACCCGGTAGTTAAAATAAACGATTTCCTTACACATTGAATATCGCAATTATTAGTAAGTCATGAAATTTACATCAAGTTTACTATATTTAATGTGGACTTAAGTGTTACACTGAATGCAACAATTACACTTTTCTTTCCTTTTTTGAAGATACATTCCAAAAGCAAGACAAAAATAATGAGACAAATTAAATGAATATTTGCTGATCTTTCACTAAAGTGAACAATATTTGTAAATCAAAATACCCAGAAAAAATTGACATGCAAATAAACTATTGCATACAGTTAACGGCTGTAAATTTAATTACGGTGGTGTAAAAAAGAAATATTCGGGCCACTTCAACACACTCAGAAGAATATGAGGCGGCAGGTCACAGCGACAATGAAGGGAACAGTAATTAATTGTTATTTATGTCGCGATGATTGTTTCGTGGAAGGGCGAGTGTGGTAAATAACAATGGCACTTAGCATGGTTCAGTAATTTGCTAAGTATGCTGCGAGGTAATTAAACACAAGTAGTAGCGGCGTAATTACTATGTTAATTGCAGCAGTTAGGATGCAAATGAAGTGCCGATATGCTAAATTGGTTCCCGAAACAGGGTGAGTGGGGCAGCTCACGTGCCGGTGAAGAACAGCGTTAATTAATTACCCCGGCTGTATCGCTGCGCCCGACGTTTTCGTTCGTTCCGACTCCACTAAAAAAAAATGATTGACACCACCGCTGTGCGAAGTTTTTGAAAGCGTCTTCGACACACATACGCATAGGCAATTTCAATATCAAAAATTAGTGACATTTTAGTGAAAATGGTATTAATTAAGATTCAAGGGTAAAAAAAATAAAATTGAGACTATGTAAATTACCCTATTGTGTACAAAATTTAGTATTTCCAGCCCAACCAATCTTTTGAAGATTAAACGTTTATTTGTCTAGTTTTTCCTCAAGCACTTCGAGAGATAGGTCACAAAACACGCCTTCTCTGAGAAAAATAAATTACTCTCTAAGAAATTATTTGTAAAATTACCATGCCTGTGTATATTTAAAGTGACAAAGCACGTAAGGTAAATAATTTTCCCATACATGGATGGTAACGTTCATACAGTTGTTCAGGGAAGAGTCAAATGCATAGGGAAGTTCCCAGCTTTGTATAGTAGCAATGCTAAACATTCCCATATTTTCAGGCTAACATATTGTATTATTTCCATACACTATAGGTTAGAAACGTTCATTACAGTCTAGGAAGTTTACCAGAAATTATTTTACAGTGTAGGGTCAACTACAGATATTTCAACACGTCACGAAAAGGGCACTGCGAAAAATCAATGATCAGCCCAATTACTGGCTTCTAAAAAAAAACGACTGAACTATGGTCTCGTGTTGTCACGATAATGATTTTGCCAAATTTCGTCAGGGTTAAAATTACGATGTAATTATGAGTTCGTAGTTTCCTTGTCTTGCATGTACTCAAAGCGCAAATTCAATAGCTGGTTGCGTATATAAGTACTTTCGGGATTTTCTTTTTCTTAATATAAACTAGCTCGGAAAACCAATAATTCAATATGGCGGAGGAATACTGCCCTTAATCAAAATGTTATACCGTTCCTACGGCCCTTGTGGGATATCCACACCACTTAAAAGTATTACTTCAAACATCAAAACGCAGCACAAGTCACTATTAGCAAGACATTAAAACACTCAGATGTTACTGTAGAAACTGGAAGAGTTTCGTGTGCCACGAACGTGAAATATAATATTTACGCAGAGCAGAGTTACATGAAAGTGGTTGATGGGTGGTTAAAGTCATGGACTCTAAAAATGTTTTACTGGCTTTCTCTCCCAAAAAAAAAAATTGATCGTTTTAAAAAAATGTATTCTATACACACATTGAAACACCCACACAAAATAAATAACAATTTTTCGTAATCTCTTTTTACACATCTGGAATACAGAGAAACTAACACGCGAATTTAGAAAAATGTTCTGTGAATCACCGAAAGAAATTGTGAAACTTTAGGAATGTCCGTTATTGGAAAGTGAAGTTTCCGTCATTTTACGGAGATTCCTAATTGATGTGTTACCTAAACTTGGCCTTAATTTAAACTTTTTTTTCTCCTACAGAGCGAGAGGAGAGATGGAAATCGTTATCCAGTTTTTTACGAAGCGACGGAAGAATTTCTTGTGATAGTAACTTGTCTTTCCACGCAATGGCGGCGTGAGCATATGCATGCGATTAATAAACTACAATTTGTGTTGACCCAGGAAACTGACGTCGAAGAGGCTGAGAAAATTTGTAATGGCTTCTCAGAACTGGTGAAATGGAAATTAATGAGTGAAGAGATTTGGGCGGCTGTTAACAGCGAGGTCTTGAGAGCCGAGGAGGGTGATTGAAGTGAACATGTAGCGGCGCCGGAATGATGGGGCGGGGGAAATGGGAGATCCCCGAGAAAACCCGCCGACCAACAGCATCGTCCGGCACGATTCCCACTAGCGAAGATCCGGTGACCCGGCCAGGGATTGAACCCGGTTCGCCTTGGTAGGAGGCGAGCGTGCTAACCGCTCAGCCACCGTGGTCTCCGAAATGGAAACAAGTTATATTATCAAACACCAAGTTGCCTGCCTCCTGAGGTTGTGTCAGCAAGAACGTTTGTAATCCTAGCCTGCTGTCTTGCGCGACTTGGCATCGTTTCCCAAAAATTCCTGAAGAATAGACCAAATGAAATGAGAGGTGGAAGACAGAATTAGGAAATCGGCAGTGGGGGTAAACTGGGAGTACAATCCGCCGACAATCTTAGAGCTAACTACCAGGGAGTAAACGAGATACGACCCCACGTCCCACATTCCTAACGCGTGGTATGGCTGTCGTCTGAGAACGAAGATCCCCACTGCCCAATAACACCATGGGCTGGTCGGCTGACTTTGCGATGCATTCTCTGCCGTGATCCATCGTTAAGGGGGTAGTATCCATTCCATTTTCTATTCTTTATTTTTTACAAATCTCCATAGTGAAAATTTATGACCACACAAAAAAAAATCAAAGCTAGACATGACATAGCGGACTACTTAACGGATTTTTTTTAATGTGTACGGTTTCAACCGTACCTGTATTTTCCCAAGTCGGATCGACATTGTGAAACAATGATGTGAAACAAATAATGTACTAAAAACAAGTGTTTTTTTTTTTTATACTGACTCCCAAGATTGAGTTATTAAGGAAAATACGTAAATCCAAGCTATCGAGAATACTTTTCCTTTTAGTTAAGCTGCGCTGGCGGCTAAAGGAGAGTTTGAGACTTCCTACTCTGAAGTAAGGCCGTGTTTCAATTTAAAGAATACTCTTTCGGGAGATCACTCTTTCGCACAACCTGGCGAGAGCACTGCTTCTCGCTCTCTCCCGTTCTCGCTCTGTGGATATTGCGACTACCACTCTCTCGTTTCTCTCTGCCGTCATGCAGACAGTTGATGCCGAAAGGCGGGAAATCATGTTAAGCTAAAATCGTAATCATAGCTATTGTAAATAACATATATATGTTGAAAATATTTCACAAATAATTATAACACAAACAGAATAATTATTAGCGCATAAAATGCCGTTATTTTTGTTTTACTTATTACCGACATGTTGCAGCAAAGTGACAAAAATAACGACACTGTGTCAGATATCGGTATTTATATTTTTATAAATACGTGTTAAGTAAGTTAGTTCTTTATTCACTTACAGGTAAAATGCGACGAGGTTTCGACTTAGAAAGCTGATATAACCTTATTCAAACACGGAAATAATATAAACATATATGGCGCGTGGTCAGAGTGTGCAAGAGAACGCCAGAGAGTACACAACTTCGTGCTCTCTCTCTCTCTCTCTCTCTCTCTCTCTCTGTGTGTGTGTGTGTGCGCTCGCGCTCTCTCGCACTTCGCACTCTCTCCGACGAACTGAGACGACCAGAGAGCGTTCTTTCTGACGTCATAATGATGTGGCCGCGAGAGCGAGAGCACGAGAGAGCGCTCTCTGGGCCAATTGGAACACGGCCTACGTCTGGAGGTTTAACGTCCGGTGGTCCTACGGCACATAACAAATACGAGGTGGAAATTATCTCCGACGGAACCAAGGATGAGCCGAGTGATTTAGACTTCTCAGAACGAACTGGTGCGCACGCCATGAGCGCTGAAATCTCTTTACGATTATTCACGGCTGATAAGACTTATCGTCGCCGTTACGATATTACACATAATTTTACTTCGGTGGTCTTCTGTGCTAAAGCATGGCCTTTTCTGGAGTCAGCACTTGAGGTTACCAAAATATGTTTAACGCAAGCTTTTCTCTTTGACTATTTTAGTATCGTTTCTTGCAACAGGAATACAATACATAAAATACTTTTTAATAATACGCAACACCTATACGAATTATGCCTTCGTCGTTTAAGTTTTTAACGAAGTAAAGTAGTTATTCATATATATGTGAAGTTCTTTGATGTGTACTCAACACTTAACAATTCATCACGCACCTGTGTCCCGCTAGCTATAGGGTAACCACATCAAAGGAGATTCTCGTTAGCGTTAATTCTACAGCTGAGTGAGTGAATGAAGAGATTAAGGCGGCTCTTGACTTCAAGGCTTCAGAGTCGATCCACAGCTAAGGTAGGTACGGCAGAACTTGGGGGTTACAAAGTTGTGACTTCAAGTTCCTGGCACGACATGCATTCCTGTCCTTTCTTTGGGAAAGAAAACGTCATTTGGTTAATTAAGGAATTTCGAAAGCCCTGTTGAGAATGTACTTCCGTCTCAATTTAGTATCCTTTCAACCATATTTACATTTAACATTGCCATATGACATTCTCGCAGCGTAAGAAACGGCGCGAAATAAATACTTCACTATTACTTAAGAGGAGAGTAACACGGTATTTGTTTGTATATTGCCAAAAATATATTTAGTCGAGTAAAAAATACTTGAAAAGGAAACTTTTTTTTTTTTTTGCTCATCTAACAAAATAAATTAGAAATTAGAAAAAAAATTAACAAAATATATTAGACTGTCAAAAAAATATTTTGTTTGAATCAACTGTATTTATTAGTTGGGCCACTCATTCGATTGCCTTCGTACGAAAATATAGCGCGACAGTTTGTTTAAATTGTGGGTACGATTAGGATACTTAGTAACGGTGTTTGTTTGTGAATTTATTTATGCTTAGTAATAGTATAAACACCCTAATGAAATAAATTCAACAGGTTACTAGAAATTAAAGCAGCAAAACTTGAAATATTTATTTGCGCAAATTGCCCAGTATTTGAAATGTATTTATTTAAAAATACCCAGGTTTCACCAATATAGGATGTTCGCGGTAAAGTGAGCACTACTGAGGCTCTAATTACTTTCTCTTGTTATCCATTTTTTATCCTTCAGACACCTTTATAAATAAATATACTGCCATGTAAGTAATAAAACACAGTGAGTATATTCTACCGCAATCGGAAATTAACGTCTAAGGCTAAAATAAAATATATTTATTGACTAGTATTCCTAATGAGCGTGCATTCATAAGTACTCACTTTAATGTGAGTAGCCGATGGTAATTTTAGCTTATGTTATTAAGGCGTAGCGCTTGGATGCATCTAATCTCGTTTGGGCTTGTAATATTTTTTATATTAATCAAAACTGTTTAATGTACGTAGATCCAAAGAAACATTTAGTGGCACCAGAGAAATCTTTGTTTGGGGCAACAAAACAAAAACAACAAAATAATTTGGTTTCAACAACCAAATATTTTATTGCTCCTATGCAAAAAAAAAAACCTTAATTTGTTTCCGCAAAACTAACTTTGTTTGACTCAACAAAACTTTTTTCTCAGTGTATATTAAAAAATTTCCGGTCACAACGGTGACAAAATCGTGATTTCGTGTACTGGCTTTCCATAACGCTTAACTCTCGATTACCGTCTTTGTTGAGCTTTAATTTATGTCCAATGAGATTCAATAATCAAAGATTTTAACAATGAAATTGTGATGAAGCTAGTAAAATATTATTTCAATTTAACGTTCTAATTTACTAAAAAAAAAAATTTATTTGCTAGTGAGCATAATTCTAAGTATTTAATTACCCAGTCCTGTAGAGTAATCATTTGGTAAAATTTATGTTGCAACCGTATGTTTTCGATACGAGCCCCCTCCCCCCGGGTTCTACCCTAATAGCCACTAAACCTGCCCGTAAAAGCGTGAGAGTACATTACTGTCAAGCCAGCGTTCTTATTACCTACACTGCTTACACTAATTAAGATCATATCTTGTGTGCTCTAAAGACCACACAAACCGAAACTATTGTAGCGTCCATTAAACACTTTCTTTGACCGTCACTGCTGCCATTACAGGCCACGTGGGCGTGATCACATGTAAAGTGGATTTTTACTACGGTATTAAATTACAGTGACCTCAGACGGGTGTTGCCTACCGAAACAAGGCTGTGTGACACGTGTCTTAGATTATGTCTCGGCTGGTAATTATTCACGGTGATCAGAGGTGTGGCGCTCCTTAGAAATCGACCAAGCACGGACAAGTTCGTCCAGGAACATTCGGAGGGGGAAAAAAAAAAAAAGGTTTCTCCGTTTATTGCCTTTGATGCAGTTTAAAGGCGTGGCATTTTTCATTCGACCTTTAGGAATTCCAACAGCACTCCGGTAGCAGAGCGAAAGAAATCTGGTCTTGAAACAAATCTATCACGGGTCGATCGTAGAAAAGACTCTTATTTTCCATGTCCATGACGTATGTTATCCCTTTCACCCCGGAGAAAAAAATAATACTCTTTCTGACCATCAAATGTACACCTTTCTATCGATAAATTAATATCCTCATGCAGTCTAAGCCCGAATCAGTGATATCAATCAGTGAAATAACATTCACTGAAAGTAGGTTGACAACCTAGTGCCAACTGGCAGTGGAATTCTTAACATTCAGTGGGAATCACAAATAAATAAGCGAAATTCTGCCACCATATTACTTATATGGCACTGATTATCAGTCGCTCAATTTTCACTGTTTTCTCTGATTTGACTCAATTCTTACTGTTTCAAGTCTTCGTAATGAACAATGGATGTTCCTTCGTAACGGATAATTTTCACGTGACTACTCACAGGATGGTTGACACAAATCGTAATTATAACCGCATAGCTATCGAGCTCACAAACCTAATATGTAAGTCATTTACTATTAATACAGCTAAAAGAAGCTTTTATAACAACATATGACTTAAATGATACTGAAAATATTGGTGAGTTATCGAAACAGTCACCCATCTCAGGTATTTTAACACAATGTATCCTAGCGATTGGGCTCACAACTGCTGCTACCAATACGAAGGACTTCAAGCCATGCGCGTTGACAATATAGGGAAATGGTACTGAAAATTTAAACACGACAAAAATCATAGCACTACTGCTCTCCTAATGTGCAAATCTGCTCCTTCAAAGCCACCGTCTGCCCAGGCCCATAAACAGCGTGGAGTTATACTCGCATAGTTGCCATTTAAAAACTGTTACGTTGTAACAGTTATATGCATTGCGAACAGCATTTAAGAAATGTTTCAAGTCCGAATGATAGTTTCAGATTACTATTTCCATCTCCCAAAACTATAAAAGCGCTACAGTCTATTCATTCACTGTTATTATAACTTTTCTGAAGCTCTGATATGTTCTACTTTCTGGCTATTCATCAACTTCATGTAAAAAAAAAGCTTAATCGAATCTGTAAAATTACATCAAATGGGCAACGCACCGCAATAGTGCGCACTAGGTTTATGGGAACTATTTCTTGCTGGGCTTTACCGTAACACATATTTTCTCTATGTTTTTATTCATATTATAGATCAATTAAATACAATAAATTATAGGTAAAATATAAGTCAACGTTCAATTTAACGAAAAATGAGTTACTTTTATGTTAACAGAAGTATAAAGCTATCGTTATATTCCCCATATTTTAGAAACCACCAAAGACTTAACATATAGGATGTTTATTTCCAAAGGTTTTATTCAGAAAGTGTGGCGATAGCACGAATAGACTATAATACGAGTTTTTCTCGATTATTTTTTTGATACGATACTTTCCGTCACGGACATGCAGCACGCCCTTCGTCTTTACTGTTATACCATTAAATAAAAGTCTTGTAGAGTAGAATCGACGAGAGAAATAGAGCGCACGCCAGTTTCAGCGCCTAGCGCGTGAAGGCGACCAGACACTCTATACATGTATTTAGGTCGCCCTTATCGCTCCCACACGCTTCTAGGCCTCTTACAAGCAACACAAATCCAACCAGACTGCGGCGATCATTGCGACCGCGTAAAACGAATTAGGAACTTTTGTCGAAAACCGGGTGGCTTTCGGATTCTATCAGTGGACCCGTCTCCTTATTGACGCTGGCTGTGGTCGTCAAGCTATGACAAGGATTTAATTTAACACGTTGGTAAAGTATAGGCTATGTTTGAATGTTGTGTTCACGTACATTGATGTTGGATATATCTTCAAAAACACTTTTAAAGATAATTTACCGGATATATGAAGGACTGTAAACTTTGTAGAGGCTGTAGCCTACTGGCTGTAAGCCATGACAATACGTCATGGGACGAATCTTATGGACGGAATTTAGAGTTCGGAAGGAACCTCGAAGAAAAATCCTGATAACATTAAGACTTTGTCCGTGTTTGCCACTCCTAAAAACACTAAGGGAGTAGGTCGACTTATGTTATTATTATCCGTTAATTTCATTCCTGACTTTGCCAAAATCGTTGGGATTTTTAATTGCCTAAAACAAAACCATACTGCATTTCCGAGGAGTCCAGAAAACCTTTAGGCATTTGTTACTTAAAGATAAATTGTCTCTTCACCCAGTTTGTTACTACCACATTGCAAGGAGAGGTTCCATACATATTTTAACGCCAGTTGTCAGACTACCAGCCTCCAACCTAGGCGAACCGAGTTCGATTCCCGGCGGGTTTTCTCCCAGATTCTCGCATGTAGAAATCGTGCCGGACGATGCCGCTGGTCGGCGAGTTTTCTTGGGGATCTCCCATTTTTCACCCACACTTTCATTCCGGTGCTGTTCCATATTCACCTTGCTTCACCCTAATCGGCTCTCAAGACCTCGATGTTAAGGGCCACCCAAATCTCTTCACTCAATCACTTTACGGAGTTGACCCATACAGCAAAATAGTTCATAGAGGTTGTTCACGGTAAAGTGATTACTTTTTAAGGCCCTTCTAAATTTTTCCTTTCATCCAATTTCCATTTCCCTGCTGCTTATTAACATAAATACTGCAATGTGACCACTAAACACAGTGTATACATTTGACCAGCCTTAAACCTTAATTCCTGAGGCTGCATTAAGATATATTTAATAGTACGTAATGCCTGTTCGGAGGGCCTTAAAAAGTGCTCACTTTACTGTGGCCGGTCTATATAAATAATACCACTGAAGTGCGGTGATATTACACTCCCGTATGATCACAAAACATTTGTGCCTTAAAAATGAATATTCACAAGACACTGTTCTCTCTAAGTTAAACACAGCAGGCCCTCCTCCAGATAGACTAAAGAAACGTATTTGATTATCTTAGAAAGAGCCAGATCAGCGTCGTGATGAGAAAATTATCTCTTCGCCTTACAGAGAAAATTTTCATTGGCTTCGCTCCTTCTGGGTTGCACTCATTATAGTCAGTGGTAGAACCCACGGCAATGTGAAAGTGAGTGAAGAGTTTCGGTTAAGGGTGAAACGAAGTGAGTATGGAGCAGCGCCGGAATGCAAGGGCGGGGGAACGGAAGGACCCTGAGAAAACCCGCCGACCAGTGGCATCGTCCGGCCCGACTCCACGTGCGAAAATAGGGGGGGGCCGCCCGGAATCGAAACCGGTACGCCTTGGTGGGAGGCGAGTAGTCTAACCACTACACCACTGCCGCCCCGACGAAAATGTTGAAGGCTCTCGTTGATGGCATGGTAGTGTTTGTTCCCCGGCAATGCAGGACGGAAGGGTTGATGGTCGTGGTGTATGCCCTGTTCGGGTTCCACCTTGGTAGAAGTGCCGCCCGTCATGACCGGTGCGGGTGGGGGGCAGGGGACGTGTGCAAAGGGAGATTGATGGGCGCCGAGGTACGAGCACATGGGACCTCGCAGGTAGCAGCACGTTATTGATCAACCTTGGGTAGGGGGGGAGGGAGTGGGTCGGCTCCTCTCTTACCGCAGTGTGTACGCCCGCTATTGAACCACGATACTTCGGACCCTCTCAGCTAACTCTCGCCTACCTGCACGCCGGCTAAGGGCTGTTCAAGTTTCCAAAATAATTTGATACAAGTCTGGCACATTTTATACATTTGATGTGTAAGATACCTGTTCGTCGACAGAGCGAAACGAAGAGTGAACCTAGTTTTAGAAACTAAAATTAGTGACAGTGAGCGAATTTCCAATTTCTGACTTATGACAAACTAATTACTTAACCGTATAAATTAATCAGCCTAACCATACTTTAAATAATTTCTAATATTATGTGAATACCATGACATTTTATTTGGAAACTACTAACTTGGATTACAAGTTATCGAGTTTCGAGGTTTGCATTTGCAGAAACACTGAAAGAAATCAAATCTGATGATTTAAGAAGCAATACCTCGGCTGCAATTGAAACGATGTGTGTGACTGACTTTACGAAACTGATTTTGCACAAAATGTATTTACGAAACTGATTTAAGCACAAAATTTATTTACGAAACTGATTTAAGCACAAAATTTATTTTTAAGTATGTGACAAATGATATTTTCCTTTGCTCTGGAATTTATTTGAATGACATCAGATTTCCAGTTATAAAAATATAACATTTCCCCAAAACCTACAAAAATTATTTAGATAACGGGACACCCTTAACAAAGTTCAGGGATCTCGATGTTGTTTTGTGATCTCATTAAATTGTTTAGTTTACTGGGAATAATAAATATGCACAATTTAGAGTGTAGTATCCAAGACGACAAAATGGCTGTTTGAAGTTACGAGGGAAAACGATCTTTGTACGATGCACCAGAAAAATCCAAACAAACAGATAAAGGATCTGTTTGTTTGGATTTGTTTGGAAGAACTGAATCCTAGTTCCCAGTAGTTCATAGGCAGAACCAAATAAAGCTTGGAATTTTGGGTAAGAGATAACACAGAATTTCCGGTACCGTGTGAATTGTTACACTGTAAAACAATTTCTGATAAACTTCCTAAACTGTAATGGATGTTTTTAACCTATACATTGTATGGTAATAACAGGCCCTACCACACATCAAGCTACAGGTATAGGAATGTTAAGGAACGCTACTGTACAAAGTTGGGAACTTCCCTATGCATTTGACTGTTTCCTGAGCAAATGTAGGAACGCTACAATGAATGTATATCGGAAAATGTTACCATTCCTGCTTTCTCACTAAGCATATACACTTGTATGGTAAATTTATGAATAATTTCTTAGAATCTACCACTGAAATTTGCTCAGCTAGCTCTATCCGGCCGGTGAGATCTCCGAACGAGTGAATTCGCGTTAAAAATTCCTCGGCCGTCTTTGAAGAACTACCTGTGCATACTCCATCATCCTTCCGAATCCTCAAACGCTGAGACGCCTGACGGCCAGAGCATGCTATCGGTACGAGATGTACTACTTTATTGTCTGGCCGACTTAAGAGTGTTCGCTGGAAACTTTCTGCGCGGACTGAGCGTATCTCAATACTTTCTGTCAATTAACGTGCGCAACGTTGGCCTTGCATGGAACAATCACTGTTTCATGGAGGCTTCCTAAGAGTTTCTTTGAGATACGAGAGTTTTATGACGAAGCGCATGCCATTGTTTTGTTTGTCAGCTCTACCAGAGCATAGCGCGCGTCTACCCTACCTTGGCCGAGTCCCGTTCCCTGCACTAATGCGACCAGCTGCATAGGTGCCAGTTGCTGTTCCGTTATGCCGTGCGTTTGATACTGGGTTGAGGAACCGAACAACTTCCATGCTCTATTTTCGGCGTGTAATTTGAGCGTTTGTTTACTTATGGCAAGACATTTACATATACGACGATTTGACAGGATAACGAGTTTGCGATTGTCGTGTATGTAAAGAAGGCATAATAAAATCAATAGAATATCAAATATTTAACAGCCACCACGAGCACACATTAACCTCAAACTCGGGCACACGGCAGATTAACATGCCAGAAATAATAATTTAAGTTTTCTGCAGTCACTCCGTCCACTTTAAGAGTGAAAGGAATTTTACTTACAATCAACTCAACTCACACATTCCGTCCTTGCCCCTTGGTCGCCGCCGATGCTAACCTCCGAATCTCTACGTTTCTGGCATACTTTCCCGCCACTGTGACGTCAGCGCATGAAGCATTTGTGCTCCAGGGCTCGTGGACTTTATGCGTGAGATCGGCCGGAAGTAGACTGACGTAGGAGGTGCACAGATGCGGCTGTGAGAAGGGATCGGAACTACTTCGCAGCGCACATTTCGCATCGTGGAGGTAACGGAACTCGGCCCTCGTCACTTCCAAACCGGTTCAGGAAACCTTTGGTATATTCATTGACGTTGGGTGAACACCAGACTACTACAAACGTGTTCTGAGTTCGGCGCCACCGGACTTGATTCCCGTATGTATCTGCCTGTGTGTAACTGTGAATACTGCTTTTCTTATGTCGTGTCAGCATGTTCGGCCGATAAATAAAATATTATTATTCAAAACTTTTTTTCACATTTTGTACATAGCAAAGACTGGGTCAATCTAATCTTGCATAAAACCGGTCAGTTGTGGCTTTTGAGAACATCGTCGCATAAGCAGCCGAAACTATACTATTTAGTTATACAGATAGCGCTCGGTTCCGTGTTTCGTCACAAGAACGAAAAACCTATTAATGTAAAACACGAATCTCATCACCATCTATTTCTGCACATCTCAGAGTACATCCCATCTTCTCGTCATGAAATATAACTAGTAAATAAGAGTCCAAACACACCACGTCTGTAATAATGTGGTTTGAAGCCCACGAACATTCACCTTAAACCCGATTATTCTCCTACAAGGACTCTGCTACCACGTGGTGGTATAGGTTTCAAGAGTAACATATGGTAACTTGTTTCTAAAATTATACTAATAGTAATTATTATTCATACTCTATCTACTATATAGATTGGTGGGTTTTCTAGTGACAGCTACAGACGAAGAGAGGCGGTTCTTTTGACGTCCGGAAGGGTGCAAGCCGTCTTTCGTGGAAGCGAGCTCTTCTCCACACAGCGCCAACTGCCACCCCTAGAAGAAGAGTGTCACCGTGGTACCGGGGGGGGGGGGGGTGACTTACTCCCATCGCCTTGCAGTATCGCGAGAACGGGAAACCAGTCACCGCAGATAGAGGGTGAAAGGGTGCCGGAGAACTTCGTGAGTCGCAGTGGGGGTGGCACGAGGGAGTTATGAGATGCGCCAACACGTCGCGCCAAGGGCGCTGCATAAATCAGGCGGAGGAGCCCCCGCGCGCTGATAATTACTGTCACACGCTGACACTTTTCCCGCGCGCGGAAACACCAGAGACTTGCGCGTCTGGACGGAGGGTTTGGGGGCGAGTCACCCCCTAGGCAGGGGGTGCGACGGGAAATGTTTTTACGAGCTGCAGCACAGCAGCACGCTGCGCCGCCCCCGGGAGTTCAACAAGAGATCAGAGGCGGATAGCGCGAGGCGTGGTCCCCCTTACCTTCCCCCCATCGCTCTTCGGAAGAGACTCGGCGTGACGGAGGTTTTATTAAAGCTATAAATTTATTTTTATATTCCATTAGAATTTCCGATGGTCCTGCGTTTCTCCGGGCCCTGTGCGCGTGTGACAGCCCCCTCTTCTTCCCCTCCAAAAGCATTCTTTTGTTTCTTGGTCTGTCTTGCGAGCAAGGAGGTGCGCGAAGGTCGAGTCGCGGTGCTCAAGTTCTGAAACTGATGAATCACAGCTGCTATAACTTTCAGAGAATTTCACCCTCCGTGGGGTGCTTAAGATAACTGTAAATATCAATATTTCTAACTATCTATCTATCTACCTATCTAACTCTCACTCTTTCTATATATATCCTGCTGAAGAATGGTTTCTCGTCAGAAATATACAAGATTGTTCTGAGCTGCACAAGATACACGATTCGCAACTATAAGCTATTCACGGTAAAGTGAGCACTTTTGGAAGTCCTCTCATTGGGAATAATAGTCAATAAATATTGTTTATTTTAGCCTTAGATGTTAACTTCCGAGTGCGGTGTAATCTACACACTGTGGTCATTACTTACATTGCAGTATTTATTTCAAAAGGTGATGAAAGAATTTAAAATGGCTGAAAAAAAAGTTACTAGGATCCCAGAAGTGCTCACTTTAACGTGAATAGTCTATAGTTGAAATTCAGTTTAGATACACTTTCATAATTGGGTGACTTTAATTGTAACGTGTCTTTGGTGTCCTGTCTACCAGCAAATCACGGGGGTTCATCGTCGGAGAATCTGAATTCTGGTGGCGTAGTGGTAACTCACTGGACTCGCATTCGGGGAGAACCCGGGCTGGGTTCCGGTCCAGCCATCCTGATTTCTGCTTTCCATGGCTTCCCTAAATCACTCCAGGCGAATGCTGAAATGGGTCCTTCATGGCCGATTTCTTCTCATTCCTTGCCCGATCCGTCTTCCTTGAGCAATTTGTTTCGCCTCTAATGACCTCGCTGTCGACGATACGTTAAGCCCAAATACCTAACCACCTGAACTCTGATTGGACTAGTAAGGTATTAAAACGTCTTCTATCAAAGACAGGAGAAAAGTGCAGATGTGCAGCTACGATGTCGAAACCTAGCCTGAGCGTAAATCTTTTTACGAAAACGTGTGGTCTTTGTAAGTACAACTTATTTATAAATTTTAGTAAGCAATCATCACTCAGTGACTGACTTGGAGATCGAAATTACCTTGTACACGCTCGAGTCCTCAGATACAATACGCGAGGAACTTCGATATTTTAAAGTGACGTATGTGCAATGTAACGTTGATATTCCATGATGGCTCTTTTGCCATGGATGAATCATACATAATTGGGTGGTTTCTACGTTCCATTCGAGGTGCTTAACTTATAGAAACTAACTAGAATACAATCAGAAATATTTTTGCTTTTAATATGTGGTGTTCTCTATATGGCCTCAGCATTTTACTTTCAACCCCACGTACTTCTGTGGCCATGTACTTCTGTGGTTTATAAATTAAACCGGTACATCAAAAAATATTTTTTGTAAATGTGGAATTCGTTACTTAAAATTTCGAAAGGGCTAACATGAGAAAACCACCAGACACTAATAACATCATGACCCATTAACTGTGTGATACAGAAGTCTTCGCACTGATATTTGTAAAACAACCGTTTGAGGCCCATGACCTGCTCTTTAACAACGAGTAGCCCACAGAAGTGCATGTCTTTGACAAAGGTTTATTTTAGTACTGTGTGTAAGTCGTCCATTATATATATATATATATATATATATATTTATTTATTTGTAACGAAGCTTTACCAAGCCCCTATCACCAAATGTGTGTGTGTATTATTACACTTAACTTACGATCTACAAAAAGTGAACTACTTGAATTACCAGTGACCCAAAATTACTCAAATTTAATGAGAAGAAAACTTGGTTTGATAACCATAACCTGTAACAAAGACAATTTTGGATACTTCTGTTACAACGCCAGTGTTAATATTTATTTCATAAAATTAATATTTTACCGTCGTTAACCTTGCTTCAACTGTATAGGGGCCACGGTGGCTGGGCGGTTAGCCTGCTCGCCTCTCACCAAGGCTGGCCGGGTAACTCCCGGATTTTCGCATGTGGGAATCGTGCCGGACGACGACTCTGATCGGTGGGTTTTCCCGGAGATCTCCCGTTTCCCCCGCCCCTTCATTCCGTGGGTGCTCCATACTCACCTTGATTACCCCCAACGGCTCTCAAGATCTCGCTGTTAAGAGCCGTCCAAATCGCTTCACTCACTCACTTCAAATGTGAACTGGCGGGATTAATGAAGCTTAAGTGTACTGCAGAAGGTACCGTAATGTTTCACTATCGAAAATTTTGGATAGCTTTGCTAGGGTAGCGACTTCTTCGTTACTCTTAACTGACTTCCGGGTAGTTATAGACTGTAATAGAAAAGTTTCACACTTCCAAACGTTTCTACTGAAGGTGTTCCAGGACATTCGGAAGTAGGGAATGAAGCGAGGAATTTACTCACTTCTCTTTCTCGCTGGCGTCGTGCAACAGGAACTTGACGGCTACGAGTCGCTTGCCGAGCGACGCCGCCATGCCATACTCGGGGATGCCGTCCGCTTCCGCTACGTACACCTGCAACACACCAAACACTCCGTAACTCACTCCGGCTACGCCTGCAACACACCAAACACTCACTCCGGCATTTGACGTGTACACTTGCAACACCCCCAAACCTCCACTGCACTTTCTCCTTCAGCTGCGTACACCTACGACACGCCAAACACTCCACAGAATAAGAAGGACTAGTAGGGGAATACGAGGAACTAGTAGAAGAGTATGAAGGACTAGTAGGGAACCCTCTGCAATTCATTTGAACTCCTGCAACATCTCAGAAACTCCACCTCACTTTCCCCTTCGGCCGCGTACACCTACAACACACTAAACACTGTATAACAAACTCTGCAATTCATACGAACAACAGCAACAGCTCAGAAAATCCACATCACTTTCCCCTTCGGCTGCGAACACCAACATTAGACCAAACTCTCCATACCACACTTCGCAATGGACATGGACCCATGCATCAACTCAAAAACCTCACAACACTCTCCCCTTCGGTCGCGTTCATTAGCAACACTCCACTTTGAAAACACCACTACATTTGACTTGCACACCTGCAAATCCCAAAAAAAACTCCACACAATTTTCCCCTCCATCAGCGTACACCTGCAAAACACTCCAAGCACTTCACAAGACACTCCACACTCGACATGTACACACACTCTATTCCTAACACTCCATAACAATATCTGTATTTAACATTTCATAACACATGGCATTTGACGCATGCATTTTTGCCATCGGAAAAAGCATTATTAAAAGTTTATCCACGACGCATACACCTTTAACACACATAGATTACATATACCTCCTGTGGGGAAAATACGTTTTTTAGGTATAGCGATATTTTAGAATCATCAACAGCTATCGCAATCTAGTGATTTTTATTGGTTGCTTGGTGCAAGCAAGTGTTGTATCATAAATATACCGTTTGAACTTTAAAATATTTAATTCCTTGCAACAATTGAATTACGAATTGCGTGAATAACAAGATGTTAGGGTCTGTTCTATAACACTGATGACCAAGAAAAACACACACACACAGTGCTTGGATTTGAATAACTTATCGTTCCCAGCGAAAGTAGCATTATTCTCACTTTTGCTCATTTTATATATATATTTATTTTTGCCTTACAATTTATTTCTAAGAAAAAAAAATTATAGTGTGACTTTTCTAGGCTCAATTTACGTTTGTGCAGAGCAGATGGCTTTATTTTTAAAACAACAAAATCCGGAAATATTATATGTTACTTCAGCCAAATATTAAACGTTATATTATAAAAAAACTAAAATAGTTTCTTAATATGCTGCTTCCGCGGCATAAGGCGCTTCACGAGGCTGTTTCAGGTCTCCGACAGTATACGTTCTTATTCAGGATAACTGTATTATTGGCCTGAAAATAAACATGATATGTTACGTTTAATGTTTCCAATGTGTTCCAACCTGTGGTGTGCCAACGAATTAAATTTTGCAGTTCGTAGTTATGATTAAAAGTAAGAAACGTTACTTCGCTGAAAAGGAAAACGAATATTTTTTTTTTTAAACAAGATTCCAATGGAGTAAATTTAGATTTATGCAGAAGGAAAAAAAAATTGATGGCACACAGCTTTAAAAAAGCGATTTACTACCTGTTGATTATTGTTTGCCTAATAAAGTCACTTCAGACAGGACAGAGTCATCACCTGTACAGTAAGTACACTCCCGTCATCAAGTGGAGCGACATGCAGGCCGCGCCGCGACGGAGGACGCTGACGAAGAGCAAAGAAAACCAATGACGTGCACGTGTTTCGGACACGCAGAATGACGTCGACAATAGTTCAAACCGTAAGCTAAGATAAAGGCTGTTCACGATAAAGTGAGTTCTTTGAAATCAAACTTAGAAAGAAAAAAAAAACTACTGCCCCTACCTGCATACGTTAACGGACGCCTGAGTGACATGCGCCCAGTTAAGTTGGTAATGATAGATGAAAAAAATCTCCATAACTTAACGTCGAATAAAAAATGTTTCGCAACCATTCGTGATAACTTGAAATATTTATTTCGCTTTCTGTTTTTTCAATGCCTCTAGGTGTAAAAATGGCCAGGTTTGTAGCATATTTTATTTTCTTATAATTCCACAGTTTCACCTGACCAACACACGAGTAAAGTGATGAGGCCCATGGCAATGTTAATTTTACATCAGAGAGAGGAATACACAACATACGTACAAGTATATCTTAAGCAGGGCTTTCAAAAGTGCTCACTTTGCCGTGAACAGCCTTTAGTGGAAGATTACAACGTGCCTTCGTTCTGCAGCTCCTCGCTATTACGGCTCAGCCTGATAATTACGTACGTGCAAATTCAAGAACTGGTTTAAGGGGCTAACCTAGCAAAAAATTTTACACGCTTCAAAGTCACGTCCGGCTGTAAGGAAGCTCTGTGACTGCAAAGTGAAATAACATATATAGTCCATTCGCTGTTTCTACGCAAATTTCGAACAAAACCTTTGAAAAATCACCCCATGTATGACGTGATTAGTTATTTCCTAAATATGCCCTCTATCGCAAATGTATCATACCTCTGTCAACATGAAAGTATCTTATTTTTCGTTAAATCGAAATTTTACCTGTACTTTATTTATAAATTATATTTCATTTACAATAAATATGAATAAAGCAGTGAAAATACACGTGTGTTGGTAGCGCGTGGTAATAAATAGTTCCCATGCAAAATAACATTACAGCTGAGTGCGCACGAATTCGGTGCGTTGTCCTTTGGTGTAATTTTCTACACTTGGTTGAACTTAGTTGGCACGAGGCGGAGGAATATCCTGGAAGTAGAACTTTAGCAGGTCTTCAGGAAAGTGCGAAGTAACCGTGAATGAACTATACAAGCTTCGCACGTATTCTGTCTCCTCAGAATTTTAAACGGTGACTCTAGGTTTTAATAAATCAATCTATTCAAGAAAGTTACAGCTTTGTGGCAATTGTTTGAAAAAAATATTTTTTAAAGAAGAGTAAATATCGTAAATGTAGGGCTACCTACAAAGATTTTTTTGCTGATTTCGACATTTTTAAACTATCATATGTATGTTTCAAAAACCAGATTTATGAATAACTAGCAAAATATCCGCTTAAATTTCTACCGTGATAAAATATTTGCATTTAAATATTAAATATTTTTTAAAATTATAATTCACAGAATTGCTTACACGATTACTTGCAAAAATTCATATTATTCCTTGATAGCGGTGATTATCTTTTTTAAGCGTCAAGAAATATTGTGGCTTAACACCGTAACAGAACACGTGATTGGGAATCTACTACAAATAGCTTGCCCTTTTTCACGTTTATATACAGAGACAGTCAACGTTCTTTCAATGAACGGCTACTTGATATTGCGTCACTGGGCGGCACGGCAACCGTAGTTGAAAACGCATCCATATTGTGGATACTGCTCCACAAACTTAACTGAAGATCTCGCGCTCGAGCTCGGTATTCGCACTCAGTGTAAACACTTTATGAGTTGCCTGGTTGAGGACGCGGTGGTAGGGACGGAGAGATGAAAAGGATGTAAAGGCCGTTCACGGTAAAGTGAGCACTTTTTTAAGCTGTTTCATCAGACATAATAACCAATAAATACATTTCATTGTGGCCTCGGACTTTTGGTTTTGGATATGGTGAATGTATACGCTGTGTTTATTATTCACGTCGCAGGGTTTACATTAACAAGTAATGGAAGGATATAAATTGGTTGAAAGAAAAAAGTAACTAGGGCTTCAAAAATGCTCACTTTATCGTGAACGGCCTATAGTCTGTTTGACAACATACACGTATTCTTACCACCAACAAAACACGAATAATTGTAACATATTTCTTCGATTCCTTTAGTTATGTATATTGTCACAAGTGGTTTCACTGTTCCTGATAAATATTATTATATGTAGTTATGAATGTCTTCATTTTGCATGGGATCCGCTTTGTTATAGTATGATTTTATGTTTCATCATCATACCTTAACGAGGCTATAAGGGCGATGCAAGTTGTTGATAAAAGTTATGTAATGAACACTATATAAAAGGGGTTTATTTAACATTAAGGTTGCACAATATTATTTGAATATAAACATTATGATGTATGCGCAGGGAAAGCTATTCAACTATATCGAAGTATTTTTTTTTTTCAATTACAAATATTTAACCAGCCACATGCTGAGTAAAGTCTAATTGGAGAGTCCCCACCTTGTTCATGATTCCGGAGGCTGATTAAGATGGCGGAAGTCGACGCCCGGACAAAACCCATCTTCAGTGATCTTCGTTCCCATGACCCGACGACAAAAGACACCGCCCTCGGGCTACACTGCCCTATATCGGCTGCGTTGTCGCCGTTTACTGGCCGGTGGAGGGGGTTTCTGTGTGCTTTGCGATCTCATAACTAATTTCAGCAATCACAGCCCGTGTCCTGGATAAATATGTGAAGGTGCGATCAGGCAGGCCGCTCAGCTAAGGCCTGATCATCACTCGTTATATCTCGTGTAGGTTTCGTTCGAACTGTCTGCAGGTCCTTGAAGTTGCTGCGTTGATAAGCAAGTGAGGAATGCGGGAAGCGGGAAAAGTGTGCGTGTCACATATTTACCGAGGTTTCACTTAGTTCGTCGAGCAGTATGTGTTTTCGTGAAGGACCTTGGAAATACGCGAGTTATAAAATTGTAACATTACTCTCTCTAAGACAAGAATCTTTTATGGTAACTGCTCCCTAGTTGCCACATGGCTGCTGTTAGCAAACTACGTAAAAAAAAAAACCATGGAATATTTTAATGTAAACATTTTTCCAGGACAGGAGTGAAAGTTATTTTGTTGTCAATGTATAATTTTAGCTGTTGAAACATAAAGTACATTTGATCATTGAAACGTGTTGGAGTGCAAAAATCACAGTGATTAACCGTCTGTACCTATACGATATTTATTATTCTGTGAAACAGTGTTTTAAATTAAAGCGGCAAGGCTGTATGTTCACTGAAACGATTGTTGTCCTAAAATGCTTCCTTTTGACTACTAGGCGTTTAGAACATTTTACTAGGGCGTCCCTTTAATACCCCACACTGTTCCCAGAACACATTTATGCCGGTAGAACAATAGGGGAAAGCTACACTAACCTAAACATGCGTCTATAAACAAGAACACACATCCATGTTGTATATCGTATTCGGACCTAAAACCTCGATGTCGAAGGCAACCCTTTGCAACTTCGATCCCGAAAGTTGGCTTCATGGAGCCTAATATCCACCCAACAGTGCTGCCTTACTAGCTGAAACCGAAGATATAGTCTATTCGCGGTTTCTTTATATTGTTTAAATCAAACATTTAAAAAAAATCACCCCATATATGACGTGTTCACTTATTTCCTAAATATGAAATGTATTAAAGCCGTTTTATATCTCTGTTAACACAAAACTCCTTATTTTTCGTTAATTTGAAGTTTTGCCTATATTTCGTTTATAAATTTTAATATTTAAGTCATAATAAATATGACCAAAAACAGTGAGAAAACATATTTGTTGGTAAAGGCTATTCACGGTAAAATGAGCACTTTTGAAAGCCCTTATGTAAAATTAACATAGCCATAGGCCCCATCACTTTATTCGTGCGTAGGTCAAGTGAAACTTTGAAATTAATAGGAAAGTGAATATTTTACATATCTCATTTTTACACTGCGGTGCATTAAAGGAACCTAAAACGAATGAAATTATTTTAAGTTATCACAAATGGTTACGTAACACTTTTTATTCGACGTTAAGATGTGGAACTACTTCCCATGTATCGTTACCAACTTTACCGGGCGCATGCCACTCAGTGCATCCGTTAAAAAAATGTATGCAGGTAGAAGCGGTGACTTTTTTTCCTAAGGTTGAAGTAACCGTGAATGTATTATAGACAACAGTGTATGGTCTTCGGGAGACAAAGCGTCCCAGATCAGTAGCACCAACGTAAAATAACCACACGTACGTATGCGCATGCGTCACGCCCGGCGGCCCGTTTATACGAATTACTTGTCCCACACTTGCGTTCACTGAACCGGATGGCTGTGGTATTTCACGACTGACCGCATGCGGGATACATGCCCGGCTGCTGTTGTCCAACGGCTGTTGCGATCACGAAACGGGAACAATCCGCGGTGTCCACAGACAGAGAGGGAAAAGTCTCTCGCACCTGACGCATGTAACTAAACACCCGAGCTTTTCGAATATGCGAGACAGATTGGCGCGCCGCTGAAATAAAACGTAACATGGCCATCGGTGGTTTTAATTTTCATCAAGATGATCACTGTAGTGGTGATGGCTGTTAACAGTGACTCTAAGTGAGGCCCCGCAATGTTAATTCGACTTTAAAATTTTTCAAGCACGACTTTTGCCTCACGTGCATTTACAAACGTCCGCGTATTGATAAACTTTCGAACTTTATTTCAGAAACGTTGTTTGATTATTATAATTTAATGACCGCAGAGATTACGAGCACGTGTGCACGGATATAAAATGAGCACAGAAGTGCGTGTATCCTAAAAGAGAGCCGACAAAGTGCTCAAGTACATTCGAATAGCGTATAAAACATTTCGCTATCAATCGCACACTTTTTCCCCACCACCTAAGAAGTTCGGTCACGTGGGACAGATCTGACGCTCCAGTCAATCGAAGTAAGAAACGAGACAAAGTCGAGATGGAGATGCGGGAAACTGGGAGTAACGCAAGGGAACCAACCGGCATCGTCCGCCATGTTTCCGACGTGCAAAAATACGGATTTAACCTACGTTCGGGAATCCGGTCGTGATCACTGCGATGTGAGGCATGTCAAGCTAGGCACTCGGCCACCACAACACGCTATTCCAGAACAATCGACAATTAAAGAGACAGTGGTGGTGAAGAGACGTACAGTAGCGATTAGACCAGAAGCCTCCCAAAAAGGCTACCCCCTGGTTCGATTCCCGGCGGGGCTCGTATCCGGATTTTCGCTTTGAGAAATGTCGTGGAGATAACGCACTGGCCAGTGCGTTATCTCCACCACAATCGGTAAAACTGTTCCACTAAGTTAGATCTCTAATTACTTTGTTTGCATCAGCAAGAAAACTATCTTCTTAAAAAAAAAAAATTTGCTCTCGTTCAATACAGTGCAAGAATTAATCAAGAACTCGCCGCATACAAAAGACAAATTTGATCCATATGTTCATTCACCATATCTGCCTCTTCAATGGCATGTTAAATATCACGTTTACGCTGTGAAGCGCCTGTAACAGAAAATTGCCATCGCAAAACGCCCGATAAATAAACACGCAGATAGTTATCACATTTGCTGTTACTGATAACATAGGAAAGGGGAAATTAACTATACGTCCTTTCATTTCGAAATAAATTGCTGCTTGCGGTCCTGGTATAAGCTGCCTACAAAAAACAGGTCGCATAAAAGTGAAAGGAATGGTGCTTGAATTATACTCATAATTTGAATCAGCGGAAAAATACTGATTGCAGTGAAATTCAAGTACACGAAAACGGAAAAATGGCTCCACTTAGAAAGTGCAAAATCACTGATTATTTCAGTGAAAAAATGTCACTGATTGAATTGGTGACGTGAAACAATTTCACTGATTGAATAAATGACGGCCAACTGCAGCGGCGAATTAAATATTGTTTTTATTGAATTTAGTCAAACAATTACGGAAAATAAACATACTCACGATAGTTTATTTTTATATTGCGCAATTTACAGTAATTTGAAAAAGGACAACATTTTCCGTAGGTGGCCGGAATTGAACTGACACACCCTTTTCAACTCACTTTTATAGACCATTTGAGCGACCAAGTCAAGTTGAGAAGAAAGAGGAAAATATATGTCTTATATTTCCTCATCAAAAGTGTGTAGTTTTCATTGTTTTGGTTTAATTGGTACTGTTAGGATTGTTAAAACGGATAGTACCTACGTATATGTGCACTCTCTTCGCCACATTATATGCAGTTTAAATCTTTAAACAGAGCGCTGAGATGATTACATACATCAACGTAATAAAAGACGTAAAAACGGAATGAAAGGCTGAATGTTCATGTTACCACATAAAATGGTGTTTTGAAATACAAAACACTTTTTAGAAAGTATTTTGTGTTGGTTTTATCACTTTATGCATTGTTATGTCACTTAATACACGTTGTTTGACGGCCATTTTCACGCGCTGCTTAAATGATCCATTAGTCAAAAAACAAATCACTGAAAAACAGTGAGAAAAATGACTGATGGATCAGTGGAAAATGTCACTGGATCAATAAGTAAAAGAAAAAATGTCATTTTTTCACCGATTCATCTGTTAAATTCACTGGAAGTGAATGTTGAATCAGTCAGGTACTGTTAACTGATTGAAACAGTGAAATTATAACTGATTAATAATTAGAGTGTGGTAACGGAATAACTCGCAATCGGGAGGACCACTGTTCGATCCTCGGTTCAAATACTCTGGTTTCAATTTACCGTGGTTTTTCTGAATAACTAAAAGCAAATTTTGAAATGGATCCTTACATACATTCACTACCGGTGCTGAAGCACGGTGCTAGAGACTTTTCTGATAAGCGTGAGGGTCTGCATTCTATTTCCTGTACTAAACATTTTATACGTCATTTAAAAGAAAATGTTTTATTTATTGTATTTAAAAAAAACTAGACATTATACTCTTAAAAAATTTTTACTTGAAACTGACATGAAAATTTTAGAACGACATTCGGCACATTTCTTGTACAAATTCCAGTTGATATTCCTTGAATTTTATTCTTTTATTCTTTACACGTGTGGTTACGATGTCAGTAGAAAGCTTAATCGCTCGATGCCTGACTTTTGCCGCACTTCTCTCACTAAAATTCTTAAGAAAATTTATTACTACAAAGGTTGTACAACTTACTGGGCGAATCATGGAATATGTCTCCGATACAGGAAGAGCAAGATGAAAGTTACAGAAGACGGGGATACGCATACGATAGAAACTGGATTGCTGGTGACCTCGAACATGGCATCTGCAGAAAGGAGACTAGATATTCACTATCCGCCGTCCAGCACAAGCAGAAACTTTCTGCTTTTGTGAAGGCTTCTCATAACATGGAACATGGGCGATTATTTCCCCGTCCGTACCTGCTTGTCTGAATAGATCGTAGCTTCTTTAACGATCCGCTGTCGATGAAACGTTTATAGATAATTCCTACTAACATATCGAATACGCTAAGGCGTAACCTTCGTTGCATTATATCCGAGATTCAGATCTCGGCTACGCTATAAAAGAGTGTATTATTTTAATATGTTTTTTCACGTTAACTCAGCATATAAACTGACCGTCTTCTTCTTTAACATTAGACTATCCCGAGAACTAGGGTTAGTTACTAGGAGAGAGGAAATAATTTCAAATCCTTCCGTATCTAAGTTAACATGCATTATCGGAAGAAATTATTTCCATCTTCCTCTGTCAAGATGTTTTAAATATTGAGGGAAAGCAAAGTACTGGTATGGCAGCCTACTTATCTACTTTTGGAAGTGTAGGTTTTAAAAAAATATTTAAATACAAAAGATCCGTTTCAGTACCTTTCAATTAAACAAAGGGGCGTCAGTAATTAAGTGAATTTGAATTTGCAAAATGACATACAATGCGACCACGATCCTGATTTGTATGAGGTTGATGTAGATACTGTTTTGTGATTGTTTAGTAAACTGCAATGACTGTTGTTCATGTAGTGTACTTCAATAAGGCAAATGGCACTATGATTTGTAATTCATAGAAAGTTATGTTATTTCATTATTATAATGTTTGTATTTGTAAACATGTGTTAATGTAAGCTTGGAAGGCTGCATACCACACGATCATTTTTTTTATATTCTGAACTTATATAAACCTATTTCTATGGTTCGAAAGAATTAAGTAATTTCGACATTGATCATAATAACTTACGTGCAGATCACTTAGCCTTAATTACACTATGATGTTAGATATAAAAGGCTGAAGTAGATTTTATTTATCATGTTGGGTTGTTTTTGTATACAGTATTGATTTTTTTTTAAATATAGAGTCGATACATGTCAGACGTACCAGATCCCAAAAACTGATCATAACCTCGGATTTTGTGAAATTATTTTAAACTTCCGTAAATCATACTGTAAACTTTGATTAACCTGACTGAAGCCCTTTTTGTCCAGACGCCAGAACCCGGACAGTGTTAAAATACACTAACAGTTTCCCTGGATACCGCATCTTCCTGAAAATCTATGGTCACGACGCGCACACTAACAAACAGACGGCAATAATACACACTGCTCAAACCAAAAGGGGACTGACACGTTCGTTCGCAATTACAGCTACTTTTCATTATACCTTTCATACCAACTCTGAAAACTCCCTTGTTAAAATTGTTGTGTAACCAGTGACAATAGTAATCCGTTAATCAGAATTTCGAAAGCCGATTTAGTCCTGCAGCATGCAATTTATCACAACTGCTGGTCTCCGTTTAAGGGGTCGCTTTTGGACGAGGTAATACAGCAGTATGTTCGATTCCCAAGCAAGCCTTTGACGTGCATATCTTATTTAGTCCACTGCCAATGAGATTATCTGATGCGTTGAATAATGCCATGCTTGCAGTAACTACTTAAGGATTTTGGTACCTTTGATTCTCTGGGCATTATTAAAATTGTTTATACACTACCTGTAACCGCATTATTGTTGCTTTTGGTCATGTCACTTAACTCTAATCGTCTACCCGACGAATAAAAAAAGGTCAACAATTATTATGCACAACTTAAAACATACATTCAGAATAGGTGTCCACGTCTACTTCAATAACTTCGAAAACTGCAGCATCGCGAACCTTATCTTCTGGCAATGGTGGCATCACCTGATTGACGTTACACGTTACCACCAGCAAATCTTCTGCATGTGGTACACCTTTGTATTACTGAGCGAACCATTCTATTTCCTCATAAAATCAAAAAAAAATTCCCGAAGCAGAGACAAAAGACCTTGTGTCCCAACATGATTGAACTGCACATGAAATATATATACCAGCCCCAATACAACAGGATGACCTGCTGGCAAAACAGCTGGGTACCTGAATTCAAAGGTATCTTTATGCTCAGATATACTTGTCTTAATGCATAATATTCCATGTTCATCTTCAGAAGGCATCAGGAAAGAGATACATTAATCTGCAACACCATGAAAGGATTCCTTCTGAATGAGCTTGATGAGGTTTCATGTTGTCAAGCCCAGCGGCATAAAGTTCGCCAGTTTCTTGTTTTCAGGATGTTCGCAATTGTGTAGAAGCCTCACCACCCATCCCAAAAATTGCAATATCTTCAGATATTTGGAGAAATATTGGTACTACCAATCATGGTCAACACAAGAGCTAGTAAGGCTCACAAAAACTCCTAGTCTTTTCTCTAGGTTAACTTCATATTCATTTATCACGCAGGAAGAAACAGGCCACTCAGAAGGAGCCTTCTTGAGCTACTGTGGTCCCTCACACCATTTTGTCCGAAGCAACACTTCAGCAGAATACCCTCGACTTGCCATATCTGCAGGATGCATTGTTCCTGCTACATATCGCCATGATTTCTTATCAGACAACCTCCTGATCTCTTGCACCCTGTTATATGTGAAGAGACCCCAAGTATCTGCTCGCTGTATCCAAGTTATAAAAGTTGTGGAATTGCTCCAAAATTAAAAATCCAGCTCATTAATCCCCAGGTTACCCAATGCATATGATCCTAGCCTGGTAGCAATAGTTGCTACCAGAAGTTCCAGTCGTGAGATTGTTGTTTTCTTGATGGGGGCAGCCCTAGCTCTTGACTCGACGAGATTAACTTCAATGCCGGAGGGTGATTCAGACATTAAAAACACAACTGCAGCATATGCATGTTGGCTTGCATCACAGAAAGTATGCAAACTCCACTTGACATATTCTTTGGTGATATACCTAGGAATAACTATCTTCGCCAAAAAGGGAGAGACTTGGCCCATCCTCTGAAACTCTCTACAACCGATCTTGGTACTTGTGCATCCCAGCTTACATTGTCTTTCCACAGCTGTTGGATGAATAATTTTGGAGTCTGCGTCACAGGAGCAGTAAAACCGATTGGATCGAAGATTTTGTGTACAGCTGTAAGTATGTTTATTTTCGTCACATGCTCTGGCCCTATTTCAGCAATCGCTGAATTGATGGATAATAAGTCTGATCCCCTGCTCCACAGAAGACCTGCAAAAGGAGTAATTTCACTATAATTAACAGCAGGGTTTGTGTGCTCCCAACCTCGAAGTTCAAAGTTTGCCTTTCGTAAAATACTGGTAGAATCTTCAAAGCATTTATGTAGCTCATCCTCCCTAACACTCGTGACACAATTGTCCACATAACAACTTTTCTTTAGTCTAGTGATAGTTCCTTTTGTATAGGAATTTTGGCCAACTTCACAGTCCTGAAAAAATTGGCTAAATTATGTTCAATTACAGCCCCTAAAAATGAATAGACTGGAAAAGACATAAAACACTACTCTTGTATGCCTCAATGCAATCACATTACTTCTTTTATCCCTTAGGAGAAATGGTACAGAGTCCCTATCTTTCTCGCAAAGGTTGATCTGAAAGAATGCTTTCTTAATATATGTAATAACCCCAAAAAGGTTTCAGTCTGAACAGTAGCAGGAGGGGTGGTATAGCCTCTATCATATTTGGTCCTATCTCAAAACAGTCATTAAGATATGGCCCATGAAGAAACTTACAAGATGCATTGAACACTGGTCTCATCTTCGTTGTGCCTTGTTCTTTTATCAAATGTCTATGAGGTAAATAATGTCCATCATTTGGGGTCAAATTCTTGACATCTTCTATTATGCCCTCCCTTTTCCACTTTTCAAAAACTTTTGCATATACAACACCTCTCTATCTGACAAGGATTTTTTTCTGAATAAGATGCTCCGAATGCTTTCTTGATATGTGGTAATCAGTAGGAAGAGGTAGATGTTCTATCCAATGAAGCTCGACCTCATATCTGTTGTCTCTATATTTCTTCTGATGCTTTTTTTTTTTTTTTTATGTTCCTTGACTGCAGACACTCGCTCTTCCATTGTTCTTTGCTAATCTGAGTCCCCAATACCTAACATATCGAGCTCCCATAGAGTAGACATTAACATCTGTGAAGATGTTAATGTTGACACAATCATTGTCTGTGAGCATTAGCGTCCATCCTAGATATGTATTGACTGCTTCCAACCCATTTTCAAAATAATTATCTCCCCAGTCAGAAACTTACCAACTACATTAGTTGCCACCAATGCTTGTACAGGACTGCTATCATCTTTGATTTTAATGACAGTATCTTTTAATACTATCCGACATACTTCCCTTTTAGCTGTGGGGACAGAGCAACATATATCCATGATCAGGCCGTACAACCTGATCAAGAGCTTCAAAACCACATACATAGTTACTGACTGGATTTTCAAGATTTATGAGAAACTGCTTGTGATTCACCTTATTAGACTGATGACCACTAAACCCTGAGCTCTTCTTCCTTAACTGACTGATATCCCACTTTGGCGACCAATTCCTTGGTTATGTAAGAGTATTGTGAACCAGTGTCAATGAAGATTCTTACGTGTCGGTCACCCGCCTTTCCTTTAATTCTAACAATAAGCATCTGCAACAAAGTTTCAGAGGACGAATGGTTGGCTAATGCTTTATCCTCATTATCTTCGCGAGTTTTCTCATGAGACTCAGGCTTAACCACTTAAAGCTTAGAGCACATTAGTGGTATGTGTTTAGCATCATAGACAACACACGTCATTTTACACCTTTTCGCAACTTGGCGACCTCGTAAACAAACAAAAAAACAGTGGCTCTTATCTAAATTTTAGCATTTCAATAATAGTCATCTATCATACCTTTAAAAAAAATGGGCACCCTGGCAGAAAATGCACATTACAGCATTGGGAACACATTTTGTATTCACCAGACCTGCCGCAGTGCCTATGCTAGTTTCCATTTCCGGACCACCTGGCATCTTCACTCTACTATCGCAGCAGCTACCTATGTTGAACCCCTTCATTGCAAAACTGATTCGCTCCTCTATCTCAACTTCCTTTCTGAGAAATTCCGTCAAATTCACTAACCTATTAACTCCATGATGGGACACGCCACTACATTGCCAGGCATGTAGCAAGTACTCAGTCAAGCATGATTCCACTAGAGGGAATAGCATGGCGGTGTATTTGTCGGATGAGAGACCCAAAGTTTCAAAAGTTTTAAGTTTAGTTTCCAATTGGTCATACAAAAAACGTAGTTGGTAGCTATCATACGTTCTTTATATAGTATTATTTAAAAGCTCAAATATGTATACCTACCTCTATTAACATGTCTTCGTGGCCCAACCTGGGCTTCAAACTTTGTAAACCATACAATATTTTTTCCCATTAGCGCAAAGCTCTCAACGACTTCTCTTGCCCTAGAACCAGGCATTGTAGCCTGAATCACGTACTGAAACTTGTCTGTGTCATCTAACTCTTTGTCCTCGTCGATTTTAGAGAACTGACTCCAGAACCCTAACGATTCTGATAACTCCCCTCCATACTTCTTATGTTCCAACTTCGGTAATTTGAATTTACGTGTCGACATGCCTTCGCCTCGATTCGATGCACCTGCACATTTCCCAGTACTACCCTCACTAGACACAATATGTGAAATTTGTCCACACAAAGTGGCAAATTTCATCTCGTATATGTCTGAGATTCTTACTTCTCCATCCAACTCAACTTCGTTTACACCAGCCGCTAACATCAAGTCAAATACACATTCATCAAGAGCTGAAAGCTCGGAAATCTTCTCGTGAGGTATTTTGATTAACTTTAATAGTAATCAGGTCGATCTCACCTTCAGATCCTCTGTGTAGCAACACACTAGTCGTGTTGAAAATTTTGGTGAATGATGATCTCATCACTGCCCGCTTCTATACATCTGTCTGCAGTTCCATGTTGCGCACTACACTGTCCTGTCGCGATCGCCAAGTTGTATCTAATCGTTTATCCGACGAATAAGAAAAGGTCGACAATTACGGTGCACAACTTAAAACATACAGACATTCAGAATAGGTGTCCACAAAACGATATATTTCCCAGATCTACACAACAACTTTCAAACTCCATTATCTTCATAACGACAACAAAAGAAAAGTTTTATAGATAACAGTATACAAAAAATTAGACAGTCCTGACAATTGGCAAAACACATAGCTGTTTGGTTAGATACAAGAATTAATACTTTTAATCTGTCCACAACAACACTTCACAACATATATTCACGTGCAACTTAATTTCAGATCATTATTTTCGTCAGGAAACTTTTGAGTGCTCGTACATATTTCTATGAATTATTTTTCATATTAAAGAGAATCACTAATTCAAATCCCACTCGCATACAAACAAACGATTCACGTTGATCCTATGGGTCTGTTAGCATAGCTTACAGAGTAAAATTACCTTGCAAGTCGGAAGCAGAAAGCCTTTTATTATTTAATATGATGGTTACAGAATTCATAATAAAGAGGATATGATTGTGAGACAATTTTTAGTACATGTAATTATGAAGATGAACACGTGTTTTGAGTATACCTCCTTTTTGCAGCAGTCGTCACATACTTGTTTACAATCGAAATACAAAAAAATAGTGTTCTTATTCATATTATATTCCAGACCAATTTGTCATGAAATTTCACCCAATCTACAACAAATGTGTGTCAAGTTACGCGGCAGTTGTTAAGAGTGGGCTGCATTTTGTTTCATGCTTAAATTCGCCACATCACAAATAAGATGCAGTAAGGAAAATACATTTCCGTGAATCGACCTGAATATTCAGAAAAACATCATTCGCCCCCTGCTGATGAATCATGAACTAAAAAAAAATCTTTGTGTTCGGAACACAAACCATTCACCCCCTCTCCAGCCAGAAACGAAGCATTTAATTAGGGCAGCGAAGGGATACGATGTTTAACCCGCGCATCAATAAACGCCACGACTGGGAAGGAGGCACAATAAGTCTGGTCATTCTCTCATCTGCCCCGCGCTCATTCATCTCATCCTCAACAATGCGTGGAATTAACTATACATTCTAATCATCTACCACTTAGGTTTGTAATTTATTGCCGTCTTGTATCTCTTTACCCTCCCTGCACCCACGCCCTGCTACGCTTGATATTTTCTTTTTCGATCTCGTCCTTTAAGTCCTGGGGGTGGGGAGAGAGGGCGCTATAATGTATATCATTAAGAACGCAGTCTGGCTGGCGCTTCAAGTACGTTGCAGAAGTTTGGAAGGAGACTCATTATTCAAAAACGGTTGTATATTTTGTAGTAACGCCTACCCAGTAAACACAATTAAGAAACGTTTCCTGTCCACGTTTTCGTTTCAACTCCAAGGATTATATTAATGGGTGTGAAAATGGTTAAAACTGCACTCTAAATCTGAATCAGTGAGAATTCCACTGATTCAATCTGTCAAACGTATTTGACTGATTCAAAAGTCACTTTAATGAATTTGACCGATGAATCAGTGATAAAATGCCAGATTTCCTTCACTTATTGACGCAGTGACATTTTCCACTGATACATCACTAATTTTTCTCACTATTTACTAAGTGGTTTATTTTTTACTTATGGATCAGTTAAACAGCGTGTAAAAATGGCCATCAAACAAAGTTTAAAAATGGCCCTTAAACACTGTGTATCAAATAACAACGAATAAACTGTAAGGAAGTGCATTACCAAAGGTTACCCAATATTTATTTAAAATTTCTTTTACTTGATTTACATACTAAAATATTTCTTTGGAATTTGCATATGTTGTTGATTAACATTTCTCAATAGCAATATTTGCACATGTGATATATAAATTCATATTAAATTATTTCTATGGAAATTGAAACGAACAGTTTTTCATCAATAGTAATAAGTTAGTGCAGAAGTGGATTAAAGCGAACGGATTATGACATTCGTGCAAGGAAGATACGTTTATATGAGAAATGGTGTTCGTTTGGAACTTTCGAAACAATGCATTAGAGTTCTGTTAAAAAAGGAATATTTCGGCATGAAGGAAAGAGAACGTTTGAGTCGAGGAGTCGTTTGAATGAAGCCGGAGGAAGATTACGCCCACGACGCAGAGCCGATGTGAGGGACAACCAACATTGCCCCAGGATCTGCAGGAGGCCTGATCGAGTGTCGCAGAGGCGCGGTACTGCATCCCTACGTCTGGAGCACGCAGAGTTGGGAAACGGTATCCTAATTAACTGAGGATATCACCGCTGCCAGGTTCATAGTAGTACAGCTTCCATCTCCATCCTGCTGTCATTTATTTGTCAATACTTTCCTACCAACAGATTTTATGTAACTGAGCTCATTTAATGCCATACCAAAGGATGATTTATCTGAATACTCTTCAAGACTTTCGTATTAACATGGAACAATAACATGGACTTTGATTAACTTTCCAAAAGACTTAATTAATTGCATATCTAGAAGACGATTTTCTCTAATTAATTAACAGCATATTCCAAAGGAACGAATGTAATCCGTTAGCCTGCACTACGGACTGTAAGCTAACCTGGAGCATTTTAGTGACTTTGAAACACAAGAGACTTAACAGAATTACGTGCCTATCAGCTTTATGTAAACTTCGCCGTCGTTCTGAATATTATTAGTATTTGTTTAGATTTTATTACATTGGTTCAATCTTAAAATCCCTTTAGTAATTTAAAATAACTGACAGCAGTCGCTTTCAATGTTCTAGCATAGTCTAATTATTAATTTATCAAAGAAATGATTATTGCACTGTTTTTTCGTTGTGTTTGAATTTACAGAGGTGTTAGTGAAATCCATTCGAATACTCCTATTTATTGAATGTAATTTTAATGTGTTCTGCAATTTTAATCAGAGTCCTATTTCATTCTGTGTAATATGCAAAAGCGTGTTGTTATGTAAAATTGTTCTTCTGTTGTCCAAGTATATAATCATACATGCCCGAGAATTGCTGAAAAACGCCCACCATATGAAAGTAATTCATTCTTATTTTGTCCTTGCGCTTATCATTATCACACATTTTATTTTCATATATTACCACAATATTGCCCCTTTTTAGTGACAATCGACATTTAGCCATAATTTGTAAGATGTCAGTTTACTACAGATGGCTTGCTCAACGTGCTAACATATTTTAATTTTTATAATCTGTCACCCTTGACACCACTGTTTTCCTTATTTTATTACAAAATTGAAAAAAAAAAAACAATACAAAATACTTTCCTAGTGTTTCGTCTTTCAAAATGCCCCTTTAAAAGGTAATATGAACACTCCGCCTTTCATAGCGTTTTTAACGTCTTCCATTTCGTTTTCATGTATTTGTCACAGCGCTCTGTTTGAAGTTTTAAACGGCATGTAAACTGATTAAGAGAGTGCACTCATATATACAATTCCAAACCAAAAACGAAAAGTAAGGGCATACAATTTAAATTTTCACGATTTCTGTAAAGTTATAACATGTATAATTTCCTCTCGTACTTCAGCTTGAATTGGCTGCGCAGATGGTAAGGTAATGGGCTATTGAGCAGTGGGGTAAGGGTGTGTGGGTTCAATGCCAGCCACGTTCGAAACTTTTTTTAAATACGGTAAATTGCGCAATATAAATAGTGAACTGTCAAAATGTGTTTATTTCACGTCATTATTTGGCTACATTCAATAAAAAAAAATTTAATTCGACACTGTAGTCGGCCGTCACTTATTCAATCAATGAAACAATTTCACGTCGCTAATTGAATCAGTAACATTTATTCACATAAATAATCAGTGATTTTCCACTGATTACAAGTGGAGCCATTTTCACTGATTCTAAATTAGAGTGTGGTGTTTTCAGAATCAGTTTCAGCCACTAAATTTTGATCAAAGAAACTTTTTAAGTTATGTTTAAACACGTACCATACAACCGTTGAAAAAAAAAACATCACTGCACGTTAACTGCATATATGCTACCATACAACCGTTGAAAAAAAAACATCACTGCACGTTAACTGCATATATGCTACCATACAACCGTTGAAAAAAAAAATCACTGCACGTTAACTGCATATATGCTACCATACAACCGTTGAAAAAAAAACATCACTGCACGTTAACTGCATATATGCTACCATACAACCGTTGAAAAAAAAACATCACTGCACGTTAACTGCATATACGCTACCATACAACCGTTGAAAAAAAAACATCACTGCACGTTAACTGCATATATGCTACCATACAACCGTTGAAAAAAAAACATCACTGCACGTTAACTGCATATATGCTACCATACAACCGTTGAAAAAAAACATCACTGCACGTTAACTGCATATTATGCTACCATACACACTCGCATACGCACTCCCAGTACGGCTGGCCGCGAAATAGTTCAAATAGTTCAAGCTTTGCGTTTTATTGCGAGTGTAGCACTTAAATTTATAGTAAATTAAGTTAAAGGTTTTTTATACATATAATAGCATTAATTGGCATATTAATAACACATCTTTGCCCCCAAAAAAATTGACATTCTCACTTGCCTGACGAATGAATAAGTAATTAAGTTCGTGGTAATGCTCTGTTCACAATAGATGTATGCGAAAATGTAACGTCTGCTTCTAAATCTCCGATATCATGCTGCCTCATCGTTTGGAATCCATCACACCAGATTCTCCTTATAACAGTAGTTAAAATACAAAATATGCTGATAATATTAACTTCACTGTTTATCTGTAGGATTTATTTAGATTAGTAGGTTTTCACAAGGCCGTCCCAATAGCGTTTTCATTTATGTATATATAATAGCGTTTTCATATATATATATATATATATATATATATATATATATATATATATATATATATATATCTTGTCTACACACAACAATTTTAAAAGTCACAAAAAAAACTTTTTTTCCAGACCATTGTCTATACCGAAAATTGTATCACTAAGCCCCTATGTATGGTACACAACAATAAAAATACCCAGGTTCGTAAATATCTAATTTACTATTTATTGGATAATAACCTGTGCGTCATTTGCTGCTCTACCAGTAATCAATATTTTACGAAGTTTTTCGAGTAGTGTGTGACTGTTGCTAAGGAATTTGCTTTTATTCCACCACCAAAGCAATTAACAGGACGGAAATTACTTGTAACTCTGTCTCGTTCGAGTTAAGCAGACCAAACGTGCTTACATTCCAATATATAACCATTTTTAGGGTTGTATCCCATAATGTGCAAAAATAGTAACCACGTTACTTACGTGCAGTTGTGTATCCTGTAACACCGTGTCGTTTTAGGTATTTTGTAAAATATTGTTTTAGGTTTTACATAATAGAACAATATGTCTATTACTTTGCAAGATTAATACTGCCTGTTAATCAGCTGGTATTTAAATTTTAATACGTAAGGAATTTGGAAAGTAAGATTAACATGACTCGATCCGTCTTTGCAAAACTAACTTAAATTCAATGAATATTTAATCTAGAATAAAAAACGGTGACAAATAGTCAAACAGAATGTGGGAATATCTCTGACATTTGCTATCTTAGTTTAAATCACACTTGTGTTGGTTCTTTTTGTGCATGAGTCCATAAGCTAAATTTGTCAGTATCCATTACTTATAACATATAGGCTGTTCACGGTAAAGTGAGTATTTCGAGGGCTTAGTTACTTTTTTTATTTCAACCATATTTTACCCTTTAATTACCTTTTTAAATAAATATCGTCATGTAAGTAATAAACACAGTTAGCGTCTAATGCTAAGATAATATATATTTATTGGCTATTATTCCAAACAAGAGGACTTTAAAAAGTGTTTACTTTACCGTGAACAGTCAATAGCAATATTTGAAAATATTATATTATAATTTTTTGTAGATTATGTAAGTAATGTATCCAGCGCCTGCATCGCATCTGTTCCAATTACTCACCGTGCCAAATGCGCCTTCAGCCAGTTTGGATAACATCCGTAGCCTGTGCCTAGGAAATTCTGGTACCGCCGTTTGCTCCAACCTTCTCTTCAGGGCACTCAGCACCTCTTGTTGGCTAGGGCTCTGAAAAAAAAAAAAACGTTATCAGGTTAAGTTATGTTTGGGTCGAAATCTTAGAAGGAAAAAATACTAAATTACGGATACCAGTCCGCAATACTTTTGCAGGCAGGTAAATTGCACAAAACCTACATCAACCACGAATACGATGATTATGAAAGAAACCAGCACGAAGCCTAAAATGATGGTAAATGGTCATTGGGCTTAACGTCTCGTCGACAGCGAGGTCATTAGAGACGGTGTGGGTTGCACAGGGGTTGGGAATCCATCCCAGCATTTGCCTGGAGTGATTCCGGAAAATCCACGGAAGGCCGAAATCAGGATGGCCGGACCGGGAATCGAACCTGGGTCCTCCCGAATGCGAGTCCAGTGAGGTACAACTGCGCCACCTCGCTCGGTGTCTAAAATAGTTCTTTCTGAATCTTCACTATTTGGATTGGTGCACTAGCCAATGCACACGAAATTAATTAATTGATTATAATTTGTTATTATTAAATCAGTTAAATTAATTTTCATTGTGAACTTTGTTTTGAAAAAACTGTTAACACTGTTAATAAAGGGGCAGGAAAGATCATAATAGTATCTGAGTGATAAACTTCCATTGACAAATTATAATCCATAATATTATAATTAGATAGAGTATGGTGGGGTGACACGTATTGGTAATTATTTCTAGTACGGCGTTGCAACCTCTTGCGGTTACGCAGGCTAAACCGCTGAATGCCTGAATGAAACTTCCCTCAAGCTCATGGTTCCCAACTCCCGAACCCTAGGTGATAAATTATCCCTCGCCTTAAAAAGCTCTCACGTCGCCCGTCAACCGGGGACGTAACTTCCAGCTAAGGCCACCAGGGAAGACGTCGACTCGTAGAACGGGTGTTGTGGAGGGGGGGGGGGAGAAAGTATTGACGCCTGAAGGTGCGAGGGTTGTACTGTTGCCGTACTTCATGTTGACAGTTTGGTTACACTTCCACCGCACCCCTGCCAACCCCGGGCAGCCACCACCCTGCTCTGCAGAATTAATTAGAAGACCTTTTATAACTGGCGCACCCTGGACGCCTCCATATTCCCTCCTCAACCGAGCTATAAATAATTTTCATTCAGTGTCGGGGGGAACGAGGTAGAATGAGGAGGGGATCTTGCGGGTTGCAGCGCCTCGCAAGGGCAAGGCGTGATGCGAAGGGATGAGGGTAGAAGGGGGGAGGCAATTCATCATCATTAGGTGCATACTTGGCCACCAGTTCTATTAATTACTTAGCTGCTCTGCCTGCCGCCTGCCTTGAAATAATAGCGTCGGGCCGAGGGAAATTATTGCGAGCTGTTAATGGGGAGGGAAAGGTGGCGGAGGAGTGGGAGGTGGTTGGTGCTGCGAGATTTCCACCCTCCAACGCCGGATTTAATATCTTGAGTCCCCATTCCTTCCCAGATTTCCGTGGAGTTCGCGCCAACTTAAGAGGCAGGGCGCGAATAACGTGGATCGACGTGATTGCTTCATTCGTACTCTGGATTTGCCCTCGGTCCTTCTCAATGCGGAGCTGCCGGATGGACGCAAATGCCGCATTACAATATGCTGGATTATCAACAGTTCATCGCATCCGTCAGTCGTCTACCTGGCGTTCATTGGATCTTCAACCAATCGCAGGACAATTTTTTGTCTGTCCGTCCATTCGTCAAATATTTACCAAACTTTAACTGTCGGCGGACGGACGGAGGAGCCGCCGTCTTTTGACGACATTAGTAAGACGTGAACACGCACTTTGAAATAAAATGCCAAATGGTGGATCTGTATTAATTTATCTTTAGTGATAAATTAAGTAATTTTATAAAAAAAAAATTTTATTACGTGAAAAAAAATATTTCCCCAAAATGTTTCTCTCTTGAAAATGTATTTCCAGTCAAAACATATCTCAACTAAAGAATGAACGCGATGTTAAGTTGTCACTCTGAAATTTTGCCGTACAAAAGGATTTACGTACTTTGGATTGTTGTGATTCGCTTTCAACTGACAGACGAAGACGACAGACGGATAACTGCAACAGACGTGCTCCGTCCCCAGGTCCTGCGACGCAGGAAAACCCGCAGACCCGGACGTCGAGGCCTGACGGATGCGAAGGACTCTTCTTAGTCCCACTTTAGCTGGACTGCACCGACGTAAATATGTTAGAGGATGAACATAACCAAATGCCCGGGACCTGCAGAATTCGCTTTTTTTGACAACATGTTACATCGCAGACTTCTCGCTATACAATTGTCGGCAACATCGTTTTATTGGTTGCTACCACAAAAAAAAATATCTTGACCCCTCCTAGCCTATCGGCGATAACAGTTTTTTTTTTCAATCTCAGTTTGTAAACTATGCTTTTTTTTTTTTTGCCACCTGTCCCACTGGGCATAAGCGCTTAGCACATTTGGGCATTCTCCTAAATAGGATAAAGAACCCCATCCACCACCATCTAGAATACTTAAACCACTGCCAGTACGAGTCCATTCTCAATCTCACCTTCGGCTTCGGGGGAGATGGTTGGCTGCTGACACAAACCCATTCTGAGTAGCGACCCCAACCCCACCAGCTGAGGAAATCTCTAGAATAGTGAGGTCAGCCCTTGCTACTCCTTACTTTTCATCATGGGTTCTTCGTTTAGAGTGGGCTGATACCCCAGCTGCGAATTATGTAGGCGACATTTTAGATAACTGTTACTAAATTTAACATTCATCTTTACATATACGCTCCTTTTTTTATTATTTAGAGCGATGCTTATAAAAACTTCATGCAACTAAAGGCCACTTCTTGCGCATTTACAACTAAGTTACCACGGCCGACAGTGCGCAATAAAATATGAAATCAGAAATGCTTAACTTTACGGCAGCGCCTCAATCAGAGCCTACTTTATAGAATTGGTTTGTGCCTGATTTAGAGAATTTGGCGTTAGACTATCGCATGTAGTGTAAATTGTTGTCAGGGAAGTAAAATACCATTAGAATTTAGTGTTCAGCAACGAATGTCTCGAAAGTGGACGCTACTCTTTATGCGTGGCTGCGTATTTCCAGAACGGCGGTCAAACACAAGATCAGCTCTGCAACGTAGTTTAAATGGAATATTTTTTAATAAGTGAATTCACAAATACATATGCTATTAGACTCGTGATGAACATCTCAGCAGCTTAAAAGCTCATGCTGTACGTTCTCTTTGTCAAATCTACATCTCAGTAAATAAAACCACAGTTTCAGCTAGTAATCTTCGTAACGACAGTAAAATTCATCACCGAACTTTGAGAATATCAAATACTGTAAAATTCCTCTATCGCCTAACTTTGAAAATATCAATTACTCTATATTAACCAGTTCATTTAAGGTTTCGGATATCAAATAGCGTTTAGTGTTACACTTCTGTCCAGTGTTAGTCTAACTGAAGAAGTCACAGAAAATATATTAAAATTTTTGTCTTAAAAACACGCACGAAGTAAATTTGTGCGTGGCACGAGCTTTGAAGTATGAGAAGTGAGAACTGAAAAATAAAGTCAGAGTGATTTTGCCTAAGATTTTTCACAAGATTTCAAAGCAAATATTTGGCAAGAGTTGTGAACTTGTGTAAAAAAATTTTATGCCTGGGACAAAATAAAAAATAGTTCCAAAGCAAGTATACAAAATTTTATTCTTGAAGACTGCCTGTTTCATAATGTTCCAAAATGTTTTTCTCTGTTCGCGACAGTCTACCAACATTGAATATAATGAAATAAGTTCCACGGTCCTAAAATTCATTTAAAGATACACCTGAGAACGTAATTCCATAGCAACGTCAGCTACGAATATGAGTCTATGATTATTCCCAAGTATACAAATATAATTTTTTTCTAGAAAACATTATTAGTTTTTTCGCGGTTTTGGTTTTTGTTTCATTGTTGACAAAAAATTATATGTGTAATACTCACAAGTACTTAAATGCAGATGTTGCAAATTCATCAATGCTCAGTATAAATGTGAAGTAATGAATTTTTTGATCATCAACATGCCTAGCGTGAAAAAAAAAACTGTCAGGCGAAATTTCCACGCCGATAAACGCGGGAATTAGTTATTATCTTGTGAGGACGAAATATGATGTTATAATTGGGTTCTCCGAGACATCAAATACGTCGAAATGCATTTACATTAATAACCAAATTAATAATGATGGCAGAAGTTTGATTTGAAAATATTACACGCACACAATCCTTCAACTCGTATTTTGTCTTTGCGTGTATTTTATCCACACCTGACTTATAATAAACATAATTTTTTTCATTATATAGGGAATTATAAACTACTGTTCATTGATTATTTAAATTAAACAAATGATAAATACAGTTCTTGTGCTATTAAATGCGCACTTACCAAGCCTTGCCATAATACCTGCTTCTGTCCGTTGAAAATTCTTCGTCCGCAGGTAAAATTTAACTAATGGCTTGGAGACTACAATGCATGTGTACTGGTACTGTTAGCGTAAATTCTTACCTTTAAGTAGCAGGAAATAGGGGTTTCCATGACAAGGGCTGAGGACTGATGAACCCCCGCCAGCTTGGAGCCGCCATATTTTTTCCGTCAGCCATATTTTTTTCCGTAAGTTATTTTGTCTCCAGCGGTCATCCTCCTTTCGTAAGTTATTGTGATTTTACACTTCATACTCTATCATTCCATCTTGTTTGTTCCTACTCTATCATTCTGTCTTGCTTAATATTCAAGTTCTCTCATTCCGCCTTGGCTGTCTGGCATTCAATCTCGTTTCTTCATGCTCTGTCATTCCATCATTTCTATCTCTCTCTCCTTCCATCTTGTCTCTTTCCTTTCTCCTCCAGTTCTCTCTGTTGTCACCTTCTTTCTCCGCCATTTACGTCATTCCCGTGCCGCTTTAGGGGCGCTGGTGTGTGTCCGAAATTTTATTTGCAGTAGTTACTTCATCGACTTCTAGGAGGCACTAGATTGTACCACCGTCGTCCGCCATCTTGTTTACAGTAGTTTGAGTCGTTGAGCGACAACCAGGAGAGTTGTTATTTTTTCCGCAGAAGCTGTGTTGGGGACACGGCCATTAGTTTTGCGTGAATACATCTACGTTGACGCGCTCGGATGCTTTGATGTTTATTTTATGTTCCCGGCACCGCTTCACTCGATCATATGGTGTGTTATGGGTATTACTGGATTGCTTTTGAGATGCTATTTCCAACAGTGCACGATTACTGTATTTCGCCTTGGCTTTTTGACGAATATAGGCCGTTAAGTTAACTTAATTCTTTACATTAAACATATACAATTTAACCATAACAATGCCAGGAAAATGATTTTATACACGCAATCGATTGATCTTGACGAGAGCTGTCGAATGAAACTCAAACGAGCATCGTAGCTTCTCCTAGTCAAAAAAGTTATACAACACGAAAGCTATGAGACGCGGAGATACGAACTTAAAATTGCGCCCCCACGGGCGCGATACTTCGCATACCTCACTAAACGTAACATATTCTTTCATCCTTTGGCGGTCGAATGGTATAATTGAATTTTGAATATAGACGATAGATTCGGAGCTGCAATGCCGAACTGTATCCCCATGATTTTGTTTTCATCGGATTTTCTGGATTGCCTCCCACTATGGTCGCAATTTCAAAGTCGTATTCACGTCAAAAGAAAGCAAAATTAATAATTACAGTAACGATAAGTCTTTACTTTAAGACATGGAACTTCTTTCTCTTCGTCGTGGCCCACTTTACTGGGCGCATGGTAGTCCGTGACGGCATTAAAACGTATGCTGGTGGGGGTAGTGAGTGGCATTTTTCAGAGTTTTAATTTCAAACATGCACGATTCACCATGATAAGAAAAATCCTCCAGGGCGGGGGGGGGGGGCGGGGCCGGGGGAGGGGGAGGGGAAGATAAAAACCCTCGCTACTCACCTTCTTGCCCTTGGAGTCGTCCGTCTTACTGCCCTTGCCCGAGGACGAGCCCTTGGAGAAGACGCTGTCCTTGTCGCTGGTGGCGCTGCTGATCACAGGCAGCGGCAGCGTCTGTTCGGGACTCAGCAGGGGCATCGTGCCCATCTCCGGCACCGCGTAATCGTACGACGTGTCTGCCACACATACACACAGTCAACACCACCTTTGCGATATACTTGTAACTGTAAGTCCATTCTCGTTTATTCCCCAACTTCTCTGAAGCCCTGCTCAATTCCTACTTTCGGAATATTCCTCCGCCTCATGCAAACAAAGTTGAATCAAGTTTTAAAGCTGTTCACAGTAAAGTGAGCACTTTAGGAATGAACCTTACTAAAAAGTCACTGCTCATGCATACATTAATTTTAATGGGCGCACTGAGTGACATTCCTCCAGTAAAGTTGGTAAGACTATTCACGGTAAAGTGAGTAATTTTTAAGGCCCTGCTAAATTAATACCTTTCAATTTATTTATATCTTCTCGCCACTCTTTAATATACGCATCTAATAAACATACTGTATACATTTCGCCATCCCTAAAAGTTAATGTCTTTAGCCCAATAAATAATATTTATTAGTGGTTAGCGTCGTTTGGAAGGGCCTTAAAAAGTTCTCACTTTATCGTGAACAGCCTATAACGATAGATGGAATGTAGTTCCATATCTTAATGTACAATAAAAGTGTTATTTGTGATAACATAAAGTCGTTTCTTTCACTTTCTGTTTTCCTAATGCATCGAAGTGTAAAAATGAGTAGATTTGTAAAGTATTTCCTTTCTTATTAATTTCCCACTTTCATTTGACTGACATTTGAATAAAAAGATGAGGCCCATGGAAATGTTAATATTATGTAAGGCGAAGGAATATACAACGTGAATACAAGTAGATCTTAGGCAGGGCTTTCAAAAGTGCTAATTTTATCTTGAATAGGCTATAGAAAAATACTCAAAGGGACAGCGCACCGCATTCGTGATCACTCATTTAAATTATAGTTCCCATAAGAACTATATCTTACTAGGTATTACCATCACACCTGTTTCCTTCCTGTTTTTATCCACACTAATTATACATTAAATGTTATAATTTATAGATACAATATAAGTGATTAAATGTTCAAATTAATAAAAAAAAAGGTACTTTTATGCTTACAGAAGTATGAAACGACTGAGATGCATGACGCAATAAGGAAACAACTTAACACATATTATATGGGGTTGATTTTCAAAGGCTTGATTCAAAATGTCGGAAGAAACCATGAATATACAACTATACAACACCTGGCACGTAAATAAACTCGATGGGCTATAATAGACGGATGTTAAGAACATTACTGGCGGACCGGGATCCGAACTAGAACCGCTGAGTGTAGAAAACTGAACTGCTGAAACATAAAATATCTTACTTTTATCTCGTTGAATATTTTTATAAACGAAATGTGTGGAAATGGTTTTTAATAATACGTCGTAAAACTGAGTGTTGTAAAACATTGGTTTCCACTATTTACTTAAAAGTAACAACTGAATCGAAAAATTCCTTTTGATGACAGCGATATTCATTTATCTGTTAAATTTTCGCTTTTTTTTTTTCAACAAAATTAGTTTTGTTATTAACGTATTATGCCAAAGGCACTTGTGTGTCCATTGTTTTCTCTAAAAATACCGTTGAAGGGCGAGAGTAATACTTTTAAAAAATTAAGTTAATACTTAACAGTTTGGCATGAGCAAGTATATATCGTAATTCGAGCAAAACGCGAACATTTGTAAATAAAAGATAAACCATTTCTCCATTTACCATCAACTTAAAAGTGACGAATTTGAAACAATAGCGCAACTTGAGGCGGAAATTTCCCGTATGCCACACTCTCTCATAAGGAATGTCGTTTTCTTCTCAACTTCAACAGAATTAACGCTAACTTAACTAAGATTTGTTTGCATGAGGTAGACGAAAAGTACCCTGAAAGTACAACTTAACCATGGCTTTAGAAAATTCGCAAGTAACAATGAATGAACTACAGTGGCATTTCTATATTTGCAACTTAGTGTCTGGTCAAATTTCCCAACTAATTATACGTTAAAAATTCAATTACCGTTTAGGAAATTTACAAATAATTGTTGCAGTCAAAATTATCTCTGAAAACATTAATAACGGATTGATCAAGGGTTTTTAGGAACGATACACGAAACCCCAGAAAAGTAATCTTTAAATAATTTAATGCCATGGCTCAACGTATAGTGTAAACTATATATTTTTTGCACTTTCAATGGGAAAGTCCTTCGAAACTTTGCTGCCGTAAAAAAATATTTTGTAGAACCACAGAAATTTTTCTTATAAAAATGCAATACGTATATTAAGACTATACGTTTACTTGAACTTCCTATGAATATTTTTGTCCTCTTCGAAACAATTGCGATTAATAAACAAGAGAGATTTCAGAAAAACGACGTTTGAAATACATCCAAATTTTTGTTGAAAATATCGGGGCTTTAACCCTTTCCCTTTACCTTTCTTATAATACCCAACGCACGTCCATTTTGCCTTACAGTGTCTACTTACTTTGATAAGAAATACTACGACGGTTATATATAAGCAATCTATACTACTAAATAAAATAGAAAAGTCTGTCTGTGGTTTTCGAATTTTTCACTTTTCATTATTTTTTCATGTAGTATAATTGATAACTAAGCCATATCTAATGTTAATTTTTTTCGTGTCTGTCTGTCTGTCCGAACGGATTTAACTCAAAAACCACTCAACGTATTGACATCAAATTTGCACAGTGTATAGATAATAACCCCAGGGCCGACTTAGTATTTGTTTCATAGAGATATCTCAAATGGTTCCGAAAAAAAATTATGATCAGGGATGTAAATATCGACTGGATTAAGCTTTTCTCATGAATACTGCATAAAAAAAGCATTGTTAAAAAAAATGTGTCATTTCTCGTTTCTTTTTTGTCTATGGGCTGTAAAACTTTCCTTCCAAAAAGCCGTAGTGGCCCAGTGGCTAGAGTTATTCCAAGTGGGGCCGCAGTGATAGATATATATAAAGTGGGGCCGCAGTAACTCAGTGGCTAGAGCACCCAATAAGGGGGCCGCAGAAGCCCAGTGGCTAGAGAACCCCTATAAAAAAGGTGGCTAGATCAATTCAAAGTCCTAAATATCATGCTAACATAAAACATGTGCGAAGCGATGGCAGAGAGTAATTTAATAACTCCATTACAAACGAAAGAAGAAATATTACTATTTTAAAAATAAAACCTTAATGAAACTATGGTAGGCTTTATTTTAATAACTTTAAAAAAAATTATGCAAACGAAGTCGCACGGGTCAGCTAGTATTATTATAATAACTTCGCCTCTTATGGAGAAATGAGGTTACTGATGTAGAGTGAAGTTGACTGGAGATATTTAGGCGGCTCTTAACACGAAGTCTTGAGAGCCAATGAAGGTGAAGTGAGGCGGGTATGGTGCAACGCCGGAATGCGAGGATGCGGGAAACTGGAGATCCCCGAAAAACCGGCCGACCAGCGGGATCGTCCACCACGATTCCCGCATGCGACAATCCAGGAACGACACCACAGGGAATCGAACCCGGTTCTCTATGTGGGAGGCGAGCAGTTTAACCCCTACAGCAACGCCGATCGCAATCACTATCTAATGAGAGTCGAGTACGCTAAACACAGGAACCTAAGAACCCTTCGACTGAAGCAGGCAGAGAAAGAAAAATATATTTTATGGATATCAAAAGTAAAACCTAATAGGCCAATGCAGTTGTGTACGTTGAGTACAAAACACACAAACAAAAAATTTTATCGCAGTACAATTTTTTTTTTAAATTCCACGTTCACCTACGTCAAACTTAAAACCTGACCGGAAGACATAACTATCAGTCGCCTGCTGTTATAGGCTGTTCACGGTAAAGTGAGCACTTTTGAGACCCTAGTTACATTTTTCATTTCAGACATTGTTTATCCTTCCACCAGTTTTTAAAATAAAATATCCCATGTAAGTAATGAACACAGTGTGTATATGCCACCGCACTTGGAAGTTAACGTCTAAAGCTAAAATAAAATATATTTATTGACAACTGTTCCAAATGAAAGGTCTTTCAAAAGTGCTCACTTTACCTTGAATAGCCTATAATATAGGACAACGCGTCGCAGTACAAAAGAAGACAAAGGAAAATATGCAGCAGTGATTTTTAACGTGCATGATTTTGGAGTTCTACCTGTTAAGTAACTGGCAATTGTATTCAAATAAAAAAATTTATGCCGATTACTGGGCTACTAAAATTAAAAGATTTTGAGTTTAATTTAAATATTTTTAATTAAAATAAACTTACACGTATGTTTTAATTTTTCTTCACAAAATATAAATATAGAGAAGTTTTAAACAAACATAAAGCATCGTTATTCTATTATTTTTCTTGCAATATAACAGCTACAGAAATCTTACAGTTGCATGCTAAGTCCCCGTTAGACTCCTGCTTAGCATAAAAGTGATGTCGTATTCCCTGACGCATGCGCGAATGTCTCTCTTAACTTCTCGCCTTCGCGTGTAACTTGCATAAATAACAGCTCCGGGTGGCAACTCGCGAAAAGCAGCACTACTGCCATCTTCCGGTCAGCGGACGAAGTATTGCGAATATCAGCCAAGGTATGTTGCAAAGTGACTAAGTAAACGTTGTTAGGAATTCATTGGAAAATTTTATATGTAATGCGTTAGTTCCCAACGACTTGGAGCAAAATTCTATTCCCTATTACTACGTAAAATTTTACTTTTCCAGTTGAATAAAATCAGTGTATATTAATTCTTCATGTTAGCATAAATCAACTGGGTATACCCAAAGAATTTAATTAATTTTTCCCGAACTTGCATAGAAAAATCCACGGGAAACGTAACGAAAATTGGCCCGCAGTCCTCGGTTAAATACGAAAAATAATGGCGTCGAAGCCCAACAGGTAAATCAAAACGATTGTGTTAGTTAATTTTAAGAAGGACTTACAAACATACTTCCATGTTATATTTGACCGCTTTTGATAAGTCAGGATTAATTTAAAACGACACACTTGTCTTGTGCTTGAAAATAGTTCCAAAATTTCCTCGGGAATGTGACATTTCCCTCGAATTACCCTCGATTGCCCCAGGCTTTTCGTCCCTTTCCCCGAACGGACAAACCGGCGGCCGAGAAATTTATTTTTCGGGCCGGGCCGCCGACGTGAAACCCGCAATTACTGCCGTCACAGAAAAATGGCGAGGGAAATTCGGAGGTGGGAGCGAGGCACGACTAATGAAAAAAAAATAAAAAGTTCCTTTGCCCGAACGCAAACTTTTCAATTAACTTTCCCCGTGGTATTTGTTTTCAATATATCCAGGGCGGCGGAATTTAAAAAAAAAAAAAAAAAAAAAAAAAAAAAAGGAAGCATTTTTGTTTAAAACTCCCGGCAGGGCAAAAAATTAACATTTTCATATTAAAATTCACGCTTTGCTCTTGCTATCACAAAAACGTTTGTCAGACTACAACAAATATGATCGTTTCACCGATAACATAAACATAAGGTAACACACATATTTTTTAAGAGGTCGTTGGTGCGTTTGAAGTGCCCGACTCGTATTTGCGAGATAAAAGTTTTGATTCCATCCGACATAGCTATGGGATAGTTTTAATAAAGTTTTTTTTTATAACCACTGCAAAGAAAACGATGGTGCATTAATGGGACCCGTTTTCGCACATAATCTGTGAACAGAAAATTGCACTTTCCTTCGCGGACAGAAAAAAAAAAATTATTTTTACTACCACGTTCTTAACTTACTAAACGTGCAAAGTTGACTGTAACTTGCCATCTAAAACATTTTTACACGTAATTATTTCTAGCTGTTACAGAAATATTCACAAGAGTAATATCTGCTCCAGTCATGGCGTGGGTGCGAGAGTTCACTATCGTCAATGCCGCGCAGTTGAAATACTCATAAAATTTCATAACCGTGCAGAAAGTATACAATCGTCTTTTCAAGCCACGAAACATATTTATACAGTTTTACGTCACATTTGTTTCCTCTCTTCGATTAGCCGCTCAAATATCTCCACTATACTCTCCGATTGTGTGGAATATAATCGTTCTGTTAATCCACACATAGATCATTGATTGTACGGAAATTTAAATTTACTTGGAGGAAATAATTCTTTAGGTATTCAACATAATTTTTCACTGCAATAAGTAACTCAAATAATCAAATAACTATTATATATTGCATATTAATTGAATAATACATATTATATTCAAACATATATTATATATAGATATAAATATTTTATCGACTATTATTTGAAGTTTGTATATTTGATGTATGATAGACTATAGGGAAAATTGGTACCCTAACTAAGATTGTACATCGTACACACACATATATACATTTTTTCGTATCTTCGTGTATATGGAGTATTTTTACATTATAATCCTCCCAGTTAATGTTAACAGATATATCGTCAAAATCCGTACATACACTAACACAAGTAACACTATAATTTGTACACAGGCCTTGGTCCGAGGGCACCATCATTTTATGTAAGGAAATTATTTTGCAATACAATTTGCACTCCCTTCAGTATATTTTTGCAGTTAAAACATCAAATATAAATGCATTTTTTAAAGTGTTTTTGATAAGATTATCTTTGCTTAACTCCTACTTCACTCCCTCTTATCGGTAGTCAATTCACGGTCACTTGCAACTTTTTTTAGAATCCCTGCTAAAGCTCTACTTAGATAATATTCCTCCACCTAAGGCAAACAAACTTAAGTTGGTTTTAGAAAATTACACCAAAGGGACAACACACTGTATTCGTGCGCAATCATATTACTGGTATTTTACATAAGAACTATTTATTACTAAGCATTACCAACGCACCTATTTTCCCTCGGTTTGTATTCATATTAATTATAAATTATATATAATAATTTATACATAAAACATAACTAAAAGTCCAATAAAACAACAAGAATTGTGTACTTTTATGTGAGCAGAAGTATAAAACGCTTGTAATAAATGGTTTATTTAAGAAACAACTAAACAGTAATACATGGGGTGATATTTCAAAGGTTTGATTCAAAAAGTTTGAAGATACCTTGAACAGACTATACTTCTAAAAAAAAAGGGTGGAAGTTGAGATCAGGCAACCTGCGTCATCACGAAACGCACGGCGGCTGAAGCTGCGCCGACATAGGCCTAACCGGTATTTACGTCCTACTATGAGCCCATTGTCCCGCTCGGACCACGCGCGCGTGTTGGAAAACAGCGGCAGCCTGGCCGGGCATTAACTCCACGTGTTTATTGGTTGAAACGGCCGATTACGGAGCGAAACTGTGCTAATAAGCGTTTCGCATATCATGATCAAATTGTTTTCCGTACCTGGAGGGAATCCAGGGGAGGTTTAATGGATTTCGCAGGCGCTGGCTGCTGTTGGAAGCGGCAACTCGGCTTAATGTCGTTAAATAGAATCCGCAGTGAAAACATCCCCCAATCCCCTGGACCCCGACCTATTTCCGGCCGTTTCCTGCGAAACTTTCAACGGGATGAATCACATGCATGCCTTTCCATTACTTTAAAACACAGTTCAGCAATAACAATATGTACACAGCTTATAGTTTATTTCAAAGCAGTGAGCCTGGAATTTCCTGGCGTGGAGTCAATTTTAGGGCGTTACGGGAAATGAAAAATTACATTTGGCCCTACAAAAAAAAAAACGAAAATTGATTTTATTTGACATAGATCACGATTATTATTTGTTCCTAAAAACTCGGCGATCTGTTTCTAGTGGCAAATGAACTTAAAATTATCATCACTGCATACTGGAGACAAAGAATGCACGGCGTATCTCCACACTTTCCAAAAGTAAAAATTATATTTATGAAATGTAACACGAATATTCAAATCTTATAAATTACTGAAATGATTTTGTTTGAAAGTAAATGACTTTCAAAACTGGAACGGTTACAGTGAATAAGTCGTCGAAGCGCTAAAATAATTTTTTTTTAATTATTTCCTTTAAGAAAAAGAAAATGCGTAGTTATTGTAGTGCGTAAGTTCCAACACTACGAAAAATAATCTTTTACCATATACAGAAGATCTTTTTATTTACTGCACATGTTACTTTGCTACCGGACATGTACTTGTATTTACGTTAACGAACAATCATGTTTAAGCTATACCACAATTACACCACTCTAAAAATTACTAGACTATAAATCTAAGGAAACATTTTATTAATATCTGGATGAAGAATACGCACCATGAAATGGGCAATACAAAACATGGTGCCACATTAAACAGTTGATGAACACGTACAGAAAAGTTTAGGATATAATTAATATTTAACATGAAGAATTTTATAACTTATTGAAAAAAAAAAATTTCTAACGTGTGAACCAGTTAAAGACCTATATATTTCAAGTAGCCTAGGACCATTCAGAGGCCTGAAACACAGTCTGTCTCGATTATTTATTTCCCCTAACGTATTTTCTTTCGGGACTAGATTCAGTAACTCGCTGGCATCATTTCCAACAAAGCTCTATTTTCCCACCCCAGTGCAAATTGGCGAGGTCCTTTACTATATGCTAAATCATAAACACGCACAGAATTTATGATACACGTTGTTTTACATACTTTTCAAGCCACTTTGATACAATTCATACATAATGTTTGTTGTAAGTTACTATACGCCAGAGCTGCGCCATGTATGAAACAAAAAAGTCGCTGAAAACTAATGAGAAAGCAATGGGTTATGTGCATGGGGCTGAAGCAGTTTGGTTGCGAATATCAAAGACTGGTATTTAAATACGCATCGACGAATTACTTAGTTTGCAGATCTACGTGCAATCTTCTTCACCTTGAAATATCAGTATAAAGTGAATTCACGAAACTCTTAAATACGGCAGAACATATTTATAAAGTACCATTACGAAATGCAATATGAAGATAATTTCATCCCGCACGACCGACCGCCTGTTAAAATGTAATTGGCCGTGAAGAATTTTTTAGCTGGAAATATTTCAGAAACATTTGCAGAAGTCGAGTGATAAACTTCAGAGATGCCGCGAAGCCAGCGCACATTTCAAGCCCTTCACTGCAGAGAACAGAGCTCGTTGAATTTCATTCCGCGCGACTTCCGGAGAGAATTTCGCGCCCGTATATCCTTACACATGCCCGGCCGCTGCATCGGCGGAAATACGAACACATTCTTCGCATCGCCGAGACAGCAGACGGCTACTGAATTCATGAATAAAATATCCGTTTAGAATGACGTAGAGAGTGACTGCATCAACCGCACTCTTTGAGATTGGGGTCTGCCATCCTCGGCTGAACTGCTGGCACATGTTTACGAAGAGAAACAGAAAGCACAAAACGACCACGCGAAACATTCTTACCGAAATAAAATCTCACAAGAGCCGGCATTACATCACCAAAACGACACCAAAATGAAAATGGGTTAACTTTTAGTCAGGTATTAGTAGTTCCGTTTAAGCTTTCTCCAGTCTCGCGTGTATTTTATCACTACATTACCACACTAACACAAATGTTGTCGTCTCCTTCACATAGTCCTTTTTGACCTGTTCCGATCTTTTTTCCATCTTACATTTCTTCTACCTTCAGAAATCAGCTCGGGTGATTTATCATCATTCATTCGTCCTCAAATGTTCTGCCCATCTTCTTCGCTGCCGCTTTTTTAAGTTATGTTCCCTAATGTCCTCATTTCGAACATGTTTCTGTAAATTTTCAACACTGACACTATCAATTATTTTTTCTCTCTTGTAGATTTTTGGAATTATTCCTTTCCGTCTTCTTTTCTTGCAATTATTCGTAACGTCAAGAAAGTATCTGGAAGGAATGCGGTCGCGGATCTCGACCTTGCTCAAGGCGATGGGACGGAGGCGGGGAAGGTCTAGCGGACCAATCACAAGGAAGTAACAGCGTCGCCGATACGTGCTGTATAGCCTGCGCGCGAGTAGAGCCGACACATCAGTCTCGCGGGAGGTATTCGCCAAGAGTAAGTCATGGCACGTTCGAGTAAAATACATCCTGCTATTCACAGTGATGTGTGAGAAATTATTTGTAACGGGATTGCGTTTTTGATGTAAAATGCGGATGGAAATGAGTGCATCAAAACTAACAGATGGGAAAAGAAGTACGCCAGGGAAAAAAATCGAAAAAAGGGTAGCAGAAAAATAGTTTGGGATGACTTTGTTTTGTGCGTTGTTCGGCGCACAATTCAAAACCAGAAAAGGACTACTTACTTTGAAAAAGCTACTGTCAGTGTTACGAAAATGCAACAATAACTCAAGATGAACAATATTGCTTATGAAGAAGAAATTTGTAAAGCAGAACTACACTGCATTGTTAATTGCCAAGCTCCCAAGTATTATGCAGACGAACTTTCGAGAAGCGGTCACGTATTAGTCAGGCTACCGACATATCGCTGTATTTGGATTCCATAGGATATATCTGGAACGCTGTCAAGTTTCGTGTAGCTGATAAAAAAATATATCGCAAAGAGCCGACCAGATAAAACGTTTGCAGACGAGTTTATAAGCAGTAGTTACTAAAAAGACTGTAAATCAGCTGTTTCGCGTGTAAAAAGATAAAAAGCAGAATATTAAACATCGTTGCATGTAAAAAGAGATAAAAATTGTGTAATAAGTGTGAGTGGTGACAGCGATAGTGAGTGATAGTGATAGTGAAAGCGATAGTTGCCATTATGACAGTAGTTGTGATAGGAGTTGTAGTGAAAAACTTACGGTACTATTTAAGGAGCCGAAGAAATTGCATAGAAAACAACACGTTTCAAACGACGGTGATTTGATTAACACTGAACATTTAAAGTTGTACTGGTGTTTGGAGCGATGTGTAACACAATATGCATATTTTAAAAATTCGTATATTTTGAGGCGTCTTAATATTTTTCTACCATTTTCAAGAATACATCACATTTGCATGCATGGCATTTTATGCATTTTAAAACAGCATAATTTACAAATAAAACATTATAGCGGTTTAAATAATAGAGATTGTGTACACGTTGACAAAAATTATTATTAATACAGGATCATTTTTACTGCGAATAATTGTTGTAGATCAATCAAATTAATTCAAATTAATGTTTACTGTGCATATTATTAATAATGCTTTACATTTGTAGCTTGTCCTCTTTAATATTTAGTGCTTAACATCAGTCATATGTTTTCCTCCCACTCCAACAAATCTATCATTATTCACTGAAAATATAAAATGGTGTTTTTATGCAAGCTAATATTTTTATTCACCTCGAATGCACATTATAACAAATGCCACTGTGAAACATCTGTAAACTCGGGGAGCATTAGACTACTGAAACTTCGTATGCCATGTGATAAACGATAGGGAAACATCACTACCGTTTTTGACATTGCGGAATGTGTCGCAAACGGTCTGTAGTAGTTTCTACCGAGTGTACCTGTCTTCCCCGCCACGCGTCGCGCGAAGCGTGGTAGATCAGCACCTTCCCCTCAAGGGACAGTTTGTTAATTTGGTCGCACTATATCACATATGTTATGAGTCACTCGCATAAAAAATAAAAAAAAGCCCTGTTATAATAATTTTGCAATGTAAACTTTTGCGTTCCAACAACGCTGTTAACATCAGGCTCTCTGTAGATGACGTAGTAATTCCATGGCTTGTGGAAGGGTGAAATATTCTTGGGGGAAATTATTATATGACAAAAAGAAAGAGTTCTGGATGTTTTACTTGCTTTCGAAACGTGCTCTAGCTTAAGCCCTCTTCTATCGCTACGGAAACGTAACACAGTCACCTATAGATTACCATCCAGACGAGCCGGGTTCGATTACCGGCAGTGTTGCTCCCGGATTTTCGCATGTGGGAATCTCGCCTGACGATGCTGCCGTTCTCTACTAGTCCTTTCAACTATATTAACCAAGGGCATGTACCCAAACACTATCTCCTGTAGCATTCTATTTAATTTGATTTAATTTAATGCATGCAATAATTTTTTGACATTTTACTTCTCTGTCGCAAGTGTTTTTACGTCTCTCTTGGCGGTTTTTCCCTTGCTCTTGATAGTTAAGAATAGCTCTAAGTACACTTAGGGAAGTAGCCATGGCCCCAAAGTGCAGGCCATGGCTGTCCAATCCCTCTTTGCCGCGATGCATTTCTCCTTACGTGATTTTCCTTCCTAGTAGGCGTTAAGGGGTTAGCCCCGAGACGCAATAAAATCCCGTCCTACCTTCGGGCCTTAACTTCACATAACACTTAGAATACGGTAGTTTAGAAAAAGGAAGTGCTGTTCGGCGGTTGCATTTCGCCCTTGCATTCCGGCACTGCGTCATATCCACCTTACTTCATCCTCATCGGTTCTCAAGACCTCGATGTTAAGAGACCCCCCTCCCCACCGCAAATATCAACACTCTCCACCTATAGAATAGGGCACTGGCAAGTCATGCACCTCATTAAATTTTCTGCTCAAATTTTTGAAAGATCTGAACGCCGCTCAAGAAAGAAGGTAATAACAAAATTAAACATTTAATCAATTAATGTATGATGTGTTAACGTGTACACTTACTGTTTCCCGTTTAAATCTACAGTAATACATATAAATGGCGAAACCATTTACGTACTAATTAATGGCGAGCAGTGATGTTAAGCAGCTCGAATAAGCTTGTACTCATCAGACTGCACAGAAATACTGTACCGGCGTTATAAAGGACATGTTTACTAAGAGATCAGTGTGGTTCGTGACTAAAACAGGTCATTTGGGGATATCTCCAATCTCTTCAGACGCTTTAGAATGTTTTCAAGTGGACGATAAACTTACTAATGACCACAGTTAATGACACTGCCTGCTGCATTTAATTGATATATTTATCTCATCCCTGCCTGCTCTTATCCATACAAGCAATTTTTGTTATCCATCGTGTTTCTGAAACCATTATAGTTCCTAATTGACGTGTGGTGGAGTTTTCTATACGTAATGAAGCTCATACATACAAATGTCTTGGCATCTTATATTCAGGCTGTTCATTCACATCCTGTATATAACTATTCCAGTTCTTCTTCACTATTCTTTTCTTAAAGGTTCTGTCTTCAATGTTCTAAAACGAAAATATACAAATTAGTACCAATAAAAAGTAAGTAAAAGTGCTGTCCCATATATATATATATATATATATATATATATATATATATATATATATATATATATATATATATATATGTAACTTTTCTACTTTCAAACTGCCAGATAGAAGCAAGTCATTTTTATACGAGTTTCGGTTATTTTATATTTATACGTGTGATGCCTGTTACGAATGTTTAAATGTTTATCAGAAGTATTTTGTTCGATTCCCCTTTACGTACATGAAAAACATTACTCAGCAATCAGTTTCTTTATTTAAAGGGGAATCGTTAGAGAAATCTTCCGATAAATGTTTGATAGTTATCAGAATGCATGGCACGCATACATTTAAACCAGCCAAAACTCGTGTAAAAAGTTTCTTCCATCATATATACCAGTTCGAAAGTAAAAGGTTTAAAAAACGTGTACCCGGATTTTTTTTCGCAAGCTTTTTAACTGTTACGAAAATGGAATAAATTTGACCGAAGTGCTGAATATATTTAAGAGAAAATAATATTGCGTAATAAACATTGCTGGTTTGTTATGAGCAGGGCATAAAATTGTACTTTAATGTGGAGCTCGCTCGCGTTAAGGCAAGCATGCCTACAAGTGATGTATGAGTGCCCCCAACTAACCCCCCCCCCCCCCCAATTCCACATAATTCCGTCCTCCACAATTCCAAACAGAACGAGATAAGCTTGGAGGGGAAATGGGTTGGTAGCACTGATTCAGAGATAATAAGCGGGAAGTTATCGGGCTATAAACTACAGCAGGATAGCGATGGTCCACATAGATTGTGCAGTGTACAGTCCGATGCCATTACCCGACAAAGAGCGGGAACAGACTGTCTCGAAACTCGCGGACGATACAGACAGTTCCGTCCCGTGCTAGCGATACATTTAAAACGCCAGCATTATGTGAAAAAATACTAGCAATAAATCTTCCCAGTAAGGCAGTTCATCTCATATATTTTTTCTTTTTTTCCCTGGGCCACAATAAAACCTTTCCAAGATAAACAAACAGCCTATTGATTGCAATATACTGTTATACATTACAACAGGGAACTTTAAAAAATCGTGCGTCCAGCGTGGTTGTAAAATGTCATTTAACTGGCTTTTTTTTTTCAGCTTCGCTACGTTCTTTCATTGAGAATTTGTGGAGTTAAACAGGAAATAATACTTTGACATACAAGAGTGTATTCAATGTTCTAGCACACAAAAATAACTCCTATGTTAAATGGTTATCACCCTCATGCAAAATGTTTCCTGTACAGACACTAAATTCAATTTAATGCAATATTACTTTTCTATAGAGCTGTAAAGTTTCTGAAAACGAAGCGAAAGAGGAACTTGGAATATTACCCTGAGGTGAATTAACAGATTCTGAGCTTAATTCACTCTAAACCTGAAACAGTAGGAACTGAGCAACTGAGATACAGCGCCAGATAACTAATAGACGTGATGGCTGAATTCCATTGATTTATTTGTGATTCCCACTGAATGTCGAGAATTCCACTGTCGGAAGTCACTTCTTCCCCGTTCACTTGCATGATTTGTCAGTCGCAATAATCCATCAACTTACTTTCACTGAGTGTAACTATGGTGATTTATAAAACAGCTTTGCAGTTGTCGATTAAAAATCGTATACAACAGTAACGATGTTTTCTTGTTTTTTTTTTCTTGGCAATTACAAATTCCTCAGTTACATTTCTAGTTGAACTCCTTACAAAACGCATGCAAAAACACTTTTTAAAAAGTTGGGCATTTTGAAATCATACTCCAGCGAGGAATTTAATTTTCAGTTCATATTAAGTGTCCAAGATCTCTTATGTTATAGAGCGAAGAATATGACCTCAGATTTCTCTATGTTTAAAGGCTAAAATTTCTTCAGGTAAAACAGTGTACAGGCTATCGATGAAGAGAGAGAGTGTGTATGTGTGTGTGTGTGTATATATATATATATATATATATATATATATATATATATATATATATATATATATATATAACTCCATAGTGTGCTTTAATTAATACTGTTCCGGTTGTGGCTTGGGCAGCAGACAAATGTGGACACCAAGGACTTGAACAATTATATCCCAATAAGCTTACCCGTGCGGCTTAGCTCGCATGAAATTTGCGACTTGTTTCTTATTTTTGAAATAACTATTGTGTTCTCTAACCACAGAGATTCTGTGGCCCCACTATTGGATACTCTACCCACTGAGCTACTGCGGCGCCACTATTGGGTGCTCTACCCACTGAGCTACTGCGGCCTCAGTATTGGGTTCTCTACCCACTGAGTTTCTGTGGCTCCACGATTGGGTTCTGTACCCACTGAGCTACTGCGGCTCTTGGAAAGGAATGGACATAGACAAAAAAGAAAGGAGAAATGACGGAGCTTTTTTAACGAAGCTTTTTTTATGCAGTAAAATTACAATAAGAATGTGTCTTAGATATTTTTCCGGGATAAAAAGTAGCCTATGTCACTCTCTGGCCCTCGTGTACAAAAAAAATCACGTCGATCAGTTGCTCCGTTTTGACGTAAAAGAAGGACAAACAAACATACAAACACATAAAGTAATAAGGATACAGGATACTCTGCGTATTTACCATGACGAAGTTGACTAGCAGGGGGCTTCATATTTCTTACAGTTTACAATGGCGCATTTGCCAGAAGCTTTTAGTAGATATCTGTTGCTGACTTCATCGCGATTGTTCTACTGCGGAAGTGAATATTCTCTGCAGTTGCACTTTCAAACAAGTGATAGAGGACCATGGTTCGTGCCCACCCACGAATAAGTGTCGAGGATTTTAGAGTTGAGGATTCTGTTATCATTCGTCAGAGGATATAGGTAGTAAAAAAAAAAAATTGACAGTACTAACTCTCCGGGATATTTTTAAACATAATTTCATTATACAAATTAGTTAATATTCCCTTACTTGTATGGGATCTTCCCCCGCATTTGTCAGGTACTTTTTCCGTCTACGATTAGGGAATACTACATTGTTATGAAAATTTACTCTACATTTAAGAGAAGATTTTACTTTACATGTAGAAGTAATTAGCTTCCCTTACATGTAAGGGAATTTTACCTCAATTTTTTTTTACAGCAGACATTCCAGACGCACATAAAAAAGGTGGTGGGGGGGGGGGTCTAAATACATTTGTTACCAGCAATATAAGTATCTGGAAGTCAAAAGTCTTGGCACAGGGACGCGCCATACGAAAGGCAGTCGAGATAACGACAAGAATCTCGCGTGTGTGAAAAATAAGGGCGGGAACGACGAAACACAGGAACATCTGCGGCGACAACAAGTTTAACGGCTGCGCGCCGACAGACATGGCCGTGAACAACACGTCGCTCCAGCGGGCGGCTAACCAGGGGACCTGAATGGGCTGCAGCGAGTGACGAGGGTTAGGCCCGTGCCGCGATGCTACTTAACATTTATAGCTCATTACTAGTGGGGGAGGGCGGATTTTGTGACTTGGGGGGGAAGGGGGAGGGCCGGCAACACAGCACTCAACAACAAGATGGAACAGCGCGTTAGTTAGATTGGTAAGGGGGAGATAAGAGGCGGTGAAATAAGCGATGTGCGACGAGTGGGGAGGGGGAGAGACCCGACAAGATATTCCACTCGGGTAATTAAACGGAGAGCTAGATTGTGCGCGCGCCCTTGATGGCCCAGGTGCCTGGAGAGGATCCGCGTTACATCGGCGGCAAGGCAAACACACGCCGCTTTCATTGTCCGTGTTGTGGCCACTTAGGGAGAGAGTGACCCTACCAGAGCACGCATACCCCAGAAATGAGTGAGTGAAGCGACCTGGACTGCTCCTAACAGCGAGGTCTTGAGAGCCGATGAGGAGGATTGAGGTGAGTAAGGAGCAGCGCCGGAATGAAGGAGCGGGGGAAACAGGAGAACCCCGAGAAAAACCCTCCGTCGTCGTACACGATTACCACACGGAGTGACCCGGCCGGGGATTGAACCCGGATAGCCTTGGTGGGAGGCGGGCAGGCTAAGCGCTAGGCCACCTTGGCCTCCATGCCCCATGAAGAATACTCGTCAAAATAGCTTCGCACAGTAAGGGTACCGTGCTAGTCACAGAAAAATTCAATTTTTTTAATTATACGAAACACTCTTCACCTTATAGACAATATTTGAAAACAAACTTTCTTCAGTAAAAAAAAAATACCATATAGTTTTTACACCATAGCATGTCGAAATCACAATTTTAGTGTTTTTGAAATGAACAGGTATAATAAACGAAAAAATTCAAACAAAATTTAATAAGGGTGAATGAAAGGCCATGTAGGATTGATTAGCAAACATTTATTTTATATAAGTCATAAACTCCTACGAATAAAGTTTACGTAATAAATTAATTTAGCAATTTTCAAAAATTGCTAAAATTTTAATCGCTCACAGTATTTCATTTTTATCTCAGTCCGATAACGGGAGTTATGATTTTCATCAACTATATGCAAAAAAATGGCTTATAATTTTTGTTAGGAATTATACAGTTATATACACAAGGAAATAGTGTCTTGCAGTTGGACAATATTACATACAAATATATAATACATAATTATTCAGATACCCTGCAACCATACGTAATTGAGTAAACGCAGTAAGGTTATTTAAATGCAATTCAAGCATTCCATGCATTCAGCCTTTCATATACCATACTAAAAATTAACGTTCTAAATAGCAATACTAATGATAATATGTACTGCAGTAATATATTATACTCTGTTTCATATAACTTCGGTAAATTTTGATAGTTCTCGAAAAGAAGTGCGGCCACCATGTATCCCTCCGCCACAGCTGTTCTGTCGGTGAAGAAAACGATGTCTGTACACAAACTACGAATACAATGGCAAGTATTGAAAGACTGACAACTTCTGACCAGTATTTAGGCTACTATAGCTGGTTACCATTCCCAACTGTTTTATTTTTGTAATGAACACATGATTATACGAGTTAGGGTTCTGTTTTATTTTATTTGGTGGGGTGGGGAACTATAGTGTAATGTCTTTCGTGAGGCGTGATTTTTTTGTGGTTCTTATGAGAGAATGGCGAATGGAACTTGCATTGTTGTGATAATTCAGTGGAAAATTTTGTTCGTGCGGAAATAGCATTCAATTTACTATAACTCACATGTGTTAACTTCATCGAAAGAACTAAATGCGATAAATGCGTCGCTGTTCTTACCGATGCGGGAAATGCTCAGCAGGTAAATATCATGGCATTTTTTAATATAATGAACTACACTAATATGGCGCTATTAAGGCCACGTACATTTGAAAACCTCCCGCAAGAACAAAACATAGTAAATACGTCACGGTTAATACCGATGTGCGAAATGCACACTGTAAACATGTTAAGAAAATTTAACTTCTACCTACAATTCGTTAGAGTTTCAATCAAATAAAAGTCCAAATACATTACAAATATTCTAACAACAATTTAAGAAAACATTATTTACAAAACACACAATTCGCTAACACCACTTGTCGGCTACTAATACGAAATAATCTGTTTGCTGACTTATGCAATTAACAAAACACTGAAACTACTTCTTGAAACCATCAAATTTAAAACTTCGCAACGTAAATAATTTTTCGCTCGCGCTTCGCGAGGGTCACAGAAAATGACGGACCATCGCACACAACAAACAATTTACAAAGCAGCAGACACGTGTCGATAATTCATTTCACTGAGGATACTTCTAAAAAAAAAAAAAGCACATACGACGAACTACACTTAATGAAATAAGTAAATACAAAAATAATTAACAGCATATATAATATTCCGACATCACCAGCAAGGAATTTTTGCATGCAGATAAATTATGACGGAAGAGAGGACAATGGCAACGGCTTTTCACCGGGCGGGTGGCGACCATAGACAACAGACTCGACGGAGATTGGTGGAGACCTTTTACATAATCGTGATGTTCGCATGCTCTACCATAATATTTCAAAATATTTCTAAAGCCCTTGCTCTATAACTCAGAAAAATTGTGTGTTAGTCTACGAACGCAATTTATACCACAAATGTCGTAATTATCATTAATTTTCCACATTATCATGTTTAATTCCGATTACTATTTTCTTTTACAACCATCGCAAAGAGCGCCAACATAATAACACGCATCCTGCAACAACCATCGGCTGACGCAGTACTTTGCAAATGGGGGCGTTTACTGTTTACCTCCTGTGCAGGTTGGTCACAAAGTCTGTCAAATTTTATTGAAGTTATATGAAACAGAGTATAGTAGACAAATTAAATTTATCCTTGGCATTTCCATACTATTTGCGAAAAATTCAGAGAACTTTTGCACCTAGCATGATTATGTAAACACCACTTAACTGTATTAACTCTTGAAATTTATATACTTCAGAGAATAATATAGAAACTTGCACTTTATACTTATCTGAATTGTTTCTTAAACGTCGTAATTTTCAGGCTGTTCAGATTTTGTTTGCTCGACAATATATTTTGTTAGGGCAACTAAATATATATTTGGTTCTATACAAACTCGAATTTCTCTCAGGTGTAAACACGTGGTACATGGTGTGATTTTTCAAAGGTTCGATTAGCAAAACGCGAGGGAAACGCGAACAGACTATATCAAATACGGCGGGGCATGAATGCGGAAGAATGCGAAAGCGAGAAGAAGGTAAGAGCCGTACCTGACTGCGTGGCGGCGCACTTGTTGAGCATGTCGCGCATCTCCATGACGACGGTGCTGTAGCTGTAGTAGGGCGCGTACTTGAGCGCCTGGTACGGCTCCTGGTAGTCGTCCAGCTTGACGTCCATGAGGAGCACGGAGGAGGCGGCGGCGTCGGCCTGTGGCGGCGGCGGCTGCCGGCCCCCGGGAGACTGGTTGTAGTTGTCGTCGACGAGCTCCTTGGCGCAGTACGAGCCGAGCGTGGCGCCTTTCTCCGCCGTGCCGCACGAGCTCTCCGGGGGGAGGTGCTGGTGGTTGTTCGCCGCCGAGCCGGGCAGCGCCGGCTTCGACGCCAGCGGGCTGGCGAAGCACTTGCGCTGCCGGTGTCGCGACACGATCAGGTAGATGGCGACGGCGAGCAGCAGAATCACCGCCATCAGCACGCCGATGATCACCGCCATGTAGGTGTGGTCCTCCTCTCGCGCCGTCGACACTGCCAACACACACACACGCCAAGGTCCTCAATGAAAGGCTCTCAAGAGCGTTGCAGGGAAGGAGAAAGATGAGTTCGGGTGCAGACAAATGTCGTGGAGAGATTGCAACGACCCTTAAAATCGAGATATTGATAGCCGATGAGTACGGAGCATCGCCGGAAAAAGTAAAATCTCTGAGAAAGTCCGCCAACCTGCGACGTCGTCCGGGAATAGAACCCATTTCGTCTAGGTGTTAAGGTTAAATTTATTTGCGTTGATTGGGCGTATCTCGATCCCCCTGCCCACTCAGGGGCTGTCCCGAAAAATAATGGCCTGATCGGCTGTTGATTGGGTGACGTAAAAGAAGAATATTCATAAGCTAAACACACACACGCCCTTGACACTCTCACTCTCTCGTCGCTGTTTATTCACTTCAGGGGGATGGTGCACAGAAGCGGATTACACTGTCATGACCCAAGTCATGGGATAAAGTATATAAAAGGCAACAGTCCAGGGCGCCATCGTTACGTCTTGGAAGTGCCCATAAATGCATCAGTTGTGCTCTGACATCACGTAAGTGCACGCTGGTCCATCGGCATTGCACTGCAACCCTTCATGGACTTCACATACCCTCACGAGGATGGGATATCCCAGCAGGATAATGCACCGTGTTATCGGCCCAAGTTTTCCAGAACTGGGTTGAAGAGCATTCTGGAGAATTTCCACGACTGCTATGGCCACCTCGTTTTCCCGACATGGATCCCTTCGAGCATTCATGGAGCCTGGTGGGGAGATCCACTCGCACTGAAGATCTCGCACCTACAAATACAGGGAGCTGTGAGTAGGTATCCCGACGACATGGGTAAACAGCTCTCCATATGTAATTCACCTACTTGTGGAATCGATGCCACGACGAGTTTCTGCACTACGCCGGGCAAGAAGAGGACCTACATGATACAAAACCCGTATCCCGTGACTTGTGATGTCAGTGTATTTGCCCAATTTTCTTCATAAGTTGTTCATCACAAGGGGGGGGGGGTGTCACGGTGGCTGAGCAGTTAGCCTGCTCACCTCCCACAAAGGCTATCCGGGCTCAATCCCCGGCCGGGCCATTCCGGACTCTCGCATCTGGCAATCGTGCCGGACGATGCCGTTGGTCGGCGGGCCTTCTCAGGATCTCCCGCTTCCCCCGCCCCTCCATTCCGGCACCGCTCCATACCCATCTCCGTCACCCTCATCGGCTCTGAAGACGTTGTTGAGGGCCACCCAAATCTCTCTGCTCCACTTCATCACAGGGTTTTTTTTTTATATTTTGACACGACAGTACATAAATAATAATTTGTAACGGCGTCTTACAATGTTAGATATTCACTGCCTTTATTATTCTCAAAGTACTGGTGGAAAATAGGCCTACTGGAATGAAGATAAGAGCATTGGCATTTAAGGGCAGGTTATCCGTTCACGTGTTTATAGGGCAAAGTCAATTTAAAGCCCGTTCACGGAAAAGCGATGGGAATTCGAGTACATAAAAAATAAACTGCTTTATTTTATTATTGTTAATTGAATAATGAAAGATTTGGAATGTGTAACGTAATTTTCTTAACTACAAAGCTTATTTCTAACACAGTTGTAGTCGACATGTTGAAAAATATTCAGCCAGAGAACTTGGTAAAGCCTGATCAGAGAGGTACACATTTTCCTGGCGATAAAACTCCTGATGCTACCATTTATAATGTATTCCAACATATTTCATCATTCGTGTCTTACGGCAACCACTACAGTAGGGTGATCAGTAGGATAAAATACTTAGGACCACAACTGAATATTAAGAAAGTGTATTGTATAGCTTATACTTGTACTTTTAAGAAAAGTATTGAATTAAAATTTGAGCCTAAACATTGATGCTATTCTAATGCGTTCAATAAAAGGTTCAATATGTCATTCAAGCCACCAGAAATCAACACTTTCGAAACTTGCGACTCTTTCACTGCTCAATTAAAGTGTTAACTGAGCTAATTATAAGAATCCTCTAAAAACTGACATTGACTTGCATCTTAGGGAGTCCAAAACTCGATATGAAATTTAAAAATAAGGAAACTACTTTCTCAAAAGGGAATCTTCGACATAAAATTTAAATAACCGTCCTTTAAAAGTGTTAACCAACGCCGTGACAACAAATACTATGTTTTTATGTAAACGTAAACTGTGGAAACTAAACTTTGAAATGTAATAAATCGAGAGGAGAACGACGTGGGAATTTAATGGTGTCAGCCATTTAAAAATGGGCCAGTAACGTAACTCCAGGTTCAGATGTTGACGATATAACACTCTGGACCAATAAATTATACGCGGAAAAAATAAAAATAGGGTATTATAATGTGTTTCTGTCATATAGTAAAAGTATTCTCAAATTAATTTTATAGTAAAAAAAATTGCTTGTGGGATATACTTGCATGGAGTCTAATGCTATACATGTCCTTGTTGAAAGAAAATGACAATTATGAATGATATGTCCTTCATAATACCATGGGACAGGTAGAAAAACCTAAGAGATAAAAGGCGCTGTATTCAGTTCCAAACTGACATTCTGTGATGGGAAAACTGAATGGTGATAACAGGCCTATTCTCATTTTGCAATCAGTGTACTTGCAAGTCAGGCAGGAAAACATGAACATCGTCGGACAATTAAATTAAAGAAAGTTAACCAATAAGATGCACCAGACGGAACGACGTGCCCTCAGCCCTATCTTCAAACTGGAATACAATATTAACTTCATAGCATTACTGCCATTTATACCTTCAATTTGTCAAGCATTTTATACAAACCCGAGACATGCATGTTCTAACAGGAACTACACACACGGTGATGATGTTAATAATTTAAAAAAAAAGTACATAATGGAATGTGGCCTTGTGAGAATGATTCTGTTTTGTTGTGAACTCAAATTATAACGAGACACCTTTCAGTATCCCCGATGACGCTCATCAACTTTACATTAACAGCTGGTGCTGGCTACAACGCACTTGAACTTTATGATCTTATGGAAATGTAACTAATATTTTGATTTTATAACGGAACTTTCGAGGACAGTGATTTTTACAAAGTTGGCTTTCTTCGACAACAGGTCAATACGGATGGAACTAGTTTGTCGGGAAAATAAGGAAACGGCCGTGACCTTATCGCTTGCCATTTCTGCCTGATTACCGACTCACTAACACAGCGTCCCTGAAGACTGGCTATGGAAAGGGATATCCGAGGTTTACGTAGACGCATCACCGGAATTTCACAAGGGGGGGTTGGGATAAACGACGCGCAAAGTTAACACTAGATTGAGTACGGGAGGGGTTGTGAAGGAGTAAGAATAAGGGGGAGGGGGGGGTTATAATCTTGTGATGCTACAGCCGTCGCAGCGGTGCTGCAGCGCAAGACTGAAGGACGGGGATTGCAAGGGTAGAGGAGGGGTTGAAAGGTCACGGATCGGGGTGGAAAGGTCACGCGTGTGCCCTACCTGGGAGCTCCGCCTGGCTGTTGGCGTGCTTCTTCTCCACGTACACGTCGCTCTGCACTGGGGCGTCCTGCGCCGGCGGCGACTCCGCTGTAAAGTTGCCGTGCGCCACGTCTGCCGACATGCACACACACACACACACACACACAAGCTCGCTTACAACTGATGAGTAAACGCATAAATACACCTATAAAACATGCACGTGTACCACTGTTTTCACCGCCCGAAGCTATGCAGGCGTGCACAACACAGTTAAGCCCATTTCACACGATCAAAAATTTACTGAACTAAAAAAAAATCACTTCATTTGCCTTTCAATGAATTTCATCCACTAATTTTGCCCTGTCCCCACATGTAAATGTATCACAACCTTTTTAATTGTGCAATTTAAAATTAAAGTAAATATTTAGAAGTGCCAGCGACTAATGCTCGACACAATAACAATTGGGTGAACCACAATAAATTCTCTTTATATTATTGTGCATTTTCTTTTTAAAAAATATGCGTCCGTATTTTGGGTTAACTTTCTGCGTGCACACAACTCTATTATTATGATATTACTTCCATTAATATTGCCAGGAAATCTGTGATCGGTGATCGAAACTTTGAATTCAATAAAAATATAGAACACAGTCAAAACTAAGATCCCGAGTAAAAACCAGACATTCTAGAAATTTAAAGAGAAAATGGCCGCGATTATGACGTTCGTATGACGTCGGATAGCATTCAACGAATTTTAATTCAATAAAAATTGAGGATATTTTGAACAAATATTTGATCGTGTGCAAGGGACTTTAGTGAGAGATTTTGGCACCGATGGGAGTGAAGTTGAGAAATGAACAAAGTTGTAATGCAAAAAGGAGAGGGGGAGGGAAATACCCCGAGACAACGCTCCCATCACGTGTCTTAGATGCAACAACCCATTTTGCCGTACTGGAAGGTGCGTGGTCTCAGACAAATGCCCGAGAGTCCAGGTACGGTCGCCATTGGAAAGTAATAATGCCAATTTTTTTATTACTGTAGCATAAAATTTCTTTTGCATATTTCCTCTTCATAACCTATTCACAGTAATTTATTCCCGGAGTTTACAACCTACGCACTATCACCACTCGATATCACTAATGCTACAGATAAAATTGTTTCCCAAATTCATGAGTCTCCTCTGAGTTCCTAATAGGTACGCATCCCGTGAGGCCTAGTTGTAGTGCACTTTCCTTACAACCAAGATCTCACGGATTCGTGACTGCCGTAGGGCGAACATATATATATAGGCTGCACTGTAAAGTGAGAACTTTTGAGGGCCTAGTTACGTTTTTCTTTCAGCCATTCTTTATCCTTTAACCACATTTTTTTTAAATAAAAATCGTGATGTAAGTAATAAGACATTTCGTATATTCCACCACCCTCGGAAGTTAACGTCTAAGGGTAAAATAAAATATATTTAGTCCCTTTTATTCAAAATGAGAGAGCTTTCAAAAGCGCTCACTTTACCGTGAATGGGCATTACACATACATATACAATGTGTTTTTAATTATATGTCGAAATTCAAACCGCAGCGTCTGTTGGCTAATATAATCAATATATCCTAGTAGCAAAATTTTCCGAATATTCATCTAGTATTTTTTAACTGAAATTGAAATTAGATAATGAGCGCCAGGAGTCCGCGAATTGACGTTCCTGCCTGCACTTCATCTTGCATGTCACTAAGGCGAACGGAGCAGGCCATAATGCGGCAACCGCCTGTACATAGGCCGCCTCTTTAAACTGCTTCTCTTGGAGGATGTTGAGCAGATCCTACATCACCATTACTGCTGTTCGTGTTCTGACAGTCTATACTACTCAAGTGATAATCTCCCGTTCTTCATGTAGTTGGACACACGTGTACTGACAAGCAACCACTAGCGGCGCCCACGTATCTCGAGTTTGTGGTGTCCCATGTGCAGGCGCTCTCTTCATGGCGCGCCAGATCCGCCCGCCTTCATGATATGCAAGTTGCTGTGCACGAAGGTACGTGAAGTTGCGGACAACCGGCGCTGTTTTGCTAACAATTTCATTTAAAAAATACTAGATGAATTTCCCGAACATTTTGCTAAAAGGATTCATTGCTTATATTAGCCCATAGATGCCGTAGTTTGAATTCCAACATGAGGTTTAAAATCATATTTTATGCGTGTGTGTTTCACGTGCCAGACAACAGAAGGCTACGTAATCTTTGAGCTTATATTTTATATACATATATATATATAATTGCGTTTGTTTATTTAATCCTTATGCTAACCGATCTTAACTTCGTTCTAGTTCTTTTCAATATTTAATGTTTATATTTCATCAGTGCATTATAATTATGAAATCAATTCCACGAAAGTAATCGGGTAGCAACCTGAATACATCAAAACAAATGTTTCACAAGAGCATGGTTGTCGAGTTACGGGCTCATGCCTATGTGTCCGCTGTTGGTAGTCGGCACAACCCTGTTTATGTACACACTGAGGCAGATACGAAAGAGGAATGTGTGTTGCTAGGCCCGTTCCACTGTTCATATCAAACAGACCTAGGACAACAAGCACTATGGATACTACTAGCTGGAACCAGCCCACTGTCTCCCTTCACATGCCACTGCGATCATAGTTAACTCTCCTAGTGGTGAAACGACGTACACGCATCTTACGTACGCACTTTCCGAGTGTAATTCGGCGACAACGAGACGGTTGTGCGCAGAAAGCTCCCCAATCACCTGGCCTGCACATTCCCCTGATCCGAATCCAATGGATCAGTACCTGTCGGAACATCTCAGGACCATCGCTTACGCAACGCCTGTTGCGGGTATTGCAACACTCCGCCGGCGTTTGGAACAAGGTTGTCACCAGAACCACGGCACACCCGAGGTGTTTGAACATGCAGGCAGTCACTAGTATGACGTGTAACGGAGTGCATTCAGATGAAAAGGTTTACAGTTCTAACACCTCTCGTTAAGACTGAGTCATTGCTGTTAGACAAGTAGTGCTGCGTCATACGAACAGGGGTGTACCGAATTGCGATTAACAATAACAAAGAACTTTGGAAATAAATTCCTTGGTAACCATCGAACCTAAGAAATTTGTTCATGTGGACTTTTAATTTATTTTAGTAGTTCCCTCCACGACCCAGTTACTTCCTACAGAAATAGACACATCATGTATATGAATGAATACATGTAAGAAACTAACTATCGATCTGCAAACAACATGTATGTGAGGAATTTAGGAAATATAAAGAGGACTATAATTTAGTGTTACTAATTGTATGCTACTAGCTTGGCCTCTTACTACACGCACTTAGCGGCTTTCAAGACACTGTTGTTAAGGGCCGCCCAAACCTCTCTATTGCTCTTTAGCTTTTCTTTACATTCGTTGAGTATTAGAATGGCTTTACAGGATGCGATTTCGCGATTTGCAACTTCGATGTAAAAAAAACGTTCTCGCTGTAAAATGTGTGTATGGCCAAGAAAGTTATTCGTTTATGTAAGTTTAATCTGCGTCTCTCTTATTATTATTGCTATTACAAAAAAGAACTTGGCGTTATACAATAACGTCCTGTACATAAATTTGGCAAATATAGAAAATTTTATTCATATTCCTAATTTTTTACCATTTTCATCTCACCTCACGTCTCAGCAGATGTTCAATCTCGATTTATGATCTCTTATAGCCAAATTATATTTGTCAATCTCTAGAATCATTTTATGATTGGGTTATTCTGTAATATAATATGTATTGCAAACTAGAAGATGATATTTAACACTTTTCGAACTAGAAAATCCCCCCCCCCCCCAACACAAATCATCCCTCATCACAACAAGCGTCTTTTTCCAATTTTCGGCTCCTGTGCGTGAGCCTGATGGGAGATGCAGTCGCTGCTGACAGAAAAGTAACAGGAAGAGAGTCGGCTCACATGCTAAACTAGCTTAAACTCACATTATAAAATAAAGTACATGCAGCTGCACTACAAAAAAAAAAGTGAATTTACGCATACAAAGTTTAGGTAGTTTTTCATTTTTTTAATGTGTAATTTTGGAAAACAACTTAAGTATGTGTAATTCTACACAAATGTTTTTACTACTAAAAATGACCCTAGATATCGCTGTTTAAAATACACAAATATATATATTTACTAACTAGTAAGATGGTGCTAGATTACATGTTTAAATGTAAGAGTAAAAATATATCAACACAAGATACTAAAACTCTTCATTTTGCATTTTATTGCTGAACTTTCATTATATTAACACACTGTTATGCTTCGTAATAATAAACGTTCCTTTGTGCACTTTTACAATGACTAAATATGTGTGTCAAGTTTTTCATGTTGCAAAGCGGTTGTAATTGGATTTACTCCAAGATAGCACTATCGATTTCGTAAATGTAAAAAGGGTGTATGTCGCGTAATTTCTGTGCGCAATTTTCGGCAAAGTCAAAAGTTTACACATGTCACAGTGTAAAATTACATAAAAAAATTTAAATGTATTAATTTCCTTGGATAAGTGGTATTTGACACACGAGCTTGTATTAATACTAGCACAGTGGCTTGATTATGTTACATGTTGTAAGTGCATTTGAGCTGAGACAAAAATATATCAACATGGTTGGTTTAAAATAACACTGGCATTGGTAGAAACACTGTTGCCACATATATTGTGTGTGAAATTACACTTTTTTCAGTGGGCCTACTATATACTATAACAAGGTAACTTTTCGGGATTTAACGCCTTAGCGATATCCATCACGAATAATAACGTGCGGAAAGGAAGCTTCTAGGGCTATCTACAACTGTCATAACTTTTCTACACAGAGACGAATTTCTTTGTCCTTCATATATAGTGCGTGAGCAAGGCAAAAGGTTGTATGTTAGATCATTAACTATAGACGACTAATCACTCTCCTCTATTTTATATTTACTATGATATAAATAGTAATCATGAAGAAACAGAAAGCATTCTGTAGTTCCGAAACTAAAGAAGTAAATTCAAAACATAATGTAAGTAAATAAATTGTTATATATTCTAGAAATCTTTCACCGTGTTAAAACTCGCAAAGAAAAGTCAATCAATTTGTGTTTCAAATAACATGCGGAACGGTATCTTCAAAACATATTAAGAAAAATAAATTTTGATTTTTTTTTCAGAAGATTTGTATGTTTTCGGCGAATGTACACGAACACTGGTTATGAAAGAATCCATAAAATATTTAAAATAGGCATCTTTAGCGGAGAATTCTTACAATCGAAACGTTGTGCACAAACCATAAAACGTATGGCGATTAAAAATTAAAAATGAGACTGAACTAATTAAAACGCAATTATATCATGATAAGACTAAATAAATACAACATTAATTACGTTGAATATTTTATCATTAGTAATAATCTAGCAAAATTGTAAGTCTGAACAGTATTAAACTATTTCATAGTGCTGAATAAATCACTGGTATAAAGAAAATGGTCAAAGAATACAGTGTTATATCATACAAACCCCATATTCTTGGTTTATCTATCACGGGAGTTGAATCCGAGACACTTACGATTGCACGAAATAATACAATAAACATCACCGCTGGAGACCATTATTGAAATGCTCAATTCCTTCGCGATGCACAACCCAATTTGAATGGGAAGCCGGGACGGGGGAGGCTTCATTCCCTTCGAGATAACGGTGAACCCTATGCCACCTAACATCGAGTGTTCCCTTGCTCACCCTCGAAGATGAATACTCACACGAGGGCTCAAATAGGACACACGGGACCCATTCGATGGGCCCTTCCGCCCACTTGGCGGAGGCCCGATCGAACGTTCTTTCTCTAAAAAGAGCTAGCATCCTTGCAGGTCGCTAGATACACACACACACACATGGGTCAAGTTCATGGCATAAATTACCGCCGACAAGGGGCCCACTACTCTGGTATATTGAATCTGGGAGAGTCGTATGCATCATGGTCGACGACAGTATAGTTCCTATTGCGCTATTTCAGTGACTGTGAATGAACTACATCTTCATGGCTACTGAACTAATTTCTGTGCGTCTGGAATTTGTATTTTCTTATCGAACAAAGCTATTTAACCGGTTTCTAATGTGTCTGATTCACGTAATGAACGCACACTTCAGCTGACGTGGGAATGGTATTGTCAAGACATCACGTGTATTTGACACATTATTTCGGTAAAATCCAACGTGGTTAAGACAACCATCTCATGCTACTGCATTACAAAACATGCTGCGTGAATATCTGAGAAATTTGCAGAGTTACCGGCGCTGAAATTTGCTACAAACTTTCCGACCATAAAATTACAGTGTCGCTACTTGAGGGTCCATAGATACAGCCAGTGTGGCAAAAATAATAATTTCACACCGGTTCAGTGACCTCCGCATAAAGGTGTTGTGTTAAATGACACTGTGAATTCAAAACATATCATGTTTGACACTATGAATTAAGAAAATGAATATGATACAAAATCACTTCTAAAATTACAATCATTTTTTTTTCAAAATATTCGCACAAGATATAAAATTCCACTAACAATCACATTATGTCATTTTCTTACACACTAACACAGCTGTATTGTACACATTACTTCGCTATCATTGAAATCAGCCACCTACACAGAAATCAATAATGCTACTTCTACTTGCTACTAAAATCAGACAATCTGCTGGATGATCAGTCCTCAAAGTCGGAATCAATTCTTCAATCTAATGCTCTTTCCGAATATTCATCATATATATATATATATATATATATATATATATATATATATATATATATATATATATATATATATATATATTAACCTTGATTCTTAGATCTTCGCTAATAAGAGGAGATGTGTGCATTGTGTAAAGACGCTGTAAATATTATATGTGTGTATATATTATATGTATATATATACATATAATACACACATATAATATTTACAGCGTCTTTACACAATGCACACATCTCCTCTTATTAGCGAAGATCTAAGAATCAAGGTTAATTACCGAATGATCGAAAGTAACAGATTTATATTACCATATTATCCATCATGAGTGCCATCATTGTCAGTAATATGTGTGACAGTACATATTGCATAATTTGAGTTATTCCTAATTAATTTAAAAAAGAGAGTAGACGTATTTTTCTTTGCCTAAAATAGCAAGAATCTTAATTTCCTCTACGATCACTACAGGTTAAAAGATATCCGAGCAAGCATTCAAGCAGATGACACGAATGCTGAAACGTCACGATAGTGATATGGGATAGTTTAAACCCCTGTTGAATATGGCTATAATTTTAGCAGCCTGCCAGGAATCGAGCGAATAGGGAACCAACATAATAAATTGTGTATCGCAAAACTTAACAAATTCTGCTTGTAGTCTTACCGATGTTAAGCTACAAAAAAAAAAATATGAATATAGCAGTCAACGAACAATGATACACGTAAAATGATTACAACTCGTGATGAATATTACATTTAATTCATAAATAATAGTTCTGTCTCGTCAGGGAGGAAGTTAAAGAATGTGCTACGAAAATCCGAAATCAAACAGAGGCGTATTTAGGATAACAAAGGCGACAAACGGATTCTGTTTAACACGCCAGCTTACTAAATACGTGCTTATTCTTTCCCACCTTTTGCTCATGTATGCTTGTGTCGCTACCATAATCCCTTATAGTTTTTATACACACTTCCGGTATTTTCAGTATAAGACCACACGAGGTTGAAAGCCTCGAGATTGCTTGGAACCCAGAGCCCTTGACAAAATCACTGTAATGGAAACAGCAGCGCTCCCGCAGCAACTATGCAAGACGATTCAGCAATAGTTTCAGCAATAATAAATTTAATTGAACATTGCCCAAATTTCGGCACAGAATTCCACCCCAATGAAATTGTGTGATTTTACTAATTGTAAATCAAACCAACTGGTTAGGCATGTTACACTGAACTTCTTTGTTTCACTCTCAAATTGAATCAAGTATCGATTAGAACATACAGTAAAACAACTGCTGCTTATGTTAATGAGGCCATCGTAATAGCCGGATCCACCGTTGATATCTGATATCTCTTGTGATCGCCACTCGCAATGTCGGTCGACGCGAACGACCATAGAGTAAACTATATCAAGAATGGGCACTTCCACGTTCACCAACACAAGCCATTAAAATGGAGCGTAGAAGGGAGGGCGAAACCATAACAAATTTGCAATTTACAGGTTGGCTATGGCATCAAACAGCCGTTTTGTTCCTGGCATTCTCCGCTGGGAAGCGTAGCAATCGGTTATCTTGTTTCCTTTGTTGCTGCTAGATGCGTTGGTGTCGTACTCGCTACACAGAGTAGCACTAATTCCTAGTATCATAGGTAATGAAACATTAGGAAAAATAATTTAGAGGCGACGGAATGCGATGCGAACACCTAGCTGTCGTGAAGCACGCTCTTTGCCATCTGAGCTACGAAGCTCTAGGTATCATTGTGTGGGGGTCTATCGAAGTTATTTACTATGTATTATTGATTTGTTACCTCGTTCACGTTTATCGAGCGAGTTGGCGCAGTGGTAACTCATTGGCCTCGCATTCGGGAGGAACCGGGTTCAATTCCCGGTCCAGCCATCCTGATTTCGGCTTTCCGAAGTCACTCCAGGACAATGCTGGGATGGGTCCCCAACAAAGGCCATGGCCGATTCCCTACCTATCCTCCCCCCAATCCCTCCTCCCTGCGCAATTTCACTCCAACTTTTACAAAAAAATATACATAATCAAACTTTTATTTTTGCAGAACAGTGATATACAACAACAGTTGCCAATTCCTGAAGACAAATCCTAAGAAAGGTGGTCATTTAACAAAATTAGATGAAAAATGACCGCTAGTCATTTCTTCCAGTCGTTTACCGCCAAGGCTTGTAACTTGACTTATGTGTAATTAAAAATGTAAATATACTATTAGGTTGTATTAGTATAGGTGCTATCTACAAGGTGTATCTGGCGTGATGTTACGAACTTTCAACGATGATGCAGAACGGCACCAGCATCCATTTGTGATAGGGAACCCCGATCTTGAAACGACTTCGGCGTATGTTACAACCGAACGAGTGATGGGATGCCTATTACAGTGGAATACAAGCGTCAGGGCGTTGTAGAAGAATGTACTATGTTTAATGACTTAAGGTACAGTGCTAACATTACAGTGAAGTCTGCAAACAACGATACACACCCTTGCCCGTGCCGGGAAACGAACTCGGTGCCTGGACGGTGGCAGATAGGCATGCTAACCCCGATGCCACGAGTTGGTCAGCATGTACTGCAAGCATAGTACAGCAAAAGGGGTGAAAACGTACGCTTAACTAACGCACGGTGTGTCGACGTGGTGGGTCCTGACGTATAGGCTGTTCACGGTCAAAAAAAGCACTTTTGAAAGCCCTGCTTAATATCTACTTGTATACACGTTATATATTATTCCGCCTTACGTGAAATTAACATTGCCACGGTCCTCGCTTCTTTATTAATGTGTCGGGCAAATGAAACTGTAAAATTATCAATAACGTTAATACTTTACAAATCTGCTCACTTTTACACTTCGATGCATTAAAAAAACCGAAAGCGAAAGAAATAATTTTAATTTATCACAAATAGTTACCTAGCAGTTTTTATTCGGCTTTAAGATTTGGAACTACTTTCCATCCATCGTTATCAACTTTACTGGGCGAATGTCACTCAGTGCACCCATTAAAATATATGAATGCAGGCATAGTGAATTTTTTCTAAGGTTAATTTATAAAGTGCTCGCTTTATCGTGAACATCCTTTACCAGTGATACATGCGGACGAGTGCACTTGGTCAGACCGAGTGAAATGGAGTACACTGCCGTAGACGTTCGGATATGATGTTTGCGTACACGGAAGCTGGTGGAAACATTGGGGAAGCAGCACAATTGCATCGGGCATCCCAACACGGTTTTGACTGTAACGTTCGACGGGGGCGTTTCCAGACCTGGGTTCCGTATCTCAAATAGATGCTAGTGCCCTTCTGCATCATCTATAAATGTTTGTTACATTACCCCGGATACATCCTCTATACAGTGTGTCGCAATACTGCATGTCAATACTTCGGGGAAACATTCCTCACATAGGGAGGATGAAAAAATGTTAAATGAACATAGGTCCGCAAACGCTTCGTTTCTTCTCTACAGCCCGTAATACCTAACATACAGTGTAAGACCCGCAGACTGGATCATCTTACTGTGGAATGCCATCGCAACTGTAATTACAGCCCCATACCAGCCCACGAGGAGCCATGATTTGAATCCACTAGACTTTTATTTGTGGGAACATTTAAACGTACTTGTGTCTGCTACCCCAGTGGACGACGTGGGCACCTCTGTAACCGTATTGTGGCGGGTTGCGAAACAATCAGGAATTTTCCAGGGATTCATCAATGCACCCCAGTGTCCATGCAACGGTGGGTTGATGCATGTGTTCGTGCTGATGGAGGGCATTTTGAACATTTCTTTTAGTGCCGACAATAAGCTTTCATACATAACTACTTCCTGTGCAGTTCCAACTGTTATGGGTGTACTGTCGTAGTGTGAGGTGTCGTGTATCATGCAAACGAACGCTGCGATGGCATTCCATAGTTAGTAACATGATCCAACCCGTGGGAAATACACTGTACATTATGTATTAGGGGCTGTAGTGAAGAAAAGAAGTGTTTGCGGACCTATGTTCATAAGACATTTTTTTATCCTACAGATGTGAGAAATATTTCCCCGAAGTATTGTCATGCAATTTTGCAACATTCTGTATATTACACAGCTACTTGTATGCCATTTGTTAAGTATAATGAATAAAAATAACTTCTTCGAGAAAGATTTTCTGTTTATAACGATGTTAGTGAATTATGTCCCCCAAATTAGTGGCCAGTTCAGCCGTATCCGGTGCCCACACCCTGCGAACAACCACTCTCACTAAACAATCTCTGAGTGCATAAGTAATGCTAAAGGCTGTTCACTGTAAAGTGAGCACTTTAGAAATGAACCTAAGAACAAAGTCACTGCCCCTGCATGCATATATTTTAATGTGTGCACTGAGTGACATTCACACAGTAAAGTTGGTATCGACAGATGGAAAATAGTTCCATAACTTAAAGTCGAATAAAAAATGTTTGGTCGACAATTTGTGATAACTTGAAATGATTTCTTTCGCTTTCTGGTTTTTTTTTTTTAAATCCATCGAAGTGTAAAAATGAGCAGATTTTTTAAGTATTAACTTTCTTAATAATTTCACAGTTTCATTTGACCAACGCATGAATAACGTGATGAGGCCCATGGTAATTGCGAAAGAAAAAACATAACGTGTATAAGAACAGATCTTAGCAGGGCTTTCAAAAGTGCCTATACTAATGAATACTATCAATGTGTAAAATTTGTTTGAATTTTGTTGAATTGTTTCATGGATACAACATACTACACAAAATTATGTATATTAACTCCATTAAGAAGGACCGCCGCACCTGACACATGTCAGTTTACATTCCATAATGAAGGACCGTGTAACATTTGGTGGGGATAGGTTGATTGGTCGAGCCAATCGACGCGGATGCACGCGCTAGACGGGGGCGGGTATTTGTATTTCGTCGTTGACAGGGGAGTCCCGGGAGGGTTTTGAGGTCGAGGAGGTGGAGGAGAAGGAAGGGTATGGGGGGCGGTGGCACAAGTCAAACAATAGAGTGGCAGTTTGCAGAGCTGCTTGTCTTCCTCCAGGGCGCGCGGCGTGACGGAAGGGCTGATGGGTGTAGACGTGGGAGGGGGTGTAGTGGGGTGGTAGAGGAGGTGGGGATCACCACGGCGTAACGGGAGCCCAGTCTTGCGACAGCTGGTACTGCTCCCGACGTCGAGGTCCCCCCTCACACACAACTTCCTCGGCCGAGGAGGCGACTGTTGCAGTGTTGCCGAATCCGCGAGTAAAAGAGATTTGGGCGGCGGCTCATTACATCGAGGTCCGTAGGTCGGCTTAACGTCCCGTCGACAGCGAGGTCATTAGCGACGGTGCAAGTACCACATGGAAGAGCGATTGGAGAAGGAATGGGAAGGAATCGGCCATGGCCTTTTGTTTGCGACCCATCCCAGCATTCGCCTGGAGTGATTTCGGGAAACCCATTGAAAACCGAAATCAGGATAGCCGAGCCGGGAATCGAACCCGCGTCCTCCCGAACGAGAGTCCAGTGTGTTACCACCGCGCCACCTCGCTCGGTCGAGGTCTTGAGAGCCAATGAGGGTGACGTCAGAATGCAAGGGCAAGGGAAACAGGAGATCTTCGAGGAAACCCGACGACCAGCGGCATCGTCCGGCACGATTCCCACATACGAAAATCCGGGGGCGATCCTGCCGGGAACCGAACCCGGTTCGTCTGGGTCGGAGGAAAGTAGTCTAACCACTACACCACCGCGGTCCCAACAAATGCGCGAGAATTCTCGTGCATGCACGAGTACTTTAGGTCTGTGAACGAGTGATATAACTAAAGCGTTTCTGAAACCATGTCAGCAGATTAGATCATGGCTGAAAGTCTCGTTGGCTGCGGGTCGTTAGAGAGAGAACCAGTACCTCGGACAATTATTATCGGGAAAGGAAGTGGCCAAGCTTATATAGGCTGTTCGCGGTAAAGCGAACACTTTTTAAGGCCCTCCCAACAGGCTTTAGCCACTAATAAATATATCTTATTGCAACCTCAGGCATCAAATTTTGAGGGTGGTGAAACGTATACACTATTTATTGGTCATATTGCAATGTTAGTAATAAAAAGCAGCAGGAAGTTAGAGGTCGGGTGAACGGAAAAATTTAGAAGGGCCTTAAAAAGTGCTCACTTTACTGCGAACAGCTTATAGCAAGGAAATCATTTCAAAAATTTGTCTGCAGTGATTTCAGAATGCCAAGGAAACCCGAAATCAGAAGTCAAAATAAGGTCCTCCGTACTGTGATTGTGTTATCAATGTGTTCTTAGCTCGATACATGTCGACAGAAAATACAAATAGCGACCTATCGGAAGCTCAGTTCACAGTGAAAACCGTAAGACACGCAAGAGGTGTGCATATGAAAATTGAAGCGTGTTTACCTACAGAACTGTTCACAATTTTATCGTGTAAGCCTAAGTGAAGCAACTCTGAGGTGTGGATATGTACTAAATGGCGAGATTGTATTTCGTACTGAGCCTACACGACCTTGTAAGCAACACAGTTGCAGGAAAGAAGAAGGGTAAAAAGATTGTCATTTTTTTTTTGTTAGAAAATATTTTTTGGGAAGGAGACTTGGATTTTAGTTTACGAACACTTCAAAAAACTACTGCTCGACTAAGTTAATTACGAAATAAGTAACTAATTGACTTTTCCAGTCTTCGTATGACATAGCTTTAATAATCTTTGCAGCACGCAGAAGAATACATAGGCTAATAAGCGAAGTAAATCGCGTGTAGAATTCCTGATACGGTGTTGAGACTATATCCCGTAGACTCGTAAACAGGTTCTGCTAGTAAGATCAAGTACAGACGCGATTTTATCGATCCCTGACATGACAGCGTAATACTGCAACTAGTACATTTCCAAACAAAAAAAAAGTGTTCTTCACAACGCCCAAAATAATATTTTAAAATGTGCCCGAAAAAGCTAAACAAAATCAGAATAATTTCGAGCCGTATAAGTTTAGTTACACACAACACTACTTATCGCTTTTCTTTCATTATTTATACTTCCCAAGCAGACAAATGTTACGTTCACATGCTTGAAAAGACAGTGCTGTTACGGATTGCTTGTGCTTATAGGCTATTCACGGTAAAACGAGCACTTTTGAAAGCCCTCCTTTAACTTGTATGCACGTAGGGTATTCTTCCGCCTTATGTAAAACTAATATTGCCATGGGCCTCATCAGTTTATTCGTGCGTCAGTCAAGTGAAACTGTGAAATTATTAGACAGTGAATATTCTACAAATCTGCTCATTTTTACACTTCGATGCATTAAAAAAAGTAGAAAACGAAAGAAATAATTTAAGTTGTCCCAAATGGTTACCTAGCACTTTTTATTTGGCGTTAAGATATGAAACTGCTTTCCATCTATCGTTAACAACTTTACAGGGTGCATGTTACTCAGCGCGCCCCTTGAAATTAATGCAGTGACATTTTATCTAAGTTTGATTTCAAAAGTGTTCATTATATCGTGACAGGCCTATAGTAATTAACGTAGATACCATTTTACTATCTGAGTTCAAATTCGTATGTGAACGAGATTTCTTGTGCCTGGCACGATGATTGAACGTGAAAGTTCTGGCAACGCTGGGTTGTAGGGTATTGGTTGTGGACAAAGTGGGGGGGGGGCGGGGGTTAACGTTATTCGAGGAATGGGTCCTTTCTTCCTCGGCAGTTCATTTTCAGGCACGTCTCCTGCCTCGGCAGGACTACACTATTTTTTTTTTTTTTTTTTTTCCTTCGAACGGGAGCCGTCAAGAACTACACTTCCCGACACCTACGTAAACCACGGCGTCGTGAGACAGTCAAAGAAATCTCACTCGTCGCTCCTTTGGATCTGGTCCAGTGGCGGGGTGGTTCGTTCTCGGCTTCTCGCGGGATCCGTGCTTTCGGAAGACACTCTCGGGCTAACCGACACGAATTTATCACAACGGATGTCACGGATAAAGCGTGCTTTATTTTATTTTATTTTATTTTTTTACGTGAACATTCGAACTTCCGCCTTCACGGCTAAATTAGTTTTTGCACCAAGATTCCACCACGACAACATCACGATAGCTAAATTTGCAACAAAAAAAAAAGACACTTCGCAATAACGGTGGAGAAAATTTTCACTAGCTTCAACATTAACGGTATAGTTTAAAAAAAAAAACACTGATACTTTTATAGGTATCCCGGATATGAGATATACCTAATTCAATTTAGTAGGTAATCCAGAGAAATTAATCTACGAGCCCGTCTCACTTCTACGATGTTAATGCACCCGAAATGTTTCCCATAGACCTACAAAATTAGCGCAAAAAATTTTTATTTTCGCAATTATTTATTTCATTTTTTAATGTTGGGATATACTGTGATCTTCTTAACATTTTACACAAGATGGATTTTAAATTGATTTTGCAAAATCACTTTCTGATGCATATCGTTGACTGAAGTAATTCACTGACCAAGACTATAGATTAGATCAGATATTTCTTCGTTTCTGTATAAAATATGAAGTCGTGACGGCTTTCTCAAACACATAATCTGCACGGGGCAAAGTAAATCGTCGTATATGAACTTAAAAAAAAAATACGTGTCGATTTGCGAACTCCTCATCGCTCGAGCTGTAAGTGTATATATGTAGCTAGTTGGCTTTTAAACGGGTGTTGTGAGTGATACCACTTCATGTGAAAATTAACATATTCTCCGTCCTAGGGACCGGTATTCAACCAGGGTTCGAGTGAACCCCTGTGTGACTTTCACAAAAAAATATATATATTACATTTCCGAAAATTATTATTTTTAATGCGGATTAGTTTCGGCTGACTTAAATATACAGAAATTTAAGGAGAGACCCAACCAGTTTTGGCTTTGTTTACAAATCTTTGTAAACGTCATTACCGGATATAGAAAATGGCAGCTTGACACGTCACATGAGGACTACGTAATAGAATTTTGGAATTTTTCACGGTTTTATTGTATCTGCGTTTTCCCCATGTGGGACAAGAATTATCCCCATGTGGGAAACGAAGGTAAAATATGTAAATCCTAACTTTCTCTCCCATAAGTGTAATTTTTGTAAATATAAAAATTAAACGGGTGTTTCATTTTTTTTTTTTTTTAAGGTGGAAACGCTCTGTTACGTTGAATTTATTGTAGTTTGGCACGTTCAGCACAGGTAAACATTTGCCTTTATGAACAAATCAACGACGCAGACAGCACTGGGACTTTCGTAGAAGCGAGCGGCCAGCGGAAAGAGAAAGCGCCATTTCAGCGCCTTAAGCCGATATTACACGATACCTGCAGCCGTACTTGGTTCTTGTACGAGATTCTGCAAGCCCTGGTACACCAGCCGCTATAATGAACTGCAGTAGAAGATTCATACTACACGACATCAGTTTGCGTACTAGCATTTGGCACCCTCGGTGTGTGCGCAGTGTGATTCGAACCCCATTCTTAGAACTGCTACCAGTAAGTAACTTGCGGGGAAGCCTATGAAAAAACTAGCTAGCACATCTTAGTATTGCTATATTACTGTTCCCCTTTTATATAAATTCATTGCTTACTAGTGTAGTTTCATTCATTTTCTTGAAAATAATGTGAAGTCACTAGCGTACGGGTATTATTTTTAATTTTGACGAAAATTACTGACCGGTTGCAAAATATAGCTTTTTTATTTACGTACTGGGATATTGTCAGCATGTAATATTTAATGATCGAACAACTTTGGGTCCGACGGAGTTTTGAACTCACGTCCAAATATACATTGAAGTAATGGATGCCGCAACTCTACCACTGTACTACCAGTTCACACGTATAATCTTAGGTTTATATATAGTAAAAACAATAAAATGCTAGAATTAATATTTTCATATAGTAGGTAATATTTTAGGTATTTAGAACCGTTTTAAAAAACTAGTTAAAAGTTGTCAAAGTCAATATTGTATTTTTAATCTATTTGAAAAGTTTCAACCTCACGGATGTATAATCAAGATCGTGGAGTCCTTTTCGGTTTCTTCGTCAACTGGTTTCACGTAGTAGCCACGGGTAGCGCCCTGCGTTCTGAAAATGAGATGTGATTGGCCAGTTACGAAAGTCGGTGTGGGGCCTGTCACGAAAAATAAGACGTGTCCAGTTGCCAAACCTGGTATGAAATCTGGCCGTACAAGGCGGGAAATGCCATGACGGGTGCCACACTAGCCCGTCACCGTCCGCTATGGCGGACCTTGCACAAGTTTTACGGAATCCGGTATCGTGTAATATCGCCTTTACGCGTAGAGGTGACAAAACACTAGAAGCGCGTTCCAAGGGCACCCTTAGCGCTCCCGTGCTTCCGGCCCCCGCCCACCGCGGGTTGTTCCCCACGTGTTGAGGCCGAGAAGCACGTGGGGCGATAAGGGCTACGCTGCAACGCGTATCAATCGCAGCATCGCCGCTACAAGCACGGCTCCGAACTGACGTTCAGTGCTCTCGTCGAGCTGCGTCACTTTGAGCAGTGACCCTACCATTTCATTGGTGGAAATTATATAGCATCGTGCAGGGCCTTGTGCTGGTTTTGCAGCGATCACCCAGAATATTTCCCGATCAAACAGTTTGAAAAATTTGTTTTTGGCCGTGTTGAGTTTCACAATAGTGTTGGCAATAAGCGTGATATGTTGAAAGTAATATTCTTGCTCCGCCATAGTCTGAAGTGGTTTTTTTTATGTGCAAACAGATAGTGCGTATGTGAAATGGTTTCTTTTGAGAACGCGTATTGCGAACAAACTGTAAACCAGTTCACGGCCCAAGTAGTCGGGTGCCTCTAACCTTTGAGTCGTCTCAATTTAACTGAGTTTTACGGAGTCTGCAGTAGTATTACGAAATCCGTATTCTTTGAAGACACTGTTGACGAAACGTTACTTCTCCAGTAATGTTCGCAAGGTTCTCTGCAGCGTCATATTACGACAGCACGCGTGAGCCACTCAGACGAACAAAATTTACCGTATGCTATTCTACGTCGGAAAGGAAATTAGACTCGGACGCTTGCAACCCGGCACGATGTCTGTAAGGAACCAACCCGTAACGAACACTGTGCCGCACGGTATGTCGTGACGGTTGCGTGAATGAGTTGAGTGAAGAGATATGGCCGGCTATCAACGTCGTGGTCTTGAGAGCCGATGAGGGTGAAGTTAGCTGAGCATGGAGCAGCGCCGGGATGCAAGGGCGGGGGAAGCGGGAGTGGTCCCCGAGAAAACTCGCCGACCACCGGGCATCGTCCGGCACGATTCCCACGTGCGATGATCCGGGAGTTGCCCCGCTGGGAGTCGAACCCGGTTTCGCCTTAGCTGGAGGCGTGTAGTGACGATCGTGAATGGAAGCACAGATACCCACGTCAGCGGTGGTCGGGCAGTCGTCAACATAGGTGACTCACTACTCAAAGTGTTATGGCTGCCTATGCACAGATGGATACTGCCCCATCAGTGGCTTACCCCCCCTTCTCCCTCTTAAAACATTTCCACTCGCCAAGATACGAGAAACCGGAGGGTGGCTGAGACGCACCGACGCCAAAAGGATTCCGTAAGTTCCTCGCGCGGCCGACGTAACATATCCCCCCCCCCCCCCCGGTCTAGGCCGTCATTCAACCTGGGGTACATACCTGTCGCGCAGGAGATTCCTAGCCGCAAAGGGAAAACGGAGCTGCCGCGATATAATGAGAATATGCGAGGTAGGTGGCAGGCAGGGGAGAGCGGAAAAAAAGAAAAAAAAAAAAAAGTTTACGAAGGGGAGGGGGTAGGCAAAGGCGAAATATGAAACAAAAGAGATCCAGACCACCGGGGGTGCGGAAAAGAGGCAAACAATACGCCCCTCAACCCCCTTAGGTAGAGGGGGGAGAAGGGAATCTGCACGCATATTTCCTGCTCCAGGGTGGTATGTCCATGGTTGGCGGAGGGTTGGCGAGGGGTAGTGGGGTGGGAGTTCGTTCCCTCCAACAAAGCCGGGAGCGAATACCGGGCGCTGTGCAGAAACATACGCTCGGGTGCAGGGAAAAGTAAGCTCACGTGGTATGGTTGGCATGACGAGTCGATAATATTAGCTACCCCTTCGCTACGCAGCCACCGCCGGGTTATTTCTTTTTTCCAGCCCGAACACCACTACGTTGTGCATACCGCGAGGTTGGTATCCTACGCATCCTCGAGATTCAGCAAGATTCTGCGCTCGAATCCTTGGCCTTCGTGCGGTTGGCGAGTCCGACCCGCATTCGGGAGTTCGTGGGTTCGATTCCGAGAGAAACATAGCGACGGTGCTAGACGACAGAAGTCTACAACGTTGAAAATGATCGAGTCACGTGAAGACTGATCTACGAAAGAATGAAATGTTGGGAGGAAATTCAAGTACGTCAATGAAATCCAAACGCTACAAGCAACATCCGCCACGTTTCCCCGATACGAAATTTCAGGTGTTCCCCCGCCGGGACTCGAACCCGGTTCGCCTTGGTAGGAGGACAATGATGTAAGCGCTACATCGCCACAGATCCGGCCTTTTTTCCATTAATCACGTAATTATCCTATGCCAAACGAATACTAGTGCAATCCGTTTGCTACACTCTAAATCGGAATCAGTTATTTTTTACTGATTGTCAGTTGAAACTGCTCCATCCGGAATCAGTAGAATAAGAAAACTACTAATCGCTTCAGTTAAATGAAATCCACTAATACAAACAGTAGAGAATCAGTTATTTATATTCGATTCATAAAAAGCACAAGTATTGAAAACCGTGCATTACGGTTTGAAATAAATTAGGTATACAATTATTTTGTCGCAAAACAAAATTATTACACGTACAAAGATATTTTGGAAGTGGTTGGTATCGAACCGCCACCGCAAAACGCAACACATTCTCTTGTTTCGTTTGGCTGACGTTCTACCAACTCTGCTACTTTGCCACTGAGAGAAACGGTCTCGCATTTATTTTAACTGACGAATTAGTGATATTTTTTCTACAGATTCCGGATGGAGCAGTTTCAACTGGCAATCAGTAAAAAAAATAACCGATTCCGGTTTAGAGTGCGCATGCCATCCACCCGTAGTGCTGACACACGACGTCTTGGGTTTGATTCCCGAATCTTTCGGCAGTTTCAAGACAAAGTTATTGATAATATCCACGCCTTTCGCCATTCAGTCGCCAGACAAACGCGGAGTCGTGAACAAGAGCGGCTCCAATCATCAAGGCTTAATGAACTCCCCGCTCGCCAACGCAGCTCTGTGAACAGGCGGGTTAACCTCCATAGCATCCCCAGACCAGCGAGAAGACGCGGTGGTAAACGACTGGAATCGCATCCGGAGGAGACGCGGGTTCGATTCCCGGTCCGGCCATCCTGATTACAAAACGAGCACGCACGTAATCCCAAATAAATCCACGTCTTGACTGTAACGAAAGTAACTGCATTTCCTTTGCCGTGTTTTACACTGATAACACACGGTGATAAATACGGAGACTGTCGTGGGCTAATTTATTTCTTTTGTAGTCTGGGGAGGGGGAAGGAATTAAATAGTATAACGTGAAAAGTTATTTCTCAGAATAAACAGCAAATGCTGTTTGATACAACTAAAACGAATTTGCGATGCTTTTTTTTTGCACCTCGTAAATCGCTATTCCGTTTGGCGTAGTAGGCAGTCGTGCTAGCTTCTAACGGATTTGTAAGGAAATTCTAACAAAGAAAAAAGCAATAAGCAACAAAATTATGCCAAGTAACTATTTTAAAGCGAGATGTCGTCTTATACACTTTTCAAGGTTGCAAACAATGCAACTTAGGCTACTTATTCAAACCTGCCACCGCAACTGTTTATGCAGTACTCATATACTGCAATGCCTTTTGTCAGTTACGATATCTTGCAGATAAACTGGGGGCGAAAATCTCGAATAGTATTGAAAGAAACAGTCCCGTTCAAACAACAGTCAATAATTTTGTATTCTGGCGATTATTTTAAAGGAAATAAAACGATTTAATGATTATTGTCTCACTTAAACCACAATCTATACAGTTCGACGATGATTGTTTTTTTAACGCGAAATGTGATATTCCGCTAAAGAAGTTCTTATTCGATCTTAAGCATGTGTCCACGCGACAGAGACCGACTAATCGTAGAGTCCGTCCTTAAAATAGCCACCTTGTTGGCCACCCTTGGTCTGTGGGTTGGCTACACGCTAGGTGCTTCCGGTACAATTTTGCCGCTTCGTAGCTTACAAGCGTCTTTCTTAAATTTGTTTCCATCCTCAAAATTATTTTTAAACATGGCTATTCTTAGCAACCTATCGAACGATGCCGTCTTATTTTTTCAAACATGTATGTACTTACTAAACACTTGTCAAGTAACATTCGCACAGTTATTTATCAGAACAAATATGTCTTTATAATATTTAAAAAATATATAAAAAAAACACTACAGGATTTTCTTACCTTTAATAATTGATTGATAATACTATTTTAACACGGCTTATTTTTTTTCATTCGAATAACGAAGGTTTTCATTCGGAATACCCGAATCCTCACTATATGAAAATAAAAGTATCTCAATGAGAAAACTTTTATTTAATAAGACCAACTGCTTCAGTTATCTATTTGGTATTAACTTCAAACTAACACGAATTCGCAAATTTTCGCGACAGCCATCACCTACATTTTCATGCTAACGTCGTTTGTAACGGTCTTTAAAAATAAATACCTAAAACTGCCCGTTAGAGCAGTTGTAAACACAGTAAATAATATAGGCTAAATATAATATAAAGGCTGTTCACGATAAAATGAGCACTTCTGAAATCGACACTTAGAAAAAAAGTTACTGCTCCTACCAACATATATTTTACTGTTGCACTGAGTGACATGCGTCTAGTAAAGTTGGTCAAGATGGAGGGAAAATAGTTCCAGATCTTAACGTCGAATAAAAAGTTTGGGTAACCGTTTGGGATGACTTATTATTTCCGCTTTCTGCTTTTATGTAATGCTTTGAAGTGTAAAAATGAGCAGAGTTGGAAATTAGTTGCTTTTGTAATAATTTCACAGTTTCACTTGACCGACGCATGAATAAAGTGATGAGGTCCATGGCAATGTTGATTTTACGTAAGGTGGAAGAATACACAACGTGCATACAAGTAGATCTTAAGCATAGCTTTCAAAAGTGTTCAATTTACTGCCCATACAAAATATTTTAATTTTGCCTAGTTATGTTTACGTAGTACACATGTAGTTCTTTCGAACAAGTTTCAAAGTGGAATTTCATTGAATGGAACATCACAGCAGAATGATAAAATTCGCAGAAACTGAACATCGTAAAGGCTTTAAATAATTTTAAAATTTAATTTTTCCATGAGTAATAGTCTGAACAAAACCCTATTGTGAGAAAGAGAAAGGGATTCTCTGGGTTTATTTTATATCTCCGCGTTTCAAAACGGAGATGAATTTTGCTCGCCGTGCCTTAGTAATCTTTTTTTTCTTTTCTTGGTTTCGGGAGCTGACTTGTAGTTCGATATCACAACTCGGGCGGGAAACTTTCTCTAGAAATACAAGCAAAGCGAAGTCCTAATTCGTTATCTTATTAAAAAGGAAGGGCCCGCAGAGTTATTGTCGTCTCAAACTTGCAAAACCTCTGGCGTGGAGAACTGGAGAATGGAGAGACTGCGCAATGGAATAATGAAACGAAGAGTTTTCAATCTTAAAACAAACTTATTTTGGCCACAGTTTTGAGCTGCTACTAAAGTAAAAATACGCTCTCATCTGTACATGTCTCTGAAATCCCACAAATAGACGTGAGAACGAGTTCTCGGAACTTCTGCAATTACGGTTCTCATCAGAAACCTGTTGCAATTTCTGTCACTAAACCTTAAACATCTTAATTGTGCAAGCAAACATTAGCGAGAAATACTTGAAGTCAATTTTCTGTGGTCGAATCAATACGTAGAGATAAGACCATATTCATCTACTTTGTCCGATACACGGAAATGAAATACGTCTTTCTATATCTGTTGCCTATCAGTATCGTAACTATGCAAGCCCAGTTACGCACACTAACTACGAACTAAAACATCCCGTCAAATATTTCTCACGAAATAAACACATGGCAAAAAGTTCACATGTTACGATACAAAAACGCACCTCCAACTCTGGGAAAATTTAAAAATCTGTGAATACGTAGTACACAATATTATAATAAAAATAAATTGTAAAGATAGTCTGTTTGTTTTATTTGAGAATAGTTGATACCCAAAAGTCCTCCATTAATGGCAGGTAAACTCATACAATGTTGACGGCGAATGTTTACATATCACATTTTTAAATAAGACAACCATACAAACTGAACACATCGGTAATTACCCGTGTTAGAGCATACAATAAATTGAATACCACTTATATGCACGCATGGTTTCTATATTATATATATATATACATGAAAAATATTTTATAGCCCAGCTGCGTCCATGTCTAATTATTTTCAGATGACAAACATTTACACTCAAGATGAGTAACATTATAACAACAATATACAAACTGCTATTGTGTTACATTCAGTGTAATTGAAGTAATAATGCCCCAATTTGATAATGGACGATCATCAATAAGTGGTATTATACTATAGTCTATTCCCGATTGGAAGCGACTTATGAAAATCTACCTTTCAAAAAACACTCTAGGCATAACATGTCAACCTGTTTTTTTCAATAACCTGTATTCCACAAATATATAACACTGTGGTTTACTTTAGAGTACTGCATTATTGAATAAATTAACCTTTACCTTAATATCTTCTATAACTTGTAATATTGATTTCTTTTTTGAGTATGAATTAACAATAGTGAGTGCAGCAACGGGTTGGCAACGACCGTAAGAAATAGTTCACAGTTAATGTATTATTTTAACCTCGTTTTTTAATACAGCATTCGTAAATTAAACGATGCCTATCGAAATATTTAATTACTTAAGTAGCCCCGATGTCAACATATCACATTTTTTCAGTTTACAATAACAGCGGAAAATACCGCGAGTAGGCCGTAATGGTACGGTATTGTTTTATCGAGCGAGAAAGCAATTGAATAACTGTCTGCTGGCGAGGCTTGTCGCTCTCTTTCTCTTTCATCGTTTCTTTCACATACGGGAAATTTCACTTCGCTAATAATCAAGGGAATTATACATCTTTTCAATTGTAGCATATTTCATACTCATTACAGCAAAATAATTATTTTTGAATTTGTAATTTACAACTGAAAAGAGATTTTAATGTTTGAATAAGTATTTAAATATATTTAGATATGATGGCGGGGCAGTTACCTAGTGGAGTTGGCAGACGTGGCGAGCCATGACATGGCGTGTTGCTTTTTGTCAAAGGAAACGTAAATTATTCTTACTTTGAAAAATACTTCAAATTAATACATAACTTTTGTAGACGTTGTGTTTTTTAACCTTCATAGACAAGTTACGATGTTGTGATAAATGTGTGTTTCCACGGGAGTAATAAATATACTGTGACGTGTGTTTCGTTAATCATTGCGTCTGTGAAATGACATGCCTTTGTGCATCGTTGTCGATACGCTGGATCTGTGTGTGCGTGATTTCAAATATTTGATTAGCACTATTTATACATTTTAAATGTGAACTGTTTGTATGACGAAGTTATTAATTTACATCCACGTCTGTTTATTTATCACAAAGTTGTACCTTTGCCCTAAGGGGTTTGTAACACAGTCGTGTAACGTAATTTGCCACAATCCCAGAAGAAAAATACTAAGCCCAGCCCGATAAATTTCAATAAACCTAATACACAGTAAGTAGCAATAAATATAAATATGAGCGGAATAAAAGTTACCGTAGGCTTATTTGTGTTTGCATGTTCACCACTATCTCTTATAGTTTGTGTGACAAAAATGAGCAACACGAGTTGCGTGGTTGAATTTAATGGGGCTTTTTCACTGGTTGTTCCTTCGTTTTAATATTTATTCCAACTGAGGCCGTCATTTTAGAGAAATGACCCAACACATATCAATAACAAAAAGGTAATTACAATGTGTACACCTCTTTACCTCGCAGTTGTAGCAGTGTTAAACACAGTCGCGGCAAAATACTAACGTGCATTACATATATTGAGCTACGTAGTGGAAAACAAATATGTTAATGTAAAATAACTGTAAGGCCTGTCTTCAATTCAGGCATTTTTAAAACGTCATAAAGCTGACCTAAATAATGTCAGAGGCCTAAACTGTGAATATTAATAGGGAATGTTTTTTTTGGAATATGACAGAATTATTTCAAACGCTGTAGACGGTAAACAACACATTTGACAGGTATAAAAGTAGAAGTTGCATCTCAATGTTTATTTTTAGGTGTAGCGAAGTTATACGAACACATGAACACACATAATGTAAGTAACCATTGATTTTGACAGATACTACATGTCAGTCACACAGCAATGTTTGTTTACATTTGGCGGAAGGATACGAAACGGGCCTGCAAGTAGATATTTAGCAGGGCTCCGAGAAAGTTGCTTCCAATAGGGAATAGACTTTACTTACATTATATCTCATACTAGACACGTGTGAGAAAATATTAGAACTTATCTGTCTATTTTATTAAATATTATCAGCTGTTCAATAAGCACTTTTAAAATTTCTGCTTAAGATCTTCTTTTAGGCATCTTATGTATTCTTCCACCATACGTAAAATTACAATTTCCCTGGGGCTGATTACTTCATTCATGCGTTCGTCAGGTGAAACTGCGAAATTATTATAAAAATAAATATTGCACAATTTCGCTAATTTTTTCATTTGTATGTGCTAAAAATAACAGAAAGCAAAAGAAATAATTCCAATACTCACAAATATTCACCTATAACTTCTAATTAACGTTAAGGCACTAGGCCACTTTCTCTCCGTCGTTGCCGCTTTTGCTGGGCACGTGACATCCAGCGTGCTTGTTAAAGCGACGTGGCGTGATTTGGGCGGCTCTTAACAGCGAGGTCTTGAGAGCCGTTGTGGGTGATTGAGGTGAGTACGAAGTAGCGCCGAAATGAAAGAGAGGGGGAAACGGTAGATCCCCGAGAAAACCCGCCGATCAGCGGCATCATCCGGCCCGATCCCCACATGCGAAGATCCGGGAGTGATCTGGAAGGGGATTGAATCCGGTTCGCCTTGGTGAGAGGCGAGCAGGATAACCACTCAGCCACCACGGGCGCATTGCTTGTTAAGATATGTGCTGGTAGGATCTGTGACATATTTCAAAGGTTGGTTTCAAAAGTGCTCAGTTTACCGTGGACTGCATATACGTTATTGTTTCATCTGGGTATCGTGCAAAATGTCTTTCATTCTACACATTTAAATATTACATGACAGAAAATATATACAGTGGCAACTTCGCTATTATAATGTAAATCTAAATATTTTAACCTCACGTCCCTTTTTATATATTTGCATCAAAAGTGAAGCACTGCAGAAATATTGTAGCAGGTGGTGATAAATTCGGAATCAAACCTAAATTCCTGTTTACTGATTCTGTAAGCTGGGTCGAGTATTTTCACGTGTTGTACTCCAGGTAAAATTAACTACCGATTGAAATATTTCACTCGCATGATATGAGCCTATCAGAAATCGCCATGATTTGCATTACCAAGTGGAATGTACCTTACAGGTTGCCCATTTCATTATCTTCGGTCTAAATTGCTCGTTCTGTTTTATTACGCGTGACGCTGTGCCTGAAATGCTGCTCGGAGAGAGCAGATACAATCAACCTGTGTCAATTCGCCACGCTGTTAAATGTTTGACAAGCCTCGGTGAAGGGAATATTATTTACCGCGCTGTTTGTTGCACGTCAATAATTAAACCTCATTATGTGCAGTTTAATACTACGGCGTGCAGAGCTGGCCCGTGTTGTTGATGGGACTCGAGTGTATCATTAAATATGCAAACATGCCTGGCAAAATTGCGAAACAAATAGAGCAGTTGCATGTAACGCAACTAAGGTAAATTTCCGCCTGTTATATCAACATAAACGATATTTAACAGTATATACATAATTCAACGAAAGAGTACAAAACTCCGATACCAGATATGTGTCAGTGATACGTATGTTAACACACAGTTTTTAAGTCGGAACTGGACAGAATATAGCTGCATTAGACAAAAAAAAAATCTGTCAGAATGTTATGTGCAGTAACACGGGCTTTCCGGGAAAATTATGGGAATTAGAGAATTAATAGTGATATACCTTGAGTTTCTTTAGACATATATAGAATACAAGAAAATAAAATGTTATTTGTAAATTATTCTGCTTGGCTCTTAAAGAAGGTATCATAGCGAATACCTTACACATGAAGTTTGAGATTTTTATGAAAATATTTTGCGACTTCGTGTGTTTTAAAACACTGGAAATCGGCGTGCTTCTAGTTTTAATTTCTCAATCGTAGGAATTCTTAACAGCTTTATGGTACCATTTTGTCAAATGAATAACATTACATTTTTGCCTTCCCACGAAAGAAACGTTCCTGCTACTGCTAATCATCGATCTTGCAGAAATCACCATAAAAATTCTTTAAATAATCTCCCACAATTTCCGCACAAAAAGTTCCTACGAACCACAAAACAGAAGCGTTAATTCAGATTGTAAATGTATCGCTATTATATATTCAATACTGAAAAAACAACTGTAATATATGTGACGGGTAAATGATTTGTTATTAAACCCTATCACAAATAGTTTAATAAAGATGTAGATATTAAAACGAATAATTAAGTTTGTTGAGAAAATAACTACAACATAGTGTATAGGCTAATAGAGTTTACTGAAAACAAAAAAAAAAATCTCGTTTCAGAAATTAGTGTAATTAAAACAATATGGTTTTAATGTTGTGAATTTTTTCTCACGTACATCGTGGTCTGTTACTTAAAGGTTGTTCACGATAAAGTGAGCACTTTTGAAATGGGCCTTAGAAAAATGTCACTGCCTCTGAATGCATCTATTTTAATGAACGCGCTGAGTCACATTTGCCTAACAAAGTTGGTAACCATGGATGGACAATAGTTCCATATCTTAACGTCGAATAAAGTGTTAGGTTGCCATTTGTGGTAACTTGAATGGTTTCTTTCGCTTCCTGTTTTTTTTCAATGCATCGAAGCGTAAAAATCAGCAGGTTTGTATACTATTTTCTTTCTTAATAATTTCGAAGTATCACTTTACCGACGCATAAATAAAGTGACGAGGCTCATGGCAATGTTAATTTTACATAAGGCGAAAGAATAGATTTTAAGCAGGGCTTTCAAAAGTGCTAATTTTACTGTGAACAGCCTATACCACCAGAAATGCCAGCGAGTACTAACGGTGAAGGTCCTCTAAAACACACTTCCTCCGTTCAACCAACGAAACTGCAAAACGCATGTAACATTACTCCGCACCATCCCGTTTGCCATATTGCAGGCGTATGCGGCTATATAGTCCATTCGCGGTTTCTTCACACTTTTTAAATCAAACCTTTGAAACATCGCCCTATGCATGACATGTTTGGTTGTTTTCTACAAATGTCACGCTATACAAATGTTTTATAATTGTGTTAGTTTAAAAAAGTAATTTATTTTTAGTTAAATTGAACTTTTACTTATATGCTGTCTATAAAATAATATCTTATTAATAATTATTGTGAATAAATATAGAAAGAAATAATGTGTGTTGGTATAGGCTGTTCACGGTAAAATGAGCACTTTTGAAGGCCCTGCTTAAGATCTACTTGTATGCTCGTTGTGTATTCTTCCGCCTTATGTAAAATTAACACTGCCATGGGCCCCATCTCTTTATTCGTGCGTCGGTCAACTGAAATTGTGAAATTATTAGAAAAGTAAAAGTTTTATAAATCTGCTAATTTTTACACCCTTTTGCATTTAGAAAAAAAGCAGAAATCGAAATAAGTAATTAAAATTAACACAAATGGTTACCTGCCACCTTTTTATCGAGGTTAAGATATGGAACTACTTTCCATCTATCGTTACCAACTTTACCGGGCGCATGTCACTCAGTGCGCCCGTTGAAGTATACGCAGACATGGACAGTGAGTTTTTCTAAGGTTGATTTCAAAAGTTCTCACTTTGTCGTGACCAGCCTTTAATGCCTAGTAAGAAGTTGTTTATTTTGTGGAAAGTAATATTACACTGAGTGGGCACCAATTCACTGCGGTGTCTCTTTGGTGTAATTTTCTATAGCATACTTAGTTAAGCTTTGTTTGCATGAGGCGTTAGAATAGTCTAAAAGTAGATCATTATCACGGCTTCAGAACCGTGAACAGCCTGTAGTTCGCGGTATAAGCGGCTATTTGTCTTCTGTATTCTACTCTAAGGTATTATATGAATTGGCCGTGCTTGTAACAGGGAGCCGATACGCACGACAGGACGAAATGTTATGTTTTACAATCTCGTCTTTTGCCATTTGGTGATCTTTAGGTGCCTAGGTCTGTGTTAGATTCCCTTCACGGTAAATAACGTTCGACTCATCTCTTCTTGGCTGATCAGATGATCCCCTACTTGTAGCTTCGATGAGTCCGTTTTTTAAGATGACGTCTTTGTATCCACTGAAAAGAAATATCATCTTCCAAATCTGTGGCTTGTTCAAAAAATTTCCATTATTTAGCTACAGTCCGTACTTTTTTGTTCGGTTGTAATTTCCACATATTTAAAAGGAATCGTTAAACACCAGCGTGAATAATACTGATAGCTGAGTACAACCACATGGAACAGTTTGGTCAATAAATTCTGAACCAGCAAGGTGGCACAGAGGTAAATCTCAGGAGGACTTGAGTTTGAATCCAGGACCAGCCATCTTCATTACTCTAAATCACACGAGGCGAATTTTAATATGGTTCCTTACCGCAGGCAATAACCAGTTCTTTCCCCGTCTGTTTCTATGAGAAACTTGCTCCATCCCTAGTGGCATCGTGTCGACGAGAAGTTCAGCTCTACCTACCTTTAAATTTTGGGTCGTGTTGTGTTGGCAAGTCTCAGACCATCGCGTGAGCGTGACTTTAGCGACCGCACCCGTTTACACGATACGACTGTACGCGTTTTCTGTTGTTGCAGACCACAATACCTGAGGCAACCCGTGTGTCACGCAATCTGCACGCAAACTGGAGGTTCGTCGTCGCTGGAGGGGGCTACACTGCACAGCAAATTAATAAACAAGAATTGCGGTCTGACATTTTCATTCGCTGCTGTGCCACGAATTCAAATTAAAGCGAACAGCACGCCTTCCGGCTAATCGCGTGATCCTATAACCAATCAGAATACACGAAACAATAAAGTGCGGGTGTCTGGCTACGGTCACCATTACCTCTCGATTGGACTCCCGAGGGTGGTCGAACGTAAAGTTTCCTGCAGCTCGGCTTACCACGACAAAAACTAGACCTTATACATACATATATGCATAGCTATACATACAAATATACATATGTATCTATAGTCCATTTCCAATTGGAAGCGACTTACGAAAAACCTTTCAAAAAACACTCACGGCATAACATGTCAACCTGTTTTTTTTCAATAACCTGTATTCCACAAATATATACCGCTGTGGTTGACTTAGAGTAGTTTATTATTGAATAAATGAAACTTTACCTTAATGTCTTCTATAACTTGTTATATTGATTTCTTTTTAAATATGAATTAACAACAGCGAGAGCAGCGACGTGTTGGTAACGGCCGGTAAGAAATAGTTCACAGTTAAAATATTATTTTAACCTAGTTTTTTGTATACAATTTGTAAATTAAATGGTCCCTATTGCAATATATATATATATATATATATATATATATATATATATATATATATATATATATATATATATATATATATATATTTAGGTAGCCCCGATGGCAACATCTCATTTTTACAGTTTAAAATAACAGCGGAAAGAATCGTGAGTAGGCCGTAATGGTACGGTGTTGTTTTGTAGATCTGTCTGCTGAGTGAGGCTTGTCGGTCTCTCTCTCTCTCTCTCTCTCTCTCTCTCTCTCTCTCTCTCTCTCTCTCTCTCTCTGCCTCTTTCAAACTCGGGAAGATTCACTTTGCTAGTAAATAGTTTATTATACATGTTTTCAATTGTAGCATATTTCATACTTATTAAAGAAAAATAATGATTTTTGAATAGGTAATTTACAACTGAAAAGAGATCTTAATGTTTGAATACTTATTTTAATATATTTAGATATGATGGCGGGGCAGAAACAAAGTGAAGTTGGCAGACGTGGCGAGCCATGGCATGGCGTGTTACTGTTTTACCAAACGAAGCGTAAATTATACTTACTCCGAAAAATACTTCAAATTACCACATCACTATTGTAAACGTTGTGTTTTTTAAACCTACCTAAGCAAGTTACAATGTTGTGATAAATCTGTGTTTCCGCGGCACTAAAAATATGCTGTTACGGTGTGTTTCGCTAACCGCTGCGTGTGAAATAGCGTGGCGTGGCTGTGTGGTGATCGTTACGATGGATCTGTGTGTGATTTCAAATATTTGATGTGAACTATTTATACGTTTTAAATGTGAACTGTTACTATGGCGATGATATTTATATACATCCACATCTGTTTATTTATCACAACGTTGTGCCTTTGCCATGGGTGTTTGAAACACAGTCGTGTAATGTGATTTACCACCAATCCCAACAAAATAACCAAGCCCAGCTCCAATAAATTCCATAAACCTAATACACAGTAAGTAGCAATACACATAAATATGAGTGGAATAAAAGTTACGGTAGGCTTATTTGTGTGCATGTTCACCGTTATATTTTAAGTTTGTATGACAAAAAATGAGCGACACGAGTTGTGTGCTTGATTTTAATGTCTCTTTTTCATTGGACTGGTTATTATTTCGTTACTCGAACTGAAGCCGTCCTTTTAAAGAAATAACCCAACACACATCATTAACAAAAAGTTAAATACTGTAGTTCATTACCCCGCAGTTGTAACAGCGTTAAACACAGTCGCGGCAAAATATTAATGTGTGTTACGTGTAATGTGCTATGTCGTGGAAAACAAATATGTTAATGTAACATAACCGTAAGAACTATCGTCACTTCAGGCATTTTTAAAACGTCATAAAGCTGACCTAAATAATGGTATAGGCCTAAACTGTGAATATTCGTACGGAATGGTTTTTGGAATATGACAGAATTATTTCCAAAGCTGTAAACCGCAAACAACGCATTTGACAGGTGTAAAAGTAGAAGTCACATTTCAGTGTTTATGTTTAGGTGTAGCAAATGTATACGAACACATGTGCACACACAATGGCATGTAAACATTGATTTCGATAGATGCTACATGATAGTCACATGGCAATGTTTGTTTACATTTGGCGGAAAGATACGAAACGGGCCTCAAAGTAGATATTTAGCAGGGCTCCGAGAAAGTTGCTTCCAGTAGGGAATGGACTATATATATATATATATATATATATATATATATATATATATATATATATATATATTATATATATATATATATATATATATATATATACGGTTCACGACTGGAACAGACTTTTGAACAACTCGTTAAGTCGTCAGCTGCATGTATCGTTACTACATCCAGTGACTGGAACGAGTACAATTGGTTTGGCAGCACGGATAGAGCGAATATAGTTTGAATGTTTTAACGTATTTTTTTATCTGTTGCTAAAAATGGGAGTAGGAAAGTTTGATAGATAGTCTGTTCCAGTGGTGAACGGACTATACATATATATCTATATATAGGCCTAAATATGTGTATACGTATATATATATATATATATATATATATATATATATATATATATATATATATTATGTAGACATATATATATACTTATACACATGTATACATATATCTCTATATCTCAATATATATATATAAAACATATATATGATATATACACACACACACATGTATATGGGCCAAATCACAAAGTATCGAGAACGACTTGAATAGGATTTGAGATTAGACCACTGTCTATCTAAGTTGATGTTTTGGGACGTGCACATTTCCTCTAACCTAGTTCTCGTGGAACTATAGTCCGTTCTTGCTTACTTAACACTTTTCTGAAGCCCTGCTATAATTCTACTTCCAGTATATTCCTTCGACTCATCCTAACGAAGCTTAACCAAGTCTGAAAAATTACGCCAAAGGGACAACGAACCTCATTCGTGCGCACTCAGTGTGATAATATTTTACATAAGGATTATTTCTTACTAGGCATTAACAACATACCTATTTTCTCACTCTATTTATTCATATTTATTATAAATAAAATTATAACTTTTTACTAAAATAATGCATATGGTGTAGTATCAATTTATACGATTTCATTAAAAACAAGTATAATATTATTTATATTTACAATACATTATTTTACACATTCAATTTTTCCTTAAACATATCTCGGTCAATTATGGAAAATATGATAACCGGAAATGTATAAAATCGGACATGAGATACTAAAGGCAATATACGTACGTTTGGGCGGGCTAAGTCTTTTTGGCGTGTCTAGCTGGAGACACGCACAACAGATTTAAAAGAAGAAAAAAAGTTTTAAGAATATTAATAACAAAGGTATTTTTCTTGGATTCTTTGTTCGGCAAAGCTGCCGTCATGCACGGAATGTCAGATATTCGAATTACGGCCTGTGAAATAAAAAAAAAAAATCGGCATTTGAAGAGCGTGGCAAATTTTAGATTGGCGATATTCTATGAGATAGTTGGTGTAAGGTGCGGCGAGAGGGTTGGAAAGGACATGTAAATGGCGAGGTAGTGTGGCGAATGTTTAAGCAATGAAGTATAAATGTTTAGCGGGCGTGTATTACCCGTCAGCCACTCCGCAGAGCACGAAATGTCAAGATAGCGCCTGAGGGGATAATGACTGCGCGGTCGGCGAGGTGCGTGCTCGCCTCGGCCAATAAAAAAAAAAGAGAGAGAGAGAGAGAGAGAGAGAGAAAAGGAGCGACTCGAGTTAGGCGCCACTTGCCGGGATAATAGGCAGGGGTGGCCAAGCCACAGAGATCCTGTAGTTAGCGGGAAATGTTTACCCCCCCCAGCTTCGTTGGGGTTCAAGGTTTCCTTCATGCCATATCTCTGATCAACAATAATTTTTACCATTATGGCTCGTTTTCGCTTACTACGCAGAAATCCCACATAATTTCAGTTTCAGATGTATTATTGAAAATGTTTGATTATAGAAAATTTAAAAATTTACTATAGGCTCTTCACGGTAAAGTGCGGCTTTTGAAAGCCCTCTCATTTGGAATAACAGTCAATAAATTTATTTTATTTTATTCTTAGACATTAACTTCCGAGTGCGGTGGAATATACACACTTTGTTTATTAATTAGATGGCAGTATTTATTTTAAAAGATTGCCAAAAGATAAGAAATGGCAGAAAGGAAAAAATAACTAGGCCCTCAAAGTGCTCACTTTATCATGAACGCCCTATAGTTGTTGAATACTTTCGTATCTAATTTTCACTGTGTATTTATTATTTCCTTCTCGCAAAAAGGCTGGAACTTATTGGTAAAATATAAAAGTGTTCCTGCCTTTTACAAAAAGAAGATAACACACTATTACAATTACGCATCAAACATAACGAACAACTCGAAAAATGTAAATTTTCTATAACCGTACATTGTCAGTAATTATTATGAATCCCAAATTATGACGCGAAAACGAAGAATTTCTGCAAACGAAACGAAGCCGAGCCTTAAGGCTGTGCGGTGTTCACAATTCACAATATCGTTATTGATGCGATACATCGCTTCTAGGAAGTACTGAAAATCGATGGTGATATGTCGCAAAATAGCTTTTATTGGTATCGAAAATATCGGCATCATAAATATCGCTAACAACACACCGGTGTCGCAAATATTTGACATTGCAAATATAGGCCATATAGATATCGCAAACTTTGCTATTACAATTATCTGTCGTATTGACATCGCGGATTCTGTTCATACTTAATATTCAGTAAAATAATTCTACTGACCGAAATCACTTGTTCAGACGCAAAGAAAATACTGCTGGCGAGAATACTGTAACTTTTAAAATCAAAACTACGAATATAAATAATATGCAGTGAAAACAGCGATATGGAAAAACGTTCAAATAGCGCGATATGCGATATATTGTTTGCTCTACGTTGTTAGACGAAATTGCAGTTCCGATATTAAAAAAAAAAAAAAAAAAAAAAAAAAAATTGTTTCGCACATGCTAGTACCCAACCGCTATCAATGGAGTATAACTTTACAAATAACGAAAAGTCGTCAGTTACCGAGATAGAGAAAGTCATGTTCATGCAAGACAAATATGGGTTTTAAACACACACACTCTCTCTCTCTCTCTCTCTCTCGCTCTCTCTCTCTCTCTCTCTCTCTCTCTCTCTCTCTGTAGCAATTTACCTGCCAAATCCAGTTAGGCCTGTGCTGTTTTACAAGAACGTACAGCATCAATACAGGTGTACAAGCATGCCTTTCCCTTCTCTAGGAATTTACCTCAGAACTCAAAGTATTTTGTTTTATCGATGATAACATCAGATTTAATAAACACAACGTAGTCACAAGCTGCCAATACGACCACGCCAATCTCCCAAACCACTAGTTAGCAAAATATACCATTCATTTCAAGCGCCATGTCTAATTTAAGTGGCTGAAATACTAAAAGAAAATCAGGGGCCCTATTCTGTAACGTATTGCTGTCTTTCAATAAATTCAGTTTCCATGTGAATATCCCTACGAAGCGAAATGGCATCCTGTAATTCAAAATGTCGCACTGGCCGTCTTTCAAATGCCCTGTCTACGAGGCGTCTTTATGGACGACAGAAGAAAGAAAATGGCCGACGTACTGAGGTTAATTCAGCAGATACGCTTCGGGATGGGAAAAAAAATATTAAGCATTAAAATGGTCCGGATAGGAGAAATAATAGATCCTATTGTATTTACATACAAATATACAGAGTGTGGAATAAGTCACAGGCTCAGTGTTTCTATATCATGAAGCTCAGAGTGAACTAGGGCTATCTGAAAACTTGTACCATACCCTGTGAAAACAAAACTTCCGTAAACTGCAATGGAAGCAAGCCGGTAATATATGAATATTTAGAGTCGCTACTTTCCTGTACACAACTGCGATGCATTTCAGTGTTTCCTGAGCAAATGTACGAATGTTAAAATTGATGTATGGGGAAAAAACTTCCATTCTTGCTATCTCACTATAGGCTGTTCACGGTAAAGTGAGCACTTTTGACGCCCTAGGTATTTTTTTCTTCCATCCATTTTTTATCCTTAAACCATATTTTTACATAAATATTGTAATGTACGTAATAAACATACGGTATATATTTCACCGCACTCGGAAGTTTATGTCTAAGGCTAAAATAAAATATATTTATCGACTATTATTCCGAATGAGAGGACTTTCAAAAGTGCTCACTTTACCGTGAACATTCTGTATATGTATTGTTACATGGACGCCTGGATGGCGTATCTGAGGTCGTGAGGGACGGATGTCATAATAAAAATAAAATAACTAAATTTTATTTTTAATTTATTCACTCAGCTATTAGTTATGGCATTAAATTATCTGTCTCCACTATCTATGACTTTTAATTTTACAGTGAGCACAATATTTAATGTCTATTTCAACTATAGTTAACGTCATTCTTTATGTCTCTGTTTTTGTTGTTGACAATTTATAATCACCACTAAAACACGCTCAGTTATCTGATGTCACCATTTGTAATGTATTTCACTCACGCATCCAGTCCAATAGTCCAGCCTGCAGTCGCACCCTTCACTGCTCTGATGTTCGCAGTCGCAGATTTTCCTCCTGCTAGTTACTTCTCTCGCCGCGCGCTTCTCTTCTCGCTAGTCGTCTATCGCTGAATCTCATCCATTCATCAGCTCTCGGCTCGGGAGCCCGATCCGTTCTTATATCAGTCGCCCTGGCCGTCTGGAAGGTTCAACGCACCCCGAGTCAGGCTGAGAGAAACGAAGTCGGTAATGCAGAGCATTCTTCACATAAACGCTGAAATCCTAACTTTCGAAGGTCAGGAGTGGCGAGCCGCCAAAGGTTTATCACGGCAGAATGCTTTTACAACGCAAAATGCTGGTAGTATTATCGCTCGCCTGTCATTAAAATATCCTTTAGTGACCCGCCGCCCCGCAATTATATCACTACCCTGTCCTCTTCCGTCCGCTCGCACGGGGAGGGTCAAGGTCAGTGGCGCAGACCAGCGATACGTAACAATATACACCGTTGTGCTAAATTTGCAAGTAATTACTTACAGCGTAAAGAGAAATAGGCATATTTTAAAAGCATTATTCGAAAATGTATTTAAAAAGTAAAGGCCCTATATAACTGAAAATTAACGTAATGCATGACTAGAGACCCGAGAAATTCGCGAGTGCAATGACCTGTAGGCTAGACTTCACAGTTTAATATACTGTCTTACAGATATAAACTGTTTATTGGTTCATTGCTGTGGTAGTAAGAGGTGGTGGTTGAATGTACGATTTATTGCATGTTTGTTATTGGCTCATTTATCTCCAGGAGGTGACAAACAAAACGTCGACCAATTACAAAAGTAACATTAACGTAAAAGTGTGTGAATTCCAACTTGTCTAGAAATAAACCCGCGAAATTCTCGGGTCTCTGGCACAAAGACACACTGTAATAACAGGTTGGGGGGAGGGATGTAATTCAGCAGGTGGGAAAATCGTAAAAAAAAACTACAGGATGGCGTCGAAAGACAATTAATTAAACGCTGTCTTCCCTAGACATTCGACGGTGGATGCGATACGGCATCTTAAAATCGACGAAGGCCTTTAAGGCAGCCCCTTTCCCATTTTACGCATTCGTTTTTCTTTTAAGCTTCATTCTCTCTCTCGCTCTCTCTCTCTCTCTCTCTCTCTCTCTCTCTCTCTCTTCCTGTTTCCCTACTGATACATCCTTGGCGCGCTGCTGTGTCATACCGTAATAAAAGATCACTCATAAAAATAGGCGACTTATTTATGGGTAACTAGAATAAACCAACAAGGATCGCGTTACTTTTCCGGCACCACCTCCCGGATGAGTGTTTTTTTTTTTTACATTATGACAAGGGGGGTGATTTATTTCCGACTATTATGATGTAGCCCGCATCCTCAGCCAGTATCAGAGCGCGCACGCACCCTCAGTATAACGCGTGGTGTTTGCAGCCAGTGTTGCCAACTCACTGGATTTCCCACCACTTGGGATGGATTTCAACTTACCCAATGGGACAAATTGTTATGGTCAATGAACAATCTAGAAGATTTGTTTTTTGATCGTCGCATTGGGTAAAATGTGTTGGGCAGTTTTCTGGAAGGAGAAATTTTTATTACTGCCTGGACTGTCAATATGTTTAATTAAAATTACTATAGATGGTAGATTGCTAAATATTCGTATCATTACTTTTACAAACGCTACCCACGAACTGCTGGTATACCTTCGAAATACTCCGCAAGGTTCTGCAAAAAAAGATGGCACCATGAAAACTCGAAGTGAGCTAGAATACTAGTTATTTGGTTTTATTTCGAAATCCATAGACCTCATGAACATTCATTGTGTTTACGTTGTTGGTAATTTGAACATTTGGAATTATAACATAATTGGGAAAATTTCTCAATTGTGGGGAAACCATGGACAATTACTACAAGTAGAAGAACATTAGTTTTCTACAGCCTGTTCACGGTAATGCGAACATTTTTGAGGCCCTAGTTACTTTTTTTCCTTCAGCCATTTCTTATCCTACAGTGCATGTATTCCACTGCACTCGGAAACTTACGTCTAAGGCTAAAATAAAATATATTTATTGTATATTAGTATAAATGAGAGGGCTTTCGGAAGTGCTCACTATGCCATGAATACCCTATAGCTAGGGCCAGCAGTTTTTCGCGAAAAGATTTCAGGACTATATGAACTCCAAAACACTAGCGCTTAGATCTACTTTAGTGATTGGATGACTTCAAATTTCACACATCGCAGGTGTCTGTCCACGAATCACTGACACTCAGTGATGGAATTAGCTAATTCTAGTTGGCCCATTGAGACAAGGCACTGTCTGCCGACAAAGACACGTGGCCAGTAACCAAAGGAAAACTGCACATATGACATAGAACATTGGAATCTAGAGACTATTCACGGTAAAGTGAGCACTTTTGAAAGCTCTATCATTTGGAATAATAGTCTATAAATATATTTTATTTTAAAATTAGACATTAAATTTTGAGTGCGGTGACACATACAAAGTGTGTTTATTACTCACATGACAATACTCATTTTAAAAATGTAGTTAACGGATACGAAATTGCTGAAAGAAAAAAGTAACTAGGGGCTCAAAAGTGCTCACTTTACCGTGAACAGCCTATAGCCTTCACGAAAATATCTTCGTGAAAAACAGGTGGCCCTACCTATAACATGTTTTTTTTAAATCAAAAGTAATTAAAAAATCAGTTTAAAAATATATTAAATAATTTTTAATGAATAAAAAGGATAGTCTAAGTTGTGATTCGAATGAATGATTGAGTAGATTTTTTTTTTTTTTTTTTTCATATCGCGTCGATTCCAATGTGTGTTCATATGTGGTGTAGTGTAATTCTTTCTTTAATAGTTGGCAGCAGCAGCACCACTGTTCGCAGCACATGTCGCCAGTCGGCGCGAGCTAGCGCAGGAAGGACCCCGGCTGGTTTCCCTTTCATCGTGCCGCCCGTTAACGAAGCCGAAAAAACCAGCGGAGCTCGGCCGACCGTTCTTCTCGGAAAGCGTTCTCACGTCGTGAAGAAGAGGACTTCGCCGCCGCCGCCACCGGAAGCCTCGGATAGCGCCGCACAGGTTCGCCCTTGTAGCGCCGCGGCTTGTTTATGAAACATGGAGGGGGGGAGGGGGGCAGCCAACTGTTCCCGCCCCTCCCGCCGAGGAACAAGCTACGCACAGTCCGGCTTCTTAAGTTTGGCAAGACTACCCGACGCAGCTCTCCCTTTTGGGACGCCCTGGTGAAGTATTGTCTGTGAAATCATTCAGAGTTCTGGCAATGTTACGATTTCACCTCGAAAGTAAAAAATAAATTATCTACAGCCGCTACTTTCTACTTTTATCCTCGTAACACTTTGACTGCCGCCATACTCTTCGTAAAACGTGTGTTTTAGTCAAGGTCTTTTTATTGAATTTATAACATTAGTTTAATATCGTAAAGAAAACTATAGGCTGTTCACGATAAAGTGAGCACTTTTGAAAACAATATAGGAAGAAAGTCACTATCGGCATACAGCGTGCTCGAGAATTTCCCTTACAAACTCGTAGCTAGGACTTGTAGCTGGGACTGAGCATACTATCTTTAGAATAGGAGCCCGTTTCCGGAAACGAACAGTTTTTGTGCTACAATCATTTCAAATCAGGGGTATCACTTCTACCATTTTCGCTGAAGGAAAGAGCAATGTCTCGGATGTGCCTTTGTTGGTATGCAACCGGGTAGGCAGTACATTACTTCAATCACCTTACGACACACGACCTCTACCCTGCCACGAGCCCCATTCACGCGCCTTTGTCTCTCCGATTAACATGGTTGAGTATACATTTGCAGAATACACAGACATGATCCTTGTGCATGGCGCAGTTGAAGGTAATGGAAGAGCAGCTCTTCAGCTGAATCAAGAGCGTTATCGAGAACGTGCGACACCATCGCATACCCTTTTTGCCACAGTTACGCAACGGCTCCGAGAACAAGGTGCCTTCACCGCCGACAGGAACGACTGTGGTGCTCCGAAGAGACGCTGCACTCCCTAATTGGAAGAGGCTGTACTGCATCACTTTGAACAGAGCCCGTCAACGAGTACGTGAACAATTGCGCGTGCAATGGGGCCCGAGGCAGGGTAGACTTCACGTCGTCTGACGTAATGTACTGCCTACCCAGTTGCATACCAACACAGGCACATCCGAGACATTGCTCTTTCCATCAGCGGAAGTGGACGCGTGCTGCACCTGATTTGAAATGGTTTTAGCACGGAAATGGTACGTTTCCGGACATGTGTTCCTATTCTAAAGCTAGTCTACTCAGTCCCCTCTACAAGTCGTAGGAGTTTGTAAGGTGAATTTCCGAGCAGCCTATATATGGGAAAGTAGTTCCATGTCTTAACGTCGAACTAAAAGTGTTAGGTAAACATTTGCGAAAACTTAAACGATTTATTTTGCTTTGTAGAGTTTTTATGATGCATCAAAGTGCAACAATTAGCAGATTAAAAAAAAAAAAATTCACAATTTCTGAAAATTTCAGTTTCATTTGCTCTACGCACGAATAAAGTTATAAGGCCCGTGGCAGTGTTAATTTTACATAAGACGGAATACTACACAACGTGCATACAAGTATATGTTGAGTAGAGCTTCCAAACGTGCTCAATTTACCGTGAATAGCCTATACCAGGAATGTAGGCCTGAATCGTAATCTTGGGAGGTCGCGTCGTAGTACTTCCTTATGGGCAAAAATTATATTAATACGTTTAAAAAAAAACGTTATTATGTATTCCCCTTAACGGGCATAGACTGAAAACTTCGTCTTTTGCTCATATCCCAACAACTTGCACATTGCCAGCAAAACCACGTGTTCAAAAAGTAACGTGGACGTATTTATGCGTTTTGTTTTCCAACTCACCTAAGCTTTTATGGGGAAAAAATGGGGGGGGGGGGGGACGTAACTCGACTATACTCTAGATATGCGAAAACTTGTTGCGTGGAAAGGGGAGGGGAGAGATATATATGTAATAACTTTACGATTCACGTATTTATATAACGAGCATGTTAGTCTTAGACCAAGCTACGTAGTTTTGTACAGTTTCAAAGACAACAACCCAATTAAATGTCTCAGCTGATTACGCAATCCGTAGTTCGTTTTCATTTACTTCCGACTTTTTTGAAGTACTGCTAAAGTTCCACTTCCAGGATACTCCTCCGCCTCATGCAAAAAAAAACACAGCTTAAACGACCAAACGGATAACGAACCGCATTCGTGCGACAGTCAGTGTAGTAATATTCTGCATGAGAACTATTTCGTACTAAGTATTACAAACACGCCTATTTTCTCTCGGTTTAATTCATATTAATTTTTTAATGAGCGCTTTTGAAAGCCCATGCTTAAGATCAACTTGTATGCACGTTGTGTATTCTTCCACCTTCGTCATGGGCCTAATCGCTTTATTCGTGCGTCGGTCACGTGAAACTGTGGAATTATTAATAAAGTAAATATTTTACAGATCTACAATTTTTACACTTCAATGCAATTAAAAAAAAAGAAAGCGAGAAAAATATTTAAGTTATCACAAATGGTTACCTAACACTTTTTGTTCGACGTTAATATATGGAACTACTTTCCCTCCCAACGTTACCAACTATGCTGGGCACACATCACTCATTACGCCCGTTAAACTATATGCATGCGCGGGCAGTGACTTTTTTCAAAGGATGAACAGCGTTTAGAATGAGACCAATTGACATCTAGGAAAGCACCATCAGTTTTCTGCGCTCGCTCTACGGAAACAGCAGGACTGTTGTTTGTTCGATTCCCGAAAAGAGCAATTGTATTTTTGCCCCCGGTGACAAAGCGGCGCCCGGCTACTCATTATTCCCTTGGGTCGGCAATTCGGTCCAAATTATAAATAACTTCCTGCGCGGCCAGGAGCCAAGTTTCCGAAGTCGAACCCGAGCGTCAGTGATGTCGTCAACACTTCCCGGGCCGCGGGGACGGTGAGATTGCAGGACGCTCTACTTCCGGTGGGCGTGACTCCATAAATCGGCCCTCGCCCTTAACCTAGAAAGCTCGGAAAGAGAGACAGTCCCGTAACGATTTGCACGTGTGGACCCCTTAGTGGCACGTGTCCGGGCACGGCCCACAATTTCAGTCCCAGATTTCTGGGCTAGAAGGGTGCTCGTTAAAATCAAATCCTGCCCCTACAGCATAAATACTTTGTAGACCATGCTCGAGTGTAGATCGAGCAAAGCTAATTTCAACCATTTTTTTTTGTCTAGAACAAACCTCGCATGGGTGGGTAGTTTTTTTGGCTAGTGTTTAACACGACCTAACAAAAATACAACTGAGCAGTAACAATGATAATGCTAATGATAGAATTTTTTTTTATCCACTCAAAGAGACATGATTAATTACAAATCCTTTTATACGATAAAGGACATTAAATTGGGCCAATATCATCTCGGCTCACCATTGGTTGATGACTGGTCAATAATAAATGTTGTAAAGTACGGGATAGTGTCTGGTGTGGTATGGACCAATAAGACGATCGTGAGTTCTAACACAGACACCAACAGAATCGGTGTTCTTGCAGTAGTGGATTATGGGGACTCACTTCTAATTTGTCTTAAGTGTTTCTCAAGGATTTCCCGTTTCCTCCGCCTTTGCATTCCGGCGCTGCTCTAGACTCACATCGCTTCAACCTCATCGGCTCTCAAAACCTCGATGTTAAAGACGCCCAAACCTCTCCTCCCTCCCTCCCTCTCTCACTCTCTCTCTCGTCTCGAAAAGAATGACGACTTGGAGGCGGTTGCGCGAACTTTCTGGCCGTAACCTCCCTGGGCGCAACTCGAGGTACGAAGGAGCTTCTGGGTCATGCTACCTCGGCTATATACGCCACGGTTGGCCTCTGTGCCGGCAATTTGGAACAGCCATTAGTGACGGGTGTGTAATTATCCGAACGAAGAGCAACGGTGCCGCGGCCAGCAAGTGCGCAATGCGACCAATGAGAGAGTAGAGACTGACACTGGCCAATAAGTAAAGATTAAGTGACTGTATGTAGTATAAAGACTGTGATAAGTAATTTACTTGTATTCGATATTAGCTTAAAATTTGCGCTCACTTATAGGAATAATAAGTGTTAATAATGCACACAGGCAGTTGTATTTTGCAAATAAATACTGAGTAGATATGTATAACTTTGTAAACAATTCAAGAGACTAAAGTTCATTATTTCTTTCTTATTAAGGCCTCTAGCTCTCACGAACATTGATATGCCGTAAGAAATTTGTTACAGTATGTTGTAGTTTCGCGTAGTATGCTGTGGTATTAGAAATACTTTAAAAAATATTTTTAACACGTAGTCGTAGCCCTGCAGAGCTGTGGATGTATTTCAATGTAGTACATAGACTATTTCGTGTATATTTATCCAGGCTAGTCTTGCCCATGCAGAACTGCGGCCGCGTTTCGTGTAGTATGCTGTAGCTCGTGGAAACTTTTGCAAGCATTTCTAATAGCGTCGTAGTACTCCTGAAGAACCGAAGACACGTCCCAGGCAGAAAGTCGTGCCAGTGCGAGGACGGTAACTGCCAGAGTATGTTGGTAGAGGGTAGTTAAAGAGGCTTGCTTCGCCGTGGAAGGGATTAGGGGGGGGGGGGGGAAGTGTGTTAGGGGTTCATTTCAAGATGTAACCGGCGCTGCCGGGGAATGGAACGTCGCGGCTGAGGTGTTTCCCTCGTAATTTTTCTTCCCCCGTGCGACGGGGCAACTTGCCACTCCACACGGTAACTTCAACCCGCGAGAAAAGAGCTCCGAGTTGTGATGAGGTTGGGCTTTTGAATGAGGGAGGGGGGGGGGGAGGCCTCCCAGAGCTCCGCAGGGGGTCCGCGAACTTTCTCGCTGCCGCGTGGAAATAAATGAAAGGGGTAAGAGGTCGGGTTAAGAACACCGTGACGTTCCTTCCGTCTTCCACGTCCGCCCTCCCACACCCTACCCACTTTCCAACAAACTAACCATCGCTTGCGCCGGCGCGCGCAAACTTCGAGCGGAAACAAGAGCTGCAAATTATCCGCGGAAAAGAATTTTGTTTCAGTGCCGAGAATAATTTCGCGAGCTGGCTATGTCGAATACTAAGTGTCGCCGGCATATACTGCAAGGACTTTATTTTTGAAATATCAGTACCGAATGTGGCGAGGATATCATCACAGTTATAATTTATTTTACACCATAGAAATCTTTTGAAACCTAGAAAATGTATTAAAATCCCGATCAACAGTACTGTTCATATACACACAATTTCGATTATGGCAGTAAATATCATTTTAACATCTGCCGAAATATTCAAATAACCAAGAGTTAAGTATCTTGAAGTAGCGTAGTTCGCCAAACGGGCCATGCTGTACGGGCGGAGCTGGTTGAATTTCCCACTTCTGCAGGCGTATCTAAATTCGCATGTTTCTTTTTCATGTGACGTGTCAGAGCGATGAGATTTCGGTGGCTTTTTAACATAGAGGTCTCGAGAGCCGATGAGGATGAAGTGCGGTGTGGCATGGAGCGGCGCTGGAATCAAAGGGCGAGGGTAACGGGAGATCCCCGGGAAAACCCGCCGAACGGCGGCATCGTCCGGCACGATTCCCACGTGCGAAAATCCGGGAGCGACCCCGCCTGGGAGTCGAACCCGGTTCGCTTGCGTGGGAGGTGAGTAGTCTGACCGCTAGATAGTCTTCAGCATGCCTTTCTCCGAGTTGGCGGCGGAAAGCGTCGCTCTCGCGAATCTCTCCGAAAAGTGGTATAAACGCGAGTCAAACAACCGAGTGCAGGTCGGACCTAGTCTCCCGGCGCCGGTATACAGTGATATCGAGTTTTAACGAAATAGGACTTACGGTTTGGTCAGAAATAATCGTGGAAAAGTGAAGAAAAACAACACTTGAAGATACTGGTGAAAGGCAAAAAAAAAAGATTCTATTAAATATACAGCTTTATATTTGGTTTCTAGAGAAAAAAAATGCATAACAGAAAAAAAAATTTCAAAAAATTATAAATTTCAAATTTTCATAAAATACAAAAATTAATAAATGGAGGAAAAAATAAAAATTACGAATTGGAATGGAAAAATATAAAACTGTAACATAAGAAATAGTGGCTGAAATTTGATGCTAAACGCTTCGGTAGAAATAGAAATAATTAACATTCTAGAAGAGTAGCATAGATCCCATTACCAAGAGTACTGCATGATGATTGTTTATAATTCTTGGCTCGCGACATTCCTACGTGATCGATAACCCTCCAATGGAAAAGTACTGAACTATTATTTCAGCAACTGTGTACAGGACCACAATAGCGTTTGTACAGGACTTCCTGAAACCATGTACAGAATAACAGTTTAACTGAATTTTAACTGAGAATGTAAAAAGTTTTTTTTTTCTTTTCTTTCTCTTGTCTAAAATTTAAAGGATTGAACACATAAAGTTATTAAAGTCAAATAACTCAAAGTAAAACGGAGAAAATTTTCCGCATTTATGAAAGTAATGAAAGCTACTATGAAAAACACATTGGTATAGTAAAAATAAAAAATGATCCTATATTAAAAAAAAAAAAAAATTACTCGAGAACCAATAGACACAGAACGAAAATTAAAATATATCCGTAATCAGGAAGGAAAACCGGATATAATAATACAAAAAGTTAACACCTAAAAAATGCAATATCAGCAGAATTAAAAAATGTCAATAATCCGGTCAAAAAAGGACGTACAGGGAAAATAAATCAATGACATCATCAGCAAGAGGAAAGGAATCTATTAATAAAAAAGTTAGCACCTAAAATATGCAAGATGAGCAGAATTGCAGATTTAAAGAAGACTATGGGGGAAGCGACCAGGTCATAAAGGATAAATAATATAATCAGGACTGCGGGGTGGCCCTGGGAGGACTGGGACACAGAATAAATAAATAAGAAAAGTGAAAGAGGACGGAGCGATGAGCGAGAGCGGCAGAAACCTCTACAGTAGTAGTGTAGTGTTAATATGAGTAGTAAAACATCGCCATTTTCTAAATCAGCAAAAACACTAAGGACACCACCGAACATTAGAGAACCAACAGTATATCAAGACAGGATATTACACGAAAACCAAGAAAAAAAACCAAGAAGATAATCATGAAAAAACCGCACTAGAAATGAAGAAGAAGATGTGCATTGCTAAAGATTAAAAGAAACTTTACAAGAGCTGGAAACGATACTAAGAACAAAAAAAGTGGCATACGTGGACATCATAACAAAATTATCAGAAGTACAAGATGTAGTTTGGCAGCAGAAATTATAAATAGCGGAATGAAAACCTGAAATGAAGGGAACTAAGCAAAAAAGAAGAGAGCAAGATAAGGGTGAAAAAAATACTAGGAAAACAAGAAGAAGAAAACAATTACTGGATTAGGAAAAAGAAAATGGAACCAGTCAAAATTATAATAAAGCCAGAACAAATGCATACGGACGGAAGCAGCGAAGAAACCAAAAGGGAATTAACACAATACATCAGACCAAATGAAAAGCACATTAAAATAATAAGATTATCAAAACGAATTCTCATGCCATAATAATTGATGGAGTAAGAGCGGAATTATGTAAGAAGAATTTTTGGAAAAAATATATAATCGAAATTTGAGTGAAGATTTTGGACTTAGACATACATCAAAAAGAAACAAAAATCTGCTTTGAAACAAGGGAGGTAAACAGAACAAAGTACATTGTAATAAGGACAAGCCCGAAAATTTATAAACGAATAATGAATATGAAAAATATACTGCGGATGGGAAGCATACAATGTTAAAGAATTTGTGTCACCTATGGGATGTGAAAAAACACCGAAACACGATACAGAGAGAAAGAAGAAATTGATGGGAAATGCGGAGAAGAGGGACACACAAAAAGAACATGTAAAGAAGACCATAATAAATATATAAACTGCATACGGGGACAAAAGAAAGTAGAAGAAAGAAACCACACGGTATTTGATAAGGACGGCCCAATTTGCATTTTGGCAAGAGAAAGACTAAATAAGGAAACAGATTATTGGGATTAGAGTGGTACAATCAAATCTGCAAAGGGCCCATACAGATACATTAGACTTAAATAATCAATTAATAGACTATAAATACGAAATTGCATTTACACAAGTCATAATTATTTAATAATAATTATACAAATTTAAACAGCAACTACAATAATAATAGCTAATAAATATAAAATATTAAATTTACAACATCTAATACCGAAAGAAATTGCAGTAGCAAAAATTATGATTTATAATGAGGAACTGACATTAATTTCAATATGTTTACCACCACAACGGGAAATAAAAGATACATTAAAACAATTGAATAAAAAATAGTAGAACTAGGTAATAATAAACTAATAATTGCAGGTAACTTTAACGCGAAATCTGGACTACTGTATTCAAAAATATCAGACACAAGAGAAGAAGAGGTAATTGAAATAATAAACAAAAACAATTAGCTAATTTGTAACGAAGAAGGTAATTTATTATATACATTTGACAGCATCAACGGACAAGAGAATATTGATTTAACTATTTCTATAAACGATACGGAAGGAAAAATTTTAAATTGGATAGTAAACCATAATATAAGCGATTACAACAAAATAAATTTTGATATAGAAATTGGAACTCAACAGGAAATCAAGATAGAGAAAAAACTACATTTAAAAGTTACTAACTGGGAAATGATTAATGAAGAATTAAAAAACGTTGTTAAGATGATAGATGACAGAATGGAAGATGATACAATTGAAAAAACGTAGATAAATCCCAGGAAGCAATAGTTAACATATATGATAAACAAGAAACAACAAATAAAACTAATAAATAAATAAAAACTTAAATTGGTGGTGGAATAACGAACTAACAACAATGAGAAGTAAAGTAAAAAATAAACACAGGAAATATAGGAGCTGTTGCGAATGTAATGCTAAATTTATTTATAAGGAAGATTACAAAAAAAGATACGCGAATATAAAAAGTTAATCAGGTTAAACATGAGTAATAAATGGATTGAATTTGTTAAAGAAGAAGCGAGAAAGGGACCACGGAATTTAGTAGATAAACTGGCAATGAAGAAGTTGAGGAAAAAAGAAACCATCAGTAGCAATCGGGGAAAAATACAGAACAACAATTAAGGAAACATATAAAGCTATGATGGACAAACAACTACCTAATCTTGAAGGAACAGAAGAAGAAATATAAATACATACTTTGGAAGAAGAGAAAAAATTATCCGAATAAATTAAAGAAGGTGATATTGAAAATGCAATAAAAAGATACAGTGTTAAAAAAGCACCAGGAATCGATCGAATAACAATCGAAGTAATAAATAAAAGCTGGGAAACAATTAAATCAATACTAACAAAAATTACAAATAAATGCTATGCATTACGCAGATATCCGTAAATACGGAAAACAGGAAAGGTAGTACTTTTTATACAAAAGTAAGAATAAATTAAAACAGAGGTTTCATCCTACAGACCAATATGAATCTTATCAATATTTGGCAAAATATACGAAAGGATAATATATAGTAAAATTAAATCAGAAATAGAAAAAACGCTTCACGATAACCAATTTGGATTTAGAGAAAAAAAAATCAACCGAACATACAATAAATAAGGCATTAAATTTAATAGAAACAAGTAAAAAAAAATATTTGATTGGCATTTCAATAGACATAAGCAACGCATTTTCAACAGTGACATGGAAAGACATTAAAGGACAGATTAATAAAATACCAATAGGAAAAAATAAAAATAAATTTTATGGGATTATTTGAATAACCGAAACATAATAGTACAAGATAATCAGATAACGTTAAAAAGGGAAATAAATCGCGGCTGCCCACAAGTATCAGTAATAGGGCCAAGTCCATGAAATTTAGTAATAAATGATTACATAGTACAAAATAGTAATGAGGAATCAAAAGTTGTGGCATTCGCGGACGATTGTATAATTTTGATGGAAGGTAATACAAGAAAGGAAATAGAAGAACGGACACAAAAAATAATGAATAAAATTTTAATATGGATGAAAGAGAAAAACTTATAAATTATCAGTAGAGAAAACAGTTGCCATACTTTTAAAAGGAAAATTAGATATAAGACCGCCAGTGATAAAATATGACAAACAAACAATAAAAGTTAAAAAGGAAATAGTACACTTGGGCAGTATTTTGGATAATAGATTAAGTTTTGTCACACATGTTAAATATATAACCGAAAAAGTTAAGAATATATTTTTTAAATTAAAACAAACGGTATGGAATATAAAAATAATAAGAGGAAGAAAATAATATATCTACCATTATATCGTAATATTATACAACATGCTAGCACTTGTTAAAAATTAAATTGAAAATACACACATTAAAAGAATACTAAGAGCATCACAAAGATATGTATTGATAAAAATAATGAATTTAACACCAACATCATATGAATCCGCAATAACTGTTACTAAAGAAATCCCAATAGACTATAGTATAACAGATAGAAATATGATATATCGAATCAAAAATGAAGTAGACGAACTAAAATACAACGAAAATACATATAATAAGATAGGAGAGCACAATGATATTTGGATTGAAAAAATAGAAATAATCAAACTATTAGTTTAAAAGAGTTAAACAAATAAATCTATAAACAAAGTGTTATAAACTGGCAGAGTACGATGCAACAGAAACCGGCCTAGATACTAGAAATTATATTAAAAATATAAAACAATGGTGCGAAAGTAAAAGCAATATAAACAATAGTGTGTTGGAAGTAATAACGGGACACTGTCAAATTAAAGAATATTTTGCTAAAATAAATAACATAGGACGACAGTTGTCAATATGAAAAGGGAGCTCAGACGGTATACCATGTTCTGTACTTGTTTGACATGTTTAAAGAATAAAGGAAAGAATAAGAACAGAAATTAAAACCCTTTAATGACAAATGGCCATTACAAAAACATAGCATATATGACAAGGAAATTGTAGAAATAATAAAAGAGTGTTAGTAAAATATATGATTTGGTAAAAACTATGAATGATGATTTAACTGAGTAGTCTAGGGAGCGGATGACAGTGTGCTAGAACTAAGGGAATTATTGAGTGAGAGTTTGTGTTTGTCTAGTGTATTATCGTTTAAATAAAAGAAAAATTATTTATAAATAACTCTCTCTTTTAAATACGAAACTGAGTTTTCAGTAAATATTAAAAATTTAAATGCTCCAAACACGAAAAAGTTATAAAGAACACAAGATCCGAAATGAATGCAAGAAGAATAGAATGACATATGGAGAAAAATAGATTAACAAGAAGGTAGAAGAGAAGAAAGATAAGAGAAAGAATAAGAGGAAAGGAAATGGGGGAGAACAGAGAAGGAAAGTAGAAGAACAACAGAAGAGAGAAAAATAGGAGAAGCAGCAAGAAAGAGAAGAAGAAAGACACGATCTGAAACGGATGAAAGAAGAACGGAATTAACTGCGGAGAAGAAATCCTAAATGAGGGAAGATCGTGATTTGAGATAATATGTTGGTTGATGTCTGTGTATGTGTCTGTAAAAAAAAAAGGGGGGCCGTATAAGCGTAGCTCCATTCCTTCGTACGCCAGGAAACGAAGGCCTGGGTGTCCAGAAGGGGTACTTCGATGTCCTGGACGATGCTTAGGTTGGAGCAGAACGGTGGGTGAGGGTAAAAAATAAAAAGAACAAAATAGAATAGTACTGATAGGGAGGACTTCGGGTTCGTGGGCGGACCGTTCGACCGTTGGGTGCCATAACGGACCGGCCGAAAGGCTAGTTAGCTGTGTGCGGGCCCGACGGCGTCTGGTCGCGCGGGCGGATTCGTGGGAATCCCAGTCCCTGGTCTGTTCCTGCGGGTGGCGGCGAAACGGGTGGCGGCCGAAAGGATACTCATCGGGGAGCTGTCTCGGTCGGGGCAGAATAGCTTATCACCTTCCTAGGGAGTGTAAATGATGCTTTTGAATACAAATATAATATGTATCTTAAATTCCGGCGCCCAAATGAACAGCCGTCCTCCCACAAAAAAAAATTGTAAATTTATATAACTTATATACAGTTTGTTAAATTGTAGTAGTCATTATGGAATTGAACACCCTGGATGGCTGTACTGCTAAGTAGGGGTTAATGAAATAAATTTTTAAAAAAGTCTAACCGCTAACCTACCGCGGCCCCGTGACCTGTCAGTATGAGCGGCATTCGAGTAAGATGTTAACTAGTACCGCAGTTATCCCAACTGCAGTGGGAGCAACTGTTAAACGTTAGTAAATAACTTAAAATAAAAATATGATTGTTTTGCAGATTTGTTAAAGATTATATTTAATGCTTAAACGCGCATTTCTCAGCCTTTCTTATGGAATGATCAACTTATTTCCGACCACCGAATCGATTATCCAAGTTCTTCGCAGTCCACCGTGGCCCACAACTTACTTCGACTTTTCCATGTAAACATTCTCTGAATTAAACGTTTTTCATTTTTAAATTGGCATCACGTGTGCCCAGGAATCATTTGTACTCCGTAATTACTGTAAATACCCAGTAAGATGGCGGAGTTGTAACAACACCGACTAGCATTAGGGAGTATAGACTATTCGCGGTAAAATGAGCACTTTTGGTAACGCTCTTATTTAGAATAGTAGTCAATAAATGTACTTTATTTTAGTCTTAGACGTTATTTTCCAAGTGCGGTGAAATATACGCACTGTGTTTATTACTTATATGATAATATTTGTTTTTAAAAAAAAGTATTTAAAAGATAAAAAATAGATGAAGGGAAAAAGTAATCTGGGCCTCGAAATTTATCACTTTACCGTGAACAGCCTATAACCGCATTTGCTTCCCTGCCCGGCCACCTAAATTTCTGGTTTCCCCGTGAACCGTAATCACTATAAGGGAATGCCGGGATGGTTCATTAATACAAGCCATAGCCGATTATTTATCCGTCCGTGACTGTCTATCAACTGGTTCCACATTTTGAAGAGGTTTCGAACCCCTAAAAATATTTATGGCATAAACTATGTGCCAGGCGTCATAAAATACCGTTATTTCGTTTTTAAATCGGAGATCTCTTGCCGAGACAGACTTTTCACATTTTGTGAATGGCAAGAGTTTCTGGCCACTTGTTATGTTATAAGAGAAGCACGGATATGTGCAGTGCATAAATTTTAATTTCTTCTAAAAATGTTTAAATGAAAACGAGGCATAATCTTTAAAAATAAACAAATAAAAGCGCAGAGTCGAGAATAACTAGGCCATAATGTGCGACTCGATGCGATGAGCGTGAACTAGTTCAAGCTGCGGACCCGCCTCGCCTTGGTCGGTCGTGGAGATGGCGGGCTCTTCCACTGTGATCACTGTTAGCTTGTCTCGGCGTCATATCCATACACCGAAGTTTCGTCGCCCGGAAATGTTTCACCACTACGGAGTTCCAACGCGAATCGCTAAAAAGGTGCTCGGCACGCTTCGAGGAGACTTCCAGGACACATTCCAGGCTTCGAGAAGATTTCCAGGGCACATTCCAGAACTGACAGGAACTCCGGAGGCGCAGTACTGCGGTGCAAGGACTATATTTTGAAGGTGACAGTGTGCACATGTAGATAAACAAAGTACTTTCTTGTAAGCAGAAACGTTTTTACATATTTAACCATTTTTATATATTTAACCAATTTTCTAAATTAATATTTTCATGTAAGTAATAATTACAGTGTGTGTCTTCCACCGCACTCGAAAGTAAACGTCTAAGGCTAAAATAAAATGAATTTATTGACTATTATTCCAAATGGGAAGGCTTTCAAAAGTGCTCACATTACCATGAATAGCCTATACGTAGGATGCTCTCAAGCATATAATGTAGATATCCCAACACAGTACTGCTAAATACAGTGCATCAGATATTTTACTGTGTGTTTTCTTTAATAATAAGAAATATTTTTCCTTGTTATCGAGACGTGATAAGCAGTAATTGAATGTTATTATTATGCTCAGTGAAGTGGTTCATGTATTAACAGCGAGGTACAGAGAATAATTAACTGTTTGTTGTGGAAGGTGTAGTTGTATTTTCACTTTCTTGTTGTAAATTAATTAGAAAAAGAGATGTACTAATGTTATTTAATTAAAAATAATACGTCCAGTCTATTACGAACCTATTACCCCCAGAACCGATAATGCTTTCTGGACCTTCACAAGCAATTAACAGCTGCAACATTTCTTGAGGAGTAACGATTCGATTTACCACTAATTAAGATAAATAGCATATCTGCCTTGATGGTCGTATTCCTAAACAATTGTCTGCTTGAAGTCTTAAATGTAAGATTTAAATTCATAAACAATTTACAATTTCGCATAGCAAAGTTAACAAAATATTTACAGTGAAATATGTAATTGTATGTAAATATTAAACTTCTCAACTTTATGATTTTATTTCACCGACGATTGATGGGTATTTTGCAGCACTGGGCCACTTTTCTGTGATACTTGGAACATTCAACAACTTCCCAGAACTTTCAGACAAAATATAGAATTTGTAGAAAAATATTAAAATATGTGAAATGCGATCTCATAGGTGAACACTTTTAAGTGTGTATTGGAGTCGGCTGCCTAACACACAAAACTGCTTAGTTATAATACAATAATGAAATTATATTATTAATATAGTGTTGCATTCTCATTTAGTACACGCATACAATATATTTATCACAAAAGTAGCCAAGCGAAAATAGCCGAGAACATAACAGAAGAATGGAAGTTGTTACTGATCTTCGCGCAGAAAAGTAATTTGTACTTTGCACAACATGTTCAAAAAATTAGCATGCCACCTCGAACTTACACGATGATAATGGCAAAAGGCCCGATTCGTATCAGGTAGTCGAAGTTTTCAATTTCGATCAATGAAGCTGGAGAGTAACGAAAGAGGACAAGGCATTTCAAATTATCGAGTATGTCCCTCGTCACATCTCAGGACACTCTGTTTCAATTTTCGAACACCCAGCCCACATAAACACTATGCGTATTGTCGTTTTATAAGCTCAATTTTCAACGTCGAGGTCAGACAATTACGACATCGTTTCACAACACTTCTGGTAGACATTCGTGTAATTTTCCTTCGAATGGAAACAAGGATGTCAATGGCCAATCTAAGAGGTCATGCTAGTCGCGAGGAGATCAAAGTTATGCGTATGCGGCAAACCATTTGGCTCTACTAAATCTGCGGGCATCGAGTCAGTAATTTGATGGCTTGTAGCTAAATATAATACGACGTAGGATCTCAAGTTAAAAAAATGTTTGCGAAAAAAGTATGAGGAAAGTTTAATTTTTCTAGAGGGTTCATTTGATTTGATATATCAGAACAGCGCCGAACAAAGTCTTCAACGCCCATTTGGGGGAAGGGGAGTGTGAGTGAGTGAGTTTGTGAGTGAAGAGATTTGGACGGCTCTTAACCTCGAGGTCTTGAGAGCCGATGAGGGTGGAGTGATGTGAGAATGGAGCAGCACCGGAATGAAAGAGCGCGGGAAACGGGAGATTCCCGAGAAAACCCTCCGATCAGCGGCATCGTCCGGCACGAATCCCACTTGCGAATATCCGGAGTGAGCCGGCCGGGGATCGAACCCGGTTCGCGATGGTAGGAGGCGAGCCGTCTAACAACTCAGACACCGTGATCCCTTCGGGAGAGGGGGAGGAGACATAATAGGGACGGAATGTAAAGGCGTGGGGGGAGATGATACCACCCCGAGAAAACCGTCAGACACCAGCAACGTCCGCCATGTTTAGCGCACGCGAGAAATTGGTCGTGGACCCCCGCCGGAAATATATCTGGGCGGGGAGCTGATGTACTAGCCTGCTTGTGGGGCGGAACTCTCCTTTCCGAGGAGCAGGTCGTAGAGAAGCAGTTAGTAGTCAGCAGACCATATTGCCGACGTGATTACGGCCAGCAGCTCAGACCGCAAAACGGGCCGCCACCAGCGCTCCTCAGGTCGTAATAATGACCTCCCTTTATAGCCGCGTCGTTATTCCCGCCCACGGCGTCGGTCAGCCCCTATACCGCCGGGTTAATAAGTACCTATGTCTCCAGTTTCGAGCAGTAAAAACTTTCGTCGAATTTCACGCGAAATGCGCGTCGTTAACATTCCAGCCTGAAGGCGCCCGTCTACCTGCCTGGCCAGCTGGGTTGCAGTTTGTTCGTGATACGCATTTCTGAAACAAAGTGCAGGATGAGTATAAAAGAATACCCCAACTCTGAAGGTCTATAATATCAAAACCAAATAACCTACACCCGTGGTTGACCAATAAAATGAACCGTGGAAGCGTGAAGTTTGCTTGCCATATCTTCATAAATGTTCAGTGTGACCACCACGAGCAGCTGGAAAATGAAGTCCACCGCCGCTTTCTAACTGAGGAAACAACCTCTCCGTAAGCATGTCCAAATAAGGAATTCCAGTAACAGTGGGCTCGTGAAAAAAGAAAGGGCTGAGAACCTTGTCTTTGGATACAGTTCACAACACTTTCACTTTGGGGGAAGCGCAGCGCGCTTGTGTTCGGTGGTTTCATGTGGATGCTCCTGACTCCTTATCAGCACGTTGTGCCGGGTCACCTTACCATTTGTAGGAACGTCGTTTCCCCCAAAGTGAATGTATTGTTCGCTGTATCCAAAGACGCGATTTTCGGTCCTCCACCCCCCCCCCACCCCCCGAGCCCACTGTTACTGGAATTCCTTATTTGGACACGCTTGCAGAGTGGTTGTTTCCTCAGTTAGAAAAAGCGGCGGTGGACTTTATATCCCAGCAGGATGGTGCGCCACCCCATTGGCACCTAGCTGTTCGTGGATACCAAAACGAGGTGTTGCCGCAACGCTGGATTGGTCGTGGAGCAGCTGGTGACCAGGCTCTTCATCGTTGGCCCCCAAGAAGCCTGGATCTTACCTCGTGCGTCCTTTTTCTATGGAGGTACATAAAGGATCAAGTGTTTCGTCCACCATTGCCGGCTAACATTGACGACCTCAACACGAGAATTACAGACGCCAACCAAACCGTAACACCGCTGATGGTTTGTCACATTGAACATTTATGATGATATGATAAACAAACTTCATGCTTCCACGGTTCATTTTATTGGTCAAGCAAGGTTGTAGGTATTTTGGTTTCGATATTATAGACCTTCAAAGTCGGGGGTATTATTTTATACACGCCCTGTATTTCATGTGCGCACTATCTGTTTGCACACGAAGAGACATGGCCCTTGATACTACGGCAGAATACAACTTTCAGCAGATCACGTTATTGCAAATACTTTTTGAAGCTGGGCCAAATACGACATTTTCAGACTGTTCCAGCTTAAATTATTCTAGACGAATTCCTGCAAAACTAGTGCCTATAGGATCCTAAATCAAACTCTGCTACATACGTTCCACCAATAAAATTACAGGGGCACCGCTTTAAGTCCCATAGTTATAATCCCTTCACGGTTACTTCACGCTTTTCTGAAGCCCTGCTAAATTTCTACTTCCAGGATATTCATCCGCCTCGTGCAAGCTAAGCTCAACTAAGCCTGGAAAATTACGCCAGAGGACAACGCGCCACTTTCATGCGCACTCAGTTGTAATATTATTTTGCATTACAACTATTTACTACTAGGCGCTACCAACACACATGTTTCCACGCTGTTTTTATTTGTATTTATTATAAAATAATATTATAATGTATAATTAAAATATAGGCAAAACTTCAATTTAAAGAAAAATAAGACACGTCTGTGTTTACAAAGGTGTAAAACTCTTCGTGCATGGCATATTTACAAAATAACTTAATACGTAATACAAGAGGTGATTTTTTCAAAGATTTGTGTTAAAACATCCGAAGAATCCTGAAAGGACTATACATGCAAGCATACGAGAACACTGAACGCCAGTTCAGAGATTTGCGCGTAGCGGCTATGGCACACTTGTTGCCCGTGGCAGTGCCGCCCTTGTCGTCCCCGCACCCCTCGCCCTCAAACGTGGAGTAGATGTCCAGGTAGACGGGGCCCTTTATGTGTGATTTCGGCCCCGCAACAACCAGCATTACAGATTTTATATTAAGTATTAATTATCGACACGTACAGGGTAATACGTTATTCATTATTTGGAAATTGATATTGCTTGGCTTCATGCTATGGCTAGTTCTTCCTTCCTCCCACAATGGGAAATCAAGAATTTCATTTTGGCAGCTGCTAGTTAAAAATGAACGATGCAGCGAAGACGTAACAGATTGATTAAGATTGAGAAGCTAATATTCATCCTGTATTGTGCGGAAAATGTCGTTACACTACATAAAAGAGAACTCGCAGGGGAAAACGTTTTGTTCCAAGATCATGGGCTGAACACTTTTAATGTTGCCCTTTCTAGAACACCAATCAGAACGTTGCCTATTGAACATTAATGAAAACAGTGTATTACTTCAACAACGCTATAAGGTTTCAACAATAAAATATATTAAATTCATAATGCAAATGTTAATATCAGCACTGCCATTTATTGGGGACCTAGGAGACACCGCACCCTCCCATGCATAAAATAATTCATAAAATGATACCACACTCAATACAATTCCGAATTATATTTGTGAGAACTTTCCCTAAGTACAAACCACTGGACTCAATTCTGTCAGCGCAACCCATAGGCCGCGGAACACGGCTGTTCTGAGTACACATCCCCTTTTCCCCCTATAAGGAAACATGGCCTTAATTGGTGACAACAAAAGTTGAGTAATATTGTTTTGTGTTCCTTCAGGTAAATGTGTTAACATATGATCCACATTTAAGACGGTGCTGTGGATGAATGACACGGGTAGGGTCACGCGGATTTGTTACCAGTGTCAATAGAGGCTCGCAACTCGAACATGCTAGCGTTTTTATGATGAGAACGTAAATACTGTATATGACATTAAATATTTAATATTCACCTCGCTTGAAAAAGGGCAAGAGATTGCTATAGCCTCGTGGGAAAATCAAATGTTTAATAGAAGCCTAGATAAAACGTTTTGAGTATTTACGTGTTTCCCAGCTACCGGCTTATAAATTGTCTGCAAAAACTTTATGCTCAGATAGCTGGCACGAAAGCGTGACGATTAGGGAATAGAAAAAATTAGACTTTTCTCAATTAGTCTGAAATATTGATTAATCATCGCTCTATTGAGATCTGACAGCACGACGTCTCAAAATCCAATGCAAAATTAGGTTATAAGTCCCAATTACTCCCATGAAATGTTTTATTATAGCGGTAAACTACGCAGCACTTGCTGATATTAGTTCACTAACATCCTATAGCAGGCACTAAGTGTTTTTTTTTTTTTTTTTTTTTTTACAATATAAGCAGTATGGAACAATTCCTTCTGAAACACAATTTAAAATTTTATTGTGGAGGAATCTCGGACTTGAATGATGATGGCCTTGAGATCAACATTGCAAATTATTTACCTACTTATGAGGAATCGCGATAGAAAATAAATCCGGAAAACTATCTACTGTGCAGTCAGCCGAGATTGGACCAAAGACCTCCATAATGAGAATAAGTTAGGCTTCCAACCTACCGATTATGCTAGATATTACGAGTGAGCGAGAACATATTTGAAGGATACTCAAAAGTAACGAAGATATCAGACAATTACAACAATGTCATAGGCACACAGGGGCAATCGGAGAAGTGAAACTATTAAAAAATGGGGAGAAATCTTCTTACAGCTTCGTCCCTTTTGCAGTGCTATTTATATTCGCTAGCATTACGATGACAAGTTACCAACGCTACAGGCTGTTCTCGGACAAGTGACCACATTTGAAATCAACCTTTAAATATACCACTGCCATTGCCGCTATATATTTAAACGGGCACACTGACTAGAAAGCGCAAAGTTAGGTCAGCAATTATAGAAAGACAGTAGCACCATGTCTTAAAGTTTAAAGGCTGTTCACGATAAAGTGAGCACTTTGAAATGAACCTTAGAAAAAGTCACAACCCCTGCACGCATATATTTTAATGGAGCACTGAATGACATTCGCCCAGTAATATTGGTGACGATGGATGAGAGGTAATTCCATATCTTAACGTCGAATAAAACATGTTAGGTAACCTTCTGCGATAACTTGAAATTATTTCTTCGCTTTCTGTTTTTTTTTTTTATGCATCGATGTGTAAAAACGAGCAGATTAGTAAATTATTTACCTTCGTATTAATTTCACAGTTTCATCTGACTGACCCATGAATAAAATGATGAGGCCCGTTGAAATGTTGATTTTACAAAAGGTGGAAGAATACACAACATGTATACGAGTAGATCATAGACAGGCTTTTCAAAAGTTCTCATTTTAGCGTGAGCAGCCTATAATTAAAATTGCTACCCGTACAGCTGTTAATACTGAAATGATCTCTTTTCCCTTCGTTTTTTTTTTTTTTTTAATACACGTAATCGCCAAAAATAACAAAATTTTCAAATTTTTTATTTCCAACAATTTTATAGTTTCACTTGACCGACGCATGAATAAAGTGATCAGGGCAGTGTCAACGTTAATTTCACATCTGGTGGAAGATTACACAGTGTGTATAGGTTGTTCACGGTAAAGTGAGCACTTTTGAAGCCTTTGTTACTTTTTGCTTTGAGCAATATTTTTATTCTTTGACCAATTTATATATATATACATGCATGTAAGTAGTAAACATAGTGTGAAAATTCCACCGCACTCAGAAGTTAACGTCTAAGGCAAAAATAAAATACATATATTGCATATCATTCGAAATGAGAGGGCTTTCAAAAGTGCTCAGTTTAGCGAAATGAGTTTGTGGACGCACCCGAGTCGAAGGTGACCTCGCTGACCATGATCCACTTGGCGGCGAAGTGCAGCTGCAGCTTGACGAAGCGGCCGACGCGGTGGTGCAGCTTCACGGAGATGTTCCTCGAGTTCTCGAAGATGCGGTCCTCGATGTAGGTGTAGGTGATGGGCTCGCCCGTGTAGTAGCGGCCGCCCACGCTGAACATGATCACCGCCTCGGAGAACACCTGCCGACAACAAGTAGGAGGCGCTCGGTGAAACCCAGCGTCGGGTCGGTCGACAAGAGATTTGGGCGGCTCTTAAGGGGGAAGTATCCTTCCTATTTTGGATTTGCGTATTTTCCTCATTAACTTAATTTTCGGAGTCAGTATTTAAAAAACCAAGCTAGTCATGACATACGGAACATTTTAACAGTTATTTCTAAATCCCACTTATTTTTCGTACAAGATTAGTGTCCCACCTGTAACTCTAATCAAACATTATCTAATTATTTTATAATTTCAGTTCCACATGGTAAAATACAGGTATATTAAAAACTCCAAATATTAAAAAAAAAAAAAAAATTGTTAAGTAGCCGTCTATGTCATGTCTAAATTTGATTTTTTATTTCTGGTCGTTCATTTTCATTACGAAGATTTGTAAGAAAATTATAAGATGGAGTGGATACTACCCCCTTAACAGAGAGGTCTTGAGAGCCGATGAGGGTGATTTGAATGAGGGGGCGGGGGAAACGGGAGATCCCCGAGATTCCGGCACGATTCCCACTTGCGAAAATCCGGCGACCCGGCGGTTGATTGAACCTGGTTCGCCTTGGTGGGAGGCAAGCGTGCTAACCGATCAGCCACCGTGGGGGCCACGAGTGCGCTGGCTGCGCACAACCAGTCTCCGAGTCCCAACATTGAACTGCTTTTCTGCCAATACGACTAACAACAAACACTGAATGAATTGGAATTGAGGTTAGAAATCTGTTTAGTACACAAGTACATTGAGACGTTTGTATACATCCTCTAACCGATTTGTAACGCAGTCAGATTAAATTCGAACTGGTGAAACTATTTTATCAGTACGAAAGCTGTTGTGTTCTGAAAGTTAGGATATAAACAAATGTCGACCATGTGACTCTGACTGTTGTGTTCCTTTCCGGGTAGGCCAATGTTGGGTGCATGCGTAGCAGACGAATAAGCGGCCTACCACTCCTTAATCTATGCGGGGAGTCGAGAAGAGAGATTTCAAACGTACTCAACAACTACACCATTACAGACGCGTCAAGTAGCACGACACAGCCAGAATGAGAGAGGATGAGTACATATCATCGCTCCTGGGTTATAGCTAGACATTTCTCTATCGTTGAAGCATGAACGTTATGTTTTTATTACACCAAAAACACATTCATAATAGAAGCAAAAATGTTTTTTTAGAGGGAAAGGCTTTGGAGTGGTGGGGGGAGTGTAAAATCGTGTAAACAACAAGGCTAATTTCGCTATGGTTCTAGCAATAAAAGTAAAAAAAAAAAAATCTAGAATTGTTATTGTATTATAAGTGCAGTGAATCGTGTCTGAAAAGCGCTCTCCATAATTAAGCATAAGGAGTGTTTTACTCACAAGCTTAAAAGAACGAGCGCGTTGGTCGAGTGTGATGAACCATCCTCTATGCCTGATATCGAAGAACGCATTTCGAATAGCGACAGCACATTTAACATCAATGATATGACGATATTGTCAAGAATTATATTAGTTTTATCACATCAGTGCGCTCTGCATAGTATACCTCTTAAGTGCCCATGGAAGTGAAATGAGATGGAGATGGAGCGACGGCGGAATTTAATGGCGGAGGAAACAGGACTGCCCGGGAAAAATCCACCGGCTAGCAACAGCGTCCACGACTATCGCACAAGCGAAAATCGGCCTGTCCCGCTGGGAATTTGACCATGATCGCTTTCGTGGAAGGCCAATGGCAACGAGAATAAAATCGTGGATTATACGCAGGGTGATTCTCCAATATTTTCAAGCACTTCCAGCACAGATCTTGTTCGCGTATATTAAAGAAGACATGGCCGTATTAGAACTGAGTGAAAATATGCATTAGCCGATATAATATGGAGATACACCGGTTGTGCAAAAGTAAAAGCATATTACGAAGTCTTCCTTACACCCAGCGTGGGACCTTACAGCTCTGCGCATTACTAACCAAATATTATACACTCTATAAACACGTTACATAAAATACTGTCCAACTGCTAAGAAATCTTACTATCACTAGAGATGCACCAATGACTTGACATCAAAGTGCATGCGGTAAGTTTAGCATAGGTTATGATTTACAAATCTACCACACCTGAAAAACATAATTAAATGGTGAGAATGATACTCGTGGTGTCTCCACCAAACAGAAAACCTGTAATGTAAATTGCGTTGATCACAATGATGAAAGGTATGATCACGACAGGTTAACGTCTTTCAATGCACACCAAACCAAAAACATCATGTATCATACGGCAGTGACTCAAAACTTTAACACATACTTCTCACTGTTGAAACAGTTTGCAGGAAATATGTGCATTAAAGATGGTTTAGTGAACCGTGTACCTATTACTCTACAATTGTATTTGGGTGTTCTTTATCCAAAATTGGAAGAAATGTGACATCGCAACGCTCACTAGGTTACTGGCTCAAAACATGACAAACACTACATAACAAGTTAGTACCTTCAACGCTTCTACTTTCACAAGACTTTATGCAATAAAAGTGGATACATTTGATTCATCAACGAATTAACAATTCCTATGTATATTATATTTTACCTGGCAGGTAATTTTAAATTTAAAGCTTTTCAACGAATATCACTAATTCATGAATCCATCCGAAAAGAAAATGCCAATAAAACCTGTATTCCAAAATTTGGTAACGATTAATAGATTTATCGAGGAGCTAGATACGAAGTCGCTTATCCAGAGTTTACCACGTTACAGTAATTTATGTTCTAAAGCAAATTCCTTAGAATATTATAATTCACCGTCTCCTTAAACCAAATATAAAAAATGTAGATGTGAAAGTAATTGGGGCAGGTCAAAATTCAGTAGTAATTCAGAAAGTTTACCTTGTGTTAATGTGTTTACGCACTGAGTATACTAACTTATATATCGACATATTAAAAAAAAAAAAACGCTGGTGGGAAGACTGCAATATTGTGGAACGACTTGTCACTGTACGGCGAAAAACACTTCAGTTTAACAAAACGTAACCCTTGTGCGGTCATAGGTGACTGTGATAAACATCGAGAGACATCAGATAACACAATAAAAACTAATGTAAACCCTTCCAAACCTTGCCTTTTTCCTTTCCTTACACCCCCCCCCCCCCCACAACCATAAAAATCTCTTTTCTCACGGTCGCATTTCATCCGCGGAGAGGCAAACGCGTGGAAGTCCTCTCCGCTCCGGGAAATCGGGAAAAGAACCTGAACAGTTAGTTACACGAATATTTTCTCGCCTCCTTATTTCCTCCCTCGGGCCCCTCCTTCCTTTTGGAATGCATCACACTTTATTGAAGGTTTTGAGAGCGCCGAGGGTGTAAATGGGGAAAATGGTAAGGAGGAAGGTGGTGGTAGGGTGTGTGCTGATTTACAGGTGACAGTTTCCTGCTGCTCGTCTTCGTCCCCCCTTTCCCCTAACCATCCCACCCCCCTTACGCAAGCGTAACGGAAACTAAAGCCTTTTATACATTCGTGAGATGGTTTTGGCGGGGAGTGAGGGAAGAAAAGGAGGGTGAAAATAGCGAGGATTTATACGGGTACGGATGGCGGATCCACAACCCCCTCCCTTCACCACGTGCTCGGAAGGGGTGGAAAAATTCTCCTCCCGGGGCTGAAGACGCCACGCCCGAACGGCCACGCTCGCACGACCAAGTTAGCGCCACGAGGGACGACGGGAGGGTTGGTGGGGGGCCAAGCGGGGCGCGCCCGATTTTTCGCTTATCTTCTCCCTACCGACAGCGACAGAAGCTCCGCACCCCCCGGAACCCTTAGTCTTCCACCCCTTCTCTCCATTCTCAACCCCTCCCACGGGCCCGTGAAGGCCGGCGAGCGCGAGGTGCCGGCGAGAATGTTCCGGCAGAAAGGCGTAACTCCACGCAGTCGGCGCGGCGCCGCGGAAAATCGCGCGTTAATGCGCTCGACGGGAAAAATAAACATGCGAGAAGGGTTCGTGGATAAAACTGCGACGATGAGGGGTTGGAAAAAAAAAAAAAAGACTGATGAATGATTCATGATACGCAGAACGCCCAAGCGTTTCGCCGCGGAAATTAAGTTTTCGATGGCTGGTGTGGTTTGTTGGGGGGTGTTTATATTATATACCTCACCACGACCTAGCGTGATTATGGCAACCCTTTCGGAGGGGCGTGCTAGTTTATAGTATTTTTTTTGCCGCAAAATTAAGTGAGGGTGAAGAGATTTGGGCGAGTCGTAACAGCGAGGTCTTGAGAGCCGATGAGGGTGATTGAAGTGAATGTGGAGTAGAGCCGGAATGAGGGGGGGGGGGGAGATCCCCCGAGAAAGCCCGCCGACCAGCGGCATTCGTCCGGCACGATTACCAAATGCGAAAGTCCGGTGACCCAGCCGGGGTTTGAGCCCGGTTCGCCTTGGTGGGAGGCGAGCATGCTAATCGCTCAGCCACCACGGCCCCCGCAAAGTTAAGAAGGTAGGTGTAAACATACGAAACCAATGGCTGTTCAACGTGAAGTCAGTACTTTTATGATCAACGATTGTAGAAAAAAAAACAGGGCCTACAACTACGTACGACCTACAGTACATACTTGCATGCATGCTCCCAGAGTTCACTGCGTGGCTGGAGCAGTTTACTCCGGGAAGAAAGTTCTGAGCGTCACCAAAACACTGTCACTTCTGCGATATTTACGCAACTAGCTGACAAACATTCCGAGTCTAGATTTTTTTCTAAAGGTAATTTTTTAACGTCACTTGATTACATCGGAACATTACTCCTCGTGTGAGAGGTGCTTAATTAATAGGCAAAAAATTACTCATCATAATTGTGTACAGTTACTCATTTTTACATCGATTTTTCTCCCCCTCGCTTCCATTATACGCGCAAATTTTTGCATTGTACCTTGGTTTGATGATATATGTTAGAAACAAACTTTTGACATTGGTTATTTCTGGAACAAACACATATTTCTAAGTTAACTATACAACACAATAAGCTTTTAAATGCAAGTCTCTGGCCATAATAAATTAACTTTCTGGGAAGGAAATTTAAAGCGAAAAAAAATTACGATAGTTACAATGAGCAACTACACGTAGATATGCGACATGCAGTTACAGTAGGTATTAACAAAGTAAAACCAAATATAATTTTATTTTAATAACCTCATGAATACCAACTCGTGCCTTGTCTTTCTCGGTCCAACTTTTTTTTTTAAGCGAGCAAGCTACAGAAAGCTAGATGCCATTTTCCACCGGGCTGATAGAATAAGTTCGTTAGAATAATTAGATTTCGCCTAACGAGTGGAGAGTTTTCCAGAAATCACGTTAAAAATTTGCATACTTCTATGGCGAATTAATTCTGTTTGGAGAGAAGTAGGCAGGTGTTGTACCGTGAAAAATTACCAAGAAGATGTTAGATGGTTACCGGCAATCAAGTAATTTAAATGCTCTTCCACTCATCAAGGAATTCATAAAAAAAAAAAAAAAAAAGCAAGGAAACTTTAGTAGGCTGGATTTTATATCGCGAGATTATTTGTCTTGATATTTCCAATCACTGACTTAAAGGCTGAAAGCAAAATCAAACTTAACTCGGTTCTTCAAAGACCTCAATGCCACAAATATGATTGCAAAATTTTAATAACGCGCATAAACAACTGTTAAAGTTTCCGAGTTTACACTATGGCATTTACTACCCCAAATTTAAGAATATATTTTAGTTTGTGTCTATTAGCGTTGTTACTAAACATCATGCCAACATAAAACAATGAGGCTCTGAACAGAGCGTACAAAATTTCGCTCAACGATGGCATGGCCATTCCACATACAAATTCGCGAATATAATAATTGCCGTATTATTCATTTGCTGCTGTTTAATTATTCACGCGAATTGTCCAAAACGCTGATTCGTTTTATAGAGATGTTTATCAGAGTAGACAGCACAATCAATATTTAGTACATTGTTGCATAAAACTGAATTGTAATTGTTTAAAAACAGTTATAAATTCCGCTGCATAAAATAAACTGAGTGCAGCACAGAACTGACGGTTCAGAATGTTTTGTATTATTGCTCAGTAATAACTCGGATAGCTCGAAGCAGTAAATTAAATCACATATACTGTGTAATTTTACGATCTAACTAGACTAGCTGAAGTGTCATGGTTAGCGGAATGAGAACAATAGCTAGCGCACGATCAGAGTAACTGTTATTTACATACCGATGTTTCACAACTCTAATTACGTCATAGCACAATTAACCTGAGAACTACACTCCGCGTGCGATAAAGTTACAAAGATAAACGTGCTCAAATAACAGGCAATGAACTGCATTATAAGTTACTAGCAAAAACAAAGCGAAAATATATTCCCGTTCAAGGTATTTGTACGTATTTATTTCTGTTGTCAACCAAATTGCATTACACACATGAACATATTACAAACTTTACAAAAATAATAAAACTGAAAATTACATATTTCTAAGTTATTGCACGTGACAAAATACACGCGGAAAGCATTATTTGCGAAAGATCCACCCAATTCTTTTCCCGACAATATAAATATTTATTTTGAAAATGAATTTTCACTCGGATTTTGTAGGATATAAAAAATTTCTTAAAATAGCTGAATATGACCTGCAAGTGTATTATCAGCATGCATATGAAGAGCACTCACACCATAATTTAACTTAAGTCATATTTTTTCGCTACGGCATATTCATGCGCAACAAGAATCCATTAAATAATATTTTCTATGTTATTTTATCAGATATAAATATTAATGCGTAATTTTAACTTCTAAACCTTGAAATTACTTTTGCCTGCACCAGGGAACGAAAATGAAATTTCATGCAACTGGTGGTTTCACAAACTATGCAGTCTATATATCCTCACCGAGCAGTGAGCATTCCTACCAAAATAATTTCCACGTCATTAGTCTGGTCCTTAAACTTACTTTTCATGGGCAGTATTAATACACACACTACTACGCCTATCGGGTAACGGATGCTACGTACTAAAATAATCAGGTTTCCGTGCATCTTAACTATTGCACACAAATGCACGAGTTGCTCGGCATTCAAAACTACACACTTCCAACAGTCGCAACGTGATGCATTCAGTAGCAACTTCTAACTTACAGACGTTCCAGCCTGTGACCGAATCCCCAAATACGAACTTGAATTTCACTGAAATAATTCTGAAGTCATGTTTGTTGGAACGCGTTATTTAATGCTCTGTATATAGGTATATTGCCATATAAGTATCCCCTGGAAGGCTGTACGTATGAGAAGAAAGATTATTAAAACCGGCATTTACTGGTCCTCCTTTCTTGTGCCTGTAGAGTAATTTGAGAAAAAAAAGGGGGGGGGAGGGTGCTTTTACGAACGACACGCACACGTTCACACTCTATATCAGGAATCGAACTCAGGAACCCTTGTACCGCAAGCTGAACTGGTCCGTTGTCACTGCGGAGATTTGTGAGTGGAAGAGATTTGGACGGCTCTTAACAACGAGGTCTCGAGAGCCGATGAGGGTCGTCGAGGTGGGTATGGGGCAGCGACGGAATGAAAGGGGGGGGGGGAACGGGAGGTCCCCGAGAAAACTAACCGACAAGCGGCATCGTCCGGCACGAATCCCACACGTGAAAATCCGGGAGTGAACCGACTGGGGATTGAACCCGGTTCGCAATGGTGAGGGAGGCGAGCAGGCTAGCCGTTGAGCCACCGCGGCCCCGGATGGAGGAGGAAAAATTTGGGTGTGGCTGTGTTGGGGACAGGGCCATTTGCTTTGCGTGAATATGTCTACGTTGACGCGCTCGGACGACTTGGTGTTTATTTTACGTTCCCGGCATCGATTAACTCGTTCGTATGGGGTTTTTATGGGTATTACTGGATTGCTTTTGCGATGCTCTTTACAACCGTATACGATTTCTGTAATTCGACTTGGCTTTTTGACGAGTATAGGGCAAAATTGTGTTGATTTTTCTTAATATTTTACAGTAAACGCAGACAATTTCACCGTAACCACGCCACATAAACGTTTTTATACGCGCAGTCGATTGGAATTGACGAGAGATGTCCACAGAAACCTTAACGGGCGTCGTAGCTTCTCCTAGTCAATAGTTATACTACGCGGAAGTTATGAGATGCGGCGAAACGAACTCAAAATTGCGCCCCTCCCCTCCTTTTTTCACCGCGCGCGAATGCTACGCAGCCCTCACTCAAATTAACATATTCTTTGATCCTTTGCCAATCGATTGGTGTAATTTAAAGACGTGTTCACGTCAATATTTCACCTGTCGGCACACTCACCCGAGCGCTGGAGGTGTAACGGGCCGCACACGTCTGGCCCTCGCTCAGCGCAGGGGAGCAGGTCTCCAGGGCGATGGCCGAGGGTCGTTGGAGGACGAAGGGGAGGAGGTAGGGTTAGGAGTCCGTGTTTGGCATTCCGCACGCCGGATTCCCCGCCCCAGCCCCCGCGCACAACGCAGCAGCGGCACTTCACAAGGAAGACGTGATCAAGTTGCCGGAGCAGCAGTAGTTCACTCCAGCGCTCTGCGCCGAGATACGTTCCTGCTGGACCACACACCTCCTCCCGGACACGCTAACCCTCTCTCCGCGGGCCGTTACGATTCTGGCGATTTTCTCCCAGGAGTGCCTACACCAGCGCCGCCCACGATGAAGTAAGTCCCCCGCTGCTTTTCCTTCTCCTCGGCTACGTTGTTTACACGTCTTCGCCACGACGGAGCATTATCCAGCCCTTTACTGCCGCTACAAAAAACTAAATGTACGCTGTAAAAAAATTTCTGGTGAACTTCCTAAACTGTAATGAAAGTTTCTAACCTATACAGTGTATGGAAATAGTCATATAGGTTGTTTACGGTAAAATGAGCTCTTCTGAAAGCCCTGCTCAAGATCTACTTGAATGCACTTTGTCTGTTCTTCCACCATAATCCCCATCACTTTATTCATGCGTCGTTCAAGTGCAGCCGTAAAATTATTGAAGAAGTAAATATTTCACAAATTTGTTAATTTTTACACCTCGATTCATTAAAAAAAAAAAAAAACGGAAAGCGTAAGAAATTATTTAAGCTATCACAAATGGTAACCTAGCTCTTTTTACACGTCTTTAAGATATGGAACTACTTTCCATCCATCGCAACCAACTTTACAGGCTGCAGTCTACGCTGTGCACACGTTAAAATACTGTATATGCAGGTAGGAGCAGTGACTATTATCCAAGGTTGATTTCGAAAAGTGCTCACTTTATCGTGAACAGCCTTCAAGTGTCAGGCTGAAAATATGGGAATCTTTAGCATCGCTAGTATACAAAGTTGGGGACTTCCCTACGCATTTGACTCTTTCCTGAGAAACTCTAGGAACGTTACCATGCATCTATGAGAAAATATTTTACCATTCACGCTTTGTCACTATACGTATACACTGATATGGCAAATTTACAAACAATTTCTTGGAGTGTAGGCCTATACAGGATGGAGCTGAATTCGACCGATAAACTTTGTAAGGTGACTCCTGGTTCAAAATAAAATGCAAAATATATGGATATAATAGTTGAAGTAAAAGAACGGTCTATGGAGCACTGCACCCGATTATACAACGTGAAGAACTCATAAAAAAAAAATTGTACAGAAACCATTAAAATTGTCAGAAAAGTGCGGACTTTATCGATCGATTAATTTTTTACATTTAAAAAGTATTTTTTAGATATATATTTTACACTGTTGAAAAATACGTATATACATTCTTCCTTCATATACAGCATAAAGCGCAGTTAACTGACAATTTTCATGGTGTCTGTACTACTTTTTTTAATGATTTATTCACGTTGTATAGTCGTTGCAGTGCTGTATAGGCAGTTCCCTTACTTCAACCTTAAGGGAGTTTTGGGCGCTTAGAAATCTAGTTTTCAAGGCAGTTTTTTTTTATATTGGAAGCGAAGTGAAATTAGACTAAAACTCTTGGGGCATTGTTTCATGTTAACTGGATTGTCAATAAAGAGCAAACTTTCATAAATACATCCCATCGCAATGAAAATAACAGGGGTGGAAGCTCTTATTGCGTACAAATTTTTTTTACCGTCAGGGTTTGTGAATGTTTGATGCTGGTTTAGTGAGCAGTGCGACCTAATTACCAAAAATGGCTCTCATTTTGCAACTGCCTGTAACTCACTGTTTCCGTATAAAACGCACACATCTTCGACTGCAGCGATGCAGTGGTTAAAACACAATACTACCTATAGATTGTTCACGGTAAAATGAGAACTTTTGGAGAGACTGCGTATGATCTGCATGTAAACACATTGTATATCCTTCCGCAATACGTAAAATCAGCATTGCCGTGGACCTGATGACTTTATTCGTGCGTCAGTACAGAGCAACAGCAAAATTATTAATAAAGTGAATATTTTACCAATTTTGCATTCGACACACTTATAGCCTAAAAATATCAGAAAGAAAAATTAATTATTGTAGTATTGACGAATTTTTACCGAACACTTTTAATTCAACGTTGAGACATGGAACTACTTTCCCTCCACTGTTACCAACTTTACTGGGTATATGCCACTACGTGTGACAGTTACGAACACACGCAGATAGGGACAGTGGCATTTTACTAAGGTTGATTTCAAACTTGCTCACTTTATAATGAACAGCCTTTACCTACGTGCGTCCATGATATGCTGCTGTGCCCACTGCACATGCGATGGTTCAGGTCATTTTTAACACTTATTGTAAAAAAAAACCCCGAACCATACATTTCTAAGACTCAGTACTGAAATTGTATGTTTGGTTCTGGCGACAGCCGGTATTTCTGCCGCCGAAAGTTTTTGTGTGCGTTTCGCACAGAAATTGGTAATCCTGGGCAATCGCAACAAGGAGGGCATTTTCCTTAGTTAGATCATACTACGAAATAAACCAGCTAAAAGCGTTCATAACTCCTGAAGGTAAAAAAAAAATCTATGCAATAAGAGGGTAGCCATCCCTGTTATTTTCATTACAGTGTAAAACATTAATAAGTGTTTGCTTTCAGGCTGAAGATACCGATAGCAAAATACAATGTTCGCAGAATCGTAATTTAATTTTCCTTTTTTCCCCGATATTTCGCAAAAAAAAAAATGCAGTTTAAAAACTCAATTGTCAAAGTCTCGCGTTTCCCTTAACATGCAGTTAAGGTGGAAAGTATCATGCATATTTTCCACTCTTGATTTTGCACGAGGAATCACCTCACTAGGTTTGCCGGTCGAATTCAGCCGCATACTGTATGCTGCGTTCGACGCCGCTACACAAGAGGAATCAGTGAAGCAGCTAATAGTTTATCCTTCTTACATGCTGATGTACAAGATTAAGTTTACCCTATGCGATTATTTAGCTATTCGTACAGAAAGATAATTCCGCCCCCTTTCGTTAGATGAGAAGAAAAAATACAGTTTTAAACAACGGATTAAATGCTTACCTCCTAAAGACATACAGGAAATTCGTGTTTCGCATGAATCAATACTTATGGTAATATACCCGAGTACTGACTCCCCCCCCCCCCCAAGACGTGTTAATTCTGGTTGGCTATTTTTTTTGGGAAATCAAATGTCATAAATGTTATTACAGCGTTATTCAAAATAAAATCTGCGGTTGTCGAGTTCCTTGCCAGGGAGAAAAAAACGTGTGTCGGTAGTGTATACTGAGAAATAGTTCTTATATACAAAATACGGTTACACTGAGTGCGCACGAATGCGGCGCGTCGTCCCTCTAGTGTAATTTTTCAGACTTGGTTAAGCTAAGTTTGTATGAGGCGCAGGAACATCCTGGAAGTAGAACTTTAGCAGGGCTTCAGTATAGGCTGAAGTAACCGTGAATGGATTATACGCCTCATCTTTAGTCTATGGTTACAGGTAATGCTACAGTTTATTCACGATTTCTTCGGCCTTTTTGAACCCGACCTTTGAAAAATCTCCCCATGTGTGACGTGTTTAGTTATTTCATAAGCACAAGCGTTTTATACTTGAGTTCATAAAATTAACTTTTTTTTTCCTGTTAAATATAAATGTTATTCATATTTAATCTGTAAATTTATAATGCTTTATTTATAAATAATTTGAATAAAAAACCGGGGGGAAATAGGTATGTTGGCAACGTCTGGTGAGAAATAGTCCTTATAGAAAATGATGTTACACTGTGTGCGCACGAATACGGTGCGTTGTCCCTCTAGTGTAATTCTCCAAGCTTGGTTAAGCTTAGTTTGCACGAGGCGGAAGAATATCTTGCAAGTAGAACTTTAGCGGGGCTTTAAAAAAAAGGCTGAAGTAACCGCGAATGGATTATACCTCCTGGGCACGGGTGTGGCAGAACGCGAGGAAAGCCGATACTCTTGTCCGGCGTGCTACAGCCACCTACGGTCGTTCCGCCCAAAACGCATCGCACGGAGAAACCAACGTAGCTGCAATGGCGTAAATCTCCCGAGCGGAGCATCACGTGGTCACCCCCCCCCCCCCCCCCCCCCCCGACCCACAAAAAGAAATCATGCGTGTGCGGGGCCGTGGCAGGCGGATGAATTGCGTTTTGCGCCCGCTTCCACGTACCACGCCGGGGGAAAAAAAAAAAAAAAAGAAGCAATATGGCGGATCTCGCGGCATAACTCACCCGCCCCGGACAACTCTCGCGGCCGAGTTCCGAAACTCTTGACGGGTAACGCACGGGTGGGTTTACTGAGGGGCGAGGCGCGGCAAACAACACCGACACACTCTAAGAAATTATTCGCAAAATTACCATATCAACGTAAAATAACGACGCTCAACATTATTATATCTGCAGTCTGATAAGTGGTATTATTTCCATACATAGGTTAAAAACTTCCATTACAGTTTAGGAAGTTTACCAGAAAATTTTTGCATTGCATTTATACGGCAACGCCAAGCAACCACGTGGAATTTCAACTCATCCCGAGGCTAACCCAGCGAGCAAATAATTTTCACTCTACACGCATGCTTGGTTAAAGTAATTCTTGAATATAACATGTTCACGGTTTTTTCACACTTTTCGATTTAAATCTTTGAAAAATCATCCCATATATGACGTTTTTGGTAGTTTCCTAAATATGCCGCGTATTACAAGCGTTTTTAATTCTGTAAACATTAATGTGCCATATTTTTTGTTAAATTTAATTTTTACTTATCTACTGTCTATAAATCAATCATACCTCTTTGCAAGTAACGGAGATGAACATCAATATGAAAGAGGAGACCCCACCCGTTCACCAACTTGCAACACATGAGATTGCACTTGGTTTTCTTTTATTGATCTGCTTTTCTTCTGTTCATAGCAAATTCACACGGTTGATAAAGTATGCTTTGGGAAAGACAGCACTTCAAAATGTACATTGTTATGCCCACTTGGCATGTCTTTAAACATTATCAACTCTATATCGCCTCAAATAAAATCATTAAAAATGGCGATCAAAAAAATGCTTATAAAACCAGTGGTTTTCCAATATACCGCCATTAAAATTTTACCTGGCTACATTAAAATATAAATTAAAGCAAACCATGTTACTTTGAGAATTTCATCAGAATACGATTTTATATGTTATGGCCACATTCACAAACAAAGGCCAATTGCCTAGATGACTGACATAAATATATATCTGAGAAGACAAAATTTTACTGGCTGTTCTCGAACACTAAGACCAACACCCAAAGAGAATATACATTCATAGAAAAACTATCCAGTCCTTTAAAAATTGACACTTTACTTCCAAAATTGCTGGCCATTCAAGAATACAAAGGCCAATTAGTGAATAATTACGACACCTTAAATGATTAAGTCCTTTTGAAATGGACACTTTACTCGCAAAATTCCTGGCCATTCAAAAATATGAAGACCAATTTCCTTGAAATTTTGCAAGTTACTACTACTGGAAAATTACAAATCCTTCTGAGTATTTAATTATTTTTTTCCTTACTGGAACTCTCTTTAAAGTCACTCTCATGGTCACTTAACGCGACCAAGGCTCTACTTTAAAAATTGATTAAAAGTTTGTAAAATCATTTGAGAAAACTATTCTCGAATCTTGCAATCTTTTCCATCATGGAAAACTACTATCAAAGTTACCCTACAAGGACTCTGAAATTAATGAATCCTTCCTGGAGACTGCCAGAATGGCCTACCATTATGTATTTCTAAATTTCATTTTTGGCAATATTACTTAACTTCATCGAGGTGTTTCTGCCGATCTTCGGAGCCACATTCTCTCCAGAGTCAAAAAACTCCAAGGATTATATACTCTAAACAAAATATACCCCTGGAGGGGAGTAAAACCCCTTGAGCCAATCAGGTGGCTCAGAACCCTTAACCCCACACTACTAGGGAAGGGGAAAGATATTTTTTTTATTTGTGACACTTCCGCCTGGTAACACACTTTTTAAATCAGCCAATCAAAGTCCACCATTGAAGTTACTTCCGCCTAACAACAAGCTGGCCGCGAGGCGCACTGGAGCTGACGTCACATCGACGGTATAAATTCTCATAAGTCGGGCGGGATGCACTGCAGGCCTAGATTCCTGGTAGAGAAGGGCGCGGGGCGCTAATTTGCTCTCAGCGCCACGTGACAGGTGGCAGTAGCAGGGCGGGTCGCCGCATTGGCCGGTCCGCACAGTCCCTGCCCAGCTAGCAGGCGCGTACCACGCGCCCGTTGCGGCTACTCTCGTCCACGCTGGTCACACACAGCTGACGTTCAGCTGGCTCCACGATCTTCCGTCGATCATGGGAAATGCAGGTTGGTATCAAGGTAGAGTAGATCTCTAACGTAGTGGAGCGCCACAGAATAATCAAGAATCGAATAACATACGTCAAATATATGCGTAGTTGCTATAACATCTTTTACACTACTGTGCACGTAAGTGGCATTAGACATTGCAAAAAGGCTTTTATTTTAATGGACGGAGTTTACGTGAGTCCGCATGACGGGTTTGTGTGAGGCAGGATTTTCATCAGAGAACACCGCAATGCGTTCGAAGATAAGTATCAGAGGAACAATGATGTTACCAATGCTGTTTGGAGTAATGCGTACCTAGATGGAAGTGACACACGGATAAACACCATGAAAGCAGCAATTAACGAGCAGCTATAACAGACCGCACAACGACAGCAGAAAATACAGTGTTGCACCAGGAGTTTGAACTGAAACCATCAGCGATCTTTTACTTGAACCTGCGATTTACTCAGCGGGGCCACTTGGCAGACTTCGGCTCCTACCTATAGGCCTCAAAATCATTCATCCCACCTCCAGTGGTGTTGAGATAGAAGTGGCTGGAGAGACGAATTTTGAAGCGTGCTCAGTGACGAAAGAAGCACTCGAGTCTCAGTTCTGACGTGGTCTTTGACACCGACGATTATTGCCCACCTGCAACACTGGCGGAAAAAGTGTGGAATTCAATTCCGCAGAAATGATACTCGTCACACCTCGACGATATTTTTCAGCGACCCACACTTAGGATAGAGATTGCACTTAAACGGGCTTTCGGCACGTCTAGTAGACGAATCAATGTGCACTTTACACTACCTAGAGCGAGTGTGGATAATATTTCGATCTGGAATTTTCCCAAATTTTCCGATGGTGTAAGTTCGTGCGGGAAATGTTTTAAAAATCACAAAAGCTACATAGATTTGACATTATAAGCCTTTCTCCTGAGGGATTCAGGTAAATCATGACTTGTAATTTACTCTAAATGCATCTCTTTATAGACACGTTTATTTGTAATTTTTAAAATCCAATGTAAACCTTATATTTCAATTTTTTAACAGGATTCCGCAACAACACTCAAAAACTTTACTCGCAAAATTGTTGTGCTTGGCATGAATTACAGTATCCGACTTCTACGTATCATTAAAATCTTACATTTTATTTACTTAGACCCACGTGAATAAATACGAAAATTTTAAAATCGTTTGAAACCAGTTTATCGATTTACAAATCTGTTAATTATACATTCAGGGGTATTCTAGGTAAAGACTGTTCACGATAAAGTGAGCACTTTCGAAATCAACCTTAGAAAAATATCAGCGCCCCTGCCTGCAAATATTTTAACGGGCGCAATGAGTGTCATTCACCCAGTAAAGTTGGTAACGATGGATGGAAAGTAGTTCCATATCTTAACGACAGATTAAAAGTTAGGTAATCATTTGTAATAACTTAAAAAGTTTATTTCGCTTTGTACTTTTCTTAATGCACCGAATTGTAAAAAAAAATGCATATTTGTGAAATTACTTTTCTAATCATTTCACACTTTCACTTTACAGACGCACGAATAAAGTGATGAGACCCATAACAGTGTTAATTTTACATAAGGTGGGATAATACACAACGTGCATACAAGTAGATCTTAAGAAAGGCTTTCAAAAGTGCTCATTTTTCCGTGAACAGCCTTTATAAATAAATCACTGCACGTCTCCGGGGAACAGCGAGCTGGAGAGACGAATGGAGAGCAGTAGTATTTAGTGATGAGAGTCGTTTCTATCTTCGACAAAATGATGGCTCTGTTCGCGTTCGTAGACTAGCTGGTGAATAACTTTCCTGCCTGCAACATATTGCTATACTTTTGGGGTTTGTTGCTACTGTTAAGATTATTAAAGTAGTAAGTTAGACAACCCGTAAGTATACCTATTAAATCATTAATTGATTACTCAAGTAAACCACTATTTAATCTCACATTAATTCAATTGACTCAATATTCAGATGAGTTAATTCCATATTAACTCGAAATTAATTCACCGTCTGATGGACGGCTACTATCCTCAAGTAGTATTAGCAGAAGCGGGGACTACGATAACACCCTACTACCCAGGCTAATCAGATCGACTTACAACTTTATTAACCACAATTATTCTTGAGGCGACAAGGTCCTCTCCGCGAGGAAGGCCAATAGACGTAGACGCATCTCGTCTCTCTCTCTCTCTCTCTCTCTCTCTCGACGGCGGCGTCTCGCCGCCCGATCCTCGTCGTCGGCGGGTAGCGATGTCGGATCTCTACGGAGGCGTCTCTGCAGCGGTGGCGTCTCGACGGTGGCAGTAATGGCGGAGGCAGGCCTTGCCGCTCGGAATTATGACAATATGGCCCTTACTCTCGGCCGTAACAATATGGAGAGGTCCCGAAAGGCAACTTGTTTTATTTAATGAGTGCGGGAAGGAAATGTATTTACATAGCCCGGCCATCTCACGTTCCGTTTTTTTTATTAGTTGTCCATTACCCAGCGGAAACAAATGTGGCGGGAAAATAAAACGCTGCTTTGCGAACGACAGGTGTGGACGGGAAACACCATGCAACGGTCGATCAGTGTTATTAAAAATTATGATCTTTTGTCATGAATTCGTTACGGTCGAGTTGTTACGTCGTGTGGCTAGTAATCGAGATGTAAGTTCGAATCCGGGTAGAGCCGAGGATTTTCCATATCAGTAGGAGTTTTCTCCAAGGTGTGAAATAATCATGAATGGTGTAATGTTTAGAAAGAAGTGTCCGTCACAGTGGAAATGTATTATGAAAAATTACGGCATGACCTTTTTGATTCACAGTACTGTCAGGTATTATTCACAGAAATGTATAATGACCTGGACAATGTAGTGTATTTACCCCAATCTTTCATGAAAGTTTCTGCTACTACGTAGAAATTTTTACACAAATACCATTCCGAATTTATATAAATGTTTAAGGGATGAAACCACCCCTTAAGTATGCGGAGAAACAGTCTCTTTTACATTCAACAAATAAGTGTTAGTTCGCTTTTTTTTTTTTTCATTGCACTTATGCTGTAATCACATAGCTCAAACGAGCACGACACGACAGGAACATTTCCAACGTGACTGCTTGTATTTTAAAGCACGGCAATTTGCACGATGCTTACGAATTTTCAGCACCATCTACCTACAAGATGCTGATAGAATAAACTGATTCCAACGGAGGTGGCAAAAAAAAAGAAGTGCAGAACGCATAATGTTGACGAAGAGTGCAAATATTACACAAAAGCACAACAACGCGCGAATGTTCTTATTTTGAGTTTTTCTTAGTGGCAAGTAATTTTTGTCTCTTTAAGGTTCAAATTTTCCCCTCTACGGAAATATAGTAAAGATATTTCATTTTGGAAGGTAGTACACCTCCGTTTGAAGTCGTGCACGACACTACACAAATATGAATCTTTTCTAATCCAGAACTGCTGGACGTGCGACATTTTTCGTCGTTCTGACGTCACAAATGTAAACTATTAACATTGACATGGGCCTAATAACTTTATTCATGCATCGGTTAAGTGAAAATGTGAAGTTATTAGAAAAGTAAATATTTTATAAATCTGCACGCTTTTACACTTCGATGCATTCAAAAAAACAGAAAGCGAAAGAAATAATTTAAGTTATCACAAGTGTTTACCTAACAATTTTTATTTAGCGTTACGGTATGGAACTACTTCCCACCCATCGTTACCAACTTTACAGGGGGAATGTCACTCAGTGCGCCCATTAAAACATGTGCAGGCATGGGCAGTGACTTTTTTATAAGGTTGATTTCAAAAGTGCTCACTTTATCGCGAACAGCCTTTAACAGCTGTTTCCGAGTGCAGATATTTTTTTATAAGTGAAAAAAGCTGAGATCAACGAACATGGACTTTCTCGCTGCTTCCTGACATTCGCTGCATCCGATCGCTATGAATCATGGAGGCTGCTTACATGAGAGTATGTAGAGTTCAAAAAAAATTATCATATAATCGCGTATTCGAAGCCACTCCGAATGGCCAGGGTGTGAAAGGCCATGGGACCTCATTCGGTTATCCATACGGAGCTCGCATCATTTTGATTCCCCCGGGGATTCGCCAAATCCTTTGTGCAAGGCTGCCAACACAATAGCGTTAATTTCGCTCGTACGTTCACGTGACCGCGTGAAATGTACATTCAATGAGTAATAGGATGCAGCCGCCACCGCGAGAGTGGATTTTAGCAAGCATTAACGCGTGAATTTGCAAAGAGAAAAAGCAACTCGGTTTACAGTGAACCAGAATACCTTTACACATCAGCGTAAAATACTCGTGCAAGATTATAAAACACAATGGCGAGAGGGCCTGCACACATTTTCCATATACATAAAATATTTCACAATACTGTAAATTATATTACAGAATAATCGACCCAACAACATTTAAATTCATTAAACAATAAAAAAATGTTGCCAAATTCAACCGAATAATCGAAATCGAGCCGACCTCGCGGCTACTGATTCAGTAAGTGATTCTGGTCACAATATACATTATTACCAGCGCTAGAGAATTAAAAATCATAGGAGAGGTATACATACAAATGATTTGTATTAAAAATGCCAACATACAGATTTATTGCTTTTATGTTATAAAATAATATTTTATCTGCATTATTTCATCGGTAAAAAAACATTTTTAATTAGTTACACAACCATCGACTTACAGATCACGTTGGTTTTCTTCAAGCAGTATAATGTAAAAATCTGAACTTTTTAATATATTTAGAATTTTTGGTGTAAATTAGTGCTAGAGTTGCTCAAGTGAGCGTTGATGTCAAAATAGAATCGCAGAACAGCCAATAAAAATGTAACAAACGGAATAATGGATAAGGTCACATTAGTATGTAATGGGAAAATCTTGTGGTAAATTAGTTACTAATCTAGTTGGTTACTGCAGTGAACTACCCAACCATAAATCAGAAGCATGGATGGAAACCTGAAATGGTATCGATATAGGAACTATTGTTATTAAACCGTTGATTAATAGCGGTTAGTTCATACAAATAAGGAATATACAATATACAAAAATTTCAAAACACGAAAAATGAAAAATTTATGAACGAAGGTATCTTTCTAACCACGAAGTGGAAAGCTACAGTTTTTTTTTTTTTAAAGTAATTTAGTTTCGATTTTGTTATATTTAAATTTGTCTCGGAGTATTCGAGAATAAACATTATTGCAAGAAATTACATTGATAAAGCAAATAAATACGAGTGTTTGAAATCATAGAAATAAACATAGCCGTTTATTAAGCGAACATTTCTACTGAGTTTTTACAAGCATAACTGTCCATTGTCTCTCAGGCATCTGGCCACATATTTTTATAGCAAAAACTGATATAAAATTGTCTGCTACTGGCTTTCCTTTTACGTACTTTAATTAGTTATCTTAGTATTAGAGTAAACACGTTTAACAGACATGACGTCATTTGCATGTAAATAAAAATAATGTTGTATACATTCTAATGATGGCACAAATATACACTCCAATGTGCCACAGAGAGCCAAGAAATGACGACAATGACGATTGCAAATATCTTGAGTTATCTTAATTCCAGACACCACACAGAGTTTAAAATGCTCTTAACAGTAAAGAACAGACAAATAACGACAAATGCATATAAATAGGCCACTTGTTATCCGCGAAAAGGTTTATTTACACGGAAGCGAGACTGTAATATCCTATGTGCACACTTGCAGCCATATTTTGACTACTGGCCGCTTCGTGTTTGTGCGAAGAGAGTTCGTTACATGAGTGAGCCAATCAGAATTAAGTTTCTCCGATACTGATCGTCCGTGATTCGTGGGGCAGACAGATAAGACGCGAAACAACTCAAATGATCCAATCGCCAAAGTGGTTATGAACTAAAGTGTTTTGGAACACAAACTGTCCTAAAATATGTTTAACGAAAAACAGTTGCCTCTAGCCATAAATAGTCGCATAGCTATGGCTGATCAGCGTACTGTGTTGTGGTAATAAATAGCGCATCACAAGTATATAACACATCAACGCCTTGCCGTCGCCTCGTCGTGAGACGGGACATGCGCCAAATAACGTTAAATCTCTTCCTCCCTCCGTCTCTTTTTTCCCCGTGTTTCCGCACTTCTACTTTCTCCGCTTCCTCGGACGCTCCGCCCCGACAACCGCTGGAAACTAAGCCCAACATTATACCGAATTAAGAATACAGCGTGTGTCACTTCGAAAAAGCGTCTGCGCGGAATATTCAATCAACGAGGGGGGGGGGTCCCCTTGGCTCCCCCCCCCCACACTTCCCTTTTTTCATCCTCCCAGGGCCTCCCTCCTGTTGATCTCGCCTGTACCCCTACCACGACTCCCTTGTCCCGTTATGGTATGCCAAGCACGTCTCCCACATTCTGGCACCCCCCAAACCCTGCTGTGAAGCCTTGTTCCTTCACAAGCCAGTTGCCGCACCAAAGGCGTTCATGTAGACGCCAAGACGGCTCCCGTGGGGCAAGTCCTTGCCGGGGGGGGGGGGGGGAGTTGAGGAACTATTTTTTTTTTTCCTTACCCGCACGTCCTTTCCACAGAACACCCCCTACCCCCCTCCTTTCACTCCACTAATCCTACTTGATTAAACATCTATCCTCATCCTTCTACCCCACCCTCCCTGACCCTTCAGACGTCACTTTTTTTTTCTCCTCCGCGCCCAGATCCCGCGAACAAACCCGTTTAAAAACACTAGCGGAAAGTCCCGTTGTCAACAACACGACCTCACGCACAAAAATCTTTTTCTTTCCCTCTTTCTCGCCCCTTCGCCTTGCCTGCCCTCTTTTAATATCCGACTAATTCAATTCGCGCAACAAGAAAACAGGACGAGGGGGACATAAGGGAGGATTCAGATAATCTCGTCGACAACCTTCTTGCGTTTAAATCCCACGAGTGTCCTTAAGCTTCATTTCTGACTTCCAGAGTTCGCGCTTGATTACTCTCCGTCTGAGATAATGAAATAATTATTCTTCGAGACATACTTTTTTTTTACTTCCGTCTTTAAGAAAATACGACAAAAATAACAGATTAAGATGAGTTCCTTACAGTGACAAATTCGTTTACCATCATACGATTTCCTGTCGGCGAATCGGAATACTGTAAACATTTTCACGACATTTATGAGGGACGTTAATTATTCTTTGGTTGTAAAATAATTCTACTTAATCGATTGTTTTATTCACCCAGTTTTTAAGACTGTCAATACTATTCAAGTATTGTACCAAATAAAATTAAAATTCAATACGTTCTGAACAGATGTAAGTGAATAAACATCTGAAAATTATATAAACTAATACACTGGCATACACTGGCATTCCGCGCCTGCTGCTGTAATATTTTCCATAAATCACCGTGAAATTAGTGAAATTACTATTTTTAACATCAATAAAATTTCAGTCAAATCAGTCAAGTGACTTTTTATGGTTTGCAGTCAATTACTCACATATTTGAAGCGATTTTCGAAACATTAAAGAAATATTGCTATATGAAATTCTATAACATGTCCATTACTTGACTAAGTACTTAAGTTATCACAAGAAATATTACAGTTTTATGTACTGTCGCTGCAACCCATGAATGTGTTTTTTGTCAAAATAAAGAGGTGAACAATGACGTTCCTTCTTTTGTAATTAGCTGTGGCAACCCTTACAGAATAAGCTACTGCATTTGTGTACTTACTGAAGAGTGAGTGAGTGAAGAGATTCGGGCGGCTCTTAACATAGAGGTCTTCAAAGCCGATGAGTGTGATTAAAGCGAAAATGGAGCGGCGCCGGAATGAGGGGGCGGGGGAAATGGGAGATATTCGAGCAAACGCGCGACCAACGGCATCGTCCGGTCGTCCGGCACGATTCCCAATTGCGAAAATCCGGTGACCCGGCCGGGGGTTGAAACTGGTTCGCATTGATGGAGGCAAGCGTGCTAATCGGCTTGCTGAGCTATTCCAGTGGGCTAACATTGTGAAATTAATAATTGACTAAAGGCCTTTTCGAAATTATCTTTGCTGTTCACTCTGTTGTAATGCAAGTGGTGCCAGCTTAGGTACGAAATTAAGCAGCTCTGTAAGTTCTGCTAAGAGGTTGCATGAAACAGTAGTCAGTATTGTGCTATGGATATACTGGGTAATGAGTTGAAGGTTTAAGATTAAAGTAGAAAAAAAGAAGCTGAGAATGTAAAGAACCCAAGCTACCTGCAAAGTCAGCTACACTAGTAACGCTTTTTAAGAAAGTCTGCTTTGTCTCCCATTACTGCGTGCAGAACACTGACCTCGAATGTGTAAGGCATGCTGTTGCTATGGTGCTTACTCTGAAACTATAATAGTGTTTTTTAACTAAAGGTACATGTATCTCAACACGAGATATAATAATAATAATAATAATAATAATAATAATAATGTATTCTTTCCGGAGTTATAATAATATATAATGAAAGAAATTTAATTGTGTCAAGTATTTGTGACATTTCATAATCGACTAATTAGCAGTAATCGGTTAGAACAGTAAGAAACCATAATCTACCGATGAGACTCTCTGGGTGCCAATTCCAAAAGAGCATATCAAAGAGCAGTGTCCTGGCGGAAAATATAAATTACGGTATTTTTCATTCCGTGTATTATTATTATTTTAAAACTTTAATTCCTTTGTATTTTGTTGAAAACAGTTTACTGGCATACATGCGAAGATCACTGCACTCGTGTTAGATCGTATTTTTTATTTAAACAACTCAACTATCCTGTTTAAATGACACATATTATCTCAAGTTCCCAAATAATTTAAGTTGCAATTGGGAACTGGGCTTTAATTCAAATGGCCGTCATAATAGCGAAGATACGTTCTAAAAACATGTTAAGAAAGGCATTCATGGATCCCTTCTCAGTGTTACACACGCGTCTCATAGACGTCCCCGACAGCAATCCTCACAAGCCGTTAAATGCAAGTATGCTCTTTTTTTGTACTATCTGGTCCGTGCCCATTTCAAAACAATTAAGTTAGTTTAACTGCAAATCTCATAATGAAGGCTTTTTTTATAGAATCCAGAAAATCCATTTTCTACGACGAGACTTAAAAATGTTTTACAATGTTTCGCATGCAACAAGCATTATGAAAATCCACGCATGTCAACACGAAAAATTACAAGTAATATATTTCAAGAAATTATCTATCACTAGAGACTGTCACGTGTACGAGGCGTAAGTGAGGTCATAAAACCATTTAAATGTAGTGATGAGCGACTTTCTTGGACTAAACAGGGAGTGATAAAATGTGCTTCTGTACAGTTATTCTCCTCGGCGACTGTTTGACTGCAAGTTTCGCCTAACTTCAACCGCGACGAAAACGCAATTATCTAACATTGATCGAAGGTTTTACAGACGGAAGTGCTGAATTTTGTGGCTAGCATATCAAACAATAAAAGGTTATGTGGAATTCTCACTGATATCAACAGTGAATTAATACTGTTCATACAAAAATGGTTTACTTTGTCAAAGGTATAACTAAGTTTTTTGGTGCTAAGGGCACAACAAAAGAATGAAAAAGATAGCTTTGTACCCCAAGGTTTTAAATTTCTCCTTTATACATCTCGTTTATAGAGAATATGGTAGAAAGGAATTGCTGAAGGGTGAAATTTGCAAAGCTGTGAGATCTGAATGAACTCGCAGCGCAGAAACCTGGTGCAATAAGTGGCTCTGATTATTTCTCTAACTCCATTTTCCTGGGAGATGATCAGGACCCGTAGAGAACGAGAGATTGCTATCCCCCAGCACTTCGCAAGCTCTCTGCAGTTCAACTACTAGTCTACGTACATGGAGCCAGGATGCTGACATAGCCACAGCATCTTCTTCAATTAGCCACGCTTTTCAATTTCCATACGACTATGCAGTTTCGCGCCATACAATTTGACCCCTTCCTCCACCAAGCCATCAACCCCCCCTTCATTTCGCCCCCTGCTCCCGTCCGGAGCCATCCATCCTAATGAAGGGTTACTGGAAGCCATTGTTCGAAAGGAACGTGGTTTATCTATCTGCCCCCTTGTTGGTGGTCGTTAAGAAAGTTGCCCCTAGGTTCGAAAATAGTGAGTGGGTGGATGCAAACGCGAGGGTGGTTTAAAAAGCACGCTGCTTCGTCTCTATCTCTTTCTCTTTCCCCCGAAGTATCCTCGAAACTCATTCAAAAAAAAATTGAACCGACTGCGTTGCCTCCCGGTTTGCAACCTCAGCCCTTTTTTTTTTTCACCCCTCTACCGGTAAACGCAACAGTGCAGTTCGGACCGAACTGGAAGCTTCTCCAGGACTGGAAATAAACGCTTTAATGTTAGGAACCCGAAAAGTCACTCTAATAAAATGGCATGATAACGAAGGTGAAAAAAATCTCTACAGGGCAATGAAAAGCTAGCGAATATTAACGAAACGCGAAGCCTGGCTTTGCAAGTCTCTAGGGCCAAACTCACACTAAATATTTACCGTTACATTATTCGAAGAGGAAAACTTACCAGGCAATTTAAAATTCTAATTATTCCAGAGACAATTTTTTCCGGTTTAATCCCTGCGGCTCGATGTACGTAATTTAATCCCTGCAGCTTTGAATACGAAGTCTGACAAATGAATTCATGCTACCGAGTACGATACATATAGCATTATAACCAGCACTATTTTCGCATTTAATGAAAATGGGGACTCCAAACCTTAATTTTGATTCAAGCATGTAAAGCGTTTATGATGCCAAAATAAATATATAAAATACATATTTGGTTTTTCATGTATGATCGAATTAAAGTAACTGAGTTACATTCACATTTCGATGGAAATTATTTACAGTAGATGTTTATACCAATTAACATAACTGTTATCATGCAAGAATGGGGAACTGCATTTCCAGAAACGTTCATGATAATTTCTTTCTCGCATTCGCAGCTGCTCATGCAACTGTTTTTTTTGTCTGTTATTTTCGCATTGGATAGTAATTACTTCGATACTTCTATTCGAGGATAACTGGTTCTCTTCTACAATGGTCGCTATTTTCGTTTACACTGAAGCTTTACTTTCATGTGCATTGCATTTGTGTTTGGTTTGCACTCAATGCTGTGATACCCGAGATTTATTTCCCTGTTAATTTCCTTCATAATTTCATCTTTTTTATTACAGTTTTTGGTTGCTTTCGAACAGTGCTAACTCATATCTAGACAACTGTATTTTTGCATCTGTCAGTAAGAGAAGGATTTTTTTTCTCTTTGTAGTTATATGCATAATTTTACTGGCTGACTGGCTGGAAACATTTTCTCTTTTCATCGTATTTTTACCACCAAACTATTTTCTTGTTTATATAGGCATTGTTAAGGTCTAATTAAATTCTGAACGCAATGTGTAAAATGTAATGACAAATAATGCATATAATTTTAGTAAACTCAGGTATACCTATCGCAGTAATTTTAATAAACGTTAATCAATGTTCCGTGGCACAATAGCTAACGCAGGAGATAGTACCAATAATAATAATAATAATAAATTGTAAAATACGGATGAAGCGTTTAACCGAAATTGGCAATAAACCTTTATAGCAAGACTTTTGTGTGTCAGAGAGAATAAAAGAGTGAACAGACATAAGTTATAAAACAGAACCATACTCCGTTCGTGCTACAATTGGATAATATGGGGCCCTCATAAATTAGAACGGCGAAGGCCATTGGTAAGAACTGAACTGTCAAAATAAACTCTTTATCGTCTAAATTTAAAAAAAAAAAAATTGGTTTACAGATGCGAGTGAAAAGGATATCGAGGGACGAATGGAGTAAATGAATACAGTAGCGATATCAAATCTCAAATAGCAACAACAACAAAAAAAAAATTCAAATCCATATTTGTTCTATAGCTAAAAATTTTATCTAACTTTTTTCCAGTCAAAATATTATCGAAAGCGTTTCTTATAACATTTTTGAGACAAATAAATACACATATATTCCGGAGAATTTCTGAATCTTCAAATTTCCCCGGAATTGAATACCACTCCTGTTGTAAAAACACTCTAAAATATTATACTTACTTTGCAAAATGGAAGTAAAAGCTGCTAAAGACTGTTCTCTATAAAGTGAGCAGTTTTGAATTCGACCTTAGAAAAAAGTCACTGCTCCTACCTACATATATTTTAACGGGAGCCCTGAGTTATGTGCGCCCAGTAAAGTTGGTAACGTTGGCAGGAAAGTAGTTCCATATCTTAACGCCGAATAAAAATGCTTAGGTAACCATTTGTGATAATTTAAATTATTTCTTACTCTTTCTGCACTTTCTAACGCCTCAGTGTGTAAAAATTAGCAGATTAATAAAATGTTTACTTTTCTAATAACTTCGCAAGTTTCACTTGATCGACACGTGAATAAAGTGATGACGCCCACGGTAATGTTAATTTTACACAAGGCGTAAGAATGCACAACGTGCATGTAAATATATCTCAAGCAGGGCTTTCAAAAGTACTCATTTTACTGTGAACAGCCTATACCGCTACAACACATATATTTTTTTTTTTTTAACTAGCTCTTGCCGCGATAAAAATATAATTTTTACTAACACGAACATGTTAGTGAATATAAAGATAATTCGTCTGATAAAAACGTAATATATTGCTATAAAATAATTTTGCCATCACCCCAATAACACAATATTCTTTCCCAATTACAAATCATATCATTGTCCCCGGCAGATGTGAGGGCACTCGAGTTCCCTCCCACTCAGGCGTGCCGAGTTCGATTCCCGGCGGGGTCGCCCCGTGGGTTTTCGCATGTGGGAATCGTGGCGGATGATGCCACTAGCTGGCGGAGTTTTCACGGGAATCTCCAGTTTCCCCAGCCCTTTCATTCTGGCGCTGCCTCATACTCACCTCACTTCGCCCTCATCGGCTCTCAAGACCTCGATGCTTAAGAGCCGCCCAAATCTCTCCACTCATTCACTCGAGTTTCCTCCAACTCGTCAGTCTGTGGCTTGTCACAGACCAGTCTGTAGCTGAGCGACGGCCCGGCAGGGCATGCGCAGGGTTGCCTCCATTTTCCGTTGGAAAATTCCCTGACATTTCCTTGATTTCCCGATAAAAATAATCTTTCTTTCCTGGCCTTTTTTTTTTACATTTCTTTTTCTGTAAGGATTGGCACCTTTGCATTATAACACACCTTTACACCAAAATACTTCTCTGATCTTACAAAATTGCTCACCACATAGATTTCAATGAAAATGCTTAAGTATTTAGTCCACAATCATTAAGACCATTTTATATGATTCTGGCAGCGGTGCATGATTGCCATAACTGCCAAATATAGCATGCATATCACAGAATTCCCTGAAATTTAGCTAACTTGTTTTAAATTCCCTGACATTCCCCTGATTTCCCTGACAGTTTTCAAATTCCCTGACATTTCCCTGTTTCGCAGGTTTTCCAGACCTGTGGCAACCCTGATGCGCTATCCCACGAACATTCTGTATTCGGTCTTCGGTAACAGCTTCTAGGACGCACCACCTGATGTTTGTCAGACAGCTGATAGCATGACCAGTGCTGCGCGCGCATCTCTTCCCCCACTGAGGTGCTCGCCCCGCCCACGATATCCGCGACATGCCCAGACATCTGCCGTGTACTATAAGCATACCGACGCTTCCGGCAGCGGGGCACTGTAATATTTATAAGTGTCTCGAATATTTATTTATCACAATATTAACCACATGAGAGAAAGATCTTTAAAATTAATGGTTTAAAACTGGTATCGTGTGTAAACCACATAGGAAAACAATTCTCAAGTGCAGATAGTCGGGATTGAAAAAAGTGTCCCGAACGCTTCTGCATGACCAAACATGCTCGCTCTTGGCCACAACGTGTGTACCAGAGAACTACTATCGTCTATTCGCAGTATTTTTAATGTTTTGAATAAAACCTTTGAAAAATTACCCATGGTAGACGCATTTGGTAGTTTCCTAAATATGACACGTATCACAATCATGTTATACTTATGTAAACATTAAAGTTTTTGTTTATGGTTAAATTTTATTTTAAATTTTATTTTAACTATAAATTATAACATTAAATTTATAGTTGAAGTAAATAAAAACAGAGAGAAAATAGTTGTTAGTAATACCTAATAAGAAATAGTTTTTATGACAAATATTATAAAACTGAGTGGCCACAAATGCGGTGCGTTGAGACTCTGTTGTAACTTTCCAAGTTAATCTATGTTCGCATGAGCTGTAGGAATATGCTGAACCTATAAGTTCAACAGGGCTTCAGAAAAGTTGCAAGTGACGATGAATGGACTACATATATGGCCGGCTTACCTGCACGTCCCTCGTGAACTGGTTGTTGCAGTAGATGTGCACGGCCGTGAACTCCCTCACTTTGTCGAACTCGAACTTGATCTCGACCGGCTGTCCGCCGCGAGTGTCGTTCCTCCAGCCGACCCAGCCTTGACCTGCAATAAACGAGCAGCACACTTCCAGACACTGGCAGATCCGGAGCGAAGCTACGTGAAGATGGAGCATCGATGGAATGCAAGAGCCGGGGGTGACGGGAGAACCCCGAGGAAACCCACCAATCAAACAACGTCAGGCACGTTCTCCAGGTGCAAATATCATGAGTGATCCAGTCGGAAGTCCACCCGATCCGGCTAACCACTGCTGCCCCATCAACATACAAGTCTTTGTCGCAAAACAGTAGTTGCTATTAGCTCTTTCACGATAACCTCGGCATTTGAAAACCCCCCCCCCCCCCCCCCTTCGTAACTTCCATTACCACTGTCATGCGTGGATCTAATAGCTAATGCCCACTTGTCGAAACAAGAGACGCTGTGGAAGTGTTGCAAATTAAATTGCATTATAATTATCGAATCAATATAAAAACAGGAAAACGAGTTATGCTGAAACCAGTCAAAAAATTTCCCTCTATGATTGTCCTCATGCTATTGTTAAGCAGCGAACTCGGTGTTTGCGATAGCGCAAATACAGTTAATTTTAGTGGAATTTTATTTAAAGTTTGGTATCAAAAGTGCTTAGTGAACCGTGAACCAGCAATAGCAGCTACAGACGAAAACTAAAACGTTACATAAATATCACTAACAACACATAATTTCTTCCGCTTGTAACTAGATCGCAAAAATTATAATATTTATGTTTTATGTTATACAACAATCCAATAATAAAATTAACAACCCTTACATACACTCATCTTTACTTGTTACACATACTTACACATATATCAATACAATAAAAGTTTAAGATAGATCCAGTAAAATAACTGAACACTATTGCCACTTGCGAAGGTCTCAAAATTGACCACTTACGGCCCATATTGTATCTGCATTTACAAGCCTTTAGGTGTTAGAATTACAGACAAAAGTGCTTTAACTAGGGAATAAATACAATGCAACACAAAAATAAGCGACAACAAGTATTGCTAACAATAATAATATGCAAAAAGTCATCCAGGAAGTGAGATCTATTAGTATACTTGTCGAGGTGTACGATAAAGGTTTCATTTGCAGAATTCATTTGTACGACCCAAGTGGCAACTACTGCGGGTCAACTCAAAAACTCTATAATATGTTATCCTAGTAGTTATGGGAAGGATTATATAGGACTGACAAAAATGTTGTGTTGTTTGGACATATCTGCTATACATACGATCGAGATATCGCCCTCATTGATCAAATTCGGATGGTCTGTGTTTACTTTCCTTCAGTTTTGTGACACAAGTTATTATTCAATTAACTGACTCTAAATGTTGACAGTAAAATAACCTTACGACATCATATTACACTAATATGATAAATATGAGAACAACTTGTGTACAATAACGAATTCCTAACACAAAACTAGATTTTAGAAATTTTTATATTTATAAATTTTTTAAAAGGAAGGTAATATTTTATGGGCCGATTAAATATTTAAAAATAGATTTAGACATAAGGAAAATATATCTGGTAATATCATATCAATAAATCTACAATGTAACAAAGTGTTTACTGTGGTTTGCCGTATTTTATGATTATGGAAGCGAATATGTTTTTCTTAATTATCTCAGAACTGAATTTATTTTTTTTTCTCTTGGTGTATCTAAAATTTTCTATCCACAATTTTGTCAACTTTTTTAAATCTCATGATTACAGAACTGAATATTTCAAAAACATTTGTGTTCATTACATACAAATTAAAATTACAGCAACACATTAAAATCTTCCAGGATAATTCACGATCACCTCTGCCACAATTAGTTTCTTCGTCTATTCGACAAAGCTTTAAATCCAGCATTTTACACGACTACTGTGCAGAAGAAGGCTTTCATACACTCACGTGCGTGCTTTTAAACCCCTTGGTTTCCATCTCAGAAATATCTCTGTAACCAAACCAATATGTTTCACATGACGTGAGGTGATTTTTTTTACTTTTTGGGTCATCTATTCGGCTTTTGGCTGACTGTATTGTGCTCGAATATCGAGTTTGTTATACTTGTAAGTGTTGGCTGCCATATTTAGGAATGAGTTAGAGTTAGGGTAGTATTTAAGAGGCGCCCCGATTTGCGTGTATAGGTGTTGCTGCCACATTCAGTTTTAGGGTACAGTTTCGTGTCACGCGCCGATGAGCCGAAGGTGGCAAAAGCGTTGGTACTAATAAAAATAAATTATATATATATATATATATATATATAAATACATTTCATGGTCTCACCTTATGTGAAACATATTGGTTTGGTTACAGATATATTTCTGAGACTGAAACCAAGGGGTTTAAAAGCACGCAAGTGAGTGTATGAAAGCCTTCTTCTGCACAGTAGTCGTGTAAAATTCTGGATATATATATATATTTATTTATTTATTGTCATACTCTTCTGCGACTTTTATCACACGACCTGTAACTTAGCCTGAGGAGAATGGTATCACAGAATTAAAAATGTGGCAGTAAACGAGGTATATAAGATGTCGGTTATGATTATCCGTCCACGAATAACAATGAAATTTCATCGATTCTGCGATTGTAATAAAAATATACACATTAAAATATAAAATATTTACACTGTTAAAAAAAATCCTTCAAGCGATGTTAAAAATTTATCCAGTGATGTCCGTAAACTCTCCGTAAAATCACGCACACACTTATTTTAAAAAACGGACTTTCCGTAAAATTCATTAAACCTCTCGATTAATTCCCTAGTTTGTTTTCTGTACTTATAGTTGAAATAATTTTTAGTGTCTATTTTATTTTAATGTCCATTACGTGGGTGTTCTCCTGTGTATAAAAAATATATATTTTTTTAAATTTAAAATTTTCATACATAAGAAAGATTTGAACCCAAGTCAAAAAGTTGCACGTTCACGACCCTAATTACTTACCTACAATTCTTGCGTGGTTAATCTGGTATAACTTTTGAATTTCTATATTATTCATATAAGCAAATTGGTATGTTTCTGTTAAAGTGTGTGTATTTTAAGTGTTGCTAAGTGTTACATACGCCTGTTGCTGCTTTTTAATGTTTGAAAGAACAGGTCTTAGTGACATGGATAACCTTAACTGCCGCAGAAACGGTAATTTTCTGATTACAGTGGCGAAGAAAATTTCGCGTAGACCCGGCATTGTTCGTTCCAGAGACCCGAAATTATAGGAAATACGGAGATTTCCGATATTTCGTATTTATGCACTTAACTCCGTTTTCCGTCATTACGGATTGCGTCTCCGTATATTTACTGTGCGCGTTCGTAAAAACTTCTGTAAATATGCGGAAAGTTTTAACAGTGTAAGACGTCCTTCCTCGACGGATGTGCGTATTAGCAATATAAACAGCTGCGATTACTCTGTTGCTCGACAAAGCTGGAATGAAGAAGTAGGGATAAATTTACCTCGCGGTAAGTTGGCATTCGCCAGTGAAATCAAGCACCACAGACGAGGCACGCACCTGGCGCAGGCACCGCGTTTGGTTCCAACGCGGCGCGGCGTAATGCATTCATTTCGAGCCTAATAGGGCCCGCGTAAAAGAAAGTCCCCTTTTGAATACATGCCATATCTACGATCACACCCCCAAGCGACGTGCTCATTACGAGGTCCACAAATTGGAGAGCGGTGGGGGAGGAGCGGGGGCCCTCCTACCCATTGTATAAATTCAACTGAATACGTCTCCGATAGGAATCTCCTTTTAACAAAAATCCTCCCCCCCCCCCACCCACCCGAGCTCATTGTTGTTTCGAGAGAAACTCCGATACGATGCTTGTTAGGAGATTCCATGTTTGATTCGCTTACTTCCCCACCCTTGCAGAGCATTAGTTTCATTTCAAATTATGTTCGAGAGGGGCTTTGGGAAGGGAGTGCGGTAACAAAGAATTTCATTACGTGGTTTCCACCCTCTCCTGCAATCGCTGACAAGACAAGGTTTGGGGTCGCGTGACGGCGAAGAAAATGGGATGATACTCGTAAGAGCTGCTTAACGCTTGTCCCTGCAACTAGCGACCGGCATCATTGACGAAGAACTGTTATGTTCCTGAATTGTCCTGATTTTTAACTATATGAATACGTCGTTAAGATAATACTCTTCTGCTTTCGCCATTACTCGCAGTGAATGTCTTTCGTAGTTAACGAGAACTTCTTCGCAACCAAAAAAAATTGCAAATATCACAATGGGGTTTTGTCCCCCCCCCCCCTTCCCCAGCACACACGGCTCAACGACCAACGGTTGTTCAGACACTCTGTCTCTCTCTCTTGCTCTCTCTCTCTCTCTCTCTCTCTCTTTCCTCGAGCACTTTGCATACTTCATTACACAGATGCATCAACAATGAGCTGTGGCACATAAAATTCTATTAATGTTTAAATCATCTGTGTGGGGCATTAAGATTTTTATTTGTTTGTAAAAATGAAATTAACAACCATTTTAAAAATAAAACAGAGTTTCGGATTTTTTTAGCACAGTTATGCACAGAGCCTAAAGATGACTAGTGTAGAAACGACGGGTCACTAATAAATCATTGACTAATGTCGCCGATTCGGCTTCATAGCTAGAAGAGATTGACGCCTTAGCCATCGGGGCCTTCAATGTAAAACGCCATTGCAGAAATTCACATTTTACATAAGCCTTTAGTGAAAAAACAAAGCGTGCATTTTAGGTATACACAAAATATGTGATATTAAGACATGTATTTCCAGCATTCAATGTAGACGAACTGCTTTATTTGGTCATGCGGTCTCATTCTTTCGTTGTGAGCACCGAATTGAAAGCTTGAATGGTTCGGAACTTGCCTTAAGTCTTCTGTGCATATCCGCGGGACCTGAAACTACAACACAATGGTGTGCAGAGCGAGTCATAAGTCTCGTAATGTGCATGCCAGGTTCCTTTCTTATCCGGAAGTTCAAATAGCCTGGTCCAAGACTTAAATTTTCAAAAGAAATGTAGCCGAAATAAAAAAATTAAGACTGGCCAACATCCATGCTGCATCAATTTTTAACACATATTTTACAATCTTGTCCGGCAGAGCAGTTCACTTCGCTGGACAACTACCTAACTAGATTAAAATGAAATAAGGGGGGGGGGGGGGAAGGTTGGAATCCGATAGCAGGGATTGGCAAGTGCTGATTTTGCGCAGCATTATCCCGTTCCAGGAGTTGGAAGTTTTCGCTGAGTCAAATGATTATAGGCTGTTCACGGTAAAATGAGCACTTTTGAAAGCCCTGCTTAATATGTACTCGTGTTCACGTTGTGTATTCTCCCGTCTTATGTAAAATTAACATTGCCATGGGCCTCGTAACTTTATTCATGCGTCGGTCAAATGAAACACTGAAATTATTAAGAAAGTAAATACTTTACAAATCTGCTATTTTTACACATTGTTGAATTTAAAAAAAAAAACAGAAAGTCAAAGAAATCATTTTAATTATTATAAATAGTTACCTAACCCTAATTATACGACGTTAGGATATGGAACTACATTTCATCCACCGTAACCAACTTTATTGGACGAATGTCACTCAGTGTATCCATTAAAATATACACATGCAGGGGGAGTGACTTTTTTTCTAAGGTTCATTTCTAAAGTACTCACTTTATCGTGAACAGCATTTACCTGTATCCTGAGGCGGCGAATGCCAACATTCGAGTGGGTCCCATCACCACGCCTCCTCAGTGCTGACGTTACAAAATGCTCCTCCCGGCTACAAATTAACACAAATAATATGCAGGAGGAACTAATCCATTACAAAAATTCGCCGGGTTTTTGGTGTTACGCCGTAAAAAAAAAAAAAAAACTAACACATCGCTCCTTCGTTTCGAAAGGCCCGATACATACAATAAACAACCCTTTGTTTAGTTTCGTACACCAATACACTGACATCGTGTAGGCCCTCCAGCCCGGCGGATTTGCAACAACTCGTCGTGACAGACTCCGTGATTGAACGAAACACCTGCGGAGAAATTTTGACCCACGCCGTCCGGAGAGTTTATCACAGCTCCCTGAAATGTGTTGGTGTCGGCTGTTCGCGGTAAAATGAGCACTTTTTAAAACCCTGCTTATGATCTATTTGTATGCACGTTGTGTATTCTTCCGCCTTATGAGATGTTAACATTGCCATGTGCCTCGTCACTTTATTAATGCGTCCGTCAAGTGAAACTGTGAACGAATTAGAAATGTAAATATTTTATAAATCTGCTCAATTTTACAGTTCAATGTATAGAAAACAGAAAGTGAAAGACGTGATTTTAAGTTGCCACTAATGATTACCTAACACTTTTTATTCCACGTTAAGATGTGGAACTACTTTCCATCTATCGTTACCAACTTTTCTGGATGCATGTTACTCAGTGAGCCCGTTAAAATATATGCAGTCAGGGGCAGTGACATTTTTCTATGGTTCATTTCAAAAGTGCTCACTTTATCGTGAACAGCCTTTACAGGATCTTGGGTGCTAATGGATCTCCCACGACCCAGAAATGCTCGATGGGGTTCATTTCGGACGAACTAGTGGCCACAGCAGTCTTACAAGCTCTCTAGCGTTGTCAAGAAGAGGACATCTTTCACAGGTCTGGCCACTTCCAAGACATAACGGTAAGACGGCGCCACCAACTTATACCTTTTCATACTGCTATCTCATGATTTTTGGCACGTCAGTGTAGTTTTTATGATCGTTTTCCGCCGAGCTAAATTACCTGAGAAACGAAAAATTTACTTGAACAGGATTAAAACGCGTTATGCTGGATTTATAATGCCAAGACGAGGTCGTCCCGACAGTTAGACATGCCGTTACAGCCCGACCATTCCCGCCATCAAAATTAGTTTAATATTTACAATACCCCGTCAGTTTCTTTCCGACATGTGTTGCGTGGCTTTCGGCAAATCCTAGAATGGCCAGTAACTTGCTATGAAGTGTGAAGAAATCACAGATCATTGTCCACTATTTTGTTTTCCTAACTTTGTAAAACAAAGTTTTTTTTTTCTCCCCATTTTGGAGCAGTTATTTTTCCATGAATATTTATTTTCGTCAATTCATTAGCTTTCTATTACAAGATAGCTAGGATGTACACGTAAATAACACATGTTTAATGTGAAATTTACAACAGTAGAAGAATCGGACCGAAACTTTATTTTGTAAGGTAATGTCTATGTTTTTTTTTTTCTACTGCGAAGCGAGGCCGACCGGTCCGACGCCCAACGAAAGTAGAAATAGAATCTACTTTTGTCGGGCAGTCAGGGTTGCGAATTTGTCGCGGTTACCTTGCTCCTGATTAGCTCATGAGAAATTTTCGTCGGTGTCGGGGCTGTTTTGCCGGACTGTCGGGTTATTTTTAATCCAGCTTTACAGTTTACACGGTCGTTATTATTTTAGGTACGGAAGAGAATACGGAACTACGGCTTGTGTGTATCGGGGATAAGAGGGTCGAGCACACGCGCGACTAGGATCTGCCAAAGGGTTCGGGCCACACCAAAGGCGCAATGAGGTGAGTATGGAGCAGCGGCAGAATGCAAGGACGGGGAAAACGGGAGTACCCAGAGAGAAAACAAACCTTCAGCCAACGGCAAAGCCCGCCACGTTTCCCACATGCCTGGGATCGAACCTGTTTCGCCTTGGTGGGAGGCGAGTTGACAGCTACACCACCGCAGAACCTGGAAAGCAGGACCGTGCCCGACCACCTTAGAAAGGGAATTGTCCTCTATTAAAAGAAAGGACATGTGGAAGTCCGTACACGTATCGTATGAGGGCTCTGGCGTTAAAATTATTTTGTATAGTCCATTCACGGCAACTTTCTGCTTGTCTAAAGCCATGCTAAAAAAAATCTGCTTTCAGGCTATAGCTTAACTAGGCTTTACTAACACACCTATTTTCTTGCAGTTTACATTCATATTTACTATAAAATCAAATATTACAGTTTCTAGATAAAATAGCAGTAAAAAGGTATATTTGAACACAAATAAAATATTATTTTACAAAGAGAAATATAAAACGCTTGTAATACGTAAAGTATTTAGGGGGAATAACCACACACGTCATACATATGGCGATTATTCGAAGGTGTGATTCAGCAAGTGTGGAGTAACCACGAATGTGCTATAAATGGCTTCGCTCTTTCTGTGGTGTTAAATACTGTACTGTAAGAAATTATTCGAAAATTTACCGTACCAGTGTATACGCTTGGTAAGAAAGCGAAAATGGTAATTATTTCCCCTTTACAATCGCTGTAGAGTTCCTGCATTTTTTCAGGAAACAGTCAAATGCGTAGAGAGATTCCAAACTTTGTACAGTAGCGACGCTAACCAAGCCAATATCTGGAACTTTATGCGTGGTATTAATTCCACACGGTGTATAGCAGTGGCGTTTATTCCATAGATCCAAGGTAAGCAATGCTTACCCTATACATTTCGGGAATGTTCGATCCTTTATAATTTTCGCCGTAACTTTAAACACATTTAATTCTGAGTTTCCCGTTTCCGATTCGAGAAACAGGGTATTCGTAATTCCCGTACTGTACACGCATAGTGCTGCTATCTGGTATTTATTTCCACAAACGAAAGCAACTAGCGATTAATCGAACTCGCGAGCAACAACACGCCACATGCTCGACCGCGTTTCTTCGGCAGGGTAAGCAGTCGTTATGTGTGCGTCCTCCAGTCCTACGTTTATCACTGGAAAGTGGATGAACGTGTTTGGACAAAAAAGGAGTTTTCCTATTATTTGTAATGTCTCTCAAAATAATATTCAATTTCGGTTATTATTACATTAATTTCGTTTCCGTCTTAATAATTAATGTTAGGTATTATAAAATGTTAAATACATGTGGAGGGTAAGCAGTGTTGGAAGTTGCGTTTGTAAGTAGAAATTGCTTACCCTATAAAAAACTCACTTCACGCCACTTTTTTTACAATGGAAAATTCCCTGATATTTCCCTGATTTCCAGACAAAAGGGATTTTTTTTTCCCTGAACTTTTTATAACTTTTTTTTTCTGTAAGGATTGGCTCCTTTTCATTTACACGAAAATACTTCTGAGATATTTCAAATTCCTCATTACATAGTTTGCAAAGAAAAATGCCTAAGCATTTAGTCCACAATAATTAAAACAATTTTATGTGATTATGGCAGAGGTACACGACTGATGACAGAACTGCAAAATATATCATGCATATCGCAGAATTCCCTGACATTTAGCTAACTTGTTCGAAATTCCCTGACATTTCCTTGATTTCCCTGACAAATTAAAAATGCCCTGACATTTCCCTGTTTTCCAGGTTTTCCAGACCCTGGTAAAGATTAAAAAAAAAAAAAAAAACTTCTACTACAATTTAGGAAGTTAACAAGAAAAATATTTTCCCAGTGTACAACCCAAGTGAACATGCGACTCGAGTATGTCCGGGAGGCAAGAGCGCCACTTACCGCGCTCGTAGTCGTAGTAGCCCATCTTGAAGTTCTCCGGGCCGACCTTGCCGTCGACGAGTTGGCCGAGCCCCCGCCGGAGCTCGCCGTCCCAGTGTCCGTCGTACGTGGCGTCGAAGAACTCCCATCCGGAGCCGCGCTTGTCGCCCTGCGGCATGGAGTAGCTCACGATGCCGTCTGAGGACACACACACACACCCACCAACACGCCATGTCAGTTCACCCAGCACAGTCCTACCGGCAGGCTGTTCACGGTGAACAGAGCACTTCTGGAAATAACCTTAGTAAACAGTCACTGCCCCTGCCTGCATGTACGGGTTGCTCGGAGATTCCCACCGCAAACTTCCAACGACTTGCAGAGAGGACCAAGTAGACGATCTTTTGAACAGGAACCCCAAGTACCGTTGCCGTGCTACAGCCATTTCAAACCAGGTGTATCACTCGTTCACTTCCACTGAGGGAAAGACCGGATTTAACTCCATTGGACTATTTCTTGTGGGGTCGTATGAAAGAATGTCGTACGATACTCCTGTAGAGACAGAGGAAGCTCTTCTGGCAGGAGTTATGGTCGCTGCACAACACGTTGACGAGACACCAGGTGTGATGGAGCGAGTGTAGCGGAACATGATTGGTAGGTATAGGCTGTCCACGGTAAATTGTGCACTTTTTAAGGCCCTCCCAACAGGCTTTAACTACTGATAAAAATATCTTGTTGTAGCATCAGGCATTAAATTTTTGAGGGTGGTGAAATGTATACACTGTGTTCATTCGTCACATTAAATGTTTATACTAAAAAGCAGCAGGAATGTGGAAATACGATGAAAGGAAAACTTAAGAAGCGCCTTAACAAGAGCTCACTTTAGCGTGAACAGCCTATACAATATGTAAAACGACGTAGGTGGTCGCCACATCGAGCCGCTGTTCTAGTGGATCTGTACCGTATGCTACACATCCTTTGCAGAAGACATAAACCGATTGCTGTGTTTAACTGTAGACAAAAGTGTTATTGTGATTAATGAATACGTTTCTGTACTGTTCCCTTGGCATTGTCACTTAATTAATTTGATTGCTAATTAAATTACGCAAGCTGAAGGGGACGAGTGATACATCTGATATTAAATGGCTGTAGCGCGGTAACGATACGTTTCCGGGCATGGGTTCCTATTCAAAAGATCGTCCACTCAGTCCCCTCTACAAGTCCTAGAAATTTGTAAGGGGCATTCCCGAGCATCCTCTATTTTAAGTGGCACACTGAGTGACATGTGCCCATTAAATTTGGTAATGGTGGATGGGAAATAATACCATATCTTAACGTCAAATAAATAGTGCTAGGAAACCATTTGCGCAAAATGAAATTATTTCTTGTCCTCTCTGTTTTTTTTTAATGCGTCGAAAGTATGAGAATGAGCAGATTTGTAACATTGTTACTTCTCTAATAATTCCACAGTTTCACTTGACCAACGAATGAATAACGTAATGAGGCCCATTGCAATGCCTATTTTACTTAAGGCGAAGGAATACACAACGTGCTTATAAGTAGATGTTAAGCAAGGATATCTAAAGAGCTAATTATACTGTGAACAGCCTATACCATTTATTTGTATGCACATTGCGTATTCTTCCATCACACCGTGGGACTGGTCACTTTGTCCATGCGTCGGCCAGTGTAAACTGTGAAATTATTAGCAAAGTAAATATTTTTTTTCACATTTGCTCATTCATACACTTCGGTACATTGAATATACATATATATATACATATATATATACAGCAGAATAAATAATTCCAGTATTCACAAATGTCTACCTAACACTTAAATCATCGTTAAGACATGGAACTACTTTCCCTCCATCGTTACAACTTTTACCGGGCGTTAAAATAGCTGCTGGTAAGGAGAGCGACATTTTTCAAAGGTTGATTTCAAAAATGCTCACTTTACCGTGAACTGCCTTTATATATTTTATAACACACCTTAGTTTACGTGGCCGAGTGAAAACGAGTAAGTGAAGGGGTTTGGGCGTCTCTCCACATCGAGGTTTTGAGAGCCGATGAGGGTGAAGCGAATCGAGTATGGAGCGGTGCTGGAATGCAAGGGTGGGGGATGCGGGAGATACCCGAGAAAACCCGCCGACCAGCGGCATCGTCCGGCTCGATTCCCACATGCGAAAATCCGGGTGCGGCCCCCGCCGGGAATCGAACCTGGTTCGCCCTGGTGGAAGGCGAGTAGTATAACCACTACATCACCGCGGCCCCCTCAGTGAAAAGAAAGGGTTTTTAATGTAGTATGATTATAGGCATATCTCAGGCCCTACATTTCACAATAACGTTTTCAAACACTCAACATCCTCTGAATAGACGAACCGTGCTACGAGAGAGCAAGCAGGAATAAATTATTAATGCCCGGTTGCGCCATCGTGGTTCGAAACTCGATCCGAGATCAAATCTAAGATCGACGAAGAAAACTGTTGCGCCATTCGAGTTCAGAGCTAGACTAGAGATCGAGATGAAGTTCATTTCGTACCGCCGAAATTGGCGGTTCAAAATCTCGATCCGAGATCAGCAGTCATCGTCGAAAAATGTAGTTTGAAAATACGCCAACAGTTAGAACTACGTTCGATTGTTTTCTTGGGAGATTAAAATAATATTATACGCACTTGAATATCATTCAGTAAAATTCGTACAACAATAATTCACTTAAAATAGATAAAACATCGCACATCTAGTTCTATCTATAGTGAAAAATACGCCTACTTCCACAACGTCATATATTATGACCCAATAGCAAAATTTGTCTCGTACATAATTTCGATCTCTCACTTTGGAACCAAGATAGACGAATTGTAGGTCCAGAATAATTAAATTTCGTTGGTGCAACACTTTTACATTGGAACCAAGATCAAACTGGATCCTGGTTCGGAACTAGGGTCATTCAATTTCGGATCGGGGAATATGTTGGTGCAACCGGGCATAAGAATTTGCGTTTTTGTGGGTTTGTTGAGTCTATAAATGTTATTTTACCCGTAATTTTCTATAAATGTGCCCCAGGAAAAGATTGACAATGTGTCTCTTGCTTGAAAACGATACCGTTGAAGATTAGAGAGACACGCCCAAAATAATTAAAAATGTAAAGACTCCCTTTCCTTTCATTAATCAGCTGCGTTAAAGTTTAGTCTATTCAGATGGAAAAGAAAATGAGATTTTTTAATATAAGTGCTTGGAATAAGTGCACTGATGATCCAAGAAAAAGTTTTTGTTTATGCTGGCGATAAATTAATAATTTATGTTTATTTGTGTGTAAAAGATTATTTTTGTCCGAATTGTGGTATAGTCTTTAATTTGGCACTATGCATACTCTCCGGGCGGTGCTTACAATAGTAAATAGTAAAGATATAAATATCAATATGTTAGTAAAAAAAAATACGAATTCAAGGCGAAATAAAGATAGCTATCATCAAAAGGAATTTTCGATTATGCGGTCACATTTAAATGAACTAAATGTATAATCCAATGTTTGCAAAATCCAGTTTTACGATGTAATGTTAGAAAAGATGTGTACATTTTCGTTATAATTCCACTCTTAAGTGCGAAGAATACAGTTTGTTCTATGCGTAGGTTCCAACACAATAAAAAATAGTAAGATTTACTAAAATTATGTTTATTTTAAGAAAATTAAAATTTATTCGGTTTAATATCATACAAAATGGGAAATTCCTGTATACGTCATAAGACAGTGGTACCTGACGACCCAATACACAGTTTTCGAGCGATGTCTGCCTCATTGGCTTCTAGGTGTTGAATTATTACGTTAATATAATAAACAAACGTATTACCTTATATACCTATATTCTGGGAGATTTTTTTAGCCAGTAAGAATGCCTCATATAATAATACTTCATTTTTATTTTGTTTTAAATCGCGCTAATTTTAACCTCACACGGAAGTCGTTGGTTTCTGTGGGCAATTCTATACTGCCGGTTCAACTATGTATCGGTAGACAGAAATTGTGATGATTACATTGTCATTACGAAAATACAGTTTAGTTGAATGGCTTTTCACGTACAAATATTTTTATAAAGGTGATGTTATTTTAATCTGTTACGAGGTTTAAAATATTCTGTCGCGCATTAACGAACGGGCTTTTGATTATTTCCGTCTTCATGTGCTAATTTATTATTTCAACATTAAACAATTTGCATGCACATTATTATGACGGTTCAAAGCAAAAGGTTAATCGGCTTAAATAAATCGAAAGCCCAGTCTAAACTGCAACGCAATTAATTTCTGTTTTACAAACAGCATGAATCAATTGGCTTTCACGCGCAATTGCACTAATCGGTGTGTGAGAATCGGATATCTGTCAATTGAATTAGCGAAATGGAAAAAAAAAACTGTCCTATAATCAAGTAGTTAAAATGTAAATGTTGAAGAGTCACCTATAAATTATACAAAGACTTTAAACCAACGAGCACTTAAAAGATCAAAAATGAACAAACAGGCAGCACGTAACCCTTTAAAATGCTTTATGTATTAAAAACATCACTCAGTTTACATTATACACAATTTATATTCCATTAATGTCTGTGTGCTATTTACGCTGCTGTAAATACAACCAATGCTACCCACAAATTATTCTGTTTCCAAATACAAACGAGTAGTTTCGAAACATCCACAATACCTCTGAATGTATTATTTTTCTTTCGTGTCTAAATGTAACGTTATCTAGTCTTCGTAATAAACGTGTTTTCACGTGTACTTAAAAAAAAAACCAACATTTTGTTAGTATGCCCCATTATAGTTGATTCACGGTATCTTCGGCCTTTTCTGAAGTCCTGCTAAAGTTCTACTTCCAGGATATTCCTCCGCCTCGTGCAAACTAAACTTAACTGATTCTGGATGATTACAACAGAGGGACAACGCACCGGATTCGTGCGCACTCTGTTGTAATAGTATTTCGTATAAGAACTATTTCTCACTAGGCGCTACCTACACACATGTTTTCTCACTATTTTAATTCGAATTATTTATGAAAGGAGCGATATAATTTATAGATAAAATATGAATAACATTTCAATTTAACAGAAAAAAAAAGTAACTTTTATGTCAACACAAGTATAAAATGCATGTGACACGTGGCGTATGTTGGAAACAACCAAACACGTCAAACATGGGGAGATTTTTCAAAGGTTTGATTCAAACAGGCCGCAGAAACCGTGAACAGACTATACCTGCGCACTAACTCAACTGAATCCTCTAAGAAAATGTTCAACTTTCTTTGAAATCACATCGTGCAGAAATAAAAATTAGGAAAGATAAAATTACAGTTGCCCCGAGAAGTATTGGCACACCCATATTTTATAGGCTGATTGACAAGAAAACCATATATTTGAGAAACTGATAATACAGATAACTTGAAAAGATAGTTCTGCACGTGGCTGTCAACAACAAATTGCACTATAAAATTTTACCTTACGTGTAAGGTAAAATTACTTATTAAATGTAGAGTCAATTAACATAAGTATTATTCCATAATCGTGCAGAAAAATTACCTGACAAAAATTGGGGGAATATCCCATAAAAGTAAGGGAAAGAAAATCAACTATATTGTATAGTAAACTTATATTTCAAAATATAACGCCGATTGTAGACGGACGGTTCCGCTTGTTATGCTGTGTGTGAGTGATGTTATTTAAGCCAAGCGTATTTCGGAAGGGGCCCCCCCCCCCCCCCCCCAGAGGGGCACACCATAGGAACTAACAAAGTAATGGTGACGGCGTTTACCGTTCCAGTAGCAGCCGTAGACCTCGACCCGCATGCAGACCGTGCGGCGGTGATAGCTGTAGGGCAGGAAGCGCACCTTGCTGGCCCAGAAGGGCGGGTCCAGGTCCCTCTTCGACTCCAGGTAAGTGTTGGTGTTGCCTGTGATCACCTGCGGACAAACAACACCGACCACATTCCTCAGTAGGAGCACGCACTTCGCACGTTCTCGAAACGAGGTAGACGTTTACACACGTCCTCGACATTCGCTAGCAACTTACAATCAGTTCACTGGGGGGGAAACAAAATTGGTGGTCACAAAATTCCAATTTTTTTTTTTTTTTTTTTTTTTTTTTTTTACAGAAAATTGTTTATTTGTGATCACTTCATTTTTGCGGTCGTTATGTTTTCCAGGTCGAATACCAACAAAACACTTTGTTGCCAACAAGATTATTTTTTTCAGTGTACTGACAAAATTGCATGGTAAAACTATTGAAGTTACATTTCCGAACAGTTTTTTTTTTTTTTTCCAGCAGCACCGTAAATTAAAATTATATTTCTCATGTATTTAAAAATTGTAATACATTTTCTAAGCATCTGTTAATGTAAAGTGCTCTGCTAACATAGAGTCCAAGCTAAATAATTCTGTCGGTCCTGTTGGCAATACGGCAGTTCCTTGTCGGGTTCAGAAATTAATCCGCGTGTAGCTGGCACGTCAAGCTTGCTCTATAAAAACACAGGTTATGTAGAAATGCAGTACCACGTGTCTTTGTTCAGTTGCCATTGATACCTACGAGCGTAATGGCATCTTGTTCCCTTCCTGAAAAAGTGTTCCTTTGTAAACTCGGACTTTCTTTCCGCCTCGATTCATATTCCATCGCATTTTAAGCTCTGCGAATTTTCGTTTGTAATTTTAGAATAGCCAGTATTTTCCGCGGCCATGTAAAGTTATAAACACAGATCAATGAACTCATTCCAACAGGAAAGTATTAGGAATCAACGTAGGTTTCGATGTTTTGCACAAGCCATATCCCTTAGGATGAATCGGTCTTTAAAGCGTGCATTCGTTCCCTTGATGCGAATTCGAACACTGAAAAAGTGACATCACGACATTCATGCACTTTCCTAAGGCATAAAGCCAGCGAAGGCCCTTAGCTGCTAAATTTGGACACTGTCACAGTCTTAGACATTCCTCGTTGAGTCACTGCTACCTCTAAGATTTATCCACTTTCATATACCGAAAAAAAAAATAATTAATTAAATTATGGCACTTTTTCTGCGCTAACTTTTGAAACAAACCAAATACTCGGGTCTTTATTAAATATCATACTATATAAGAATATTAACTCATAATTAATTGGTCAATACTATAGTTCTTTCATATTGTTTTAATCAGAATATAATGAAAACATGTTCCACAAACTATGGAGAGCATTTTGTAAACAAACAGCACACGATGCGAAAAACATCTACGACAGTTTCAGTAGAAAAACATTTCCCATCGTATTTGTAATACAGACTCTCCCACGTACAAAGACGACAAGCAGACAATAATGCACAATGTAATACACAAAGATGCACGACGCAGAGGAGACCACATCATTTCACAAAGAGGCTTGGTATCATTTAAGTTAATGTTCATTTCGCGTGCGCGCTCACGTCTCTGTTCACCAAAAAATAATTTGGAAAGTTATGCGCTAACAGCCTTTGAGTGCCTTCATCACGTGTAAATAATTTGGAAAGTTATGCGCTAACAGCCTTTGAGTGCCTTCATCACGTGTAAATAATTTGGAAAGTTATGCGCTAACAGCCTTTGAGTGCCTTCATCACGTGTAAATAATTTGGAAAGTTATGCGCTAACAGCCTTTGAGTGCCTTCATCACGTGTAAATAATTTGGAAAGTTATGCGCTAACAGCCTTTGAGTGCCTTCATCGCGTGTAAATAAGGCGAAGCGGAAGATCTATACTGAGGAAGATAGCCGCAAGGGAGAAATTACATTATCTCAAGTGCGTACGTAATAGACTGCGAAATCTTCCACAGTATTATATTACAGTGTGGAATTGTAGGGTTTCTATAACGTTCGATAAACATAACCCACAAATGTTGGTTCAACACTGCGGTTGCTGTAAATTTAATTGCCCCTTCTTAAGAATAAACGCACCAAAATAAACCATTACAAATGAAGAATATATTTAACTGTTGTACCTTACTTTTATCGGGATTCCCTTCTATCACATAAAAAAAAACCCCCTTCCTTGTGAGTAAAACAACTAACATTCTAATCTATTTTCACACTTTTATATCTTTATTGCTGTTCACGGTAAAGTGAGAACTTTTGAGGCCCTAGTTACTTTTTTTTCTTTTAGTAGTATTTTATGCTCTAGCCACATTTTAAAATAAATATCGCCATGTAAGTGATAAACACAGTGTGTATGTTTCACTGCACGCGGAATTTAACGTATAAGGCTACAATAACATATATTTGTTGACAGTTGTTCCAGATGAGAGGGCTTTCAAAAGTGCTCACTTCTCTGTTAATAGTTCTCGCTTTCTACTACTTTCAGATAAAGTACTATTTGCTTGTGATCGCTCCACTGATTACTGAATATAAGTATACGATGTAGATTATTATGAGCATGTACCACAAGCGTTATATTTTGGGCCACCTTATTAGTGTATCAAACATCTTTATATACAAAGAAAGAAAAAACCACGAACACATACTTGAACGAACGCACAACACGAATCACATGTACTTAGCACAGCGGTGAACGCATTATCTCGACACGCGATACCATGGACATATATTCACCCAGGACACAGAATACTTAAGAATAAAGGCTCTTCACGACAAATTGAGTACTTTTCAAATCAACCTATGAAAAATATCACTGCCAATACGTTCTTGTATTTTACGGGCGCTCTTGACTGATATGCGCCCTGTAAAGTTGGTAACGACAGGGAGAAAGTAATTCCATGTCTCAGCGTTGGATTAAAAGTGCCAGGAAAATATTTCAGAATACTCAACGTTTTGGTTTCTGTATTTTTTTACTCCTATAACAGTAAGAATTAGCACGGTTGTAAAATATTTACTTTTATAATAATTTCGCAGTTTTATTTGTCCGACGCAAAAATTAAGTGATCGGGCCCATGACTGTGTTAATTTTACACGTGGCGAAAGTATACGGAATCTGCCTACAAGCAGATATTAAGCAGGGCCTCCAAAAGTGCTCACTTTACCGTGAATAGCTTAATCCACGAACTCCAGCTGCACACATACCGGAACGCCATTCGCCGATCAGCAATTTGTAACTTAACATGCCAGCCGGGCCCCGAACAAACAAGAACATAAGAATATTCCCGCGCCAATCAGAAATACGAGCCTCTTCCAGAGCCCCGGAAGGCCAATCGGAGAACGGTTACGCCCACGTCGAAAGAACAGCGACCTCGGAAAACCTCAAGAGCCGCGGTAGTGTGGCGACGCGAGTTCGATTTCCGACGGGGTCGCTCTCCGATTTTCGCACGTGGGGATCTTTTCGGACGACGCCGCTGGCCGGCGGGTTTTTCTCGGGGATCTCCCGTTCACACCCGGCCCTTTCATCCCGGCGCTGCTCCACACTCACCTCACTTCAACCCCATTGGCTCTCGAGGGCCGCCCGAATCTCTCCACTGGAACTTCCTCGCCCATGCCCTCGAGGTGTCACTTCAACCCCATCGGCTCTCGAGGGCCGCCCGAATCTCTCCGATGGAACTACCTCGCCCATGTCCTCGAGGTGTCACTTCAACCCCATCGGCTCTCGAGGGCCGCCCGAATCTCTCCGATGGAACTACCTCGCCCATGTCCTCGAGGTGTCACTTCAACCCCATCGGCTTTCGAGGGCCGCCCGAATCTCTCCACTGGAACTACCTCGCCCATGTCCTCGAGGTGTCACTTCAACCCCATCGGCTCTCGAGGGCCGCCCGAATCTCTCCACTGGAACTACCTCGCTCATGTCCTCGAGGTGTCACTTCAACCCCATCGGCTCTCGAGGGCCGCCCGAATCTCTCCACTGGAACTACCTCGCTCATGTCCTCGAGGTGTCACTTCAACCCCATCGGCTCTCGAGGGCCGCCCGAATCTCTCCACTGGAACTACCTCGCTCATGTCCTCGAGGTGTCACTTCAACCCCATCGGCTCTCGAGGGCCGCCCGAATCTCTCCACTGGAACTACCTCGCCCATGTCCTCGAAGTCTTTCACGGAGATCTGCACACGGCTGTGCTCGTCATGCCACGCGCCGAACCCGAAGTGCACCGGAAGTTGAAGTTTTCACGGGCGACCGCCAGAGCGTGTCATGGACTGCGACACGGTCCAACGGTCGATCTCGCGGACCCCTCCTCACACATTTTTTGCAGCGCTTGCCTTCCTGGCCTGTAAAGGCTGTTCACGATAAAGTGGGCACTTACGAAATCAACCTAAGATTAAAGTCACTGCCCCTACTTGCATATGTTTTAACGGGCGCAGCGAGTGATATATGTACAGTAAAATTGTTAACGACGGCGGGAAAAGTAGTTCCACATATTAACGTCAAAAAAAAAGTGCTAGGCAACCATTTGTAATAACTTAAATTATTTATCTCGCTTTCTGTATTTTTTAATTCAGCTAAGTGTATAAATAAGCAGATTTGTACAATATTTACTTTCTAATAATTTCACGGTTTCACTTGACTGACGTATGAATAAAGTGACGAGGCCCATGACAATGTTAATTTTACGTAAGGCGGAAGAACATACAACGTGTATACAAGTAGGTCCTCAGCAGGGCTTTCAAAAGTGCTAATTTTACCGTGGACAGCCTGTAGCGCAGAGAACAAGTTCTATCACGTTCCAAAACATCTGCCCTATTAGTATTCAAAGACGGTTTTATTTAAAAGAAAGTTCGAAAATGTTATAATATATGATTATTTTTGCTCTCACCTCCCGAGATTATCGTGACAATAGGGTGTAAAAAGGATAACTGTAAAAATATGTCATATGTAAATTTTTCAATTTCTTGCAAGACTATCCACGGTAAAGTGAGCACTTTTGAAGCTCTAGTTAACATTTTCCGATCAGCTATTTTTTTCCCCTTCCGCCACTTTTTAGCCTACTTTCCAAAGGGAAAAAAAGGCTTATGAGATTACGTTTCTGCCTGTGTGAGTCTGAGCGTATGTGTGTCCCACCATTTTGTAATTTTTGAACGCTTCAACCGAATTTCATCTAACCTGGTACACATATAATACTTAATAAGGACACCTGACTTTTATAGTTTTCGACTACGTGGGGCAATTAATTCCAGAATGGCGGCCATGTTAAAATTTTGGGGATGTCATATCTCGGGAAACATTCAGCCGATTTAAACCAAATTTTGTTTGCTATCTGAACATTGTGTAAGTATTAAATTTTGTGTGGATATAGTTATTGCTTGCCATTTTGTAAAATAACATAAATTTAAAAAATTAAATTTTATATTATATCTCGAAAACTATTCAACAAACTCACCCAATTTAGCATGTAAGTAATACTATGGTATGTCACGTAAACGTAGGTGATTGAACCCTATTAGTTACTTATTTTAAAAGGGTGGCCATATAAATGTTTTAAGTTTATTTAGAGTATTTGCCACACCGTTTAGCCATTTTCGACCATATTTTGTGTAATTGCAGTATGTATCACAGGTATCATATATACCTACAAACAAATCACAATTTTTTTCGGCCATTTTGGAAGATAGCACTATACGAATAAATAGAGCTATGTCATAACTTGGTAAATGATTAACCAATTCTTACCAAACTTCGCAAACAAGTGGTACTGATACAGATTATGACGAGTGGGATGTTTTAAGCATGCCAGACACGCATTTTCAAAATGGCAGCCATATAGCGATTTTTAGTTTATAATGATATATAGTCGAAACCATAGAGTCAATTTCAACTAACTTGTACTTCATATGCTGGCAGTAGATATTATAATTATCAACTGTATGTGCATAGCGCATTCTTGTCCGCCATTTTGTAAAATAGCGCCATGTGAGTAAAAAAATTTTTTGCCATATCTCGGGAAACAATTAACACATTAATTCCAGATTTGGCATACAAATAGAACTGCAGCAGGTGGTGTAAACAGGTATGTTTTATGTAGGTCAGGCACTTATTTTCAAAATGGTGGCTACAGTAATATTTTAGCTCTGTATATTTTATTAACGAAACAAATTTCAACTTAACTTTGTATGCCGACAGTACATATTACAACCATCAGATTTGTCTATCCGGGGCCTCATTTCTTTACCATTTTGTAAGAGAGCTCTGACAATAAAGAAATAATAATTTTATCTCGTATCGTGGGAAACAATCAGTCAATTCCTACGCAATTTGGCAAATGTGTTTTACTGTGGTAGACCATAATAATAAATGTATTTTTATTTTTAAGTAGAACACACCTATATTCAGAATGGCGGCTATAAAATAAATTTAGTTTAGTGGGTGATATCTACGAAACTTAGTAATAAATTTCAACTTAACCTTGAATAGTTGCAGTATATAATAATGGAAATTGCTACTGCTGTACATTTGTCCTCCATTTGTGAAGATCGCCACATGAAAATTATGGAGGTTTTATGTCATGTGTCGTGACCAAACAACCGATACATACCAAATTTTACACTAGAACATATCAAATAAATTTGTACCAAATTGTGCACAACTAAAATGTTCCAGAAGGCCTTATAAACGTTCATGATTTAAATGGGTCAGACAACGATGTTTTAGATGGCAGTTTAATAAATCATTTAGGTAAGTTTGACATTTATAAAACAATTTAACTAAATTCAACTAAAATTTGTATGTAGACAGGATATATTAGAGGCATTGTATATGTATCCTATTTTTCTGGCAATTTTGTACGAGAGCATCAAATAAGAAAATAAAGTTTTTTACGTCATATCTCAGGGTCCAAACAACCGATTTCCATCAAATACTTCGCACATGTAGAGCTACGATAAGCCATCTAAACTTAATTTTTTTTATGTGGCTCAGTCACTTATTTTCAAAATAAAGACCCTGTCTATATTTTAGGTTAGTAATCCCGACATTTGAAACATTAGACTGATTAAATCCGAAGTTAACGCTCCGAATACGACCTCCGTAAAGCAGTGGATTGCACGCTAGCTTAGAGCACAATTTTTTCTGTGTTCAAGTCCCGGGTAAGGAATGTGTGTATTTGTAATCGTCTCAATATTAATGCATAAGTTTCTAGTTTCATTTCTCAAGTTATTACTTTCAAAGAGAAGTCAAGTCCTTCCTACCAACTCAGCCTTTAAGAAATTATTTAATAATTAATTGCGCGCATATTGAGGAAATAAGGTTCATTAGTTATATCAGTAACGTCTTCTTTAAATAAATATTGCAATGCAAACAATAAACACAGTGTATATATATATATATATATATATATATATATATATATATATATATATTTCACCCGACACGAAAGTTATTGTCTAAGGATACAATAAAATATATTTATGGAGTGTTACTCGAAATGAGCGAGCTTTCAAAAGTGCTCACTTTACAGTGAATAGCCTATAATCGTAGTGCATTATAATTTTTTTTCAAGTTCGAAGCAATATATAAGCTTATAAGTAAAGGCTGTTCACGTATTGATGAACACTTTTAAACTCCACATTAGAAAAAAGTCACTGACCCTCCATAGATCTTAACGGGCGAACTAAATGGCATGCGTCCAGCAAAGTTAGTAACGAAGAATGTAAAGTAGTTCCATATCTTAACGTCGAATAAAAAGTATCAGTTAACCAATTGTGATAACTTAAGTATTTATTGCACTTTATCTATTTTTTTAATGAATCGAAGTGTAAAAATCAGCAGATTTGCACATTATTTTCATCTGTAATAATTTCACAGTTGCACTTGACTGAAGCATGAATAAAGTGACAAGGCCCATGACAATGTTAATTTTGCATAGGGCGGATAAATACATAATGTGCATACAAGTAAATCTTAAGCAGGGCTTTCAAAAGTGCTCATCTTACCGTGAACAGCCTATAGTCCTATAGTAAGAGTGTCGAACTGCGGCGGAAACTATAATTTCCTGGTTTCAGTGGTGAAGAAAGCTTCGTCTGGACTGTACATTTTTCGTTGCGAAACCCGAAGCTGGAGGAAATATTGATACGCTCCGTATTTTGTATTTGCGGAATTAAGATAATTTTTTTTCGCCATTTCGGATCGTGATTCCTTATATCAAGGAGAATGCCGACTACACTTTTGTCTGTAAAATCAGTGTTTGCGTGTACATATACGCTTATATCGGTAAATGAATGTTCTGGGTATGCGATTTCCCCCCCTCCCCAGAAAAGATATAAAGAGTATTATGTAGAGCGGCCACTTTTTTTTTTTTTTTTACTTTCGCCCTATTAACACATTGAGGTCTGCACGCATTTACTGGCACTTAAGAAAAATTAGAAGTGTCACCTATATCCACTATTCCAAGAACACCGGCTCTGTTGGTGTCTGTGTTAGAACAATTGGTCCATACCACACCGGAAACTACCTTGTAATTTACAGCATTCATTATTGCCTCGTCATCAACCAACGGAGAGCCTACATAATATTGACCCAATCATATATCCTTTAGCGTATATAAGGATTTAAATTAATAATTTCCCTTTGAGTGGCTATAAAAAAAGGAATTGTATCGTTAGCAATATCATTGTCACTGCGCTGTCGTGTTTTTGTGAGGTCAAGTTCAACACTAGCCGAAAAAAAAGACTGCACATCCTTTGAATTTTGTTCGGAACAACAAAGAATGTTTCAAACTAGCTTCGCTCGAGCTACACTCGAGCATAGTCTACAAAGTGTTAACTATATTGAAAGCAAATAAATAATCAGTGAAAATTGTTAAGAAAGAGCATTTTTATGACTTTCCTGTGGAGTTTCCTCCACGGAAAGAAGAGAAGTAAGCAGTGGTTAATGCTGTTCACGATAAAGTGAGCACCTTTGAAATAAACCTTAGAAGAATGCCACTGCTCCTAATTTCATATATTTTGACGGGTGCACTGAGTTACATGCGCCCAGTAAAGTTGGTAACTATTGATGGAAAGTACTTCCATATCTTAACGTCGAAAAAAAAGGCTAAGGTAACCATTTGTGATAACTTAAATAATTTCTTCTACTTTCCGTATTTCAATTCACCGAAATGAGCAGATTTGTAAAATATTTGCATTTCTAATAATTACGCGGTTTCACTTGACCGGCGCATGAATAAAGTAAAGAGGGCCATGACACCGTTATGTTTACGTAAGGAATAATAATGCACAACATGCACACAATTAGATCTTAAGCACGGCTTTCAAAAGTGCTAATTTTACCTTGAACAACCTCTACCTACAGTTCCATCCATGGGCTCGCATAATACGTTTTACCATCAGACCGCCGCACATTTCATTCGCGAGAAATTCAGTTTCTCGGGAACGCATAGCGCCGTAAAGAGACTTGGGAGATCCCGTCGCAAAGCTTCATTATGCTAGACGCTACCTCAGGGCGTTAACATTATTTTACCAGGGATTCCTCTTAACTGGCCTCAAAATTTCTATGAATACATGGAAGTTTTTTTTTGACAGTGTGTGGCAATGTTATCGTTTTCTCCCACGCTTCGTTTGTGACACGAGGTAGAGTTTCGTGCAAACCTGGAGCGTCAACCGAACTAGTTTTACGATGCACATGCACCTTCGGAAACCTATATTACCAACATTAAAAAAGTAGCATAAAATACGCACGAACGTTTGTTTCAAACACAAAAACATAATTTTCACTAATTTTTTTTTAAATCGTCAAGCTGTAAATGTACAAAGTGTGACTGCAAACAGCATGAACACAATCCTAAAATTCAACACATTGTTTCGATAAAAATTAAACTCATTGGCTTTGGCTTTGGATAACAATTTAATTCAGGCATTCTCCTTTTTTTTTATCTTATTTAGTGGCACACGTTTAGGTTTTGGAGGGAACTAAAGTTACAAATACACTATAGTTTACAGTCAGACCCGAAATACTTGCTATTGTGTTTCAAATTCAGAATGTATTTTTTTTTTTTTGCTAGAAGTGCAATAGTTTCTGGGCCTGTGCTTCTAACATCCCAGATACGAACGCTAATAATTCTAATACTCAGGTCGTTGTGACAGACTACTGCATTTCTGTCAGTCGCAACCACATAAACGAACTGCAGAGCGAAATGTTTATTTGTGACTGAAGAGAGAATTAGAGACGTTGCTAAAGATGTTCTATTTCTCTGAAACCTTGTCAGGGACGATGAGGGGGGGGGGACATACTACAAATGTAAGATACGTCCACATTTCCTTGGTAGTTGAGGCCTAACAGATGCTGGGTGCGTGCCAAGTACCACCCATGTATCTTCAAATGGTGCGTATAAGGCGGGATATGATGCATACGGTCAATTGAGCCAGAAATGCTCTCTGCCAAGAATTTGGGAAGATGGAGTAAGAGGAACAATATGAAGCGGGCGAACCAAGGTAGTTCGTTTCAACTTATGTTTCCAAACCATAACCTCTATCCCCCCCTCTCGACGAATCACCGCAAGAATGAGAAATGGTGATCACAAACTTCCGTTTAAGAGTAATTAATTACGTGAAGATGGGTGACTTTTCATATACGACGAATACACAGCGACAAACACTTCACGTCGATTCCGAGCAAAGAATTCATTCTCTGAGGTGTCTTCTGGACCGTTGCGTATAGCTTGGTTCTTGCATCTAACAAATGCAGATCGCAAAAATAAACACAAACTATTATTACCTTCTTGGATGTCATTATGCTTGTCCATACACACTCTACACCTGAAAAAAGGTGTTAATTGTGGAGTGACCTGTAATTTTATATGACTAACGTTTGGGTTCATCTTCTTTCCAGTTAAGTTAACGGGTCCTCGTAGAATTTTTATTTCGAATTTTTAACTCGTCTACAACAATTCACAAGTACCACTTGTTTCCTGAAAATAGTAACAATAATGAAGTACAACTTCGTTTGTACAATCTCTGAATATCAATCTTACTGTAATCCTATTCCTTTAGTCCCACATAACGCACTTACTGCATAAATTTCCTTTTTCGTTTGCACTTTCCTGCATGCATACATTATTCCTTAGTCCCTTAAGAAGTGTAACAAAAATGTTCAATGCATAGGTAATACAAAAATAGCCGTAAACATAATACTTTTTCGTATGTTGGCAAGGCTAAAACAGAAATAGAAGCACAGATTGCTTCGAGCCGCTCAACCGTGAGGCACAGATCAAATTTCCTCGGATAAAAATGTGAGTCTGTCCAGTTGGAGTGTTTCTCTTGCAGAGAGGCAAAGCGAGAAGGGGTGAAGAAGAGACTGGAGAAGATATTCATCGTTGGTAATACACCTGCCAGTCGCCGATGGGAGATACTAACAATAATCCAGCGACTGCTGCGTCAACGCGATGCTGCCCTTAATGGACTGGACCCGACTCTCCAAAGAGATCCGTGCTGTTTCATGAAATTAGTCACTTAGGGGGAATTCTTAAATTAGGCTTGTTTGTGTGTGGAATTCTAAATCGTCCGGGTGACTCACGAAAAACAACACATAACAATGAATATAAAAATCTAGTCTTGTTTCACTTCTCTGGTGCCGTACTGCATTTAAAAGACAAATAAAACATTTTTTTTTTAGTAAAGACGAGCGAAGGTAGGTAATCAGACGATTAACATCCATAGTAATTATGATTATAATCAACATCTCACACCGAAATGTATATAGGGTCAGTCAGGACGGAGTACGCTAATTTCGGGAGGCGATTCCTTACAAGAAACAAAGCAGAAACGTATTTGGGCATTTTTCGATAAAGTGAGAATTGTGGCAGTTACGTGTCGCTGAAAATCGAAATGCATATTGAATTGCGTCAAATATTTCCGACACCATTTTAGATTAAACAACACAATTTCGAACAGTGTTACAGGAAAGCGAGACCTTCGACCTGTCATGAGTGTCGTGGTAATATCATCCCCCCTTCGCTATTTACTTGGGAGTTCATCGCCCTCTTTTGGACGTTACATTCGAAACACTGAGATGTGATGCACGCTTACATAGGGCTTGTTAATAAAAAAGTTCAAAGCAACAAAACGGGTCGTCTTGTCAGCACTCGCTAAAGCTAACCGTTTTCGCGATATCAGCATTTGTATGTTTAAAGGTGTGCGTAAGAATCCCTGAGGGTTCTGCAAACTGGCCAGTAGCGTAGCATAAGAATCAGGCGTTGTCCACGCGCAGGTATAAGCAGGCATGGACATGCCTTTTAACGATCTAGAATGTCTGTCGATACGTTACCACAGAGGTGAAGGGCTGTCGTTTAGTATTGAGGACATGATACATTTAAAACGTACTGCCTACACAATAATACGGATGGTAATACATACTTAACAAAGAGCCTGAAATCATGAAAGATCGTGCTGGAATAAATGTTAACGATAATGCGCAAATTACCACAGAAACTGGGAACTTTTCTGCATATGATCGACGTGCTGCCACTGCATTACACAGCATTTTGCCATGCCTTAAATCAATGTCACTGAACTCCGCATTAATCAACTCCATCATGAGTACAGCGTCACGTTGTATACAAACGCCACCTCGACTCAACATGGTTAGATACTAAGCTTCGTAATAAGCCATGAGGTCTAATGGGGCGCTGCCATGGCGCACATCATAACCGCTGGTTCGACAGAATGTTGTGATGTTAGCATCGAGCAAACAATGGTCATTTCGGTCTGCCAAAAGAGATAACTACTGTACGTCTGTTAACAATTACAAACCGGACGGAAAATGAATACAAGGTTGCCCTACAAGTGCTACGTGTTTACACCATAATGTTGTAACACTTCACGTAATAAGACAGTGTGCAGAACTTTGTACACTGTGAAACCTATCTCAGTAAATGTCAGTATTATCTCCGTCGATACCATGATTGCAACGACTGCAGTTAGATGTCAATAACTACTACATTACGGACACGTGCTTTCATTACACACATAACAATTCAGCTCAAGAATTAGTTTGTAATTTTTGCGGCGATTAGGGTAGGAACAGTGTTTGTTAGCGAGTTTATTTGATGCATAATAATGGTATGAAAATCCTAACAAAACAAGTTCAACAGAAAACTAAAAAGCATAGCTGTAAAACTAAAAAAAAAAAATATATTTAAACTCGTTTTTAATTATTTCAAACGCACATGTTACATTCATGCTTCATCCGCAATCAGTTTAGCTGAGGTTTGCAAGGGCGGAGCGCTTTGGCGAAAACGGTCTACGTTCTAATTTCGGTCTGGCTTTGAACATTTTTTATATTATCCGATACCGTTTAATGTACGTGTAGACAAATGTGTGTGTGTGTGTGTGCACTAACAAAATATCCCGGTTTAGAAAAACAAAGTAATTTCGTTTGAACAACTAAATATTTTACTGGCCACATACGAACAATTGATTTAGTTGCGCCAAACAAACTTTGTTTGATCAACAAAAAACTTTTTCTCCGTGTGGTTCCGTTGGGTTTATATCGTGCCACGTTTACTTGGTTTAATAGCGTTTGCGAGAGAGAGAGAGAGAAAGAGAGAGACATTCAGTCGCCGTCCCACCACTTTCCGAAACATTCTCCGCATTCAGCGGCACCGACCAGCCGTGCAGACGAGACTGCGGCGCGACGAATATTCAAGCAGTGCTGGTCGTCAAACCCAGGGGGGAACACACGCGCCACGAACACGGGACGCGCCCCGCGTAGGAATAACCTCCTTCCGCGTCGTCGGCCCCGCGCGCACAAAGGAACGACGCGAAATTGATGCGCGGGGCTTCAGAAAGACGGTTCTCGGCGCGCGGGCGAATATTCCTCGCAAACGGGCAGAATCGCAGGACGTGTTCACGGAGGGCCCCGAAGCCACCCAGCTCGCTGGCCCGTCGTCACGCGCATCCTGGGGTGGAAGGAACAATGTCTTCTCGCTTCCTGTGTGCACTCGCATGGCGGGGAGGGAAAGCTCCGGCGATGGAGCCAGCTTCCAGGGACGTACCGCGCGTCATCGGAACAGAATACCGGCTAAGCGCGAGCTATCGTCACAATGTAGTCAAGGCCCTCGCCTACCTAGAGTTTTTGACGTGAATACGACTGTAAATTCGCAACCATAGTTGGAGGTAATTCAGAAAATCCGGCGATAACAAAGTCGGGGATACAATTTGGCACTGCAGCTCTGAACCTATCGTCTACATTCAAAATTCAATTACACCACTCGATTACCAAAGGATCAAAGAATATGTTAAGTTGAGTGAGCACTGCGAAGCATCGCACATGGTGAGAAGGGGAGTAGTGTGTAAAGAGGGGGGGGGGGGTCCACCGCAATTTTGAGTTCGTTTCGCCGCATCTCATAACATCCACATAGTATAACTTCTGACTAGGAGAAGCTACGACGCTCGTTTAAAGTTCCAATCGGCAGCTCTCGTCAAGATCAATCAACTGCGTGTATAAAAACATTTGTGTGGCGTGGTTATGGTGAAATTGTACGAGTTTAATGTAAAAAAAAAATTAAGAAAACTTAACACAATTTCGGTCTATACTCGTTAAAAAGCCAAGTCTGAAAACAGAAATAGTATACGAATGGAAAAAGCATCTCAAAAGCAATCCAGTGATACTCATAAAACTCCATATGATCTAGTGAAGCGGTGCCGGGAACGTAAAAAAAAAAACATCAAGGCGTCCGAGCGCGTCAACGTAGACGTATTCAAGCAAAACAAACGGCCGTATTCCCAATACAGCCACACCCTGTTTTTTTTTTTTTGTTTTTTTTTTTCCCCCCGTGTTTGAAACCAAGAAGCCAAGAAGCACGGGAGCGATAAAGGCGACACTGCCACGCGCATCAGGTGTCCCGTCGCCTCTCCGCGCAAGGCTCTGAACTGGCGTGCAGTGTTCTAGTCGCGCTGCGTGTACCTAAGGGACTTTCAGCGGCGTCCCTTTTATTTTACTAACGGAAAGCCTGTAGGGAGGTTCAACGCAGGGTGCTTGAGCAGTTTTGTATGACTCTTACGCGCATGTTTTGAGACACAGCGCTGTAAGAAAGTCGTTTTAAAGACTGTTCACGATAAAGCGAGCACTTTAGAAATGAACCTTGGAAAAAAGTCACTGCCCCTGCATGTATATATTCTAACGGTCGCACTGAGGGACACTTGCCCAGTAAAGTTGGTAACGATGAATAGAAAGTCGTTCCATATCTTAACGTCGAATAAAAAGTGTTAGGTAACTATTTGTGTTAACTTAAAATAATTTCCTTCGGTTTATGTTTATTTTATGCATGGAAGTGTAAAAATGAGCATATTTGTAAATTATTTACTTTCTTATTCAATTTTACAGTTTCATTTGACCGAGGCACGAATAAAGTGATGAAGCCCATAACATAGGGCGGAAGAACACACAACATGTATACAAGTATATCTTTAGCAGGGCTTTCAAAGGTGCTCATTTAACCGTGAACAGCCTAATGTAGTCATTTTGGAGTAGTTGAAATGGTGTTTCTGATGTACGTGGCGTGTTGAAAGCGCTCCAACAGCCCTCGTCTGGCGTGCGTGTTCTTTTCGTAGATCACCACGTAGGACGCGCGTTTGATAGTTTCGTGGGGAAAAACGATTAGTTCAGACACTCTGCAACGCAGTTCAAGCACCGGGGTTGGTTCACACATTTCTGAAGCCCTGCTAAAGTTCTACCTCCAAGATATTTCTCCGCTTAACCAAGTCTAGAAAATTACACCGAAAGGCAACTCGTGCGCACTCAGTTGCAATAATATTGTTCATGAGAACTATTTCTTACTAGGCGCTACCAACCCACATGCTTCCTTTCTGTTGTCATTCATATTTATTATAAATTAAATATTATAATTTATTTTAAAAAATATAGGTTAAGCTTTAATGAACGAATAATATGTTACTTTGATGTTAACAGAGTTATTAAACGCTTGTGATACGTGGCAAGGTATATTTAGGAAATAACTACCTAAACACGCCATACATGGGGTGATTTTTCAAAGGTTTGTTTCAGAAAGTGTAAAGAAACCGCGAAGAGACTATAGGCGGGAGTCTCAGTTACCCACGGACGAAACGGCGTGGCAGTTCGTTTGACCTTCTGATTGGCAGCGCGAAGCTCTGGGAACAGGCCTTGTATCGTATTGGCTACTGCGCGCTCAGTAAGGTCCCCTCTTGGCTGGGCTTCCGCCATCCGGCAAGTAAGTTACGAGGCGCTAATTGGCGAAAGGAATTACAACACTTTTCTGACCACGACGCCATTTTGCTGTCGTGTGTGGCTGGACTTCGCGTTATTAGTGGTTGTTTTACGTCTGCGTTGTTTGGCAATGTGTGTTTTTGTCGTCGTCGAGGTCAGCTTGCGAAATTCTGCACAGTTACCTCGAATTTCAGAAGTTCCACTACAGTCAGTTTGTGTAGATTTTGTCTTTCAGCCCGTGTGTTCGTAAATACTGTGACGTGCCTAAATTACGCATGTCTACGTGTGTCTGAGGGACACTGTAAAACTGTTAATAACACGAATTTTTTTTTATTGCGGTATGGATGACCAGTATTCCATTCGATATCCAACGTAAAACAACACGCAGTGTCTTCATTGGCACGATTTTTTATTTTTATTAATGGCTGTCTTGAGTCAAGTACAGTTTTGTTCCGACCAGAAGTGTTTTCTCAGAAATGGGAAAGAACGTAAAAGTCTCCCCTCATTGATAGGTTGAAGCAATGAGCGGTGACACAGTTCCGGCAGTGTCCTGGATAGACAGAGGAAGTGAGGATGAGAACAATGCATCGGGGTTCAGTTATATGTTCGAGGGCACTGTGAAACCACGCATGCATATCATCCTTGGAGCTTGGGTCTAATTAACTGTCGTGTTGTTAGCTGAGTGAGTGCATGTGGATCCTGTTTTTTAGGCACTTCACGCAAGTAACACCCCGTTTGCAGGTAAAGGCTGTTCATGGTGAAATGAGCACTTTTGAAAACCCTAGTTAATTTTTTCAATCGGCCAATTAATATCCTTCCGCCACTTATTAATGTAAACAATGCAATGTAAGTGATAAACACAGTATATAAATTTAATCATAAACAAAAGCAAAAGTCCGAGGCCACAATGAAATGCATTTAATCGTTATTATATCTGATGCGACTGCTTCAAAAAGTGCTCACTTTACCGTGAACAGCCTATACCGATGATTTACGAAAGGAGTGACTCCTGAGTTTTGGATATCGAGGAGTTTCTGTCGCTAAGTAATGAAACTTGAGGCAACGCCAAAACAAATAAAGTTGCTGTTTCAAATACATGTACACATGAGAAAATACAACCGTTTAAGATCTTGGGGTTATGAGTAATGGGAGGTATTAATTTTTTCTCTTTTATCTTTGTTGGCATAGTTTTAAGTTACTTAAATTTTGTAAGACTGTAGGGCATTTCTTTAAAAAAAAATCTACTGAACTGCTGGTTTTATGTTGCTGATACTAACACGTGTTTAACGGCCACAGAAAGTAAATCGCTCAACAGGCCTCGAAATTTGCCAACTTTAAAGACGGGAGGAAGAGAAAGGCTGGGAAAGGCTCCAAGGAAACAGAACTGTTTCCAGCGACGTAAGGAGCTAATTTCAAATTTATTCCCCGTTTGTACGACTCTGGCACCGCTATCGGGCTGCTTTGCGTACTGCAGCGTCGTGGTATAAGAAAGGAAGTTTTGATATCTTGTTTTCAGCCCGACGGTTACGCAGAGTTCAGTCAAAGTCGACGGGGTCATCCACACTGCCGGCTACGAAACAGTTTGCTGCCGACTCGGCGATCGTAGAATCCTGTCGCTGCTGGACTTGAACAAACACTGAACCGTGCTCCTTGCGACGTGACTATGACGCCTTGATGCGCATAGCCACCAAAGGCCCCTCGTCTATTTCAAATAGAGGAAGCTCGGGTATCGCGGAGCCTTCAGTTAAAGTGTGCCCACGCTGTAAGTTTCAGTGAAGGTGCTGCAACCTCGTACGAGTCACGTGAATTACTCGGTCACAATACGTTAGTTGCCTGTACAGCCAGATGGGTGCGCTTGAATCGTTGTCTGCAAGCAATAATACGGTGACGGGAAATCCAAAATTCTAATATTTTGTAGATATGTACGAAACTTGTTGAAAATATTAAAACAAACTGACTTAGAATATTTTAAAGTAATGAGACGGGTGTCTGTGTGTATGGTAATTGTTTCAAATTCGTAGTATGTAAGTAGTACAGTGTACATCATCATTCGAAAAACAATGGCGTGGGTCGTCTAAAGTGGCTCTGCCATTTGAGGCTAAAGTGGCACCCGTCCACATTACCCGCTGTAGTTTACATTACTTCAATTTGCATTAGTAATAGCTAATTTTTTATAACTATGAGACTGTGATCGTGCATGTTATTATCTGATTTTATCTATAACCTAGTTACGAGTACAGAAAGTGAACAACTGAAGCATCTGGAAAGACTACGAAAAATAACCAACGTGTTGAACATCGCAGGATTGATGAAACTGATGCTGTGTATCTACTACTGTGGAAAATTCTCGGATGACAAGTATGAAGAAAAATGGGTTCAGTGTTCAGTGTGTTTAGACTGATGTTGCGAAAAATGTGCTGATAACGAAACTTTGGGTTTTGTATGTGATGTTTGCACATCCTAACCAGTCTCTTCTTATTTTTCTTCTTCTTCCATTAGGGTCTTCTAGGGACCACGAACCAATTTCAATGCTTCGCCCTTTGTTGTTCCTTCTTCTTTCTCCAACACTCCTTCATCTTCTCACTATGTACCTTTTTCTTCTCCTCGGACCATTTCGAACCTGTTTTAGTTTCCTTCCTGCCTTGGAATTCTTCCATTTTTAACACATTTTCCTTGAAAATTTCTCTCTGTGTTGCTTCTTCTTCACTTATATTGTTTCTTTCCAAATATTTCTTAACTTCCTGAATCCAGGTTGTTGTTGATTTCTTGTTCCGAAGATATTTGAAGATCCGTTTGGTTAACCTGTTGCCATCCATTCTATATAAATGTCCAAAAAATAGCAATCTTCTGTTCCGTATTGTTTCTGTTATGTTTTCTATGTTGCGATATATTTCATCATTACTTCTTAACTCCCATAGCTCTATAGTTTTTAGTGGACCAAGTATTTTACGTATAATTCTTCTTTCTAGTACTTGTAATTTATGCAACTTGTAATTCAGTACTAGACACTCACTTGCGTAAAGACATTCCGGTTTGACTAAGGTGATGTAGTGCTGTATTTTAGGATTTTTAGATAGAAATTCTTTGTTGTAGATATTCCATGTTATGCCATATGCTCTTTCCATCTGGCGTATCCTTTCACCTACCGCGAATTTTTCCTAACCATTTTTCTGAATTATTTCCCCAAAATATTTGAACTTATTTACTCTCTTTAATTGACCAATATCTGTTGCTAGGATTTCTGGAGCATTTTTTATATTTGTCGTACATTTTGTTTATTCTACAGAAATTGTTAAACTTGTTTTGTTCGCTATATTTTCTAAGAGATTGGCTTGTATTGCTGCGTTTGTTAAGTTTTCAGAAAGTATGGCGAAATCGTCTGCAAATGCTAGACAGTTTATTTCAACACCTTTGTTCTTTCTCCCCAGTGTTATTGGTGAAAGCTTGTGTTCTTTTAGTTTTTCATTCCAAATTCTTACTTTTTTTCTCCAAGATGCAGTTGAAGAGAAGTGGAGACAAACATCACCTTGCCTTACACCTGTATTTATTTTGAATAGTTTAGATGTTTCGCCCTGAAATTTTACTTTTGATACGGTGTCTATGAGGGTTTCACGGATTAGATTTGCTAATTTAGATTTAACTCCAGATTCTCGGATTAATTTATATAGAGTTTCTCTATCAACGGAATCAAAAGCCTTTTTAAAATCTATAAATGTTACTACTATGTTTTTGGGGTTCGTGAATCTGTGACGAACTATGAACTTCAGGTTGAAAATCTGTTCTGAGCCAAATTTGCCCTTTCTAAATCCACTCTGATATTCACCCAAATGACTGTCAAGTGTTGCTTCTACCTTGTTTAGTAATATTTTTGAGAATATCTTATAAGCCACTGGCAAAAGGGATATAGTTCTATAGTTATTGACATCATGCTTGTTACCTTTCTTATGCAAAGAATGTATAAGAGCCACTTTCCATTCTTCCGGAATCTTTTCCGTTATCCAGATTTCTTCAAAGATGATTTAAAGTTTACCTATGATTTTTGGCTGAGACCATTTTATAAGTTCAGCTCTAATTGAGTCTTCTCCACTGGCTTTGTTGTTTTTTATGTTTTAATTGCTTTTTCAATTTCTTCAACAGTAGGCGGTGGATTTGTTTCTAAATTTTCATGGATCTCTGGGAATTCTAACTTGAAATTCGGTTTTACACAGTTCAGAAGTTGATCAAAGTACTTCCTTAGGATTGTACAACTATCGGTATTGGTTAAACCCATTTTACCATTTTCATCGCTGAAGTAAATACTTGGCGCTTGATAGCCTTTTACGTTATTTTTAAACAACTGATAGAAATTCCGGGAGTTATTTTTAACAAAATTATCTTGTATGTCAAGAAGTCGTGACTTTTCAAAGGGTCGTTTAACACTCTTTAATATTCTTACTGTTTATTTTCTTTGTTGCGTAAATTGATCAAAGTGTGCATTATTTCCAGAGCATTTCCATTTCTTCCATAGTTTTGTTCTTTCTGCTAGCGCTTCTTCACAAGTTTCATTCCACCAGACTTTCTTTTTCATTTTCGTACACCCGAATAACTTCTTTGCTGCACTCTATTCCTCTGGATAACGTTTGCCATTTATCTGATTTAGTTATTTGAATTTCTTCCTGAAAATGTTGTGATGTTGAGTCTGTCTATGTTGTATTTAATTAATTGTTGTTGCCTTTTTTGATTTTTATGAGGGAGAAGTTTGAGCTTAATTTTAGAGAGGTGGTGATCAGAGTCAATTTCTCTATTTCTTATTACTTTGAGATTCATAATATCTTTAATATTACTTTGAGAAACAGCTACATGATCCAACTGGAATTCCCCTAACATTGGATTAGAAGATATCCATGTTTTAGCTCTTCTTGGTAGTTTCCTGAAGAAAGTCGACATTGATTTCAATTGAAATATTTTACAGAGATTAATTAGCCTCATGCCATTTTTGTTTGTTCTTTTATGGGCTGGATAGTTACCTACTGTTTTTCGAAGAGATTTGTCTCTCCGTATTTGTGCATTAAAATACCGCAGTAGTATCACAACATTTAATTTTTGGGATTTTGGATATTTCCTCTTCCAGAAGTGCCCAGAATTCTTCTACTTTACTCAGATTTTTCTTGTTGTCTTCGTTTACGGGTACATGGTAATTAACAAATGTATACTGTTTATTTTTACATTTAATTGTGAGGAGAGATATTCTTTCTGAACTAGATTTGAATTCTGTTACATTATCTACTAATTTTTTTATCAACATAGAAGGCAGTACCAAGTAGTGGCATTCCTTTCATAATTTTGATTGCTGGTTTACCCTTAAATATTCTATGGTTTTTGGTGTCTAACATCTTCGTCCAAAAATCGTGTTATGCTAGGATTTGTAGTTCATGTTTATCTAAGAGAATTTTTAAGTTCTTTCTGTTTACCAGTTTGTAGTAAGGAATTTACATTCAAAGTGCCTATAAAGAATTTCTTCTTGAACTTGAGTTTGGAAGGATACCAAGGATGCTCTGACTCATCCTTATTGCAGATGTTGGGACTCCCCAGAACCCTAGGTTCCGGTGCATTGCATAATGCAATGATGGATTCCTCTTCCGAGTTACCACCTGGGGTAGTGCTTTCTTTCATCGGACTTTCCATTCTGCAAGTTAAATTGTACATTGTACAGGGTAGGAAATAAATTCCAATATAAGATCGGATTGTTAGCCCGAAATTTTTATTTTTATTCGTGGTTTGCTCCGCTAGGCTCTTCCGCTCTCTCCGCCGTTGGGAATCTGACATTCCTCTTCCGCCTTTGAGACCGTTGACCGGGATTCACCTGTAACCCTAGACAGGGGCTCTTACAGGGTGCTTCCACCTGGAGCCAGATGGACCCAGGTTTTTTTACGAGCTGTTACTCCTCCCCCTCCTCATTCCTCAGCACTTGCAAGATGAGGCCCCGGCCTTGGGACCGACAGTGGCGGTCTCTATTTAACGCATATTTATAGATTATGAGTTTCGTGCACCTTAATCATAATTTAGTAGAATTTATAACTGTAATGTGTCCAAAACTTGCAAAAACTGCAAACACACAAGGATAGAATAGATTAAAATTGGGATTTAGACTTTTTAATTATTTGGAATGGGAAAAAGAACTCGTGGTTCCACTTTACCCTAACAGTGCGGGTAAAGTGGACCTTTGCAGACCTATACGAATGTCAGGATATCAAGTAAAATATTTAATTAAATGTGTAAGTCATATGTATACCGTATACCGACACATCAAGGTGTAATATACAAAAGGTAGGGTACATTTATATTAACACAATTATAAAACAGTTATGATACATGGAATATTCAGGAAACGATCAAACAACTCATAATGGTGTGGTTTTTCAAAGGTTCGGTTCTTAAGTGTGAAGAAGACGGAAATAGACTATAATTTTTGGTGGGTCATAGAAGCAGCGCACTCTATGCCAACACCTTAGGTTTATGTGCGTGGTGATCTCAAATTCAACCCCCTCCCCGGACCAACCTTACTTCCCCTCCAGGCATTCCAACCACCCCCTTCCGGCCACACATCCCGTCTACTCTCGGCGCCAGCCCGCGCTCCGAAAACCATTTTAATCTGCTTCCTACCTTCCTTTATTTTTTCCCCCACCCCGCCTTCTCATTACACGGCTCTACCCTCTGCACTCCCTGCCCCTCTACTCAACATAAACCTCTCCCACGACCCAGCGCCCGAGCCACGGTACATCTCATTTCCAGGGTGTCACGCGATCAAAACTTTTCACCGAGTTTAATTCACCTCTTTCTGTGCGCCGTCGGTTCTCCTCTTTCAGGCAACGCGTGCGTAATCTCCCTCCTCCCCCTTCAGCTCTACATTCCCCTCATTATCGTCTCTGTGTGTCCATTAAACCTAATGTGGGAGATTGAGCATAAGGGAGGAGAACTTCTGGCCCTAAGGAAACAAGCAAGGCTGGCGTATTTTTCGCGGTAAACAAAACAACGAACGTCGTTTCCCAACGTTTCAGCCTACAAAACATTTTTATCTTAAATTCTGTGATATCTCTTTGTCCTTCTTAAAAAAAAAATCACTGTTTGTTTTCACACAAATAATGTAAGTTTCGACTTTTTTTTATCATCTTTAAATCAGACTCGGTTAGATTTTTTTTAACTTACGTTTCGGAGGGTTAGAAAATGCGTAACTGTAATTACTTCCTAAATAGGCACTACGTACATAAAATTCACTCATTATGTTCTCTTTCCTCTGAAATTTGCAGCAACATTTACGCAAGGAGAAGTCTGGCTACGTACGTAAGTTACTGCATAGTATTTTAATCAGTGTCAGTCAGTGGTGCAGCGTAAATGTTATTATATGACCTACACCAAATAATACACCATCCTTGTTAGTCCTACTGGAAAATTATTCCATTGGTAAGGCAACTAATAGAGGGCAAACAACCCAAAGGGGTTTTGTCTGGTTGGAAACAACCCAAAGGGGTTTGTCTGGTTGGAAACAACCCAAAGGGGTTTGTCTGGTTGGAAACAACCCAAAGGGGTTTGTCTGGTTGGAAACATTATCAAAATGCCAGCAACCCACGCGTTTTAGAGCTGAAATGTCACTCATTCACAATAAAACATTTTTTGTAAAGAGTTCGCCAAAAAAAATACAAAGACAAAATATGCATATATGTTTCAACAACTGTTTGAGAATGCGTGTGTCTTAAAACAATGACATATTTATATTATACCACCATACTCAGAAATTTGAAACATACAGGTATAAACGCTTCGAACTACAAAAAATAGACTTCCCCTTTCCGTCGCAGATGACAATGAATAAATGGAATTCTCATTCATTGAAATCACCCTGCATAACCGGGGACAAACTTTCCTGTGTTTTTAATAGTGCAGTAGTTTGTCTTTTTTATTATTAATTAATGTACTTTACTGTAGCAACACGACCACTGCGCTTTCGTAACTATACCGACACTATATGATCAATTAGGAAAACTGCAATGTGTTGGTTAATAATAGAACTCATTCGGCTACCTTTAAAACGTTTTTCAAGATGAAGGAACCTTAACTGGTAAGCAGTATCTCTTTATTTCCGTCAAAAAGTAAAAAATGTTTAAGTGTTAAGCTATTTCCTAGAAATACTTTATTGGCGGAATGTGAAGCTCCGTTCTATGAAGTCATTTATGCAAATTTCGCATTTGTTTCATGGTTCAGATGTCAGTCTGAAAATAAATTTATAGTTACTGAGCATATTCGAAAACAATGCACGAAATATGACTTCTGACTCAGTTGAAGTATAAATATGGACCTCAGAAACAGTTACAGGCTGTTCGCGGAAAAATGAACACTTTTTAAAGCCCTGTTTAGGATCTACTTGTATGCACGTTGTGTATTCTTCCGCCTTATGTAAAATTAACACTGGCAAGAGCCTCATCACTTTATCCAAGCGTCGGTCCAGTGAAAATGTGAAATTATAAGAAAATTTAATATTTTTTAAACATGCTCATTTTTACATTTCGATGCATTAAAAAACAAAGCAAAAGAAACTACTTAAGTCATCATATATGGTCACATAACACTTTTTATTCGATGTTAAGATATGGAACTACTTTCTATCCACCGTTACCAACTTTACTGGACGCATATCACTCAGTCCGTCCTTTAAATTATATGAAGGTAAGGGTAGTGATTTTTTTTTTCTAAGGTTGATTTGGTAACTGCTGATATTATTGTGAACAGCTTTTATTGTGTTTTACAATTGTTATTGCTTGTTAAAATTTATTCCACTTGTACGGCTCTGGCAGTATGATCATGCTGTTTTACGTACTGCAGCGTCGTAGTATAAGTAAGGAAGTTTTTAAATCTCGTTTTAAGCCTGAAGGTTGCGCAGAGTACAGCCAACGACGCATGTGGGTCTCCCATATATCCGGCTACGGAAACATTTAGCTGCCTTTTCGACGATCACCGAATCCTGTCACTGCTGGACATGAACAAACACTGAACCGTACTCCCGCTTTGTGTCAGGAGGCTAATTTGAAGCAGCTGTATTAAGTTGAAGTTGATTTTAAACCTAAATGTATAAATTGTATATGTGACTTTCTCGGAATTCGACCGCACAACCCCTTCTAGCTTTGGATGACGTTCTGGCTAACTTAAACACTGTTTTCTACTGATAATACTGTGACAGTACTGCAAATCATATACAAAACCAGACAGGGAAATATATTAAGGAAGTTCAAAGGGTGTAAATTGTTTCTATGTTTGTTTGGTACCTATTATTTATACGATACTATAAGAATTTATAGCGATCTTAAAATACAGCAAAAAAAAAATTTTAATGTATATTTTCAACGATTTCAATGTCAAAAATTATATTTTAGTTTCAAACAAAATCTGCGGTCATAAGAATGAAAAAAAAAAATTTTAATTCCTAGATGTCGCCTGCCTGTAATTATGTTTCTATTTTAAGCGACTTTGCCTGCATGCACTGGAAAATCGAAGATGTATAAGCACTATCAAAAATTTATGGGAAAGATTTCTTAAGATCTCTACGGTAATATTGTAATTTACTGTAAATATAAAACAATAATTCCGTACTTGACAAAAAATTTTATCTCATCAACGATGATTGAGAACTTAATAAGAATAAAATTCGTTTTATTCAGCTGTTTAACGCAGAATACCGAAAAACTCGTCTACAATATAACACGCGCTTCTGCTCGGAATAGTGCCTCAATTCGCACTAATATGAAGCTACAAAGATCTCTCTTGGCACTTTCCCCATGCATGCATCCCCTATTCGTGTCCTCTCTGTTAGTATCTGGCTTCAGCCTCCTTATTTCCAAGGGTGGACTCTGTTCGGTTTCGTTTATTGGCAAGAACAAACAACTCGCGTGCGATTCAAATAGATGACGGGTGAAGCGAGGTGAGCATGGAGCAGCGCCGGATTGCAATACCGCGGGGGGGGGGGGGGGGTCCCGAGAAAGCCCGCCGACCAGCTTCATCGTCAAGGACGATTCCCACGTGCGAAAATCCGGGAGCGACCCCGCCGGGAATAGAGCCAGGTTCGGCCTGGTGGGAGGGGAGCGCTCTAGCCATTACGCCACCGCGACCCCATGATTGTAATACAACAGAACATCACACGTAAAATTAAATTACGTTTTCGCACTTCGCAGTTGGCTAAAATATTGTGATGCTATATTTGAAAAGAGTTAACACATTTTAAACGGAATTAAAAAAAAAAAAAAAAAACATTTCTTTATTATTACAGAGACGTCTACCCTTAGATATTGAGTTTCTCCTCGTCACCGCCTGCCCCCCCCCCCCCCGGTTTGACCATGTTATGTATACGAAAAAAAGATATAAGTTGATATCCCAATCAGTTTACGAGGAAACAACCCACCCCCCCCTTTTTTTTTCCGTTAAATTTAGTGAAAGTATACACACATAGGTCCAGAATGACTGCCTTTCCTCGCCATAACTTACATTTTCACAACTTTTGCTTACCCTGTACGGCACATGGGCTGGTTTATGTTATTTCTGAAACGCCGTCAAAGTTACCATTTGCTTAGTGAACTACCCCACAATAACAAAACACTCTAAAACGGCAACTACGAAGGCATTCTAAACAAAAAAAAAATCTCCTAGCGAACGCAGCAAGAAAAAATATCAAAACTTTTTTGATACGTTTCACACAAGTAGATGATGAAAACATACTACATCAGTAAGTTTGTTTTATTCCACACTAGTGATTCCGGTGTACAGCGCATAAGCTGCGATCTATCTCTCTTTCTTTCTTTCTTCCTTCTCTTTCTCTCTCGCTCTCTCTAACACGCTCTCGTTCTCCCCATCACACACATGCATGCATAAATATACGTATTCCTGGGGATACGTTATAACTTGATAGCCAAATTACGAACAAGGAAAGAAATGCAATTACTTTTCGGAATAAAAACAAACTTAGAGCAACGGAGCGGACATCTTAGAAGGTCTAACTCCTCTAGGGTTGTGCACGCCGTCCCTAGGAAAGGATTGCGAGAGAGGGGGGGTGCGTGAAGGGTGGTGGGCGTGGCCACACGAGCTCCAGACACGCCACACACTCCCCGTGGTTCTCTGACGGCGACCGTGCGTGCCCCGTTCGCGCGCGCGCGCGCGCGCATACACACACACACACACACACACACACACACCACGATCCTTGCCTCGAACACACGGCAGCATTCGCCTTGTTCGAGACGGATAGAGCGAGAGATAACAAGTTTCAAACTGATAAACAAGAAATATGTTTCGCTACCCTCGTAATGTTTGACGGCCGTTTGGAAGATTATTGCGTGGTTTCGCCTGTATTTTCAAGTTAAATTTCACATTAAAAAAGCTAAAAACTCAAGACTAACCACATGCGAGCCAAGTTTTCCATTTAGATGAAATTACTTCGTGGCAAGGCTATCACCTAAAAAAAAAAAAAAAGTTCTTGTTGAAATGAAATCGACGTGTTAAATTAAGATTTCGAAATTTGTTTGCACGTTGCTTGTAATCAGAAGCATTACGATTACATTTAAAACAGTGGGAACAGGTTCTTAATAATTCGTTTTGGTTTTTTTTTTTTTTTTAATTGATACTGGTAGGTTTGTCACCAAAATCCTCAGAACCTAGACATTTGAATGCCCTTAACATCTGTGATCTTTAAGGGTCATGTACACAAAGCTATTTTCTGGTACGTCTTCGTTACAGCGTATACTACTGCTTGTTTACGGACGTCGGGAATACGACTCGAATCGGAAGATTACCGAGGGGTCTCGTACCCCACGTTATGATAACAAGTTTAAAGGTTCGAGCGGCTCTTAACAGAAGTGTTGACAGCCGACGAGGGTGAAATGAGGTGAGAATGGAGCAGCACCGGCGGGGGAAAACGGGAGGCCCCCGAGAAAACCCAACGGCCAGCGGCATCATCCGGCACAATTCCCACATGCGAAAATCCGGGATTGTACCCGGTCGGGGATTGAACGCAGTTTGCCCTGTTGGGAGGCAAGCAGTCTAACCACTCAAGTCACCCCGTTACGATAACGAGTTAACTCGTTTTCTCGCAGCGTTTTTAACGAAGATTTTCGATATTCTACCGACATTTGTAGGAAAATAGATGTTGCAGAATTGCTCTTCTACAACACAAACGATTTTTTTTCGTTAACAGATTTTACCAATCGCTATCTCACTGCTGATGAGATACAGAATACGGCTACTGAAGACATATTTAAACTTCTAGTCATCTTAGCTTACTTTTCGAAGACACGAGGGACCTTCATCGCCTTCCTCAGTGTGTTTTGCGTGTCTATGGTGATATTTCAATAATTTTGGATGTACCTATATCATACTCTAAGAACCATATTAAACAGATTCCAAACAAAACTGTTATGTTGGGAGTAAAAAATGTCAACACTGAATTAGGAAATTTATACCCTTAATACTACCCCGTTTTGGAAGACAGAGCAATTGAAAAGATGAAGGACTAAGGCTTGCAGACAATTCACGGACGAAGGATTTCTGACGTGCAGTCAACTAGACATGCCAGTATCAGAATAATCGGTTGTTGAAAACGCAGGCAACTGAATTTCTTTTCGCAGAGAAGCTTTTCGAGTTTTGCTTTGCAAGCCCCACGCGCGGTAGATTTTAATGATGACGTCATGTTTTGAAGCACTGTTTTGATGGGGACTAATCTTCCTGCCACAGGTCTAAAAAATGTTTCTCAGCGACTGATAAAATCTTAGCAGCAAAATCCGTGACATACAATGCCTCAACAAACATGTACACAAAAATACCAAAACTGACAAACAGTCGCCTGCGAATGACTCGAATTTTCATCACAAACACGAGAAAGCGAGGAAAGGTGATCCGTTAATAGGTTATCATCATTTTCCCTGCACTTCACTTTAAAACCTGCCTGTCAAGAAAAAAAAATGTACGGACACACCTGCACGTTCGAGTTTCAAGAGGTCATATTTTCTTTTCTAATCTTCCGTCATTTTGAGACCCGCGACGAGCTGAAGGGGGTCCCTGCTCCCTCCTGGTTATTACGTAATTCACTGGCGATCGATTGATGAAGTCGAGCGGTTGGCGATATTGGCTTGCCCTTGATTAATTAAGAAGTATCGATTGTTAGCAGTCGTGGCGACGACTTGCTGCGAGGTTCTATGTTTCTGGTCGGCGGCGGCTGGCACCTTGCTGTCACGAACTCGTCTAGCTGCAGAGGATGTGGCGTGAAGTTCGGCAACCATCGTAGATGCTCGTGTTCTCTCGTTTGAAGACCAGTTCACGACGATTAACCGTAAGACATGAGACGTTTAGGCCTGTACACGTGATTAGAGATTACGCCACTTTCGCACATTCTTTTGGCAGCAGACTATTTAGTCGTTCATGTCCTCGAGCCACAAATGTTACTCGCCATAGCTTGCTATGAGGTGGGCACTCTAATATTTCCAGATTACTTATGAACAACCGTAATTTATCGAGAATTTACTTTAGTTCTCGGTTAAGCTAAGTTCAGTAGCTAAATGAAAACGCTAAAATATATGTCACAGCTAGGCAGGTTACAAATACACTGATTCTACAACTGAAAATGTGAAAACTTCTTGCACTGATGTAATACTTGGCTAACGATAGGAACGAGTATAACAACGCAATTTGTTTTGTTGTTTTGGTATTCAAATCTGTGAAAGGATTTAAGTTTTTTTTTTTTCCCCCCTTCTCGCGTGGGTAATATCTGCGTTGATGCCACTAGCTGCAGTTCTTAATCAACGTTTCATTTGCCAGACGTCACCAACACGTCATCAATTTCTCATGTTCCCATCAAAGCAGCTTCAGCTTCCTTCGTCGCATTTCGTCCCGAGACCGGCTCCCGTTAAAATTATAACTCTGTTACGGAGAGATTTTAAAATTTAACGTCCCGCAAATTTCCCTCGAGGTTTCAACATCGCATTACCGGGACAAGGCGGGTTAATTCCTTCTGGTTGGGGAAATTCGCTACGCATATTTCCAGGTTAATTACTAGTGCCGTCTCTCTTCACCTCCGCATTCAGACGCAGACTTCTCGCGAAGAGAGAAGTGAAACAAAATAGCAAACACGAGCCGCTAAAACTGTGATGGATTGCTCCAGTAATTGGAAGAAAGTTTTCCCCTGGCATTATATTGTATTTACATAAAATACAACTAAGCTTCCGGGTTCCTTAATATTTTCTCGGCTCGGGGTAAAAAAAAAAAATCTCTTCTCTGCTTCGATTCATTGTAAGTTCTTGGAGGTTTCTGGGAAACATTCCCCCTTCTTTTTTTTCTGTCATTTCTCCTGTTTCCGTCCCCCCCCCCCCCCACACACACCCTCCCCAAGTCTCTCTCTTCAATTCCGAAACTCATTACTCGAACAAGTCCTTGGTGAATGAAAAATTGCGGGAAGCAAGAAATAAAAGAGAATTATAAATTAAAAGAAATAAAGAAATGAAATACACACAGAAATACCCAGTTGAGATAGAAGCAGCGGGAGATGGAAGCGTGGCTGTGTAGCGTGTAGAGAGTTTGAAGAGGGGAAGGGGGGTGGGGGGGAGGTTGTCGTTTCTAAGCGGAGAAGGGAAAGTAGCTTGTTCGTATTTTCTTAAATTCATTAGACCGGAAATAATACCTCAGTAATTGCAGCGCAGGCCAGACCATTAAAATGTGTAGCACGTTGTTCTTTTACTCTCCTACATTTTACACTATCTTCACAGCTGGAGCGTAATGAAGATGTGGGGAGATGGAGAAAGGGAAGCGGTAAAAAAAAAAAAAAAAAAAGATCCCAACTCTTGAACAAAACAATTTAGTTTTGGTTTCATTAATTTCCATTGTGCGGACAAAAAATTCTCGAAGTATTTCATTTCCTTTCACAAACAAACGCAATAACTTATTTCCTTAACTCAGTTTACTGTGCAAGAAATTACTATGAAGAAAAGTTTGTTTCTCAATGTTGATGGCAATTACACGTGACGTCTATACATCAGAATTGAGATTCAAACGTGCAAAGGGTGGTTCAAACCTCACCTTATTTATAGAAATTGTTTTTGTTTTTTTTTATCTGGATGATTTTTCAACGAACGACAAAGATGTTCTTTGAAGAATTTTATACTTCGCTAAATATTCAAATTATTTAAAAACAAGATATGGTTCCTTAATAGATAATCTTATTTTAGCAACTGTCAACTATATATATATATATAGTTACGCACAAATATTAGTATAAACGAACATATTTGATATGCACGGAGGCAAAGTTGTAACGATATGTAAATTAGCACCAGCCTTGAAAGACTGAATGTCAGATAATATCCTGCTGCAGCTAATGACCGAAAATTCCCCAAATTATCTCACGGTAAAAAAAAATTAATCTCCTTCCGAACCTTCTTTAACAGGCTTGTGCCTAGTAATAACGTGAATGCGCCTGCTGATAAGCATAATTCGTACACGGATGCAACATTTCCACGTTAAAGAAGGCGCACTTATGTCGTATTAAATAAGGTCTTCAATCTAAACGGGTAATTATTAGAAGAGCGGAACTGATGTTTGATTTGCGTAGTTTTTCTTTTTAACTCATTGTTTGAAGCTACGGACGCGACTCAAAGTCAAAGTTAAAACATGCGATTTTTAATATTAAAATATATAGTTATCCCTAGTACCGAATACGACATTAATGCCAATTTCTAGTAGCTATATGCAGTAATAAGTTTGCAGTGCCTGGTCTTGAATTAGACAAAATAAAACTATACAAATATTTAACTTTATTAACATATTTAATACACTGAATACTATGCTCCCATGTAATTCAAGCAATGATATTTAAAAAATTTATTTGTCTTGGAAAACAAAACTGGCACACATATAGGTTCATTGTTTTGCTAATGGTTACAGGATCTTACAAGAACACTTCAAGGCAGAAACAACAATATTCCTGAGTAAAAAAAAAAATTTCTGTTATAAACTTAGTATATGACTGGTGGTGAAACCTTTTACATACTAAACGTCTTTCAACTAGGAAAAATCTGCTCGGCACCGCAATAGCTGATAACTAGAGCCACGAGTATTTCGTGAATTCTTTCGAAGGCAAGGTAGACTCCAAACACTTGTTCATTTTTCCTACTCTTCTGATTCGGCAACAGTTCTTTAGACACGCCCCGTTTCATTGTGAGCCAGTATTAAGCAGGAAGCAGTAGTGTTGAGTGTTTAACAGTCCTGTACAGAGGCCTCACTTGATCACAGCAACTGATAAGCAAATGATAATGTCTCGAGTGTGTAGCGAGCTGTCCAGCCTAGCTTGCTGCCAACTCGATCCGCGAAATACTCGGGGATCTACTGATAACCAGCCAGTAATATGCGTTGTATCAATCATAATGAATACCTTAACTCAGCTCGTCTGCTTCAATACCTCAATGCCATTTGGGCTGGTCTCGTTTTACACAGGTGAGCAGTGGGCAGGCATTCTGACCATATATCCTTCGGATCAAATGTAAATTTATTCGAATCTGGTCGTCTTGTCTCATCCATTGTGAGTAGAGCTGGGATTAGCAAGCAGGATTACCTCACGTCTTCATCTAGTTACTTCTCGTTCACGATATCATCTACGCATCGTCTAACTTTGAAGTTTACAGAAGAAGCAATGTTGCAAGCAGTATAAAAAAGCTCTTACGACCGACCAGAGCGCATTAAGACCATCACATCTCATACGCTTCCACAAAAAAAAAAAACATCGGGGCTGTATCACAAAAAAAAATGTAACGTCGTATTTTCCTGATTTTCACACTAATTAAACTGGACACTAAATATAAACCTAAAAAGATGTTTCAATTTACAAATCGACAAATCTAAATCATCGAATTATTAAATTAATTTCATTTCATAGTATAATAATTTTCAAACTATAAACGACGTTGAAGATATTGCATTCACGAGTCAGATATGTCACTCCTGATGTCAATGTGTCTTTTAATTGTAAACAACTCGTCTTTATAGTTTAAGGCTATGAGAATATTATTGCTCCGTTCATGTTCCTCTAACTATTTTTCTGGCAGCTCTACAAATGCAGTAGACATATTATTATATATATTTACTATTCACAGAAAGTATTAAACTTAGTTCATTAAACGTTTATCATTAAAATATTTTTAGAAAAATTATGGCTTTTTTTTAATACGTAACAATTAATAAATACCACCAAGATAACCAAACGAACATAGTCTGTGTACATAATAGTGGTAAGAGGCCTGTAAATTGCCATGAAGCGGGGTTAAAAAGCGAACTGTTGGTTCACGTAATTTTTTCACTAGTGTCCAAATAAAAGAAGTACGTGTATTGCAAAAAATACGCAGAACTTTCTTTCCGTTTGCAAATCGGTGCGCTATCGCTAGCGTGAAGTGTTAAGAAATGGGCTGTGGCTAAGTTGTTGACAAAATCGTGGGTTTCACGTGACTACGCCTGCGTAGCGGGAAATATTTACTCTCGGATATGGGGTTGAAATAATAGGAACGAAATCGATACTTGACTTATACAGGTTGTCAGTTAATTCGCAAATGTGGACTTCACCACACAAATCTGTTATCAAAACTAAGTAGAAAATACTCTTTGGTAAAAGAAAATGTGACAGACCCTTCGTTTACCAGAAAAAAGACATGGAAGGTCCAAAAACCATTGTAGCAAAAATGTAGCATTTCAATTTGATAAAGGCGAGGTTATGTGGCAGTGCTGCAACTAATGTGTCAGTCGTAAGGCATAAGGCAAGGGAAATAGCCGAGCTCAGTTGTGCCAAAGAGGCAATGGAGTTCACATGCAGTGAGTCAGCCCTGGGACACGGCAATTGCAATGGATGCAACCGGCGGCCAAGCTCCGTGCATGCTGCATGCATCCAGCGTGTGAGAAAGTGCATTGCTATGGGTAGAGCAAACTTCTAACAACCATTAATGACGTTTCGGCATTTTGTATGCTGATGCTGTAAGCAGTGCTTAACGTGAAATAAATTATTTTTATCTACTTGAATGCTGTTTTTTCTCGTAAACTAAGGTCTTTACGCACTTTCTACCAAAGAATATTTTCTACTTAGTTTTGATCATAAATTCGTGTGGTGTAGTCCGTAAACGCAGATTACCTCACGTCCTGTATGGCTTAAATCAACAGGGATAGGCGAGACCATTCGTTCGTCAGAAAAAATCAGCGCACTGTCACATCCGCGTTCAATCCCCGGCCGGGTCAATCCCGGATTTTCGTGCTGGGCGATGTCACTTGCCGGCGGGTTTTCTCGGGGATCTCTCGTTTCTCCCCGCCCCTTCATTCCGACGCTGCTCCATACTCACCTCAATCACTCTCATAGGCTCATAAAGACCTCGTTGTTAAGAGTGGGCAAAGTCCCTTCGTCCTCTTCGCTCACCCAACAGCGCCTCGCGGATTCTCGACGTACAGTGAAGGTTGTGCTTGTTTCATATTCGTACACCCGATCGAACTGGACCGCATATATTTCAATTGTGTTATTAGACTTTGAAGGTCTAGTGTCTAAATTGATGGCCCTGCAAACAAACGTTATATCGCCTTTTCCGTCTCTAGTACTCCACGTGTCGATCTCATTTTAAACACACGTTCACGTCTTTTAAATTTATTTATTTTATTTATTTTATTTATTTATTACTTGGTCTTTGAGCGGTTACAACCCGATTGACTGCGTCAAAAAAAAAGAATTTTAAGTCGTTAACATATAAGGTAATTCACATTAACAACGCATTAGAACAATAGAATGATTGCACATAGGTACAACAAATTTAACAATTTCATACAAAATGTATCCCATGTACAACACATTAACACAATGTCAACATTTAAAAAATAAAAATTAGATAGCTAAAAAAAACAAAATGAACATAGCACAAAACTTAGGCATATCCATTATATGATACGTTGTGAACCATAATATGCCTCAAAAATTCCAAACTTACTACATCAGAAAAGTTTTGGCCTTGCTCGAGTATTACTCGTGCGTGCGCATAAAAAAAACTAATTATAAAAGTCGTCGTCGGTCGGTATTTGCGAAAGCTGCGATCCCGGGGACGGGCACGGGGTGGCAAAGACACACACACACACACACGCACGCAGCGAGCACGGACGGTGTTTGCGGCGGGGTGAAGTGTCGACCCGGTGGTTGCAGCATGGTGTGAGGTGGCGAAGGGGTAGGTATATCTACCCGCACGTCTATTTGCCCCTGCCAGCACCGCAACCCGGCCCGCATGAACCCGCCGGCCGCAAACTGCCCGTATATGCAGAACGCTGGGCTTGGCGGGCGTCCAACGTCCCCCACCCCTCCCTCATCCACCCTACACACGAGGGCTAAGGGTTTGAGGCGGGGAGGGGTTTCCGGCTCTGGCTTCGACTGCAGCGCTCCCTCCGTGAACTGGCCGAACCATACTACCAGGTGGAACGACCAAGGGCGACCGACTGTTAAATATGTGCGCCTTCTCTGGAATTATGAGGGCAGGACTTTCGACACGTGCAGACGTCTTTGACGGATGGATTGGTATAGGCTGTTCATGGTAAAGTGAGCACTTCTGAGACCCTAGTTACTTTTTCCTTTCAGCCGTGTTTTATCCTTCAACCACCTTTTCAAATAAATATTGTCATGTAAGTAATAAACACAGCGTGTATATTCCACCGCACTCTTGAGTAACCGTCTGAGGATAAAATTTAAACAAAACCGTTTATTGACTATTATTCGAAATGAGAGGGCTTTCAAAAGTGCTCACTTTACCGTGAATAGCCTATACACAGATTGTGGAAGGTAGAAGGAGAGTGCCGAAGGTGTGACGTTTGGAGGGGGAGGGTGATTTACTGTGGCCTACCAAAGGAAACATAAATATGTGAGATGATATCCGCGAGAAAAAAGAAAATTATTCTAACTGCCCATCGAACGAAGTAATTTTGTGGTAGTAAACGTAATTCAAAAATATGACTTCACTGTCCAACAAAATTATCTACGTACTATTTTTTCTAAACTTTTAGAGTATAAGTTAAAATTTAAGGCCTAGTGCGTTACAGTGTGTTTGATATACAAGAAGCGTTTTTTTTAACGAAACTGTTAAACGCACCCTCAATAGGTTTACCAGCGGAAGGAAAGAACAATCCAGGCGATGACGGAATTGTACTTTAAAGACATCATGCACATTGAAAACATTACGGCAGCAAACAAGCTGAAAACAACCTCTTTAGACACCTGTATCACATAATATACGAACCACATATACGTGAAACTTTTATAGAGGTACGCATTGGACGAGCCACGTGCAGTAAATTTATAGGGTCACCGCATGAATTCCCGAAGTTTTACGAATACGGCGAAATCACTGCGCGCTAGTTAAGTGACTTGAGCGTAGCGTCGATTGCGAGTTATATATATATATATATATATATATATATATATATATATATATATATATATATATATATATATATATATACACACACACACACACACACACACATACACAGAAAAATTCTGTTTGTCACTGGCCGCCTGCAGAATTGTAGATATTCAAATTCGTATGGTTTACGTTTGATTATAGCAAATGCAGAGATATGTACATCATTTCCATTCTAATACTGATTAATAAAATACTCAGCTACCGTGATTCAATGACATCATTATCAGAGACTTAATCGCCAGTTATATGACTTGTAGTTTATACTCCGGAGTGATTTTTGTGCACTCAAGTGGTCACCAACTATTCGTTAGCTGTTTGCTGCCACCTTTTAAAAGAATATACAGTGTAGCATATTGGGCACAGGTAAAAAGTGTCTTTTTATTTTAAAGATAGTGATATCCGTGGTCCAGATTGTTAAGACCTTTCGTTAGTACCGAAAGGTTTAAGGTTCGAATTCTAGTTAAGCCATGTGTGTGAATTGCTTTATTAGATGTGAGTTTCAACAAAGTTAAAAAAAAAATTTGTTCCTTCATTTTACGGAAAAGTGCTGGTAAAAATTTATCCAGATGTTTCCGTAAACTCTCCGTAAAATTACGGACACAACAATTTTCAGAAACGGAATTTCCGTAGATTTCACGGAACCTCTCCGTTAATTCCCGTTTAAAATAAAAAGAGATATGGAAAATAACTTTAATTTTTGTTATGTGGGTGTTCTACCGTGTATAAAAAATGATATTAAAAAGTTAAAATATTTTGTACTTAAGCGAGGTTTGAACCCGAGTTAAAAATTACCTGTCGACGACTCTAGCCATTCGCCGACAACTCTCACTTGGAAATCGTGCTATAACGTTTGTATTTGTATAAACGTCAAAAGTAAAAATTCTGTTTCTATTAAATTTAGTATATTTTTAGTGTTTGCCAAATGTTACAGACGCCTGATACTATTTTTTAATGTTTGAAAAAATAGGTCACCGTGGCGTGGATAACCTTAACTGCCGCAGAGACGATAATTTTCTTGTTACAGTGGCGAAGAAAGCTTCGTGTAGAATCGGCATTGTTCGTCCCCGTAACTCGAAGCCAAAGGGAATACGGAGACTTTCTGTATTTTGTATTTACAGACTTAACTCCGTTTTTTGTCATTATGGACTGCCTTTCCGTATATACACTGTACATTTCCGCAAAACATTCCGTAAATATACAGAAATTTTTAACAGTGTATAAGTATGTAAGTCACCTCCTGATTAACCACGGGTGGTGGGAAACGCTTTAATAAGTATAATATATTATAAATAGAATTTTCTTCATCCAAAATAAACAGCATTCTTCAAATTCGAAATCCCCACGCTTATGCGCCAAAAACATAACTTTTAAAACTTTCAACTCACTCAAACTGCAGTTTTATATATCCTACGTTCACTACATTAATGCAAGTGAACATTGCACATGCGAATATACAGCGGATTATTGCAGACAGATTTTTATAGTAGCGAAATGCGACATTTTCTTACAGAAACTGTTGAAAAATTTAACTCGTGATCGAAACATATGAAAAATTACATTCATGGCTGCTACGTGCTAAGAAGTTTCTGTACAGTATAATGACAAAAAATGTAAAGTTAAATTACTGTCGTTATGGTTACCTACATATATTTAAACAATAAACAAATTAAAGGCTCGGTGGAATGATATATTGACACTTAAGATAACAAGGGTGTCACGAAACACTGAAATTGCCTTGTATCTACGCGCAATTCCAAGATCAACACAATAAAATGATATTAATTTCACCAGTACCTACGACTCCATAATCTTTTTTACTCTTAGAGTAAACCTGCAACTTAGTTATCTAATCTCAGCAACGGTTAGCTCTTAACATCGAGGTGTTGAGAGACGATGAGGTTGAAGTAAGGTGTGTATGGAGCAGCGCCGGAATGAAAGGGCAGGCGAAAAACGGGAGATCCCCGAGAAAAACCCGCCGACCAACGGCATCGTCCGACACGTTTCTCACTTACGAAAATCCGGAGAGAAACGGCCGGGGATTGAACCCGGTTCGCCTTTGCGGTAGGCGAGAAGTCTAACCACTCAGCTTCCGTGGCCCCCACGGAAACGAAAAGTTGCGATCTCGACCCATTAATGAGGTAGACACTAACAACGTCAGGGATGATAGGTGAACACCATCAACTGAGTTTAAGAACAATTTGACGCTACACGTAGAAGGAATTCATACTAGATGAACTTGAGGAGAATATTACTTATCATAAACGAAAAAATAGTTTAGAAAGCCAACATGGAAATCTTGAGTCAAAACTGTATTACTTATTAAGGTCCTGTAGACGGTGGTTACTGTATCTTCCAATTTATAACGACATGCCACTTATCTCTTTTACCTACCTCGCCAATAAATCACTAAGTACGAAGACCACATTCCACCCTTGCGTTCGTCGGTTAGAATATCTACGCCGCCAAGAATGTCTAATTAATGCTCGTGGAATACTTTATGCCGCAGTCCCACACAACTCTTTCGGGAAATATTTTAAATGAATTACCTTACCTAAAATACCGCGAGCACGACGGTATATTACGATATCCAGGGTCTATGAAATAGGGCCCGCACAGGCCAGTGGATGTATTTCGAGAGGAGTGAGGTCTGCGGGTAACGCAACTACTGTTCGCGCCAGATGTCGTGGCACTTTAGCTCCCTAGTCCTGCAGCGGCGAGGCTAGACACGGCCAGGCGCTGCAGTGGCGAGGCTAGACACGGCCAGGCGCTGCAGTGGCGAGGCTAGACACGGCCAGGCGCTGCAGTGGCGAGGCTAGACACGGCCAGGCGCTGCAGTGGCCAACGCCAGTGACGGCAACTGTCACCTGTACTATTAAATACGAGCATTTCCCAAGGAGGGGGCCACGGTGGCTGAGCGATTAGCACGCTCGCCTCCCACCGAGGTGAACAGGATTCAATCCCCGGCCGTGTCACCGAATTTTTGCAGATGGGAATCGTGCCAGATGATGGCGTTGGTCAGCGGGTTTTTTTTCCGGGGATCTCCCGTTTCCCCCGCCCCTTCATTCCGGCGCCGCTCTATATTCACTTTAATCACCCCCATCGGCTCTCAAGACCTCGCTGTTAATAGCCGCCCAAATTTCTTTACGCGCTCACTCATTTTCCAAGGTCCCTGTTAGATTAGTGTTTCTCAACAGTCCGGCCCTGACATCAATTACACCGGGTCGCGAGTTATCCCGTACTGTAACAGTCCATTTAGGCATGTTCCGCCCTTTCAGATACAGGAAAATAAACCTTATTTTCTTTGTCCGTATTAATCATACTATGATACGATTTATTTTTAGTTTTCGATATTCTTAAAGAATAAAGAAGTATATCGGCACATTGTAGCCGTTCAAGTTTGGAATATAATTTCATGGTACCGCATCGTTAGTAAAAAAGCTCCGTGTTGAGTCATTCTATTTTTTTTCTTTTAGAAATTAATATTGAACCATCGAAAAATTGTACTGTCAAGGCGTATGATATTACTTGGATGATTCAGTCTGTAATATCAATGGAGTAACAGTATTTGTATACCATGTGAAATAAATGGGAATTGATTATTGGTTACCTTCTGCGAATGACTAGAAGAGTAGTAGCAGTATAGGAAGTCAAACGATAATGTTCTCTAAAATATAATGAAATAAGGTACTATGCTCTACCACAGAATGAATCATTAATATAAAACATAGGAAATGGCAAAAAACATATATATAAATCCAAGATGGCAGGCAATTTTTCTCTTTAAAAAACATCAACCAGCACGCAAAGTTTGCAGGTCGGATGCTACACAACCTGTCCCTGGCATCTGACAGCTGCCATGTTGGAGTGGTGAGAAGGCCGGGATCCGGATATCTCCCACAAAGGCATGACACGACCCAGGGGGAGCGATATCTCACTTTTCTCTTTATGAGAGAAAGGTGAGAGATATTTTATTTAGCCACAGTAGAACTATTATAGAAACTTAAACGTTTTGGCACAAAATTGAAATAACTAAATAAAATTGTTAATAATTTGACAAGCGTCCACGCGAATCGCCGCCTCCCCAGATCCATGTTCCCGGATTCGTGACCCCACAAATATCCAAGCCCACCGTAGTAATCCTTTACGATGTTTAACCTATCTATTTCTGTAGTAATGTTCACTTGGGAGTGGTTGCTAGAATTATTTTCCGTATTGAAATGTAGTCATTGATCAAATTAATGCCTACCGCTCTAATAATTGTTATTAGTATAATTTTCGAAACTAAATTAACAAATGTTCCCCTTGAGCCCTCACTAACAATACATCACATATCATTATAAACAATAACATAATCTCGTATATTTATGTCATCACAAAGATATCAATATTACAGATACACACAAGAACAAATAAACTAAAGGAACAACACCAACACTGCACAACACCTTAAAAAACCAATATGACACTGTCACCATCACAACACAGACACAAATATCAAACACATGACGAAAACCGTCGGCCCCTTTGTCTTCGGAGAGGATGGCGGGGTGAGGGTTCAAGGGTGGAGGCAGAGGAATTTTAACTTTTGGCATTTTTAAATTATAACGTAACCTTTTACTTTGAAATTATAACAATGTATAATTTTATGCCACTGTAATTTTAAAATTTACTTTGTTTTTAATTTTTATAACGCGGCAAATTTTATGTTTCAGCTATTTTCCAAATGTATTTTTAATTCAAGTAATTAAGATCGGTTATAGCCTTCAGCTGGATACTGGTGCCATTTTAATATGTCATGTTCTGTTGTTTCCCCTCTCCACAGTGAACCCACTTCAACAAGTCTGAAGCAAGTGCCACCAGGTCTGGCGCGGACAGTAGCGCCCAACAACGAGGTGCTCCACGCTACCGGGTTGACTCCAGTCGTCCCCGGCGCGGCGCCATAAATCGCAGTGCTTCTATCTCGCCTGGGCGCGGAAGCACTCCCAAAACGAAGAAGGGAAATGTTGTAGTGGATGGGTACTTTTTTTTTTATTTTTTTACCCTCACGGTGGTGGGGCGTGTGTGGGAGGCTGGGTAGCCACCGCGGTACTCTCTTGTCCCTCTGGAGCCGGCCTCTTACCCCTTCCGAGCCGGGCAAGGCGTGGGATGATTTACACGACAATACAACTCCCATAGTTCAGCTGGCGCGGTGAGCGGGTGCGGCGTCAAAAAACGGTATGTTTCCACGGGTTGGTACAGGTTTGTGGGGGGGGGGGGAGGGACAACAACAAACCGTGCGCCGCTCCCGGTGTGCCGCCCAGTGTTTACACTTGCGCAGTATATCAACAGGTAAAGCCAGCCCCGCCTCCAGTCCAAGACGTCGTGGCCTACGCTACCGTGCAGCTGGGTGTGTCGGCCGGTACTTCCTTCCTCGTTTCCGACCGCTCGTACAGCACGATTCCCGCGCTGCCCCTGGCAAGTCCGCTGCCACCCTTCGCACTAGGGGGGAGGGGGGGGTGGAAGGATTTTGAACGTCTCGTAGAAGACGGAGTCAATAATGGCCAGACATAACCTTCGAATGGATCGAGTCCTGCCCCAATGAAAGAACCGTGGTGCAACGGGTTGCCTTCCGCCTCTTCTGCTCGAAGCGCCTCGATCGGTCCACAGTAATGGGTAACTGAAATCAAGACAGTCGACCCGGTAAGTCTAATCGCGTTCTCCCTGATGAGGAGTCCAGTGTGTTATCACTGCGCTAACTCGCTCACTTCATTTCGCATTACCGTGCGGGAATTTGTAATGTACCCGTCTTCCCGAGGTATTTGTGGAAGGTAATCGATTAGGACGGCACTGGCGTGCAGGCCAAATTCACCAGCGTCTTCGTGGAATTACGTGAAGTGAACGACGTGATTTTTCAGGAAGTGGTAATTTCTTTTATAGGCGGTTCACGGTAAAATGAGCACTTTTGAAAGCCCTGCTTAAGATCTACTTGTATGCACGTTGTGTATTCTTCAGCCTTATTTAAATTAACCTGGTCATGAGCCTCATCAGTTTGTTCATGCTTCGGTCAGGTGAAAATGTGGAATTATTATAAAGTTAAATATGTTACGAATCTGGTATTTTTTTACATCGAGATGCATAAAAAAACAGAAAGCGAAATAAATGATTTAGTTATCAGAAATGGTTAACTAAAACTTTTTATTCGGCGTTAAGCTATGGAAATACTTTCCATCCATCGTTACCAACTTTACTGGGCGCATGTCACTCAGTAAGACAGTTAAAATATATGCAGGCAGGAGCAGTGACTTTTTTCTAAGGTTGATTTCAAAAGCGCTCACTTTATCGTGAACAGCCTTTAACGACGTTATAGTGAAGGAAATGATACATTTCACGTCCCTGCACTATTATTAAGTTCCTATGTTAGAATGCTCTTACCCTCCAGGCATCCCTTTTGACAAATTTCGAACGGACTTGAGATTCTTCAAAACTTACCTTCGTAAAGGTGTGAGTCATTCAAAATCCAGAGGGCCGCAGTGGTGTAGTGGTTAGTCTCCTCGCCTCCCACCTTGGTGAACCGGGCTCGATTTCCGTATGTGGGAATCGTGCCGGACGATGCCACTGGTCGGTGGGTTTTCTCGGGGATCTCCCGTATCCCCCGCCCTTGCATTCCGATGCTGTCTTATACTCACCTAGCTTCACCCTCATCGACTCTCAAGACCTCGGTGTTAAGAGCCGCCCAAATCTTCTCACTAACTCAGAATTCAGACGCTTTACCTTACTTTTTATATTAACAGTATCGCACGTCCATTCGAAGTATGGAAATAACGCCCGTTCTTCTACGACCGCTGTACAACACTGCTTGAATGTCCTGGCTGCAGCTGTTCTACGCATTTGATTCTTGGAGTGATTGAGTGAGTGAGTGATGAGTATTTGGGCGGCTTTTAACACCGAGATATTGGGCGCCGATGTTTGAGGCCTAGAAACGTGTGAGTTGTAAGGCAGACTCTCGCTCTCTCACCGCTTGCCTCAACGTCACTACGCGCACGGCAGCGAACTGACGTACAGATTATCCGTCGGTGACTCGCCTGGACGTGACTTTAAACGGCGACCTTATATAATGCATGTCTACAGGCTGTTCACGATAAAGTGAGCACTTTTGAAATCAACCTCTGGAAGTTGCCACTGCTCCTACCTGCATATATTTTAACGGTCATACTTGGTGGCATGAGGCCAGTGAGGTTGGTAACTACTGAGGGAAAGTACTTATATGGCTTAGCGTTTAATACAAAGTGTTAAATAAATATTTATGAATAATTCAATTAATCCTTTCGTTTGATGTTTTTTAATGCACGAAAATGTAATAATAAGCAAATTTTCTAAATAGTGATTATTCTAATTATTTTATAAGTTCACACGATCGACCCATGAATAAAGTGATCACGCCCATGGTAATGTTAATATTCTATAAGGTGAAAGAATACAGAACGTGCCTACAAGTAGATCTTAACCAGGGCTTCCAAAAGTGCTTAGTTTATCTTGAACAGCCTATAGAAGACTACTTTCAAGTTTGTAGGCAGGAAATTTAGGAGCTAAAACTGAACGTGAAAACATGTATTCTTATTAAGCCGATTGTAAGCCCAAAGAATACAAATTCATTGTAAATGAGAGCTTGGAGCCTGTTTTTGGGCACAAAAAAAGTTACTTAAATTCTTTTTGTGAGTAGATACTACTACACAAAACCAAACCGTTTTTTGATCACGTGTTTTCTATAATCCATTCACGGTTACTTCAGCTTTTTCTGAAGCCCTGCTAAAGTTCTTCTTCCAGGATATTCCTCCGCCTCGTGTAAAGTAAGCTTAACTAAGCCTGAAGAACTACACCAGGGGGGTGGGAGGGGGACGCACCACATTCGTGCGCATTAACTAATAGTATTTTGTATAAGTACTATTTCTCACTAGGTGCTACCAACATACCTATTTTGTCCCTGTTTTTTTATTTAAATTATTTATAAATGAAGCACTATAATTTATAGATCATATGTAAATAACATTTCAATTTAACACGAAAAAAATTAACTTTTATTAACACAAGTGTAAAACACTTTTGAAATATGGCGGATTTAGGAAATAACTAAACACATCACACATAGGGAGACTTTTCAAAGGTTTGATACAAAAAGGCGAAAGAAACCGTGAATGGACTGTAGTGTGCCTTTGAACGCACTTAATTCCGTCATCCTGGTGGGACATTTAAATATTTGAGAATTCGCTACCCGAAAAGCAAATTTTGCAGCCTTCCTTTGATGACACTGAACTTTCTTGTCCATACGATGCACACGTATTAGTATATTATATATATGATATATATACATACATATATATGTACTTCATAGCGGATCTAGTCATCAAGATCTGTCCTTGCAAAAAATAGGTAACTTCCTTCTGCACGCTTGGAGCAAATGAAAGACGCAGTTTTGAAATGTTTTGCGATACGCCAGCATGTCCGGAATTTCAGTCATGCAGGTTATGAGCTATTTAATCCGTAAACAGTAATCCTCATTCTAAAACCATCAGTCATCTTTCAATTTCGTTCCTAAAATAAAATACAATCATTAAATAATTGTATTCGTGGTTATTTTAGGAGACACTAGTAATTTGACTTTCGTACAAGTTAAACAAGTGCATTTTTCCGTTTCTGTGGTTTTTGTGAATCTTGGCATATCTGACAAAATAAAATTAGAGTCGTTTCTAGTTCATCTTACAACTGAACACTCAATATTCTCTTACTGCAGCTTTTCCTCTCGGAGATAGGTTCCTAGCCCCTAGCATCTGTTCCGTGCCCATGTGCACACACGTCGGTATGATAAAAATTGTTTTGCTCGATTCCGTGAATAAAAACAAGACACGTAGCATTTATTCTTGTGCTGTCCTAAGTCCCGAAAGTTTGGTCATAGCATTTTCTTAGTTGAAAAAAAAAATACTGGGACATGATATCGTCATTCCCTTCATCAGCTACAGGTTATAACGTGCGTCCAAGAAAGCTTACACAGTACGCGCGATCGAAATGTGTGACCCAGATGCATGGAAAGTGATCTCTGAAATATTTTGTGGAGAGATATAGTACTATTTAACTAACATTTTACAAAGCAGTTGATTTTGCTTAAGATCTAATGTTTCGTATATTTATGTCAAGTAGTTTTATAAAAAAAAACATGACTTATTACCGTTTCGGCTTTATCACGGTGGAATAATCGGGGATTTCATCAGCTAATGAATTTAATGTACTCTTTATCTCTAAAAAGGGTAAACACATCGGATAGACAACAAGTGGCCATCGATTCAACTTCGCCAAGAAGCTAGTCTTTTTAACACATTCTTGTGTCTGATATTTATCTATTTGGTTTTCTGGATATAACTGCTAATCCTGGCAGTGGACTTGCTGATTTTTTTTTCCCTCGTGCGTGTAATCCTCTTCTCCCTCCCCCTGACAAACTTCAGTAGCGCGTATCTCCGACACCATTCGAGAGAAAAAATTATGGTTAGCATTAAGTCATTTGGCTCGTCACACTACGGCGCCACGTGCAAAATGACGATATTAAAGAGCTACTTCTATTGGGTCAAGAAATCTAGCTACAGAACACAAAATTAACTGCAAAAAAAAAAACTTTAAAAACACGCTTTTATTTAAAAATTAACTAAAAATAATTACAGGAGCAATTAAAGAATTGTAGAGCTTTTACGACGTGGTGGAACAGCCGCAATAAACTTTACTAAGAACTAATATTTTTCTATCAATTTATATTTAGTATCTATAAAAGCTTGGCGCAATATAGAACGTATACCACATTTGCGTAAGCATAGTAAGCACATATCTTGCGTAAGGCTCTTTATTATTCACGCCAAGTTTTTATATACTAAATATAAGTTAGAGTGATGCAAAAATATTAATTTTTAGTAACGTTTATTATGGCTGTTCGGCGACGTCTTAAAAGTACTACAAATCCTGTAACAACTCATATAATTATTTTTATCTTTTTAGTTAATTTATAAATAAAACGTTGGTTTTAAAAGGGTTTTTTTTACAGTTAATTTATTTTTTTACTTTTCAGTCTCACCTATTTATTATTATTATTATTACTGTATGTAGACTAGACTCCAGTATAGCAGTAGACTAGTATAGTAGACTCTAGACTCGTCAGTCATCGGTATCGCTTACGATCAGGCGAGTTTCAGTGCACTCTTTTCGCGGGATGTTGAACCGGCATGCAGAATATTCATTACTCATCCTACACAGTGCGTGTCCGTCGATATATTTGACATTTCAATACGAGCTCACGCAGATCGAAATCTTCAAACTGTATTTCTCACACACACACACACACACACACACACGGTCGATCATTTGAATTCCTTCTTGTGTTTCAAAGTTTGGATGGTCTTTTACCCACACAACCATGTGTAAATGAGGACTTCCCCGGCACTGAAACTCGACACGCTACCTACCAGTATTCGACAACTTGTTCACGAAATACATCGTGATTGCTAGTGATTCGGTGGGCGACGGACAGACGCCTCACAGAGACCTATCGTACATACAAACAAGTGAAGTTAAATAAATAATAAAAGCTTGTAAAAACGGAGTAGGGCAGTTACGGGATTATTTCTTCGATAGTATTATTATAACCAGTGGTTGATTCGAAAGAAAACCGGGAAAAACTTGAGGGGAATTCATGCTGGAGGGCAGTGTCATCGCTGTAAAGAGAAAATTATGCAACTAAGTCCCAGTGTATGTTACGTCTCGTCTTCGTGTGTTACATCTCGCTACGTCTACCCTTCTTGGACTGAAAGATTTAGGTGTTCGTCAATGGGAACGCAACAGTTGAATATGCTGTTTAGGCGGTCAGTGACTTAAAGTTTGAGTTAATAATGTGTACTACATGCGTTCAGAAATCAAATAAATGAGCTTATTTACCACATCTGAAAGGCACAAACATCACTGAGTGCGCATCGCACTACAAAAAATTCAATTGAATTATTTTCACTGTAAATCACGCATGGTGAATGTTAGTAGCAAAAAAAAATTCACTATAAATTTTACTAACTCAAACTGTTAGGTCCACGAAAATAAGTTTAACAGATATGAAGTTTCGCAAAATACTATACAGCCATATTTTTCACTTACAGGAAAATCAACACAAAAATGTACGTATTAAATTAATTATACTTCTGCTCTATGTTATTACAAATTAATAATATTTTTGCTCTATATTAATCCGAATGATCTTTCCGATTACAAACTTGATTAACTCAAAGTTAATAACACTCAGATACATGAAAGTGGTATCAATGGAAAGTGAAACTCAAAAATGTTCAGTGGTTGGTACAGCTGTAGCGTGGTTATTGATTTCGTCGCTAGGGTGATAGGAGAGAAAATGGCAGCCGACGAAGATAGGATGGCTTTTTGTGTGCTGGATTTTAACGTCTGCCAGTCTGTTATCACTGTGCTACGAAATTTTAGAAGGGAGTTTAGTGAAGATACACCCAGTGGGCCCAGTATCCGAAAGTGGTATTCTGACTTTTAAAGCAAGGGGATGATGCATCTGTAATCGAAAGTCATCCGGCCTTCCGCCAGTAAGCGAGGCAACTGTGGAGCGTGAAAGAGAGAGAGAGAGAGAGAGAGTTTCATACGAAGTCCACAGAAATCCACAACCAAAGCCAGCAGAGAATTAGACATCCCGCAACCAACTGTGTCGATGACTTTACGCAAATTTTTGTGGTTCCTTTTGTACAGTCTGCAATTTTCGCAGGCCCTGAAACCGGATGACAAAGCAAGCGACAGTATTTCTGCGAGGACATTCAAAATGAAATGGAAACTGGTGGTTTCACGGAATCATTGGTGTTCGGTGACGAAGCCACCTTCCACCTGTCGGACACATTGCACACAAACACAATGTCAGGATCTGGGGCCTGGAAAAAACCTCCAGGTTATGTCGAGCATGTGGGTACGCGACTCCCCCAAGCTGAATGTTTGTTTGCGCTATGAGCCATGGAAATATGCATGGTCCTTTCTTTTTTTGACGAGAACACGATCACGGGGATTTCGTACCTCCAAATGTTACAAACATGGCTTCTTCCGCGCCTGGAACAGGATATGCAAGGTTTAGTTTTCTCAACAGGACGGAGCACCACCCTAAATGTCGGATGTGAACTAAACAGGCGACTAACAAACAGGTGTATCGGGCGTGTGGCCGTGACGATGGTGAACGTTTGCGTTGGCCTACACGTTCCCCCGACCTTACACCCTGTGACTTTCTTTCTCTGGGGTTTTGTCACACAACACGTTTATCGGCCACCTTTACAACCTACCATCTAGGATTTTCGTGTTCGCATCACAGAGGCCATTGCGTTAGTGGATCGTACAATGTGATTAAAGTGTAGGATGGCAGGAATTCGGCTACAGGCTCGATGTCTGTCGCGTGGCACAGAGAGATCACATTGAGCACATGTAATGTGATGTTGTGAACCTACAGAAATTTTTGAATTTTCCTTCCCATTGATACCACTTTCATGTATCTGGGTGTTATTAAACGTTAATTATTCAAGTTTTTAATCGGAAATATAATTTGTAATAACAATGCTCCAACATTTTCCAGCATAAATATACTTGAAAATGCATCCTAGCGATCAACAAAATAACTCATTACTGTATTTAAGTAGTACAGAAATAAGATTTTCTATGTTATAACGTTTCTGAAAAATAGTCACTGAAGCAATTTTCTCTTCTGAATGAAAGTCATAATCTCGATGCAATGCATTCTTTTTATCACAACTCACATTTTCTGAGGTAATTTTGAATTTATCAATTCTGCCAGAATAATTCCAGTTTTTGTATTTTAAAACTCTTGGCTCGATTTCCATGGCGGAATATGTGCTCCCAAGTTCTCATCTTCATCATATCAGTTGTAACTAAATTTAAAAAAAAAACACGATAGTATATTTGGTAGACAGAATTACATGGGAAATGATAATCAGTGTGTATAATTGCATATATTTAAAAAAATATTAGTGGGTAGGTTCCGTCATAACGAGCACCACGTCAAATTTTACTTACGTTAGACTAAAGAACGTATTATCGTCTATTCGTGGTAACTTCTTGAGGAATAACTATGTAAGTCTATGACATAATGGGTAGTTTCCTAAATATGTCGTGTATCACGAGCCTTTTATACTTCCGTTAACACAGAAGCTTCTTGTTTTTTTTTTTTTTTTGTTGAATTGAACGTTTAATTATATTTTATATATACATTATATTTCATTTATAATTATTATGAATAAAAACAGAGACAAATTAGGTGTGTTCGTAATGCCTAGTAAGAAATTGTTCTGGTGCCAAACGTTATTAAACTGGGAGCGTTGTCCCATTGTTGAAAGTCTTAAGACTCAAACAGGTTTCACACGATGCACGGCGAGTGTCAAACCGACCTCGTATGAAAATTTCCTGCACAAGTTTTTGTGCAAGGCACTTCTTGCACGAAATAAGGAGATAGAGTCTGTCCTATTTTTTTTTTTTTCGTGCAAGGTGATGCAAGTTGCGATCCTATTGGTCCTTGTATGCTGGTCATGTGACCTGTTGTAAACTCAACCATAGAGTAGAAGAGAATCGTAATATGAGGTCTGCGAAGAGGAATACAGGGAAATAAAACATAGCTGGGAAATAACTTTTAACTTTAACACGTAACTTGGAGTTCGGACAGTTTGCTGACAATAAAAGGAAAAAATATATTTTTTTGGAGGGATAGCTTTGAAACAAATGCCTTGTCGAAGTAAGCAACTTCATATTTTGTTTCACAATATGAGGGCTGTTCAGTACTAACCAGGACTATCAACTAATTATGATGCGATACAGTACTCATTTTATTTATCTGCGTGTGAACTCGTTTCGCACGGAATTTAGTTGGCATTCCAGTACGAGATCTTAAGCGAATTGCGTCTTGCATCATGTGGAGCCTGCTTTAGTTAAGCTTCGTGCCTGGAAGTAGAACTTTTGAATGTACCGTAAGTCCACGTAGCGTAGGTACTACGTTCCGCGTTGCGAAGAAGTTGCCACGTGCGCTGATGACGTAGACGGAGCTCGTCGCCACGTGTCGGGAACGTATCGCGCGGCCTCGACGAGACACCCGGTACGCAGCGATCGCCTGGACGCTAAACCTGCTAACCGCCCGCACTAGACGCACAGTACACTCCGTTCACCCTAAAAGCGAATGGCCTAAAGCCGCCCGTCCTACTGTGTTTATCCTAAATGCGTTTAGCCTGACTTCGTTTAACATAACTTCGTTTGCCCTAAAATGTCAATTTTTGAGTATTCTCGACAGAAACTTAGTTTGTCCTAGCGGCGTTTGGCCTAATTTCGTTCCCCCTAACTTCTATTAGCCTAACTGCGTTTATCCTAAAATCTGAAAAACTCGCGTTTCGCCTAACTGCGTTTGTCCTAACTTCGTTGCGAATGGCCTAACTGCGTTTATCCTAATTTCGTTTGGCCTAACTTCATTTCGTTTACCCTAATTTCATTTAGACTAACTTTAGGGGGCAAACGAAATTAGGGCAAACGCAACGCCACCGACACACGCCGAACCGCCTCGCTCTCGACGACCCGTACTTTCTAAAAAGTTCCACCGGCGGGCGGCGATTTATTAAATGGGAAAGCCCCGTCCGTTTTGAGTTACGCGCGTTTTCGGATCTCATTATCGGCACCGGATGCGTCCACCACCTCCCCCCTCCCCCTTCTTTTTCAAACCCCGCTGCGTCCAGATGCTACGTAGTGCGTGTGTGTGTGCGCACCCCCCCCCCCCCCCACACACACACAATTCAACAAAACCTTCGTCACACTCTAAATCCCGAACGCACTCGCCAGGAGCCACGGGACAGATTTCCCCCGGTTATTCTAGGCGCCGCGGGATGCAGGCGCTACACGAGCTATGGCCCGCCCGTAGATCACGCTTGCTGACGCGCCGTGTTCATCCACTCGCTTATAAATGCGAGCGCGGGTGGGACGTATTTCTGCGCCCATCTATTACGGCGCGGAGGCCAGCGAGTAGATAAATGACAAGGCCAGACGCACTCCAACAACTTTTGATGATGGAGAGGGGGACGGACTGGCAAGCAGGGGGTGCGGACAGGTTTACACCGAAAATATTTTGCTCGGTTCCCTCCTCTGCGATCATTGATAAAGCCGTAACAGTTAGTGAACGGGTAACAAGACCGGTCTTCGTGGCGCTTCCCGGGGTTGAATTAATTCCGTGCAACAGGGTTTCCCAGAGTATGATTCACAAACCCACCCGTGGGTTACAGGCAAATCCAGATGGTACAGACAGATCTACGAAACACCCTAAACGGGTCTAGAAGTGCTATACGTATCACCGGAATAATAACCGGCTGATCTTTTCGTTAGAAATGCCACGGTTTTAATAACTTAAGTGCATATCACATAACAAGCATAAATAATGACACAAATACATACTTTCCTGTATGACGCATTGAACGGCAGTGAAGATTTTAACATTGGCAAAAAAAAAAGGCAAATTTTCGGGTTGGAACTTAATAACTCTGTAATCCAATGTTGCAGGCATGTATCTCCCCGTAAGCTACTAAGTATCCGCTACAAAGACGCTTCATTTTAATCTCCTTCGGTTGTAAATATAACGTTCTCTGTTTGATTTTTTACGCTTTAGTTGTATACGTCATCCACTAATTACGTAACTAACAATAAAGGTCTTTCTATCCGTCTATACGTTGATCCTCTGAAATCACTAGGAAAACATTGGCCGTATAGTGAGCAGATATTCGTTATTTACTCTAATGAGCATAAAAGTTTTCACGATTCGCTGCCAACATAACTCTTTAGTGCACCCGTATAAGTCAACGTTTTAGGTTTGCCTAAAGTGTCCAGACTGTCGCAAATGCACTGTCGGGCGAGTCTGTCTGACAAACGGATGGCCTGACTTCGATTCCTTGAAAAGGTACAAATTGTCAAAAATACTACACGCCTGTTTAAGTTGTGTCGGTTGAATCTCACATACAATTCTGAACTACCAAATTTATAGAAAAAAAAAAAAGTTAATATCTTCACTGCCTTTTTTTTTTTTTAAGAGCGGCAAACCAGATGTCTAATAATATAATCACGACATTGCTGGAGGATTGGGTGCAAAGGGTAGAAAGTTGATCTTTTCCGACTATTAAAATCGACAAATTTAGAGGAACGCCAAGAACGCCAGCGATTTAAGAGGAATGGTGAACGAAAATCGTATATTTATATAATTTTTGTCACAATTTGTTTCACAGAGGATTTTTCTAAATTTTTGATTCGACAAGACGTAATTAACAATTTTGAACACCTTAATACATGGTTAAAAACTATATCCGTTCGTTATTCTCGGATCTCTAATTGAAGATAAGAAAAAAAATCCTTTTTCCTTCCATCAGTGCTCCGAGAATAATGAAGGCAGTGGAAATATAACAACATAAAACGGTGTTGAAAAGGATTATTTGCGTCTTGTCGAACCAAAAATGTCGATAAACCCTTTGGAAAATGACATATCGAAAATCGGGTAAACGTACTGCTTTCATGCACCATTACTCTTAAGTCATCAATTAGCCATATCGCCAGAACGTGTATAGGCTTTTCATGGTGAACATAGCACTATCTAAAGTCCTGCTTGTGATCCGCTTGTATGCTCATTGTGCATTATTTTACCATATGTACCACAAACATCGTTTTGGCCTCATCATCTTATTCGGGCGTTGGTCAAGTGAAACTTCAACGGAATTGCACTATTGGTTTTTGAACAACACTATACAAGACTTTTGATAGCTGTTCATTATAAATGTACAAATCGAAACAGTAGCCACTTCAAAGCAGTACTGATAGAAACGAATGATCTATCATAGCTTGTTAAAGATAAAAATGAGCACTTTTGAAAGCCCCGCTTACGATATACTTGTGTGCACGTTGTGTATTATTCCGCCTTATGTAAAACCAACACTTCCATGGGCCTCATCGCTTCATTCATGTGTCGGTCAAGTGAAAATGTGAAATTATTAGAAAAGTAAATATTTTACAAGTATGCTCATTTTTTACATACCGATTAATTAAAAGAACAGAAATCGAAAAAAAAATAATTTAAGTTATGACAAATGGTTACCTAAGCACTTTTTATTACACGTAAAATTCTGGAACTTCTTTTAATCGATCGTTACCAACTTTACTGGACGCATGTCACTCATGCGCCCGTAAAATATATGCAGGTACGGAGAGTGACATTTTACTAAAGTGTATTTCCAAAGTGCTCACTTTATCGTGAACAGTCTTTACCTAACAGTTATAATATACTATACTCGCAGCTCAGTGATTTTTTAGTTCCCAATAATTCGTCTCCAGTTCGTGACTTCACGAATATGACTTCGCCCCACTACCAGCTCCCCCAAATCACTTCCTTGCGTGCAAATCCTCCACTTGCAGCTAGTCGCCTCCCCCTCCCCCCCTAAACAAGTGCCTGCAACTTCGCATCATCAATCACTGTATGCTCGCAGGGTTCTCCGTGCGCGAATACAAAACGGGTTATCCAGATTCTCACACGCACTCGGTTCTCTCTCGCTTGTTGGTAGCAAGTGGTGAGATTTCGGTCATCGCCGAAACATCTTCCTTCGAAACGTTCGTTTTAAAAAGATAATCTACCCCCCACCCACCTCCTCATTTTTCCCCTCCCCCACCGCCGTCGAAATACCTTCTTTGGTATCTTAAATTGCTTCCTGCGATAAATAATTTTGTTAAAAATAATTTAATTAGTAAAAGTTTTACTTGGAAACAAATAGATTAGTCTTTGCGGTGCTTTAAAATATGCCTGTGCCTGTGGTAAACACCGAAACTATAGACTGTGGAACTTATCAAATATTTAGTATAGCCACTTACGTACAAATTTTTAAAGCCTGCGATAAATAAATAGGTTACTGATGCAAATAATGAGCTTTCTTTCCTTTTCTATGTAAATACATTCTGTATATGGAATTATCCATAGGCTGTTCACATTAAAATGAGCACTTTTGAAAGCCCTGCTTAAGATCTACTTGCATGCACTTTGTGTCTTCTTCCACTATGTGTAAAATTAACATTATCATGGGCCTTGTCGCTTTGTTGATGCGTCGGTCAAGTGAAACTGTAAAATTATTACAAACGTAAATATGTTGCAAATTTGCTAATTTTTACACTTCGATGGATTAAAATTGAAAATAAGTGAAAGAAATAATATAAGTTAATGCAAATCGTTACGTGGCACTATTTATATGACGTTAAGCTATAGATATATTTTCCATTATTCGTAACCAACTCTACTGGACGCATGTCACTCAGTGTGCCCGTTAAAATATATGCAGGCAGGGGCAGTGACATTTTTCTAAGGTTGATTTTGGAGTGATCACTTTATCGTGAACAGCTTTTACGTGCAGAATTTTTTTTTTATCAAAGAGTGATAACAGTGGGCAGTGGCGTTTATTCCATAGACGCAAGGTAAGAAATGATTGTCCTATGGAAATGTTTGACCCTTTATAGCTTTCGCCTTAACTTTAAATTTAACAACATTTAAATCTGAGTTTCCCAGTTTCCGATTCTATAAACAGAGTTTTCGTAACTCCCGTACCGTACACGCATTGTGCTGCTATCTAGTAGTTATTTCCACAAACGGGAGCGACTAGCGATGCATCGAACTCGCAAGAGAGTTACCCTGCCGCGTTCCTTCAACAGGGTAAGCAGTCGTTCTGTTTGCGTACTCCAGTCCTACATTTTTCTTGGAAAGACGGGTGAAAGTGTTCGGAAAACCGGAGTTTTCTTATAATTTGTAATATAATCTCTAAATAATAGTCAGTTTAATTATTGTTATAGTCTGTTCACGGTTAAATGAGCACTTTTAAAAGCTCTGCTTAATATCTACTTGTATACACGTTGTGTATTCTTCCGCCTTATGCTAAATTCTCGTTGCCATGGGCCTCATCACTTTATTCATCCGTCGGTCAAATGAAACTGTGAAATGATTAAGTAAGTGAATACTTTATAAATATGTTCATTTTTACACTTCGATGCATAAAAAAAAAAAAAAGCGAAAGAAATAATCTTAAGTTATCACAAATGGTATGTTATCACTTTTTATTCAAAGTTAAGATATGGAACTACTTTCCAACCATCGTTACCAACTTTACAGGGTGAATGTCACTCAGTGCGCCCATTAAAATATACACATGCAGGGGCAGTGACTTTTTCCTAAGGTTCGTTTGTAAAGTGCTCACGTTATCGTGAACAGCCTTTACATTCATTTCTTTTCCGTTTTTATAACGAATGTTGGGTATTATAAAACGGCGAATATATGTTGAGGGTAAGCAAAGTTGTAAAGTCACGTTTGTTAGTAGAAATAGAAAATGGAACCACAGCCCGGCACGAGCAAATGTTACCTAAAACACTCGAGTGCGAGGGGCTAGTATATATTGCTTACCCTGTGGAAAAAAAAAAAAAACTCACACAACGCGCCACTGACGGCGGGGCGGGCGTGACAAAGGACGCAGCAGCGCCGGGATGCTGGCGACGACGTCTGTCTCGCACCAGTCCCAGGAGGGCGTTGGTCCAGCGCGCACGTACTCTCTCCCGACTACGTCGCCGTGGGAAGGTAACAACAGCACACGACGTTTACCGGGTCATCTGATAGCGGACTCCCCCCCCCCCCACCCTAGGCTCAACAACAACTCCGCGGCAATGATACCACCTAACTCCCCGCTCGAATAAATCCTCCCGGTAATGAAACGCTGCCTGCATGCAAATAAGCCGGCTGGCACCTGCGGCCCCCCCTCGCTGTTGAGAACCCCGGCTCCTTTACATACGCTACTGCTGTTGCACTTATCTAAACAATCACGCACCTAGTCAAAATAGGAATAAATCACGCCTAACTTTTCCTGCGACTGCGCGAAAATTGCCCTGCCTGCCCAGATTTTGATTGCTCTTCGGACATGTATAACACGCCGTACGTATTCATTCAACAAAACCACAGGTGTGTAACTGGCTAGCGTGTAAACTTACTTATGAACGGCTCTGGAGTCTAGTCCAGAGTTAAAGTACGGGATATATGTTTAGCATATTAAATATGTTTTGTCATTGTGGGAAATAAGAGCCTGACTTTAACACCAGCGGAATATTACTTTTCAATAACGATTGGTAGGTACAATATGTTCAGATCTAGCCCGAAATAATTGTCCACGTCATCAAAATGCCATGAGAAATATTTTCTTGGAGTGGAGAGATTTGGGCGGCTCATAACGTCGAGGTCTTGATAGCCGATGAAAGTGGTGGAGTGAGGTGAGTATTGAGCAGCGCCGGAATGAAAGGGCGGGGGGAAACAGGAGATCCCAGAGGAAACCCGCCGACATAGCGGCGTCGTCCGGCACGTTTCCCCCGTGCGAAAATCCTAGGATGATCCCGACGAAAAGCGAACCCGGTTCGCCATGGTGGGAGGCGAGTATTCTAACCACTACACCATCGCGGCCCCGTTTTCTTGAAAATATGTTATGTGGTTCGCCTGTATATCAATTTCAAATTGAGATAAAATATTTTAAGTCAAAATAGACAGTAGCATTAAGTCGCTTTCCTCAGGTGAACCAAGTTGTCGGATTTGACAGAAATTGCAACCAACACTATTGTGATATAAACAATCACTAAGCTGAAGCCCAACTTTTTGATAGAATAACTTTTTAATATATATATATATATATATATATATATATATATATATATATATATATATATATATACACACACACACACACACACACACACACACACACATTACGCGTTTACCCAGGCGATATATTTTCTTTTTCAAAAAGGAAATTCATGTGCTAAACATCTGTACAATAAAACGCCATAATTTTTTTTTTATTTTTTTCGTTCTATTTATGCTTGTGTGTGTCGTGAGTTTTAACCACTTTCTTAATTTTACGTAAATACCTACACGCGGTTTTCAAGCTCTGCATTTAGCACAGATCAGTCCGATAAATCGAATTATCGATATCAAATTCAGCAAACTGATTTCTCTTTCGCTACCACTGCGTAACTCTTCTTTGCTATGTCTAAGGTATTATATTCCCGGTCCTATGACGTCAATTTTCGTAAATATTTTTTACAGAACACCTGAAAATTAAGTCTTGCTTAAATAGAAAAGGAAAACCAAACTCGATCATAAAAAAAGCCGTTTTATGACTTTCCTTAAATTATTTCAGAGTTTAAAAAAAATTTCTAATGGCCATTAAATGCATGGTTTTTCACGGCCACTTCAGATATATTAAGCTTTTTTTTATCAAACCAGAATGGAAAATGTGATGGCATTAACTAACGTCTCGTGAATATTCCGCGCGACTTATAGATTAACAAGAGAAGTAAATATTAGCTACAACATTTCTATTTTTTTAACTTATAATATATGAACATCAGTTCTGTTACACAAAACCTCTCATTATCTGTAAACCTTTAAAGGATATCGAAATTTTTTAACACAATACCATTTAATAAATGCCACAGCAATTTCAAAATCTGTATGGAAATTTACGCCGATGATAGTAAAAATGTTCTTTTGTTAGAAATTTGTAAATCCTGCGTAACATTAGGCAATTGTTGCGAGCAATAGCTGGTTCCATATAAAAAAAATATTAACCAGAATTGCTTTTAAAAATAATGTTAAAGCACTTTTTATGTGAGGAGGTGTTTCGTATTGCTAAACAGAAAGATACAATTGCCTTTAATATTGAATAGGTTACCTGTCTCCTGCAAAAACTGGCATAGGGAAAATTCCCAATGCTTAAACCTTTGCAATTTAAATAAATTGAAATTATCTTACCACGTTAAACAATTCCTATCGACATAAAATGAAGCATCAGGACAGTTAAAAATCAGTTAAGAGAAATCAAATGTACAAAAATTTCAGCAAATCAAACAGATATTGCGATAAAATTTTGAAAGGATACCGTGATCACGTGCAATAGTGCTTAACTGCAATGAGTAATTTGGAGAACGACATACTGTGAAACATGTGGTTTATTTCGCAATAAATAGAAGAAATGAAGTTTACCGAGTAAATGAGCTATTCTTAAAGCATTAGTAATTAAGTTTTTTAAGCTTTGTTCGATAGGTGAAAATTTCATATGACGACGGAAAAAAAATTAAGTATTACGCGAGGTCACGTAGTCAATTTATTTTGCCGGCGACGTAACATAAGGTGGCCTGGAGGTAATACACAATACCAAGGTTGCGGTGTTTCATTATACTACTATCAAAAGTAGATAGAAGGTGCAGGTCAACTCTGACAAACGTCGACGTTGATATCTCGTGAATAAATTGGTAATTTGGAGAAGTTGCGGAGATTGCGGGGGGGGGGGGGGTCGGTATCCTAAGATTCTTGGCACGGGAACCATAAAAAAAAAAAAAAAAAACGACAACTTGATAACAAAAGAAGGGCAGAAAAATTGCACGGCGCCGACTAACAACAACTCAGCACAGGAAAGAAAAAAAGGCACGAGAAAAAAATTCACGGAGGGTGGAACAACACGAGGGGCAAGGATTCATAAAGTGGATGACAAATTATTCCTATTACTCTGAGGCCTCGCCCTTTCCTTTAGTGGCGGCTGAAACATAAATGTGCAGGGGGAAGGGTGGTTTCCTGGCGGCCATCTTGTGGGGCGTCAAACAAGAACTACAAAAGGGTAAGATGGCCGTTGAGAATATCAAGCGCAGCTAAAAAAAAAAAAAGGGGGTGTAAGTAGATTGTATACGGTAAGGGTGATGTACGAAGTGGCGTGGCAAAAAAAAAAAAAATAACCGATATAGGAAAACAAATGTGAAGATGTCTCGATAGCTGTAAATTCACTGATACGGCGCCGCTGTCAGCATTTATTTAAATAAACAGTGTTTTTACTATTAGAATTTCGTCATTTTAATGTTTATTAATATCGGCAGAATAATCACTGGCTTGGAAGAGGGCAGTTTTCAAGTTATACTAATCTCAACTACAAACAACTGCTCGCATGGAAGCTGCGCCGCCCGAAGGTAATGTCTTAGCTACGTAATTTGCAATCAGTGAAACAGGCCGACGTTCTTTTCACGCAGAAATCCGAAAATTCCATAAATATATATATATATGTCCGCAGAAAGCCCTCAACTTGGCACTGCAGTGCTGAAGGATTAAAAATACCACGGAATAATTATCCGCAATATTATCGGAACTTCCGAAATAGAAGCGATATTGGTTACGCACTGGGCTCGCAATCGGAAGCAGACTGGTTCGATGCCCGGCGCGACCAGCCACGTTTCAGTTCCACATAGTTTTCCGAAGTCTGTCGAAGCGAATACGGAATACGGGTATAGTTCCCTGGTGAATAGCCAAGGCCGATTCCTTCCTACGCCTCTCTATATAACCCGGCACTAACAAGTAGCGGGAACAGAAATATGGCCTCCAAACCAAAAACACATTTACTTTGCCAACTTAGTCATCGTGTAATTTGGTCAAATTTCTAACAAACAAATGCAAAATATAGTGATTTATTATATAAAGATAGCACAAATTATCACCCGTCTGGCCATTTCGAATGTACAACCGCCAAATATCGGAAGGAAATAATTGTAATAAATTATGTAGGGCCTATAACATTGCTGCTGATGGGCAATTTAAAAACAGTTCCTATTTTTTTTTGTGTAGAAATACGCCGATGCGTAAACTTGTAAAAAAAAAGTGTTTGTTATGGTGGCACGATTTCCGATTTTATCAGTGCTGTAGAATATAAATAATTTTATAGAATTTTAAATGCCATCTTTTTTAATCCTATAATATAAACAATTAACCAATGAAAACTTGCCGACAAAAGGCCTAAAACATATCCGCTAAACTAAAGTATGCAAAATTATACCGCACTACATGCACCATGTCTGATATACGAGTGCAGATTACGTTGGAAGATTTACAATTTTATCGGTAGTATACAAAACACGAAAGCGTATGTTTTTCAAGAAAAAAATATGCTTCCTTAATTGGACATTTTTAATGCGCAAATCAAACATATACACAATACTGGGAAAATCGCCTGTGATAAAACACACGTTAGGAACTTACGAACAGAAATTACATGAAATATCCGACACTCATGTGCAACAAAATTCGAAACACTTTAGAACTACGTAACCTGCGTAGTACACAATTCACGGAAACGCCAATACAAGACTCGACTTACTTTTTTAAGATTCTCGCCAAACGTTCGACGTTGCTACCGTTCAGGTGCTAATCAGGACACAAGTCAGATTAACGGTCAAATTTATCGGGTCAGTGCAAGAACATAGGAATGTCGGAGCCCGTTAATTTTCGCGCTGGATGCGAATTCGTGAACTGCTTGCTGTGCCCCGCGTATAGGAGAGCAATAAAGTTGCCGGACTGTGTATCTCCCAACTCCCTTCCTCCGACAGCGCACGCTGATATTGCATTCCAATCGATGCCGTGCGCTGCAAATGGCTCAACACTGCTACCCCGTCATTACCTTCGATATGTGCTCTTCCATCCCTTTCCACACAATATTAGTTTCGAAAGTATCACTTGAACTTCAAGCTCCGCATTTTCAAAGAAAAAAGTCCTTAAAACGAGTACGAAGTTAGAACATTGCACCTGACATTAATACCAGCAACAATTAATTTTATTATGAAAATATTTTAATTAAGCATGCCCATCTAACAGCACAACATAAAAACATGTTTAATTACTGGTCTTAGTTTAAGTTATAATGAACATTTATTAATTGGTGTAATTAGGCGATTTTGGAAATTCACTTTCATAATAGAATGAGTGTTTAACACCCGTCTACAAAGCATGTGAAAATTACTGATTCGTTCGTAGTACAAATTCCTTGCTTCATATCTTAATTTCGAGATGGTTTTAAACGCCCAATAAAAATCTATTTTGGGTTTTTTTTTTTTGCAGAACAACACATACCAAAATCCGTACAATTAACTTTTTTAACCGCTGTAATGAAGCAATTCCACGTGTAAAAGACAACTAGAAAATTTAATGTTTAAGTAGAACATATTTTTGGAAGGCTGGTGCGTCACATATAATGGAATTTTTGCAATCATGCTATCGCGTTGTTTCTGCACGTTGGTCATATTCGAATATTTATCCAGCGAAAACTAGTATCATTCTGTTTTTTTATCGCATTTCAGTATTTTAGGTCGCCTGAATATGTAAACCTGCTGTTCCTCCTTCGTGAAAATAGAAAAATGTTCTTAATAAAGTAATTAAAAATTATCGAAAAAAAGTGGACGAAAGAATTATTTTTAGCAATCAATAGCTCTATTTTTGCTATACACTTTGCTAGAACGGATTTTTAAAAATCATATTCACGGCCTTTATTAAAAATATTATTTACTACGTGGATCTACTTTTAAATATAACATAAATCCAACAACATCACACAACTGTCGTTATGGCCAAAATCTATTTTTTTAATAATAGTGTTTAGAAACAACAAAATTAATACATACGCAAAAAAAAAAGTTGTTTTAATATTCATAAAACTGTGTACTGTAAAACTTGTAACAACAGAATTTGCAAAATAAAAATATAAAAAAACCTTTATTTCCTTTAAATTCAATTATTGTTAAAATATTTATTTTCAAAAAATAATTTGTATTGATATAAATATCATTAATATAGATTTCTCAATAATATTCGTGTGTCAATTCCAAGACAATTATTTTGGTATATGTACGTATGTAGTTAATATCGCTCATTTTTTGCAAAATTTTGACAATTTTCGAGTTTAAAACTACAGATTAGCAACTATTTCTGTACATGATAGATACGAGCATTCAAATATTTTGTCATCCGAGTACGACAAAGATGCAGAAAAACTGCTTGGACGTAAACAGGCTGTTAAGTCTGCCCCTACATGAAATACACTCTAGACGACGCATTTGACCTGCGCATTTCTCAGTTCCCGTTTACCAACAAAGGACAGATTTTTCTAACAACACTGTCAAAATCATACGTCTAAATCCCGGTTTTAACCATTGTTTATATAAATATGAACTCTGATAAATTATTGTAATTCTCTGATCAAGTTTTAACATACCAAAGCTTAACTAAGATATATTTATACAATCGAAAAGCATAAATATCTTATAAACTAAATATAAACAAATGTATCTCCGCTGTATGATAACAAGGTTTCGGCAGTAATTTCTATAGAAATTGCGTGCCACTGTTGAAGATATACGCAAAATGAAGAAAATACTTCTTCCTCATTGCGTACAGTCATGAATATTATGTCGTGTGTGTGCGTGCGCGTGTGTGGGTGGGTGTGTGTGTCAGCTTCTCAGTAACCATATACATAACCAAACACTGAGCTGCGTTTCTTCCCACGGAATTGTCAAACCCAAGCGCAATCGACTAAGTTTAGTACGATGTATACTAAAATAAATACTTTGATATTCCGGCACGCTACATTTGACGAACTGTAATGCAAATACAACTTAAACAAATTACGCAAGATGTTTTGTATTTTTAACACTCGGCGCTTGTTTTAAAACCAAATATAAACCAATTTCACGTCATTATTGAAACAGGGGCCACGGTGGCTGAGCGGTTAGCCTGCTCGCCTTATATCAAGGCGAACCGGGCTCAATCTCCCGCCAGGTCACTCCCGGATTTTCGCATGTGGGAATCGTGCAGGAAGATGAATCTGGTCGGCGAGTTTTATCGGGGATCTACCGTTTTCCTCCGCCCTTTCATTCCGGCGCTGCTCCATACTCACCTCACTCACTCTCATCGGCTCGCAAGACCTCGCTGTTAAGAGCCGCCCAAATCTCTCCACTCACTCGTTGGTGAAACAAATGCATTTTACTGCTATTTCGGGCAATAACCGAGTCAACGTTGTATATACTACTGATTATCGTTTTCTTCACATGAACCCAACATTGTAACCTACCCGAAATCAACACGACTTAAAATCAAATACAGTGTTAACAGTGATTGATGAATCTGTATATATCCTAATTTTCAAAATACGGACCCTTTGATAAAAATAAAATAGTTTTACCAGTTTGAATTTGATAAAATTGCATTGTAAAATTGGTCAGAGGAAGAACGAAAACATCTCCAACCACTTGTTTACATAAACAATATTCTAACCTGAAATCCTATCCGCGACATTCGAGATAGTAGTGTTGGCAGTTAATCAGTCCAATGTTTTGACGCGGAGGGGGGGGGTTGCGCACCTCGGGCGCGCACTCTACCTGAGGGACTCTCGCATAGATATCAGCACACAAGGAAAGCGCGCCCCCAAGTCCGAGCGGAGCGCGGTAGTTGGCGGGGTCGCCGCCGCCGCACCCGACGGCAGCACCGGCGGACACGCCGCTCCAGTGCTCGCTCTATTTAGGGGGTCGAGCGGAGTTGGTCGATGACTGGTGCCTGGCACGAAGGGGCGCGCCTACTCCTGTCTAGGTTGAGGGGGGGGGGGAAGGGTGGAACACCGCGGCCACCAACCAATTTGCGTTTAAAAATGCTGAAACGGGCGGAGTGCTGAATCAATACCCGCCGAGGAAAGGGACAACAAATTGTTCGCAGCGCGGGGCGACATTCTTCCCTCGGTCCGAGGGGCAGTTGGAGTCGCAATCAAGGTGAAGCCTCAGGGCCAGCATCTTGTACGCTCCTCCCCCACCCCCTTTTTTTTTCGGTTCGTATTATAAGGGGGGAGGAGGGCGAGCGAAGACTGTACTGTGATTTCAGACGCCAACAAGACATTCCAGTGTTGCCAGACGTGCCAGAATTCCGGTCTTTGTACCAGATTTTCTATCTTGGTACCAAGGTACCAGATTTTTCTCATTCTGGTAAGCATATATACCAGATTTTTGGTTGGTCACAAAAATTTGCTAAAATTGACTGACGTTGCGAAAGTATCTGTTAATTTAAATTATTTTCTACAATAAAATAGTAATAATTCTATATCAGTATTTTACGTTATAGGCTGTTCGCGGTAAAGTGAGCACTTTTGAGACCCTAGTTACTTTTTCTTTCAGTAATTTTTTATCCTTTAACAACCTTTTAAAATAAATATCTCGATGTACGTCATAAACACAGTGCTTAGATTTCACCGCAATCGGAAGTTAACGTGTAATGCTTGAATAAATTATATTTATTGACTATTATTCCAAGAGAGACGGTGTTCAAAAGTGCTCACTTTACCGTGAACGTCATATATAGTGTAATTTTACTTTATAGCAATACATAGTGTTAAATCGGATTATATGGTCATAAAAACGTTCTAGTATTAATCATGTATTTTTAGTTCCCGACTAAATGTATTTTAAGTAAATTAAAAATTTTCATTTTGTAAAATGAGTACCGGTAAGTATTCTTTGAGCACCCTGACAATAATACGTATATATAAAATCTCGCCAATAACAATCGCATTTCCATTAAATAACAATTCTAACTGTAGTTTTAAAATCACGCAAACTTACTGTAATGTAATTGTAGCAATTGTTTTCCCTGGGGAGGGAGTTACAGAGGCTCTTTTTTATTAGAGTACCAGAATTTAATGGTAAATACCATAATTATACATCACATTGTACCAGAATTTCATTTTCGCTATGTGGCAACACTGTGACATTCCTGGGTGTCGTCCGAGGGAGTGAGGGTGAAGACTAGTGATCTGCCACCCCGTAACAACCTTTGACTTTCGATCCGTCATCGCTTTCAGCTCAAGTATCTAGACGCGAACACGCCCACAGAACCCATACGGATGGTGTTGCGGCACGCGACGCGAGAGAAATTATTCCGAAAAAGCGTGTCACGAGACGACCTCCGACGCTGCTGTCAGTACGTGACAGTCTATAAGGTTTCCCGGTTGATGCCGCTCGTTTTCCGCGCCAACAACCACGAAATTCCTCGGCCCTTTAGCGAGTCAAGGACGCACATGATCAATCTGAAACTACGCCAAAGAGGACACGGCCGATTTCGTTTCAAATTATCACCATAATGTGGCTTGTAAGTGACTCGGATAAATTCTTTACCCAGAGAAATAAAGTCACGGGTTTCAAAATGGTGGTCTTGATAACTATGAAAAACGCATGCATTTGTTCCTAATAAGGATCTTTAATTGGCAAAAATGTTCTAACTGCGGTCGTTACGAACAACAGTCGTTCACCGAGGTGGATACACGTCATTCGCTTTTGTGAGCACGAACAGAATACTAATACGTAAGTTATGTACAGTTAGTGCGATCACGCAACACAGCCAGAGCGTTGAAACAGTCGGATAACCCACGTGTAATAATAATAATAACAATAATAATAACATCTGGTAACTTCTACAAACCAAAAGTGAGCTATATACTTCAACTATTTCAAATGTTAATGCACAGTGAGTAAAGATAACACTGCTAGTTAATTTAAGTTACCCAGTTTACAATAAACCTTTAAACAAGTTTTTGTGAATGATAGAAGAGAACGACGTAAGAGTACATCGAATGACTTAATTTCACTTACAGCACAATTCACAGCATCAGTATACAAACCAAGTGTCGTAACAGGTGTGCGGAGTTTGCTCCGCCCTTAGCAATGTACTTTAATGCACGTTGGATGCATGCAGCATGCACGGAGTTTGACCACCGGATGCACCCATGGCCATTGCCGCGCCCCAGAGCTCACTGCATGTGAACTCCATGGCCTCTTTGACGCCACTGAGCTCGGCTCGTTTCCTTGCCGTATGCCTTACGATCGACACTTTAGTTGCGATATTGCCATATCACCTCGCCTTTATCAAGTTGGAATTTCCACATGTTTTTGCTACAGTGGTTTTTGTATTCTTCATGTTGTTTTTATCGTAAACGAAGGGTCTTATGCATTATTACAAAAGAGTATTTTCTACTTAGGTTTGATCAGAGATTCGTGTGGTGCAGTCCGTATCCGCGAGTTACCTGACATCCTGTACTACGATGTAAACATATATAGCAACTGCATAAACTTTACTGCACACAGTGACTGATAGGGCTATTATTTTAAAAATGTTGGCTGTCAATAAAGGAGCGTAGGACCATGACTTAAATGCCTTTGCTAATGTGTAATTTTAAATTGTTCGCCAGTGCAATGGTATTCTTGTAATGTTGACTACTTTCCAGTTGGAACTGGTTTGACGGTGGCATAGGCTACGTTCCCAACAATTATTTAATGTCGTGTGATTGAGTCTAGTGTACTTATCACAGTAGTTCACGGCGATGTTCACTTATGTACTTGGCGGAAGAATACAAAATGAGTTAAAACTAGTTAAGGTTAAAAAAAAATCGGGTTTGGCTGCGTTGGGCACACGACCGTTGGTTTTGCGTGAATACGTCTACGTTGACGCGCTCGGACGCCTTGATGTTATTTTACGTTCCCGGCACCGCTTCACTCGCTCTAATAGGGTTTTACGGGTATCACTGGATTGCTTTTGTGATGCTCTTTCCAATCGTATATGAGTTCTGTATTTCGACTTGGCTTTCTGATGAGTATAGGCCGAAATTGTGTTAAGTTCTCTTGATTTTTTTTACATTAAACACATACAATTTCACCATAAACAGGCCACACATATTTTTATACACGCAATAGATTGATCTTGACGAGAGCTGTAAACCCAAACGAGCATCGTAGCTTCTCCTAGTCAAAAGTTATACTACGCGGAAGTTATGAAACGCTGCGAAACGAACTCAATTTTAACCCCCCGGCCGCGATGCTTCGCAGTCCTCGCTGAACGTGACATATTCTTTGATCCTTTGGCAATCGAGTGGTGTAACTGAATTTCGAATGTAGACAATAGATTCGGAGAGCTGCAATGCCAAACTGTATCCCCCGATTTGGTTATCACCGGATTTTCTGGATTGCCTCCCACTATGGTTGCGAATTCAAATACGTATTCACGTGGAAAAAAAAAATGTTCACTGAATAGCGAACTCTGGTATCTGGAACGCAATATGCTCCGAGATGTCACAGCTAGGACGATATGCGCCAACTCTGGGTCGCTGAAGAGCGGAAGGTGTATTTTCAGGACCAGCTACCTTACGCGACGTGTAAATTAGAAAAGTTGCTGGTGGTGTGTGTGTGTGTGTGTGTTGGGAAGAGGGGTTTGGGGGGGAGGCAGGGAGACGACACGCACACACGCGCCAGTTATCGCATACGCTCTAGGTCCGACTGTCGGGGCCGGGTGTAAGCCCTATCCCCGCACCCAACAAACTTGATTCGCTCTCAACTCGTTAACGGAGTCGCTTGACGTCGGCTCAGGGCTGGCAAGCAGAGTGGAAATTCCCGCGCCCTCCCCGCGTCTCTCTCCAATCTTCTCCCAAACCCTTTCCGGGCGCCTAATTAAAATTCCCCGTTTTATAATTTCATGCGAGATAACATCGCCGCTCCGGCGAGAGAGACGCGACGAGGGGGGGTTGGGCTGGAGGGAGAAATCGGCGAATCTGCCGAGGAGAGAAAATGAGCGCCGTGCGACGCCGAATCGCCACTTGGAAACTCGTCAAACAAATATGTAAGGAAATCCCCACACCGTCTCCTCCAACGGAATACGGAAAGTTTTAAGACTTCTGAACTTAACGAAGTCTTCAAAACAATTAGGATAGAGCCCCCCCCCCCTCTCTCCCCTGTGTTTTTTTTTGTGTTAAAGTTCCAAGCACGTGTGTACTTTCTGTGCTCTTGTTAAATGATGATTGATTTTCCAAACTCGCGCCATCCCTTCTTCGCTTGGACAGGATATCATATTTTTCTTTTATACCAATGTACCTGAGGAGGAATTATATTGATATGTAATCAAAAAATGCTCATTTTTAGTAATATAGCACACGTATCTGTTTTAAAGTTATTTTTTGTTTAATAGATCTGTTTATAAGAGACAGTGAGGCCGTTTTTTGATGACCGTGTTTCGGAAATGGCATTATGACCTCGGACTGAGTACAAAGATAGCAGTTCAAACAGTTAATGAATTAAACATTTTCATTTGTGTATCTTCATAACTTCATATTAAAAGCGGCATCAGTTTTATTCACCGGTGCAATATTTAATTTTCTGCATCACTTGTGGCTACTCACTCGTCGCAATAACTGACACGTCAGCCGGTGTTGGCTTCTAAGTCTCCCGTGATTTAGGTCAACTTGGCGCCCGGCAATTTATAAAGCTACCGACTCTCCCTCAACACTCTTGTGACGAAGTTCTGCACGAAGCAGACTTTCCGAACACGGATTCCAGAATGCTAGATCTCCACTTCCCATGATTAGTCGCACACACGCGCGTTTCTGGAACAACCCGCCCTTAACACTATTCTTTGTTTGTTTCGCAAGCCTTCAGGAAAAGACGGTCTCTTCAACGACCGTGCATCAGAAAAGTAAAATTGTTATTATCGAAGTGGAAGGCATACCATGAGCCGAAGTTTCCTTGCAAGTTTTTTTCCAGTTGTTGCATCCCGTCGCTGTTCTGAGTCCACTTCAGTGGCATGAAGTGAGTTTTTTTTTTTACAGGGTAGGCGGTATAATAGCCTCACATATTTGAGTCTCGTATCTTACACTCAGTCTGGCTAGTGCCGGGCTGTGGTTCCATTTTCAATTTCTACTAATAAACGCCACTTCCAACTTTGCTTGCCCTACACAAGTACTTACCGTTATACAATACCAAACATTAGTTGAAACAAAATGAATGTAATAATAATTAAACTGAATATTACTTAGAGAGCATATTACAAGTTATAAGAAAGTAACCCGTTTACCCGAACACTTTCCAAGGAGAAATGCACGACCGCAGGACGCAAGGAACGCTGTTTAGCATGTGGCATGTTGTTGTTTGCGAGTTCGATTGATCGCTCGTCGCTTTCGTTTGTAGGAATAAATACTAGATAGCAGCACTACGCGTGTACAGTACGAGAGCAACGAAAACTCTTTCTCTCGAATCGGAAATGGGGAAACTCAGAATTAGATGTGTTTAAAGTTAAGCCGAAAACTATAAAAGGTCAAATATATCATATATATATACATACACACACGGTAAGCATTGTTTACCTTGCGTCTAATGAACAAACGCCACTGCTCCACTTGTTCACGATCTTTCACTCACCACACTGCTCTGCTGATAGTGTAGCTCTACCGCAGAGAGCAGCCCACATCGAAGCTCATTAACGGGAACCATCTGAAAACGTCATCGCTTCCTCCTGCTCGACGCAAACTTCCCCATCTTCCTGCTGCGAAAGGCAACTTTCCCCGTCAACACCTGTTGTCGGCTCATAAGCTTCGCAAACACGCAATAATTACTCCCCCGCGTCAGCAAATTTGCGCACCGTTATTGCGCGGCCTGGCGGTGACGTTTGCACGAGCAGACGTCACACGGGCGAATTAATTTGTGCGGTGGCGCCGCGCAGAAACGCGCACGTCCGGGGAAAACCTGATGACGCCAATACAAACGTGCGAGCGCTCTACCGGCGTTCAAATTAATTGCCCGCGCGCATGGCATAATTTGGCACCTTTACCGCGCGTCTGTCGTTTTACGAAACAAATTTGGTGTTGATACCGTGCGCCAAAAATTGGTACATTATAAAAATCTTTTTTTTTTTTAACGTGGGCGTGGCCACTACTTAAGTTGAAAACAAGCCCCACTTTCCACCCGTTAAATTATAAACTAGCACGGGTTTAAGTATGTTGTCATTGCATCCAATTCCACAGTTGAAATTTCCCCATCAGTAGCAAAAAATGGGAAAAGAAAATTTTTTCGAAATTTTTTCTAAACTTTATTTCTGGCATAAATTATAATATAACATAAATTTTACTTAAATTTCGAACGGTCGTCATTTCGGAGACCATAAACGGGTTTTGTTGGATCTCTTCGATATGATCGGCAGAATCCCAATGCTGGAATAAAAAATATTATTTCAAACACACTCATATTATCTGTACAGGTTTAAAACTCGAGTTCAAGCAGTTGATTTTGTAATAAAACACGACGCACGTAAAATCTTTTACAACATAAACTATGTAAGAATGTAGTTTGCAACCTGAATGCTGCTTATTTAATGAGTTGTGCACAACAGATAACTCGTGCTAATACAGCTAATATTACCACCCGACAAAGCGGCGTCTAATTGCCTTTTACCTGCCATTGTTCCACTGCTGGAACACGATTTTCATAGTTTATGCTCTATTACAAAAATAAGTCAATTTATTTTACTTATTTTTTTCCTGGTTAAAGAAAGCCTGTTTTAATATTCTGAATTTTTTCAGTGTTCATCTTATGTATTTTATTGACCTGAGAAATCTTTGTAAGTGGCGATTTTTAAGGTGTTATACACCACACCCCTAATTGTGATTTTTCTGTTTTTTTATGATAGTAATTTTTTTTTATTCGTTAAAAATGTTGGGGGGGGGGGAAGGGTCCTTAGGAAGAGTATAGGAATGTAAACCTTTTATAAACATTCAATTATAATGTTTACCTAGGTTTCTGGTGTCACAGACAATTTGACGTTCCAGAAGTGGAACACTGGGGCAGGTTCTGGTTAGTGCGCGAGTGCTCAGCCAGGACCCGGAACCACACGACTTCCTGTGCAAGCCTTTGCCTGCTTCGGGGTACAGCCAGCTCCCACCTAGTTTTCTTTCAGCAGTCTCAGGGTCTGGTTGCTCAGTGTTCTGTTACCGTGCGTGCTTTTACGGGAAGGGAAACGGTGTTACGTACAGTGAATGAGGCACTCGAGTACTTGTTCTCTTTGAAGGAGACTGACCTAGTTGACAAAATTCTGATGAGGTATACGACTCGTGCCAATTACCTCCACAAGATAATGGACGGGGGACGGATAGCAAAGACATTGGCGACAAGAATTTGGGAGAAGTGGAGCCGGCCGACGTTTGCGGGCAAGTCAGTTTATTTATAAAAACGTGTGCGTCTGTGTGCAAAGAAGAACTCGCAGAATCTATTCGTTTAACTGGTGCAAAATCTTCAGCTCCTGAAAATGCTTCTAAAAGGACAGCTAGTCCAAAATCTATAGTGAAAGAGAAACGTTTCACAGAAAAACCGATTTGGCAAATAACTACTGCCTTCAATGATGTCATTCTTCCTGAAAACGAAACCAAACTTGGTGATAAATTTCCTGATTGGAATCCGCAGAGCCCATTCACCTGTTTCTTGACTTCATAAGCAATTAATACCTTATCCATCTGGCATAAATGAGTACTGTCTAAGCGGAACAACATAGTAGTTGCTTGCAATTTGAATGGAAAGACATAGCTCGTTTCTTCGGATTATCGCACCTAAGTGGTTTCCATGCTGTGCCCACAGAAGACTTCTACTGAAGCGCTTCAGAGACTATGGAGGTTCGCATTCTTCCTAATGTTATGTCAAGAAACAAATTTAGGAAAATAAAGAGTAAAGTTTTAATGTTATGGTAAATTCGAAGATAAACTTGGATGACAGGTTAGCCAAAGTTAGACCACTGTACGATAAACTAAATAAACAGTTAATCAAATTTGGCATCTGCTACAACAAACTTAGCATTGATGAATCTATGGTACCTTTTGATGCCCATCATGCATGATAAATGTTTTAGGGGGAAGCCAATTAGAATTGGCTATAAAATTTTGATGTGATCCTGAAATTGCTATCACTACAAAATGGAGGTATAACCCACCTTGAAAAACGGGTAGTGAACTATTTGCTGACTGTTGTGTCCAATACCTCAGAAGTAGCGATATATTTTCACAACTTATTTACTACTTAATAGCTATTGTCAGAACATAAAATCCACAGGGATTGTCAGAGAAAACAGGATTGCAAAATGTCCTCTACATCCAGAAAACGAAATGTCAAAAACAAAGAGAGGCATATTTGATAAGTTGAGTGATGGGAATGTATACGTATGCCGGTGGAACGACAATTCAGTGGTGACTCTAGCATCAAATCATGAAACTCATGTCCCTTTGCAAAATGCGAAAAGGTACATTTATGCATCAAATATTTTCGTTTTGTTTATGTTGCTTGGAAGTATACCTTGTTTTTTTTTTTATTCCAAAAAAAAATGAACAACGATTTCCATCTACATATCAACCTAATCTCTTGGGAAAATATAACTATGGTATGGGAGGAGTTGGTGTTATGGATAGGATGTTTTAATCTTACCGGCCTAAACTGCGTTGTGGTGGAACTTGTTTTGCTACGCTCTCAACATGGCTGTGGTTGTTGCCTGGATTATTCACGAAGAACCTCACCTGAAACCATCGTGTTCACATCTAGACCATCTTTCTTTTCGGCAACAGGTAAGTTTTTGTTTCATTTTTATTCTCATGATTATTATATAAACTTTACAATCTTCTTATTTAGCGATTTTTATCTACTAGGTCACTATAGCCCTACAGCAAATTTCTCCTCGAAAGGAGAGGCCTGGAGTCGGACCAAAGCCCCTGACTCAACGTAAATCAGATGGGCATTACCTGATTTCGGTATCACAATGAATATGTGCTCACTGTGATTCAAATACGAAGTACCAACACAAAGAATGCAAGAAGATGATCCATAGAGTGTTTCCCATATTTCCATGGACTGAAAACGTAAACATGCTGATATGTATATGGCTTAGTGCATTCTTTCTTTACTTTTTTTGTCGGTAAATTTTTTATTATTGTTAAGAGTAAATTCTTTGTTAAATTGTTTTTTTTTTCAATGCATAGCATTTGAAAGCGAATCTATGTGAAAATCATTAGGTGAAGATAATAATCAGAAATAAAAAAATTAAAATTGTTTGTGGGCTCTAGGGGTGGCGTATGTTTAAGTATCAATGTGTCCTACTCAACTCAAAATAAATCATAACATACGGGACAATATGTAACGTTATGAAAGTGTGAGAGCACCGAAAGAGACACACAGACAGAAAGATAGAAGAGCTGGTGTGGCAAAGGCATAGAAAATTACACAGAATAATGGAGTAGGTGCTGTATTTTACGATAAGACTAAGCTCTACATAAATTTTTAATGAGGAAGCGTTCTCTTTCCAATCGCTCTGTTTCACCGTGATGTCAAGTTATTTAATGGAGCCGTACTAGACTGTAGGAAACTTACGTCCAGAAAGTAAGTGATGTGGTTCACTGCGATGAAAACACTGGTATATGTATAAAGAAAATGCATGTTCGCCTAATTAAAAAGTTTGTAAACCCTACTAAATGAAAACATACATTTCTGGTACGCAAATAAATTACGAAAAATAAAGTATTGATCAGCCCACCAGCTACTAAAAAAAAAAAGTACAGCCGTCCTAAACAAGTCAAGATTCCTGTTTTCATTTTGTGTTTGAGAGCTCATAGATTACCATAATGTGAAAGCGGCAGAGTAGCTACACGCGATTGCTCGACTACAGTAGAAAACTTCAACATTTTAACTAATAATTATCGCAATGTCAACACTTGTATAAAAAATAATAATTAATACGTAAAAAAATACATGTCTGGAACTCGGCTAATATTTGCGCTAAATCTTCATCATGATCGATATATACAATTCAAGGTAAAATGAGCAAGCATAATAACCAAAAAATTTATTTTTTATTTTTTCCACAAGCATTAACTTTTGAAAGCTATAAAATTTACAATCCACTGTGTTTATTAGTCAAATGGCAATTTTTATATTAACTATTGACGAAAGGATACAAATGACTTAAAAGGGACTTTAAAGAATGGCCTTGCGTGCTCATTTTAAAGTGAACAGTTTACATATGCTTTAGTGTGCTGATGAAGGTGGCCTCATGTTAAACTACACTAATTACATTTCTTTATAATATGTCTATTGCCATTCACTTTTTTAAGTGGATAAAAACCAGATATCCATGCTAAACGTCATCTCCGCCAAGCTATGGAACGTTATCTATTTGCCGACAGTAAATTTAACACAGAATCGCCTAGTCGGGGCTTGTGATGAGCAGCGCATTTCTAAATTTAAACCGACGGCTTATTTATAAATAGACCGTTATTAATTTTTTTTTTCGCTGCCAGCGCGTGGCATCTCGATGGGCCAGAGACAGACATTTCGTCGCATCAAACAGGAAGCGGCGGCCGGGTGGTGTGAAACAAGCCCCGGCGTCTATGCGGCGGTAATTTATTGCCCCGGCGTGGAAGCAGTGGGAACAGGGGGGTTCTGCGCACGCGCCATATCCCGCTGGCGGCCGCGCCTCGGGAGCGGAGGTTTTTTTATAAACAAAACACGCTCGCGAGGTACATGGTCCCTATGATAGAGGGGCGAATGCCGTGGGGCTCCCTGTGGGAGAGGGGCTGGCCCCCCTCCCCCCCCCCAGCAACCAACCGATCAAAGACGCGCGCGAGTTCGCCACGGCTATCTGCCGGTGTAAATAGAGAGCAAGGCTCCGGAAGAAGAAGTGGAGGGGGGTCCGGGCCAACAGCGGCTATAATAAGCGACGCAAAGGCGGATACCGACCCCTGCTTGTTACACGCCTCATCGCGTCCGCTGGATGCGTGGCGCCGCAAGGGAATTTTAATTATTGCGCCGAAAAGTTGCCGAAGACGGTGCATTCCCCTTACCCACCCCCCCCCCCCCCCGGGCACCATGGAGACTATGATTACTCTCCTCCATATCTTCCCCATGGTCGTCGAGGGAGTGCGTTAAGTATCGTCACCGTAGCGTGAAGGTCTTCTTCGCCACCTCATCTTCTTCGCCTACCAGATTGAAGTGTCGGCGAGGAGACAGAAGATGCATTCGGCACACTCTACGATGTTCTAAAACTCTGGACGCCATGTTAATGGTGCGTTACAACTAGTGGAAATGGCAGTTCCTCCTGGTTGCTTAAATTTCTACGGTCATTTATTCCACAGTCTCTCAGCACCCATGTTGGTCAAACCAATCAACACCTCTCTAGTGGAACGGCACAATGTAACGATCATTACCATCAACTGGGGGTGTTTGTGACACAAACATGGGAACTCTGAGTAGAAGGTACTGTTCGTACAGTTTAGTTTTACAAATGATGTGTGTATGAAGAAAAAATTATATTATGCATTAATAGATAAATCTTCTTTAAATTAAGAATTTACCAGAGTAAGTGCAATACCTTTCACAGCTAGTATTTTTATTAAACAGCTGTGCCAATTAAGAGCGAAACACCTCTTAAGCGCGAGGACTCGGTAATTGATTACATCATATGCATTTTATCCTGTAGTCCCTCTATGGTCATTGGTACTGAATTATCGTATTTATTTCGACCACTCAGAACTAGAACACGTAAAAATAAATTTTTGTAGCATGTCCCAAGTCACCACAGTCAACAGTGTTCTTGTTCATAAAAACCATCATAAATATCAACTCGATCCACAAGAACAGTTCAAATCGCTGCATGGTTTGTGAGTTTAAACTTGCACGACCATCGGTGAAACTTTCATCAAGACACAGTATGTCTCAATTACGAGCTCAGGTACATATTTATTTGCATACTCGTATTATGTATGTTCTTTCCTTTATTACAATTTATCATCTTGGAGTGCAGTGAGTGTTGCCTACTTGCAATGCATTAAAACTCTCATCTATAGACTCCAGGGGATTAATTCTTCGAGTATAGTAAAGTTTAGTTGTCAGTATATGAAAAGAATTACATTAGTTCTTGTACACTGATTAATAATACTTCATTAAAATGTTAATTATATTATCATGACAAAAATTAATAAATGATAATGATGGGAATACAATTGTTTCAATGATTCAAATTTACTGCAGTAACAATTTTTGCTGTCGCTTCAGTTCTTCGTAGTTATATATTTCTCAAACACTAAATGTTTTATTCATGTTACTTTGTGTACGATTTGTAAATGAATCAGTGTTTCAGCTCCACATTTAAACTCATATAAGTTACTTGGGAACATCACCACACTAAAGTCGTATAAATGATTTCAGTGTAAGATTTCGTGAGAAGCCTACAGCTCAGTTTTTCGGTATTATTTAGTTATAAGATGTATGTGTGAGCCTGCGAGTTTTAGGTACTGAAAAAATTGGGTACTATCAATACGAACTTTCTTGTACCAATGTTATTTGGTAGTTAAACAAAAAGGCATTTCTCTCGGAAATATGGTGAAATGAGAGAAAACTGACTCGATTATTTTCTATGAAACAAATACGTGATTTTTTACCAAGCGTGTTCAACCATGGTGCAAACAGTTGTGCTATTTTGTTATTCCTAAGATTCGATATAATGATCATAGGTTCCCGGGAGCCTCTCAAGAAACAATCATGTTTGCTTAATTACATGACAGCACTACATTACCCTTGTAAATGACTTATCTGTTAAGACTAATATATATATATATATATATACTTATTTTCGTAATCGTGGACTGGCGACAGATACATGGGTCTGAAGGTGGATGTGTGTCGGCAGGTTGGGTGTTCTCGTGGGTTTCTTACAGGTGCTCCTGGGCTTACAGATGCGCCGCTACACCATGGTGATTAGTTATTATGAACTATAATTAAAATTTGAAGTCTCAAAGTCGATTGAGTTTTAGGTAACATGTGTAACCAAGAATACTGTGCGTTGTCCCGTGGTATAATATTCCACGCTTAGTTAAGATTAGCTTGCACGAGGCGGAGGAATATCCTGGAAGTAGGACTTGAGCAGGGCATGCACGGTCACTTCCGACTTATCTGAAGCCCTGCTATAGCTCTCTTTTCAGGATATTCCTAAACCTCGTGCAAAAAAATTTCTTGGTGAGATAATATTTCGCACAAGAATTATTTTTTTTTGCTAAATTTTACCAAAACACCTATTCTCTCCCTGTTTTTATTCAGATTAATTATAAATATATTATTGTAATTCATAGTTAAATTTGAAGTACGAGTTTAATTTGATAAAAATAGGGCATTCTCATGTTAACACAAGTATAAAAGCCTTAAACAACCAAGCACGTCATACAGGGGTTTTTTTTAAGGCTTAATTCAAAAAGGGCGAAGAAACCGCGAATAGAGCAGGGCTTTAAAGTGGATAGCCCGCATGTCACGTAGAGAGAAAGAGAGAGAGAGAGAGAGAGAGAGAGAGAGAGAGAGAGAGATAGAGAGTGCGTGTGTGTGTGCGGACAACGGCGCATGTCGCTCACCTCCTGGCCCTTGATGTCGCGGTACCGCACCCACTTGCCGAGTCGCGGGCGCCAGTACTCGAGCAGGTAGGCCTCGGCGAACTCCTGTCCCTGGCCGTTGCCGAACCTGCCCTGCGTCTCGGTAGCGGCCACCATGTGCACCGAGTGCAGGTCGATCTCCAGCCACTCCTTCGGCTCCGTCGTGATCTGCTGCTTGGGGCACCACGCCCCCCCGTGGTTCTCCGTCCGCACCCTGCAACACCACCGCGGCACGTGAGGCGAGCTGCCTCTTGTCTTCCACCTCTGCCTGTGCTATATTGAAATCTTAGCAGTACTGTAAAAAAAAAAATTAAGGTAAAATTTCCCTACATGCAAGATAAAATTACCTCTTAAATATAAGGTAAATTTACATAACTAGTAAAGTAATATTCCCTAAAGGCTGTTCACGATAAAGTAAACACTTCTGAAATCAATATTATAAAAAATGACACTGCCCCTGCATGCATATATTTTAAAGGGAGCATTGAGTGACATGTGCCCAGTAAAGTTGGTAACGATGGACGGAAAGTAGTTCCGTATCTTATCGTCGAATAAAAAGTCTTAGGTGTGCATTTGTGTTGAATTAAATTATTTCGTTAGCTTTCTGTTTTCTTTTTAATGCAGCGAAGTGTAAAAATTACCAGATTTCTAAAATATTTACTTTTCTAATAATTCCAGTTTTACTTGACCGACATAAGAATAAAGTGATATGGCCCGTGGCAATGTTGATTTTACAGAAGGCGGAAGAATACAAAACGTGCATGCAAGTAGATCTTAAGCAGAGCTTTTAAAAATGCTCATTTTACCGTGAACAGCCTATAATTGTACGAGAAAATAACCTGACAAACGTGAGATAAAAATCCCATACAAGGGAAAATTAACTATAATGAATAATAAATGTATATTTAAAGTTACTGCGGAGTATAAGTAGTGTTTAATATTTTATAACATGTATCCTCTGACTAATAGTAACCGAAACATCAACACTAAAATCGTCGACACTTTCTGGTGGGTGGGCGAGAGCCACGGCCCTTCACCACGATAAACCGATGTGCAATTTATTACACCACTACGACAGCGTGACAGTGAGAGTGAATATAAGTATGTTAAAGGATTGTTCTTCCGCCCGTCCCCCATTTAGCTGCTGAGGATGCTAAAGAGGTGCACGCGTCTTAAGGTAATTTTCCCATCCATGAATGGGATTTCCCACTACCATGTACGTGAATTTTATTCCAGAGTGCGGTAAATTTACCTTACCTGTAAGCAAAACTATGTTTCATCCACAAGTTTGCGAATATTACCTTACACTTGTCAGGTAATTTTTCCCATTATTTTCTACAGTGAGGGGAAGGCGTGCAGACTAACTTATAACCTAACTTAAATAAACACCCCTACCTTACCCGGGATTCGAACCCAGATCCTCCCGCAACCCAGATCGGTGGCGCACCAACCGACTGCGACACATGAGGTCGGCTGGACAGGGTAGTCTATTCGCGGTGGTCTTTACACTTTTTGAATCAAATCATTGAAAAATCACCCCTTGTATAACGCGTTTAATTATTTCCTAAATATGCCATGTATCACAAGCGTTTTATACCTTTATTAACATAAAAGTATCTTAATTTTCGTTAAGTTGGAGTCTCATTTATTTTTAATTTTAATTTATAAAGTGTAATATTTCATTTATAATAAATGTTAATTAAAACAGTAAGAAAGCATGTGTATTGGTAGCGCCTAGTAAGAAATAGTTCTCATGCAAAATGTTATTACAAATGAGTGCGCACGAATTAGGTACGTGGTCTTTTGGTGTAATTACTAAAGATTAGTTTGCACGAGGCGGAGTAATATCCTGGAAGTAGAACTTAAGCAGGGCTTCAGAAAAGTGTGCTTTTCTGCCAGTAAGACTATAGTAAATTCACGGTTACTTCCGACTTATCTGAAGCCCTGCTATATTTCTACTTTCAGAATATTCCCAACCCTCGGGCAAACAAAGCGCTCGGTGTAATAATATTTTGCATGCGAAATATTTCTGGCTAAATATCACCAACACACCTTTTTTTTTCTTTTTGTTTTTATTAAAATGAACTATAAGTAGAATATTGTAATTTATAGGTAAAATACAAGCACGAGTTTATTTTGAAAACAAATATGGTATTTTCATGTTAACACAAGCATAAAAGGCTTTAACAACAAAGCGATCATACATAGGGTGATTTCCAAAAAGTTTGATTAAAAAAGGGCGAAGAGACCGTGAATAGACTATATCATAAACCACGTGGATAGGGTTTCAGGTTAGAACACTGTTTTGTAAACAAGTGCTTTTGAGATACCTCTATACTGCCTCTAATCAATTTTTCATGCAGTGTCTCTATACTTCCTCTAATCAATTTTTCATGCAGTGTCATTAAACTAAAATTGGTAAAAAGTGTTTTTCTTCTGTAAATGAACATATACACAAACACGTTCATCACTGTTAACAATGACTTTGACAGTTGTGTCAGTTTGGCGTACGTCAATGTTTGGGTTATGCAGAAGACGAAAATCGATCTTCTCATATTTAGTGTATCGAGGGCAGTCATTGCCGCGGCTGCCACGCAAGTAAATAACAAAACGGCCTACATATTCACCTACGGTTCTCAAACTGTGGTCCATGGACCCACTGGTGGTCCGTGAGTAGACGCCAGGTGATTGGCAAAACTTTCCGAACGTGCCATCGTGTAGTTTCATTATTTTTAGATGCGTTGTTACTGTGGTTCTTTACGGTCTGTGTAATGCCGTGTTCAGGGATGTGCCATGTTATTTTGTATTTTAAAATGTAATGCAATGCAGCACAGTTTAATTAATTTATATCTTGTATACAGTAAGGTAATAAAATACTAACCGTTTAGGAGGATATTGCATTTTACTGAGTTGTTAAGTTGTTATTTTTACATTCTAGTACTTAATTATAAGGAGTGTCAAGGCAAGTGATTGTGTAAGGCTGGCGTTTTACAACTTGTGGTCCGTGGTAACGAAAAGTTTGAGAACCATTGCTCTATAGCCTGTTCTATAATCTCAGTCGCAAGTCGTAGTCGTAGGTCCTAACAGGAATCATAGGATGGTTTGCAAAGTCGTAGATATCTAGTAGTACAACTCGGATAGTCCTGCGTCTAAGACTGCCACGACTAACCAATCACCACTAACGAGATCATAGATAAAAAGACTACGATAACAAACAGCACACAAAAAAATTTGATTATTAGCTTAAATACATTTAAAAAAATAAAGGACAGCTTTATTTCATTCGTGAGACATATCGATGGCGCTGCGTGCCATCAAGTGAGTGAGTTAAGAAATTTGGACGGCTCTTAACAGCGAGATCATGAGAGCCGATGACGGTGATTGAGGTGTGTATGAAGCGGCGCCGGAATGAAAGTGGGGAGGGGGTTTGGATATCTCCGATAAAACCCGCCGACCAGCATCATCGCCCGGCACGATTCCCATATACGAAAATCCGGGAGTGACCCGGATGGGGATTGAACGCCTTGATGGGAGGCGGGCAGGCTAACCGCTCAGATCGTGGCCCCTTGTGTTTTATACACAAGTTTTTTATACTTGGAAATTCTAAAAAGCCGCGAATGCTTATATCGAGTATAAGAGATTTTAATTTAAAATGGTCCGACTGAATATAGCCATACAAAATTCGTAAACCTTCAAATAGGGATGCCAACTAAACTTCAAACTACGTAACCGAATTCCGCATGGCATAAAACATTTAAAAAAAAAAAAAAAAAAAAAACCATTTTAAAATTTTAATAAAATAGAGACATAGAATCATACACTGAACAGGAAGCTGAGATGTAATTAGTAAAACAACTTAAATTTCACTGGCCTACATTTTATAGAGTGCTAAAGTTAAACTATCGTATCCGAATGAGTTGCAACAATGCAATTACTGTTTTTTTTAGGCTGAGTAAATAAGGGAACCCAGAACGAAATAACTATGAATATCAAGCTTCTAAATCACCTAAATACACCATCAAAACAAACTACAATTATATTACGTGCCGTATTGCAGCTCGAACCAATTCACTAATACGTAGGTGTATTGTAACACTGTATATTATTACGCGTAGACGTACGAATAAAGCAAATATTTATTTTCACATTCATCTAGTCACAGTATCCAATTTGACTGCACGCGGCCTTTCTACAACAGCCTGTTCACGCGAACGTGTCTGTTGCCCAAGACCAACTTAAAATACGACTCACTGACGCATTTGGAATCACGGTCGACAGTAAACATACTATTTCCTTAGAGGAGCTTTCGCTAACTGCCACTAAAGTCAGATAAATACAGTAAGTTTGTCGTAACTTTCTTTTTATTTTTTCATTGCCATGTTTTTTTTATTCTCAAACTACCTTCAGATAAAGTGACCCTGCTAGACAAACTCTACCAGCGAAGTCTCCTACATCCGAGAACAAGGATAGCTATGCATAATTGGTCAGGCATAATTTTCACGTCTGCTACAAATCGCCAAGCTGGACGATGACGAGATTTAGGGCCTACTGCACTTTCTCGTCAATGTACCAACCTCCCATAGGTACCATTAAATTTAATACAGCACCCCTTCTTTTGTGTTTCACAGAAATCTGGTGTGTTGTACTTAGATATTCGAGTAACCCAGAACATCAGCTAGGGCTGCGCCAAGAACGGAAAAGCAGCGAAAGTCTAGACTTGAGTCCAATATAACTCATTCTGGTATCAAACGTGTATATACCGTTGCCCTTCTGACAAAATTATAGTAATGTGATGTCATCCTTCCACGAAGCTGTCAGATTTTACCACACATCTTTATTGTAGAACACTTATAAACGTCATTATTTCTGCTCTAGTAACTGCAGCGTTTGTTCCGTTAGCCCTGCTTTAATGAACTGCCTATAAATTTCAAAATGCAGTCAACGTCTCTGCACGAGTTAGTTTCCAACAAATGTTTCGCTGAAAGGAAAGCAAGTGTAACGTAGTCGCCAGTATACCAAACTTACTTGGCGGTACAGCGAAAAAGCAACATTATGAAACACCGGCCATTCTGGGAGAGAAATTCCACACAAAGCCAGGACTGTTGAGCTGCACAATTGCTGCCGAAGAGAGAAGGCAAGAAAAACTTTTCTTCTGGTGTCCTGACAAATGTTTATAGCTCACGCACAACGCGCATTTTCCTAGAAGCCATAACGTTTTATCGCCTTCCACTATCGATCATAATAACGTCTGGGGGTGCAAAGAAAGCCAGTGCTCTCAACACACAAGGGCTGCAATGGAACTGGCGGCTAAGAATAAGGACACTTGGAATGGTTCGCCCTCGCGGCAGATTACTATGTCGATACTAACGATGTTCATTATCTGCACTTAATGCACCGCGGAATGCCGTACAACGGCAATAGTGAAGAGGTATTTGACTTTCTACAATGCCGTATGAGTACGTACAACTCAAGCGCTATTTCTTAATAATGAGGTGCATTATTTCGCGGTATTTCAAGCGCTCCGGCAAACTACAGAACTAATTTCCCTGGCAACTGATGTCAAAAGCGCATTAGTTATTCAAATATCGTTTTATTTAATAGGTATTTTATATTTATAGAAAACGTATTTCGAAAATAACGTTATCACATACGCGAGGCATTTTTAACATACTCAAGCGTGTTGATGATGAATTACCGAGTAGTTTTAGTTATTGTACTTACTAGCCTAACAGTAATTAACCATAAGGATATATTATATATATGCCACGAACATATATGGCCACTGTTCCACTTTCTCTATTTACAGCACTTTCTCTTGTTTTCGATTAGCCACATATCCTAATGCTTACAAAGTATGCTTCACAATGTAGATTTAGATTTTTTGTTTTATCGTTTTATATTTAACTGTTAAATTGAGTGAACATAGAATTCTGCCACGTAATATCTAGGTGATTGATTACAACGTATACGCCTGTGTGACGTTTGCGCATAGATTTTTTCAATATTTATTTTCTTCAAAAATTTTGAATATTCACATTTATTCACTATATATATATATATATATATATATATATATATATATATATATTTATTTATTTATTCCCACGCACACAGGTTGTCCAAAAAAAGCCTTCCCTGATGACAAATTTTATTTGTATCCGTTATATGTAAGATAGGAATGAGACAGGTGACAAAATGTTCGCAAACTAACAAAGTTATATATTTGGTACTGTGTAGTCAACTAACGCATAACGTATTCACTCAATGTTACTCCACAATTTTTTTTTCCTCAAAAAACCTCTTTCTGGTTTTGTTACAGTGAACCGTGGAGTGTTTGCTTACCCCTGCAAAGCTCTCCGCGCCGACCTGCCACACCCAACAGGTAATTGAGTTGCATACCACGTCAGGGGTAAACCGCCATTCTGAAGAGACAGGAAACTCCACCCATGTGTCGCACGGCACAGCGAGTGGGTTTAAACGTTCGTTTATTTCTTTGTGGTTGTTTCTTTGAATAGTTACACAATAGCCGTAGTTACAAAAAAACGGCAATTGTTAGATGCACTACAAGCGTTCAGAAAACAATCATTTTAATTAGTATCTTCCTTTTTTGTACTCGTTTGAATCATTCAAAACGTCGGGACGCTCCTTAAAAGAATAAATTCAATTCAGAACTAAAACAGAGTACCCCTGCAATCTATATCCGTCCAGAGATAAATGCTATTTATGCCAACTTGAATCTTTCAACTTCGTGCAAATGTAAACGGTTCGACGTACATCGCTCTCGTGAAAATATATGCTCAAGATTATTAGTGAAACCTGTTACGTTTGATTGTGCTTTTTTTTCTCTCCCTCTATTGACTTGCGAAAACTCGTGCGGGATGCAATTTACGTCTATAGCGGTGAGCTATGTAACATGTACTTTTAACATGACTAGTGTCACGGCGCTGGGGCTGGAGCTAAGTCGGCAGCCGTCAGGTATACTCGGATTCTCTCGTCCGCTGTGGACTGATGTACATCCTCACTATTGCGCATGCGAGTGTGGATCGGTATGTATACATTTTCCCATTAACGTAATCACGTAAACTAAAGTTGTAACTGTCCCAGAATTCCAGATGAATAGTGAGTGATTCGTATATATTTTCCCTTTAACATAATAACGTAAATTAAAGTCGTTACAGTTTAAATTACGCAAAACTGTAGGCTATTCGTGGTAAAATGAGCACTTTTGAAAGCTCTCTCATTTGTAATAATAGCTAATAGTAGTATTTAAATTTAGACTTAGACGTTAACTTCTGAGTGTGGTGGAAATTATACACCGTGTTTATTACTTACATCACAAATATTTATTTAAAAAGATGGTTAAACGGCTGAAAGAAAAAACTAATTAGGGATTCAAAAATGTTCACTTTAACGTGAACACCATATATCAAAGAATGCTATACGTAAAAGCGTTTATCAAGCTGTATACCTCGCTTAATTGAAGTTGTTCAGTTGCGTTCGGCGGAAGAAGCCGAGCGCATCCGACAGCACTTGCACCACAGTTTAAGAGGCTCAACACAAACAATGCGGGCGCATCCGACAGCACTTCCACCACAGTCTAAGAGGCTCGACACAAACAATGCGGGACGCCTCGATGGCTCAGTGGTTATACTACTCACCTTCCACCACGGTGAGCCAGGTTCAATCCCCGGCCGGGTCACCCCCGGATTTTCGCACGTGGGAATCGTGCCGGACGATGCGGCTGGTCGGTGGGTTTTCGGAAAAGGGGGGGAGGGGTCTCCCGTTTCCCCCGCCCTTGCATTCCGGCGGTGCGCCATTCTTACCTCATTTCACCCTCGTCGGTTCTCAAGACTGAGTTTTTACAGAGCCGTCCAAATATCTCAACTCAACAACTCTCGACAAACAACGCGTCTCTGCCCCTGGGTTAAAGGTGTCGTGTTCGCACACGCTGGTCTCACGTTTATCGCGCTCGACAACGGCTGGGAAATGTCTCCCTCTTCGCGGTACTGCTGGGCGGCGGGGGAGGTGTGGTAACCCTCCCCCACTGAGCTTCCACTATTCACTACGAGGAGTCGGGGTGAAAAACACTAGATCCCGCGACGCTGTTGGCACGAGATATATAAAGTGCGAAGGGGACGACTGCTTCGGGTGTTGATCTGCGCAGGAAGAGGGATTGGGGGGGGGGGCGATTTTTCAACGCCTCCACCCTCCTCCCCACGGGGGGCGGAGTGGGGGGTTGGAGGACTAAGTAAATTGATCAGATTCGCAGAAAATTGACGTCGCCTCACACTTGACGAAAGAGGTGAGCCAACGTGAAAAGTCGTCTTCCTCGAAGGGCCTCCAACCAATCGTTTAGAAGCCTTCCCTTTGCCTTTCGGGCGCCTCCCACTTCCACCCCTGTGTTCAAGCCGCGAGGTTTAGCCTAACCTCTATCACGAGGGGCCCGGGCGAACGCTACGGGGATAGTTGGCGCAATATATACATTTTCTTCCCTCCGCTTATCTGGAGGGGCGGACGCTGGGCGTGGAAAGTGCCGTGTTCGCAGTGACGTATCGGGCGGGCGTCTAGACGCCTCGCGCCGCCGTGAGGGGGGGGGCGCCCAGGAGAATGATATTGAATCTATAAGTCAGCAGTCTCCCTTGATGGGAAAAATACGATGTGGGGTCCTGGGGGGGGGGGGAGTTCTCGCCGGGCCGGCATCAGAAGGGTAGATACGAGGGGGTTGGCGCCGAGTTCATGATGAAGTAAAACTCCTGGTGGGGAAGGGTGGTTGTTCGGGGCTTCGTGGATAGGGGTTGGAAAGTGGTGGTGACTTCTTCAGACATAAAAGTCGGAGCAGCGGTTTTGTTATTTCCTCTTCTCTCCTGCGAGGCAACGTTCTTTTCCTTCTCCGGCCCGGAACATCTTCATCGACAAAGAAATCCATATCGCGAGGGATACAGGAGGCGCACATATTAATGATACACGCTCAGGATACGTATACGAGTGTGTGGTGAACGTAAGCCGAACTTGGCTCCTGCAAACATTGTCCGTCATGCGATGATCACACGTTTATGTAAGAAGATTTCATTTGATGATTCTATACACGTATTTTTTTTTTTTTTTCATTTATTGTTTCCAAACCCGATGACGTTCGCGTCAAAATCGCATTCTAAGATATTCGTATCGCAATCTATGTGCTATCAACTTCTACAGTTTGCGGGAGTGCTATCTTTATTTACTGTTGTCTATGATCGCATGTCTTGTAACCTTTGGTGCTCATATAGAGTATTATTGTATTTTTACTTAAATGCTCTGATGGAATTCTCTGGAACTTTAAAGTGAAAATAATCCGTCCATGATTTTGAAGTTACAGATATGTTGTTCGTTATTAATTATTATTTATTAATATATACATATAGGCTATTCACGATAAAGTGAGCACTTTAGAAAGCCCTCTCCTTGGTAATAATAACCAATAAATATCTTTTATTTGAGCTTTAGACGTTAACTTCCGAGTGCGGTGTAAACTACACGCTATGTTTATTACTTATATGGTAATATTTATTTCAAAAGGTGATTAAAAGATTAGAAATGGATGAAATAAAAAAGTAACTAGGGCCTCAAAAGTGCTCACTTTACCGTGAACAGCCTATATATTTGTATCTGTTTTAAGAAGTGGTATTTTGTGTTGCATGATTTTGCCCTTTCTACTACTTTACAGTTTGCATTTATCTAGGCACCCACTTCAGTGATGCAGTCTGTCAGGACTCGGAGGATTATGCACACATTATTGCATGTGAATCATTTCTGATAAAACAATAAAGGAGGTAAAGCGTTAATGAGAGGTCCTAGTGTTGAAGATTATTTGAAAATTAATTGACAATTCTATAAAAACTGCATAAATAATTTAGTTTTCCGGCCATTTAAAAATGGCTTTGAAGATAAGCATTGTGCACGAATCTCCATTCCGTCCTAATAGGACCGACCTTCCGTTATTAGAAATAAACTTTGTCGCTTTGTCCTCCATCGTCGCAGCGGGAAATTTCGAGTAATCATTCGAGAACGAGCGCACTTCAAACACTCTTAGAGCTTATTGGAGGTTCACAGAACTCCTGTAAGCTGATGACTCGAAGCGACTTAGCGCTTGGTAACGTAAACTGTAGTGGTAAACTGGCATTATTCTTCCCTTTCAACTCCCATTTATGGCGTGAGCGCGTGCACACACAGACGTTGGTGTTGCACGGCAACTGAGGAAGGCCTGCTGTGATGTACGCTGTTAATACGGACATGCCTTCCCAAATCTGCGCCCCGTTAAATCATTATCCTAAGCATATGCGCGTAAAGAGTAAAACATAGTATTCTATTTGTTGTAATACTGGCCCGACGTTCAAACAACAGACCTCCCGCTGTCTGACAAATTGCGGCTTTCTCCAATGGGGGAAGCGAAAGAGGCCACGTTGGTTTAGTGGTTAGACTACTCAGGCGAACCAGGCTCGATTCCCGGAGGGGCCGCTCCCGCATTTTCGCATGTGGGAATCGTACCGGAAGATGCCGCTGGTTGGCGGGTTTTATCGGGGATCTCCCGTTTCCCACGCCCTTTCAATCCGGCGCTGCTCCATCCTCACCCTTAATCGGCTCTCAAGACCCGGGATTTAAGAGTGGCCTAAATATATTCACTCTTTACTCACAACGGGAGCATTCCGCGGAAACCCCTGTCAGCCAAGGGGAAGGTACGAACCCGGGCCGATGTAGTAGGCGAATTTTATCCAGTCTATTCTTGCCCCCTGAATGCTTGAGTGGCGGCACGTGTCAAATCAGCATGGCGGTCCACTGACACACGCGACAACAGTATAATACTGTTTACAACCCTCGAATGACCACAATACATTACTTGACACTAATCCCCGAGAGCATTACCCTCTTCCCTTTCTCGCCAGACAGTGTCCCTTGGTAGAGTAACAATTTAAGAAACAAGTGCAGCCCCCTCGCAAATAAAATAACTGTTCAAGCGTACCCAATTATTACTTATAGAGCCAGAGTCGTCAGCGCCAGCAGGGGAGTTTATCCCCAAAACAGTGACTCAAGGCACGCCGGCTGTTTTTTGTAGGTGGTGCACGCATCAGCGAAGCTTGGAGTTTCCCAAGAAATGATTTTTAAGCGTAGTAAATTCATGCTCTGTGTAATCAGTAGAGTGGAATTACACCACTTTTCGCGAGAAAATAAAAAATATATATATATTTCCGTAAAGCCCCTATTCTGAATATTTACCCTTTTATTTCCTCACGGCACGTTCTTTCCCTGTCTCGATCGTGAGGGTGTCCGTCCTTTCCTACCTATGGTTAAAGTCCGCCTGGGGGGGGGGGTAATATTGGCCGGTTACGCCAGTTGGGCGGGAGCCTAGTCACCGAGGAGCCGCGCGGAGTCATGTGAAGGCAGAGTTGCACGCGCCCCTGCCGCCGAGAGGTCAGGCAAAGGGCGCGCGAGGCGGCGCTGTGCCCTATCGACCTACCTGCGGGCCCGGCGGTCATGGCGGCCGTGACGTCGCCACTGTCGCCGTGGGAGGCCGCACCTGGGCCCGCCCCGCTACCTGGTTGCCGTACCTATATGGGCTACTCACGGTCAAGAGAAGCACTCTTTTCAAGACCTTCCCTGCAGGCATTAACCACTAATAAATTACACGACGTTGCAATATTGCACGTCAATACTTCGGGGAAACACTCCCCGCATCGGTAGAAAGAAAAAATGTCGTATGAACATAGGTCTGCAAAAGCTTCGTTTCTTCTCTACAGCCCGTAATACATAACGCACAGTGTATAGCCCGTTATGTATTACGGGCTGTAGTGAAGAAACGAATCATTTGCGGACATATGTTCATATACCATATTTTAATCCTCCAGATGTGAGGAATGTTTCCCCGAAGTATGGACATGCAATATTGCAACATCCTGTATATCTTATTGCAGCCTTAGGTGTTAACTTTTGAGAGTGGTGAAATGTATGCACTGTGTTTATTGGTCGCATTGCAAGGTTTATATTTAAAAAGCAGCAGCAAGATAGAAGTTGGGTGAAAGAAAACATTTAGAATGGCTTTAAGAAGTGCTCACTTTACCGTGAACGAGTGGGTGAAGAGATTAGGGCGGCTCTTAACAGACAGCCGATGAAGATGACGCGAGGTGAGTATGGAGCCGCCGGAATGAAAGGGAGGGGGAGACGGCAGATCCCCGAGAAAACCCGCCGACCAGCGGCATCTTCCGGCACGATTCCCACATGCGAAAATCCGGGAGTAACCCAGCCGGGTGTTGAACCCGGTTCACCTTGGTGGGATGCGAGCAGACTTACCACTGAGCCACCGCGGCCCCCATACGTATAGTCTATTCGTGGTTACTTCCAACACTTCACTAGTTCTACTATCAAGTCGGGAACGACACGAGATTTCTTGTAGGAGAGTTTAGGATAGGGAAAATTTCTGCGGCAAGGTACCCCGGTGTTACATAGAGGTCGTTTTTAAGCTGGCGGTAAATATAAAAATGCTCTATACTTCAGCGTAAGAGTTAGTGTTTGCCTCAAATTGCGTTATATATTCGCCCCAGTCAAAACTGCATGCACTTCTCTTAATTTTGTATCGCCTTTTCACGCCCTGCAATGGGGTTTATAACAGCAGACGGTAAAAACACACCTGTGTTTGGCATTGGGCGTTTTTTTTGGAAGCAAGCTTATTCTTGTGGGGAAAACATTACGAATTAAAGTGCGAAAAATATATATAGCTGCCATCAAAAAAAACTTTCTACTTTTCTTCTTTCGGTTAAAGAAACTGCGCACAGAAATACTAAGGCCATTGGTGCACGAAAACCGTGTATTTGCCTTAATTTTGGTCAAAAGTTGTTTTTCAGAGAATTCTTCAAAAATTTTGGCACGACAAGACATAAAGAATAATTCCGAACACCTTCTTACATTGTCAGATATTCACTACCACTACTGTCGGAGCACTCATGGAAGATATGAAAGAATATCTTATTTTGCATCTTCCATTAGTTCTCGCAGGATACCAAAGATGGCGAGTATTTAAAAATGGAAGAAGTTGTTAAAAATTAATATCTACGTCTTGTCATGCCAAAAACTTCGATATACTCTCTGAAAAACAAGTTATAATGAAAATTGGGTAAAAATACTGTTTTGTGTACCGTTGGTTTTAAAAACGAAAATTTTCTAGCTATTTCTCTATTACATTTTTCGATTATCTTTTGATGATTAAATAAAAGTAATTGTGTACGCTTACGTTTCACTAAATCCAATTTACGACAGGGTATTTAACAAACATGTAAATATATTTCGTTATATTGCCGCTCTAGTGCGAAGAGCAAAGATTATTCTTTACGGACGTTCTAACACAACACAACTCGTAATATTTTACATAACTACATTTAGTTTATGAAAATTGCAATAATCGCATTTACCAATACACAAAACGGGAATATTCCTGGTGCATACGCGACAACAGTGCCACATGTCGGGAGAAAAAATGTTCGTTGCCAAACTAAAAATATTTAGTTTGCCAACCTGAGTAGAAAAAAAAAACATTAACCAGGTCTAGAAAATTACACCAAAAGGACTACGTACACGCCGCATTAATGCGTATTCATTCCGCATGAGAACTTCTTTCCTACTAAGCATTGCCAGCACACGTATTTTCTCTGTTTTTATTCACATTTATTACCAACGAAATATCATGATCTATAGATAAAATGTAAGATAAAGTTAAGTTCAACCAAATCTAAGATACCACAAACAGATTATACTACAGTCGCATATCCATATTTGCTGCACGATGTACGACTGGAGTGGGTTGTGCACCTGTCAGTGCAACTATTTTAGATTTTCTTCAATTATTAAAACAAATTAAGGCATTCTAGAGAAAAATTTACCCGAAATAGGTCTGTGCGTATTTGCTGCGCTGAAATACCTAAATACAACAAGAAAGTTACATAATGAAATAATGTCACCAAATAGCATTGTGATGCAGATTATTTATTATTTTTTAATTAATACATTTTATTTCTACAATTCAGTAAGCTTAATCAGCACAGGTATTTTTTTTTTTAATTCTGAAGGAATTCGCAACGCATATATTAAGGAATTGTTCAATTGAAGTCAATGTCATTACTAGGGACCTACGAAATTCGGGTTATTTTGTGGTTCCAGAGTAAACTCAAAGCTGTTGTATATTCGTTTTACTTATCTCATTGGCTGATAATCAGTGTGGCACAACTGAAGGATACTTTTAGCCAATCGCAAAAGCTCATGCGTGGAGTCACCAATCTCCAGTAACACTGTTGCGTAGGCAAATGACGTTGCACAGTTGCTAGCAGCCAATTAACTCTCATATAAGGAAGTGTTAAACAATAACGCGAAGTTGGCACGTCTCTAGTCGTTACTAAGGGCAGCAATATTACGCGAAAATATTTCAAGGCATGTTATATTTTAAAACACTTTAGGGTCGTTCGCCTATCGTGATTGGCTGAATTACTTTTTTTGACACGTGTTAACTGTCTTCACACGAATCTCTATCCGAGCCGAAGATGCCTAATACTGAGTGGCCTAGTTAAATATGAAAACGCCTTCTCAAGCAGACAGCAACAAACGATACTAGAAAAACTGCTGTTGGGTGCTTATAGTATTGAAGTCTACCGTGTACTAACATTATTTTCGCGAAAAATCACTAGCTCTCGAAAAAAAAAAAAAAAAAAAAATTCTAGCTCTAGTCATTACGCATGTACACTGAAAAAAAAAATTATTTGTGGCCACTGCAAAATTACACAAAATACAGAGATAAATCATTTTATGGTGAGCACAAAATATTTTGTTGCCACCACAAAAAAAAAAAATTCTAGACGCCACGCATGTTTCGTGGTGATAAAAAAAAATTCGTGTTCACCACATAATAATAATTTGGCTGTGTGTATACCCACAATACATTTTGTAACCTTAACACGATAAAGTGAGCACTTTTGAAATTAACTTTAGAAAAAAGTCACTGCCCCCGCCTGTATATATTTTAACTGGCACAGTGAGTGACATGCTACCAGTAAAGTTGGTTACCGTGGATAGAAAGTAGTTCTACATCTTAACGTCGAATAAAAAGTGTTAGGTAACCATTTTGGTTAAAATTGAATTTATTAATGCATCGAAGTGAAAAAAATGGCCAGATTTGTAAAGTATTTATTTTTATATTATTTTCACAGTTTCATCGTCATATGCATGAATAAAGTGATGAGGCCCATTGCAATGTTAATATTACATAAGGCCAGAGAATACACAACAAAAGTGCTGATTTTACCATGAACAGCCTATAGCAGCCACAAAGTATTTGTTGCGTTTTTATATTCGGAAGCGGAGAGAGTGTACGACTGTTATCCAGAGGTTGGTACGAGCTCTCGGCTGTTGTCACCATGGAGGTAATAGATGACGGAGTGGCAACAGCCTATCTTCTCCACGTTTATCAAGTGAAGCCGATGCCTTGTCTGACTTCTTTCAAACTGCGCATGCGCGAAACCGATTGTTTACGTCAGCCGCCATATTATGGGTTGGCGAAAGTTACGTAGTGAGCGATGTAAGACGTGCACCTTTTCGCCACTACTAGCCCTGTCCTTGTCTTTCATTATCGGCTTCACTCTCGTGTCTCGGCTTCCGCTCCATAAACTAATACTTCCATGGTTGTCACCTGAACCCTCTCACCGCGTGCTCGACGCCCTCGCCTATCGTCCGAGGGAAGTTGGTGGGGAGGTCGTAAAAGCGTGCGTGCGCCGCCGTGAGTAACTATTTCCGGCGCGCTTACCGAGCCCCCCCCCCCCCCCTGCCAAGACACAGTGTTGTTCCCACGACTACAGCACCTCACGTGGCGCGTCGCCCAATGTGCGCGTACGGGGCGGGAAAAAAAAAAATTCACACTTCCCGTGTGGCTGGTTGGTACAACTACTTTTCAATGTAACGTGAGTTGGTGAGGAGATTTGGGCGGCTCTTAACTGCTCTATCTACTGAGACGTTTTCTGTGAAATCGTTTGCGCCTAAACGCGTGTCTCGGTAAATAAATGTTCTGGAAATGCGAAGTTTTGCCAGAAAGGATTTAAAAAAAACACTGTTCTCTATGTCGCTATAGTTTTACTTCTCTCATATTAAGTGTATTATTTGCGAAAACAAATTGTGAAAGTGGTCAAATATCGCATCTTTAAAGCTTGCCTATGAAGTTTCTTTAAGCGGTACGAGAAAAGTACGATTACACACAGGTAGTTTGATCTGTGTACTTTTATCGCGTGTAATAAAACCCCACAGTTACAGATCTAGTTTACACAGTAAAGCGTTAGGACGGAAACACTGCACGCCTTGCCCGTAGGAGCGATGAGGCTCTAGGCGTGCGTGTTAGTGTCGCCCGTATCGCTCCCTCGCTTCTTGACCTTGGACGCGCAGGTACATAGTACCCTTAACATCTGGTTCTAGAGTGAGTGAAGAGATTTCGGGCGGCTCTTAAACAGCGAGGTCTTGTTGAGAGCCGATGTGGGTGATTGAGGTGAGTTTGGAGCAGCGGCGGAATAATAGGGCGGAGGAAACGGGAGATCCCCGAGAAAACTCGCCGACAAGCGGCATCGTCCGGCATGATATATGTGTCTGTGCAGATTAGGCTAGTTTAGTGTGTACGCCTCTCGACATAAAAACCGCAATGAAACAAACGAAACATTTCACTTGACTGAACTTATTCCCAATTCGCTTAAATGGGCGCCAGTTCCACAGATTAGCTCTGCCGGAGTTCCTGGAGAGGAACCGACAACGCACGCGTTCTCTGAAACCGAGTCATCAGTTTGAACTAAATCGAAAGTAAACTGCGACTCGCCGGAGATTAAAAGTGCTACGAAATGTATGAGACATATCGGGGGCTGGACTCAAAACATCGCCCACCCGGCTTCCCGTCACAACAGTGTAGCTCCCAGCACTCTCACAGTAATACACACAGGAAACTTGGTCTGAAAAGGGAATTCGCTCAATGTGATTAGAAATCACAGTTACAAGAGTGATTTTCGGTAACGTCGTTCCAATATGTTACTGCAGATCAATCGTCACTACTCTCCAATCTAATTTCCCCGTTCTTGGCGGAATTTGTCCTGTCTTTATTTCTGAGAAGAGTTACAGGACGAAAATTCCCAACTCCATCTCACAAGAGCTCGGGGCGTGGTGCACAACACTGCTTTTCCTGTCCCGTGGACGACAAAATGTGATTCTATTGTAAGGCCACCGCGCTCGCCTGACCTCGCTCCTGCTGGCATCTTCCTGTGGGACCTAATCAAGACGTCCGTGCAAGACACGGACGCTGGATTCGACAAATGCCTGATCATCACAGCTTCACAATAAGGGCGCGGTCTACGAAACACCGCGTGTTTTAGAAAAGGACACGGCAGTAGCCGGCCGCCTCAATTTACTGTCACTAAATGTCTTTGTTTACAGCTGCTCTTAAAAGCTGGTTCCAAACTGGAAATTACTACACGTATAGTGACATTTTTTTTTTTTTTTTTTTTTTTTTTTTTTCGCAGGCCTACACTACCGTGGCTGTATTTCTGTATCATAACTCGGAGATGTAAATTGAGTACACGTCCATTATTTTTGTAATAAAAACAACAACAAAAATCACACAACAGAAGGCAGGGCGTGGAGGCCAAACTGGGTCAATTATGAGAACAGAATCTCTAGGAATATCTGTATCTTAACGATAGCACGCATAGGCTATATAGGCTATCCACGGTGAAGAGAGAACTTTTGAAAGCCCTCTGACTTGGAAAAATAGTCAATAAATATATGCTGTTTTAGCATTAGACATTAACTTCCGACTGTGGTAAAATATACACACTGTGTTTATTACTTAAAATAGCTCTATATATATATAAATATAAATATAAATATATATATATTACAAAACTGATTAACGTATAATAAATGGCTGAAGGTAGAAAGTAATTACGGCCTCGAAAGTGCTCACTTTAGCGCGAACAGCCAGCCTATACCAGCACTGCCCGCATATAAATGAGTAATTATCTCGTAAATGGTGGAAGCAGCACCAGGAGACACGTTTTAGATCATTGCGATGCTGCTTACTTTCACACATTTTATTTCAAGGAATTGTGAGATGGTCCTTTTTTTTTTTTTTTTTTTCACGAGACAAGTTAAACAACCTTTGGCTTATACGCTATGTAGTAATGGCTTAGTGAACAGGAATTCATACAAAACAGAAGATATTATAATTTGCCACTGTGTCACTGGAAAAGTTGTTAGTTACTTTTATGGCCCATGCACCTTATTTTACATGTTCTTGTAGTCAATTCCGGTTTCTTATAATATATTTTAAATAAAACCTTTGAAAAATCACCCTACGCGTGACGTATTAACGTGAATGCGCCTTTAAATTTGCAACCAGAGTGTGAAACAATCCAGAAAATCCGATGATGACAAAATCGGGGGACACATATTGGCATAGCAGCTCCGAATCTATAGTCTATACCATTCAAAATTCAATTGCACCACTCGATTGCCAAAGAATTGAAGAATTTGTTACGTTGAGTGAGGACTGCGAAACACATCGCGGGACGGGGGGGGGGGGGGGGGGCGCAATTTTGAGTTCGTTTCTCCGCGTCTCATAACGTCCGCGCAGTATAAACTTCGAGATTAGGAGAAGCTACGGCGCTCGTTTGAGTGTCAATCGACATATCTCGTCAATATCAATCGATTGCGTATATAGAAACGTTTGTGTGGCGTGGTTATGGTGAGATTGTATGCGTTTAACGTAAAAAAAAAAATTAATCAAAGCATCTCAAAAGAAATCCAGTCACACGCATAAAACCCCATATGATCGAGTGAAGCGGTGCCGGGAACGTAAAAAAAAATCACCAAGGCGTCCGAGCGCGTCAATGTAGACGTATTCACGCAAAACAAACGGCCGTGTCCCCAACACAGTCACACCCAATTTTTTTGTATCGTGTGTGTTTTATGCTTGTATTAACATAAAAGTGCATTATATTTGGTGAAAATAAACATATATATATCATTTATATATATTAAAATATTTCATTTATAATTAATATTAATAAGACAAGTGGGAAAATAAGCATGTTAGTAATGCCTAGTAAGGAATAGTTCTCGTGCAACATAGCATTTAACCGAATGCGCACGAATGCAGTGCGCTGTCCTTTTAGTGTAATTTTCTAGACTTAGAGGAACATCCCGAAACTAGAAGTTAAGCAGGGTTTCAGAAAAGTTGAAAGTACCTTGCCTTGGCTGGACTATATCCATCCTCGTATTATTAATAGACGATTGATTGTTTCCCAAAATAATAAGTGAAATTAATTTTGTTTCTGAAAGCACCTGCCCGCTAGCATTTCCTTCCGGTCAAAAGTCACAGTTTCTACGTCTGTAGCGTGGTAGCGGATTTCCGGCGCGTGCTTTGAAGTTCGAACTAAACAGCTTTGCATCGGCCGTCCGCGGTTTTCCTTCAAAGGCTAGCGCCGAAGGGGTGCCTCGGTGGAGGGTTGAAGTAGGAGTGGGGGGCGCGCGTTCCGGAAGGGTGGCGAGTTCTTGGGTGAAAAAGGCGGGGGGGGGGGGCGCGAGGTAAAATGATGGAGGGGTCGGTTCTCATTAGAGCGCCCGCCGCGCGCGCGGATAATAATTGTGAGTGCGAATGCCACGCGGGGTTGAATAGGCCCGGCCCTGCGATGCGTGGCGAGCCGTACGCCCCCTCCCCTAAAACCCGGCAAAACGTGACCACCCCCCAACCACCCCCTCGCAGACTCCTTTAGCAATATGTGTCGCTATGGCAACCAGAGACCGTCACTTGTGTCGCGGCATTAATAATGTGTCGAGGCTCGTATTCCTCCGGAGATGTGGATGATGAGGCTGGGGAGGACGGGCAAAAGGGACCGGTGCGGGAGGGGTTGAAAAGGGGCTCGGGGAAGGGGGCGTGTTCTGGGCGGGTTTCATTAGCAGCGACCAAGTTCCGCACAACTTCGCCCAACAGATTCGAAACGTCGCCTCAGATACGCGCACAAACACAGTACTGCCGCCTACACGACGAGCTGCTATAAGCTAGTTCAAAGCATCGCGGGAATTTGAACTGCCGAAACTTATATTCCGGATCACGTTTCTAATACATCTACTCGACACATATTTTAAATAAAAAAAGGAGAAAACAACTCCAGACAAAATAACTATGAGAAGAAATATGGAATGGAAAATTTTTTTAAGTTTTCCTGGGGACGGAGAGGCGATTAGCCGTGCAGTTCAAAGTGGTAAATATTCGAATTTTGATTTCAATAGTGAGTGAGTGAAGATATTTGGGCGGCTCTTAAAACCGAGATCTTCAGAGCCGATGAGGGCAACTGAGGTAAGTGTGGGGCAGCGTCGGAATGAAGGAGCGGGGAAAACGAGAGATCTTCGAGAAAACCCTCCGACCAACGGCATTGTCCGGCATGATTCCCACACGGGAATCTCCAGTGACCCGGCCGGGGATTGAACCTAGATCACCTTGGTGGGAGGTGAGCGAGCTAATCGCTCGGCCACCACGGCCCCCGTTTCAATAGTGAAAGGTTAACTCCGAAAAAGATGTACCTCACAAATATAACCTATGATCCTGATCAGAAGGGAACATAGTTTATTATTACACGTATCATTATTGAGGACTCCGTTGGTAGAGTGAATAACTAGTCAGTATTCCCGCCAAAAAGGTCCGGGTTCGATTACCGGTAGGAACTCTCCCGAGTTTTCGCAAGTGGGAAACGAGCTGGAAGTTATCTTTTGCCAGTGGGTCTACTCATGATGCTCCCTGTCTCCTTCCCGCCCCCTCGCCTTCATGCCTACCTCTTCAGTCTAAGTTTCATCCTCCAGATGTCTGGAGCGTAAGGTGTGTCCCACACGTGAAGCAGTGAGATCCCTTGCCCGCAGTGTCCCACCGTTATGGTTTGCCGTTCCCTTCCGCAGAATGGAGGCGGACCAGCCTTGACAAGTACAAAGCCTCGACGTTGGGGAACGAAATCGCGTATTCCGGGTGAAAGACAGCAACGCTAACCACTACACACACCGATGCGGATTAATAAAACAATTAAAACTAGATGGTGGCTTGATAACTACAATTGGAAAATTCGTAAAATATAAAGATTAAGTATTTTTTATCCTTATTAAATGGAGAACACTTGGCGCTTGAAGTGTAAAAAAGTCATTAAAAATAATAATATAAAAATTGAAAATACGAAAAATGGAAGATTAGTTCAGAAAAGTATATTCAGGCTATGTAATTCTAATAAATCAACATTTATAAAAAAAAATTGCTAAATGTAAGAGAAGGAATAATCAATGAATATATAAACCCGCATAAAAAAAATTTCCAAGAAGAAAAGTATTGTAATATCGTATCAATGATTTATGGTAAATTAATCTTGTTGAAATGAGTACTGGAAATTTAAAAGGTATTTTGCATGTAAACAATGGTTACAAGTGTATTATGACAATTATTGATGGTTTTTCAAAATATTAATTTACTGCACCAATTAAAGATAAAACAGCCAAGAATGTAGCAATTGCTTTATAATATATATTAGTTAAAAGAAAACTGTGTAGTATTCAAAATGATAATAGTTCCGAATTTTATAATAAAATATTTAAAGAACTTATGCAAAAAAACATAACATCAATCATTATCCTATATTCAGTGAACTTAAAGCCAGTTGTATAGAAAGAGATAATCATACAATGAAGAACAAAATGTGGAAGAAATTAGTTTTAAATGGCATTTAGAAATGGGTGAATATATTATATGATTTAGTTAAAGAATACAACAATACCAAACATATAACCATTGTTATGAAACTAACTGAAGTTAATAATAACAATGAAAAAAATTTAATGCAAACAAATTTTGTAGACATGATTACTAAACCGAAATACAAAATTGGCGATATAGCCCGTGTAAGCAAGAGTAAACGAATCTTTCAAAATGGTTATACAGCCAATTGGAAAACATAATTATTTACAATTTTTGAGGTTTTAAATAATGATGTACCAACTTACACACTGAACGATGACAAAGAAGAAGAAATAAAGGGTAGTTTTTATGAATACGAAATTATGAAAACTTACTATCCAAATGAATATTTGGTTGAAAAAGTCCTAAAACTAAGGACAATAAAATGTATGTAAAATGGTTGGGTTTTTATAACTCACATAACTCTTGGATTAATAAAACAGATGTTTTGTGAATTTATATATTTTCCTGTAAGGATCACAGTCATGCAGGATCACAGTTTTGGAGGATCACAGTCATGCAGGCTCTGCCTAGCAGGATCACAGTTTTGGAGGATCATTAATCATGCAGGAACAAAGTTGTGCAGGATCATTAATTGTGCAGGATCACAGTTGTACACGATTATTAATTGTGCAGGATCAATAATTGTGCAGGATCACAGTTGTACAGGATCATTGATCGTTCAGGGTCACAGTTGTGCAGGATCACAGCTGTGAGCATACATAAAACTTGTTCAACAATCGTTCAATGTTCGTTCATTGTTCGTCCATCATGCATCCCTTGTTTGTTCATTGTTTTTTCATCATCTGTTTGATGTTCGTTCAACACACATTACACCTAAGGCAAGTTTTTTTTTTTTTAATTCCAAAAGGTTTATGAGCAACTTAATGCTGCACCAGGGATCTCGTTTATATATGTCGACCACAGCCACGAAAGGCACGTATTCACTTATTATTACATACGATGTAAGACAATGTGTTAAACTACATATGCCAAATTGTAATAAAACTGCGCAGGATAGTCCCAAATAGAGTTTTTTTTCTTCACTATTTGTTCTCGTTGACTATGTATATTAAACCGGACAAAAATGAAAATGGCGGTTCTAGATAACCGTTGTGTTCCCAGAAAATGTATTTGTTGAGATACGCGTATAACTGCGTACACTGATTTTACAGGCAGTATTGCAATAGGGCGTTACCTTAAAAGGGCGTGGGGCATAAATTAACTCCAAAAACGTCAATTGAATTCTAGATATTTTTGGGTACCAACATAGAAAAATGTAATCTTAGATGTCAGTATTTGTCAACCTTGAGAGCAATTAATCCGCGGGACAATAAAAAATAGCACACGCTGAAGGATGCATCGGTTGGTGAGACACACAGCTCCCCGGGAACGCAAAACGCAGACTAGGGAGGGTCCGTCGACGATGCTACCTAGCAGCCAGACGTGACCTTGACGCGTTTAACATTTGCCGACGGCGCACGCGTCGTGGATGCTGTACCCCTCCCCCTTTACGGACAACGACGGGCACATGTCCCGCGCGGCCCATTTGGGAGATAACGGGGCTGGCAAGAACAATCCAGGGCGCACGAGGGGTCACTGCATCGGGATTAGCACCGGTTAATCAATTACGCCGCCACCCCACACCCGTCCCCCACCATCCACCCACCCCCTTTTCAATTCCCCGCCGACATGATACTATCTGCGGACGGATTTAACACCGTGTTCCGGGGAGACAACGACGCTACGTCACCCCCCTCCCGGTGGCGTCATCCCCACGTTAACGAGACAATCCCGGGGCTTGTCGAGCCCTGCTACTCCCCCCCCCCCCCCCAACAACTCCCGACACGTCGAGGTCACAGAATACTTGAGGAATACAGAAGGTGAAACAGCCGTTTATACGGCGAATTACAGCCGCGCACGTCATGGCGTGGAGAGAGGACAGATTTACGAGGTCTTGAGAGCCGACGTGGGGTGAAACGAGGTGAGTACGGAGCAGCGCTGGAATGGAAGGGCGGAGGGAAAATGGGAGGTGGTCTGGAAAACCCGTCGACCAGCGGCATTGTCCGGCACGATTACCCACATGCGAAAATCCGGGAGCGACCCCGCCAGGAATCGAACCCGGTTCGCCTAGGTGGGAGGATGGTAGTTTATCCACTACAGCTGGCAGCTCCAGAATTGATGGCTGGAATTGGAATATATATATATATATATATATAATCTAAGTTGTAGTAGATAGTGCCGCGATATAGGCATAATATAATCATCAATAGAATAGAATGTTAAGAAATTGACCCCCAAGTTGTTAGGGGAGTCAGGGTGGAATGAAGGGACGCCGCTCTTACCTTCCAGGTAACTTCGTGTAGATGAGTTGCAATATTATGTTAAAATGTAATCCATAAATGCTGTAACGGGGGAAAAAAAAAAGGATCAAATGAAAGAAAAAACAAATAAAAACGGAGCATCCTATACTCCTGTATTACCCAGGGAGGGCACAAGTATGGGGGCGATGGTAAAAATGGCGTGACCGGCCTTGACTAGCCACGAAATAAACAAAAAGTCTGACCACTACGCCAGCGTTGCTCCACACTCACTTCGTTTTACCCTCGTCGGCTCTCAAGACCTCGATGCTTTAAGGGACTACGTAGATGCGTGTCCAAGGTTCAGAAGCGAGGGAGCGATACGGGCGACAATTATACGCACGCCTGGCGCCTCATCGCTCCTACGCGCCAGGCGTGCAGTGTTTCCGTCGTAACTATGTGCTGTGCAAATTAGATCTATAACATACAGGTTTTATTACACGCGATGAAAGCCCACACGTCCGTACATTTGTAATTTGATCTTGCCGCTTAAGGAAACTGCCTAGGCAAGTTTTGAAAATGTGATATTTAACCATTTTCACGAATTTTTTTTTCTCCAAGAATTCGGTTTATATGACAAAAAAAAAATAGGGCCATAGACAATTGTTTTTTTTTTTTTTTTATTTATCTTTTCTTGCAAAAAGTCACATTTCCAGAACTTTTATTTACCGAGATGCCCTGTGCCAGAGACCCCGACACTCCGAACGACGCCGAAGTTGTGTTACGTGAGTGAACTCAGCGGGGCTGAATGCAAGTTCGCCGCGATATCCCGTCGGCGTTGGTCCTCGTGAAGTTCGCTGCGAACCTGGACAACAACGTCGCCAGCGCCAGGACTGTACATTGCTCGAACGGACACGCGTTACGCGGGCAGCGAATGCGTGATTGGAACACCGGCAGCTCTGTATTACACTGGTCGACTACCGACCAGTAATGAACGTTGTATTAACACAGTGCGTGTTTCCGGTGTATCGTGGACCAATCAAACGGTGATAAGTGATGGTACAGCGAACAAACATAACTATAGTGTACTTAGAGGCGACTCACTTCTATCTTTCACAGGGTGTTTTTAAAGCTGTGCCTTAGTCGAGGTGTTAAAGATGAAAGCAAAAAATATATATATATACGTATTGTTTTTACCAAACACCATTCAACAAGTAAACGTTATATATTATGATATGAGGCTAATTTTCCTACTGTCAGGTGTCATAATAACAACCGTACTCTTTTTAGTACAGACAGTGAGTGATAAAGTGAATCAAAACATGTTCAAAAAAACTAAACAGGCAGGGCTGGAATATAGTGTGGTATTCCGTTTTAACAAATGTATAAGAGTTTATTTTACAAGAAATGCAAGAACAATGAAAAATACAAATTCCGCCCAAAAAACTTAATGTCGCTATTTAAAAAATGATAAACCTTTTTTGTGTGATCATGTTAGATTTTTTTTAAAATAACCTGTGTAAATTATCTTATTTTTGCAAGCGATTTATTAATTTTTATCTGTGTGTCCCAAAAGTAGTAAAATCATTATCATGAATTGTGGTTAGGCGGAAACTATGGAATAGCATTTTCATGTGAAAAAAAAAAAAACATCATGGGTAAGATTTACAACGGCGAACAGCGTTTGGGGCAAATATAAAAAAAAAAAAAAAAGACGTTCTGTCTCCCGACAATCATGATGAGAATTTTGTTAATTACACTTTTCAGGAAAATGAACAGAGGGTAAAGGCCTAGCGGTTAAGTCTTTACAAAGGCCCTTCTGTTTAATTTTTCCTACATTCGTCACATTTGTGAACCTAATTCCTTTTTCCAAAATGCCCTTTTTCCAAAATTGCATTTGCTCTGTTAACCCTGAAACGGCTGTAGGGCAATATCAGCGAAATTGTAAAATTAAACCTATTACACAATTTCATACATCCATAAAACATTTAAATAAATTTGCAGATAATTATCCACCATTCCGCTATCTGAAAATCACTTGTAGAAATTTGTCTCCTACGTCTGTACAACGTGACATGCAAAAAATACTTTGGTGATATTTACGCCACAAAATAATAAATTAAGTGTAAAAATGTGAAAGACAGTAAATTTATACGTATAATGAAAACGAAATATCAGATTCGTCCTTCGAAATAATACTTTCCTTTTGTAAGACATCGCGGAATACGTAAAGTAATTCGTCCACGTTTCTCCTCGAGACATTTCTTTAAGCAGAATTACTGAACTCTGCTATTAAAAAGGAGCAGGGGGGGGGGGTATTAAAGTATTTTAAAACTTCTTTTCTTGCGAAAGAAAGTCCCGCGGAAACTCCGCATCGCAAGAGCTGAATAATTAATCATCACTAATTGGGATCAGGCCAAGATTTCCCTCGGGAAAAAAAACTACAAGACTCTAGGAGGTAGTTGAAGCTCTTTGTGCTTTTTTTTTTTTTTTTTTTTTTTTTCAACTTCGAAGTAGCCTTGAAAGTGTTCCAAATACATCCCACGTGGCCTTGCAGTTCAATGACGCAAAATTAAATACACGTCTTTTTCTCACCTGAAACCGCATTTCCAAAAATCAGAAACTGTTTAACGCTGCGCAAGTTGTGTTCCAGATTACACACACGGCCTTACGTCTATCTGGCTGTCCTATATAATGAGCGAGACAAATAAGAGCCAGATTCGGAAGCAGCTTACCAATATGTGCAGAAAACAAGAGCACACGGAGAAAAATAACACATAATTTTTATCCCGTTCGCCATCGCGTTTCTCCATCCTAGTATTACAGTGAATTAAATTCCACTTGTACAGTGTCGAGATGGTAGAATACAGTTGAATCTCCTTAAACACTGCCTTTTAAGAGTGGGGTGGAGCTGCGTGTCCAAGGTCAAGAACCGACGGAGCGATACGGGCGACACTGACACGCAGCCCTAATGCCTCATCGCTCCTACGCGCAAGGCGTGCAGTGTTTCCGTCGTGGTCCTGTACTGTTCATATCAGATATGAAATAGTGGGATTTTATTACATGCAATGAAATCCCACAGATTAAACTACGCCCGTATGTTTGTACTTTTTTCTTGCCGCTTAAGGAAACTGCATAGGCAAGCTTTAAAAATGCGGTATTTTTTATCATTTAAAATTTTTTTCTCCATGAATATATTAAATATGTTAAAAGTAAAAACATAGAGGCATATATAATTGTTTTTTTTTTACCTCTTCTAGCAAGACGTCGTATCAAATACGTGAGTTTGCAACGTGGTTAGCATTCTTGGCTTTTGTTCGAGCCGTTGTATATTCAATACCACTTGGTTCAATTGACTTTTTTTTTTTTTTTTTTTTTTTTTTCAAAAGTGAGTTCCGGCACAGTTTTCCTACTGTTTTTGAATTCCCGAAAGAGTCCTGGTTACCTGTATAAAAGTGAATTAGTAATACTTATACTTAAGAGGTACGTTTATGAAAAACATTATTTCCTATTACTCTTACTTAGTCTCCAATTAATATATATTATAATTTTCAGAATTCAGTCAGATATAACACAATCAATTTGAAAAAATAAAATAAAATAAGGTGTACAAGATTTTGGTTTGGTAACACTACGGTACTTCATTAATTTCGTGTTTATATTAGTATACAAGTCACAATGCTAACAGCTAGAGCGTAGATCGACCATAAGCCCTTGTGAGTCAGTCCGCAAGAAGCGCAACTCTCTCAAATCACGTAAAGGAATTTCATCTGAACAAGATAGCATTAGTAATGGAAAAATAATAATTTCTAAAAATATTCAACTCCAGTTTAAAACGGCAGAACTTGCATTGGCTTTTCGAGGTGGGGCACATTGAAAAGCTGTGCTTAGGATCTACAGTAATTTTATGGCCACAAATTTCTACGTCACACTTTTAATATGATACGGTGAGACACGTAAATAAGTATCCGATATATCTGCCAACTTTACTGGGGTCATGTAAAATAATAGCATGTCCGTTAAAATATTTGCAGTTAGGGGCAGAATATTTTTTTTATAGGTTTGGTTCAAAATCGTTTAACCATACAGTTCGAGAGTCTATGGACAGCTACTGCCGTGGTTACAGCATATACGTTTGTGGGCGGCTATCATTGATGCGCACGCGTGTTTTCATCCGACAATTTCCTTCCAACACCATATCATTCCTAACCTAATAGTACCTCCTAATCTAACCCAGGATAGTAGGTGAATAGGTATTTTAATACTTTAAACTAGTGTAACCTAAAATAACCTACTATACAGATTAATGGGTATTCTTTCCAGGTTAAACTCACCTAGAATAGTTGGCGAACAAGAGACTTGTTTTAACGCGCTTGCGCAGAAACCAAGGCCACGACTGTCCACAGATGCGTATCGCAAAACATTTATAGTCTATTCAAAGTATCTTCATATTTCTGAATCAAATCTTAGAAAACTCACCCCATGTATGATATGTTAGGTTGTTTCCTAAATATTTAATATATCACAAGCGTTTTTACTTGAGTTGAAGTGAAAGTATCTTATTTTTGGGTAAATTGAAGTTTTAGTTACATTTTTATCCATAGAACATATTTCGTTTGTAATAATACGAATTAAGACAGAGAGGAAATAGGTGTGTTCGTAATACCTGGTGAGTAATAGTTCCCATGCCAAATATTATTAAAGTGAGTTCGCACAAATACGGCGTGTTGTCCATATGATGTAATCTTCTATACTTAGTTAAGCTCTGTTCACATAAGGCGGGGAATAACCTGACAGTAGAATTTTAGCAGAGCTTTATAAAAAGTGAACGTGACCACAAATGTATTACGTATCAGTAATAACCTCCAAGTCTCTAGGCCTTAGGCAGGTACTCGAATCAAACTGCAAAACACACCGGAATTGTGGTTGCCTACTGGTATAGGCTGCTCACGGTCAAATGAGCACTTTTGGAAGTCCTTTTTAAGATCAACTCGTATGCACGTTGTGTATTCTTCCGCCTTAAGTAAATGTAACACTGCCATGGGCCCAATCACTTTATTCATGCGTCGGTCAGGTGAAAGTGAAATTATTATAAAAGTAATTATTTTTTAAATCTGCTAAATTTTACACTTCGAGGAATTAAAATAAAACAGAAAGCAAAAAAAGTAATTTAAGTTATCACAAATGATTACCTAACACATTTTATTCGACGTTACGATATGGAAATATTTTCCATCCATCGTTACCAACTTTACTTGGCGCATGTCACTCAGTGCACATGTTAAAATATGCGCAGGCAGGGGCGGATTTTGAAAGTGCTCATTACGTCGAGACAGCCTTTATCATCCCGGTGTTCATGCAAACAAATAGCCAATAAACAAACGCCGCTAGGCAATGTAACACGAAGATATCAGACTACTTGTTAAGAGGAACGTGAAGGAGCGAGCTCGAACGACAGCCAGAGAGCCACTTCCACGACACGGCAGACCTGGAGAAGACGTCAACGAAGACACAACATTGTGAACCCGGGCTAAATAAAACCTAGGGAATGTTGTGTCTTGCCCAGTAGACAAGCATAGTCGATCTCTCGCACAGCTGCACGGGATTTCCATCGCTTGACCTGGAACTAGCACGGAAGCTTGTAGATATTTCATTAACTACTTATTTATTACGTACGTTGTGAACCCGGGCTAAATAAAACCCAGGGAATGTTGTGTCTTGCCCAGTAGACAAGCATAGTCGATCTCTCGCACAGCTGCACGGGATTTCCATCGCTTGACCTGGAACTAGCACGGAAGCTTGTAGATATTTCATTAACTACTTATTTATTACGTACGTTGTGAACCCGGGCTAAATAAAACCCAGGGAATGTTGTGTCTTGCCCAGTAGACAAGCATAGTCGATCTCTCGCACAGCTGCACGGGATTTCCATCGCTTGACCTGGAACTAGCACGGAAGCTTGTAGATATTTCATTAACTACTTATTTATTACGTACGTTGTGAACCCGGGCTAAATAAAACCCAGGGAATGTTGTGTCTTGCCCAGTAGACAAGCATAGTCGATCTTTCGCACAGCTGCACGGGATTTCCATCGCTTGACCTGGAACTAGCACGGAAGCTTGTAGATATTTCATTAACTACTTATTTATTACGTACGTTGAAGACATCTAGTAAATATAATTGTGCAAATTTGAAGGCATGTCAAATGCGGCAAAATTCTGTTGTCGTTTCAAAGAAACAAAACGTTCGCCAGGCGAGAAAAAAAAAGTTAGAGACCGGTGAAATTCGCGTTATTATTTGGCATAAGAATATAATACACAGTACTGTACAAATAAAGCTCGGAAATTAAACACACAAACTGTGGGAGGTGATTCCTTATGAAAATTAATGTCGAAAATATGAAGGACACCATATACCTACACAGAATATTAAAGGAGATATGAGCTTGTGAAAATTGGATTTTTAAAACGTATTTCCGCTGAATACCTTGTACTTTCTGCCAGTGTTAGGGGTGGCGACGATTTACCCACAGTACGTCCAAAACGGTTGAATGGGACACGCCAATTTGCGCGCGCTGTGTAGCGTGTACTAGCGGAGGGCATGTCGTAGATGTGCTGATGTAGGCCTATCATTTGCTCAAGCCGAACAGTGCGCACAGACCGAGGACGGCCAGCATTACGCATGTGTCTCTGCAACATGGGAAGCATAAGTCACCTTTTTTGCTGCGGACTTTGTAGGCGTTGTACATATCATTCGGCAAAAATACGTTTTCAATATCCAATTTTCATAGCCTCATATCTCCTTTAATGTTCTGTTTATATATATAACGTCCTATATATTTTCGACTTTATTTTTCATGAGGAATCACCTCCCGCAGTTTGGGCATTTAATTTCCGAACATACTGTATATGTACTCGAGACAGCCTCGTTTTTTTTTCTGGCTGCTTGCATAAAAGTGAAGTCACTCCCATTCTGACTGAACTACACGTTATTGGACGCACTTTTGTGAGCTATTTATTTATCGGTGCAGAGTTTCCCAATGCGTGTCTAATAAAGTTCCCACATGTTCGCAGTCGGGAAACTTCCACGTGGGACATCCTGTAAATTATTTACAGGATGCGTTTATTCCATAGATCCAAGGTAAGCAATGTTTATCCTATACATAATGTAAATGTTTCACCTTTCATAGTTTTCACCATAATTTTAAACCCCTTGTTAGACCGTGCTTTAAACACATTCAATTCTGAGTTTCCCGTTCCCTATTCGCGAAACAGAGTTTTCGTAACTCCCGTATTGTACACACACGCGCTGCTATTTAGTATTTATTTCCAGAGACGGGAGCGACTAGCGATTAATTGAAATCGCAAGCAACAACACGCCACATGCTCCACCGCGTTCCTTCGGCAGGGTAAGCAGTCGTTCTGTTTGCGTCCTCCAGTCCTACACTTTTCCTTGGAAAGTGTTCAGGAAAACAGGAGTCTTCCTATAATTTGTAATATTACTCAAATAATACGCAGTTTGATTATTATTACATTAATTTTGTTTCGATTTTTATAACTAATGTTAGGTACTATACAATTGTAAATACATGTGGAGGGTAAGCAGAGTTAGAAGATTCGTTTGTTATACGCCGTTCACAATAAAGTGAGCACATATGAAGCCCTAGTAATTTTTTTTCTTTTAATCAACTTATATCCTTCCCCCACTTGTTAATGTAAACCCTGCCATGTGAGTAATAAACACAGTGTATACATTCACTATACCCAAAACCAAAAGTCCGAGGATACAATGAAATGTATTTATTGGTTATTATGTCTGATGAAGCAGAATCAACAAGTGCTCACTTTACCATGAACGGCCTACAGTAGAAATGTTAACGTCCCACCCCTTATACGTCAACTGCTTCCTCAGCATCATAACTCATTGTCTCCAAGCTTCGCGTCCACTCACCCCCTCCCCGCCATAGAGAACGAAGGGGATAGGCGGTGGGAAATTATCGCGCGCCCAGAGGGGCGGAAAGGAAATTTTTCCTTTGATCTCGGGAGAGAGCTGCCGCACGCGATAGTTTTAATATCGCGCGAGAGGCGCCGATATCTGACGTTACGACGACCCCAGGACAGAAATTCCGCAGTTCCGCGATGGCGCACGAGGGAGGGAAGGGTTGAGGAGTGGCGAAGTATTAAACAAAAAAAAAAACTGTTTCGGCGTGTAGCATTCTCGCGGGGCCTCGTACCCTCCTTTCCAGCGAGACAAACGAACGAGCCAATATACACTGCGAGCGGAGAACTCCCCTGCCCCGCCCGTGTGTTTCAATGAACTGCCTCCCCGCCCTGCAAGGGAGCTCAAAGACATTCCAGCACACCGCTCAAACGGGAGTTCGTGGATCGCGGCATCCGATAGGAAACGCCGGATTATTACGCGGCATCCGGTCCTTGTTACTGCGCGAGCAAGTGCCGACGCCCTGGGTTAGTCGGCACACGAAGTCACCCAGGAACCTTAGCACTCGATTATAATCACGTGCCTGAGAAACTGCAAAATGTAGATACGGAATTTGGACTGCGAAAAGATGCTTGTTAAATTCTCTGTTGATATAAACTGCAAATACGTTAAATCCCAATAATATTATACATTAGAAAGTTTGTATGTTTGTTTGTTACTCAATCACGTCGCATTGGCTCGACGGATTTGGATGAAATTTGATAAAAGAGAGTATTATATTCTGGATTAATACTCAGGGTACTTTTCATACCGGAAAAACGAACAGTTTCTTAGGGAACATATAAAACCATTTGAGTAGGCGCTGGTTGGTAGTATGATTTTTTATAATCCTTAAGGAAATGTTCGTATATCCGGGATGAAAAGTACTCTACATGCTAATCCAGAATATTGCAGTAATAAAGAAGAACAATTGCGATAGAGCTCTTGGTCGTTATAATTAAGGTTTAAATATTGCACGCGGGAGGAGCCGCCGGTAACAGCTAGTATTTTATAAAAGGCTTTTCACTGTAAACTGAGCACTTTTGAGAGTCCTGCTTCAGATCTACTTGTATGCATATAGTGTATACTTCCGCCATATGTAAAATTAACATTTAAAATAAAAGTTGATTTCGAAAGTACTCAGACAATCGTGCAGCCTCTAAAGAGTTTTCTTTTAGTACCAAATTAATTTATGTTTACGAGATTTATATATATATATATATATATGTCGTGCTTGTTTTGAATAAACCATTTGACTGCAGGCTTCATGCTCAATGTTTAACGGGAAAAATAATTTATGTAAAGACAGCCACATATCCTACAACTTAAGTAATAGAATGGTTTTGCTGAGCTTTGAGACGTCACTGTCTACAGACCGGAAATACATTCCCATATCATGCAACGCAAAATGAATGTGGACTAATCTACGGACTGTAATTAAAAATACTTTAGAAATAAGTCAAATAATTAATACGAATTTAATAGAACATTTTTCTGTATCACGGAAAATAACGACGATTTGAATCTATTCCAAATGGTAAGGAGGTCCTAAACTACTTATTTTTTGGGTTTGACTCTCTTTTCTGCAACACACATTTAAGATTGCAATTTTTGTAGTAGGCAAGTATTACTCGGCCAAACATATATTATTCTGAGTAGGAGATGCAAACTATGCATATAAGAGGGACGACGCACAACTGGATACAGGTATGTTGTGTCTATCGATCCTGAGAGACTCTCAGAACAGAGGACCGTTGGATTGTCGAGACAGGTAAGGAAAAGTTTGTCTTTAGCGAAGACTCGAGCTTTCGTTGGGAAACTGATGGCCACCATGACAGAATTCAGAGGACATCAGTTGTTACAATTCCTGTTTCACTTCACAGGGTTAGACGTCCCCTAATACTAGCGAGAACGTCAAGTAACTATTACATTTGAATGTCGTTTGCTACTGGTGGTGGTACGAGAATAATTGAATGCACAGTGGTAGACGGCTCCAAGTTCTACACTTTGACGATCGTCCAGGAGTCAGTTTCCCAGCAAGATAACATTCGTAGTCATACAGCTCTGGTTGCCCAAGAGCGTTTACATAATGTTTCAATACTTCCATGGCCTGCACGGTCGCCTGATTATCATCCATATGAGACGCCAGATTCCATCATATCGAAGAGTTCGTGATATGGAGCATTATTTGCAAAAATTGTGGGTTAATATATCACCGGATAACGTACAGCGCTCCTCTGATTCCATGCCCAATCGTATCGGCGCATGTATCCTTACACGAGGTACCACAAGTGGACGGAACGTTGTCCTGTATTTGCCGTGTTTTCCGTACTTATTCAATCACACTTTCGATAGAAACAATGATTTATCCCTGGTACGCATATTTTTATGGCAATGAATGTAGTTTAACTTACTTTCCTAAACTATAGTTTTCTTGAAATACTATTTTGTCTTCGAAAACTGTCGTCGTGATTAGTCAGGCCTAAATCAACGTATGCCAGTCATGATCTTGGGCTCCTTTGCACCGAGAGTATTCTTCGGGCGCCCAACTTGGAACTTGGAGGCACACTCCCAATCTAATTACGCAAGGGTGACCGCTGTGGGGAAGCACCAATTTGGCTGCGGTTCGCGCCTCTCGAACTGCATGATGGGGTAGGTTGCCGATAGGGTAGTGTGCCTCATCTCCTTCCCTCTTCCCCCTCTCCACATTCTTAAACCACACCACACGAACATCGGCCCTCCAGGCGAGGGCTGGCTGACCTTCCCAGTAGTTTCCAAAACCCATAAGGATGGAGGAAGCAGAGTTCACTACGTCTCGCCTTGACGTTCCTGTCCCAAGCGAAACCATACCGGTTCACCGATTACGTAAAGTTTCTCTAACTCTGGCGGGACCGCGGTGGTGTAATGGTTAGGCTACTCGCCTCCCGCCTAGGTGAACAGGGGTTCGATTCCCGGCGGAGTCGCACACGGATTTTCGCATGTGGGAATCGTGCAGGACGCTGCCGCTTATCGGCGGGCTTTCTCGGGGATCTCCCGTTCCCCCCGTCCTTGCATCCAGGAGCTGATTCATGCCTCGATTTCACCCACATCGGCTTTCAAGACCTATAGTCCATTCCCGATTGGAAGCGACTTATGAAAAATCAACCTATGAAAAAACACTCTAGGCATAACATGTCGAAATGTTTTTTCAATAACCTGTATTCCACAAACATATAACACTGTGGTTAACTTTAGAGTACGGTATTATTGAATAAATGAACGTTTATTTACGTTAATATCTTCTATAACTTGTACTATTTCTTTTTTTAAATACGAATTAACAACAGGGAGAACAGCGATGCGTTGGCAACGACCGGTAAGAAATAGTTCACAGTTAAAATATTAGTTTACATAGTTTCTTAGTAAACTAATTTGTAAATTAAACAGCGCCTATTGAAATATTTAAATATTTAGGTAGCCCCGATGGCAACATATCCCATTTTTACAATTTGAAATAACAGCGGAAAATATCGTGAGTAGACCGTAATGGTGCGTGTTTTTTTATCAAGCGAGAAAGTAACAAAAAACTGTTTGATGGGCGAGGCTTGTCGCGCTCTCTCTCTCTCTCTCTCTCTCTCTCTCTCTCTCTCTCTCTCTCTCTCTCTCTCTCTCTCTCACACACACACACACACACACACACACACACACACTATCTATCTCTTCCTTTGTCTCTTTCAGACTCGGGAAATTTCACTTCTCTATTAAACAAGTAAATTATACATATTTTCAATTGTAGCATATTTCATGCTTATTACAGCAAAATAATGATTTTTGAATTTGTAATTTACAACCGAAAAGACATTTTAATGTACGAATACATATTTTAATATATTTAGATATGAGGGGGGGGGGGGGCAGTTACCAAGTGAAGTTGGCAAACGTGACGAGCCATGACATGGCGTGTTGCTTTTTGCCAAACGAAGCGTAAATAATTCTTACTCCGAAAAATACTTCAAATTGCCACATCACGTTTGCAGACGTTGGGTTTTTTAAACTTACCTAAGCAAATTACGATGTTGTGATAAATCTGTGTTTCCACGGCAGTAATAAATATACTGTGACGTGTGTTTCGTTACTCATTGCGTCTGTGAAATAGCGTACCTTTGTGTATCGTGGTAGATACGCAGGCTCTGTGTGTGCGTGATTTCGAATATTTTATTAGCACTATTTATACGTTTTAACTGTGGACTGTTTTTATGACGGAGTTAATTATTTACATCCACGTCTGTTTATTTATCACAACGTTGTACTTTTGCCCTACGGGATTTGAAACACAGTCGTGTAACGTAATTTGCCACAATTCCAGAAGAAAAATACTAAGCCCAGACCAATAAATTTCAATAAACCTAATAAACAGTACGTAGCAATATGTAGAAATATGGGTGGGATAAAAGTTACCGTAGACTTATTTGTGTGTGCATGTTCACCGCTATCTTTAAAAGTTTGTATGACAAAAATGAGCAACACGAGTTGCGTACTTGAATTTAATGTGCCTTTATCGTTTGACTGGTTGTTCCTTCGTTTTAATATTTATTCCAACTGAGGCGGTCCTTTTAAAGAAATTACCCAACACATATCAATAACAAAAAGATAATTAGTACAGCCCTTTACCTCGCAGTTGTTTATGTTTAGGTGTAGCGAAAGTATACGAACCTATGTACACACACAATGGAATGTAAACATTGATTTTGACAGCTGCTACATGGCAGTCACGTAGCAATGTCTGTTTACATTTGGCGGAAGGATATGAAACGGACCTACAAAGTAGATATTTAGCAGGGCTCCGAGAAAGTACTTTCAATGGAGAACGGATTACAGATATTACGAGCCGCCGATATCTCTCCACTCTCTCCTAGGCCTTGCTTGGTGACATGAATACAAGCTGACAAACTACGTTTACAACCGTAATATTCAAACTAGACTATACAAGATACGAAGTTTAAATGTTAGAGTGAATGTGAAAGTAATTTTCCATAATATTAGAATGTCTTATGTGTGTGTGTGTGTGTATATATTATACACACACATAATGTATTTTTTATATGGTACAGGGTTTGCCCGAAGTTTGCCAGAGGTTGAACCCTTACTTGCCGGATTTCAAAGAAATTGATTGCAGTAAGCTACTCCTGTGATAACTGTGAACACTTTTTAGTCGAAATTAAACCTTCGAGATTCGTGGGAATCAATTATTCGAGTTAAAACTCTTATACTATTTACGTTCAATAAAATATTATTAATGTAATCTTGTTCAAATAACGTGGTAGTGTAATCGAAGTATCGTTGATGCCGTGTCACGAAATCGTTGAACATCTCCAAAATTTGGAAAAATTAATTTTGGTTCTTGAAGAGCCTTAAAAAAAATTGCACCAAGTGAACTACTTTGGTCATTCCGCTGCTCCCTCCGCCCTGGCACGCTGTAATAACCCGTGTGTACAGGCTGTTCACGGTAAAATGAGCACTTTAGAAAGTTCTGCTTAAGATCGACTTGTATGCACTTTTGTGTAATTTTCGCCTTATTAAATTCAACACTGTCCTAGGCCTCGTCACTTTATTGATACATCGGTCAAGTGAAACTGTGAAATTATTAGAAAAGTAAGTATTTTACAAATATGTTCATTTTTACACTTCAATGGATAAAAAAAATCGGAAAGCGAAAGAGATCACAAAGTTATCACAAGTGGGTACCTAAAACTTTTTATTCAACTTTAACATAAGGAACTACTTACCCTCCATCATTACCAACTTACTAGACGCATGTCGTTCAGTACGCTCGTTACATTATATGCAAGTAGGAGCAGTGACTTTTTCTAAGGTTGATTTATAAAGCGCTCACTTTATCGCGAACATCCTGTAGGGATACTGCTACTTGAGGCTGGGAGGATCCATGTTAAAAGTTTGGCAACCAAACATTTTCGTCACTAGGTAAGCGCTAGTGTCGCATGTGTGGCAAATGTTCTCTAATTTCTACGTGAATTGTAATAACCATAAATCAAATATAAAATAACTTTCTAACTTAATAAAATCTTTCTCTTTTGTAACTGACGTAGCATGAAATTTTAACTAATTTTTTTTTTTTTTTTTTTTTTTTTTAACAATGCCCACCTAGTGGTTGGAATTTTCCCTACGACAAACTCTCCTATAATAAACACGTTTTGTTCCTAACCTGAGTATAATTATCCTAACCCGTGTGTTTGGCCATCTTTAAAAAGTGAGTGCTGGACTAGAATTATGTTACTCGACTCACTGCTAAATGGTGCCACGTGAAAGTGGAAGCTGTTACAGAGCTACCTTGTGTCGACTGAGGTGGGGACTGAGTGGACATGTAATACGGATTTTATTGTAAAGATTGTAACTTTTAAATATGGACACAAAATTTATACAATAATTGAATAGTTTGATACACTGTCTATTGGGAATGATCCATAATTATTTAATTTCAGTGATTTATTTGAGACTAATTATAAATTGTATTAATTGAAGTCATTAATTGTAAACAGTAAATTATATCGATTTATTGTGAGATGTTGAGTTTAGAGAATTTGTTTGTGGTTATTGTAAATAAAATTATAGAATTATGATTAATTATTTTATTTAATTAAGAACCCCATCCCTTAACGAACTTGGTTTTAGCCCACTTGATTTCTAGAGATAGAAGTTGTAGTATTATAATATGCTATATATTATATGGTATAGATTTCCTCGGCTGAGTTACTCTTGTTTTTGTTATTTACAGGGTACATTTTGTTGACACTTTGAGGTCCATGCACATTTAAACGCAGTCATGTCAAGTTAGAAAAAGTTATCTATTCACTTCACAATACGAACACCAATTCTGCGCATTCCCACTTGTCAACGCCCAATTGGGCCAAATGATACTGAGTATGCTTACAATATTGACAAGTTTCATTATCAAGTGGCAACTCTCAGACAAATTAGCGAGCCGATTATGTCCTTACTCTGACTTGCCATGTATAACTAGGGCTGTTAGATATCATAAACATTTAATATCGATATGTTTCCGAATAGTTATTCAGTATGTGCGATATATCTACAGTACCGAAATTATCGATAATAGCGAAATTAACGATAATTTCAGTATCATCGGTTAATACCGAAAATTTCGATAATACCGAAATGATCAATAATACCGAAATTATCGACAGTATCGAATATTTCGATAATACCGAACATTTTTATAGTACCGAAAGTTTCGATGATACCGAAAACTTCAATAATACCGAAAACTTCCATAATACCGAAAACTTCCATAATATCGAAACGTCGATATACCGTATTTTTTTAAAATTATATTTAGTTCAATAAATAATTTATCATATCTATAATTATCGATATTTCGAACAACCCTATGTGTAACACGATATACATTCATCCGGTTCGTTTCTACAGCTAAATAAAAGCTGAAAAATTTTGTTCACGAAAATTACAACTGATGTGCTATAGTGTTCATACCAGGTCAATATAATTCAAAGCAACAAAAACTTATCCGTGCGAGTTATGTCTTCAAGGACACAGATATCTGTTACACTACCGTTGTCCGAGTTGGACTATACCATAGTTCTCCAAGTGTTAAAACATCTGACGTAGAACTAGTCTGGCTTCATCCTTTGTTCAGAACCGTCATGACAAGAGGTGAAATCTAGTGGCATGTCGAAGTATTAGCGCAGTGATTAAAAACAAAACTGATATCAAAGTCGAAGTAGGCGATAGGAACAGTATGAAGTACAGGAAATACAGAGGTACTCCTGGTTCACATGTACGCCGATCATGCCAAACAGACAAGAGTAGGCAGAAACGATATTTGTTCTCATGTAAGCAGATTTTCTACGTAGCCATTTTGCTGTTGAATTCGTGATTTTTAACGCCAAGATTCTTAAACAAATTATAGATAACAAACTAGATGCTGTCGTCTTTCTACTCTAGTTTATTAGTTTCATTACATTCAGATTTATTTACTAAATGATTTTCAAGAGACAGTATTTCTATTTTTACATCCACATATATTTTACATTTTAGTGCTTTCATTCGGTTCATTTTCAAACTACGTTTATTTAATACAAATGTTGAATAAAGTTGACGTTTATATTCAAGTATTTCATTATAAATACATCCATTAAACTATTCTACACATTTGCATCAATACACGTCGATTATTCAAGAAACTAGTAGCATAAAACATATGAACCAGCAGACTTCTGGGAAACATCGGCGATGTCTGCTCTTTCCGTGAGCAGAAAATATCAGCGTGAGCTCAACTTCCCTGCGCAACTCGCGCGGACACCGAGGACGGCTTCTGATTGGCTGCTGCAGTCTTCCTCTCGGTCTGTTCTGCGTGATCGGCGTGCACGTGAACCAGGCATCAATCTCTATATGCTCTGCATAGGCAGAGAACGCCGGTAGGTATGACCCCCCTTCCGATTGGAGCACCGAGCCTTCTAGTCGAACGCAGTTGGCAAACTTGGCAAGTTCAGCGCCACCAACTTGGCCGACCCACGTCGTCTATATGAGCGGCGAATCCATCCGAAGCGCATCTCACGGACGAGCGAACAAAGCTGTATCAATGCCAGTCAACCTCACCCCCATCGCGAACGCAAATTAACCCCCCTGCGTTCAAAGCTAAAACCGCGTCCGGCCATCAGCGGTAAATTAACTGATGCAGCAATCACTACCGCGTAGCAAGTTTATTTACTACGTCCGTATTTGAAGTAAACGCGGTTGTATCTCACTTCGCCTGCGGCAGACTAAGTACAATAATTCCATAACGCAAGCTTTGAAAGAAAGTGACACTTCTTGCTCCGTAAGGAGTGTGACCCCGAATATTGACCGAAAAGTTATGACGCGATTTCCAAACCTGAACATTTTTCGTAGCCAACAAAAAAAATATATATATATATATTTATTCTCTATTTAACGCAGTCTCCTGGAGCTGCGGTGGCGAAGTGGCTAGGGCGCTCGTCTCCCACGACGGCGATCCGGGCTCGATCCCCCGGCGGGCCCACTCCCGGATTCTCGCACGTGGGAATCGTGCTGGACGATGCCGCTTGCCGGCGGGCTTTCTCGGGGCACTCGCGCTTCCCCCGCCCTTGTATTCCAGTGCCGCTCCATCCTAGGGTCACACTTCATGTCATGTTCGGGGATGACTGGCACCTGCGGCTTCCCAGCTGCGAAGCCCGTCACTCGGAGAGTGTTGCCTCGCCATGGGTTCACTCACCACTTTTTTTTTTTACGAAGTCTCCTGTTCCCAAACTTGCAGTAGCTACATCCTTGTCGTATTATTATTGTTAACTATACATTGTAAAAGTTCTATCTGTTATTTTACAAGAAAAATACTTGGAAACCCGGTTTCCGCAAGAAAAAAAAAAAAAAAAGCTTTCGTAGACCTACAAAAAAAAGTTTTCTTGTTAAATCTGCAAAACGTATATTTGTAATTTTGTACTTTAGGTATGCTGACCCGTACTACGGTTTATTATATCCATGTTAGAAACGAAACGAGTTTTCTTTTGGGAGAGTTTGACACGGGTGCGCAGTGTTCCAAAGACGTCGCTTTTAATTAAAATTTTAGCTACGTGAATAATAAAAAAAGGAAAGATTTTTATTGGTTACGAAGTTATTTCGTAAATAATTTATCATTATTGCAATTATTTGGTATTTTAACGTAAAAAACAGAGAAAATCCTGTACACATGCGACACTAACGCTTACTTAGTGGCGAAAAATTTTAGTTGCCAAACTAGAAGCCTTGATCTTCCCAACCTGGGTAGAGCAAACCTTTTCCGTACCCACGAACTCAGGCAAAATGGCGGATATTCAACAACATTCAAGGGAACTTTAAAACACGGTAACGCTATGGAAATATTAATCTGATTATACACGTTGTTTACTGTTAGCTCAGTTAGCTAGCGGCAACGATAACAGCTATGGAAGTTTAATAAAAATATGTTTTTTTTTTCTTTCTTTTGTATATGTATGGAGTTAAGGGCTTGCAATAACATACGAGATATCACGAGTGGCGACCACACAACACACTCCCGTGTACCGCGTAAGGAAGGGGGGGGTGGGGGTAGGAAACGTCGAAAGCTGCTGCAGAGCGAGCACGGAAACAAGGCGAAACTTCCAGTCGGAGTGGTTTTAGTTGGGCACGTCCCAGCCATCAATCGATCTCATGACGCGATTTCCCGATATTAACCTCCTCCCTCCCCTCCCATATCTTTCCTGCCCCCTCTTTCCCTGTCGTTTACCTCCTCTCTTTTTTCTCCGACCGCCCGCAGGAACGGGCGGATGCTGGGCTGGAGCCGTTGTCGGGGTCAGTTAAAAATCAACTGGAAATCAGTTTCCGATCCGAGCCCGCTCGATCTTGTAACTCCCCATCTCCCCCCGCTCACGCGGAAGATCGAGATGAGGAAGTTAAGGTGGCCCGGAGATTTAGTAAAGGAGCGGAGGGGACAAGTTTGGAGAGGGAGTTTTAGTTAGTTGGATTGACAAGTGGCAGAGGAGCCTAGGGGGATAAGGGATGCAGAAGTGGAAGTATGGTCGGAGGAGAGAAGGTAGGAAGCAAATCAAGAGAAATTGAAAAAGTTGGGGGCCGGTGTTTAGGAAACCGGTGTTGGGAGATCGGAATGGCAGCAGGGATCTCCAGAAATAGATGGTGCAGAAGTAAATCTTCAGTTCACAAAAAAAAAACCCTCATCTTACTTCACTTGTCACTGGCACAAGGTACATCGCCGTGAATCTGTAAAAGAAAATCCCTGAACGACTGCTCACGCTCAAGAGGGAAATGGGACGTGTATTGGCGCAGTTATCAACAGAAACACTTTCATGGCATTTCAGGGAAAAGCAATCCTCGAAGAGTGCTGTGCAACACTTTTGTCTCACAAATTTTCTTGCCTTAGCTACGTTCCGATAGAATACCTTTGCGTTAAAATGTTTCTTACCTTGGCCACGTTCCGACAGAATAACGTCTTTCGCCGCAACAAAAGTTATATATTTACGGCGTCATGAATAAATGCATGTGTATTAATTAATCGTAGAAGGGTATGTGTTCGACGACTTCATAATGTATTAAGGAAGACTGGTCTTTCTCGGTTTTCCAACTAGGAAGATTTTTTTTATCACTCAGTATGTTGCAAATAATTCAGAATATTTTCGAAACACATATAACCAAAAAAGATTTTAAATCAGCTGTTCTCAATTGGTAGTTGAATAAACACATCCTTTTCTCGTTGTTATAGGCTATTCGCGGTAAAGCGAGCGCGTTTGAAAGCCCTCGTATTTGGAATAATAGTCAATAAATGTACTTTATTTTAGCCCTAGAATGCGCTACATATATTAATAAAAGTTTTTGTGTAATATTTCGGGAAACAATTGGCCGATTCCTACCAAAAAAAAAGTCAAACAAGTAGTACTGCGGTATGTTTTACTAACTGATATGTTTTAGGTATGACAGACAGTTATTTTCAAAAGGGCGTCAATCTAGCTATTTTTGCATAGTATGCTATATCTTCGAAAACATGTAATAAATCCTAACTTAACTATGTATGCTGACTATATAAATATATATAACGAACATCACAAATGTTTACACGGATCATCTATTGTCCTCAATTTTGTAAGATAGTGCAATACGAATAAATAAGAGTTTTTGTAATATTTCGGGAAACAATTGGCCGATTCCTACCAAAAAAAAAGGCAAACAAGTAGTACTGCGGTATGTTTTACTAACTGATATGTTTTAGGTATGACAGACAGTTATTTTCAAACTGGCGGCAATATAGTTATTTTAGTTTTGTGTATTATTACGTCGTAACCATGAAATTAACTCCAATGAAACTTTTTATGCTGGCTGTAAATATTGCAAACTATCAAATGTGTCCCCACAAAATCTCTTTCGTCCGCAATTTTGTAAAATAGTATCGCATAACAAATTAAAATTATACGATATCTCCGGAAAAATAACAACTGATTTCTTCCAAATTTGTAAACAAGTAGCACTACGTAAACGCCCAATGTAGACATGTAAACTGATAAACTTCAAGAGGGTCAAAACATACATATCTTCAAAATGGCGGCTATATAAACAATTCAGCTCAGAATATTTTATCTACGAAACTTTAAAACAAATTTCAACTTAATTTTTGTATACTGACAGTATCAATTATATCCATAAATTTGTCTAAGCAATTTCTCCCCCATTTTGTAAGATACCCATACATGAAATAATAATACTCTTTTTATAACGTATCTCGGGAAACAATCAACCGATATCTTTCGAATTTGGCGAAGAAATTGTACTATGGTAGGCCAAAATAATTTATAGGTTTTATGAACATTTTGCCATATTTCCTAAACAATTATACTAACTTCCACCAGATTTTGCACACCAACACAAGACCATGTAAAAAAGTTACATAAATTAAATTGGGTCAGGCAATAGTTTTGAAAATGGCGGCCATATTAATGTTTTACTATGTTTGGCATATCCGTTTATAGTTTAACAAATTCAATCAAACTTTTTATGCTGACATTATATTTTAGAAACGATGTGTGCAGAGCCTCTTTGTAGGCAGTTTTGTATGATAGCCATGTTTAAGATCATAGGGTTTTTATGCCATTTCTCGGAGACCAATCAACTGATTTCCACCAGAATTTTCACACAAGTAGCGTTATGGTAGGCCATGCAAACGTATGTGTTTTTAGTGGCTAAAGAACTTATTTAAAAAATAATGGCCGCGTAAATATTTCAGGTTAGTCAGCCCCATCATCCAAAACATTACACTGATTACATCCGAAGTTTATGATCCGAATCCTACCTCCGTGATGCAGTTGATTGCATGCTAGCTTAATTTTAAGAGTATTCCTGAATTCGAATCCCGGGTAAGTCACTCGCGTATTTTAATTGTCTTGGTACTTGTTTTACACGATTCTGGTTTCACCCCTAATGATATTGATGTCAATGAGACTTATATGCCTACTTCCATGTAAGCTTTTAAGAACTTCATTAAAATTTATTTTCGCCCATGCAGAGAGGAAAATACGCTCATTAGTTATCAGTAACTTTTTTTTTGTTGCAAAATATGCGTGTTCGTGAAAAGAATGTAATTATAAGCTTAATGTTTACACTTGTAAACACCACTGGAAATCATGCATAATCGTAAAAAAATATAATTGATATTTTTTTGTAAGATCAAACACAAACTTTTGCACACCGATATACTGAATATCTCCATTTATCGTCAGATTAACAGCGGCCTCTTTGCGACACCACCTAGGGATGAAATTTTCCTTATGTCAAACTCTACGCTCATGAATCTCCTTTCTTTCCCACCCTGAGTATAATACATATTTGGCACAACAGATGTTTTGTTGGTGTTGCCAGATTATCTGATGACTAACTGCCACCAGGTTGGACGATATTATCCATTTTACCTTCAGAATGCCAGTTTTTTTTTATTAAACTTTTAGAAATACACGGTGGATTTTTTTTTTTGTTTTTATTAAGTAATAACAAGTGCGCATGTCTTTATTGGCCCAATGAATACTAACGTAGTTAATTAATCAATTAACTTACATCAAACATGCGGGTCCTAAGAGTTCTGCATATGACGTTTTCCTCCGAAAAATTTGTGTTTTTGAAATGGCAACAAATAAAATATCCAAAAACCATTTACCGCTAATTTTGGAGAAGACAAATATTCTAAGAAAAATAATTTTAAGGGAAATATTGAACTTTAACCTGCACCATATCTTGGCTATCTTGTTGCTATAACTTTTACTATATCCTGGTTATCTTTTGAATCTGTCTTTATATAAAAGGATTATGTAACTCTGGCATGATTAAATAACTTAAAATGTCCTGCTCTTACTACACTTTCCATGTTTCCCACCAACAATATCTCGCCATCTGGCAACCCTGTGTTTAACCCCCGTCTAACATTAGGTTACTCGGTTCGCCACAAGATCGCAACACCGTCAAAAGGAAGCGAGTGTGGAGCGACCTTGTGTCATTACATTAAACCAGTTCCAAAACCATGAAGGAGAAAAACACATTTTTGATCGCTCCTTTTGAAGTATTCTTTTTCTTTACATTCAACAGTGTAACGAAAAATGTTTTCCCCCCGCTGTCCTGCATCCAGCCTTGGACGTAATTATCAGTGGATTGTTCAAACCGATGTACGTGACGTAACAGTTCCGAAGAATTTTGTCGTTAATTATGTGTGTTTGTTTGTCGTGCCAATCGAGAAACGTACACCCGCCATAGCACGTGGCCCATACTAAACACAGTGAACGTATAATAGCCGATTAGTCCTGCCGGTCTCGGCAAAGAGTGAGGACTGCAATAGTCGAGATCAGGGTGTTGTTACGGTGTAACCTTACGCAACACGAATAGGCTGTTCGCGGTAAAATGAGCACTTTTTAAGGCTCTTACAACAGAAATTATAGTAAATAATTGTATTTTATTGTAGCCTCAGCAGTTAATTTTGGAAATTGTGAAATGTATACACTGTATTACTTGATATTTCTTATGCCAACAAGTGGCGGAAAGACAAAAATTAGCTGAAAAATAAAATTGAGAAGTGTCTTAAATAGTGTCCACTTTACCATGAACAGCCTATATAAATAATTTTCAATAACATAGCGGAAATGTTGGAAGTCTAAATAAGCTGGACAATCCGCCGAGCTTGGGGCCAAAATGTGGGTCCCGCAGGCTATTCAAGGTGGCGAAAGATCATCAACAATCTGAAGCTGAACTCCAGCTGCAGAACACGTCAGAATTAATCACAACCGAGGGGCTAGACGGCAGAAGAAGTGGGGTGATGAGCGTGGACATGGCTCCGAACTGGAAGAACATGGCAGGAGGGAGCGGCATGGATGTCTCATCTCTCCCTGGTTAGCGAGAGGTCATGAGTTCGAGGTCGAGTAAGTCGCTGTTTAGACAGTGGCCCCTAAAGGTTTATCCAATAGCTCTGTATTTCAAGACTTATAAATTCTTGCAATTCCAATTTAATGTTCTCATTCAAAGATCTTATTTCCTAGCTTATTGTTCTACAAATTGAGGGAGCGAAAGCCATACGAGCACAAAAGCGAAAGCATCACGGAAAGCACAGAACACGTCCGCAAAAGAATTAATTACCACCTGGACAATTCCCCACCAGCAAGTGTCTTTTAGCTGTGGGCTCGTCCTTAACAACGTTTATAACGTGAAAGTGAGTTTAAGGGCGCCAAATGTCTGGATGTATTTTAGATTGCCCGAGGCCTAAAAGCCTGGGAATGCTAAGGGTGAACTAAATACGCGCATCGCAGGCCTCGTTACCCCTATTCGCAATGTTACGAATCAGTAAAAGCGGACAAGCGTAGCGAACTGCAGCGGCGCGTCGGTATCCAGGTCAGGCGGAGAATCGGAAACCCATTACAACAATAATAGTTTATTAAAGATTTCAACAAAGCACCAAAGGGATTTCCCCTCCTGGTGACACGGTATTTGGGACAATTACGCCACCAGAAAATATATAATACTTGATAACAATTTGTATGGGGTCTGTCTGTCAAAATTATTAACATGTATATCTATTCCTGTAGTCATGTTCACCTGGCAGTGGTTTCTAGAAACATTTTCCTTATTGAAATGTAATCATTAATCAAAGAAAACCTACCAATCTAGAGTATGAATATTAATTACTATTAGTATAATTTTCGAAACTAAATTACTAAATGTTTCTCTTGAGCCCTCACTAGCAATACATTACGTATCAATGCAAACAATAATATACAGTATATTGATGTCGAACTAGCACACAGACATCAATAATACATATCTACACAAGAACAATTAAACTGAAGAAACAACTCTTACACTATACAAAACCTACACAAACAATAGCACACTGACACCAACACAACACCGACACAATTATCAAACACAGACGGACACCTCATAAAACGACAAAAACCATCGTCGGCTTCTCTGTCTCCGGAGAGGATGGCGTGGTGAGGGTTCAAGGGTGGAGGCAGAGTAATTTTAACTTGTGGCGTTTCTAAATTATAACGTAATCTTTTATTTTAAACTTTAACAAAATAATTTCAAGTTTCTGTTTTTAAATTTAACTTGTTTTTAAATGTTATAACGCGGCAAATTTTATGTTTCGGCTATTTTACAAATTTATTTCAAATTCAAGTTACTGAGATCAGTTATGGCCTTCGGCCGGGTACTGGTGCCCTTTAAATATGTTCTGTTCTGTTCTGTCTGTCTGTCTGTCTGAGGACCCACGTCGAGATGAAGACATCAAGATGCAGCTTGGCGTGTCGTTCGTCGCTTTCCGAATCAACACTCAGCCTACAGCGGAGATATCATTCAGGTTAGTAACATCTTGTAATTGGTTACTACCTCCCTCGCCAATAGCTTATATTTACTGTAACTCCCAGAAATTGTATCAAATATCTGTTCTGTCTCATTATTAATTTCAGTTCTTTCCTCATAATAGCACAAATCCTCCCTAGTCCCTGGTACAAAATATTAAAGACATAACAGCGAGACACTGAACTGGCGTGCAGTCGTGCTCTCGCCGACTCGCCAATCCAGATTCCAGTAAAAATAAAGAAAAGGGTGCACTGCGTGCCACTAAGGTATGTTGGTTGTCTGTTCCAGAAAACTCATATTTACTATTGGATTCTGCTCTCAACTGTTCTCAGAGATCATGTTGGGAAAACCCCACTTACTTTTTTTCTCGGGCTAAAATACTGGACTATTAGAAAACCGGAAGAAACTGATCAGATGTTTCGACAGTATTTATAATTTTACTCCAAGCAAAGTACTAAATACAATATTTCTCTCTGCAGGTACATTTTGCTGTAGAAACGGATGCCATTTCAATACTGCCATGTTCACGTATAATTTCGAAAGTGTTATTAGACTTATATAATGGCTACATAGTTCTTATATGAGCATTGAAAATGTCAATAAATACAAAACTTATTGACAAATGTTTAAATTACAGCTATATATTGAACTTCTGCGCGCTTTGTGGGGTCCTGGACAAACGGCACCCTTGGAGATTTTAAGCAACGGTTTATAATTCATCTGTATTATTTATTTATTATTATTAATACATGGTATCCCTAGACTCTGTGCCAAAACTGAAACCACTGTGTATGTGGGTCGAAAAGAAATACATTAACGGATGTTAGGAAAAGTAAGCAGCATTGAAGTTGAAACGGACAGTTTGAAAACACTCTTAATTTTGTGGTTGCATGTTCATTGTGTGTGATACTGCTGCAGCAATATTTACAATCTTCGTGCAGTTCTAACTGCCCAGCGATATACAACGTATACACAACTATCGGATGACTTTCCCGGTCATACGGACTAGTACCTAACTAAAGGAGACTTACTGCCATCAACATCTTGCTTTAAAGCAAACCATTTTTTTTTTTTCATTAGTGAACATAGAAGCATATGCGACGAGTCTGTTATCAATCGGAAACTACAGAATTAACAACGTGCCTAGTTTCGTACTCCAGCAAATATGTCTCAACGATTATCAGGAAAAGAAAACTGAGATACAAGAGTCCTAACGCACACAAAATAAACTATATTCAGCAGATCCAAACAAGTACAGAATCACAACATCAAAATGCCACAGTAGCTGGTTCAACAAACTGAAGTCATTCGTGCTACCGAGGGCAAAGGATCCACAATGATTCTTCGGGTGTCTACAATATATCACGCTCTCGTGCAAAAGTCTACATAGGGAAGGCAGGCAGAATAATTTCTACCCGCATCAAAGAACAATCCCAGGCATCAAATCGCACTTATCCCAACACTGCTAAGAAACAGGAGATTCCGAAATATTTTATAGGGGAGATAAGGTCGTTTACGGCTGTTTACACAGAATCATCAGAGAAGCAGCAAAAATGAGATATTAATCCAGTAATTAAAACCGAAAACATGTATAAATATTCAGCAGAATTTACAGTCATTGGTTTAAAAAATAAAAACAGATTGTGTCCATAAATTCAACTGCACAAGTGCATGCCAGCAGGATTAAAATATCTCGTTTATATATATATATATATATATATATATATATATATATAAAGTAGCAGTACGTTCAATGGCATTTCGTGTTTCTTTCCGTCCACAGTTGCTGTGATACTTCAGTTTGGGCAGAGGGTTCAGAAGAGTACTATACACAGCATACATCAGTGCTGCATGCAAAAAGAAAAATACAATACATGGGATACAACACTGTACACTGTAAAAAAAATTCTGGTAAACTTCCTAAACTGTTATAAAAGTTTTTAACCTACACAGTGTATATTAATAATACCACACATCAAGCTGCAGGTATAGGAATGTTTAGTCTATCGTTGCTATACAAAGTTAGGAAATTCCCTACGCATTTGACTGTTTCCTGAGCAAACATGGGGGGCACTACAATGAATATATAAGGGGGAAAAATTACCATTCCTACTTTCTCACTATAGGCAGTTCACGGTAAAGTGAGCACTTTTTAAGGCCCTTCTCAATTTTTCCATTCATCCGATTTCCATATTCCTGCTGCTTTTAATATGAGCATTGCAAGGTGACCAATAAACACAGTGTATTTATTTCACCACCCTCGAAATGTAATGCCTTTGGCTGCAATAAGATATATTAGTGGTTAATGCCTGTTGGCAGGGCCTTAAAAAGTGCTCAGTTTACCGTGAACAGCCTACAAGCGTATACACTGGTATGATAAATTTCCGAATAATTTCTAAGAGTGCAGTGAATTCTCCGGTATAAACATTAAAGGTGAAGTAAGGACTGGATATCAACGCGGGCTTATGTAAGAGAGGTGAGAGATACGTACTGAAACGAGGCGTTCTGGCGGAGAACTTTCCTGCGTTGGCGGGGTAAGATATGGTTGCTGGAGGTTTTGGTACGGGGGGAGGGGAGGGATGGTTCGTCGACTACTGTAGGGCCTGCGGACATGGCTCCCCTGCGATAAGCCAACCCCCAGCTGAACAACAAACGTCTCCAACCCGCTCCCACCGCAAACACCCTTCTGCGTGGCCACTGCACGCTATACAGGCAGTCACGTGACGGCAGTCGCGGAGCCACAAAGCTCTTCAATCACCGCGTCAACGGGAGGGGACCAGGGAAGTTAAGGAGGCACACAAAACAAAATAGAAAGAAACCTTCGCCGACTCGGCAACAGATTACGACTGACCTACATCGCTCCGCCCGCTAACGAACAGGAATAGCCACCACTCACGGTCGCCATAAATCACTCTTGGTTTCTAAAAGGTTGGGGGGGGGGGGGGGGCAGCGAACACGGAAAGAGGAGCTTGTTACAAGGCATTTAAACTGTTATTTCACTTTGTAACATGCTTACAGCAATAAACTATTCCATAACATAATAGGAGTATGCCGATGGAAATTTGTTTTCGACTCAGTGATATTAAATTACTATATAAAATAAAATAAAAAATTCAAATTAATTTGAAATATCATATGTTTATCATGCTGTTTCATATTGTTACCATTTAGTAACGAATCTTGAAGAGGAGATGTGCCATGCTATGTTGGCAACGCTGCTCTTTAAAATATTTAAAATTTATAACATGGTCAATGAAGCTTCTACATATACGTTTACGTACAAAATTTTATTTTCATTGTACCTATAATCTTATCTTCCTAAAAAGATGTACGTCAGTTATGTAGACACATATTATCAGCGGACGCAGGAAGCATCAAAGTTGTACTAAAGGCGAATGGTTGGTATCTGTCGTCGCGGTGGTTGTGTAGCCTCCTTTGCTCGACAGAAAGATGACCGCCATAAAGCGAGGCAAATAACTCCGCCAGCGATGAACTTCAGTCATTCTGGGAGCAATCTGCCATCAAAGTCGCCCAGCCACGCTACTACTTTATCGTGGCATGTTAGAGAAACTTTGAACATTTATCTTCGCATCATCGTTAAGCCAACGCGAGTGCAGTCGTGTTACCTGCCAGATGAAAGATTCACAGCGTGCTCAAAAGAATGTACCTGTTCGCCCACTTGTCTAGAAACAAAACAGTTTCTGATTGTGGGCTTCATGCTTCGACGAACTGTGCTGATTCGAATAATTCTAGACAACTATTTATTGTGTAACATAAAGCCCTTCCACGGTTTATTTGGCACTCCAGAAATTAATTTTAGAAAAAACAACCAGACAGTTAATGCGTATGTTTTCAACGTCATCGCGATTAGGGATAGTTCCCGTAACGTTTGCAGAGAATAATAATATATTACTACATATTTGTATGTTCCTTTATTAGGAATTTGTAAGTTAAAGACCCCTAAAGCCAATTAATTGTTGTTTTAAACAAACTGGAGAAAAAATAGACTTACCTGTAATAATTACGTATTTATTGGTATAAATAAAAAAACACTAACAGCGCGTTAATACTAGTAATGCTTTCAAAGTGCTAAATGAATCACCTGGTACTTAAACTGCGCAGCAACTTGTTTAAAATAAAATTCTTTTGACGAAACTATTAAAAGTGCCATTAATATTTTTACCTACGAAAAGAAAATATTCCTCAGAATAGACCGGAACAGCACTATCAAGAAGCCCTCGAACATCGTTAAAAACCGTTCTTTTAAGGCCGTATCTTAAAACATACTACCCGGACACGGATGAAAAAAACGATAGGAGCTTATTATGAACTTCAACTTCCCTACAACTTTCTATTAATAAAATGATAGGGTCACCGCTTAATGTTCTATACACCGAGAAAAACGTATGGTTGTAGGAACCATCTTAATTGCTAAAATAGGGACAGCCACCCTGATGGGTTGTAGGTACCATCTAAATATTAACACAGACAGGAATATATCAAACATTTCTGTTAGTGTTGCTTATTCTATTTGCTGCTGTGCACATGGTTGCTACAACAGACTGCTGCGTTCCTACTACAAAAGAAAAAAAACATATAGTACCTCCAACAGAACAACTTCAACAATATTTGGATTGTTGCCGCAACAATCAGAATTGTAATAACCTGACAGAGTTTGATGTTATTAATGCTGAACAGTTCTGTGATCAGGTCTGAGGGTAAAGGAAACAGAATTGAACCCGGTTCGCCTATGTGGGAGGCGAGTAGTCTGACTACACAACCGCGGGCCCACAGCAGCCTTCGAGCGCCTGACTCATCACTACAAGTTTTCTCACGAACGCGACTTGACTAATCGTAAACATGAAGGAATATACAAGCTCCGCCTATTTGCAGTTGTTTTGGGCGCCTGAGGCACGAGAACACGTGATCGATAAGGCCCAAATTGCCACACACATCTAGTGCTCCCGTCGCCTCTAAGCGCAAAGCATTGAACTGACACACAGTGTTTCCGGTATGCTGCGTGTAACTACTGGGTTTCCAACTGCGAATGTAGTTTTATTAGGTGAAATTCTTAACAATGTTCAGTTCTCCGCTCTGCGTAGGTTTCGTTTTTCGTATACATTCTGATAACATATAAGAAAATGTAATCCTCCTCTGAAACTAATATGCAACCTCCACGGCTAGGGTCGCTAGGTGAATCTTTCAGCTGGGTTCGGGTACCCAGAAAACCTTGAATAGCTCTAAGGTTTTTCCTTCCCCCTCCCCACCTAAATTAGCCACAATTAGCCTATCGAGGCAAAGTTAATAAGTTTACGAGTAACACTTTGACAAAAACTAAGCCTGAAGTGTGAAAACGTATTACTTAGCACTTTTTTTTTACGGTATTAGCACACCCGTGCTACATATCGAAGAATAGCCACCCTCCTTGAATAGCTACAGCTCCGTGAAATATTTTATTACGCCCGGCTCAAAAATCACAATTAACATGATTTTATTATGATGCGTCGTTTTCTTTCATTTTATAAATCTTTGAAGTGATACTGGCATTATTATTGTTACTGGACATTGCCGTTCACTGCAGAAGGGACAAATGTCACTGTTCACATTTTTCTGCGTTCAAAAACCATAAGAGCAGCCCCACACTCGAGGCAGGAGTCGAAGCCACGAGTTACCGGCTAACATGGAGTCAAAACCACGTCATTGCCGGTGGGCACCTTACAAGTCAGCACTGTGATGGCAGACAGGAATGTCAGTCGTCTGGACTACAGGTGAGATGGACTGGCTGACTTTCGTCTTCTTCCCCAGGTCTCCAACATAGGCTCATCATGGTTTGCCAGCAGTACGGTCAAAGATACACACCGCCAGCCTAGACGTATCCTCGTTTCATTTAAGCTTAGTTGAATGAAGTATTAACAGTCCTTCAGAGCAAAGTATTTATGTAAACGATAGCTGTTCAAGAGTTCAGTGTTGAGCCTTACGCACTGATTACAGCACAGCTCTATTAACTTCCTCTACGGATTCGGCCTACACCACGGCCTGGTGCACACGCTCCGGTTTTCGTCCGTCCTGTATCGGACGGGAAATCATTGGCCCGAAAAAAAACGCAATTTGTAGCTCTCCGGTTTTAATCAGATTCCAGCCCGACGGGAATATAGAGCTCGTTCACAGGACTTGTGTGTTCGGTGGATGAGCCCACTGTCCACGCATCTGTAACGGGCGCCTTTTAACCGGACAGTGTGTAAAGGTCCATTTGTAAAAACACACGACTGTCAACTATCACCGGGTGCTATCAGGTGCCCGAAGGTTATTTCCCGTTCGATCTTAACCCTTAAGGGCGTGCAGGTATATACATCAAGCCCAATGCGTTACTGAATGTCCGGTTTCTCCCGTCCGATATCAGACGGGCGAAAACAGGATCATGTTAAACGGGCCTACCGCACGACAACACGACGGTGAGAAGACGGTAATTAAAATATACCAAAGTTGGAGATAGACTGATCTTCGCCTCTTGAGCATGTCCCCAACAATGGATCAACAATTGCTTTCAGAAGAGTTCAAATAACAATGACGTTCCGTTTAATTTACATTTCGTTCTACAACGAACTCGCGGTTTTACAAAAAAAGATAACATTTTGCGAAACTTGATTACGTCATACTCGTGTTACAACTTAGTTGAGTAATTGTGCTGAACTTAGTTGATGCCACGTCGTTTCGACAGTTCAAACGAGGGGAAAATACCGTTCGGTGTTGGGACACCGAGACTCATTCTCTCTCTCTCTCTCTCTCTCTCTCTCTCTCTCTCTCTCTCTCTCTCTCTCTCTCTCTCTCTCTCTCTCTCCCTCTCTCTCTCTGCGCAGCTAACATGCGAGAGCGGGAAAGGCAAATGGCAAAGTAGAAAGTTCTAGGATGAGACCTGCCTCATCAGAGGTCGTCTAACAGCGAGACGCGAAACAGGCCAATTTCACCCAAGTTAACCTCTGCAATGAAACTGGGCAGGAAAGGGTCTAATCGCAAACAACGCATTTCCTGGTTTTCCGGTTATTAATTTTTTTTTTTTTTAAGCTTGCCCTTTCAACAGTAACAGCTGCAACAAAATTCGAAACATACAGGAACGTGAATGGAATACAATAGATGCTGATGGTGAATTTGTTTTAAGTCATTAAAATGCTCTTACAATCATAGTACGATTATTTTTATTGTGCTTCAAAAACGATTCCTTTAAATAAACAAAGATTACATTATGTACTAGCAAAACTGTCGTAATATAAGTACGGCACTTAAGAATTTATTAACGGCATAAATTCATACAGCAAAGAAAATCGAATTTTTAAAATTACTTTACCATTACCATATGAAAATTGCATATAATCATCACTCAACGCGACACCAAAGAAATAATGTTGTTGTGTATGTTACTCTACAGCCAAGATTGAAATTATCTTGAAGTTTAACGTCCTCTTTTGTTGGTAGCTTTTGTTGTCGTTCACTGTTCCATAGTTTTCTGATTTTCGAGATACACTTCAAGGAAAATCTGTTACAAATCATGTCGATGTGATCATCAAAGTAGATGAATTTACTCACAAACATAAATTTTGGAGAGCAGAGTAGCTGCAAGATACTTCCAGCACAACTGATTTCACACTTTACACTTATTATTTTGGTAGATTGTTGTTTCTTTGCACCAAGTAGGCCTGTAACATAGAGTATTTATGGAGGAGCTATGAAAATCTATGGTTAATTATGGTCATTACCGGCAAGCCTGAATGAAATAAGTGACATGTGTAGTGAGTGGGAGCGAATGGTGGTGGGGGGAGGGGGGTGCGGTAGGGGTGGAGGATAAAGCAGCGGAGAAATGAATACAGGTAAAAACACTCGATAATACTATAGTAGTGCGCGCTATTTCTCTCGTACGCAAGTAAAATAGCAGTGAAATAAATTACATTTTAAATAAACCTCTAAAGTAATTACACAGAAACAATACGGAACAAAAGGACGAAAAACGGAACCGATCGCCTCCTGCAAGTTACGGGATATATATATATATATATTTTCATGCCTTCGGATGTCGGGGCCAAACAATGTCGGAGCTACACGACACTATGTTTCCTTGCGGAAGTAGCGGCATCAACGTCAGTTACTATACTGCAATGCACAACCACGTGTGACATAGGGCAACACAATTCAACGTGCATGGAACTACAGTAAGCGTTCAGAACGCCATCCACATATCACTGCGTTTATCGCCATTTTGTAGTGTTGCAGTAGCCGTTAAGACAATGCTTTTATTGTAGTATTGTCACCTTGATAATGTGTTCTTTTTTTATAAAATATGTTTCAAGATGGCTGTAACTCTTGAAATTCCAATCGCTCCACTTATACTTTTATTTATTGAATTTCTGTATTACACCCTATTTTGATTAGCACTGCAAAACAAAGAAATTTCCACCAGTATTTAGTTTTTTAACTGTACAAAATATAATTGAATTTTCTTACTGTTTCTGGTGAATCCTTCCACAAACTCAAAATATGTTCTAACATTAAAATTCATATATAAAGCTACTAAAATTATCATTAAAATTTTATTCCTGTGTATTGTGGTCTCCAACTAAATTTCACCAAATTACCTACCTTAATTTATATATTTTTAGTTGCTTTCACTGTGTATATCCATAAAGCAGTAATTGTATTGGTAAAAAAATTCTTAATGCTGTTATAAATTGCATGTAGATACAGAAATTTTACACTGTGTAGGTGTACGAATAATAACAGAATATTACGGGATTCAACAAAAGCTACTACGTGTGTATAAACGTGAATTTGTTCGCCAGAAACCAATCATGTCCAATGAGTTAATACCCAACTTGCCTGATGCCTGCCATGGACTGAGCACTTTCTTTAGGGAAGCATTACAACAGTGGTTCTCAACCTGGAAGGGGGGGAGGGCACCCCCCCCACCCCCTTGGGGAGACGTGGCTTGTTAAGGAGTGAAACATACACAAACTTAGTAAACATTATTACAATTAACACCAAATATACAAAAACTCGTGAAAGAAAAAAAAAAGGCCTGCCCTCTCATTGATGTTATGTGCCAACAAAAAAATTGTTGTATTTGATCACTATTATGTTTACTAAAACTGTATGAAACACATTTTAAGGTTTTTTTTTTTTTTTTTTTTTTCCTAAACGACTAAGTTTGTTTTTGTATTGCAATATACTATTATGGGATAGGGATGGCGAGGGTGCGCGTGTCCTTAAAGGTTGAATACCCCTGCATTACAAGGTCCCATGAATAAACTCGTCCATTTCAGAAATTTCGACAGGCTTAGCGGTCAGGGACCAGGTGAAGCCGGGATGCGGGCGGGCCGAGTGACGACAGCCTCGTGTGGGCGTCTTCCTACTCGCGAGGAGTTTCCCGTCAGGAGGTGAAAGAGGCCGTGCGAATGGATCGCGAGGTCACGAGCGTGGCACCGTATCAAGACAGGCCGCGGTTCATCCCTGGCATAGCTCGTGACAGTGAAGAATTACTCTTCAGCGATGCCCGGCCCGTCAGCTCCGGAGGTCTTGGCGTAGGAACCACACAGGCAAGTCTTCCAACCCCCTCCCCTCCCCCCTAGCCACCTCCTCATCCTCGTTTAATTGGCAATCATGAGTTTCACGAGAGCTGAGGTTCCGAGAGCGTTCAGCGGCGATTAATGCCACGGTCTGCATCAGCTCTCATCACCGGCATGGGAACGACCACTTCGTGACGTGAAGAGCTGCACCAGGTCTTGAGGTGCGGCGACGTCTTCGTTTCTAACTGCTCTACGTCGTCAACCTTCGGGTTGAGTGACCTAGCCAAGGTGGCGCAGTGGCAAAGCCTTCCGACTCTCGCAATTCGGAGGAGACCTGGGTTCGCATCCCGATTTCGGTTTTCGAGGGTTCCCCGAAATCGCTCTAGGCGAATTCTACAGGCAATTTGCCTATTTCTTCCCTGTGTCTACTTCTCTTAGCACCGTGCTCCGTCTATAACAACCTTGCTGTCAACGAGACTTTAAGTCATCCCTACCCAGCTTTTCGGTTGAGTGAGTGACTGAAGATATATGGGTGGTTCTTGACATCGAGGTCTTGAGAGCCGATGAGGGTGAAGCGAGGTGAGGATGTAGCAACGGCGGGGGGGAAGCGGGAGATCCCCGAGAAAACTCGCTGACCAGCGCCATCGTCCCACATGCGAAAATCCAGGAGCGACCCCGCCGGGAATAGAACCCGGTTCGTCTGGGTGGGAGGCGAGTAGTCTAACCGCTGAACCACCGCGGCCCCTCTTTCGGTTGAGTGGACACTCGCGGCTGTGTGGAGGGCAGACCACTCGTCAATTTCGATTCCCAGCGGGGACTACACCCGGATTTTCGCATCTGGGAAAATGTGGCGGATGTTGCTGTGGGCCGGTGGGGGGGTTTTCTCGAGTGCGCAAGTTTCACCCTTCCATTGCAGACCATTACTGCTTCATCTTCAGCTCGTTCTACCCGCATTACGGATGACCATCTCGGAAGTTAGATGCCACCGCCATCCCTCTTTCACTTTCCTTTAGGCTAAGTATAATCGTAGTCCAATTCATGGAACACACATGATTCAAGCTTTTCGGTCTCCAGGCAGGAACAGCATTCAGCTGTTCCCGCTACACCAGTTCACGTGAGTGAACCGAGTAATGCATATCTCAAGTGACAAGTGGGTGGGTTACTTAAATACCACAGGAGGCGTTACCTTTTATTTTTCACCAGGGTGTTGTTAACTACTGCATAGTCGAAAGTAGCGCTTTTTTACAATTGTACGGAACTAAATAAATTCAATTTAACGAAATCTTAGTAAGCGAAACAGTATGATATAAATAGCAGATTCGAAATTATATTCTATGCATACTGCAGCAGAACGGTCTAATCCTCATCACTCAGAAATTCTTATAGCAAACACCCGGCAATATTCAATATTAATAAATTACAAGCAAACCGTTCTAGGGGCGAAAAATACAAAGATTGAAATAGTGCAGTCGCCTAACTACCTAAAATGCAACCCGTCAGGCGAAGTTTTTTATTTTCGTTACTGAAGTGAAAGGTGTAACCCACCAACGCTTCGCAAATGTAAAATTTCGTTTCGAGGAATCACTATTCACGAATCATTATAGGCTGCTCACGATAAAATGAGTACTTTTGAAAGCCTGGCTTTAGATCTACTTGTAGACACGTTCTGTATTCCATCCCCTTATGTAAAATAAACATTGGCATGGGCCTCATCACTTTATCCAAGCGTCGGTCAAATGAAACTGTGAAATTATTAGGAAAGTAAATACTTTACAAATCTGCTCATTTTTACACTTCGATGCATTAAAAAACCGAAGGCGAAAGGAATAATTTTAAGCTATCACAATCGGTTACCTAATTCTTTTCATTCGACATTAAGATATGGAACTTCTTTCCATTCATCGTTACGAACTTTACTGGGCGAATGTCTCTCAGAGCGCCCATTAAAATATACGCCTTCAGAGGCAGTAATTTTTTTCTAAGGTTCATTTCGAAACTTCTAACTTTATCGTGAACAGCCTTTACCCGTGGAACATAAGTTATATATTTCTTAAAACAACTAATTTTAACGTACGCAATAATGCCACAGCTTTTTAACAAGAAGTTCAGAAAACATCATATACAAAACGTAATTACAAATCAACACAAAAAACACAGGGAAGTGATTCCTGACAAAAATATGTGCGCTAAATTTCCCTAAAGTGATTATTAGGGGAGCTACGCGCCCACAAAAATATTTTTGAATTAATTTTTTTTCGTTACAAATAGCATGCACTACTTGCAATAAAGCAACAAATCGTAGTTAAGTGTTGATTCGCAACAAAACACAACTTTACATCGCCGTTTCCGTCGGTCTGATTCGAACGACTTATTCACGTTAATATATATATATATATATATATATATATATATATATATATATATATATATATATATATATCGGGTATTTCACAACGGCTACGAGCAGCACACGGTGCATTCGGCAGGCATCAATAAATAGTCCGGGGGAAACGAAGGGCTTCGCAGTCTGACGACCAGGTATGGGGGCCGGCCATTTGCAAGGCTTCGTTTCGGAAACATCATCCCCGGAGCAAGGTTTTCGGAGAGAGGCATGGGGAAGGGAGTTATAGCGGTGAATCTTGTTGGGGGGGGGGGAGGGGGTTGGAGATCCCCGCGTGCCACACGAACACACAACAACTTCGTGACGACCTCGCAAGATCATCAAATTGGCGGCGCACGAGACGAAGTTGGCGGTCACCGCGCGGGTCAAACAACGCTACGACATGACGTCTAACCCCCCCCCCCCCCCCCATCGTCCTCCGCCACCTTCAACATCTCCCAAAACCCTCGTCAACCTCTTCCAGGGTGCCTTCGCCGCACTGGGAAAATGGGTTAGAGTGAGCATGCTAGCTGTTCATTAGCCATTCTCCCTTTTCCAGCGTTGGACGGCTTGTCTGCCAACAGCGCTACCATAAACAACGTGAATAGGGTTTGAGGATTTGAGGGTTTGAGGATCGCTACAGGCAGTTGACGGTCACTTCCGAGTTTTCTGGAAGTTCTACTTTCACACTATCCCTCCGCCTCGTGCAAACAAAGCTTAACTGGGTTCAGAAAATTACAGCCCACCGCATTCGTGCGTACTCAGTGTAACAAAATTTTGTATATGGACCATTTCTTACTAGGCATTGCCAACGCACCTATTTGTCTATGTTTTTATTCATGTCAATTGTAAGTGAACTATTTTAACTTACAGTTAGAATATAAATAAGATTTCAATGTAACCAAAAATAAGGCACTTTTATGTTAACACGAGCATAGAACGTTTGTGATACATGGCATACTCAGAAAACAACCAAACACGCGATACCCCGAATATGCAATGCCTCTAGCATGATTTTAATGCGACGAGATTATATTTAAGTCGGTCGAAGTAGTTAACTCGCATAAACGGGCGGAACTGTTGTTAATTAAAGTGTAAACAAACACGTTCACCAATTGTTGAACATGAGAATGAACGTTCTATTGGCGATGAGCAAATCAGTGTTTGGGAGATGCACAGAAAACGAACAATAGTTTAGACCTCGTCTTCAGTCTACGGACTACACAGAACATAAAACTGAATTACCTTGGTTTTCCAGGGTTTGCCTACCTCCGTAACATTTTTATCCCTGACCTACACAAATACAATAAAACTATTATATTTTGTTGATATTTTTTTCAGTCGAAGCCTTGTGCATAAACAAAATAAGCCATATGAAATTAAATGCTTTACGCTATGTTTTAAAAAAGTTAACAGTCATATCACAATATGCATAAACAGTGCAAAAGAATGCAACTAAATTAATATTCTTCTAGTCATTTCACAATCAACATGTGTTCCGACTTTCTCTGTGCATATTAGATTTTCTGATTTGAAAATGTGTGAGTGTGGCACTAGTACCTCATGTCTGAAATACACAAGGATGCAATATTGTAAAAATATCGAAACATAACAATCCTGTCTACTTCTACAGCCCACAAAAATTTCCGTGTTTTGCGAATTGTATCTGTTATAGTCTTGCAGCCAACGAGCCTTTTCAAATACAGAATTTAAATGCTACAAACGCCAGCACTCCAACTCAATTATTTTTTTTACATTCTATTGTAAACACTGTTAGACAATTGAAATACACCAATTAAATCACATTGCAGGGACATTAAGAATATTGTATCCATTTCACAAAGACTTCAGCGGCAGTAACTTCAAAAGAAAAATTTATAGGAGAGCAGTTAGTTAAAAAGTTTAAAGAATCAAGAAAACTCATATGAATTTCCCTGTTCTGCGTGACTTAAAAAATTCTCTGAGTTTAGCCTGTTTTCAAGGTTTCGCCCTGCCTGTAGCCACCCTTCTTTTCCGAGCCCACTGTTTTTCCTGAACTATATGCCTGACTGCGTGATCTTCATCGTCGACACGCGACAAGCTTGAACAGCGAGGCAGGACGCCCGCAAACGTGCTCGTGAAATCCTACTCCTGACGGGGATGCTGGATTTGGTTACGCGACGAGAGGTCCTTGGCCCCTATTGTTGTCCCGTGGGAATCAAAAGAGCCACGCCGTCCCTGCCGATGTACATAGATAAACACTAAAAGCAGTCATAAAAATTTAAGTTTTTTGGAAGCAAATATAGCAAAACTAAGAAAGGGTAACCCCAGATATAGTCTGTTCACGGTAAAGTGAGCACTTTTGAAAGACCTCTCACTGTGAATAATAGTCAATAAATATATTTTATTGTAGTCCTGGACGTCAACTCTTGAGTCCGGTGAAATGTACACACTGTGTTTATTACTTTCATGGCAATATTTATTTAAAAAGGTGATTAAAGGATAAAAGATGGCTGAAAGGAAAAAATGACTAGGGCCATAAAAGTGCTCACTTTAACGTAAACAGCCTTCAATATCTTTTAATAATTGTAAGCGAATATATCGCCAGCATGATGCATTACTGTCACGCTATTTCTTACACCATAAATTTTCATGTTTTACTGCGGCATAAGATATCACGCCAAAGGAATGTATCGTTGTGTATAAACTATTTGCTCGCAAAGTAGGTAGAGACTGTTATTTACCATTGCCCTTTCTTGGTTTTTCTATATTGGCTTCCATAAACTTGCGAACGTGTTTTGCGTCATTTTAGTACCGCGGTGCATTAGCCCCATGTTTGGTTTCGAACTGGAGATATTTCTCGAGTGCGTCATAAAAAAATAATGTGGGATAATATTACAAACTTGGTCAGACACAATATATTTCGCATCAGGAAAACCATAGCGTAAGGAACGGCCCAGCTTCTTTTACGGAAGAGGTGACAGTGTATTAATTATGTTTTTCTGCCATGCTCATTTCTCAATAAATTACTTTCTCTGATAAATATGACTACAGACTTTCGCGGCCAATAATGTTTTTTCTTATGCTTAAAACACAGCTATATTTTCGACGTGGCATTAGAACATTGCTGTTCACTCGTACGCTGGTAAGGAAGGTGCGGGGTGAAACATTACGTCCAAGCAATCTATCCGAAGTTCCAGGATTACGAAATATTGTTGCAAGGCATGACAGCTAGTGCCCCGCCATTAGACTACAACAGGACATCTTACAAAGACGCTAACGATTTTCCGCTCACAGCGGACAAAAAAACTTTCCAGGGCCCTACATTATTCTGTCCATTGCATTTCCTTCCAGCACATGTACTTACAGTTTAATGTGGCTAGTAATGTAGAATGTAATTACTTATATTTTAATGTTGCTAGTAATGTAGAATGTAATTACTTATATTTTAATGTTGCTAGTAATGTAGAATGTAATTACTTATATTCGTTCGTACATTTAGTGACACTGTAAATTAGAAACATAACTAACTGTCACCCTGTTACAATTATTCTTAAACTTCAATCTAATATATATATATTGCGCAGTAATTTAATATTTAAATTTTTTTAACAATAATTCGATAGGTACAACTACTTTTCTCGTTTCTTAGCCTGTTGCCAACATTAGATGAATAACTAGTCTGTGTTTACGAGACAGTATCTAGCTACGTGACGAAATATGATCTTTTAAGGCTGACGTCAGAGTGCGCAGTCAATCTCAAAGAAGCTTTGGGACCTCGGACATTGCTAAAACACTTGTACAATGTAAGATTTTTTTCTGGCAAACTTCCTGAGCTGTAACGGAAGTTTTTAACCTATACATTGTATGGAAATAATACCACATATCAGACTGCAAATATAGGAATGTTGAGGGTTGTTACTGTGCGAGGTTGGGGACTCCCCTACGCATTTGACTTGTTTATGGGCAAATGTAGGAATGCTACCATGGATGTATGGGAGATGAGTTTACCAATCGCAGTTTGTCACTATTCGTATACAATGGATATGGTAGATTTATGAATAATTTATCTTAGAGTGTATATAATTAAATCGCCGTTAAGTGAAAATTCTTGAAATCAGCTCACGGGGGGGGGGGGGAATGTCCCTGGATTAATTTTAATGGATTCACTGACAGGCTTGCTGTCAGGGAAGTTAGCAGTGTGCAGGAATCGCAGCTCCATGTCTTAAAATCGTCTTAAAAATAATAATTTTAAAGTAGTGGGCTGTGCATTAACATGACTTAGTGAGTGAGTGAACAGATTTGGGCGGCTCTTAACAGAGAGGTCTTGAGAGCCGATGAGGGTGATTTAAGTGAATATGGAGCGGCGCCGGAATGAAAGTGAGGGGGAAACGGGAATACCACGAGAAAACACGCTGACCAACGGCATTGCCCGCACGATTCCCACTTGCGAAAATCCGGCGACCCGGTCGGGTATTGAACCCGGTTCGCCTTGGTGGGAGGCGAGATGACTTTGTGTGTTGGTTTGATGCACACGTGGGTCACAATCAGAATATTTGCAACTTATACATGGTCGACGCATGCACGAAGACATCCGAGTATCTGACAGTGCTATTTTTACGTTTGGAGGAAGAGAACGAACTGGGGAGAAAGTAGATAGATACTCCGGAAGGCTTTTCAAAGTACTCACCAACCGCCAACTGGCCATATGACGTAACGGCTCGTCGTCTCAGGTTGGAGCTTAAAGTATCCGGCGTCAACTCCAGGAGCGGAAGAAAAGTAGCACTTGACGCGGGAGTGGGGTAAAGCGAGCGGGATCGATCGCGCGAGTGTCACGGCCAGGCCGTAGAGAAATTGATGTCTGCGAGCCTCGGCGGCGGGATGATATCGACACTGCACCCGGCGGGATGATGGGTCGACCCCCCGATCAGGTCGACCCCAAGGCGGGGATCGATTTCCGACACACGGCTCCTCCGCGCGAGGAAGAAACGGGGGGATTTCTCCAACAACCGAGGGCACATCGCGTCTTCAGTTAAGGCTGGAGCATTTTTCCACTTCTGTGGCCAAGAAGCGAGGGAGCGATAAGGACGACTCTGCCAGGTGTGTCAAGTGCACCCTCGTCGCTAAGCGCAAGGCTCTGAACTGGCGTGCAGTGTTCTATACACTAGGTCTGCGTGTACCTACGGGACTTTCTGCGGTGACCATTATATTTTATTGGTGGGAAGTCTGCAGGATGATCCAGCGCAGGGCCCTTGAGTAATTCTGTGTGTATCTGATGCATGTATTTTGAGATACAGCGCTTTGAAAAAGCCCGTTTTTTTTTTTTTTTTTTTTTTTTTTTTTTTTTTTTTTTTTTTTTTTTTAGTACTCCGAAATGGTGTTTCTAACTTGGGTGACAAGTTAGAAACTGAACAGCCCTCATCTGAAGTGTGTGTTCGTGGAAAAACGTGTGTTTCAAACACTCTGCACTCGAGGTGAAGCAGCAGGCATGGAACTGGAGTTGTTTGGGCCATTCTACAAATAGATGCGCGGTACTGGAAAGGGCGACACTCTCCCGGGTATCCATCGCCCCGGCACATCTGCGCACAAGGTTCTGAAATTGCGTACAGTCTACCCGTTGTACCACTCCAACTGTGCTACTTTAAGCGGCTCACTGGACTCACATTCGGGAGGACCCAGGTTCGATTCCCGGTCCGGCCATCCTGATTTCGGTTTTCAATGGTTTTTCGAAATCACTCCAGGCGAATGCTGGGATGGGCCCCTAACAAAGGCCATGGCCGATTCCTTCCCAATCCTTCCCCAGTCCCTCTGCTCTGTGCAACTTGCACCGTCTCTAATGACCTCGCTGTCGACGAAACGTTAAGCCCAACTACCTACCTACCTGCCTACTTTAAACTCCGTTGCTCGCGCCATATCTGAGAGATACGCGACTCTTTCTGTAACGACATACGGGAGCAGGTGCACTGCTATGATAACGTCCCCCCTTCTGTCTTCCTAGCTTATCGAATGAGAGGTTTAGTTACTGCTAGTCATTCAAAGGACGAACACGTGTGTTTATAGTGCATGTTCGTATCTGTGAAATACAGCGCGACTGTATTTGTGAGTATTATTAATTCTTACAAGCTGATATCTTATTTGTGCATTATGTTTGTACTGGAAGTTTAAAGTAACTTTCCAATTTATTAAATTTTCACAGTAATTTTGTAGCATTTTATCTCAGTGATACAATGCGAGCATGTTTGTTCCATTTTATACGCAAAGTGATTCAACTGTTGTCAACTGTGTTTATTTTCACTGTTACAGGTTATAAATGACATCAAAGCAAGTAATATACAACAATTTGAATTGCCCCGAACATATGAAAGAAACTCACAAGTTCTGATTCGAGGATACTGCAGATAGTGAAAGTAATTGTGACAGTGAAAATAACCAAACTGGGACCAAGAAGCAAGCACAAAATACACACTTCGATGTAGAAGGAGACTGTGAAACAGATGCTTCAGAACAAATTGAGGAAAGAGTAGAAAATTCCGACACAGAAGAAAGTGTTACAGCTTCAATGGGTAATGAAGAGGAAGAGGAATTCTTCGCCTCAGTCTGAAAAAAAGGAAATAAAGTAACTGATTCTTTCTTATGGAAAAAAAAAACTCCCTACACTAGTCATAGGAAAACTGCAAAACACAATTTACTAACAAAGCTTCCAGGTGTGATAGGTACCGCGATAAACGTAAACGGAGTTTCAGAAACCTGGGAGTGTTGGTTTGATGAGAGCATAATAGACAAAATTGTAACATTCACTAATCTACACTGAATATACAAAGGATAACTATTCCCGTGCTAGAGATGCACTACCCGCTAATACTTACAATTGAGATAAAGTCTTTAATTGATATTCTATACTTGGTAGGTCAATATAAAGCAGGAAGGTTGAATCTTGAGGATCTGTGGGACACCGATGGATTTGGTATTGAAATATTTCGACTTGCCATGAGTCTGAAAATGTTCAGATTTATCTTCCAGGCTTTGAGATTTGACGACAGAGAAAACAGATCAGAAAGAAGAAAAGTAGATAGTTTAGCACCCATTCGGGATGTGTTCCAACTGTTTGTGTCCAACTGGCAGGCTTGTTACTCTCTCAATGCATACGTTACAGGAGTAAATACTCCTTTATCCAATACATTTCATCGAAGCCAGCAAAGTACGGCATAAAAATCTATGCTCTAGTTGACTCGAAGATGTACTACACTGCTAATCTGGAAATTTATTCACGAAGACAGCCAGAGGGGCCATTTGAAGTAAGCAACAAGAGATTGGATGTTGTTGAACGAATGGTTGCGCATATTCATAATTCTGGTCGTAACATCACGACTGACAACTGGTTTAGTGACGTAACACTTCTCAAGCACTTGTCAGAAAATCATAGACTGTCGTTCGTGGGAATGCTGAAGAAGAACAAATGGCAAAGTCCTCATGCTATGAGAGACATAAAGAAGAGGGAAATTTTCTCAAGCGTTTTTAGCTATCGTAAAGAGGGAACAATTGTTTCATATGTTCCTAAGAACAAGAGCAAAAAAAAAATATGTGCTTCTAATATCAAGCATGCGTTTGGATGACAAAATTGATGGTACAACTGAAGAGAAAAAGAAACCAGAGATGGTTACCTTTTATAAACAACACAAAGCAGGGGTTGATATTGTAGACAAGATGTGTTCGGCCTACAATGTTGCCCGGAATAAACGAAGGTGGCCAATGGTTGTCTTCTTTTCGATGCTCAACATCGCTGGAATCAATTCCCACGTAATATTTCTGAGAAATGGAAACGAAGTTCCGCCTTGCCGACTGTTCCCCAGATGTCTGGGAAGATAACTCATTGAAGGACAATTGGTGAAAAGGTCAACTCTCAGCTGTCTGCCGCTGTCAATTTCCAACAGACTCAAAGAAGTATTGGTGAAGGCTGATCAGCCTAATGCAAGAAACAACAGTAATCAGAGCAGCACTAGCAATGAGGGTGCTTCACGCAAGCATTGTATGCCATGCCAAAAAAAAAAAAACCTCGACTAACACGATACTCGTGCCACACCTGTATCTTCGTATGCAACATTGTGCTTTTGTGTGTCCTGACAGATGTATTCCAAGGGACTTTGTAAATGAATATGCGTGAACGCCATTTTCGAAAACCACTTTATTATAGCTACAGGAGTAGAAAATCTATAAAAATTTGCCGGTATGTTTGGTTCACAAAATGTCTATTTTCTATGTTTCTTCTGCATATTTTGAAGTTTATATTTTGTCACAAGATTTTTTTTTTAAAGGGACCTGGCAAATGAAGATAGACATTGAAAATAAGAATTCCATTTCCAATATGTTGTTTGTTACAGCTACGAGACCAGGAAGGCTGATTGTAAAATATAAAAATTTATCGAAATGTTTTGCTCACACCACCACTGTTTTCTGTGTGGCTTTTGTACGTTTCCAAATATTTTTTAGTGTTACTTTATCATCACTAATAGCCTAATTATAGCAGTGTATTAATATATTTACAAGATTTATTGCCATGTATCTCACAGATAGTGCGCGAGCAATTTTGTCGAGCTGGGGGCGCGAGTAATGGAGTGTTAAGAGGTGACCCTATTAGTGCGAAGTCTCGGGCAAAGTTCAGTACATGTTCCTATACTAAGTTGCGGGTGTTTCCGATCAGTACATTCAAGGAGAAGGCGGTCTGAAAAAGCAGTTTTTAGCCATACTGGAGAGCTTGGAAATAATGTTTGTAACATGCTAAGGATATGACGATGGCTTTGGAATTATCGTTACATTCTGGCCATATCAAATACTCGGGAAGTAAAAATGTTTATTTGACAATTGGTTTCGAAATTTCCCGTTTGATTTGAACAGATCTCATGACGAAGACACGTCGTCAAAACGTAACGCCACAAAATTTGAACTTTGAAAGAATTTAACCATATTTAAATTTTATCTTCTCCAAATCTTAAGTTTGTTAAGAACACTCGACAAATGCTTGCATGTAAACAAAAATTACGCGGTTATTCATGACTTACGACTATGAAATACATGAAATGAAGGCAACTTCCAATCAACTTAACAGAAAGTAGTACGAACTCAAGTTTTTTTTATTACACAACTTGTGATGATATCAAGATTTCATACTAGCTAATTTTATTTCGTTTAGGTGCCCTAATTTAAGTGGACGACGTAATATTTCTTGTGAAATCTGGTATTTGTTACAACTTCACTAATTCCAACGGCATTTTTGGTTGAAGTTGTTTATTGGAACTGCACCTTACCCAAAAATATACTTCAACTGAATAAAGTTGGAAAACAGGCTTCGTAGTTAACATATATACGCAAATCAACTTTCATCATGTCACGAGTTCAAAGGCTTTTTAATTTCAATGGAGTATGTATGCATCCGGTAAAACACAAATCCGTTAGCAGGTTACTCAAGCATGACTGGGACTGGAAAACTTCGACATTATAAAGACAACTGCATGACAAAATACTAACACAGGTTGTCCTACAGAACGACATGAAATTATTCCAAAGAAAACATTCGAGACAATGGCCGGATTCCAAATATAATTTTCCTCTGTCCAAACTCATATTTAACAGCTGCCATGTCTCCTGAACTGGCTCACTGTAAATCCAACATTGTTCGTTATTGGGAACGTAGGGTTAAATCCGGCTACCCTGTAATTTGACATCAATTTTCAAGCCCCCATAGCTGATTGCTTTGCTGCTAGGGAGACTTTGAAGAACAAGGGGCTGCCATTGTGACGACAGAGGTAAAGGAAGCGGTGCATGGAACAAACAATGTTAGGGTACGTGTCTAGTCAATAGCGGCTGTGTCAAATTTAACAAATGGTTTATTTGCGACCGCTCATTAAAACGACATTAACGTCTGCGAGCTGGGGACGTTTCATAGCTTATCTTTGAATCTTACATCAATTGGAGTCCGCCCAGCGGAAGGTGACTTCGAAAGAATATGTAGCATTAATGCGAACACAAAAACTAGAACGGGCTGTAATCACTGCCGTCCAGCTGAATTGTAATATTGTAGAATACATTCCGAAAGTCGACACTAATGACTGTGTAACCATGGTGTTACGAAAGTAACATTTCTGTTACTCAGCGCAAGACAGGGGTAGGTAAGTAGTTGAATGACAAAAGATGATATGGTATCGCACTACTGTAAATGAGGGGGTTCATTTAGGCATGAGGAACATACAATAACATAGAACGGTAATGTTAATCACTCGGGGGAGCTTATATGAAATTATACTAACTTTTTACATTGCAATTATTGATTACTAACGCCACTACTATGACAGTCTTACTGGAACGTTCCCACCTTAATCATGTTTCCCGGAGACTGTTGTGGTAGGCGACTATCAGCGACCGGAAACACTCATTCTTGGATCTTCCCTTGATGCTGGCTGGATGAGTAAGAAGCACGCGCCCCGCCTTGGGCTGGCCTGTATCGGGGCGTTGTTTACACAAACATGTCCACGATTGCTGGCCTGTGGAGGGGTTTTGTTGCTGCTGGCTTTTTCCAAATAAGTTGCTGCAATTCCTGGCATCCTGGTTCAATGTCTGAAGGTGGGATCAGGCAGGAATGTCTACTTAGGCCTGATCACAACGTAACGATAGTTAATAAGTATACTAAAGAACCCTGAGCGCTCAACCCACTTCCCTTCACTGTAACTGAGAATTGATGTTTCGAAAGAGAAATACTGTAAAAGTTTGTATTTACATTGACGTAAATTCAGTTATTTAATTTACAATGTCACGAACTAAACGTTTTTTTCCCCCCAGTCCTTAAGTGAGGATAGCCAGTAATGCTTTACTTGAAAAAAAAAAAAACAACAGAAAATAATCATGAAAACATTATTTATCATCTATTCGCGATTTCTTCGCACTTTCTGAATCAAACATTTGAAAAATCACCCCACGTATGACTTGTTTAGTTGTTTCTAAAATATGGCATTATTAAACGTTTTATACTTGTGCAGACGTAAAACTATCGTATTTTTGGTTAAATTTAAATTTTACAGTTATTCTACTACATAAAATGTATAATATTACAGTTACAAATAACATGACCAAAACAGGGAGAAAATTGGTGCGTTGGTAATGCCAAGTAAGAAACAGCTCTTGTGCAACGTATTATTACACTGAGTGTAATTTCTAGAAATGGTTAAACTTTGCTTGTACGAGGCGGAGGGGTACCCTGGAAGTAGAACCTGGGTTTCAGAAAAGTTGGAAGTAATGGGCTATATTACTAATTTGTAACCATTTTTTAGTCAATCGAAGAAAATTATCTGATAGTATAGATTGCAACTCTCACGGCGATAGGCTACTTGAAATATTTACAGACTTGTATTACGAATTTGCCAGCTACTTTACACCATTACAGGCCACTACGTGTGGAAGGGAGAAAGAGACGGCACTCTTGCATTAAACTATCCTCCTTATGCTATTTTATCTGCGTGGGTAAAGGAAAAGGAGGAAAGATGCATATCGTTGATCGTAGTACCAACCACACCACCTCATCAAAATAAAATTACTACGCTCATCTAAATACTAAGTTTTTTTATTGTAATGTAAGATTGAGTTCGTATGCCAGCTTTAAGCTTTTATTTTTTGTCAAACTGCGCACCTTTTTCCGGCTTTTGAGCTTATTCGCTAATTCGTAATAAACTGTAGTTTTTTTTCCCCCCTCTGCGGCGAGGCGTTTACTATTGCCGTGTCAGTGTTTCTTTTTTTTTCTTCAAAACTTTGAAATAGATCGTAATTTCTCACATAGAACCATTTGTCAACAAATTGTAACAGAAAGGTCACCCAGCGTATCATATTTCCGTTCTGTTTTAATTACCAAATCGTAATTTAGAAAATGTACATTAATCACGCACGCACCAACGTACAACATACACAATAATAAACCAGTTATATTACAAACACCGAAGTAAAACGTATTCATATAAGCGCGAACAGTTCACAAAGCGAGAAATTAAAACGTGATATCAACACAAGTTTGTTAAGATAAGAAGAATTAATGAAACTGTCAATATTCAGATGAATTATTGTTGTTGAAATTTAATTCGTGCGACAAATTAAAACGTTTCGTGGCGATATGTTGATGTTGGTATATGTTGAGCACGGTATTTTCAATAACGCCAGTGTAGGGAATATTCAGTGTCGTCCCACTGGTACAGGACATTTTCCTAATTTACCACACATAAATGACGAAAGATAATGTTTCTAAGATGGAGTCTTAAGCATTAAACACGCTAACTATAGAAACAAGCTTCTTTTACATATGTTTATATAAATAAACAAGTAGAAGCTTAGTGTTTATATACTATATCAGTTGGAAATACGTTCACTCATGACCTAGGTGAACGTACACCTTATCGGTGTTATAAACTGCTACCTTCAAGTGTCACGGTAGAAACCGTAGGGGTTCTTCGAAATATCTAATATAATTTTTATATTAATGTGTGCGAATACCTTTGGCAGTTCTGAAAAAAAAAAAAAAAAAAGCTTTACATCAATTTTTTAGAATTCACGCTTATGAAAAATAGCACTATAAATCGGCAAATAAACCACATTTGCTGTAATTCTTAGGTAGGACTGGAATTACTAAAACAGGTTAATCTGCTTAAAAGCTGTCAGAAGGGAACGCCACAGAAGTGCATGGACTATCTCGTAAGTCTGCGTTCAATTAACGCATAATCTGAGTAAAAAAAAAAAACCGACAGCTCACATATTTACAACACTTAGAAATTTCATTCCATGTTGCAACAGCTGTGCGTTCATTCTTGCTGACCCGAACCGGGGTGTACGCAATAATAGCTGAAAATTCCATATTTTATGGGCTTGGTACAACAACCAAATTGCGTCTTCTGCGCATGACATCGACTCGTTTAGTGCAACTGTCAAGGTGACATGGTCTCCAGCGATATAGTGTAACTGTAAAATGAAATTAAGTTACATTTTTTTTAAAGATTAATTCATAGTTACGTTTGTAAACACGAGCTCATTTTGTGCAATAGTGAAGATAATAAAGGTGTTCTTTATATGGTATTAAATTCTTTTTACATCAATTAATTTCCGTTTCGTACGTGTATTGTTGTTTTGGGTACTTAGAAACACACACAATACCGCAAAATATTTCCCGTTTTTATGGAGCAGTTTCTCCTATTTGTAAACAGTTTTGTTTTTATTTGTTTGCAGCAATGAACTTACGATGGACGTAAGAAGTCTGGGAGACGGACGAACGTATGACGAACGGACGCGACGGGCTGTTGCAAATCCTGCCTGAGTGACAAATATGCTGTTATCCTATACTCCAGGAGCACTTCCAAGATATATTTTCGGAAACTGAACACCCGAAGTGATTATTTACCCCGAGGCTTGAAGAACGAAGGGTGGTTGGAGGGGGGGGGGGGGGTTGATGCAGTTCAATTCACGCCACACGGAGCCCGTGCTCGCGAGAAGCTCGCATTCCCGCCAGGAATTCCCAAACAAACCTTCTGTAAAACCGGCAGCGCGGAGGCAGACACGGGAGCAAAGGTGCTGGCGTTGGAATTAAAATCCCTCCCAAGAAGTCTTCACGCGTCACGCCCAACTTTCTTTCTCTCGCCTATGCACGTTATATACGATGGCTCGTCCTAAAATAAAGGCACCAGCTGGATTAACGCTCCAGTGCGTCGTTTATTTGTAGGTGCGCCTGGGGCTTTTGTGGAAGTAGGCGCGCGAAGGAGACATCTTGGCTTTAGTGCCGCTCCTGCCGTGCATTTTGAAACCTGTAAGAGACTGTCGCCTGGATGGCACCGGGCTACGATAAGCCAAATTACAGGGCCGACGACTAACAACTAAATTAATACCTAGCGACCATGATGTAGTGCAGTTATTGAAGCGACTGGTTCAGTTTTGGTACACGACGACTATAAAAAAATATCACAAATGTATATTTGGAAATGATGAAGTGCTTGCCGCTTGTTCATACGCAAAATGAAATTCAATTTTGTCATTTAAAAAACATAATCAAACAGAAGTGTATCATAGAGATGGTGACCGGGGGGGGGGGGGGAGGAATAAAGGCGCTGCAGCTTTCTGCCCAAAAATAACAGTGTTATAGTAATTATTTACTTTCCTCTGAAATTGAAAAGGCTAGCAATTTACTAACATATTAAAGTTTTAAAGAATACGTCTGGTTGTTAAACCATCCACTTCACAAGACCTTCACGTACTCAGTGGCTTCATGATTATTAATCCTGTCATAGGGTTCGAACCCTTGTAGGATAGTTTGTTACTGCTTTTATACTTATCACTAAGTTGAGATTCACTACGCTGTAAGACCAGTCTTCGACAGTATGCGCACTATATTTTACAAATTATAAGCTCTTATTTTTCATTTGAAATAATTTAATTTGATTTCATTCAAAAATGTTTTCAGTTTGTTAGTTTTACCACCCTGAGTAAATTTTCGTTTGCTCTGTAGTACAGGTTTATATCTTCGTAAAACAAAAACAAAAAAAATGTATTTTCCCTCCAAAACGACTGGCGCTTAACGGAGGACTTCTACCTAAGTCACAAACAACGGTTCTAAAGGAAAACTCATTGAACATAATCCTGCGCCAAATGCAAGCCTCGGTGCAATGAATTCAATATTAAACTGCGAAATAAATACGAAACCTCCTTTGTCATAACACAAATACCACTTGTGAAGAAGTCAATGAGGCGTTCTATACAACAACCAGCTAATACCAGCAGCATTCAGATGGATCACGTCCTCACTAACTGGTGTTTCAGTAAACGTGGAGTTCCATGGTGGCGCAAAGATGGGTAGCAAAAATGTAGAGGCGTGAAGTCGGCTTACAAACTAACTTATAACCTAAATTAAACACACAGCTATTGCTACACAGAATGACTTTACTAAGTGTAGTAAATATGTGACCTGCAGGTGTTATTATTTTAGGCACAACTTATCTTTTTTTCAGGAAATTGAACGTGGACTTACGAGGGAGAAGAGTGGCCAGCGCTCCGAGGCAGAAGATTTGCCAGTAGACGAGCGACCAGGCACTGGGGAAGCGACAAGGCGTCTATAGGCTATTCACGGCAAAGTGAGCACTTTTGAAAGCTCCCTCATTTGGAATAACAGTCAGTAAATGATTTTTATTTTTGCCTGAGACGTTAAATTCCGATTGCGTTGGAATATGCACACTGTATTTATCACTTACTTGGCGATGTTTAATTTAAAAAGGTAGTTAAAGGATAAAAAAAAAAGTCATGGGTAAGCGACAGGTGGTCCACTCATTAAATTTAACTTTCCCTCCCTTCCATACTTTAACCCGTCCAGTCATAGGGCCTAATTAATTTAGATCATATATATAGAGTGCTTGTTTTGGTATAAGCATAATAAAGGCTGTCCGAGGGAAACTCAGCAATCTTGAAAGCTCTACCAATGCACATTGTGTATTCTTCTTCCACGTGTTATGTAAACATTGCAGTGGGCTGATCACATCATTCATGTGCCAGTAAAGTGGAACAGCGAAGTTATTAGACAAGCAAATATTTTACAAATTTTTGGATTTTTCGCTTACATGCACTTGACACTTTTAATCCGATGATAAGATATAGGACTTCTTCCCCTCAGTTGCTACCCTCTGTACCGGCTGCATGCCAGTCATTGTGTACGTTAAAATACATTATGCAAATAGGTGCAGTGGCATTTTTAAGGGTTGAATTCAAAAGTGCTTAATTTAACCGTGAACAGGCTATAAAAATAGTTCATATTGGCCTATATTTTTGTTTTTGATTTAATCTCCGGCGTCCCATCCTAGACTTCCCGCCACGACAACAAGAGAAAGCATAATAACACAGACGTAGGCTACATAAAGGCTGTTCAAGATAAAGTGAGAACTTTAGAAATGAGCCCTAGAAAAATGCAACTGCTCCTGCATGCATACATTTTAATAGGCGCACTGAGTGATATTCGCCCAGTAAAGTTGGTAACGATGGATGGAGAGTAGTAGTTCCATATCTTAACGTTGAATAAAAAGTGTTAAATAACCATTTGTGATAACTTAAAAATTAATTAACTCGCTTTCTGTTGCTTTAATGCATCGAAGTGTAAAAATGAGCAAATTTGTAAAGTATATACTTTTTTATTAATTTCTCATTTTAATTTGACCGACTCATTAATAAAGTGATGAGGTCCATGGCAATGTTAATTTTTTCACAGGGCGGAGGAATACACGAGGTGCGTGTAAGTAGATCTTAAGCAGGGTTTTCAAAAGTGCTCATTTTAGCTAGCGTGAACAGCTTATAAGAGGGCGTCACAAGACGTATGCACGAACGGGGGGCGAAGACTTCGCCGTCCAGCTTCAAGAAAGCGAGGACACGAAGCGACATTAGCGGCGGGATAAAGTAGCGCGAGCGCCGGGTCGACCCGAACGTCGCATGTCGAATGGGGGGGAAGGAACTACAAACCTTCCCCATTCAAAACGCCACCTCCCACTTCGTAAACTGCTCACGTCCGTGATGTTTTCTAGCCGAAGAAGAGACGACGGCGCAGATGAGGCAGAGAGAGAGAGAGAGGAAGGGGGAGAAAAGAAGGGAAGCAAGCGGGAGCGAGGAACCCAAAGGAAAGAGGAAATGTGTTACTTCTTATTAAGCTCTGATTTATGCGACGGCGTCTGGGATGTAAAGTAGTGGTGGAAAAGGCTAGGGGTTGAAGGGGGAGGGAGGGGGGCACTTTATACATATGAGTAACGTTCATTTGGGGAGAAAGACAGGCGGAATTTCTGGTGCGTGACTGCGCAAGGCATATCGGCGTCGAGATGGTTACCAGCACACAGTTGCCCTCATGCTCCACTTTTGACACACATAAATACCAAACCTACATATTTCTAGAGTATAGTATGTTTTCTTAATACCCGGTTGCACCAACATCTTCCCCAATCCGAGATCGAATGATTCTAGTTCCTAACCAGGATCCAATTTGATCTTGGTTCTAATGTAAAAGTGTTGCATCAACGAAATCTCATGATTTTGGAACTTCGATTCGTCGATCTTGGTTCCAAAAGGAGGGATCGAGATTAGGTATGAAACGAATTTTGCTATTGGTTCGTAATATATGACGCCACTGTAGATAGAACTAGATGTGCGATGTTTTATCTGTTTTAAGTGCATTATTGTTGTACGAATTTTACTGAATAATATTCAAGTGCGTATAATGTTGTTTTAATTTTCCAAGCAAACAATCGAACGCAGTTCTATCTGTTGGCGTATTTTCAAACTAAATTTGTCGACGATGGGTGCTGATCTCAGATCAAGTTTTCGAACCGCCAATTTCGGCGGTTCGAATTGAACTTCATCTCGATCTCCAGTCCAGCTCTGAACTCGAATGGTGCAACAGTTTTCTTTGTCGATCTTAGATCCGATCTTGGATCGAGTTTCGAACCACGATAGTGCAACCGGGCATAAGACTAACAACATACCTGTGAGTGGGATGGCCGTCACGAACTCTTGAATCGTTCGGACCTGTAAAAATAAGGTGTGTTTCTGAAAAAATAAAACACCCGAAGTTTTTTGTGCCTTTATAACAGGAGGGGAAATATTTGAATGTGTGTTCTGGAGTGTTTTTTTTTCTGCTGGTATAGTTGCTCCCATTTTCTCAGTTAAGTGTGCTTATTAAGTTTCCTTTAATTTATAGGAAAGTTCATTAATTCGTTATGGGGAAAAAAATTCCATAGACGTGCTCAAAAATTGCAAGGGCCTTTGAAGGCCATTCGGACCACTCCCAAACATTCTTAAGAGTCTTTTCTCTTGCTGCAGCGGTTACAAAAACAGTTGTTAAGATGGATTTGCATGTGTAAATTTCCCATGTTCATGAATACACACTATGAAATAAAAATAGTGAACATTTCCCGAAATTAGCGAAATTATTTTACGACCAGCGGAATTTGCTTCAATTGAACACCTTTGAATATAATAATTAACAATCCTACTGACTAAACGGCGATTCGAACCGATTTTTTTTTTACGGATTCCTCTGCTCTTAGATAATGATTCCAAATACAATTAAGCTTAGATCTAATTCCCAGTGAGTGGGTTTTCACTCACTGATTTCAATATGTAGTTCTAATAGAATGAAACATGAGTAGCTTTCAGCGACTGAAATCTGAGTAGCTTGCTCTGACGGAAATATAAGTATTTAATACTCTCTGAATTGAGTAGATCTAAATCAAGGAAATCTACGCATCTTTACACATTTATTTAACTGAGCTTCTCAGCGTTTTCATGACAGACTGCTGACTGGAGCGCGGCTAACAAATTGAAAAATGTGTAAACATACATTCAAATACGACACTCAGAGCAATAACTTGAAGAGTGGGATGTAGCTGCGCGTCCATGGCCAAGAACCCAAGGAGTGATGCGGGCGACACTGACACGCGCTTCTAGCGCAGTGTTCCAGTCGTAACGCTGCACTGTGCAAATTAGATGTGGAACATAGAGGTTTTATTACACGCGATGAAAGACCACAGATCAAACTACCCCCGTATCTTTGTATTTTTCTTTTGCCGCTTACAGAAACTTCACAGGAAAGCTTTAAAAATGCGATATTTAACCATTTTCACGCATTTTCTCCAAGAATAGACTTAATATCACAAAAGTAAACAAATAAAGACATAGATCATTGGTTTTCATATTTTTTTTTGACAAAAAGTCGTATTTGCAGAACATTTATTCACCGAGATATACGTATCTAATCAAACAGCTTCCACTGAAAGTAGAACAAGTAGGTTCACTTATTGAAGTAGTTCCCTGTGACTGAAATTATAGACTTGCATTGCAGATAAAGCGAGGAATTGAATTTTTTTTAGTATTCTCGGAGTATTGGTTGACGCTTGGAAATTTCGTAGACGCGGGAGAGTTAATTAAGTTCTGTGTTCCAGGTAGCAGCGTGACTTGTTTCCAAAGAGTTACTCCAAAAAAAAAAAACCACCCCCGTGGGAAAGTGTTAGGTTGCGTTTCGTCAGTTTTCGCGCCACGCAACTCTACACTCGGCGGACGTGCCACGGTTATCAACCGAGACACCGCGCCGTTGTACAAAGTGGCGTGTAAGAATTGAGCTAACGCGACACGGGGACGAGGATTACATTCCGCGCGACTTTCCTCCCCCCCCCCCTTCCCCCCCGGCTCAAGTTTACCGCGGATCCAATTTGGAAGCGTAATACGAATTAGCGTCACTGTAACGTCGCGCAAATATTAACTCCTTTTTCGAGGAGCGGGTGGAATAAAATAAAAAAGTAAATAAAAAAAATGGTGGAAATCCTAGACGAGCGAAAAGTTGGTCCTTGCTGAGTTCCACTTAATGACTTTATCAAAGAGACTGTCATTGTGGATGGCGTCGGCTCTTTGCTGGCTCCACACAGATCCTAAAATTATTTCCCAGGGAACTTTGGAAGTATGCTGTAGAAATGAAATAACGGGAGGAGAGCTACTTGCAAAACAGGTTTTAAATTCTGCACGATGGTTTTGACAGCTATTTGACTTGTGAACCTTTCACGTATCGTGTGATTATATTATAAAATTCATGACATTCAGTTAACTACTTGAAATTTTGTTTGTAAATCTAACTTGGAACACACAGACACACCGAAACGATAAGCGACAGTCACAATCCGATTCATTTATTAAAAGAACAAAAATTCTGTTTACTTTCGAAATCGTTGAGCGCGTTCGTAACGAACATTTCCATCCTCGTTAGCTCACATCCGCGTGTGCCTAGCTGCAGCAAAATTCCATCTTACCCGTGTTGCCACGTTCCGGTTTTGAATTTCTAGTTAGCCAAGTACGTATGCGTAGTTCTTATATGCAAGTCTGGATTATTTGTCATGGAAGTATTCCCGAGAACAGGTTAGTAAGCAACAATCTAAAAGATAAATTTTTTCTAAGATCACGGTAATTATTATCAATTTCTGCAATAGTCACAGCCCTGCAGAAAGCTTATGACTATCTTCAAGAGGTATGGATACCAAAAATTAAATAAAAGTTAAACCGGAATGACAGCCTTTTAGCTCAGAATTATCTATCCAAGACTAAATATGTTAGAATAATTATTGAAATACTGTGGTTGGCGGATTAATACACACTATTAAAAGCATTACTATAAAATTTATGCTGTAGCAACTGACTCGTTAAGATATGTTAAATAAATGTAAGGATTCTCAAATGTGTCAAATTGAAAATTTGCCATGAAGTATTTCCTGCACACTTGAAATAGCGGAGTTGGAACGGGAGAATACACGAACATCGCACCTCCGGTATATTAATTATTAATATTGGATTTACACATACCTCATATCTGAGAAATGTATTTTACACTCACGCCAAACAATTTACTCGAGTCTTTTAATTCTTCCTCTCTCGCCATTGCATCAGTTTCGTGTTTCTTAGCTGTAAATTACACAACCCAGAGCAAAGTAAACGAAATAGAAGATTTCCAGTTGGAAATAGTAGGTGCCCATCCCTACTGAAACACTATGGCCCGTAATTAGTGAGTAAATGAACGTATTCTGAAACCGATGGGAATATATTAGGAGGCGTAACAGATTCAACAACACATGTTTTCTCCTAAAGCCAGCTTCAAAAATATATTCTGTTACATCCTACAGCCTGCCATGCGTCAGTGCAAGTACTACATAAGATATTCTGTATAAAACAACATACACGCACAGGCCACTTTGAAAATATGCAATCTGCAGGAAAAACGCAAATCATGACAGTATACGCTAACGTTATTTACAATAAAACTTCCTTGGCGAATAGGAAAATGTGTACACAGAGATTAGAGTAAGTTAATGATGGCAACAAAACTTAAAAACAGCAGCCACTAATACGTCCTCAATACACAATGATATTTGAAAATAACTGTGGTTGAGATCAGTCTGAAAAAAAAAACTATGCAAAGACGCTGAGTTTGCAAAGAGAAAGTTCGGCCATTTCTGCCGCAATAAAGGTGGCGCTGTAAGCCTAAACTATGAACATTGAGCGCTGGCGTATGATGAAGCAAGATGTTAGAACCCGAAACTGATAAGCAAACAATGTAACCTAATATATTTAAACTGTCAAGAAAAGTATCATATTAAATTATTCGTGTGCTTTTGACTATGAAATCTTGGCTAACGTGAGCAACATTTGGTAGTTGCGAGAGGGGGAAGGGGAGAAAATTGCTGGCTGTTATTCTGTACGTGACAAATTTCTACAAAAGACGATCGTGCTTGCATGAAGCAGGGATTTAAAGTACTATTCGTAACTTAATTTTGGTTTAATAATATTACGTTACGTAACTAAACTTATTCTGCTTACGGCTTTGTCAATCTTGTTTAAAGTCAGCGTTGTAACCAACAACACAGGAACTGCACAGTCGCATGACTCACGGCAGAACATGTGCCAAACTGCTTAGCTTTGAGGCGGAGTCAGAAGTGTCAAAAATTTACAATCGTTTACACTATAGGCTATTCACGGTAAAGAAAGCCCTTGCTCCCCCAATTTGTATTCTTCCGCCATATGAAAAACTCACATTTCCATGGACCACGTGACTTTATTAATGCTGTGAAATCGTTATGAATTAAATGTGTTACTAATATGCTAATCTTACACTTATGAGCACAAAACAAACAGAAATTTAATAAAATGATTTCACTGCCCAAAAATTGAAGCGTGAAACTTTTAATTCGATGCTAAGACAAATAACTATTTTTACCAAATCTTTGCCAGCTCGTTATAGACCATGTATCCGTTGAAATACACACAGTGACTAAGAGTGATTTTTGTTTCAAAGGTTGGTTTAAAATGTGCGCACTTTACCGTTAACAACGTATAGCATACTTTCAACGATGCACAGATTCACCGTGAAAGACAGTTTCATAAAAAAAAAAATTATCCTAATGATCACTTTGAAAAACAGAGGGGACAAATAAGATAATCTTATTTTAATAGCTACTTATTAGTGCCGATAAGCTACTCCAAACTGAATCTTACTAAATAGGGCATTGCCTGTGCCCATACACACAGACCACTTTTCTCATATCTTTACTTGAACTAGTTGTACTATGGACTTGTAGCAGCAATATATATTTTGCAAAATTTATATTTCAGTATGCGTTTAAATATGTATATTCCTCTCCCAAAAATATTCTAAAATTATTGAAAAATCTAACAAGATATGTTTTAGAAAATCTTTAATATGACGTAATTAAAAAAAAACAGCCATGCGTGAGGCCCTATAAAAAAATTAACACTCATTAGTGGCCATACCTAAAGATGGAGAAACAACTTAACTCTCTTCTGGTAAATATATAAAAAAAATTTCATCCGTTGCAGCGAACGAACTCTTAGTTCGGAACTGTACTAGTGTCAGTATAATGTTCTGCTGTAAGTAGAGGACAATAAAAAGTTACGTATTTGATGTCATTGGCAGCTGCTATTTTTTATGTATACAGATTGTTTCAAGAAAGATGGGCACTGCCTAAAGGATGGATAGTACGAAATATATGAAGGGAAAAATGTTAATAAACTGATGGCAGATTCAGTTTCCCATTCACGTGTTCGCCCTCAGAAGCAACGGGCCCTCGCTACGGCGGAAGGAGTATACATGCAGGATGCAGGCGATATACAGACGTAGGCCGCAGCAATGTGCCGCCCAATCCGATTGTGTTTGCACAGAGTGGTCGATTCGTTGTATCGCCTAAATCCCATCGATTTCTACTTATGGGGGCATGTGAGAGCATTGGTTCACAACACCCCTGTAGTCGCTATAGAAATCCCATCGCAACGTGTTGTGGACGCATTCCAACACATTCGCGCCGACCACGACGTATTTGTAAAGGTGCGATCATCCATTGAAAGACGTCTGCAGAGCTGTATTGACGCTTGTGGTGCACACTTTGAACATTTCTTCTGGCACGTCACACGCTCTGAGCAGTGTACTTGACATGTACACTCCGTTTGCCGTAGCAAGGCCCACTCGGTTTGGAGGGCTATTACGCGAAAGGGAGGCTTAATCGGCCTGTTTTTTTTTTTTTTTTTTTTTTTTTAACTTTCCTTCACATATTACATACTATCAATTCTTTGACCTCCCATGGCACAGTCGGTTGATGCGCCACCGGTCTGCGTGCGAGAGGTTCTGGGTTCGATTCCTAGGTAAGGCATGGATGTTAGTTTAAGTTAAGTCATCAGTTAGGTTATGAGCCGTCCCCTGGTAAGCTTTAGGCAAAACACCGAGTTAATAAGCACTTTCCAATCAATCGGTCCAATCAAGCAGCACCCATGTTTTCTTATACAACCCGTGTATTCTAAAACAACGATAGTAGTCTTCCACCTCTCTTGTTAATGGATAGGTGCCGTTTCCTGCTGTGTGCAGTTTACGTCAATAAATCCGCTTCATCTATGTCCAATATATGGACCACGATAACTTGTGTGCCTGACGCCAAGTAAATACGGCCCGGAGTAAACGAACATCACAGCGTTGTCTATACGTTCAGTTACCGGTAAACGTTCTTACGAGCGATGCAAGCACTTATAGCTGATTCGCCGCTAATAAGAAATTTTAAAATTAACCTCTGCAAAAATCCACGCCGGTAAATCCATATATTCTAACGAGCAATAGCCTGCATGTCCCAAGGAAAGTTCGCAAAAATGTAACACAAATAGTCCCACGTATTAACGTCGCATGACAGAAGTTACTTGATTAAGCTTCTGTTTGTTTTACGCACATATGAGTAGGAATTAAAGTTGGTAAAGTCTGTTCACGATAAAGTGAGCGTTTTTAAAATCAACATTTGAGAAATGTCACTGGGACAGTAGTACCGACGGACGGCAAGTAGTTCAAAAATAGTTCCATGTCTTAACGTTGAGATAAAACTGTTAGGTAAAACATTTGTGAAAACTGAAGTATGTTCTCTTTGCTTTTGGTTTTTTTAAAGCATATATGTGTAAGGACGAGCATATTTGTTAGTAGGTACTATTCTAATAATCTCACAACTTCATTTGACGGACGAGAATGATCGAGTCCGTGGCTGTGTTAATATTGCATTTAGCGGAAGAATACATTTTGTGCATGCAAGAAGGTCTCAGTCAGAGTTTTCAAAAGTGCTCAGTTTACCGTGGACAGCTGTTAGCACATTTACGTTCCTAAAGTTATGAAAGTTTCACTTCATCACTGTATGAGCAATTTCGGCGAATTCATGGCAAAGTTACTTTTACACAAGGCGAAAGGATACTACGGTGACATAAAAGTGGATCCTAAGCAAGGATTCCAATACAGGATGGGGCTGAATCGACCGACAAACTTTGTGAGATAATTCCTTATGCAAAATAAAGTAGCAAATATAAAGGACAATTTGTTCTTAAACTAAATATTAAGGATGAAATAAGTCCCTGAAAATTGAAATTTTGGAATATATTTTTGCGAAATATCGGAAAATGGTATTGTACACCTAAGAGCAAACTCACAATGATAACACTCTCCATTACGAAAATAAAAACAGTGCGAGGGGGGGGGGCACCCTCTTATTGCCGACAAATTCGTTACCGTTGGGTATTATAAACGTTTGATGCTGGTTTATTGAGCAGTGTGACCTACGAAATAAAAATGGTCCCCTTATTTCAACTGCCTAGGACCCACCGTTTTCGTTTAAAAACGCATACAAAATTCCGCTAGATTCTGCTGCAGTAATGTAGTGCCTTGCATGCAGGCAATAAGCCATACATGCGTGTATGGCCACAGCGCAGCCGATGGTGGCGGACAAGGTTTAACACGTACTGTAAATGATGCGTAGCATACACGCAGTGTCAGCGTATTGCCTACGTGCGATGCACTGTATCGCGGCAGCGGAATCTAGCAGAATCTTTGTGTGCATTTTAAACAAAAACGGAGGGTCCTAGGCAGTTGCTACAAGGGGATCATTTTTGTTTCGTAAGTCATACTGCTCAATAAACCAGCATCAAATGTTCATAATTTCTGACGGTAACGAAGTTTACTGCAATAATAGGGTGACCATGCATGTTATTTTCGTAACGGGGAGTGTTATTATTGTGACTCTGCTCTGAGGTTGAAGATCCCGATAATATAAAACAAAGTTCCGCGAATTGTACTTTCATCTCATCTGGTTTCCGATATTTCACAAAAATACATTCCAAAGTCTTCATTTTTGGGGACTTATTTCGCCCTTAATATTTAGTTTACGTACAAAGTGTCCTGTATATTTGCCACTTGATCTTGCATAAGGAATCACCTCACGACGTTTGTCGGTCGAATTCAGCCCCACACTGTAGATCACGACTAGCCAACAGCACTGGCGACCGTAAGCCGGGAGGTGCCGGCCCTCGAAAGGCCAGGGGAGAGCCACGCCCTAGCGGCAGGTTAGGTCGATAGTCAGGCGGGCCGGAGAGGACTGAAGAAATTCATGTCTACGCACCATTTAACTACTTACAGAACTGCCCCTGCTCCTTTCCCTCGGCCCGGCAAGAACACGAAAGTTTCATTACCCTCGCTCGGCCTGCGCGGGACCCGAAGGAAGGAGGTGTGAATCGATACCAGCGAGAGGGAGGGAGGGAGGGAGGGAAAACCAGTTGGGGCCCTTCATTACCGCGCACTGTAGATATCGTTAACGAGCCAATCGCCATGCACTTAAGAGCGGCCGAAAACGCGAGGTAAAAAAAAAAACCTTTCAGCGTGAACTTACGGCTCTTGTTCTGCCGCATCGTCCATTTGTTAACGTCCTTGCCGCGACAGGAGTTCTAAGAGGGTATCGCGACTACTGAACCATCACAAAGCCTGGGTGCGACGGAACGAAGGTGGATTTTAAGAAGTCAAGATATCCTAACTAACGAGAAAAAAAAATAGCCTTATACCTATTCCAGAGCGAAGTAGCAATACCAGCGAGACGTAGTCAAGCCAAAGATAATAACGCATGTATTTAAACTATAGCCTGTTTGCGGTAACTTCACACTTTTGGAATAAAACATGTGAAAAATATCCCCATGTGTGACGTGTTCGGTTGTTTCCTAGATATTTCGTGTATCGCAAGTGTTTCATACTTATGTTATTTTTGTTAAATTGAACGGTTACATACATTTTATCTATCAATTAAAATACTTTATTTACAGCGAGTAGCGGTGAAAACACAGGGGAAATAGGTGTGTTGGTTATGCCTGGTAAGAAATAGTTCTCATGCGAAATATAATTACAGTGATTGCGCTCGAATGCGGTGCGTCGTCACTTTGGTGTACGATTTTCTAGAATTGGTTAAGCTTTTGCACGAAGCGGAAGAATTTTCCGAAAGTAGGAATTCGGCAGGGCTTTGGCAAATGTGGAAGAAACCGTGAATGGACTATAGGCTATAAGCTGCTCACGGTAAAATTAGCACTTTTGGAATTCCTGCTTAAGATCTACTTGTATGCACGTTGTGTATTCCTCCACCTTGTGTAACGTTAACGTTGCCATGGGCCTCATCGCTTTATTCGTGCGTCGGTCAAGTGAAACTGTGAAATTATTAGAAACGGAAATACTTGCTTTACAAATCTGTGCATTGAAATAAAACAGAGAGCGAAAGAAATAATTTTAGGTTACCACAAATGGTTACCTGACACTTTTTATTCAACGTTAACTTACACAACTACTGGCCATGCCTCGTTACCAACTTTACTGTGCGGATTTCACGCAGTGCGCCCATTAACATACATGCATGCAGGGGCAGTGATATTTTTCTAAGATTCATTTATTAAGTGCTCACTTTATCGTGAATAGCCTTTACCTATCGTACGCTGTGCTGCGAGTCTTTAATCCTAGGTGGACAAGGGAGGGCAATGACGTATCATCAATCATACGTAGAACTGAATCTCATCCAATAAAAAAAAGTTAAGATCACAACCACAATGTTTTAATTTTCACAAGTTTGAATTATAAACTTTCAGTCCAGGAAATTTGAATTTCGGGTCGTAACACTAGTTTCGTTAAGTCAGCTTACTTCCTTCGAGCAGTATATAATCATATGTACCTCAAAAACACGCACTGTTCCAATTAAAGTGATAACATAAGAGAAAATTTCATTTTTTATTGCAAAACTTCACTTTTATTAAACAATATTTGCAAACCGATCTAAAAATTAAAAAAAAAAAATGAGGCTTCCCAACGGCGTTTCGACCGCAACTGAATCTTTGCAAAAGTAACTTTCATGAATATCGTATCGCTTATTTCGCAATATGCGTGTTAAAAAAAAAATAGTATTCAAGTTAATGACCCCCATTACCAGTATTGTGAATTTATCGCTATAGGAAACTGCTTTACATCCAATTTTACGTTTAGAAACAGGTTTATTTAGTTTTCATTTTTAATCGTCTTTTCAGGGCTACAAATTTAAAAGTTAAGTGGGATAGTAAATATCATTATTTATAGGACCCCTGGTTCTCTTTAAGCCCCTGTTTCCTGCTCCGTTGTACAGAACGCATTTTCCTGGCCACTGGCTCCTGATATAATGGCTTAACCATGTTCTTGTAGACTCTCATCTGGGTTACGATATATGTATGTGGGGGAATGAAAATGAGGTCCGGTCCATCGCACCGGATGGACGCGTGGCACAAGTCCAAAGCTATCTGTACTCTTTAAAAAAAAAGCTCACGTTTCTCTCTTGGCACTGGATATTGGAAACCGAGCCGTTCAACAACAGGCGTAACTGGCTTCTTCGCAGTGTTTTCCTCTTCACAAGTCTTCACTCATGTTTCTGGTTGCAGCGTTGAATATTAAATATATCATAATGTATTCACAGTACTTCCACACACTCTGAATAAAGCCTTTCAAGAAATAGCCAATGTGTGACATGTTTGTTAGTTTCCTAAATAAATAATATGTCTCGGACTTTGCACATTTCCGTCCATATTAACATGGCTTGTTTATTGCTTAAATTAAATGCTTGTCGATAAATTATAGCATAAATATCATAGTCTACATGAACTAAGACTGAGATAAAATACGTATGTTGGAAATGCAAGACGAGGGTAGTTCTTAGAACTAAACCAGGTTTATACATTTCAATTGAAGCCCTGCTTCAATCTGACACGCGTGTCAGTTAGCAAACTCAAGCAGTTTTTTGTGAGTACTCCTGTCCTGCCTGAACGATTTATTTTTCGTCCCGCCAGCTGGCGAAATGTGATGCTCACAATTTCCTGGAGTACGATTAAATGCTGCTATTATGGGGTTGGTGTGTTTACAGAACTACGTGACGGTAATGAACTTGGTTTCTGCTTGGTGATTTGCCACGTCTGTATTTGGTCGCCCAGATTAATACACTATTATTTTGTTTGAAGAGGGGTTACTATTTGAAGAGGCAATATTTTTTACTGCAGAAAAAGGTACTTTGTTTCTCTTCGCCTCCCCCCCCCCCCCCCCCCCCCGCCCCATTCTAACCGGAATCGCACACGTCTGACCGCTTCCAAGCGCTGAGCTATACTGAAGAGAGGCGCGCGGCGCTCCTGGCGCGGCCGAGCGCTGTCTGGTGGCTACTACTGACAACGAGTTCAGCCTCGCACACTCTGGCACCTTCCATACGCCTCTCCGCTATTCCCGCCACCTCCTTAACCTTCCCGAGTCGCGTTTTCGCGTATAAATGTTCGTCCCCAGCTCGAGCAAGTGTACAGTGTTCCTCTTAGAGTTGCGCGGGTTGGCCGACGATAGATCATGTCTACACCACTTCGTACTTCGGGGCTTCAGAATACTAGACGCGTTTTCGCGTAATATGAGTACTACTCGAGTTAAGTATTGCAATGAACCTAGTTGTTGTTATGCTGGGGGTAGAGTTTACCTTTTAGGGTGGTGGTTTTTTTTTTTTTTTTTTTCGTACATGAATTTTTGTAAGGAAGTGTTTCTTCACTGTTTTGCTTGTGTGAATTTTCGATATGGTATTTTCATGGGGATGTTTGTAAGAGGTGAATTCTTCCTTTTTTTTTTTGGCGTGCTGTAGGAATGGTCTCCTGGACTATGATTTGCCAAAATAATTTTATTGCCAAGGAGTTTAATGGATATTTTATGGCGTGCCTTTATGCTCATTGTTAAGTGTAATGAGGGTTTTTGCTCCTTCCCAATGGTATTCTTGAAATTAATATTCCATGTTGTATTTTTTAGTGAATCATTAGGCATACTTTTACTTTTAAAGTTGTAATGGTTCTTGCTTTACTCAGAGAGTCATTTTGCCTTTTTTTAATGGGATTTCAAAGTGTTTATTTTTCTCAGGATATATTAATATTGCTGTTCTTCTGTTCGTTACAATGCATGTGTGTTCTCTCCTTCCTCTAGTTCACCGATTGGTAGCAAGCAACAGAGATTTACAAATGCAATTTTTATTTTTCAAATCAAGTTGCAAAGTTGGTGTTCTTGGTGATAATGTATAGAGGGGTTCAATATATTTGAATTGGTTTTGCTCTGCTACGCCCTAAAGGGGCGTAACATAATGGTAAAGTAAACGTTTCGTATTATGGTTTTCAGGACTATAATATTGGGAACATGTTCCACTGTTATGTACAAAATCTTTATTTTTGAGTGCCCAGCGTACAGATACAATGCTTTGCTTGCCCCTTGGCTTTGTCTTCCAGAATTGTTCACGTTTCGTTTTCATGTGGCGAAAGGATACAGTGAGTAGCCCGAAAGTAGAACTTCAGCAGGACTTCAGAAAAGGCGGAGGTAACCACGAATATACGACACAAAATGACTAAGACATAAGATTATTTATGCAAGTGTTTTTTCGTTCTTTGTACAACCTAAGGTAGCTCTTTTGTACTCGATTCCATCTGCCCGTGCAGAGATCTAACGGAAGCTACGTAACTTAAGCTACACGCCGCTCGATTTCTAAAGCCCATGTCGCACTGTCAAATGCCTTTCTTTCGATACATTTAAAAATAAAATTTGAAGATAAATTACTGCTATAACATTTTTTTCATAAAACAAAATTTTTCAGAAAACCTTGAATAGGTTTCAATTCTGTCTCTCTTTCTACATTGTTCTATGTAATTAGCATAACTTAATTTGATTTTTACCGTTATTTTACTAACGTGCAGCCCACTGCAGGAAGGAGTGTTGACAATTTTACGATTTGTTTTTACTTCCAAACTAAATTACCACCAGAATGCCCCTTATATGCAATAGTAAAATGTGGCAAATGTACCGCTGGAAACACGAACAAACCCAAGTATACGAAAGTTGTGTTTGTACTAATAAATTACTATCCTCATTCGATTTACTGTCTGGCGTAATGAAACCAAAAAAAATTGGCTGTGAAAGTAGGCGGATACGTGTAGCTAAGCTGTTTTATAAGTGTATAGCCATTTTTTGTAACAGCAGGAGTCCCAGTCTACATATGAAAATTTCACTCCTTATAGCGTTATTATCGCAAAAATAGTGTATCTCTTAACCAAAGCATAGATTGATGACACTCAGTAATTTTCAGCAGTGATAACGCTTAAGTTATCGTTCTCAGTGCATTTTGGAGGGGGGGGGGGATAAATTCTCCCCATATAGAAAAAAAAAAAAAAAAAAAACAAGCGCCACAGCTCAGAACAAATTATTTGACATTTAATGTTGGGTTGTGTAACAAAGAGGGAATAAGGAAAAGTAAATTTGTATTCCTTCTGTGATTTTGAGACTTTTCAGAACTTGACATTTCTCAGTGATTTTTTTTGTTCAATATGAAATACATACGAGAGTTACTTGCCCCCCCCCCCCCCCTTCCGCCCAAATATACTAGTGATTTTTTCAGCAGTTGACATTGTGAATATTGTGTGTGTGCGAACATTTTCTACGAGAAAATTAATGTCATTCATTTTCCATTTTTCGTACAAATTTGCATATACAACGTGTTTCTAAAACATGGTGACAAACTTTGGTAGTGTATTCCAGACGAAAATATAGGCTGAATCACCTAAAACTTCCACCGCAAATATTTTGGAAATATAAAGAGCTATTGATGTGCTGGTTTGACAGAATTGAAGTTTATACAAGGACTCATAATTGCAGCCCGAATACATATTTTTCTAAGTACTATAATGTGCATTTCTTTAGCAAAGTTACTTTTTTTCTAATGGAATTATGACTATTAGCATTAAGAAAATAAAGCTAGAGGAAATTAGAATGTCAATAGTTTTTTACAGGAAAACACATTTTACGTCTTGTACTTATTATGTGATTTTACTATACCATGTAATAGCACTCTCATAAAAAATACTAAGTGAATAAACTTACTCTGTGAATTCCGAAGATGAAACAGAGAACTGTCTTTCACAGGTTGTGTTCAAAATTAGTACCACTAGCTACAATACAAGCTTCAAGTCTGTTACGTAGAGATCGCTGCACATGCTGTAGCATTTCAGCAGGAATTTTAGAACAGGCAGCTATAATACGTTGTTGTTCCATATCTTCCCCACAGCAAAATATTTAAAAGGTCGGATCTGGTGAACGGGCAGGCCAACGTGCAAGTCCCCTTCGTCCAATCCAAAGATTTTCAAAAACAATCGGTGAACACACGTTGTAGTATTCTTGCATTACGCGCCACGTGGCAACCATGATGCTGATACCACAGGATTCTCTTGGTCTGCAGTGTAATGTCTTCCAACATGTGTGGAAGTTAGGAGGTTGACATACTTTTGGGAATACAGTATTCCTTCTATGAAAAAGGGGCCTATGAGATGATGGTTCACTATTCCACACCACACATGTACACTCCATGGACGCTGACGTTCCACTTGACGAAGCCAATGGGGATTGTATACTGACCAATAGTGCACGTATCTCATTTTGATTTCGCCATGATTTGTAACATAACTAAACAAGATACATGAAAAATCTCGTTTATCATGTCTTAGGGCCCATGTACACAATTTATCACGATTTAGAAAATCGTTTCCATGTAACTCTTCATGGAGACACATCATGTTTTTAATGTGCAACATGAATTATCTCACAAATGGTTCGCCTGAAAGTGTTCCGATATGACGACCTATTTTTTTTATGAAACGTGTTGATTTGCAGGTTGTCTTAAAAATTGCTTATAACGAAGTGTGGCAAATTTCGAAGTAAACACAGAATGCCAACAGCCATTTCCAAAAAGGAATGTGGATGATATTACCCAACACGTTTTTAGAGGTTAAGATCTCCTTTATATAAAACACCATCCATTGATTTGTTGCCTAATCACAAGTGGTTTTTGAAATTTGTCACTTTAGGGAATACGTTGTAAATGAATTTTCGTGTTTTAGAAACACGTTGTATAGTTCATCAGTGGTTAGACTGCCCACCTCCCACCAATTCGAACCGAGCTCGATTCCCGGGTGGGGTCGCACCCGGATTTTCGCATGTGCGAATCGTGCCGGACGATGCCGCTGGTCGGCGGGTTTTCTCGGGTATCTCCCCCCCCCACCCGTTCATTCCGGCGCTGCTGCATACGCACCTCGCTTCAACCTCATTGGTTCTTCAGACCTCGATGTTAAGAGCAACCCAAGTCTCTCTTGCAACTTTTCTGAAGCCCTGCTAAAGTTCTACTTTCATGCTGTTCTTCCGCCTCACGCAAAACTTAATGTCTATAAAATTACACCAAAGAAACGGTGTACACGCCTTGCTCACTCTGTGCAATAATATTTTACATGAGGACTATTTCTTAATATGCAATACCAACACCCCTATATTCGCTCTGTTTATATTCGCATTTAATGTAAATTAAATATTAAAATGTATAGATGAAATGTAGGCAAAACAAAAGTATGGCAAAGAACTCAACAACAACCACCAAACCCCTCATAAAAAGGGCGATTTTTCTAAGTTTCAAATAAAAAAGTGTAAAGATACAGGGAATTATAGCCACTACACGTACAGTGCTAATATTTTTTTCATTAAAGGCGCACATGTACTCTAATTATAGACAACAATGCACGCCGCATCTTGTCAGAAGATTGCTCCTGGATGGTTCCGCGCAAACAAGACGCCGATACGTATCGGCACTACAAAGGAACGAGGCCTGGGGAAGGGATCCAGGCAGGCGGACATCCCCCCCCCCCCCCCAAAGTGGCAGCGTCCGCTTTGCGAAGGAAAGAAAGGTGGGGCCGACGCCGAACACGATATTCCCCCCGGCGCGGCGGAAGGAAACAAAAGGAAACAATATCGAGGAGCCCCGCCGACAGGCGTATTGTCTGCGGGCGCAGGCAGGATCCAGGGAAGTCCTTCCTAACAATGTCTTCTCGGGTCGCGGGCGCCCGCGCGCGCGCGCGCGCACACATGCAGCCGCTGCGCCCCGGCGAACACAATTGATACCACTTCTTCCACTTCTGGACGCCATTCAAGAGCGACGCTTCCACCCTCCGCGACGCCGCTTCACCTGGCTGACTTCCCTCCCCAGCTTAACAAAGAGGGGATCGGGGGGAGAGAGAGGAAAAAAAAAAAACTACCCTATCATTTTTATTGTCTCGTCGGCGGAAACGTAAATAAATACCGTCGCGCGAGAAAGTGTATCGCCAGTTGTATCGAGACACTCGTGTTCACGAACTTCGTTTCGCTTGTGACCTTACAACAAAAGGGCATCCACAATTTCATAAAATATAAATACTTTTTAATTTTTGTAATTTAATATTTAAAATAAAACAAACACAGAAATACAGACTTCCAAAATTGTAAGGGTGGAAAATCACTCCACGTAGTACGTGTTTTGTTATTTCCTATACATCTAATGTTTCACAAAAGTTTTATACTTCCATTAACATTAAAGTGCCTTATTTATAAAACGATTGAACATTTAACTAAATTTAATCTTTAAATTATAATATACAGCTCATAATTAATACGAATTAAACAGCGAGAAAATTGGTGTGTTTGCAAATACCTAGCAATCAATATTTTTTATGTAAAATATGATTACACAGAATGCGCACGAATGCGGCGCATTGTCAGTTTTGATGTGATTTTCTAGACTTGTTTAGGCATTGTTTGTATGAGGCGGAGAAATATCCTGGAAGTAGAGCTTCAGTAGGGCTTCAGAAAAGTTTTAAGTAACAGTGAATTGACTACAGACTTATTTTATATAAGGTACTAATTAATTTTCAAAAATATTTTCAAGCTAATTAACTGAACTTGTATTGTTCTTCTTTTATAGTCACAGGTGAACCATGCATACATAGCTGGAATGCAATCGCGCGAGTCATTTGCAAAACGATTTTATGAAATCAGCAATTGAAATTTGTATATCAACGAACAACTTGAAAAAAAAACCGAAAATGTAATTCCAAACTAACTGGTCAGCCGTTATGATCTTACACTTGTTCAGTGTGCATATGTCAAACCAGTTATCACGAAATATGTAACGAAATATTTACTGCTGGCTCTTAAATTACTGGAGTATTTTATTTTTCACATTGAAATAGCATAATATCAATCGGTACGAAAAAATTCTGGTTATAAACAGATTGTTGAATATATTAATTCAACAATCAGAAATATGTATAAGGGCTCTGCTGGTCTTTACTCCAACACCGTTGATAAAAAGAATCCTGCGAACTGTGCCAGAAAAAACCGTTACTGTTTGATATTGCATATAACGCTGCCCGGTAAAAACTTTTTCCCAAAATAGCATGAAATACAAAAAAAAAATTAAACTTCAAGGAATGTATATGGAGTACACTATTGGTAAGGCAAACCTTCCGTGGTTTCGTACCTTGTGGTAAAATAATTTAATGCTGATACAGTTAACACATCATATTCACTGTAAATGTGAAATCAAAAACTCCGTACTTTAAAAAACTATATTTTATGTTCATTTGTAAGGTTAATAGAATTTCTAATATCCGTGGTAAATATATCTTCTTTATATATAAAATCCTTTTTGCGTGACTACACCGCATCATCACTGACAAACCACTAGACCGATTGAGACCATATGTTATTGAGGTGGCGAGAAAGGTTTTTAGTTATGTTTCATTTCGATAGGTGGCGCTGGAGTCTAACTTCCATATTTATGTGCCGATTTTGCCCATACTTGCAGGAACTGTTTGTTGACCTAAAAGAGAAAAATGCCGGCGATACCACGTCCAAACATCGGTCGATGTATCAGACTTAATAGAGAGGACGCATTGAGAAGGCAAAATAGAATGTGAAAGAGACGGAACAACGTTCGCCGAGATCAGCTAGTAATTTAGTAACATTTTAAACTCAATTTATGCTTCATTTAAACGACTTGCGTAATTGGTGTATCGTCATAGGGAAGTAGAATCGTAACGCCATGACACGCGATAGTACGAAAATAAAAAGTCTCAATTTTTTATTTTCGTCATTATTATTGTAACATCCAAACTGATGAATACACCTGCTTTTCTTACTTTTAGGTATGACTGTTCCAGGACAACTATTTCCCAGTAGATGCAAACCATATATCTACCGAGAATTCCGTCACGTGCTTAGATGAACTAAAACGCTAATTTCACATGTAAACATCTCTCCGAGAGTAGTTATATTTTTATTATTTCGTTTTCCGATCCAAAGTAAGTTTGATTTAAAAAGACAACTAAAATAGCTTATACGTACATAATAAAAATAAGTTATGTTAGTAGCGTATACGAATGAATGTAACACAGATTTATTACGAATATGTAGTTTTTGAAAGAATGAGGATAACTTTAAAAAAAATTGGATTTGGTACTGTATCGAAAATATGTTCCAGATTTGCATAAATTGACAACGTATAGTAAAAGATAACTTATATGTATACATAATTGAGAAAGATTGCGTAAAATTTCAAGTGATGATACGCCGATTAATTTACGAGATGCACACTGAGAAAAATTGTAAAAATTGAGTAACGTCCTTAACGTATAAAGTTGTTAACATTAGACAAAATGTCTTCATTGGAACTACTTTCAACAATTTATCGAAGTCGTGACGTCTGCTTATTACATAACTAAGCTTTTTTTTTTTTTTTTAAATATTAAATCTACATTTGAATTTGCTCTCGAAACTGAATTAATTATGATGACACTGAGCAAACGATAGCTACTATAATGGAAAGAAGCGCAAGCAAATTTACACAGTGAGGGATTAATCATCACTATGAATGTTATTTCAATGAGCTATTTCTAACGCAGTCTCTTCATAGTTGTGTCTGTAGTTTAATATGGTAGATATTAAGTGCGTGACACACACCGAACTTAAAAAAAATAAACACATGGGGTAAGTGGAGATCCCAGGGGGGAGGCAAGCGGCCAACCGGTTTCGTCGACTACTGCGCAGTGACGTCACGTAGCAGTCAAGAGCGCTTAGCGGAGAACAACCGAACTTGCAGAGGCTGAAGGATAGGACACTAGAGGAATGGGCCACCAAAACACAGATCCACTCCAATTGGATTCAAGCACAGACTAAAAAATTATATTTTTGGCAAGCATTCTTCTGCAATTCTTCTGCAATCCGTCAGCCTGTGCAAGTTCGGTCGTTACATAAGACATCCAAATACAACTAAAATTTCAGGATAGGTTTATGAAAGTACTAGAAAAGATATGTTCACCGTAATTCCTGTTTATTTGATGTATGTTATATGCAAAAAATTAAAGAAAAGGAATTACAGTTTATTTTGCTTTTTTTGCTTAATTTAGATTTTGCAACACATGTTAGAGCAGGAGACGAGCGAATCATTAAATTTATTTAATATTTCGCAGTGCCAAAGTAACGATTGAAGCAGAAAGAAATAACAGAACATTCACATAATAAATGTCAATGTTCTATGCGAAGGTATTTTAATGTAAAATGTAATGTTTTGCACACACCCAGCGCAATGAGATACTCGTGTGAATTGCTTACCATTATATTCATAAGCAGATACCTGCAAAATTCCCGTTATTATTTGAGGACATTTAAAACATAGACACACTTTTCCTTTGCAATACGTTTGTCATTGGACCATCCTTTAGTTGACGTGCTCCAGGTAACTCTGCGCTAATAAATGAACACTTTACACATGTGTGTCCCAGTCATGTGAAGATTACTCAGAAAGGAAATGACTTCACAAATAGGCAGCAGCCAATGGATAATCGCCTGCTTGAGTATATGCAGTACTGTGAATTTTAACTTGATGTCAAAAATAACTCTAAATTTGCCGTTCCATATTCAAAAGGCATTAATTATAATCGTATACAGTCACATCATTGACTGGTAACGTAAAAATAGTATTACTTGCACTCCTTATAATATATGTCTTTAACCACAATTAATTTCTTTTTCTTGTAAAAAAAGCACTGATTAAATTGAATATATTCGCCAATGCAATCGAAAATTAATTCTTAAATTTAATACATTGTAAATATAAAAACTATTAATATATAATTCTCAGTAAAAGTCAAAGTACATAAAAGTCGTAGTTATATACCATGTGCGAATAATTTAAAGTGGCAGTACAAATAGATGGCTATTTCGTTGAATTTTTAAGTGTTTCATTTTTAATACATTTCTTTACCAATATTTAATATGTATACAAAACCATACAACATTAAACCAGTTATTCGTTCCATTGTTAGTTGAAAATTTTTTTTTCCATTTTCATTCCACTATTATTCATGTTTAAATGTTTGATACCAATGCACGTCCTTGTCCGTGTAAAACATTGGACAGCTTTTGGAGACAGCATATGTCCTATTTCATTAAGTATAATGTTCGATGGCAGTTCAAATATTTTCTTATTTTTGTAGAAGGTCGGTCCATGGAAGTGATTAAAGCATCTCTCCGCAGCTGAAATTTTCTTCATAAATTCAATTTCCGGACTGATGACATTTCCATTCGTCTGTGTAGCAATGAAAGAATTTTCATGTGGGACAGTTCAATGTAGTCCAACTCAGGATGTATAGTTCTAAAACGGTGAGCAGCATAGCCTGCGATGTATCACAAACCTTCAGTTCGTATTTTATGTTCCGACAATGCAACGTTTCCATTTTGCATGCACGAACGTTCTTCAGCTTCTTCGAAATCATTTGCAGCAAGATGTTTCGCCCGCACCTTCGAGGCCATGTTTAATTCTCTGCGAAGTAACGTACTGTTATGATCGGCGACACACATATCTTCTGCGGAAATCTCGGAAGCCAAATTCAGCAAGCACGATTCTTCAGGCTTATTTTCTGTTGTTTTTTTTTTTCCTTCACAGAAAAAACTGCAGAAGAATTCTTGTCCAAAATATAGTTTTTTGTCTGTGTTTGAATTAAATTGGAGTGGACGTGTGTTTTGGTGGCCCATTCCTCTAATGTACGAAAAGAAACATTCTTATATATCTTGATTAAGTTTTATTGTTGTAATGTACCGAACACTGAGATACTTGTTAAAATAGATGAATAAGTCTAGTTAAGCTGTATTGCTTATCTGGATGCCTTTCTGAAAAGGTAATTTATGTTTTCCTCCTTTCACTCTGAGCACTTCCATCGTGTTTTACATTTTGTTTATAATTCTGTCCTGATAAGCTAAACTAATTCCGTACGCAGTCTTCGGGATTGAGGAATTGAAAACGTCAAACCAGTCATTTCATATTTGATAAACTGGGAAGTTTATACTACACTACCATCGTCTTCAATGAGATTATTGGCATGTGCGCACTTCAGTGAATTTTTAAACAGTATTAGAAAATAAGTGTGCAGTAGTTTCAACTTTCTGCCGTCCACTTCCCTGGACATCTAAATGATTTTGTGTCAGTTTAGGTGCTAACTTAAGATGATGTATTGATATTTTAAGTAATTATTCAGCACTCGTTTCGCTGGTAGCTTCATTTAGAAGAAAATAACCGTTATCAATAAAATGATTTCGTGCTAATTTTAGTGGGGTACATCTTAAAATACAGAAATTTACCTGGCGCTCTCGTGAGGGTTTTTAAACGATGTGTTATCAGGATATATACCAAGTTGTTTCCAGGCAGCTTGGTTACCACCTCCCATGTCACTTACTACTCCAAAAACCTTGTATCCACTTTCTTCGTGACACGTGATAATTTTCTTTAGTGTTTTTATACGACATGGGTTCGTCAAAGTTATAATAAATCGGCTGTTTCTAGTTTCCTAGAACGCTACGAACGATTACAACCTGTACATAATTTCAAGGACCTAACATCTGCTCCTCTTTCCTGTCCATACAAATCTTACTACTAACCTTAATTTCATCAAACGAATTGTGAAGCCCGCTTTTTTAAAGCGCTTATATCAGGCAGTGGGTAGCTAAGTTTGTTCCTCAAATATCGGTAGGCTTTTGTACTTGACTCTTTAAAGATACCGCACAAGCAATATCGTCTCTACACCCACAAATCCTGCGTTTTTTATCTTTTAATATCAGACGAATTTTCCCCGCAGTGAAAAACCTCCCTAACAATTCTCGCACTCTAGTATCAGTGTCTGTGTGAATTTTTTAAATACTTATTAACTCCTCACTCTTCAGTGAAATGTGCTGAGCACACTCGTGCTGCGATAGAAAGAAAATGCATAAAAAAGTATTTAAAAATATTATTATTATTATTTACGAAAATTGTGATTATGTAATACGTATTGTACTACAGTTTTTGACAATGATTTTGTCTGCTCTTCGGCAACAATTCACCCACTTCTTCTGGACGTCCTCGTTTGCGGAGAAACGGAAGTATTTCACATTTTTATTGCGTTTGCTGTTATTATTACAACCAAACACAGCACAATACGACATGTTTATTAGATCACTGCGAAGATGCACATCGAAAATTTACACATTACTTAAAACGCGAAATAGATATACAACAGTAAAATTAATAAATATTATTTATAAACAAGCAAGACGTCTCACAGACTTATACCGTTTACAGCTATCACGGTAAGTGAGCACTTTTTCAAAGCCCTTCTAAATTTTTCCTTTCATCCTATTTCCATCTTCCTGGCGATTTTTAATATAAACATTGCTTTGTGACGAATAAACAGTGTATACATTTCACCTCCCTCAAAATTGAATGCCTGATGCTGCAATAAGATATATTTATTAGTGGTAAAAGCCTGATGGGAGGGCCTTTAAAAAATGCTCACTTTACCGTGAACAGCCTATAGAAATGGACATACTAAGTGTAACAACAGCTCGCTGGTGAACACTTGCAGCCTATCTCCCTTCCTACCCGCCTGCTTGACCGCCAGGTGACGTCAAAGACACTGTGGGGGGGGGGGGGGGGTGAGTAGGGGCAGATACGCACGCATTTACCTTATCTTCTTAGTACGATGCGTAAATCCATCTTTTCCCTACGATATTTGAAATAAGGATATGTTTATACATTGCACCGTAAATCATATTGATTAAAAACATAATATTAGAAATTGATTTTTAAACAATTCAATAAGTAATAATTTTAGTCAAATATTTTACAGCGTTACGTTATATATGTATTCTTCTTTCACGTACAACATCGATAAAGTCCAGTCATGGTTACTTCCCAATATTCTGAAACACTGCTGAAATTTTACTCCCAGGATATTCCCCCGCCTCACGCTTACAAAGCTTAACAGAGTCTAGAAAATTACACCAAAGGGATAGCGTGCCGCATTCATGCGCACTCTGTTTAATCATATCTTGCATAAGACAATTTCTTATTAGCTATTACCAACACACATTTTCCTCCATATATTCATTAATATGAATTACAAATGAAATATAATTTGTAGAAAATTATAAGTAAAAGTTCAATTTAACCAAAATAAGGTACTTTTACGTTAACTCACGTATACAGGCCATTCACGGTTACTTCGCACTTTTCCGAAGCTCTGCTATAGTTCTACTTTTAGTTACCGATGACGTATCCTTCCACTACATGTAAACATAAACACTGCCATGCGCCTTCTACGTTTTAACTGCCAAACGACTTGGTCACTCTTTTTAGCTGTTCAGATAATTTTATCATATTAAAAAAACCATTTCGTACGAGTGTTCACAATTTAGGCTTAGAACCATATTTACGTCCGATTTATGACATTTCAACAATGTATGTATTGACGATCGTTCTTACGGTTATTATTTTTCATTGTTAACATATCTGTTATACGCGACATAGCACATTACACATAATACACGTTAATATGTTGCCACTACTGTGATAAACCCTGTTATAACTATGGGGAAAAAACTGTAGTATTTAACATCTTGTTATTCATATATGTTGGGTTATTTCGTTAAAAGGACGGCCTCAGTTGGAATAAAAATAAAAACGAAGGAACAACCAGTCCAAACAATAGACACACACTAAATTCAAGCACGCGACTCGTGTCGCTTATTTTTTGTACGTAGCGGCGACAAACTTAAAAGATAGTGGTGAAAATGCGCACAAATAGGCCTACTCTAAATTTTATTCCGCTCGTATTTACATACATTGGTACTTACGATTGTCTAGGTTTATTTAATTATTTATTTTAATTTGTCTGGTTGGATTTAGTATTTTGTTGGGATCGTGGCAAACATAAAAATCATAGAAATATAAGCACGTTACACAATTGTGTTTCAAACACCTGCGATGAAGTTACATAGATGTAGTAAAATACATAACTTTCAAATAATTATTTTCGTTATAAAAATAGTTGACGGATAAAACATATAAATTTCGCACGTCCAATATTAGCAATCACACCCTAACTAGCCCAGCGTGATATGCAACAATAAATATCCTTTCACACGCAGTGATCATGACATACTTTCCTGCCGTAGAAAAACAGATCTATTACAACATCGTAACTTGCCTAGGTGGGTTTAAAAAACAAAACTTGTACGAACATGATGTGGTAATTTTAAGCGTATTTCGCAATAAGAAAAATCTTCGTTATGCCAAGAGCAAAACGCCATGTAATCGTTATGTCGACGCACTTCTGCCAACTTCAGATTTAGCTATAACCGTCCCAACATCACATCTAAATATATTACAAACTTAGTACGTATTCAGACAATAAAATATCGTTTCAGTTGTAAATCAAAAAGTTAAAAATCATTATTTTTGCAGTATTAAGTATGAAATATGCTAAAATAATTAAAAACGTGTATAATTTTCTTGCTGCTTCTAACAGTACGAAACTTCTGAGAGAGAGAGAGAGAGAGAGAGAGAGAGAGAGAGAGAGAGAAAGAGTGGGAGCGAGAGCGACAAGCTTTGATCCACCTATTCAAGTTTCTTCCTCGGACGAAAAAATATCAATGTCACTACGGCCTACGCACGGTAATTTGCATTCACATTTTTAACTGTAATAATTAAATATGTTTCCTTCAGTGCTACCTAAAATTTAAATATATCAATAGACAACGTTTAATTTACAAATAGCATACCTTAAAATTGGGTTATTTTTATTAATTTTTTTAACTGTGGGCTATTTCTTACTAGCCATTGCCAGCACATCGCTGATCTCGCTGTTTTTAATTCGTATTTAATAGAAAATAAGTATAAAGATACTAAGTTAAAGTTTAATTTATTATAGAATACAATACTGCAAAGTTAACACAGTGTTGTGGTACACAAGTTATTGAGAAAAAAAAAAAAAAAAAAAAACAGGTTCGTATGTTGCTCCTAGGGTGAGTTTTTAAATGTTAATTTCGAAACATCGGAAGAAACCGTGAATGGACTATAAAAATCTTGTATAGGCTATTCACGGTAAAATGAGCATTTTTGAAAGTCCTGCTTAAGATCTACTTGTATGCACGTTGTGTATTATTTGGCCATATGTAAAATTATCATTACCATGGGCCTCATTACTTTATTCATGCATCGGTCAAGTAAAACTGAAAAATTATTAGGAAATAAATGTTATACAAATCTGCTCATTTCCAGACTTGGATGCATAAAAAAACAAACAGAAAGCGAAAGAAATAATTTAAGGTGACACAACTAGTTACCTAACACTTTTTATTTGACGTTAAGATATGGAACTCTCTCCTATCCATCGTTACCACCTTTACTGTGCACATGTCACTCAGTGCGCCCATTAAAATATATGCGTTCCGGGGCAGTGACTTTTTTTTAAGGTTCTTTTCAAAAGTGCTGACTTTATCGTGAACAGACTTTAATAAGTGGCATGTTTATGAAAACAACCAATTACGTCATACATGGGATGATTTTTCAAAAGTTCGATTCAAAAAGTGTGAAGAAACTGCAAATATACTATAGCTCTTCTCTGGCAATTCAGGTAGTACGTGTACTACATTTTAAAATGAATTAAGAACGTGTTGCAGTCTGGCGCAGAGCTTCATCGTAAAACCACTCTACTATAGGCTGTTCACAGTAAAATGAGCCCTTTTGAAAGGCCTGCTTGCGATCCATTCGTATGCACATTGTGTATTCTTCCGCCTTACGTAAAATTAACATTGCCATGGGCCTCGTCACTTTATTCATGCGTCGGTCACGTAAAACTGAGAAATAAAAATGAAAGAAAGTATTTTACATATGTGCTCATTTTTATAATATAATACATAAAAACAGAAAGTGAAAGGAACAATTTATGTCATAAGAAGTTGTTAACTATCACTTCTTATTTGACGTTGAGATATGGAGCTACTTTCCCTCCATCGTCACCAACTTTACTGGGCGCATGTCATTCAGTGCGCCCGTTGAAACATATGCAGGTAGGAGCAGTGACGTTTCTCGAAGGTTGATTTCAAAAGTGCTCACTTTATCGTGAACAGCCATTACCGCCTTAATCCTGCTGACGGCGAAGACGGATCTAGCGCCCTGACGAAGGAAGATGCGCCGAGACAAGCATGACAAGGGCGGGGGGGGGGGTGTCTGAGTGCCTGCGAAATAAAAGCAACAGCCCCATCACAACGTCAAAATAACGCCGTGGGCACGGGCGCCAAGGGCTAAAGCGATACCGACCCCTCCCCCGCAACTATTCACCCCCCACCGATGACACGCACACACGCACAGACACGCACTTCCCGCCATCGCCCACGGAAAGCTCTTCCCAGCGGAGATTTGTGGTATTTTGACAGCTGGAAAGGATTCCGAGGAAACACACGGAAGGAAAAAAAAAAAAGATTCCGGGGGCAGGAAGAAAAAGAAGAAGTTCGCCGGCCCGCGTGAACGAAAATATTCTCCCGGTGAGCAGAAACTCGTTGAGGAAGAGGTGTTGTTGAGGAGGAGGGGTGGGGAGGGCTTCCGCCCCGCTTCAGGCTTGGGCCGACCAAAGTCTACCATCGCGCGAGAGCTTAGCAATACTTCATACGCCGAACTCTAGATGAGCGCTCGACATGCCGAAACGTTCGTTCAGCGCTAAGCGTCGCGACGAGTCTGACTATAGCCCATTCATGAACTGTAAAATAATTGGGTGGGGCTGTCTTGGGGAGACGGCCGTTTGTTTTGCGTGAATACGTCTACGTTGACGCGCTCGGACTCCTGGATTTTTTTTTTCTGTTCCTCTCACCGCTTCACTCGATCATATAGGGTTATATGGGTATCGCTGGATTGCTTTCGAGATGCTCTTTCCAACCGTATACGATTTCTGTATTTCGACATGACTTTTTGACGCGTATAGACCGAAATTGTGTTAAGTTTTCTTAATTTTTTTTACATTAAACTCATACAATTTCACCATAACCAGGCCACACATGTTTTTATACACGTAACCGATTGATCTTGATGAGAGCTGTTGATTGAAACTTAAACGAGCGTCGTAGCTTCTCCTAGTCGAAGGTTATAATACTACGCTGAAGTTATGAGACGCGGCGAAACGAACTCAGTATAAACCCCCCGGCCGCGATGCTTCGCAGTCCTCATTGAACGTAACATATTCTTCGATCATTTGGAAATCGAGAGGTGTGACTGAATTTTGAATGTGGACGATAGATTTGGAGCTGAAATGCCAAACTGTATCCTCCGATTTTGTCATCTTCGGATTTTCTGGAGTGCCTCCCACTATGGTCGCAAATTTAAAGACGTTTTCACGTCAAATATTTGTAATTTTTACTGAGAAATTGTTTGTAATTTAAAAAATGCATGCAACAGTACCAAAGTTTCTCTTGTAAAACTACTCGTTTGTAAATTGACAAGGGCCATGTCTGTAATAGACCTCAAGAAATATTTGTACTATACTGAACGGTATCCGCGAGCTTCAGCAAAATGGTGGACAGTCAACAACGTAAGACCGTTTATAGCTGTTTGCTAGAGCAAAAAGAAATGTATTGCAAGTTTTAAGAGCGTAAGACACTTGAAACAACTCAAATGATTATAAAAAAGACCATATTACCCATTAAGAGTTAATGTTTCCTACCTACACAAGATATCTGCAATCGGCTTTCAATACCTCGCTCTTAAGAGCCGTCCAAATCCCTCAATACAACAACAGAACTCTTAAAATGAAATTAACGTATTCTTCATAATCAAAACATCTTCCTTAATATTTGTTGGAAATTACACCGATATTTAATATTAAACTAAACGTAACGATCACAAGTCAACTTGATCTTATGGTTAAGGGTGCCGACTATTAATACAAGGGGTGTGGGTTCTACTCCCCGTGCTGGCATTGTGATTTTTTTTTTGTAAATTATATTTTGAGAAATGTATTTAGTTATTCTCAGTTATTAATTCTTCACATTTGTTTTCTATAAGAAAAAAAAATTGTCTTACGTGCAATTTTAAATAATGTAAGTTGTAATACGAGTCTATCATTTGTAACAAATATATGTTTTGCAGATTTTACAAGAAAACTGTTTGTAGTTTTTCTGTAGAGAATTTTCTAGCAACTGGGATTCCAAAGATTTTTCTTGTAGAAGTACAAAAAAAAATTAGGGTGCTGTTACTTCGAAGGTTTTGTTAAGCCCAACAAAAGTTCTACTTTCGGGTTTCCTCCGTCTAATTAATGCAAACAAAGCATAACCAAATATATAAAATTACACCAACGGAGCGCAGCGAATTAGTGAGCACTCAGTTAAATAATATTTTGCATAAGAAGTATTTCTTATATGCTGTTGCCAACTTATCCAGTCACCTCCTGTTTTAATTAATATTAATGATAAATAACATATAATTTACAAACAAAATATAGGTTAACATTAATTAAACTCAAAACAACATACTTTTATGTTAATATAAGTATAAAACGTTTATGATTCATGACATCTGACATATATAACATATGACATCTATATAACCAAACACGTGTTACATGGGCGTAATTTTCAAAGGTTTGATTCAATAAGTGGGAAGCTACTGCAAACAGAGTACTTATATCTGGCACTCGGCATTGCTAGTTTATATAATGCCCTGCTCCTTGGTAAGTAAACTCTGCTGAACGTGTATGCATATCACTTCGCCAAAGTTATATAAATAATTAAAACCACATTTAATCTATTCCGTTACACTATTTTTATACCGCCATTTAATGTACAGGTTATTCAACCCTAGGTGCACAGTAAAATAAACCAAAATAATAATTTGTAGTTAGCAAAAAATAACGGTAAAATACATTCAGGTCTTAATTGGTTTATGAAGACCACCCGTAGGGCAGTCGGTTGGTGGACCGCCGTCCTGCAATGTGGAAGGTGCTGGGTTCGATTCCTAGGCAAGGCATGGGTGTTGGTTTTTTGTTTGTAAGACGTCCCCTGTTAAGCCTTAAGGCATGACACTGAGGGGCGTTGGTAAGCCCATTCCAATTAAAATTGTTTATATTGAGAATGCGGATGTTTTTTCTGGTATCTACTTAAATAGAAATATGAAATTTAAAATATTTTTCTTTTATTTTTTGGCCAATCACAGGGAGACTGGATTTAGAAAGTACCATTTGCAGCACACGCATTACTTGCAGCGCCTTCTAGTCAGATTTATAACAAAATAGAAAAACCGAAAATTTAATTAGTGAAAGAATTACCAAAAGAAAAAAACAATGATAAAACAACGATGACGACACAGGTAAACAGTTATTTTGAATCAAAGCGAAAAAAAGTGAAAAAAAAAAAACTAAGACAGCACAGACGAACACTGGAAGACACGACAATTCTGTTATAAAACTGACAAAATTCCTTGTGGAATTATCTGTACGTTTTATGTATATATTTTGACTACAGTAACGTGTGGTTCGTTTTTATTGTTTGTCCCATGACTCAAACTGTGTTTTCTGTGACGACGTAGTGTAGCAATGGTGTATGTTCAGAACACTTCACTTAATCATTTACCTCCATTGCAAGAATCTTTCAAACAACTCAGAAATTAATTTATAATAATATTCTTGCAAAAATGCCCTAATACTGCGCATACTTTAACTATGTCTATACATTTTCACTAGTTTCTTATATTTTGAATGATGTTAATTGTGCTATGGTTGCAGCACATAACATTGAACTTTTCCTGTAGTTAATAATTAAATTGATAATGGCAAAAACGCCACATACGGTAGATTTTAATCAAATTAATGAGCTATATTATGTGTTTTCAGTTTTGTTTACTCACACTTTAATATAGGTCGTGCAGTGGTATAAACAAAAACCAAGTGTCTGAAAACAATCTTTTCGCACAGTACTTTTCAACTCCTTAAGACTTCGCCGTCGTATAGTATATTAGGTTTGGGTACTATTTTTTTATATGCTTGAGCAACTGAGATGATCTGCTGACTTGATACGACGTAATACGGCCATTTTATCGTTAGTCAAATAAAAAAGTGATTTAAACTCGAATGCGTATGATATCTATTTTGTCTTCAGAACGCGAAATTTCTGCGATAATAAGGATGCTCCGACGTTAGTTCACAATTCCTCAGACCGCAAACATTGGGCAGCGAACAGATAGGCATGCCCCACATCACACTAACTTAGCGTGTTGCATAGCTGCCAGGGGACCAGGCACTTCCCGTTGGCAAACTTATATGGTGTTTCTATTCAATCCAGGCCGAAACAGGTTCTTTAATCAACAATTTTAAAAGAAAACTTCGAAAAAAAACTCCGCTCGTTAGTGCGTTTATTTTGACGTAAATGTGGTACCGGGAGTAATTACGACCGGAAGTACGAAAATAATTCCAATACCTACTTTCGCTTCCTCGGAAAAGTGTTAAGTTTAAATTAGCTTCAATGAAATGGGTTCACTTGTTTTTACATATTTTAAAATTGAAATGTTCAATATTTTTAAATAGAGACATAAATAAGCATTAGGTTCAGGGCAATGTCTATACACGCACGTGGTCAAATTGTGACTCACTAGCATAAAGATAAATATACGCAAGATGTTCTAAATGTTAATTTGGCCGCAGATGAACAAAAACGTACTTCATATGTGTCTACTGCGTCAACGAAAATTGGAGACCTTATGCATAGAGTTTTTAATCTGTTTTTTAAAACAAATTGTACTTAACGGCGAATTTTTTGTCGCAGTTTCCCGTCAGCAGTTTGGAAACACTCATTCCAAAAAAAAGGTACAAGCAATAAAGAATCAAACTGGAAAGATTTGGGCTGCTCTTAACGACGGGGTCTTCAGAGCCGATGAGGGTGAATCGAGGTGGATATAGAGCAGTGCCGGAATGTAAAGGTGGGAGAAACGGGATATCTCTCGAGAAAACCCGTCGACCGGCGGCAATCTTCCGGCATGATGGCCGCGTGCCAAAATCCGGGGAGCGACCACGTTGGTATTCGAACCCGGTTTTTCTTTGGTGGGAGGAGCTAAGAAGTCGTGGTTGACCACGATAAACGGATAAAGAAATCCTGCGTGACACCACTTATTCCTGTCCACATATCAGTTTCTCCTAAAATAGCTCCTAGCTAGGCACCATAAAAGCGTTCACTCGACTCTGTTCGAACGAAAGTTTCCCGTTCCATGTAAATGTCTTTCGGATATGACTTTGATGTGTTCTGATATTCCACTGTAGCCGCCCTAGAGTGGCCTACGCTTCCAAACTAGCAGATGAAATATAAAAAATAAGAGTCATGTGATCTTGATTACAAATTCCATAACCCATATTATGTCTTGTTTCTCAATATATAACATTGTTTTTACTAGAAAAACTTGCAGCTGTCCCGTACAAATATATGGCTTCCTTTCTTACAAATTATATAATCACATGACTCCAATTTCAAGTTCGTGCAGCTACGCCACATATTACTATTCATCTTATAAAGAGTAACTGTATTCCAAATGAAATTCCGTGTCATTATAATTACGACAGTGTTTATCTTACTACAATATATCTGACGCCGTCACTCTCTTGTAGCATAAATGAGGCTACACGCGATTAACGACAGCTGTTGTTGAATTATTCAGGTTGAAATTAAATTTCAAAACATGCAGGAAACTCCTAACAGTCATTCATGCTTCAGGAAAAAAAAATGTGTAGTTGGCATCAGTATTGTTTAGATTATTTTACCTCAAAGCATACTGTGTTAACGGAAGTAACACTGGCTATAGTTAAAAGGCAGCGTTCATGAAAGGAGGCTTTTCGAAATGGTAAGAATTGCGCTGCATCATGGGGAGTGGAAAAACTAATGCCCGCTTGGTTTTTATTATACTCGTTATTTACAGCTAATAAATTACAGTAATATTTTGTGTTCTTCATCGATGACGAGTCTTTCTTAATATGTGTATTTTTGCATGTACCAATTTTCTTTGTGTTTTTTTCTTGTTTTTAAGTAATACGTTTATTTTACAATAAGCATATTTTGAAAAAAATTTTACCGTTGTTAGATTTTCTTCTTTTTTTCACACCTGCCATCAGTCTTAATACTACTTTCTTATGAGAAATTCGCTATGTTATTAAATTTTGGTTGGACTCTAATGAAATGTACATGCCAGTAAAGTGATACATCAGCATTCATTACATTTTTACGTTTAGTGTCATGAAAATCAACGTGAGTTTTCTAGTAGTGATAACTGCATTTAAATAAAAATATATCATTTCAAAAAAAATTATTATCACCAAAATCCCGTATCATAAAAAGTCAACTACAGCCTATTCGCTGTTTCTTCGCACTTTTTAAATCTAACCTTTAAAAAAATCACCCCATATGTTACCTGTTTGGTTGTTCCCTAAATGTAAAATAGATTTTTTAGTAATGATTAGTAAGAAATCGTTCATATGCAAAATATGATTAGAGCGAGTGCGAACGAATGCGGTGCGTTGTCTTTTGGTGTAATTTTATAGACTTGGTTAGGCTTTTTTTGCATCAGGCGGAGGAATATCCTGAAAGCAGACCTTCAACAGGGCTTCAGAAATACTGGAAGTAACAATGAACGGTATATGCTATTAGTGAGAGCCCCCGACTGGCCAAGCGAAGCGGGGACAAGGTCTCCAGGAAAGAAACGCAGAGGTTGGTCTGCAGTCGGTCGATAGGGCAGGGTGGCGTATTGGCCACCCCCAAGCATCCCTCCTCGACCCGCCAACCACTTCGCCAATCCCGAAAACCACCCCTTGCGAGTCAATGAAGCGGTGAGCGCCGACGGCCGTATTACTTTCTTACCCACCAAGACTGCGCACTCAATCCATGTGTGTGCTGCGGCCATACCAGAACACACCGCCCGCCCGCCTTCAACCCCGTGTTTTATTGTTTCCTCCGGGGCGAGACTGAGGGGGACGCCGCCCCCAACATCAATAAAGAGGGGGGGGCCGCGGGGGAGGGTAAGAACGAACGAACGGCCAAGAAGGGGGCGCCAAGAGTCGTGGTTGAGCAAGACAGTTGAAGACGTTGCAAACAAGAGGCGAGGGAAAACAGGACCGGCGATAAGCGGGGGAAAGTGCGAAGGATAAATTGAAAGCGGGGGGAGAAAAAAATGCGTATGACATACTAGAAAAAAAAAAGTTACATTGGTGGGATGAAACAAAACACTATTTTCAGCCTGCCTCCTTGCTCTCCTCTTTCCACCCCACTCTTCTCCGCTTTCACTTTTCAGCACGTTATATACTACGGGCATTCAAGGGTGGATTCTACACCAACCCTCGCGTTTCTTCTCGGGGAGCGAGGTGATCAAGTGAAATGTGACCTTGGCTTTTAAAAGCAACTTAAAGAAAAAGAATAGTGAGAGGGATAAAGGGGTGACCGGGGAAAAGGAAAAGGGAGTGAAGAGCAAAGACACAAACAGCACGGGGCTCCTGGTAGCGAGGTAGGAGGGACATATATTCCCGAACGGAGAAGAAGTTTTATTGTGCCTCCTGTAATGCCCTCGTGAAGGGTGATGGTCGATGCTCTCGCCTGTAAAGCGAAGACGAGGAAGCTCCCGGAGCTTGCTTGCTCTTTCGACCAATCATTTCCTAACGAGCTCGAAAATTGCGCCCGCGATCTTCATTAAAGCCGTTCCGAATTAGTGTTGCCGCGACGTTCGACGAACTCTTGATAAATCTTTAATGAGATCTTGTAAACGATTACTGCCGCTCGTCGCCGTAGCGTAGAACAACGGCTTTCTGCGAGGATTACCGGGACATCAAATTGAAAATTCACCGGGAGAGCCGGGATAAAATATCACTCAGGAGTTTTACACGTGCAAATAGATAGATGTCTCTGCTACTAAGCCTGATGGGAAATCTCTAAGCACAGCGTCAGTAATACGTTTCCCAACCATTATCAGAAACATCCTTACGTTTCTACAAAAATGCGCTGACTTTCTTATACCCTGCGAAACGTGAAGATTAAACGTCACATAGCAATTGCGCCCAAGGGATATTATTCAACGTTGACGTAAAGACTCAAATCTACAGAGATATCTAAGTGTGCATTTACATATTATAAATGAATATACAAGTGTGTATATATATATAACTTTTGTTTCCAGACTCCTTGAAAAGAAGTTGACATATATACTAAATTATATCGTGATTAACTTGATGGTCATTATTTTTCTGGAATTACATCACTTCAACCCAAAGTGATATTATAAAAATTTACGTCACGTAGTGCACGGACATTGAAAAAATTAATTAATACAACAAAGCATACATGTTGAGCTACTTAGAAATGTGAATCAATTTAAATAACGTATTTCTTTCCACTGTTTTCAATACTTTTCAACCGAGTTTTCATGCAATAGAAAGAGATTCTCCCTTATAAAATATAGTTATTTCTTAGTTACAGCCTAATTTTACATGTGGAGTATACATTACATACTTTTACTAAAAGTATAACAGCAGTGGAACTGCTGAAATAAAACTCTTTTATTGCTTGTCAATGAAAAATGCCACTTTGTCGAAATGGCCATAGTCATGTTCTCTTTAATTGTTTCCCCATCGTTCAATACACGATGGGTAAACTTTATAAAACACAAAACGTACTTATGACTAACATAATTTACGCTTAACTTCTTTATAGCAATGTTATTAAGGCGTTAGATGGAATAGATATTAAATTGGTTTACTTCAAACATAGCGAATATATTCAAATTCCAAACTGATGAAGTTATTACAATACTGTGGAACACATAACACAGGCGTGCACACAGCGTTATTTCTTGAAAAAATCTCAGAAAACGCATTGGTTGAAAGTTAAATATTACAGTTCGCCAAAATACAGTCGGAGGTTCAGGCGATCCAAAAAAAAAAAAAAATGTAACAAGTAATTACTTTGACAAAATAAAACGTGTGCAACAAAAGTTTAGGGATGATGATAGCACATGTTTTACGAATTGCATCATCATCATTTGTGTTCTGCCCAGAGGCAGGTTTTCACGTGGTATCTCTCCATGCTCTCCTGTCTTCTGCCAACCTCTTCACGTCCATATACTTACCGCTTCCCTTGATGTCATCTATCAACTTGTATCTTCTCCGTCCTTTTAATTTTTTTGCGATAAACTATTCCTTCCATAGCGTCTGTTAACAAGCACTCCCTTCTGAACGAGTGTCCCATCCAGTTCTTCTTCCTTTCTCTCATGACTTCCATCAGTTTTCTCCTGTCGTCAACTCTTTCCAGCACTTCTTCATTACTCACTTTTTCCACCCAGTTTATCCTCTCCATTCACATCCACATCTCAAACGTTTCTAGCCTTTTATCGTCCTCACGTCTCAGTGTCCACGTCTTTGCAGTAACTCATAATTTGGTTCTTACGAAGAATGACACCATTCTTCAAACAATTTCAGCCAAAAATAAATACTTATTAACGAAATTATATTTAAATATGAAATGTGTATTTCATGTAAGTTGGTAACCTCGAGAATGGTTTGGTATACAGGTTCATAGAAACAAGCACATAGCCATTAAGGAGACAGTTTCACTCGGTTCTTTCAGCCCTAAAATTTCAATTCGTAATACTTTTTTTTTTCCCCTTGGCGCAGTTAAAACATCAACAGAAACACTAACTCCCCGGGTACGCAGAGAAACGCGACGTATCCCTGACGGGAGCACACACACATCAATCCAGCGCAGAAACAAACGACTCCCCCTCCCCCTCCTGCACGCAGATTACGTTGAAACGGGGGCTAATAACACACAAATCTGTTTTTGATGACGCCCTCGCGCAGCGTATCGATACCGACAAAAACGGGAGGCTCACGTTTTCCAGTCACCCGGTAGTCTCCACCGTAGTAGAGAGATCTCGCTCCAGTAGTGGAAAGGATTTTAAATTTTCATAAACCCGACCCCCGGGCGATGTGGGTGGGGGGTGAGGGGATGGGCTCTAGCGTGAAAGGGATAGAGCAAGGGTTGGTGTTGGGGGATATGGGTTGGAGGGTGTGTGGGGGGTTGCGAGAGGTGGCGCAGGTCTTGGCTATGTTGAATCTGCCCTAACCCCTTCAAACCCCCAAAACCCTTCTAGATCCCCCGCCGAAGAGCTCCAACTCCCTGGAAACCCCCTCCGCGGGGCCTTCCAACGCTAGAGGGTGCGCGAAAGAAATAAAGAAAAGCGAAGAGAAAAAAACGTTCAAGATTTCATATCCCGTTCGTTTGCCGAGCTCACGAAATCCATTTCCTGTTTTTATTCCTTCTTTACATTCCCTTTGTCGTCTTCGCCCACTAGCGCGGGGAATATGAAGTTTTCCATCGTTACGGAAACTCCGCGGACGTGGCTGCGTGAATTTTTGCCGCAATTTTAGCACTCGGTAAGTAAATTCGGGCCGCCGTGCCTCCTAATCCTCCAGAAGAGATAGAATTTCCGAGGAAGATTGCATGTTGCCCACGTGTATCGCAAATACATTCTTACAAGTCCGGAAATCGTCGTTAGCGACAGTCAAAGCCTACTTCTTTACGGGCTATTATTTCCAAGTAAATGTTCTTGCGTATTCATTGGTTTCATCGAAGCGATGTTACTAAAGTTCTCTGAGAATAAGTTCCAGACCAGCTGGTAAAAACCAAATTCATTCAGAGAAATTATGCGATGCTTTATTTATTATATGTATACCAAAACTGCATCTTATCAAAATTTATTTTCAAAAAAAATATTTTTTACCATCGGAGTACATGACACAACTTTTATTATATCATATTTTTTAAAATAAATTATAGGAACATATGAATAATGACTAGCATTACGTGACACATCACAGCCCAAATATAAGACAATGCAAAATAAATTATTACGAATACAAACATCTAAATCTACCATATTCGTTTATATATTGTCAACAGGTAGACCTACATCACAATTTCTAGCGATTAGTGTCATTAAAAGTCAATTCTAGCAATAAAAAATGAAGTATAAATAAATTGCATCTATTTGTTTGGTATAGAAAATATTATGCGGTTTATTGAAAATTAAGTAAATTATAGGCTATTCACGGTAAAGTGAGCACTTTTGAAAGCGTTCTCATTGGGAGTAATAGTGAATAAATATATTTTATTTTAGCCATACACATTAACTTCCAAGTGCGGTGGAATATAAGTTACACACTGTGTTTATTACTTACATGACAATATTTATTTAAAAAGGTTGTTAAGGAATAAAAAATAGCTGAAAGAAAAAGGTAACTTAGGGCCTGAAAAGTGTTCACTTTGCCGTAAACAGCCTATAAGATTAATCGAAACATTTCCTACAAAATCGCCATTACCGTAAAAAAATTCCTCTAAAAAACGTAATTTTTCTGGAATTGGCGAAAACCTAGTTAGCACAACGCACGCGAACAGAAGAAAAGAGAGAAGTTATTAATATAATAGCTATTGACAGTTCCGAAGTGTAAGTTTCAGTACACCAATGGTATTGCTAGCCTGTTTTGACTAAAATACATACCTCTCTGTAAAGTGTAATAAACTGCTAAGTGGTCAACGTATCACTAGGTATCATAGCGATTAATGTCCAAGTTTGATAAAATCAGTCTAATAGATCGTACGACTGAAACATTTCCCAAGCTTATTCTCAAAATATCTAGAAAAAATTGTTTCCAATAAGTAATTATTTGTGTGTTTGGCGAGTTATTGAGAATACAATAAACCTGAAAGCGTTTTCAACCAAGTTTGATCCAAATTCATTTTCATTCAGAAATAATGTAAAACTCTCGCATGCCAAAGTTTATAGAAATGGACTAAGATAAAGAAAATTGTCGAAAACATCAAATGTTTCATGGAAATATGATACAGACTACATTTTAAAAAAACTGTTAATACTACTTTTTTATTTGACGCACATATCCCTAGTTACTGATACAACGTAATGCTGGGTCGAAGTCAAAGTGTAGTCTTATTGTAAGTCAAAAAATTTTGACCATAAATAACCTGGTTTGACACAAAATTCCAGATGCAGTGGTCAACGAAATAAAAATCGTTAACATTTTTCATGGACCAGTTCATTGCCAGAAGTATATCAGAAATAAGTAATCAAACATTCTGTTCCATTAAAGGTTTTTGATCTAAATCAATACTTGCAATGATATTGCCATTAGTATTTTTGATGCACTTTCTGTAGGTCAATTTTTTATATTTGAAATGTATTAATTGATAATATGTACTTGAACTCACTCACATGCATATGATTTCTGACAAACGATTAAGAAAAACTGACCGTGTCACAAAATGTTTACAGTCGAGTACAAAGCCCAAATCACGAATATGTAAGACAAATATTATAACAACAATTTGATATTAATAATATGCATTTCTATATATTATATATATCCAATATTTTCATATATTTTTCGAGTACAAATTTAATGTACAAATGTTGATATTTGTCTGAGAATCTCTCGACATTAACATTTTGTTTCACTCTTAATGAAATTTTGCATAAATCGATTTCCTGATATTGTAGTATGGCTGAAAGAGGATTTCAAGTATACACACGGTGGTACACAGAGGAACATTATCTTGTAAACCATTCATTTTCAAATTTTACTAACTGAAATAAAGTAAATAATTTTTTCTTGCAAAACTGATGTCCGTGTATTATTATCATATCGTTCCAAGAATTATTATACTATATTTAAAAATAAACTACCTACTTCGGCGAAAATATTTCATTCAGTTAAAGAACTCTAAACGAATATATTACAGTGTATTGATATAAATGGAAACATTCTAAAAGCAGGAGTTAATAATTCATGCGATAAAACACTATGAAATTAGCTAATAACAGGAGATGGTTTATCAGTACATAATTGTTTTTAATATACTTATTTTCAAATTTCTTCTTCTGAAATAATAATATGGAATGTTGTGCACTGGTGAACATCATTACCAAATAGTTACAATTTTAAGGTTTCACAACTACATGCATTATCTATGTTATACTGATAAGCTGCTTCACTAAGTAACGCACACAAATTCATAACTTCAATTACATGAGTATATTAGCATTTAATAACTAAGGAATGCCCCGCCCCCACCCGTATTTTTACTCTCATTAAGTTGATGAATCATACACGCCTGCTTTACTGCATCAGTTAAATTTTGCATAACCCGAACCCTGGCATTTAAAATATTTATTGACCATATATGCTGTTAAAAGAAATCACGTATGTAACTTGTAGCGATTTCACTGGCACGTAATCAAGTTGCTTGGTATAATGAAGGAATTGTGTGTAAGGAATCTCAGAAGTTGCGCCCCGACAAGATAACGCCGTGCCGATGTATTCTGAAGAAAATAAACGAAGACTGAATGAATAGATGACATACGTATATCAGAACATTCTACAAGGAAACAATATGAATAATTACTTAAGCATTAATAAAATAAGACAGAGGTAGAATAATCATAAATCTGTGGAGCCTATGAAAGGCATCGATCACCACACTGTTGTGGCTATTTACCGAAAAATCTTCAAAGGGTGATCCTCAGAAACTCATTATTGGAATAAGTCACGAACGCGATGGGCTGGAATAATACAGCTAGCACGAGCCAACATTAGCTTTTTGTTACAAGCAATTTTAGTGACAACGCTTCTGGGGTGTATAAAACTCATAACTGAACTAAAAGCGTGCCAGGCTATGTGAAACTTAATGCTATGAAAGAAGTAAAATAAAAACGTGCAAACAGGCATATCATAACAAGTATTGATGTTTGTCGAGTTTGAAAGAGCATTTTTAATATCTAATAGGAACAAATATCGAACAAGACGTTTTTATAGTCAATCACTAAACGAAAATCAAGTGAGATGAAATATAACTGCAGCAAATTCATATTCTAAGATGTTCAACATTGTATAGGCTGTTCACGATAAAGTGCGCACTTTTGAAATCGACCTTAGAAAAATGTCACTGCCCCTGCCTGCATATGTTTTAACGGGCTCACTGGGTGACATGCGCTTAGTAAAGTTGGTAACGATGGATGGAAAGTAGTTCCATATTTTACGTCGAATAAAAAGTGTTAGGTAACCATTTGAGATAACATAAAACATTTCTTTCATTTTCTGTTTTTTTTTTTTTTTTTTTTTTTTTGGTCGAAGTGTAAAAATGAGCAGAATTGTAAAACATTTTCTTTTGTAATAATTTCACAGTTGCACTTGACCGACGCATGAATAGTGACGAGGCCCACTGCAATGTTAATTTGGCATAGGGCGGAAGAATACACAATGTGCATACAAGTAGATCTTAAGCAGGGCTTTCAAAAGTGTTAATTTTGCCGTGAATAGCCTATAACAACAATTTTCTTTTAGAACTACCTTCTTAGCATTAGGCCTATTTCGAACACCTGACGACCTGGAAGTCACAAAGTTTACGTTGGTTAGTACTACTTCGGAAGTACCGCGGAAATGAGTGCTACGCGATACGCTAAAAGGCATATGTCTAAAGCATATTTGCGGTTTCTTCGCACTTTTTGAATCAAACCTTTGAAAAATCACCCGTGTATTACGTCTTCAGTTGTTTCTTATGTGTTGTATCACACTCGTTTTATATCTCTGTTGACATGAAGGTCTCTTAAGGGGAATCGTGCATGAAAGCAATTATATTCACCCGATTTTCGATATAAGTCGTTTTCAAAAGGGTTTATCGAAGTAATAATTTTCAACACCTTTTTACGTTATTAGATTTCCACTGTCTTCAATATTCTCGGAGCACTGATGGAAGAAAAGAAAGGGATTTTTTTCCTTATCTTCAATCAGAGCTCCAATAATAACGAACGTAGAGAATTTTTAATCATGTAATAAGGTGTCCAAAATTGTTATTTAAGTCTTGTTGAACCAAAATTTTCAAAAAATCCTTAGTAAAACCAATTGTGACAAAAATTATATAGACATACGATTTTCGTGCACCATTACCCTTAAATTATACTACTAATTATATATTACCTATTAATAATAATATATCATTTATGATAAATATATTAGAAGAATGAGAGAAAATAAGTGAGTTGGTAACGACTAGTAAGAAGCAGATACCATGCAGAATATTAATAAACTGAGCACTCGCTCATACGAGGCGTTATCACTTTGGAGCAAAATTGTATAGACCTGATTAAGGTTTGCTTGCATGAGGCGGAGGAAGAGCATTAAAGGAGAACATCCGCGAGGCTTCAGAGAAGTTGTAAGAATCCGCGAATGGACTGTACAAGAATTAAGTTATCTCCACACACTGTCGACCCTCAAGGCCACGGCTCGAGAGATACGGCGACGAAGGCCGGGGAGAAAGAAGGTCAATAAAAAGATTCTTCCCTCCACAGCCACAATAATTCCTGTGCAGCTACAGGGGCTGTGGAGACGGTGAAGCGGGGGGGGGGGGGGGCTGTGGGCTCTTACCACTGCGCATCCCCCTCCCCCCTGCAACCCCCGGAGACGCCAACACGCACACGCACACGCAGGCAGCATCGCGAAGCGCCACCTCCAAGGGCGAGCTAAAGCATTCTGATCCGACTCCCTCGCCCCTAAGGAGAAGGAAGCCGAGGGTGGCTGCGACCACAGCGAATCCCTCCCCAACAGCCCCTGCCATCTCGCCCTCCGGCGAAGATGGAGAAACAAGGGCGACTCCTTCGACGAAGCGAGAACGGAAGAAGAAAAAAAAAAGGGGTGTCCGGGGGGGGGGAAGGATGTCGCTGCCCCGATACGTGCAGTGACCGTGAACCGTAAACAGCCCGCGAGGGAGGGCACACGCAGACATGCAATATCCCATCAAATATGTAAAGTTCCCTTCATTACGCGGGATGAGATGGTTGTGGAGGGGAGGGGGTGGATAGGCAAACTCACTTCGCAGCCCGGGGCGAGCCGCGCGCTGCTTGCGCAGCGAAATTAACTCCTGCGTGCGTGCGTGCGTGCGTGCGTATCTCCACAACCACCGTTCAATGCACCGCCTTATTTACTAATTCACCGCAATCTGGCGGCGCTTTATTAAGAAATACTGCGGGCAGATGTAACGTGCAAAGGCTGTTCGCGGTAGAGTGAGCACTTTTAAAAGCCCATCTACTTGCACGCACATTCCGTATAGTACTTCTGCCATGCGTAAAATTAACATTGCCATGGGCCTGGTCACTTTATTTATGCGTCGGTAAATAGAAACTCTTCAGTCATTAGAAAAGCAAACATTTTACAGTTTTGCTCATTCATACACATAAATGCATTAAAAATACAGAAAGTAAAACAAATATTTCAGTATTCTCAAATGTTATCCTAGCACTTACAATTCAGCGATAATACATGGAACTACGTTCTCTTTGTCGTTACCAACTTAAGAGGGTTCATGCCAGTCAGAGAGACCGTTAAAGTATATGCAGGCAGAGGGAGTAACATTTTTCTAAGGTTGATTTCAAAAGTGCTCACTTTATAGTGAACAGCCTTTATCTACTTATATTTTAACGGGCGCACTGAGTGACATGCGTCCCGTAAAGTTGGTAACGATGTAGGGGAAATAGTTCCATACATTAACGTCGAATTAAAAGTGGTGTTAGTTATATATATGTGATAAATGAATTTCTTTCTTTCGCTTTCTGTTTTTTTAATGTACATAAGTATAAGAATAAGCACATTTGTAAAATGAGTAATTTTTTAATTATTTCATATATTCACTTAACCGACGCATGAATAACGTGATGAGGCCCATGGCAATGTTGATTTTACATAGGGCGGAAGAATACACAACGTGTCTACAAGTAGATCTTAAGCACGGCGTTCAAACGTGCTCACTTTACCGTGAACAGCCTATAGTCATTTTTCCATATTCTGGCATTGTCACACATAAAGTACACGTGTATTTTTCGAAAACTTAGCATGTCCTTGCAGAGTTTCAAAAACTCCAAACAACTCTTCAAGAGTAATTTGAATATGACTATAGAAATAAAAATAATACGAGTTTTCAAAAAAACCTTCGCATTGTATTAAAAGTACATTTGCTCTTATTCGAAATCCCTTCTCAGAAATCACGCATAATGATAGTTTCGTCACAAACTTGAAGAGTGTACAAATATTGTACACCTGATTTAGAAAACGCGTTCGGAAGTAAAGGAACTGCGCGTTTAATATTATGCAGAGCTAATCATAACGCTTTGAGAGAGATTACTGCGGAGAATGAATTAGAAAAAATTAGTGCATGACTACAATGTTTATTAGAGAGGCACGCATCCTTGAAAATCCGACTTTTCGAAAGTCTTTGTTTCTAAATAACAAATTAATAGGAAGAAAACAGTATATTCATTTTTTAAAAACGGTTTAATAGAAGTTTAGTGATAGTGAGAATGTTATGGGTAGTGGCATCCTTTCAATTAAGAAAATTGCGCGATGCGCTTAACAGGTCGTGTACGACTGGCAAACAAACTTACAATTTTAAACTTTGGAAATGTAATCTAGGGGACAGTTCGCTATAAAGTAGTAAACTAAAGCAGACATTTTTGCGTATTTAAAAATAATAGTTAGCGAGCACCTTCAAAAAAAATGATTCCCATATTAAGGTGACAAAAATTTGGCATGACAACATGGTACTTAAGGAACAGGTTGTCTAGTCTCTGAGGGTTTACAAATGGTACAAAACAAAGTCGCTCGGCCGCGTGTGTCTGTGTAGTCGGCTAAGGCTTCTGAACTACTCGATGGATTTTGATGCGGTTCTCACTATCATTTAGAGAATTTCTTGAGGAATATTTAGGTAGGCCTATATGATACGATAATATTTAATGTAAGGATAGTAGATAAATGTCGATGTTTTATTATAAAGTCGGAAAAGGCCGCTTTTCGGGCGCTTACATAGCTTACACTGACTAAAAACCATAAGCGAGGCACCAAATTAATGAACTACAGAATTGTAGATTTCAGAACGGTCTACAAAAAATTCCGCGACAGCATATGTTTATCTGTTAAGGATAACCCTCAGTAACCATTTTTTTTTAATTTTATTAAAAACAGGAGTTCACTTACGAAGACTTGTTGAACAACACATTATTAATCCTATGTTAGATATGTTAAGCATTTAGTGTATATACTTGCTGTAATACTAAACAACGCCACATTTGTTGTTCGAAGCTGTCATGCGCACACTACTCTATATATACCATAATACACCGACCACGTGAACGCGGTAGCACCATAGACTAAAGATGAGGTAGACCGCTTATTCGTCTTCTGCGCATGTACCCAACACTGACCTAACCCAGAGGAACACAACTGACGAAGTCACATGGTCAAAAGTAATGAACGTGTTCGTTTGTATCTTAATTTTTAGATAACAAGCACTATGATACGAATAAAATACTTTTTTAAAAAATTTGATTTTAATCAAATTGCATTACAAATTGGTTAAAGGAAGTATAGGAACATCTCAGAGCACATGTTTTCTAAACAGTATTCTAACCTCAAATCCAATCCACGCCGTTTTTGCAAGTCGTATCGGCAGGAATGTAGTTACAACGTCGGGGCACGGAGATTAATTGTGCGAAGCCAGAGAGATCGGTCCAACTCATCTGCAGTCTATGAGTGATGCTGGAACGAGCAGTAGCAATTGTGGGGACTTACCGGCCGTGCTCGGGTCCCACGTTGCCGCTGTCGAAGGACGAACTGGCCGTGATGTCCTCGTCCTTGATTGCCCCGGATTCCATCCCCAGAGGAGCGATGCACTGGGCTGGAACACGGAACACAGGACGGCGTCAACGCACAGCACACGGCGGCCCCCTGTACAGGCACACACTGCGCAATCTCTCCAGGGTCCAATAAACGCATAAAGAGCGCGTCCGGTACACTCCCAGGGCAAAATCAACATTCACCGCGACAGCCAGAAGGACGGCTGCACACTCAGGAAAATATACGTAGTTGTGGTAAGAAAGTTTATCTACCACAAACCTTAATTCAGATATGTCATCTGTAAACAAAATATCCGCAAATTATTCCCTCCTTTTCAGTAGGAGAGAGTCTTCCAATGGATCAATGATCCCAATGGATGTATTTTCTTACATTGTAAAATAAATATTATGCTAGAATTTACTTATTTTAACGTTTTGAGATATATATTAATAAAAGTATTTTTTAGTTCAAATTTAAGAGTATTAGCATTCAAAGTGTCTCACAAAGCAATTTCAAACTCTCTCTCTCTCTCTCTCTCTCTATATATATATATATATATATATATATATATATATATATATATATATATATATACATATATATGTGTGTCTATACATAGGCATACATCGATATATATATATACATCAAGCAACACTATTTTAATAATTACTCTAGTTGCATATAATATTTTTAATTACGTAAACAAATAGAAATACTAATAAGTTTTATGCAAATCCATTTCAACCAGGGAAGTTATAATTTTTACATCTCGATTAAATATGCATCAAATTAATTATTACATACAACAATATCAATTATTATGATTTCACTACTTGCCAAAGATTTTTTTGCATAACGTCTGTAATACTTTTCTCGCATGCTGCACATTTGGGTGCAGTGCTCAGTTGAATCCGCTCTCCTATACCTTAAGGCAATATCAACATTGATGATAGGAGAACCAGAACAGTGGATGGCGTGAGACCAGTTGTGGGTGGAAAGACGATGGGGTATAGTGGTAAGATGGGAACACTCCTAGATATACCCACCGCCCTTAATAAACGTCCGCCACGTTCCCTACAAGTGAGGGTTCCGTTATAGAACATCGATCGTCGTGGTGGGAAGTCCGCATCGTAAAAATAAATAGTTCTGTTAAACTTCCTACATTGTAAGTAAGGGGAAATTTTGAACCTACACCACAGGGTACTGAATGCCGAGGTGGAAAAACAGCTTGATCCCGGAGCTCCAGCCGCACACGCGCCACCAAGATGGCGTCGCTGGGCAGAAAATTGATAAATTGATGGGGCGCCGTTTGCCAATCAGCGCTTAGTAACTAAAGCTGGGCTCACAATCATCCGTCGCACCCGCCAGTCATTCTCAACCGTCTGTATTTTCCGTAGACTAAAGATGAGGTAGACCGCTTATTCGTCTTCTTCGCATATACCCAACACTGACCTACCCCAATCTTACACAACTGACAAAGTCACGTGGTCAACAGTGGTGAAAGTGTTTGTTTACATCTTAATTCTTAAATGACAGGCACTATTGTATGAATAAAATACTTTTGCCACTTTGAGATTAATCAAACCGCACTAAAATTCGGTGAGAGGAAGTGTACACACATCTCAAAGTAATTGTTTACTAAATAGTGTTCTAACCTCAAATCCAATCCCGCCGTTTTTGCTAGTCGTACTGGCAGAAAAGCAGTTCAATGTTGGGACTCTGCGATTGGTTGTGCGCATCCAACGAGATCGGTCTACCTCATCTTTAGCGTATGGTACTTTCGTCCGTCAGTTGAAAGCGACCCACAGAAGTCCGTCGTTCGTCGATCCTTCTACCTGGCAAAATCTCAGCGTGACAACTTGACATCACGATCTTTCTTTCGTAGAAGGTAAATTTTGGTTGGAAATACATTTTCAAGAGAGAAATATTTTGAGGGAAATAAACTGGATTATTGTTTATGTTTAAAATTCCTGAATTTACCACCAAGATGAATGAACACATATCCACCGCCTGGCATTTTATTTCGACGTGCGTATTCTCGTCAACGGAACGTCGTCAGAAGGCGGTGGCTCATGCGTCGGTCCGTCGGACGTTAAAGCTTGAGATATATTTGACAGATTGACGGATAGAATAAAAAGTTGCCGAGCGATTGGCCGAAGATCACGTGACCGCCTGACGGACGGGCGACTGGCGTAAGCGGACTGTTGGTTCGTGAGTCCGCCGTTACTCACAAGCCGGCAGCCCAGCTACTAGGAAACATTTTGCAGTCAGTGGTAGCCAATAAGACGCAAGGACCGTTCCCGAAGCGTAGCGTAGCCAATAAGAAAATGAATTCTCCCACTTTAGAAGGAACTGCCAAGCCATTTCGTCTCTGTGCACTTGTTCACACTGTGCCTTTATATTCTCGTGGCAATAATACCACATAAGGGCTGTTTACGGTAAAATGAGCACTTCTGAAAGCCCTGCTTACGATCTGCTCGTATGCAAGTTGTGTATTCTTCCGCCATATGTAAAATTAACATTGCAGTGGGCCTTATCACTTTATTCATACGTCTGTAAAGTAAAGCAGTGAAATTATTAGGAAAGTATATATTTTACAAATCTGCTATTTCGATGCATTAAAAAAACAAAAAGGGAAAGAAATAATTTATTTAAGTTATCACAAATGGTTACCTAGCACTTTTTATCCGACGTTAAGATATGGAACTACTTTTCATCGATCGTTACCAACTTTACTGGGCGAATGTCACTCATGGCGCCCGTTAAAATGTATGCAGGCAGGGGCAGTGACTTTTTTCAAAGGTTCATTTCAGAAGTGCTCACTTTATCGCGAACAGCCTTCAGCAGGCTGCAGATAAATAAATGTAGAGCGTATAGCTACTATACAAAGTTGTAAGCAATTAAAGGAATGCTTTCATAGATGTAGGCTGTGGGAAATTACCATAACGTTCGCGCTTTCTCACTTTTCATATACACTGATGTAGTGAATTTGCTAAACAAGATTGCGCATGCTAATCGGTTTGCCATACATGTCTCGTGTCTATTGGCGCCATATAATTAACTTTACAGTTGAAAAGCGGTAACTGAAATGTCTTGCAAGGCTGTTGTATATATGATTGTATGTCGGGCTAAAAGTACTCGTGTGTATCAGATCACCAGGTTTCAAGAGCGGGCTATGAATTTTTTCTTAAGGCGGGTTCAAAATAAAGAAATTAAAGTAAATCCATCAGCCGCTTTGAAACAAATCCCTTTACAGAGAGGTTTGCCATGATAAATAACTATCTCGGTGTGTTATGTACATAACGTATTTTTCGTGCATATTGAATAAATTATGACTATGTTACGGAACTGCGTTATGTCGAATGCACCAAAAATTGCAAATTTCTCTTCTTGAACGATGCCTCGTATTTGTTTGGAATCAGTCAGCGTCTGGTGTTTTAATTTACAGGCATCGGGTGTGCCGGATGCCTGAAACGGGATCTCATGCTACCATGGTATTACAGGCTGTTCACAGTAAAGTGAGCACTTTTGGAAGCCATCTCATTTGGAATAATAGTCGATAGATATTAGCCTTAGACGTTAACGTCCCAGTGTGGTGGAATATACACAGTGTGTTTATTACTTACATGGCAATATTTATTTCAAAAAGTTCGTTAAAGGATAAGAAATGGCTGAAAGGAAACAGTAACTAGGGCCTAAAAAGTGCTCACTTTACCGTGAACAGCCTATATCAACTTTACCGGGCGCATGCCACTCAGTGCGCCCGTTGAAATATATGCAGTTAAGGGCCAGTGACTTTTCCTAAGGTTGATTTCAAAAGTGCTCAGTTTATCGTGAACACATATACGTGCGTAAAGACGTGAATACTTCCATATCAGAGCGCGCTGGAGTAGCAGTTAGACTTCTCGCTTTCCTCTACAATGATCCGGGGTCGATTCGCTGCTACGATGCCACGCTCTGTTGTCACGTGCAGTTAACATGACGGACGTAGTGGTAAGAATAAAGCTTAAGCTCCAAAGATTTTAGCGGAATACAAAGTAAAATGTAGAACTTATATCTGAACGGTTTCCTAGTCACTGATTGAAAATATTGCAGTTATACAGCCATATTTTAAAACGTGGATAAAGTAAATCTACTTTAAAATATTTACGGACATCACCACTTCTTTAATAAAGCCTATATTGTCACCCATGCAAAAGATTGTCACTTCAAAATACTTACTATATTCAAAGTATTGCAATCTATCAAGACCAAACTAATTATGCGAATATATAACGTTACAGCTTACCGTACAGGTAGAGTGACATATGTATATAAGAAAAGTGTTTCTGTATTTTTCTTAGTAACAAAGAAAAAAAAACTAAATTCCAGCTATGCGGCCTTTAGCCGGAGAGTATGTTCGGAGTAATTAACAGGTTATTGATCAAAGAAACACCAATGCCCTTGGCAGTCGGAATTTAAATGCAGCCACGTTGTTTTTTTTTCGGACTCGGTAAGAGAACGAATTACGCAAGCTAAAAAGGCCAACAATAAAAGCCGCCGAGAACCAGTGACGGCCTGCAGTGAAATGGATGTGGAATTCGTTCGTTTACACTCGAAGATACAACCGTAGGACGAATGACCCACGTCCCACCGCTCGGTTCCTTATTTCTGACTCACCTTTACCTCCTTAACAGAGCGTCCCGCAACAGATGTCCTGGTGATATAAAACCCGGTTCAAAGACAGCAGGGATAAAAAGGTGAAACGGAAAAAGCAAAGCCGGCCTTCTATTGCTCCCATTATTAATGTCCTCGAATGAGGCGTGGACGGGAGCTATTAATCCCTATAGCATGTAGTGTGGGGACGGGGCGATTGCTAATGGAGCGGGTGCAACCCCCCCCCCTCCCCTCTCCGAGGCATCTCAAAATTCGTTTCGACGGAACCATCTCACCCCCCTCTCTCCTTTTCTCCGTCCTCTCGTAAACAGACATACTTCAAGTTCCTCGCCAGACACCTCGGAATTCTTCCGCCTCCCTTTCTTGCTCGAGCCCTCCCCCAAAACATTCACAGATGCCATCGCATTACAGGCCCTCGTCTCTAATAGTGCGAGGCAAAGGAACGAATTTTTCAGCGGTATAACACGGAACCCTGTTAGGGGGGGGGGAGCGAGGAATGCCGCGGTTGTGAGGGGAGAAATATCGAGTAAGAGGGCTATCGTTCCGTGTGGGAAAATTCGCCATCTGATAAGCGCGCCTGCGCTCGTTGAGTACTTCATGCTTCCATGCGCCCGAGAATTTTTTTTTTTTTTTTAAGCGGAGCGACGAGCGATAAAGTTCGGCAATCGCAGGAGGAGCACAAATGCGTTTGCTTCTTTTTAACAGAGCACCTGAGAAAAGGGAGGCAAAATACCGCGGGGTCTGGTGCTAAACACATTACTTTGTTCTGTTGTAAACGTGAACTAGCTCCAGTCTGCAGTTTACCTCCCTGTTAGGGCCATTAGAAACTTTATCTGTTTCCAACAGAATAATATATTTCTAATTTTAAGATACTCGAGATTAAATTCAGGAACGGTTTTTGCTCTTAATAAATTATTTTATTTTATCAAGGAATTTAAAATATAATATTTCTTTAAGAAAAATATTAATTTTGGAAATAACGAGCACGACTGATTGTGCGATTTATTTGTGGTATATCGATCGTGACTTTTGGGCAATAGCATTATGAATACGTGGCAAACAACAACGTTACCCTACCTCAACACTCTAGCGGAGTTATGTAACCCTAAAAACAAATTACAGACCAGGCATCATTCTCGTACGACTACCTCCATTACGTTTATTCGGTCCATGTCTTGCAGCAACAAGCATGTATTGAATGTGCGTCGAAAAATCCAAAGCTACTTCTTCAGCAGTCTGCTATCATGACCGCGTAATATACAAGATGTCAGGTAATTCGCGGATGCGGAATGCACCACACGAATCTGTGATCAGAACTGAGTTGAAAACACTCCTTAATAAAAACGCATAAGGCCCTTAGGTTACGCGAAAAAAGCCATGAAAGGTCCAAAAACCACTGTAGCAAACATGTGGTATTCCAATTAGATAAATGTGAGGGGATGTGGTAATTCTGCAATGAAGTTGTCGGTCGTAAAGCATATGGCACGGAACAAGCTGAGCTCGGTAGTACAGAGAGTACTGGGATATGGCAATGGCTATGGATGCATCCGGCCGCCAAACACCGTGCATGCTGCATGCATCCAACGTGTTGAAAAGTGCATTGCTATGGGCAGAGCAAACTTCGAACACCTGTTATGAAGTTTAGACGCTTTGTATACTGATGCTGTATGCTGTGATTAATGATAAATAGTGAGTTTCTCAACTTTAGTGTAGTTTTGCTCGTAAACTAAGGACTTTAAGCTTTTTTTTTTTTTTACCAAAGAATATTTTCTACTTAGTCTTTATCACATATTCGTGTGATACAGTCCGTATCTGCGAATTAACCGACACCCTGGATTACACATTTTAAGGTAACATTAACTCATGAACTTCAAAGTCGAACTACAGAAAGAAATATATTCTCCATTACATACGTAACGGTTTCACAAATTCACTTACAAAACCAAATAATTTATAATGTACCTTTTTTATATAGAAAAGTTATCATTATAGGAGATAAATATATTATTTTAAAACAACAGCATACTTTGCTGTGCTGTTTAAGACGAAGTTCTTACGAAATACTGCAGCAAAGAATCTTTTCCCGAGCTGTGGTTTTTGGTTTGAAGGAGGACGAAGGATAACGTTACCAAGAAATCAGTATGGCTGAATCTGGTTTGTATACTCTTGAGGTCAAGTGTCACGCAACTGACAACCTTGCTGACATTACAAGCACGCGATGGTCCGAACAACAAACAGTCTAGTCCAGCCCGTGGAAACGTATTCATCGCAACGGCTGCCGACAATACGAGCAAATCAATAATATGGTTTCTTGAGAATTCGAAATGTGGTAACTGAACTATTGTTTCGTCATATCCGCGTGCTAGTTGAAAAACATGAGAAAAAGTAAATGCAACTTAAGAATAATTACAGTAAAATACAATATAAAAATATTTTTTACCCAACTATTGAAGGTCAGCTCACGGGCAGAGGCCGCGAGAACCTTGCGATTTCGGCCAAGAGTTATTAGATGAAGATAAGCCTTTTTATCTTTTAGTGGCAAGGCACTACAAGCTAGAGACCTCAATTTGACATTGAATCGAATCCATACCAGACCAGTGGATGGAAGCAGTTGATCATATTTGAAACGATAATACGAAACAATTAAATTTTATATTTTCCTTCGTTGCAGCAAAGGTTCTTGCGTTAAGAAGTCAGTTGAAGTGACAACACAGTAGCATTATTTCAAAATGAGCTCTTTTTATCCTTCCCAACCACACAAATTTAAATCCTGGACACCGCGAATTTATTATTACTTTATTATGTAAATTACGTTAAATTGCACTATATAAACAATGAATATCGTAAATATATGTATTTCTCGTAATAATTTGGCTAAATTAAATTAAACCAATATCTTATTCGCCGCACGCATTTGGCTGTCACTTACTCAATCAGTAAAATTATTTCACTGAACCAGTGGTTTTACACATAATCTAAGTGGAGAAATTTTCACTGATTCGAGTAGTTGAATTTCACTGTGAATCAGTGATTAACCACCGATTCGAATCTAGACTGTATTTGATAACCTTAAGTCGGAAATTTATAATTGAGGTACGTTTTGGCGTGATTGGGAACGAGAATTGAACCATGATAATTTAATTTAATTATAGTACTTTACAAAAACTGTCCACGTGTGCAGCTCCTGGTGCAGTACAAGCGCTTCCATTGCCCGTCGTACAAGTTCAAAGACCCCAGGCAAGTGCCACCAAGAGCGGGTCTGGACGGCTCTTATCATCGTGGTATGGAAAGCAAACAAAGGTGAAGCGAGGTTGATATGGTGCAGCGCCGGAATGCAAGGGCGGGGGAAACGACAGATCCCTGAGAAACCACGCCACTAACGGCGGTATCGCCCGGCACGATTCCCGCGTCAGAAAATCCGGGAGTGACCCCGCAGGGAATCGAACACCGTTCGCCTAGATGGGAGGCGAGCAGTCTGACCACTCCAGCCTTTACTGTAGAGAGTAGGCAGCTATAAGCAATCGAGCGACAAGCGCTTCCTCCAATTCAGCGAGTCTCATACACCAGGCGCTTCAAGCACTCAAACGCAAAATAGCCAAGTTGGGTGAGGTCGGGTGAACGAGCAGGCCATGCAATGGGTCTACCTCAACCAATCCCTTGCTTACCGAATCTGAGTTTCGAATGCTCTGTGGAGTCACAAGAAAAATTTTTTGTGCCGTCAGAATGAAAGTACAGCCGGCTTCAATATCAAAAGGAACATCTTCGAGGAGCCAAAGCAATGTGTTCTCTAGAAACCGCAGGTATAGGTTAACTTGCAATTGAAACGTAATGGCAGCATGCAAGGCCCGACAAAATCATCTCCAACAACTTACTATCCGCTTGTTGCTACAGCACAGAACTGGACTGGCGTAGTGTTCCGCCGCTCCTCTCGAACAGAACGACAAAATAATGCGCGGTGTTACAGAATACACTTAGAACACTGACGTCATGGCGTGTTTTAGGTAATATGTAATACTGTTGGTTATTTAACTATATATATATATATATATATATATATATATATATATATATATATATATGATCCTTTCTATTATCCCTCAAAATTTGAGTACTGAATTTTTTTACACCCGGAATTGCATTGCTTAGTCACGTGGTGTTGCTATGTGAAAAACAAAGTTTGTTACGATAGGCACTTTCACCAGAATACCTAACCACCAAAACAATTTCAAAAACAGTCGAGCGTGACAAAATATTAGATCTCTGATATTCTTGAGGAATTTTTATTTAAAAAATCTAAGCACCCCCGCCACAAAGAAAACAGACCAATCGTAATTAAATTACACGTGCAAACACTTTCCATCGAAATAGGCATATTACAGACATTTCACGAACGTGATATATAATCGACCGTTCATTGAAACTACGCAATTCCAAACAACTTTATTTTAAGTTGGATTAATATTCCTAAACACTACAATTTTTTTTTTTTTTTTCGACGGGCACGTGTAAAACTAGAAGTGAGAAATATCAACATGGACCAGGGACTGAACTACGGATCTCTGGCTTCTTACTTCGGTATCGTTCAAGAGAAGAACCGTACCGGGCCGCAAAGTAAACATGTTAACTTTGTTGCTAAAGAATAAGAATAGGAAACCGGGGGTCTAAGGTTCTAATCTCGATCAAAATTCATATTTTTACTTAAGCTTTCATAATACGCTTAAAAAAAAAAAGCCAAAGGTGAAGATACGAATCGCGCCTGTGGATAGTCGTAGTTCAAAATGTCACACAATAACGTATTTAAAACGATAAAAATAAATAATATATATTTGATAATTATCTTTCGTGTTTAAATGTGGTAGGACAGGGCAATTCCGATCAGTTATTATGTGCATAAGACTACTGGAAATAAAAATTGATAAATTCAAATACAATAAACATAATATTTAATATGTATACTTTACTACATCATAAACTAGTCACATATGAATAACAATGTTAACACTTAAAAAAAACTTTTAACAATGGAGACGCTAGAGAATTCACACAATTGGAGGGGTAATTCCGATCATAAAAGGGGAAAATGTGATCACACACATTTACCACATATGAACTTCTTCTTCCCTTGGCACCTACACAGATTTCATTGCACCAGCTACTACATTTCTGACACTTGATCCAATCACCTCTGTATGCAGATTGGCTCCATCTTCTACTGCAAAACCCACATGGCACATCATTCTGTTCTTCCACGACATGACTCTTCTCGACATGAGCACAATTCCTTTTCAGCAATCAATTTGCGTATCTTCATTGTACCTAGCATCTGCTTTTTTTTTCCTGTAATTATCTTATGCTTTTCGGCAGCTGTCTTGATATTTTCTTCCGAAGTCAAATGTCGAGCATTCTGCTTCTTTCTTGTTTGCTTTGGTTTGGTGGGATTTCCGGATGGTTTGCATGGGGTCACTAAGATTTCATTAAATGGAGAATGTTTCTGTTGGTGGGAGGCATGGAATAAACAGCAGTCATAGACAGAGTAGACAAATTTTGAGAACTTGAGCGATCAACAGATCTTTTGGGAGTGCAAAGATTATAACCTGAGTTACTGTCAATGTCGACTGGAGGACACTCATGAGAAAGATCAGAAGAAGGACTACGGTAACTGAAATCACTTAGTTGCATGTTCCAAGCAGCTGTAAAAATTTTCACAAACTCAGATTTTGTAATAGCTCTGTAGGGTGGTTGTAAATGAATGTAGTCGCTTCTTGATGATATAAAGTTTTTAATGGTTTGAATAATGTGCAATCTAAGGGTTGAAGAACGTGAGTCGTTTGCAGTAGCAACAGAGAAGTTCAATTTCATTATCTCTACAAAAATGTAGACATTTCATTGAACAGTGCGATGCATGTCCATCAAAAATCAGCAGGCATTTCCCTGCAAGTCGGTGTTCCTGGAAATGTTGTAACCATTTGAGAAACAAGTCCTCATTGACGTTGCCAGATTCTGACATAGCTGCTACAGAGCCACACTGAGATAAAGGTTTTGTTTAATCAAACAATATTTGTCTGGTGCAACCAAATAATTTGTTTACATAGGGGCAGTGAAATATTTTATTGCTGAAACAAAATTATTTTGTTGTTCTCATTTGGTTGCCCCAAACTGTAAGATTTGATTGGTGAAACTAAAGATTTGTTTGGCTACACGTACATTAAATAGTTTGGGCTGATATAAAAAAATTCTAATAAGTTAGACCTAGTTTCGAATCTAGATCACCAGCGTTCGAGCGCAACTTCTTAGTAATCTCAGCTAATGTGACAACTGATGACGTCTGAAAGCTTTCAAATAGATATACTGCAAATATTGGGCAACGTGTGCAGACAAATATTCTAAGTAGTACAGCTTTGCTTGTCAGTTTATTGTTGCAATATTCTATTAATGTGTTTATACGATTGTTAAGCATCAATAAATGCACTAACAAAAGCGGTTAATATCCTCATTATCACAAAAAAATGCAAACAAACTCTCGAGCTGTATTTTTGAACGAAGGCTAATTTTGTTGCTTTTCAAATTTTGCTTGCACAATAATAAATTTTGTTATGGCAACTAAATATATATTTGGCCCTACACAAATATTATTTTGTTCGATTTTCTCTCAGTGCAGATGGTAAATTCGCATGGTATGATTCCCGGTACCGCACACCCTTAATAATCATGAATGTTGGAATATACACACAACTAGCATTGAAACAGGCAACTACTGACACAATTTCTCCAGGCTCTACACTGGTCAGCTTGATGACTTCTCTTTGACCTTTTTCGCAAACTATTTTTGATGGTCTGTTGTTCAAAGGAAACCCTGATTCATCACATTGAAAATTCTCTGTGGCTTTTCACTAAGTCCTAATTCAGCATTTAAATATGTGTTCAGTTCATAGAAATTGCTAAGGTCTTTTTTTTTTTGCAGCTGCCCTCATCTTTGATTAACCTTCCGGTTTTCTCAAAGAGAGTTGAGAATTCCTGGTCATGAACTTAGCAAACCAATCCCTCCCTACCAAATTTTTAGAATTATTCCAAGGAACTTTTGAGACCTTTCATATTCGCGTACATGTATGCAGTATTTCTTACCTGAATTTCAGTCAAACCGAAGCCTCTTTTGGACAAGTTTAGCACAGTTCCTCTTCTTCTTCAGCATTCAGTGCAGATGGATGATCTACTTTGGATTTGAATTCTCTCTCCTTGGATCCTAATAACTGTTTTAGCCTCACTTTCTGAATTATGTTTTGCAATGTCGTAGATGGTATGTCATATAAGCCAGCAGCTCCTCTCATGGTTGTTTCTCCACTAAGGTAGCGGCTTGTAGCCTGGGACATCGATTCCTCAGACCACTGAACAGTGATGTTTTTTCTTTTGTAATTTCTCACCATCTGAAATTCACAAAATCAGAGGATCTGATAGTAATGCAGTCAGAAATTGAGAATCACGCACTAAATTATATTTGTGTTTGTATAAATAAATATATATATACATACATACACACTCTATAAAATACATTGCGAAATTAAAGTGTACATGTCAACCCCAATAACAGGAATGACATAAATTAACTAATCATAACTACCTCAAATTCCAAAATGTGTTAGTAAATTATAATACTGTAAATATAAACCAAAAAATCAATAAACTGGAATAAATGAGAGTACCTCGAAAAATATATTAGCCACCTAAACACCTAATTAGTTCACTTGTAAATCAATATAAGCAGTTGCTATAATTTAAATATGAGAAGCATGTATGGAATACGAGTGTAATAACTGGAATGCTAACAGTCCTCTGATGTTGCAGGTTGTTATAATTAATTTTACTTACGTAAATTAAGTGGGCGGTGTTATAATTTTTATGACAAATTAAATAAACCACAAAAAAATCTTCATGACATTTCATAGTGAGTGCGACCAACCGGCTCTTATTATTGTACCGCATATACAAGCTGCGACCAGCCACGGTATAGTCGGGTAGATATAGACCCTTACTCACTAGTCTGGCGACAGCTAGCAGTCTCTAACGATTATGGCGTGATGCTTTTACGAAACACCGAGATAATTATCTTCTTAGTAAGCGCTTACGCTTAAGAGACTGTGTAACAGTGATAACAAATAGCTTCAAAGATTTGTGATGGGCATGAACATTCTTTCTTCCATTCTGCCGAAATATGTATAGTTCCTTGCGATTGAAATAGCCCCAAAGTGTAATTTGAAATTACCCCTCTTTGTTGACTTTCAGCTCTGTTAGCCAAAACGTAAGTGGAGGTAATTTTTTCTTGCAATCGGAACATAAATATTATATTTTAAAGAACAAGCTCCAAGACAAATCGAAGATTTCGTAAGAATATTCGTTACAGTGGTTGCCAAACCTTAAATCGAAACATGGATTATTACTATTAGACAAATATTAAAGATCGTAACTTACCTTGTAGTCAAAGAAAGCTTCCTTGCACATATCACTCTTAAGGATTCGCGAAATTAGTTCTTGAAGTGATTGTCAAACCACGAGACTCACGACTGACGGAAAGACACTGTCTGCATTGTGTCCGTAGCTTGCAGTGTTGCCAGTTTTCTTGTTTCACCGGATTTGCCCCATGATCAGCATAGCCCCGCCCTAACCAACACGCAATTTACATTTGAAGCATCAAAACTTTTGACAAGTTTACATCTCTAAAAATATACATTCAATTGGATTTCAGCTATCGTCCCCATAAAATCACTCAAATTTAACTTCTACCTGTAGACTTAGTAATGCCGCAAGAAGAAAAATTATATCCCATATTTTTAATCTCTTCTGAATATTTATTTTCGATGCGTTTCAATAGCTCAGTTCAGAAGTCATTTTTGTTTCATGAAACAATTTTTATCCCATCTCCTGCAATATTCTTCCGAAATTCCAGTATTCTGTCTGATATCAAGTATGCAGCGTTAGGTATACGAAAGGGATGGAGGATGTTTTTTATTCCATGAAAAAGTCTACAAACAAAAAAAAAAAAAAAAGAAACACAGATGTTGAGCTTACACGAGCGACAAACGATTTATAGTCGATTATGGTCTAAGACGTACATCCCAACACTTTTGACATAGCAAAAATATTAATGATGGATGCTTCTTACTATGTTCTCACTGCTGTAAATAAAAGGAACTAGTTAATGCGCTGCCACCTTACCATGCTTGGAGAAAATGCAAAAGAAACCTATAAACAAATTAAAAAATTCCCAAAATATCCATTACAGCAAACAGTGCTCCCCTCTTGACATCGTTAAATGTTTGTTGATAATAGCTCTGGTAGAGAGAACGGCGTGGATGTTATAAATAAGGTTATAAATTACCTGCCGAAATGAGTACAGAGGGCGTGACGGCTTAACCGTGAATAATTTATATCCTACGCCATGGTAATCGTGTAATTAAATGTAATCAGCGTGACGAAGAAATCGTCTTCTTAGAATAGGCGCCATTACCGCCATTAGTCGTGGTAATAAATCACACAGCGATGAAAAGGGTCACAACGACGTGTTTGTATAAAATTTTCAGGGTTAATTTAGAAAGCCAAATTACTAAACTGAAATCAAACTAATTTACATGAGGTTAAAGGGGGAGCGACCTGAAAATTAACATTATCGAAGTGTTTTGTATTTTTTGCTGAGTCTCGAGGGGCGGCATCTTCTTTTATGTTATTTATGGGGCGTAAACTTCAAATATGTGGCTGGAAAATCTTCCCATTAATCTGTCACTGGGCAAAACTCAAGCCGTTGCCCTGTCATCTAGTATACCCTTGTTTAACCAAGTGATTAACTAGGTAAAGGTGTGTCTGAAAGCTATTTACCACGTGTAATTTCAAGTACAGAAGTCTCTCCGGCACGTAGAGCTAAAATCACCTCGGGGTAAAGTTCTAACATGGGTCACTAAGCTTAAATCTCCAGTCTGCGTAGGTTGGGATCCGAAATTAATTCCGCGCCGCTGTACGACAAGAACACTTGTAGCCCGAGGGCTTTATAATGTAGTTCCAAGAGTCTTTCACATGACAAACGGGTTTTGCATCGTAAAATACAGGGCATATGAAGATTTAACGGTGGATGTCAAGCTCCGTGGGCAAACCTGTTAACGCGTTAATTTACTGCGTATTTCGCAGCGTGATAATTGAACACACGCCATGGCACGCGCGCGCGTAATTTGACGTACTGGTATTGGAGGGCTTATTAGAGCGTTCACAACACCCACGTTCGTGAATTCCGAGGAAGATTGTTCAGTTAGATAATGCGATTAGAAATGTTGTTTGTATTTCCAGAACATTTACAACGACGCGTAATTGAAGCTATTCAATTTAAAAACCGTAGTCTTCCTGACCTACGAGATTCTGCCGAATTACCACGCACTTACTTGACGCATACAAATGTGAAAACGTCTCTTCGACAAAAAACACACTACAAGAAGGAATGAATGTATGAAACACGCCACCAACTCCACAATCATGTCATCCATGATGAACATACATCGGAGGTAAATAAGAATTATAGCAGAAAGTATGTCTATAGCAGCCTTATGGTATTCAGTTTAATAATGCGACTGCAGAAAGTAATACAAGTTAATTTGCTTTTTTACTTTTAACTACCGGGCACTTTTCTGTTTTGTTTTCCTCCACCCCAAGAAAAAATACAAACGATTTTCAAAATCAAATAGCTTACAAAATTTATGCAAAAATTACATTAAAATATTTAAAGATTATAATTCTTTGGAAAATTCAAAAAATTAGGAAATTTACGGATTATAATAAAAATGTGCCATTACAAAAATATATAGTTACATAAATATATACAATTACTTATCTGGCACCGATTTTCCCCAATTTACAATTTATTGTATTCCCAAATTTGCATGTCTTGAAGTGAGACCAAAACCCCTAGGTGTGACATCCCCCCCCCCCCCCCAAGTTTCCGCAGTCGCTTAGTTTTCCAGGGTAGTTACAATGAAGTTTTCGCAACCGCCGTCCACCCCAAAGCTGTGGGGGGACATCCTTGAAATGGAAACCGATCTTCGTCCAATCCAATTCAAAGGCGGTGCTGACTTCACAATGCGAAGCCTTCTCAGTCGCCTTAGCCCACGCTAGGTGGAATGGAACGCCACGCGCTCAGCGTAGTTCCGACCTTGTAGTCCAGGCATTAGGTGCTCAAAAAGGGCAAATAAAAGAAAGTATTGGTGGAGTTTTGATATTTGGTACCTTTACGTTTTTTTGGGTCGCTGAACACGAATCTGAGGTTTGCCAACAAGAAGAGCTGCCGTGAGTGTGCCGCAAAAATGGGTGTTAAAAGCAAAATAAAATAAAAAAATTGCTATCCTGATGACGTACAAGATGGTACAAATACTGCTGAGCATATGAGAAGATCAAGGAAGCATGCTTCAACTGACATATTGTTTGACGACAGAATGGTACCTACCATGTCCAAAGAAAAGTTTCTTGCTAACCCAAAAAATATGGGTCGGTTATTATCTATGATGATTGACATGTTCTCATCAGTAGATGTTACATGTAAGCAAGCAAAAGAAGATGCAAACACCTTGATTGTAAACACTACTTTGTCCTTTGCTCCATCAAATGAGACGGTGATTGTAGTTAGGGAGGATGTAGACCTCTTGGTCATTTTGATAGGTCTCTACAGGGCTGAAAACGTTTTATTTTTATAACCTGGGAAGGACGCCGTTTCTCGAGCGACATTTTCTCCAACTAATGCTGTGAGTTCAACGGTTTCGGAAAACATCCTCTTCCTGCATGCTATGAGCGGTTGCAATACAAAGTCAGCACTGTTCATACAAGGGAAAATGAAGTTCCTCAAAACTCTTGTGAAGAATCCACATGTTGCTGACGTTGTTAAAGTAGTCAAATAATCGAATGCTACTCAGGAGATAGTTTCAGCTGCTGGGAGTAGTGTTAATGGAAGGTTCCTAGAATCGGAAGCAGGGAAATTAAGGTGAATGAGGTGCAGCGAGTTGCGGAGTTTAAGGGGTTTGTAAATGAGATGAAATCCTCCCTATGTTAATCTTATGAGACTACGAATGATTGGGGATAACAATCTGCTCTATAGGCTCAAACCCCTCCCCTTAAAAATGGTATATGTTGTGAGTAGTTTAGGTAAGATCGAATCTCTGCTTCGAGACTAGGCTCTCTCCTCAGATGTGGCTAACACCCTCCCCACATCTCTCCTACCTCCTGTTATTCAGAGATCACTAAACAATGTACAGGCCCTCTGGAATGTCATACGGACAGGATACCGAAACGCGCAGTGAACGAGACTATCAAGCCGGCACCCCTCTCTAATCACCAAAGGTATTTTAAACTGGACATCGATCCTAGTTCACCCCACTCACATCAAACACCGGTGGGGACTTGGGAGGTTACAAAGAATGCAAGGGGCAACCATATCTAATCCCCCAGGGTTTTTTATACCAGATGGCTGACCCTACTTCATCTCACCACCCCCCGCCCCCTCAATCGCCCGCGTGGCGATAGGGAGGTCACAAAGAGAAAAGCGGTCTACCTTTTTAATCCCTTGAGTGTTTGCTATTCAACTCATCAGACCAAACTTCACTCCAACACCCACCACACAGTAGTAGGGATGGAGGGGGGTTTCTAGATACAAAGGGATCCTGCCTGATTTGATATCAAAGGGTTAATTAAATTAATTGAAAGGGATAATCAGAAATTGTTAGTTAAATGGAAAGAGTTAAATTTAATGATGGGGTAAAATTCATTGAAAGGGTTAAATGTATTGGAAGGGTTATTTTTTTCTTGATTTTGTTGTGTATAGTTATTCTTCTTTCTTTCTTTTCTTGGGGAGGAGCTCTCGTACGTCCTCACCCTTGGAGCTCTGGCACTCGATTGTGGTGCGGCGTGTTGGGGACAGGTTGCATTCGTGAGCATTTTAATTGTATTAGTAAACTGTTATTGTGGACATAAATCATATTCATGTTTCTTTCCGAGTTTTTCAATTGCTATTTCACCGACTTCCCAAGTGTACGGACACATGCATTGCTCCCGACACTCTTCCCCAAAACATAACACATATGGCATTATTGCATAAAACTCACGCACACATATATTTACACACACACTTCCCTTACCCAACACATCACATCTCAGTACAACACCAGGCCTCCAAGGGTGAAGATCAATGCTGCTGCTGCTCTCCAAAAAATAAAAAAAACTAACACTTATGCCACTCTTGCACAAAACACACTATATAGTGTGTTTTGTGCAAGAGTGGCATTAGTGTTAATTACTGAGGCCCTTCGGAAATTTAACATCCCTAGTCGAGAACGCAACCAGAGTCAATGCCAGATGCGATAGAAACTACATGGCTTTCTGGCGGAATAGGCTGCATCTTCTTTCACTCCAAAAGTTAATTATTTGAAACAAGGCCTCCTCTAAAATTGCCTCTTGCAGACCTACTGACTCACAGTCTCTCCAGACACCGAGCTATCCTATAATTAAGATTGCAAATAAGCTGCTAGGCTACTATATATATATATATATATAGTAGCAAGAGTGGCATAAGTGTTAGTTTTTTTTATTTCTGGAGAGCAGCAGCAGCATCGATCTTCACCCTTGGAGGCCTGGTGTTACACTGAGGTGTGATGGGTTGGTTAAGGGGAGTGAGTGTGTATATATATGTGTGTGAGAGTTTTATGCAATAATGGCATATGTGTTATGTTTTGGGGAAGAGTGTCGGGAGCAATGCATGTGTCGGTACACTTGGGAAGTCGGTGCAGGAATGAGATGTTGGAGTTTTAATTAGTTATGCGAAATGGCGGATATGCGTATTTGGAAATGAATAATATTTTGGTGACATCAAGTGGTTATGAAATAGCAATTGAAAAACTCGGAAAGAGACATGAATATGATTTACGTCCACAACAACAGTTTACTAATACAATTATAATGCACACGAACGCAACGAATCAAATACTAACCATAATCACTCCCTGACAAACAAAAAAGGAATGAATTATCCCAATTCCACACAATCACATGCATATTAAATCATACTAATATAAAGGAAACGATTTACACACTAGTCATATGCATCCTGAATTATACCTACAATGAGGTAATTAACAATGCCAAAAAAGGTAGCTTATTTCCCGACCTATGTAGGCGTCATAAAGTAATGACTTATTTAAAAAGAATCCAAAAAACACCAATACCCCTTACCATCTGAATAAAACAGGGAACGAACTGATTGAATACACTTCAAATGCAACAAAGTAATTAAATATTAACCCAGGTAAAATATATTTTACAGCCATACCCAAGCAAGGAACGACATACGCTCATCGGCTCTCAACCCCACGATGCACACACAACATATTGCCAAATGAATTACTAATGAATTATACCCATGTAACACATTATATCCATGTAACACATGCATGTTAAATTACATGTTCAAAAATATAAATAATTAATTACGTATTAACCATGGACAAATAAATATAAATTAATCAAATACTAAATACGAAAACCCTATCCACATGCTTTAAATTCAATTTAAATTATCCTCACGCAATTTCACTTAACAGCCCTGTAAAGCATTTATTCCTCGAAAAAAAGAAATTCAAAAATAATTAACTCACTCATATTACAAACAAAAACCTCGTAAACACACTTACACACAACCGTGTATAACAACTTATATAAAATCACATAAAGTAGTTTAAACATACAGCCCTGAACACAACGTTAGCAAGTCATACATCGGCGAACTGTTACACGCAGATCAATGTATCACATGTTTATAAAAAATATATACGATTTCTTTATATGAAAATGCGTAACTATTATTTTGTGCCTTATCACATTGTATGTTACGAAGGAAAGTTTAGCAAACAAGAGCTCTGCAGACAGTCCAAGCCAATGGCGACCACAAAACTAAAATGCTCACGTTGGAAAAACCTACCCTGCTCTCCTGTCTCACACACTCCCTTACAGATACCTCTTCCAAGATATCGACCTATGGCAAGAACGAAGCCACACTGCTCGGTAAACTCAACCCTCAATGAACAGTAAAATTTTTATTTATTTTGCGTTGTTTTCTCTTAATGCATAAAATCGTTGCTCTGTTGCGAATCTCCGCAGTTTTTACTATGTTAAATATTAGCGATTTCGCTTTTATAGGTAATATCCACACAAACTGATTTCACAGCGAGATAGTATTGTTCGCTGTTATGGAATGCGCTCAGACAAAGAGAGTCGGCAGTGGTTGCGAACAAACACTCACTCGTTAAACCAACTGAAGGAAAAAGTATGTATCCAGTTCACATACAAATATTTCTGCTCACTGAAAATATATCAATTAACCACATATTTTTTGTTTTATAATGTTGATATGCATTTTTCGAGATATATGGGGGGAAAAGGTCACACCCTCAAATAAATAATTGTTCTTCACATAAACACTGTATAAAGCCTTGGCCTCTGGTTGAAAAAGTAATACATTATATTTTATTTTTGCGAAAACATTGACTCACACATTTCTCTAAGAAATAATTTTTATAAAATACCAGACATACACTCAGTTTGGAGATAAGGTAAATAATAATAAAAAATAAAACAAACTATCAGATTGAAATACGTTTTAATATATCATATTTTTTCAACAAACATAATATTTATTTACATAGATATATACAAAAATTCACATTAATCTTAAAATATTTTTCCAACAACCATAATATTTACATATACAAAATTCCACGTTCTTCTTAACATATTTATTTACATATACAAATATTCAGAATCTTCTTAAAATATTTATTTACATATATAAAATTTCATATTTTTCTTTATTCATTAAATAGACATTCAAGTATCACACTTTGCGTGTTTGATGTCATATTTGGTTAGGATGAAGTAAGATGCTGCTTCCACATCTGGGGAATGATGCTGGTAATATTTATTTAACATCGCAGGGAGATGAACTCGTTACTCTCAAATCTGTGAGAAGTTGTTATTCACAGCAGATGCTAGATAAAGTGTTGATATGTTACACTTTCAGATTATGTGTTAGTTGTAAGTCATTAGCTGACAGTTGTTTCACTAATTCATGTTCCTTTATGAAGTTCGAGTAGTTCACTCGTGATTAGACTGGAAGTTCGATTAACTCACTCATGACGCAGCTGGAAGTTTGATTAACTCATAGATTATATTGTGTCAGTTAATTAGCTCTCTGGTGGTTTAGTAAGGGGATGGAAAAAGATTTAGGAAGGTATTCTGTAGTGCCCCTAAGGTAGGGTTAAAATTCCATCTGCCTCAATGTACATGCTTATCATCAATACCTGACAACACTACCTTTGTTACGCGTTCGGTGTAGACTTGATGAGCATGCGAATGGCTGATATTGGGTCCCCATTACCATTGTTCGATTTTCGATGCAATCTTGGTAATGCTGATATCTGAGCGATTGCAACATGTTGGGTTTTACACCTTTCGTGTTACGAATACATTGCTCATTCGCAACAATGTATGCGAAAACCTTAGGATGTAAACCCACAAAGTGTGTAATTATGCACCCAGTACATACATTTTTCATCACCCCGGTACGACCTTTGTTCTCGTGAGGGAATACTTGCAGGTTATCGAGTGAAAAGTTGAATGTATCAAACCGCGTCTTTAAATCTGGGGTAATGAATTTACAGATATCCTCACAAGCACAAGAATATATCAAGGAATCGGTGTCACAATAGAGAAGGTGCAAAGCTGGTGGAAGAAATTTTGTACACATGTACTGATAGTAACATTACTATAGGGTTAATTTTGATAGATCAAGAATGGCAACACCAGTGTACAAAGGATTGCTGAATGCAACAGAACTCTGTAACATTTCGATAAGGACCAAGTTTTCATCGACAATCTGCCGCGCCTGGAATTTAGGACGACCAATCAGTTCTGCAGCCCCATAGACCGTGTCATACCTCGAAACGACTCTAATGTCCCTTTCCCGGTGGACTTTCTGCAAGGTTTTTCCATAAACGGAATTATTCATTAACTTGAAAAACGATTTCTCGAATGCATTCGCAACCTGGGCACGTTTCTTAATGTTAAACTCGATGTACGGAGCCATCCAAGGCTTCTGCTCAAAGCACAAAATGCGATGAATGGAGTCAAGTGTTGCCCCATGCATCAAGTACTGCCTCAATGTTTCCCCGTGTATAACATATTTCTTCCGCGGCACGAGTGTTAAAAGAAGTTTCTCATGCGACCCGTTCGGGGGTATGCCATTTTCTGAGACCAAAGGCAGATCAGATAGTTTATCATAACACTCCTCTGGAAAATACAGATCAACGTCCGCGAAAAAACATGTGTCTCCGTCATTCACAGTGTTTGAAAAATCCCATGGAGAGAACACGTCAGCCTCAATCCCCTCAAAATTACCAACTGGAAGCTTGGATCGCATCAATTGACTGTACAGCCTGTTGAGATCACAACAGCATATATATTTCGATGCCACACTGGGATCATAGTCCTCAGCCATGTAAACATTGTTAGCCTCCACACTTCTTTTTGAAACCTGGGTAATGCCGCCCCTAACCCAGCGTTCTACAAAAAGATACATGTCTTGATCAGTCAACAACTCTAGCCACGTGCATGTCATTGACAATAAAGCGTCCCATGAAAGAGACGCATTTGTGACGTACATGGCGGGGTCAAGACTATAATGTGCCAAATGTCCGGTCCTAAAATACTCAAAAACATCAGCCAGCAAACAAGTGTCCATACATAAGAAGTGAATGGCATACTACAGCAAGTTTATACAATTGAACGTATCCCATGCGGCTTGGGCGTGAGCGTAATCCTCATCGGTAATACATTCGCCTTTCATCACATAATGAAATGTGTCCTTTGGTGGGAGTAACTTGCACATCAGACTGTCTGGCAACTTAACAAAGTCATAAGGGAAAATTCCCTTCCATTTTGCCAATTCGAATTTGGTGTAGTATGGAAACATCTAGCAGGTGATACTCAATTGTGCAGGTAGTAAATTGCCTGCCAAAGTTTCCAGAGAGGCCCTCATGAATTGGAATTAATCAATAAATCGTAATTGCACGAATTGTTCTATTCCATTGAAATCAGTCCGATTAGGAATATGTTTGGTAATACACATGTATTTCTCTAGGATCATTCCAAGAACTGCATCATCGCCAGTGTTTTCGATTACCATGGTTCCATCGGGTTGTGATACGTGATGTTCAGCCAATGGCTTTAAAAGAAAGTGAGCATCATAATTCTGCAGGTTATGGAAAACAGAGATAAGTTTTCTTTTGGGCAGTCTGAAATTCAAGTTGTACTTATTATGTGCGTGGCCTCTGATTTCGCCTGTCATATGGTCATGATCGACCACAATATCATCTGTACCAAGCTTTCTCTTACAAATGAGACAACTTTTCTGAGCCACCAACATAGCTTCATCTGCAGGGTTTTTTGGCTTCATCGGAACAATGATGCTGTAAATTCCTGCAACCCACTTTGTGAGTTCAACCAATTTATCAACTAATTGATACATACAATCCTCACCCACAAACTCGAAATACTGAGATAAAGCCGGATTTTATGAGCAGACCAACAAAATACTACAAGCATATGGAATATGTTGGTTGATGGTAGTTGTATTACTCGTTTCATCATTAGACAAGCAAGTGGACATGGGTTTCAGGTAACTTTCAACGAAGCAATAGGCGACTAAACCCAATCTTTGCTGTTTGCTGTAATCTTTAAATTCCAAGTACTTGCCGTTCCCAGTGGGGAAAGCACTGCGAACAACTTTTTGTTGCTGGCAAAGAATACTGTGACTTCCGAGTTTCTCCTCAGTTCTGAAGTACTGAAGACAATGCTTATAAGGATTTAGATATGAAGCCATTCTGTGGGCATTTTGTAGGCAGAAACAAATATGCTAATACGACGCAGTGAACCACATTCCTCCGGGCAGTCTACAGCAACAAAAGCTTTCCTATCAGCAATAAACTTGGGTAGCTTAGTGTGTGCAGCATCAACGGTGAACAGCCAATATTGGCTCACATATACATCCATATACACCAATAATTGCAAGCTACAGGCAGATCCATGTGCACTAGACTCCTCAAGTCTGTCAGATAAGGGACGATGTAATCATCATAGATTTTACCCACATCGGATGAGTGCAAGACTGGGAGGTCTTTGCTTTGAAAATATAAAGTCTCTGTAGTGCCTTTCTCCGCTGTGAGGGATTTCAAGTACTTACCCACTACAGAAACAGATAATCTAACTGGCTGGGGTGATGGCATTAATAAGCTTAATAAAGTAACCTTACACCTCTTGAAGAAACAAGTAAAGTTCGCATCAATGTCAAGCCTATCATTAAGTATCTGCGCTTCAGTCAGCCTAACCACAAACACAGTAGCCAAAAACTTGTATGTAAGGTTGGATGATAAGCTCTTCACTAACGAAGACGAGTCGGAAAGAGAATTACTTTCCAGTTCTGAATGAACGTATCAATGTTTTGCAACAGAGGGACCCAGTGGAACAGGTAGAGCAAGTGTAGCAGATAGAGCAAGTGCAGTAGGTCGAGCAGATGGTGGTAAGTGCTGAGCGTGCAGAGCTTGCAGAGCTAACTGTATAGCAGATTGTGGATGAGGATGAGGCTGAGGCTGATGATGATGATGAGGATGTGGAAAATCAGTGCTGCAAATTTTATAATATCTCATCAAATCATCACTTGGAGAAAACCGTTTCTGGCAGGATTTACATTCAGAAGTCACAGTCGAACCGTTTATCTTACAGGTTGTTATTTCGTGTCGTTGTAAATTCCCCAAATCTGTAAATGCTTTCCTGCAGAAGCAACACTGCAGAGATATTTTTCCTTCTGTACAGTTCCAACTCTAGAATAAAACTGGTCTTCAAGGAATAACTGCTAAAGCTGGCAGTGGTTTGTTGGAAATGTGTTTCTTCAAAAGGTCTCATGTTGAGAAAGATCCTGCACCAAAGTATACTAGTGAGATTAATCCAAACAGGATAATCTGTTGGAAGACATTTTTGCAGACAATACTGCTGTAATTAACATGTGTTAGATGGATTTGAGATAATTCAATAGTAATTCATTTGGTAATACGTTGCATGTGCATCGTAGGTTTGAGAGCCGATGAGGGAATGTCGTTCCTTGCTTGGGTATGGCTGTAATATATATTTTTTTCCTGGGTTAATATTTAATTACGTTGTTGCATTTGAAGTGTATTCAATCAGTCCGTTCCTAGTTTGCTTTAGATGGTAAGGGGTTTGGGTTTTTTTTTAATTCTTTGTAGTAAGTCATTACTTTATGATACCTAGATTGGTCGGGAAATAAGATACCTTTTTTTTTGGCTTTGTTAATTCCTTCGTTGTAGGTATAATTCAGGATGTGCATGACTATTGTACAAATCGTTTCCTTTGTATTAGTATGATTTAATATGCATGTGGTTTTAGTGGAATTGGGCTAATTCATTCCTTTTATGTTTGTCTGGGAGTTTTTATGGTTAGTATTTGATTCGTTGCATTCGTGTGCATTTAAATTGTATTAGTGAACTGTTTTTGTGGACGTAAATTGTATTCATGTCTCTTGCCGAGTTTTTCAATTGCTATTTCATAACCATTTGATTTCGCCAAAATAGTTTCATTTCCAAATACACATTTCCGCCGTTTCGCATACCTAATTAAAACTCCAACACCTCATTCCTGCACATACTTCCGAAGTGTACGGATGTGTGCCTCGCTCCCCACACGATTCCCCAAAACATAACACATATGCTACTCTTGCATAAAACTCAACAGATATATACCCCTTACCAAACACATCACACCTCAGTACAACATCGAACCTCCAAGGGTGAACATCGATGATGCTGCTGCTCTCCAAAAATAATAAAAAATTAACACTTATGCCACTCTTGTGCAAAACTCACCACATATATACCCCGTCCCCAACACGTCGCACCTCATCCGAGTGCCAGAGCTCCAAGGATGAGGAGGGACCAGAGCGCCTCCCCAAAGAAAAGAAAGCAAGAAGTACAGCTATACACAACAAAATCAAGAAAAAATTAACCATTTCAATAAATTTAACCCTTTTAATAAATTCAACCATTTAATTAAAATTAACCCTTTCATTAAATCTAACCCCTTCCATTTAATTGGTCCTTTTTGACTAGCCCTTTCTGATTAACCCTACCAATCAATTTAATTAACCCTTTGAAATCAATTTCATATTAAATTAATTAGGTGAATCAAAAAAGGTGGCATTCCTTTGTATCTAGAACCCTCCCGATCGCCGCGCCGGTGATTGATAGGGAGTGGGGTGGAGTAGTCCACAATCCAGTTTAAAAGGTCTCGTTCGCTGCGCATTTCTGTAACCCATCTATATGACATTCTAGAGGGACTGTACATGTTTAGTGAGCTCTGAATAAATAGTTATACAGGAGGATGGAGCGATGTGGGGAGGGTGTTAACCATATCTGAGGAGAACCTAGACTCGGAGAAGAGATTCGATCTTACCTAAACTACTCACAACATATTACGTTTTTAAGGGGAGGGGTTTGAGCCTGGAGAGCAGATTGTGTTATCCCCAATCATCCGTAGTCTCATAAGATTAACCTATGGAGGATTTCATCTCAAATATAAACCCCTTAAACTCTGCAACCTGCAAAACCTCGTCCTCCTTAATTTCCCCGCTTCTGATTCTAGAAATCCCCCGTTAACACTACTGCTGGAGAAGGTTTCCTTGTCTCACTGCAGGTTTATTGTGGGACGAATGTGCCTTCGCTGTACCAGCTAAGGTACTTTTCGTACAAGAAGTCAGTCTTTAGATACAGTTCGAACATTGCTGCTTTACCACCATCTGCAGCTGCAGCAAGACAGCACTCTTTAAGAGAATATCACCAGGTCCAGCAATGGCAGGCGGTTGAAAAAAATGCCGAAGAGAGTGGGGATGGAGGAAAACCGATACTGGCCTTGAGCCTGTTATCTGTACTACCCCCCTGCTACACCTGCTTTGTTGAAGCTTGTTTCCTGCAAATGCACAAAGAACTGCCAACGAAATTGTGGGTGCAAGAAAGCAGGGCTTTGTTGCTCCAACATGTGCCTCAACTGCGAGGGGAACTGCAGCTACATCAAGTGGTGAGTCAAGACGAGGAAGACGAGCTAGACCTTAGAACCAACCAGGAGATGAATTGCCCACCCATTGAACCCGTGGACTCAGTGGAAGAGGAATAAGCAATGCCACAAGGTATCAAATATTTACCATTAAGAAAACATTTATTCTATAATATTGGTAGTAATAAAAACACCCACTAATTTCATACATCTATTTTCAATGTTGTAGATGACGATGAACAGCAGGAGTCTTCAAGTAAAAGAATGCGGAAATATGATTTTTGCTTTTTTACTTTATTTTAATGTACTTACTAATGTACATAATTATTTATAGTTAAATAATGATTCATAATGAGACGTCGTATTTATTATCAGGCAACTTCATTGTAAAATGTAGTCAATAATATAATCTCTAGTATCATTAATGGTCAACGTTTGTGTAAAGTGGTTAGTTTTCATGTTACATCGACGTACAGTGCTGTAATTCCCGTTTTTCCAGAGTTTTCTGGTTTAAACGCCCATTTTTGCAGCACTCTCAAGGCTAAACTATTGACCAGAGAAAAAAATTTTAATACATGGAATCTAGGAACTTTTATCCTCTTTAATTTCATATACAGTTGACTTTCACGTAACCGGCATAGTTTTGGAGTTATTTTGAAAAAATAAAAAATAAAAAAATAAATAAAAAAAAACAAAGAAAAGTCCGTTTTTATACTTTTTTTGCAAAAAAAAAAAAAACTTATTTCCTGGGAAAATTCTCGTTGGCAAACCTCAGATTCGTGTTCAGCGACCCAAAAAAAAACAGGAAGGGACCAAATATCAAAACACCACGAAAACTTCCTTTTATTTTCTACCAAATTACTGGACTATTATTCGATCTACCAAGCTACCGCGTCGGGGAGTCAAACGCCTCTTCGGCTTCGAAAACGTAAGTACCAATGATCGGTGTACGGCAGCGTAACTCCGTTATAATACACTCGCGTACGTGTCATGTGTGAATACACACACACGTGTACACTCATCAGCAGTTGAATTAGAGACACCTGCTGTGTTGGAGAAATAGCGCCGTGGTCACCCGTTGAATGGAATAGTGCCTAGCCACGTATAATTTGTATGTCGTCAGACGAGTATTGCTTATAAAGGAGGTATCTAGCCGTAGTTGTATTTATATAGCTACTATTTCTCAAAGTCATTGGGCTTAGCCTGGTTCGTTAAGGAGTGTAGGTTTTAATTAAATAAAAGTAATACTTACAGTTTCCTAATTTATTAAAAATTATTCCAAATAAAATACTGTCGTCTCTATATCTCACAGAAGATTGATATATCTTGCCATTTATAATTAATAAATTCAATCAGTCATAAAAGACGTCCAAATTTGACAGTTCCAATATTTATAATGAAGTCCGTATCACGTGTCCATACAGTCCAACCTCAGTGTAGTCCAGATCCCACCAGTCCGCAATGTTCTATAGAGTTCTCCGAGATCCCTCATGCACAGCGGCCTTCACTCGTAGGGTTTCACGCCCTCTCGTCTATTCACACTACAAACACCTTGTCCGCCGTCGTCTCGCAATCTCCCGTCGTCGTCTGTCCTCTCCGCCGATGTCCTTCGCCGCACTCGCCTCGTTCGGTTACCGCACTCAGCAAAAAGCTTCAACGAAAGTACTCCCGCCCCAACAGCAGTGGCGGCATTTATAGCGACGTCGGGTTAGCCGAGAAATTTCTAAAGATGCTGCGTTGTGCCGAGGGTCCTAGCTCATAGAATATTCTTGCGCATTCTCTAAAATCTAAAGGTGAGGAGGGTTGAAGTTGGTCACCTCCCACAGAGCAGGACCGCGCTTTGGTGCTCGCATCTAGTACGAGCCTCAGGGCGTAAAATATGTTGTTTTTCCACGTCAGTCCCTCATCTGTGAGTTAAGACTCTTGGTCCACACAGTCGTTCAGACAGAAGATGTCCAGTATTAGAGGGCAAGAGCGATTCGACCAATGAATTGTGTAGGAAAAGCCCATAAATCTACCTTTAATATAAGCAGGCAGAATCAACTCCATTATTGAAGTTACACGCGCGAAATCTTCAACATCATACAATGCGCCCGGCGTGATTGAATGTCATCGCAGATGTAAATACGCAGTGTTGCTGGTCTGAAATCCTCAAATGCCTCGGCGGTATTCGGGAGTTCGCAGGTCCCAATCCAATGGGCCGAGGGTGCTTTTCCCTTCTTGGTCCAAGCGAATGATGGAAGCCATATTTGTAGCTTCTCGAATATCGACTCAATTACGTCATTGATTAGCTTCTGCACGTATAAAGGATTAAGTTTATTATTTTATTATGGTAGTCAACGTTCGCTCTGCTACGTGCCTAGGACCTAGGGTATGTAGCGGTTAGACTACTCGCCTCCCACCTAGGCGAACAGGGTTCGATTCCAGGTGAGGTCACTTCCCAGATTTTCGCATGTTGGAATCGATTTTGACAGTTGCCGCTGGTCTGCGGGTTTTCTCGGGGATCTCCTATTTCTTTCCGTCTTTGCATTCCGGCGTTCCTCCATACTTACCTCGTTTCACACTCATCAGCTCTTAAGACCTCGATGTTAAGAGCCGCCCAATTCTACTATGTGACTCACGTATGGTCCCACACTTGTCCTCAGCTTGAGGTAGATCCATGAACAACCGACGGATTCGTCGAAACATCCAGGAACACAGGGGGTTCCCCTGGAGGGTGTAGACAGCGCGGGCGCATGTGTTATGTGATGCCCGGGGGAAGCCACGCCCAAAAATACTAGATGGTATCACCGCGGGGACGGTTAAGGGCGCTGGAGGAGGGCGGTGGTTAGGTAGTGAGGTTTTGCGGGGGTGGTAGAGGGTACGAGGAAGTGGCAGGGCATCTCTCCAATTTATTACGGTCGGCCGCGCCATGGACGCTCGGGCGAGCGCACCTGTTCCGCAGACATTTGTAAATGAGGAGGGCCGTGGAAGGCGCTCGGAGCGACATAAATCACCGTCCACATTATCTGTGGCCGCCGCCGCGACACTCCAGTGGTTTGTGGGGGTTGGGGGGGGGTGGCTGAACAGCACACATACACACCACAAACACACACACAAAACCTACGCTTGTGCGCAAGCGACAATTAATGCAGGGCATCGAAAGACCGACAGGGGCTCGCCGAAATCACACATGGTAACATTGTTTTTTTTATTATTATTCCTGCTACGATGTAACCAACGCAAAATCCAAAACATCCTGTCCACCCTAACTACTTTATAACGTCCCAGTTTTAGGCGGTGGGTTGCACCATGTTTGAAAAATGCGATTTTTGGCGAAATTATTCAACGCGCCCCCAATAGGTTTACCGCAGAAAAGAAAGCACATTCCTGACGATGAAAGAATAGTACTTCCAAGACATTACGCACATCGGAAACATTGTTTAAGTGCCCTTGAACACGGCTGGAAACAGCTTTTCATACTGATAGATCTCAAAATATCCGAAACGGATACATGCGATACGATAGAGGCATGAAGAGCACTTTAATACAGAGTCACGTCCAATAAAATTGTAGGGTCGCCGCTCAAAGTCACGTTAAGGAGAGCGATGACGGAAAGACTACGCGCTAGTTGATTTGGGCCTGTTTACCTTCCGTGTAATCGCCCGGCTAGACTGCCCACTGGGATGGCAGCCCACAATCACGCCCTTATGGAAGTCCGATAGCTCTGTACCTCGTGCCATCTCTTTGTCAACTGGTTCTACACCGACCTGCAGCGTATGGCGGCCACATAAATTAACTGACGAACTGAATTACCTATCTTCACGGGTGCCCAATTACTTTTTGGTCGATAGTGTACTAACCCATCTTGTTACATGTCTAATAAATTCTGTGTATTAAATGCCACATAAAGAATTATGTATGATTGTTTATAATGACGAGAGAATTAATTATAGACTTAGATTACAAATCATTCAATATAAAAATTTCAGAACTTATAGCATATTTATTACTATTTTTGGGGTATGAAATAAACAGGAATGCTGAAAACATTTATCTGAAATTTGATTTTACGTTGGTTATAATGATTATGATGACATTAAAAAAAACACATCTTACAATCGTGAAAAAATAGTTTATCGCAGTTGATGATATTAACTTATTTATTGTAAAAAATATACTTCAATCTGCCTTACTTCATGAAGAAATTTATTTCCAATTTATATTGACAATATCGTGTAATACGTAGTTTTCATTAGTTTTAAAGGCAAGCTACAGAGCATAATATTTATGTAACACTTCTCCAGAAAAAATGACATACATTTTAGTGTTATACAATACATTATATTGAGCGTGTTTGAACATAAATTGTTAAGACCAACCGGTTAGTGCTGAAGGCGGACATGTTAAAGGAAGGACTGTTCGATATCATGCACTTTTATAATTTTTATTCGCAACGCGGTTTTTAAATTGGCTGTTTATTTTGTTTCGGATGAAACGGAACCAAGAAAATACTATTATATTAAAGAACCCGATGTTTCTTGCAGTTTTGCTAACACAATTTTGAAAGCCTGCGCATTGTCTTCGTGGCACAAGCACATTTTAGGTTCAATTTTTGTTGAATCAGTAGATAGATATGAAAGGCGTTCCGCATTAATACTTGATGACGTCGTTCGAGGCAGTGCAAACGACACTGGTCGGACTGATGAGCAGTGGAAGAAGATAATATCAAGTGATGACTGATGAGTCACGATGGACATTAGTTTTAGTCGATGAGTCGATGATCTCAGCTGTGTACCAAGATACTTTACACAACATTCTTCTCATGCTGTGACAGCAGTTTGAAATATACACGTCCCTTTATCAATACGATAATTTTCCTGTCTATAAAGTTCATTGTGCCATAGTCTGAAGACTATCAACTGGAATACTTAACTGGCTTGCTGAAAGCACCCACTTGAATTCAACCGAAAATCCTTTCGGATGAGTCGGAATGCCTTTTGCCGGCCAGAACCACTCGACCAGCTGTAGTCAACTATTCGCCAAGCTACAGGAAGAATAGAAACATATTTCGCTAACTGTGTAGCAGAACTTAGAGCAGAACCCAACCCGTATGGTTGGCGCTGTAAAACAGTAAAGGGAAGTTCGATATCATCTTAATCACATCTTTGGGGCTTTTGGAATCAAGTGTGATTGGTTCCCGACAGCTTTTGGTCTCGTATAGTCAATCGCGAAAAAACAACGAAAAATCACTGTAAAAAATAATGATAAAATTACCTGACAAGTGTAAGGTAATATTCGCAAACTTCTGTGGGAAACACAATATTCCTTACGCGTAAGGTAAAATTAACGTAAATGGTAGAGAAAAATTCCATAAATGGATGGGAAAGTTAGCTTATGAAGCGTTCATCTCTTCATCATTGTCTCAGCAGCTAAGTGGGAGGATGGGCGGAAGAAACAATCATTTAACACACTAATATTCACTTATATTACCATGATGTCGTGGTGTAAAGGATAACGCATCGTCTTATCGTGATAGAGGTCCATGGTTCGCGTTCATCCACAAGCAAATGCCGAGGATTTTAGAGTTGTGGTCTCGCTTACTGCTCTTCAGAGAATATGATAACAAAAAATGATAGTACTGATACACCGTGTATTTTGAATATAATTTTATTATTAAATATAGTTAATATTATTTTACTTGTATGGGATTTCCCCCCACTTTTGTCAAGTACTTTCTCCGTGCGATTAGAGAATACTACCTTACTTTTAATGTAAATTTACTCCACATTTTACAGTTAATTTTACCTTACATGTAGATGCAGTGAGTTTCTCTTACATGTAAGAGAATTTTACTTCAAATATCCCTTTCTTAGTTAACCAGCAAGTATTTATTACCCCATGCTCTCTTTTTTTCGTGGAAATACCGGCCAACCCTACAGACAGATTATGTTTCGAACCAGTTGAGAAAACGAACGCTGCTTGAACACACCTCACGGGAACAACGTCAGATACCAGAAATGAATTCCTACCGGGTTGGCCATTAACTCTGTGCTTAAGCGAATATGTTCATCCTCAGTCTTCATCCTCTAATGCATCTTGGCCGAAGTAACCTAGGAAAAGAAGTAGTGTAGTTCTTGAATTCTTGTCCCAAGACGTCGGCACCCTTCACCTCCTACACCACGTGGGTCCTTCAGTTCTGCCGACCAGAAAGGTCACACTTATCAATGTATGCCTCGTACGACAAGCGAAGCGAACCGCTAGCAATTACAGTAATCGCGACAGATGTATCGTAACGATAATACTACACGCGTGTTACCTGCACGTGAAAACCCACGCATTAATTTGAAGTGGAACTATCAGGTGAGGGAGATCTCGGCAATGAATTCCACTCTGCTGTAGAGATAAGTGTGGGTTGCAGCACGCGGTGTTAAGTGACCGAGCAGCTTTTTGACGAATAGAAGGGCGGAGTTGCGAGCTGTCAGAAGACGATATCCGTTACACCATGTCCAGTGACCTCGCCTCACACACAGCAAGCTGGCATCGCTAAGCCAGTGGAGAGAAAGGGGATTTCTAACACAGTATATTCTCGGTATGTTCACATTTTCTGAATGAAACCTTTGAAAAACCGCCTTACGTATGACGTGTTTGGTCGTTTCCAATACATGCCACGTATCAAAAGTATTTTATTTCTCGTTGAACTGGGCTTTTATTTATATTTTGTGTATAAATTATATTTAATTTATTATTAATACAAACTAAACCAGAGAGAACAGATGTTTGTTGGTAATACCTAGTAAGCATCAGCTCTCATGAAAAAAAAGAGTATATTGAGTAAAGACTGTTCACGGTTATGTGAGCACTTTTAAAATGAACTGTAACAAAATATCACTGCTTATGCCTGGCATATATTTTAACTGGGTCGCTGAGTGACATGCTCCAGTAAAGTTGGTAAGAATGGAGTGTAAGTAGTTCCATATCTTAACGTTGAATAAAAAGTATGACATAACCATTTGTGATAACTTAAATTATTCCTTTCTTTTTCTGTTTTTTGAACGCGCCAAAGTGTAAAGATGAGAGTATTTGCAAACTATTTACTTTTCTAATAATTTTACAGTTTCACTTGACAAATGTATGGATAAAGTGATGAGGTCCATGGCAGTGTTAATTTTACATAAGGCGGAGGAATACATAACGCGCATACAAGTAGATTTTAACAAGGGATTTCAAAATTCAGAAGTGCTCAGTTTACCGCGAACAGGCTATGCTCACAAATACGGTGCGTAATTATCTAGAATGAAGCCAATATTTTTTTTTTGCACGAGGCGGCGGAATAGTCTAAAAGTAAAACTTTAGCAGGGCTTCAGAAAGTTGGAAGTGACGATCAATTTACTATACAGGCAGCGCGTCAAGAAACTCCGCGCCCAAACTCCAGACATAGTTTCTTTGGACCAATTGTAACACAAAAGGGTTTTACACTTGTATACGGAAATGTATTTTTATATCAATTGATTGTGTTCAAAGTTGCGGCGTGCAAGACCTGGAGAGCAATGCGATGCGATCAAGCAACTTATCCTACACGCATGATCGCACGCCTTATTCTGCAGATGCTGTGCGCCTCAGCGTTGAACACAGTTACATATTGGTATAAAAATACGTTTCCGGAGATAAGTGTACAGGGCTTATGTGTCGCAATCGCTCCAAAGAAACTGTGTCTGGAGTTCGGCCACTAAGTTTACGAACACTCTTAATTACAAAAATTTCAGAAAAATCTGTGTAGGCGTGATACGGGGACCCCAACAATCAAGACGTCATTTTAACTCCTTTTTTAACGACAATACGACATAAAAGTAATTTTAGTACAATATTTCGATTGAAATATCAATTAGACTTCGAATACACAATTCGGAAGATGGATGATATGACCTTGAATAAATTGTTTTGAGATCAGTTTAATAATGCGCGTTGCATTATCTCATACTATAGTCAGGTTGTTGATAACCTCAAATCCAGTCTCTAGAAAATATTGTGATAAATTTTACGCAATAGTTCATCGTCCAATGTTGAATCAAGCTGATACTGCAAATATTAAAATGCAAAAACTTTCTTTAATACAATCTATTGTAGCCTTCCGTGTTTTCAAGCTGAGAACAAGTGCAATTGATAATTGATAATAAACGTTAATTTTTTACTAGGTAAAAGATATCTTCTTACACACTACATGCGTAAGTCCGAAAAATGAAGCAGTGAAAATGGAAGCAAACCAGCAACTGAGCCGCTAAAGAAAATGAAAATTCAGAGGAAACATTTTCAAAAGTTTGTCAGGGATTACTTATTTTCAGTGAATATGAATAAATGTTATGTGTGTACAGTCACTAGTATATATTTCCAGTTAAGTCAAGTTGATAGAATAATGGTGAATTAATTTTGAACGAACATGCAAAAATAATTAGACGGGCATTTTCCTTGAATCATGACTGAAAACAATTTGTAAATTAATTCTGGCATTTTGTTTGCTTTATATTAGGAGTGTATCTGATTGCAGGTCAGCTGTTGACATCTTGTGGCCTGGATATGAGAATATGTAAGGAGATTTAACATTTTTTTTTGGAACGGAGTGTTTCTGCAAACTACAGGGAACAATGAGAAAACGCGACATCATCAAAGTCAACTACTGTACTGGCATATTCTCAGTTATGTACACTTGTAAAGATCACCGAAGTACGTACTATGTATTATACCCATACTAAAATAAAAATTCCACCAACTGTTTCATAACCGTTGAATCTTTTCTTGAAGCGCAAAGTTTCATATTTGCGTGTTGTTTCCGCACGACTGGTCCAGAGAAGGCTGCTGCAAGTGCGTAAACAACACAGGCTCGCTCTAGCATTGTGTTCGACGAGCGGAGAAAGCAAAAGAAGGTCATTGCCGTTGAATCTCGAGCGCAGGAAATGAACCGTAACGAGAAAAGACGAGCGGAAGGGAAGTAGAGGGTTGAAGGCGGAGGGGAGGCGTCCAATGATTCCTACACGAGTCCCGACTGGATACGTATAACGTTCCAATATATCGCCGACGGGAGAGGTCTGGAATAATATGTTTCTCCTTGTTTCGCCCGGAGAGCGGAATGAGAAACGCTGAGGGGAAAGGTTTTTTTTTTACTGGGGGGGGGGGGAGGATGGCCTTCTAGCTCCCGCATCTCGTCGACGACATCCCTGCAAATATTATCCCTCACCCTTCCTTCAACCCCCTCCTCACAGCCACCATCCCTCCTGTGTTTTTGTTTGTTCCGTTCCTTATGCTAATATATCGCAGAGCGGGACGTCTCAGACTGCGTATCAAAACTGCAGCAATGCAAGACGGGAGTGGAAGGAAAGACTGGCAGAAACGATGGCTCTACAAGAACTGGCACTGTTTAAATTTTCCGTATATTTACGGCAATTTTTACGAAAACGCACAGTGAATATACGGAAACACAATCCGTGATGACGAAAAAAGGAGTTAGGTGTGTAAATAAAATATACGGAAAATCTCCGTATTTCCTATAACTTCAGGTTTCAGGGACGAACAAAGCCGAGTCTACACGAAACTTTCTTCGCCACTGTAACCAGAAAACTATTTTTTTTTTTGGCAGCTAGGGTTATCCATGTCACTTAAAACCTGTTCTTTCAAAAACTAAAAACCAGCAACGTACATATATAACAATTAGCAACGCTTAAGATACACTAACTTTAAAAGAAACTAAACAAGTTGCTTATGTGACTACTGTAGAAATTCAAAAGTTATGCCACATTCACCACGAGAGCATTATAGGTAAATGGTTAGGGTCGTGAACTGGAAACTTTTCGACTTAGATTCAAATATTGCTTAGGTATTAAAAATTTTAACTTTTTAAATATATCTTTTATACACAATAGAACAACCACATAATTAAAACAAAAAGAAAATATATATTAATAATTATTTAACTTAGAAGTACAGAAAACTAAGTAGGGAATTAACGGAGAGGTTCCGTGAATTTTAAGGAAAGTCCGTTTTTGAAAATCAATGTGTCCGTAATTTTACAGAGAGTTTACGGACACCTCTGAATAAATTTTTACCAGCACTTTTCCGTAAAATGAAGGAAGGTTGGTTGGCATTAAAACACTGCTGTCACTATTCCGTTGAAAGGGACAGTGGCGCCGATGTATTTCACTCGGTGCGATCCAGAAAGACGTTTACTGTGCCAGTTTCAGACACACCCCACTACAATACCTCTCCAGTGCCGTATTTATAACGCAGTCTGGGGCTGGCCGATAGAACGTTGGGAAATTGACACGAACATCAATCTATAATACTTAGCAGGGAACGTCTCGCCAAAACACTCTGCGTAGCTGTCAGACATCGTGTCCAGCTGAGAAACGTACTAGCTATCAATGCCGACCTTACCCCAACGAAACACTTACTTAATAGCGGTTTGAAGTAATAATATTAGGTTAATACATGTATTATTTTATTACAGTGTAAAACAATGTCCCAGAGTATAATCATTAATGCGAATGTAAGGTGTGTCTGTTTCACTGTCTTAAAAGCCAAGTAAGAATGATATCTGTAAAGGCTGTCAATAATTAAGGTAATGTCCAATATTAAATGAAGAATAGAAATATAAAATATTTATAACTGTCTATAACGGTATCCCCTCAGAAATGTAATTAATGAAAACTAGACTAAACTAAAAGACACAATCTATGATCGGTAACAGATTCAGAGCAGCACTATAAAAAATATTGGGAAAATTACCCGACAACCGTACGTAAGTATTTGACTAATTGTTTCGGAAACATACTTTTCTCGACATGTGAGATAGAATTACCACACTCTGGAGTTTAATTAACTTACATGGCTGTGGAAAATCTCACGCATGGATGGGGAAATTACCCTTGCATCTCCTCAGTATTGTCTCAACACATGGATGGGGGGAAGAAACAAATCGAGGCGCCATGTTGGACAGATTGTAGGACTTATATTCGCTATGGTAGGCATATTACTAAGCACTAAAGATTAATTTTAAGGTAGAAAATCTGTAAAATACAATTATCAAAGAGTTACAATCGGAAAGTTTGTGAGGAAAAAAAAGGGAGAATAAGACAATTTGTAAGAGACTGTGGGAAACGGATAGCTTCTTGTTTCCATGTTCAAATCGCAAATATACGCCCTTATTTTACCCGCGTTGTTTTTATGTCAAGGGAATAATTAAATGACCTGGAAGGGTATTGACTTGAAAGCACTAATAAAGCCACGAAATATATTCCACACAATCTTTGCTTTTCAGCACAAAAGAAACTGAGGAATCTGTTACACAAAATAACTGCCATAACGAATTCCAGTAATAACTAATTTGTTAAGTTGTTCTTAAAATGGCGGGAAGGTTCAAGATAATAATAAAAAAATATTGCAGGGAAATCTTTTATAGTTACCTATTTCAGTTCAAAAGTTTGCAGGTAACTTAAATTAATACTTTTATTTTTCGTTTGCTGTAGTCGCCAACGGCAAGGGTTGCCAGGAGGTGCGCAAACGTTGGGTGCAGCGTGACCTCGGCAAGCCAGCCCGGCTGTTAATGTCAACACTCCCGGGGGAAGAGTAACGAGGTCGGGCCCATCAGTGTATATAAGGTTGAGACAATGGCGGCTCACGGCCATCTTGCTCCAGCCAGCTGGAGGCCCTACCAGATCGCCACCAGGAAGGAGGACCACCAGTCCAGTGGTTCGGGTTCGTCACCATCTCCAGCCGACATCGAGAGAGCCTCCGCGCAGCCGCCTTTCTTACCCCAGGGTAATTATAATTCCTACTAGAGCGAATTAGGTCGCGTGAGGCGAAGGGATACAGAAAGGCATATTCAGGCTCCTTGAGAGCCAGAGCACTCATAGTAACTCATTCTGCTAGTCTAGCTCCTTGGTATTTCATAGTAATATTGAGCCAGCTTAATGTCACAACTGAGACGTGCCTTGCGCGGCTACCTTGTAATTGCTTCTACTTGAATAAAGTAGAGTGTTATATATATATATATATATATATATATATATATATATATATATATATATATATATATATATATATTATAGAGCGCTTTGCTTCTGACTACGAGTATCCCCTTATTGAGTGCGTGACGTCCTCCCTCTGGAAGAGTCACAGCAGTTGTGAACTTGTTCAGTACGCTAATAATCACAAACACAGCTACGTTGTCGCAGTGGCGTGATGGAAAGCTCGCCGGCCTCCCTAGGTAGAGGGCTCGCACCTACTCACCAGCAAGTGTCGAGAATTTTGGAAATGCAGTTTCAGATACTACCGGTCTGAACATGCAGGTAGTAGATAATTAAATAAATAGTACTAATGATTTTCAATTTATTAAACATAATTTTTAATGTAATAAAATTAATATTCCTTTTTTGTATGAGATTTTCCCACAATTTCACCAAGTACTTTTCTGTACGATTAGAGAATAGTACTTCACGTGTTTATGTAAATTTGCTCTTCACTAAAGAGGTAAATTTACCTTACATGAAGGGTAAATTAGCTTCCCTTTCATGTAAGGGAATTTTACCTCAAATTTTTCTAAGCGCTTCATAACCAGGCACTTGGTAAAATTAGCAAATACGCCCAGAACTTATTTAGTAAATTACAGTTACTAATATTGAGCAGTATAATCTGTTCGCTCCAGTTCAATACGCCACGTAACATTTTGAAAGTGAAGACAAGATATTTAAGTAGTTTAAACTTTTTACAGTAATATTGTTTTGACATTTCGAATATGATTACATACAAAATTAATTGTTTTTTGAAACAGTGGTGTATCGGAAATTTTATTTAATTATTTCTGTTATTACTATAACAGCCAGAAAATGAATGTGAGAATAGTGACTCCCGAATCCATCCCTGCCAGAAAATCTAAATCGCAAATTACAAACCAGCAAACTTGACAAGTTTTAGTACAATTATTTGTACTACCTAAAATGTGACTGCATGCAGAACTTAATTCATAAAGCAGTTATTTGCAAAATGTTTCATCTTTATGGGTAATTTCCACCTAGGAAAATCATTTATTTAATAAAATGTTCATTTCCTAATGCTAGTTTGCGTTTTCTATTTTTGTCTCCAATGGCAATGTGTATTGCTTTTAGGTGAACATGCTTAAAACGGCTGTTTTCACAATCTTTTGTATAAAAATTCTGACATAGAAAATCTGAAACTGTACAGCTAGTACGCGCACTCTTTTACGTTACTTACAGAGCGAGGTAGCGCAGTGGTAACACACTGGACTCGCATTCGGGAGGACCCTGGTTCGATTCCGTGTCCGGCCATCCAGATTTCGGTTTAACGAAATTACTCCAGGCGAATGCTGGGATGGGTCCCTAACAAAGGCCATGGCCGATTACATCCCAATCCTTCCCCAGTCCCTCTGCTCTGCGCAACTTGCACCGTCTCTAATGACCTCGCTATGTCGACGAGACGTTAAACCCAACTACCTACCTATATTTTATGTTACTCTAAACTGTGAAATCAAACAGTTCACCGCTAACAGTTTTGTTGGTGTGAATACATGATGGTAAAATACCACGCTAGCATTCTGTGCGCATCAATGGGCCACCCGTGTCACTCACGCACTTCCGGATTCTAACACGTAAAATACAGTCACGAACAAAAAAAAAAAGTTAAGCGCGTGTGGAAATGACACGAAACTGCGCGTTTTGAACGGTCGCGAGACGTTTCTGCAGTGAATACGATATCACATCACACGGACGGCGGAGTTCGGAGGATCGGCCTACTGCTACTCCAAAGTTAGTACGAAGCGGCACATCCTCGGGTCTGGTTGCATCTGCCGATCCGGTTCGAAATGGAGCCGTGCCACCACTGCGTTCTCTTCTGAGGCAAGTTGAACAACATATGTTGTACCTGGCGTTCGACAACCTGCGGGTCGACACTGGTTCGGAGTTGACGTCCAAGCTGATCACTTCACACGTCCTAGCAGGACAGATCGGAGGACCTCCTAGCCACGAGAGTATCTCAACATAACGTCGTTTTGTTGAAATACTGTAAGCTGATTACTCTTTCACGAGGAGTAACACATGAGGATGCTTTTTCTCACTAACGGAACGCTGCGTCGTCAGGGTTTCCCGGAATCACTATCAAAGGTGACTTGTAGATATAACCTGTAATCCCCCCCCCCCCACACCATGAATAATGTCGGCTGGTCTCTTCACAGCACTGTGTCCTCTCCCTTCAGCATGACCGTACTCGCACACGATTGTCATCCATGGTAATGGAAATCGAGATTCATCGCAGATCCTGATGCGACGCCAATCATCACTTCAAGCCTCTCGGTTACGGCGCCACTCCACAGACCGCCTTCTGTGCTCTGGTGTTAAGAGGAGCGTAGGCATTGGATGGCAAACCTGCGGTCCGGCTGATGCGAGTCGCCTAGACATGATGCGGAATGACACGGTGTACAATGAAATGTCCTTTACTGTGTCTGGATGGCAGGCGCCGACCTTACGAGTCTACGTAATTTCTGATGCACAATACCGCGATCCTCCCTTCGTGCTCTCTCTCTGTCTTAACCAACTGAAGCTTCGCGACGTTTGTGGACGCCCTCACGTACACACTGGTTCCAACAACAGGCCTCCACTGCATCATGCAGACCCCCAATGCGGTCCCTATCAGACTCCGTTAAGTGATGGCAATGCTGTATCAAACATCTACGACGCAGTTTGTATGTTTGATGACGTCCCCTCAATGTGTTGACTAGCGTTATGATTAGGCATTGTAAAATTATTGCTATACCTGTTGTGAACTAATAACGCACTCTGGTAGCCGTTCAAGACATTGCAGACCACTGACACCCTACATCTACACACTCAACGATGGTATGCAAGTGTACCAAATTATATCTAGTTTGACCCATTCAGGTTGGCTGCTTCTTTTCTAATGTCAATAAGTGTACCTGCCATGGCAAATCGCCTGTCTGGAGTTATGTTACGCGTCAGAATCACACAAGAAAGGCAACGGTAGATGCGACACACAAGCGCAACAAATACCTGATTATCGTTACGCGCAAAACCACTCTAACGCTACATGAATTATTTCGTAGTGTGCGTAACAATGGGATTTTAACTGGTGAGACTACATTATTGCATTAGTGGAAAGTACGTGGCGAAGTTCACTATAACTATCTCATTTCCGAATGTATCAAATTTGTTTATTTCTAGGGAAGTTCGTTTTGAGCTATATTGTGTTCCGATGGAAGTGATGTGGTGCCTCAAAAGCATAGTATATTCATGGTCTCACCACACTTTTTGAATCAAACCTTTGAAACATCATCCCATGCATGTCGTATTTGGTTGTTTCCTAAAAATGTCATGTATCGCTTCTGTTAACATAAAAGTAGACCCCTATATTATTTGTCAAATTGTACTTTAGCTGATATTTTTCATATAAAATATAAAATAACTTTAAAATTAACATGAATAAACCAGGGAGAAAGTACATGTGTTGGTAATAGTAATACCTAATAAGAAATAGTTCTAATGCAAAATATTACTAAACTGAGAGCGCACGAATACACGTTGTCCTATTGGTATAATTTACTAGACTTGTTTAAGTTTTGTTTGCATGGTGAAGAGGAATATTCTAAAAGTAGATCTCAAGGTTCAGCTTCGCCCCATTTGTTTACAGAAATTCTTCGCGTCATAATTTAGGATTGATAGTAATTGCTGACAATGTACTATTATAGTACATTTACATCATACGAGTTGTTTAATATATTTTTGTGCGTAATTTTAATTTCATAATTTTAATTGTATGTTATCTGATGGGCGTAGAACTCAAGAACATATTTATATGTTATCAATAAGTTCCTTCGTTTTGCAAGAGGGAAATAACACACAGCCTAAATTATATTCTTCCACCTTATGTAAAATTAACGTTGTCACGGGTTTCATCACTTGATTCACACGTCGGTCAAGCGAACCTGTGAAATTATTAGAAAAGTAAATATTTATTAAATCTAGTAATTTATACACTTCGATGCATTAAAAAAAAACAGTAAGCAAAAGAAATCATTTAAATTATCACAAATGGTAACATAACACTTTTTATTCGACGTCAAGATATGGACCTACTTTCGATACGTCGTTACCAACTTTACTTGGCGTATGTCATTAATGGCGCCCATTAAAATATATGCAAGCAGGGGGCAGTGACATTTTTCTAAAGTTGATTTTAAAAGTGCTCACTTTATCGTGAACAGCCTTTAAAATGCAAATTTTCCATAGTCAAACCTGATATTATGGCTATAAACCGAAGAATTTGTGCATAATAGGTATAGCCTAGTCCAAAGCAGACCTTCAGAAAAGTTGAAAGTGGCACCTTGATGTACTGTACCAATAACATATTGTCTAAGATTTACATGCGTTCCGTAGTGTGGTACATTGGGCGCCAGGTAGTGGAGGCGGGCGACTTACAGGATCAGGCAACACCCGCGGAAGCAGTTACGCAGCTGTGGGCAAGAGCTGCCGCCCGTGTAATGGCGAGGCAACGTAAGTAAAAGTGCGACGAACCGCACGGAAGGAGAACAATGGAAGTTACGACCGTGCCAACTTTTGCTCCGTTACACAGCAGATTCGCCGCAGCGCTTCCACTCGTAACCCCCCCCCCCCCCCTTCCGTCAACCCTCCTTGCCGTTCCTTCGGCAAACAACACCTTTACGCTCGCTACAAGAACGCCAGCAGCTCTTTCGCGGCAGTCAACAGGATCCCAGCTTCCCGGCAACAATTTGCTTCTTCTTCCGCGAGCAAAGGACTAGCCCTTTTATTTTTCACCTAATATATTTATACTCATATTAAGGCTAAAAACATATATACAAAAAAAAAAAAAAGCATTTATTGAGGGGTCCGCCTTACCTGGCATCGGTGTAGCAGGCGAATTTTACCCAGACGGATTTTACCCCTTGAATGCCTGAGTGGCGGCACGTATCAAAGCAGGTTGGCGGTCCGCTGACAACCGCGACTACTGTATGACACTGTTTACAACCCTCGGCTGACCACAGCCCATTAGGTTGACACTAATCCCCGAGAACACTGCCCTCGTCACTTTCTAGCCAGAACGTCTCCCTTGGTAGAATAACAATTTAAGGAACAAGCACTTCCCCCTCGCAAATAAAATTACTGTTGAAGCGTAACCAAAAATTATGCAGCGAACCTGAGTCCCAGCGCCAACAGGGGAGTTAATCCCCAAAACAGTGATTCAAGACACGCCGGCTGTTTTTTTGTAGGTAGTGACCGCAGTCAGGTGGATTAAAACATACTATTTTATACTACTTCTGGTGGTGATTTATCAGTCCTTTTTAAAATACAGTTCTCATCAAATTGTGATTTATCATGCAATTTTTTGTTCAGGGAACTTTTACTTGAATACGGTAAACCCTCCTAAAGTCAGTCTTGGAACCTAAAGTCATCTTGGATTTATATATTTTTTTGCATTTACCTAGGTTTGATATAAATTTAAATAAATGTAACTTTGTGAGTATTTAGAACATTATTTAAATTATGTATTTCAGACATGATTATTGTTTGACTTGTACTCCCACCACTTCTGTTTATTTCATATGGTATACAAATGAAGATAATCCACTGATATTTTAGTTATAGTATATTCGCGGTTTCTTGACAGATTTCGCATCTACCTTTGAAAAATCACCATATACGTTACTTTGGTTATTTGTAAAATATACCATGAATCACAAGCGTTTTATACTTTTATTAACATAAAAACACCTTATTAATGATCAAATTTAATGTTAATTTACTTTTTAACCTACAAATTATAATATTACAGTCAACATTAATATAAATAAAACACAGTGAGAAAACAGGTGTGGTGGTATTTGCCAGCAAGAAATAGTTCTTTGCAAAATATAATTACACCGAGTGCCCACGAATGTGATGTACATTTAGTTTAATTTACTAAACTTGATTAAACATTGTTTGCATGAGGCGGGGGAATATCCTGGAAGAAAAACTTTAGCAGAGCTTCGTAAAATTGGAAGTAACCGTGAATGGAATATATTCTAATAAATGGGTGATGGACTATACTTTGTCAAAGAGAAAATTCAAGCAATGAAAAGTGAGTATAGTTTAATGACTCAAAAACTGGCAACAACCCAATGATTTGCATCGCGCGCGCTCTCTCTCTCTCTCTCTCTCTCTCTCTCTCTCTCTCTCTCTCTCTCTCTCTCTCTCTCTCTCTCTCTCTCTCTCTCTCTCTCTCTCTCAGTACACAGCATTTGCGCTATTAAAACCACATTCGCGCGTTGTCGACGGCGATATATCGAGATATCGCGGAGTCGTGCTCGTGGATCGACGATGCGGGCACTCTCCCGGTAATGAAACGGCGACCCCGCAGGGCAGGCGATCGCCGCGGAGGAGAAGAGGCGCGGGGTCGGTGTGGGTAACAACTGCGACCGGCATCGAGACCCATCTGGTGCAACTCCTAACAGAAACATCGATCAGCCCGACGGCAGCCGCCCACCTCCCTCCCTTTCACTCGGCGCACACCGGCTTCAAAAAGTTTTCACCAGGCCCGCCGTCACATGTTCAAACGCACACAGGTGAGTTGTTTTGACGTGAATAAGTCTTTAAAATCCGACCGACACATCAGACACCAGGCCGGAAACAGCTATCTATATGCAATGCACTGTAAAGTGCGCATTTTCAAAGCCCTCTCGTTTTGAGCAACAGTAAATCAATATATTTTATTTTTGCGTTAGAGGTAAACTTCCGAGTGCGGAGGAATATATAAACTAAGTTTATTTTTTAAATGGTGTTAGAGGATCAGAAATGGCTCAAAGGAAAAAAGTAACTAGGTCTTCACAAGCGCTCACTTTACCATGAACTGCCTATAACGTTTGCAGGGTGATCATTCTTAACACTATAGTTTCGTGACTAACGACACCAGTGAAATCAATGTGGTCTCGTTCGATCGGGTGTACGACTACAACGCGAGCGTGACACTGATATGGCGCGCGCGCGCGTGCGCGAAGCGCGGGTGGGGTCCCGCGAAAACACGCAATAATTTCGGGCGTGGGGCGAAAATTTCCGGGCAGAATATCTCGCGAACTTGATGTGCTGGCGCGCTGGTTTTTGGTGTCAAACGAGAGACCTCGTCCAGATCAGTCGATTTAAGCCATTAAAGCAATTTCGTCACTTTCACTTCATTTCCCATATCCCGAAGGAAATAACGCAGATGTGGTCACGCGAAACCCACGCCGTGTCGGTGAATAAGACATTACCCGATTTTTTTCTGTCAGAATGTCAGGTATGATGGCGAGGTAGACAGCCCCAGACTGCGCCACAGTCTTTAAAAAAAAAAAAAACACTCTGAATCAACTGTGCGTCAAATTTCTCGTACTACATGGGATGAGTTAGGACCACCGATCACTTGAAAGCGAAGCCATATTCCGTGAGTTAACCATTACTGCACAGCACGTATGTCGCCTCGGGTATAAAGCTATTATTATAAGCCGAAAATAAATCTACATATTACTTGGGAGTCTAATACAGAACCCCACGCTAGGTACGCTTGCTCTTCGGGTAGTTAAGACACTGACAACGAATGTCTACCAAGCTAAAACTTTTTCAGAACGGAAAAAGAATTTGAATGACTTACTTTTAATTAGCGTATTTTACCTTTGACACATGAACTACTCCTGTGTCCATAGTATCACCCAGTATGTGTATATATATATATATATATATATATATATATATATATAGTGTATATATATATATATATATATATATACACTAGCGGACCCGACAGACGTTGTCCTGTACATATGTCTTAAATATCTCCCCCTCTCTCTCCCTCTCTCTTTACCGAATTGTGAATCTAAACCATTCTCGAATCCACTTGAACACACACAAAAAATTTCATCAAAATCGGTTCAGCCGTTTAGGAGGAGTTCAGTGACATACACACTCACAGAAGACTTATATATATAAAGATTTATATTTAACACACACGCGCGCATGCACACACACAGTATGATTATGAACTCTACCAACAAACTTCGGCAAGTGAGTCCCCATCAAAAAATAGTTCGCAAAAATATGTACACGACCTATATAGTCTTAAGTGTATTCCGGAAGGGTGTAATCATCCTTGAATGTGTGCAGCTGTAGCTGATGTTTATGACAAATACACAACCAAAATAAACACAAATCTCTTGAGTATCTGAAAAGTGATGTGAAAACCATTAAAAAAATTTGGGTGTGATTATCAACCCCCTTCCTTAAAAATGGATGGGTTGGAATCCCAATTGTTAACTTGTTTTGAACCAGACGTTGTAACAAAGAAGTTCCTACTTTTTTTTTTTTCTGTAAATATCAATATGACAAATACGGAAGGTTACGAGTAAATGTTTTAACTCGAAATATGCTATACTCGAATCTGTGGTCTCGTTGGGTGAACAGTAAACACTTCTCCCTTACGATAACGGAGTCTGGAAAACCTTAGGAAATATAATACATATAATTTATTTAAGGGTTGCAACACACACTGCATAATACATATTATGACGCAATCAGTGACTTATATTCAAAGTTGATAACATCGAAAAATTTGTTGAGCAGAACAAATTTTGTATAGAATAATAGCAAATAAATAAAAATGATTTTTTCAAGCATTTAATATTTTCGAGTCAAACGTTTTAATTCTAACCAGACGATTTTGTCAGTTTGAATTGTGGTTTGTTGGTAGTAAAACACAATTTTGTGGTTTATCACATTTTGCTCTGTCAACAAATTTACCTGTTAGCAGAAACTCCATGAAACACGCATTTTGAGGTTCAAATAAACTAGGTACAATTTTTTAAATAAACTTGTCACCGTCTTCACTAGGCAAGTAAACTGGCAAACGCCGTTCTTGATACGATTCTCGTGGCAAACAAAAGTGGACATATTTTGTTGGTTCACATTATATATAAAAAAAACAATAATGCACCTGTGGATTTTAATTAAAGTCTTCAAGAAATACCATTTTAAGATTATCTTCGGGTTCTCGAATATTTCAGTACGGGATTAAACTTAACTAAATTCAGCTATTCTCTACGATAAAGATTAACAATTAAGATAGTAAATTTCAAAAAGGTAACTCTGGAGCTATAACTCAGTTTGTCATGTCTGGTCTAAAATTACACTGTATTATTTATATTTAGGCCGACATATGGCAGCTAAATGATGTGCAGCATTTCTAAATATAATCATATTTGAATTTTTCAATTAGCAAAGAGTTATGGCGAAGATTTCTGACATATGATTTTAAGTATTTACTTGCACCATCTTCATATTCGTAGTTTGATGTTTATTTAAATACTGCGTGCCAGTTAACGGCCATAAAATCACACTAATAAGGTTAAATATTTATCATATTTCCATATTAAAACCTTGTCTGCATAACAAACTAGGACACAGTTATCCAATATGTCGGAATTATTTCGGTAGTATTTTTTAATGTTGTGTTGTTGTAATGCCTATAATGTATTAAAGTTGGTTTCAATCCACTAAAGTTTAAAATTTTTTTGTACTCAATTAAAAGAGACATAAAAAAAAGAGATCGTATTACTTTTGTACCGGAATCCCAATCACAATCCAATTGTGTCGGAAAGATTATCTATAAACTTTTAGATGTGAACTGATGACTACTGTGGTTATCAGCGATATCAAAGAACGAAGTCCAAATATGTTAACGGTAATTTAGTTCAGATCCTATTACAGCTGTCGCTGTGACTTTCTATTTTCACTACGGTAATAGCACCCCAAAGGAGGTACTGAGCACCATCAGCATGAATACGAACAAGTCCATTGGTTCGCTGCATGTGACGATATAACAGCATTGACTCCAGTCCATACCGTTCAATTCGTTCATGCGATGCGTACCGTTGAAAAACGTAAATTTTTTTTTCTTCGCGTAATAAAACCCAGGCATACTTCGGCAAGTCGGTACTGTCGAGCGGAGCTGTAGAGCCGATCTGCTTTTGCTTTCACCACAGAAATTTTAAGAATCTGAGCAACGGCGAGAAGAAACGTGAACATATTTCGGCCAGGGAAACACCTGCGAATGTTCCGGACCACTGTGCCGGAAAGCGAAGACGAAAACGTCGACAGGGTTCTACGGGGCGCATTGCCTACAGTGGGCTCCGAACCACATGAATAACCCTCTGAACGCACTTGTTTCAGACTACTCGCAACATGACCGCCATAATGTTATTATTTTTCGACTATTTTATCGAGTTCTTTCGTAAGCGTTTTTGATATACGCATTTCCCCCCACGGAACCACCACACGTGCATCCAATGTGGATGATCTACGAAAAGAACACACACTTCAGACAAGACCTGTTGAGTGCTTTCAAGACTTCACGCAGATTGGAAATACCACTCCAGAGTAATCCAGCATAGCTAAAAACGGCCTTTTTGAAACGCACTGTGCCTTGAAATATTCCTATAGTATACGTACAATAATACCTAAACTTCATGTACTGAACCTTGCTATAGGCCATTCACTGTAAAGTGAGCACTCTGGAATCCCTCGCACTTGCAACAATAACAAATAAATGTATTTAATTTTAGCCTTACGTTGGAGTCACACTAACCCGACGAACACGACACGACAGACAGATATGACGTCAGAGCTCGACGGAATTTCATATTAAATTTTTTTCACTGTTCACAATACCCCGACGAAATCTGACAGGTATGTTAGTTGGGTGTTGGAAAATTCTAAAACGGCAAGCTATCCTTACAATAATTAATATTTACTTTTTAAAACTCGCGATAAAGTAAATGATTATTTTGCTTTTGAGAATATTTGAATTTATACGAAAGATAAAAAGTATTTAGAAACAAACATCAACGGTATTTTGGCGGCAAGTTTGTTTATTATTTACTGCAGTAGGGAAATACGCACGAAATTTTGTTTTGCCATGTTATATTTACAGTTTTGCGGGGCCCGACGAGTCCGACACGACGGAAAGTAGAAATAGAATCTACTTTTCTGGGGGTGTCGGGGCCGCTATTTGGTCGTACTGACGTCACAATGACCTTGCTTTTCATTGGTTACTACCAAAATTTCGTTGCGTCGGGGAAGTCGTGTCATGGTCGTCCGGTAATTGTGATTCCGGCTTTAGGCGTTAGCTCCAGATTGCGATGTAATAAACACACTGTGTTTATTACTTATATGACAATATTTATTTAAAAAGTTGGTTAAAGAATAAGAAATGGCTGAAAGAAAAGAGTAACTAGGGCCTCAAAAATACTCAATTTACCGTGAACAGAAAATACAAGCTTTAAACTAATAAAACTATAGTCGCACGCATTAAAAGTCCCACAGGTATATGCAGCTCGACAGGAACACTGTACTTAAGTTCAGAGACTTGCACTTAGAGGCGATGGCACACTCGAAGCGCATGACAGTGTAGCCCTTGTCGCTCCGCGCTTCTCTGTTTCAGATGAGAGACATAGCCCCTGGTATACGAGCCCCTTAATTTGACACGGATTTCATACCTGGGAATGTAACCCATAACTCTTCGCACCATACGCGTGAACAGTACTTGGCAAGGGTGAACATCGAGGGCCGGAAAGTAAAAGAAATTTTAAGTGAGTGAGTGAAGATATTTGGGCGGCTCCTAACATCGAGGTCTTGAGAGTCGATGAGGGTGAAGAGAAGTGAGTATGGAGGAGCGCCGGAACGCTAGAGCGGAAGGAACGGGAGATCCCTGAGAACATCCGCCGACCAGCGGCAGGGTCATGCACGATCCCCACTTGCGAAAATCCCGTGGCGACCCCGCCGGGAATCGAACCATGTTCACGTTCGTGGGAGGCGAGTAGTCTAACTACAGCACCAGCGCGACCCCGAAAAGAATTTAAGATTGTTGAGTCCGGTTCTCCATCGCGCGGGAAGAAGGCAAGAAGCAGGCGGGACCAAAGACTTAAATCTTCCAGGGCGAACGCGCCCTCTCCGTTTCTCTCCCCCTCCCTTCCTCGAGAAGAAGCAAGCCGTGTGTTTGTGCTGGATGCTGTTATGGATGGGCGACGCGTCGCTCTGCAGATAGCACCCCGACACCTTCCAACTGCCTGGCTTGCCGAGGGTGGAAGGCAGGGTGGAGGAAAACGAATTTCTTTACTCCCCGGCAATGCCAGTGCGGCTCGCGGGGGTGAAAGGGTTCGGGTGGGACACACCGAGTCGCTGCCAACAAGTGCCTGCCCCAGATGGTCGGGGGTCGTCGCGGCAGAACATTTCACCTCCCAGATTCTCGTGTCGGGAACATCCGGACTTATGGGAGCACGACGATATTGTCCGCCAGTGCTCCTCCAGACAGAGATAAAAACTGTACAACAAGAGAAAATGATGGTATTTCATTGGTTTCAAACACACACGATCCTGATTTACCACTTTCAGGTGAAATAATGTGAATCATGCACACTAATAAAATTGGCCCAGTTCTATTCAGCAGTTCGTTTTCTTATGAGCTATTTCATTACTGTCGGTCAAGACGGAATCTTACAATTTTGTGCCCCGTAGAAGAGCAGCGGATTTCACCGTACAGCCCCTGTCACACCGTCAAATGTTTGCCTTCAACTATATTTGACAATAAAATTTGAGGACAAAATACGGCCATCAAATTTTTCCTTCCAACAAATGTTATCAAATAATCTTGAATGTGTTTGGAATTGTCACACTGTCACATTTTTTTATTGGGAGAATCTAATTTCAAATATTATATTTTAAAATTATTTCATAGTGAGATAATGCTTTTGTTTTTCCATGCTGTCCATTACAGGAAGAAATGTAAGTAATATTGTGATCTAGTTTCGTTTCTTTACTAAATTAAAATTTTATTTATAAGAAATGTTTCCTGCACTATTAAATTTAATGCCTCTAAGTTCGTAATATTATGTGCAATATTCACTTATAGTAGCATTCATGCCCAGACATCGTCTACATTAATTAATTATTCATAAGTTACTTCGTTTCCAGCAATTGTTCGTTATTTTAAGTTTCTTGACGTCCATTTTAGTCGTGCATGATTCTGATTGGCTGAGACCATCAAACATCAAATAAATTTATCAACCGATTCAAAATTGCCCATTATTATAAAAACTAATGATATGAACAAAAAGACAAAGGCAATTTTAATTGGAGCACTATGCCGTTTGGTGTATCAGAAGATAGTAATCGGGGTTCCGTGACGTATTAACAAATAATGGATAATAGCAGAATTTAGATATATGAAAGGACGAAGTTATCAGCGTTCTGAGATTCGAGTTAACTTTTAGTAATTTTTCTTAGTGCGAAATCCTTCTAGGCCACTTGAAAAATGTTATTAATGTATGTGTTATTTATTGACTTTAAGTATTTGAATCTTTATTGTTTTAATTTCTCTACTTTATTATATTTATTGTAATATTATTTATTTATAGATAGGTCCTAGCGATGCATCTCACTGCAGTACGGTACTAAGTATAACGGTTTATTAGTCAAAGCAATATCCTGCTTGAAAAATACATCTACTCTTAAATGATTCAGTGGCAGGTAATTTTAACAATAAAGGCAGAAGTTTATAGGCAACACTTACCGTTTATATTTATATTTTGTTAGACTTCTTGGCACAAATACTTTCATGCCAGAAAGCTAGCATCAAGATGCCGATGGGGGGGGGGGGTGGATAATAGGATTTGAACGGAAACTTACAATCCAAACTAATGCAAACTTACTTCTAAAACTGGCACACGTAACCAAGGGTGTAATTTCTTAAGTGACTCGGGACAGGGCATGGGCTAGCCACGTACTTATCCAATGTAATTTATGGCGAGAGTAATTTTGCGTCTGCGCTAAAATTTATAGTTCATTTATTCGTTCAAATTAAAACAGATGTATAAGTGTAGTGAAATAAAAAGTGAAACACAAAAAACTGTTCGAATGGCGGAAGGTTCGAAACCACGGTCTATGAAGGGGGGGGGGGGGGGGGGGTCTGGACACACTTGCCTGACAAACCTGGCAAGTTAATGTCGCCATAGTTCGCGAGGTAGCCGCTGCAGCGCTACATGTCTTGTAGTTGAATGTTGTCATAACAAGGCACTGTATTGTTTACGTTAATTATAGTTGTAATATGCATAGGAAGCAAAATAGTATTAGAGTTCGTAATAAAATACAATTATAATCGTCGGGAAGTCAATTGAGCGAGTCTCCAATGGTGCAAAATGATAATAAATGTAGGTGAAAGCCATTTTAGAAACTGTGCGAACGACATTATCGATCGTAAAAGTGCTTGTGCACATTTCATGCTACCATCCAGCTAACATAACCTCTGTTCCAGACCCCGTATTGCCTACACGTTAACTAGGCCTGTGCTAATATTTGAATTTTCGAATACCGTTTCGAAGAATGGAAGAATACAGCACTCCAGTGCCGGGGAACTGCGTTCATTTTTATCATGTTTATTCGAGTAGTCTACCTTGTTGGTGACGTAAAAATAGTTATCGGTAGTTAATTATTTTTGTATGCGCTTTCATTAGGCATGATTGGTTGCAGGTACCGTTCTAGTAGTTTTATCGAGTGAAATACAATATTATCGACCCGTGTCTTACCACAACGATTTTCGAACTGCCGTGTCGTCCGCCACGAAGCTGCATATACGAAGTGTTTACGTTTCGAAGGTTTTAAGTTTGTTGGTTTCTGGAAATGGGCAGAGTGTCGATTTTACTGAATGATTATGCAAATAAATCACTTCAAATCAGCGACGGACAAACGTTATTGTGGTGAAGTGTTTGGGGAAAGATTTCCATATAAAAACACGTGTTCAAGAGATTGCGGAATACTTAACGTGTTTTGTAAATAAGTTAATGTATTCCGAAACAGTTACTATAATTTTTGAATTACACGTGCTCTAAAAAGGCAGCACTTTCAACTCTTTTGTCTTGTAAAAATAATATTTGATATTTGGCTACTACGCATGTGTTGTACTGCCAACGGGTGTAAGGTTAACTTTGGTAAAAGTGTGTTTATTGCTGGATCATTGTGCAATTCAAATTTCACACTCGTAGAAACTTCAAAAACAATGCCGTCTCACGAAATACGTTAAACTAAAGCACCCCCCCCCTTTTTTTCGCTTGGTATATTTCTCCCGAAATATAAAATAAAGAGACCCCCAGCAACAAAAATAGAACATGTTGGAGTGTCAACCCAGCTTTAATACCCAACATTGATTACTGGATGGACGTTAGCTGACGTTTACCGTATATACTTTCACATTCAGCCTAAAAGACTAAAAAAAATTCACAAGTATCACATTTCGTGAAGAATTCGCTTTGTTGTTGCGATGCGCGGGACGAATAACAAACGAGAGTTCCCGCCACCGTTGAAATAATGAAGTTAAGAAAGTAAATCGAAATTACCGAATCAAATAACTGACGGGATATCTAGACACATGCGAGATACAGATTCATAATTCTTCCTTTGAAAATATGAGGTTTTAGTATTAAATTGAAAATAAATGAGTGAAGTTTCTTACAACAAGGAAGCTGAATTCTCCACATGACACGTAGCATACTACGGCAGACGGTAGAACTACGGCGACATTAAGTGTGACATTTTTGCATGCTGGCTGGGATACAGTGTCCAGACCTCCCCTTCTTAGATAGACCCCGTTCGAAACCCTTCCCGCTTCTCGCTCACTGGCTGAGTCACCCTCTAGCACATCGTCTATGGCGGAAGGATACGAGTGTGTGGCCATACGTGCGTGTGTAACGTAACTGCATCCGAGGCTGTCGAAATATTGCTAACATACACGCATTTTAACTTTAGCGAATTAATTCAATTGTAAACAATTGATAAATACGCACCACTAAATGTGTTTGAGAAATTGTCTTCGGAAGTTAAAAACTCCGCGCCGCGGCAAACACAAGCGCATAGAGATGAGTTACGACACGATAATTTTATGAAACACTTCCCCGCTGTATGAAATACCGCAGTTTCTGCCCTCCCGAGGTGTAACAATATTTCTTCTCCGTAATTTCCCTCCGCCGTTATCAGGGCGCGCTTATCTTAAAAGGCGGGCGGAATACCCCTCACCAGCTTCATCTCATAACGAGTTCTGCCGTTAAGGTCTGCGGTGGTTTGGGGCTGGGGAAAGTGCGATGGGGCAAATGAGGGGGGGGGGATAAAGCAAGAGGCGGAGACACGTAGCCGTGTGTTTTCACTCAAGAAGCTCCCTCCCCCCCCCCCCCCGAAACTTCAACAACCTCGGGCACATATCAGCAGCTCCCAGCGCACAGATTTCCCGGGGCCTAAATATTCCGTTATCCTAGAGGGACCACTTGACTTAAACTGGCCAACTTTACAGCAGATTACGCACGCAGTGGCCGGAGCCTTTTCTTTCCTCGCGCTGTTGCAGGGAGGCCACCTGGCTAAACATCCTCGCACAATAGACGATTAATGCAAGTTATCACGGGGAGTTAACCCTTTTCCTGACCCCGTTTACTTTTTTTGTTTTTTTTTTTTTTTTACTATCGCCTACCGTTTTAATTGCTTGTCTCTTCATTACAGTAGATTACGTGGCCTGCAAGGCTAAATTAAGAAACATTTTGCAAATATTTAAAAACACCCGCTTTTCATCTCTTTGCCGAAGCAAATTTTTAAATAAAATAAGACACCGCGTGTTTGCAAATTCTTTCAGTTTTCATCACTAAATAGTTTTGAATATTTCTGGAAAATTTTTTAACATATTATTCAAAGGGCTAATTTTAAAAAATAATGCAGAAGTTAGTCAATCCAAATCCCTAATCTTAAAAATGCTAAATGTATTAAAAACAATATCTAATAACATCGGAGGTGTAATTTGATACTGGGTTCAAACCAGTATTTCTTGAAGATGTTTATTTTTGTCAAATATTGGTTGTCGAAATACTTTGAAAGATATAATTATCGTATTCGGCCTAATACAATCACAAAGTCAGATTTAAAAAAAAAAGTATACTTAGATGAGAACTTTTCATCTGTATACACCGCGGAGGACGTACGAGCTCCATCTGTATGTGCTAATCCACTTTTCCCACGGTGACCCATGCTCGCGAAAGAAAGCACTGACATTGCCAGCAACACTTTCAACTATTGGCGTTTTCAATATAACCTCGCAGAATAACAATTTCTCTCGGATAGAAGCTTCAGCAACAAAACGAACGTACACAATATAATGAATGTCATGGGGATACTTTTGAATATCTGTCACTTCGTCGTTCATCTAGTTGCAAGGCGAAGCATTTGTTATGCAACTTCTCAATTAGCCGTCATTGTAAATTGCCAGGGATAGCTAAAATTATACTTCCAACTGTGTAATTAGAGAGAGAAAGAGAGAGAGACGGTGTCCCGGGGGGGGGGGGTGATTTTTTATAAGTTGTTGGGCAAAAGAGTCACCTACCATTGTTGATACAATGTCAATTGCTGCTGGCAAAATCAGGGAACGTGGTAAGAGGCTATAAAAGTTATTGGAAGTCGCATTTGTTGTTTTGAACATTTCTGTTGGGAGGTATTTACAACTATAAGCTTTCTAGCAAAATTATCTTGGTTTAGGCCTATGTCTAATCATAGAATATTTGCTTTCAATGTGTCTCCTTGATTTATTAGGTTTAATATTGTAAGCAGTTAAAATACTTAGAAAGATAACAGATTGAGGACGTTCTTCACCATTGATCACAGTTTCAGTAAAGTCATAAAAATATATAGTTGCATAATGCCTCCTCGTTTTCACACTCCCAATAGCTTCTCCAGCGCCGCTAGTTCAAGGAGCACTGATATGTTTATTTTTATCACTGATCAGGAAATGTTTCATGTTCAATTGCACAAGTTCCAGTCAACTTATGTACAAATGGACCCAGCATCTCTAAATTGGAACATCGAATGCGTCACTAAACGCACATAATCGTCGACCATCTTAGGCCGTGTCCGAATTCAGGTATATACTCTCGCACTTGCATCCTTGCATGCTTCACTTACCCTTGGCACCAAAATTGATGCATTCGAACAGGCAGTCTTGTTGGCTTCGAGAACTGTTACTAGCCAGGTAATCATTTTTAATATACATGTATTCTGACTAAGAATTTGATAATTTCCGAAGGTTTTAGGAGTTAAATCAAGTATTAAATAATATTCCAATTTGATTTAAATAATATTTATTGTCTTACGTTATTATATGTGAGTGCAATTTTGATTGGTTCTTTTTATCTTAGCTTCAGTAGGTAAGGAACATCGGCCTAATACAAAAATATAATGTTTATGACTTTTTTTAAAGGTGAACTTTGCGATAGTTATTTACTCAGCTCAAATTTTTTTTGTCTACGGTGTAGTAATGTTGCCATATTAAATTTTAAATAAAATAATCGTCGGAAATCAATTGAAACCTACAAATCGCTTCTCAGAATGGCGGCACATATTCCGCAAGTACGCGAGAAGTATACAACTTAATTTACTTGCATACTTGCGTACTTCACTTGCAATTCGGGCAGCACTTATAACGTCACTTCCGGGGACAGGTACGCACAGGTACGTACTTCAGGCGAATTCGGACGCAGCCTTAAGAGTCTAGCTACGAACTGCCTCCATCCTGCCAGTCCAAGTGGTGTCAGTGAAATGTAAGTCGATCTGCGCGCATTCTATCCATTACCGAGTCAACTACGTGTCGCTCAACTACCCCGCGCTCAGCCAACGCCTAAGTGTACTGCTGTTTTTAGCTGCCGTGTTTGTGACACAGTTGCTGTTTATAGTGTCGTGTAAAACAGCGAGATATGCTATTCAAGGTTACATGATAGTAAAAATATGATCTTATCAAAAATTTTGTGTGTGTTTTCATTATTTTCCTTTCCATATTCCTCTACAGATTTATACAACGGGTACGTCACAAAATCAAGTACTCAAAAATAATAACATAGCTAAAAAAAAGAAGTTTTCGCCAATAATTAAGATTTATACTAACAATGTGTATGTAATTCACGTTGAGAGGTTGCATATTAGATTTTGCCACACCATTCCACCAAAATGTTTTAAGTAGATGACCATTGTGCCAGTGAATACGGTTTATTTGATACGCTTATGTGTTATTATAAACAGAGTTTTCTGCTTGCGAGGGAAACACAATTACATTTTTAACAGCAGACTGTAACAATTTCAGCGTTTTTTGGACGATATAGATATGGCGAAACTGCTACAACGTTCTTTGCGAGGGAATACAACCAATCACGTGGCTTAGACTACGTAAGAATCCGCGACCATCAGAACACGATACACCTACACGAGCACTTCATTGCCACGTTTAAATTTCTTGTAACGTTCTTTGGTACAACCTTAGCTGCTCGTTAAGCAAATCTAAACGAATGCGACAGAAAAAAAAAGATAATTAATAAGAAGTAAGTAACTAGTAAAACATAGCCTTTACCGTTCTACCCATATTTCTGAAAACACCGCAACGCATGAGAATAGCTTCGTATTACATTGTGGGGTCTGTTTTGAAAATAGCCCCCCCCCCCCTCATTAATACCATTACATGGAACTGTTCCTAGATATACAAATCCATTTATGGAAGACATTAAAACCATTCTCGTGAAAACTATTACACCTTAAATTAAGACACTTTGTTGGGAATTGACGATTCTGATTAATCAACACAGCACGAGAGCCTTTCCTGTTACTGCTGTAAAAGGTTTAATTTTTGGCGGGACTGTTATAAACTTATTTTTATCGTTGTCATCGTGAGCAAATATAAATAATTATTTAAGCATTAGATTTCGACATGGCAACAAGTCATATCCTAGCCTGCATGTTGTGCATTTTAACTATGTTGGAAATCGTTTGATGAGTTCTTCACGAATCTCAGTTAATGCTGCATTTAATTAATGTATCTGGGAAATGGGCGGACTGTAGAAATCCGAGCAAAACTTTTACTAACTTTGGTACTACGAACATGCAGAATTTATAACACGCTTTAAATTGTAAGGGTTATGTTTTAAAATATGGTGAAAGGTATATTTTAAAACCATTGACGGTATTGAAAACGAAGTTTGGTGCACGAAGTGAAAGGTTTGGGGAGTTATTGTAGGCGTTCGCTGGCAACTAAACTGAAACTGAACTCTTTGAAAGTCTTGTATTTCACTGTAAGTATTTGTAACTTCTGCTTCATGTAAAAAATTAGGATGTCACAGACCCAGCATTTTTTAACTTTTGCATTTCTGCATCGGTCATATAGAACAATACAATAGTTTTAAGAAATTAATATTTTATCACTAGCACAGTCCTTTCTCCGACATACATTTTTTTACAACATTCCAGTGTCCCAAAAGTGTCAATCACGTATTTTCGAAAAGGGTAAAAAATGCAACTGAACTATCTGATACGTTGTACAAAAGTTCTGAAAATATGTACAGGCGAAGCTGATGTCAAAATAAACGCAGTTATGAGGAGAGGCCGACGTTTTCGTGGGAGAAGGCAAACTTGGACGGCAGGGAAACATGCAAACATTTGCTCGGACCGCCCGCCTCACCCCCTGGGGGAATTTCCTGCAGCCCACTAAGGTGGTGAGGGGGGTGAGGAAGAGGGTTGCGTTGCACGTTGTGTTCGAAGGGTCGCCCCGGCATGGAGGGAACGTCCAGCAAGCATGCGAGGGAATTCCGCAGACAGGCCAGCACCAGCATCAGATGTTCAGAGCAGGGGGTAAAAAAAAAATGTTGGGAGGAAAAGAAAAGAAGACGCAGGTTGTTGGATGGCAGCGGTAGGCAGTGGGGGTGGAAGGAAGACTTTACATGCCGATAGCCGACATGGCCTTCGACTTCTGCCCTCTCTCCTTCACCACTACTGCACGACTCGCCAGCAGCGTCGAAGAGCAGTGCTGCCAGCTCAGTGGATTTCCCACCAGTTTTGGTGGGTTTTAAAGCATTTTAGTGAGCGAAACTGTTCTCCAGTGAGTGAAGAGATTTGGGCGGCTCTTAAGATCGAGGTCTTGTCGGTGGAGCAATGTGAGTATGGTGAAGCGCCGTAATTAAAAGGGGGGGGGGAGTTCCCCGAGAAAACCTGCCGACCAGCGGCATGCGACACGCAAAAATCAGGGAGCGACCCCGCCGGGAATCGAACAGGCTTCGTCTAGGTGGGGGGCGACGGCGACTAGTCTAACCACTACACCAAGTGGTAAATGGGTGGTATAGTGAATTATTTTTTAATTATTGGTGATACGTGGTAAGCAGTTTTCTAGAAGGAAAAAAATACTGACTGTTATATCTCGAGGGTCTAAAAATGTATTAATATGTGTATGCGATAAAGTGATTAATATTTCTAGCATGTTTCGCTACAATTTTTGCTAATGGACTAGTGTCACTGCAACATTATGCTTAATTTTTATGTTGTCGCTATTTAAGTTTCTTGTAACTTTGCCCCTAGTAGGCTTTAATCACACATAATATATAAATATACCTAATTTTAACTGTGTACAAAGAAAAATTATTTTATTGATATTTTAAGTTATTAAAATGTATTTAAACTATGGATATATTTATTATGCGAAATATAAACACATTTTAATAAATTAGTGGATTCTGGTGCATTTTCCTTCGTGGCCTGGTGTATTTCTGTGTGTAGATGTCGGCAGCACTGCCCCGGCAGCGTGACACGCACATTCTCGTGACGGAGAGGCGGCGCTGCTCGGCCGTTATTGGCGGAATGCCTGCACGTGTCGTGTCCTGCCCGCTGACAGGTGGAGGGCGCGGAGAGAATCGCTGGTAAGACAGAGGGGGTGACTCGCCTACATCCAGCCCCCCCCCCCCTAAACGGCTCACAAGGAAAAGGAAATGCGTTCGTGTCGCCCTTCGACGTCCAAGAGACTTGCGAGCCGACGCCCATCAGCAGACAGCTTCTTCGCTGCAGCCACGTCCTTTTCCGGGACTAATCTCGCTTCGAAATGGAGAGGAAGACATGTGACGTCACACGACAGTGTGGGTGGTGTCCATATGAGACGTCAGACAAAATCCTCGGCCGGTGAGATAATGATGGTTGTAATATTAGCATTCGTTTCGGGAAAACAAAATTACAGCCAAAAAAAAAAAAAAAACGAAGTTTCTAAAGAGCTATACTCTTAAAGAAATCTGCCCCCGGCATTTTGGATTTACCGATTTTTCGCCTTTAATTCCATTTCAAAAATTGTTTCACGAAATTTTTTAAGTGTGTTTCTTGCGGACGAATACATGCGTGCTACTGGCAATAGTGATCAAATAAACATATATTTAAAGATGCACAAAAAGTGACTTTCTTTAACGTATCGATCCGCAAAATTCAATTTAAATCCTGTAATAAAAATTCTGACCAAAATTCGATAAATTGAAAACGGAGGGCACTGACCCTCTTTATTACCATATAACTAATAAACTGAAATGTAAAAATTAATAGGTTCAAACGAAATAACTACATACACGAGTGTCATTTCCTCATGGCCTTTCCAAGATTTCCACACGCAGAGGCTTAGTGACGGAACCGGACAGGTGATAGTGTGTTAACCAATGGATCAACATCAACAGCGTGTGACAGCAAACCAGTTGTATACATGAACAACACTTGTGAAACACTACATTATGGAACACAGAAAGCGTGGGCCTGCTTAGGTTCTCCGTTGAAGACAGCAGAGAATTGCCTTACTGTTTAATATTTCACAGTTTAATATCAGCTTAAAATATTGAGACGCCTTAATTATACACAAAGAGTGAACCAGTAAAAGTGCACACTAGTGTAGCGTGAAAGTAATTACAAAAAATAATTAAAACAAAAGATGGTTTTTAGTATAGGCTGTTCATGGAAAAGTGAGCACTTCTTAAGGTTCTTCTAAATTTTTCCTTTCATCCAATTTCCATCTCCCTGCTGCTTTTTAATATAAAAATTGCAATGTGACCAATAAACACACTGTATACATTTCACCACCAGCAAAATTTAATGCCTGAGGCTGCAATAAGATATATTAACTAGCGGTTAATGCCTATTAGGAGGGCCTTCAAAAGTGCTCACTTTATCGTGAACAGCCTATAACCTTACGTTGCCGTAACGTGCGTGTTCTCTCTCCACGAATATTTCCCCTGTACGTCAGGCAGCCTGTCAAACAACGGTGTTAACCGGGTCACCTGAAACTCTGCTAGGTAAGGTACGTTGATTTCACGCTTTCGCCACTAATAGTAACGCACGTTCTCGAAATACACGGAAGGGACTCGGAGCTATCATATTGTGCCGTACGCAATTGATGCCGTAACGATCTGGAGTGCAGAATTAGTTGTAAGCCAGCGATCGCACTGCCAAATCAGTCACACGACAAAAGAACAAACATCCCTTGATTTGGCAAATTCATTCGCTGGCAGGCCAGATATCAAGCACGTATTCACTAATGCCGCTTTTAAAACTGGACTGCGGTAGTTTCTATATGCCCTTCGCAACTCTTTAGCCATAAATAAAGAGGAAAAAAGATTTAAATATTAACATTTTAACGAGTACGCGAAATCACATACCTGTATTTATGAGCCATCTTATAACCGTGGGCGAGATCACTGGACAACCAACCAAATGCCACTTGTGTTGTAATCTAATACACCACGAATGCTACAGTAAATAAACCTGGTAACACAGAGATTTTTTTTTTTTTTTTTCGCATTTCCTCCTAAAGTTTTTATGACGCACGATGTACGTCATATTTATCACACACGTCACAGAGTGAAATCATTTACACATAAAATGGCCATAATTATCAAGCTGGCGCATCACTTTCTCAAAGGCTTTCTACCATTGCAAATGGACGAAAAAAAACTTCAATTTACGTCTGCTTTGCTTTTAATTTAAGTATAACTGGTTTTAATAAATTATTGTGTATTATCAAATTTATGTAAAATGGTTATTTTTTCAATCGCCACGTGGATTTAAAAAAAGCAGTACTTCGAGATAAGTGAAATATTATTTTGGTTTCGTAACGTAGTAAAGTAGGAACTTCTCCAGAATGTCGTTTGAAACTGATCGCAAAAAAAAATATCCATAGGGTGTTAGGTTGATTCGTTACAAACACATTTAGCCTCTGAACAGCACGGAAACATTGGGGCTCCTCCTCAACCCATCATTTAGGCACTCAACTGCAAGAAACCATTTTTTTTTATTTCGGACACAGCCGAATATAATGGAACAAAATTAACATCTCCGCCATCCACACTCCTATATGTTTACAAACTTTATTTTTAATCATAAATATATCAAATATATAATGCCTTAAAGCTGGTTCGTTTCTTTCTAAGGGAATATATGCATTTAAAATCTGTGTAATTAATAAATAACATTAATAAACAATATAATTTATGTGTTCAATGAAGACATTTCCGTAATCTGTAGTGCAAGTTCGAATCAGTAAATAAATGTTTCCAGATAGACCTAGTAACGTTACAAACTGCGCATTTTACTGTATTAAAAAATCAAGTTGTAGTGATTGAATTAGGTAAATTCAAGTAATATAGATGTTAACTGTTCCCTGTTCCTGCACAAGCACGGGAAAATAAGTTTTCAAAGCCCATCACAATTTTTTTTTCCTACAGGTACTGAGTATTAATCATTAGCTTTATTTGCAGGTATAAACCTTAAATAAATGAACAAATATTATGTTTGCCAAGGTAATTTTTACTGCCAAAGCTACGCTTTGTATGTTCCGAGATTTAGCAACTTATCTGAACGAACTATATCTAGAAATGGCACCGTTGAAAATCAAGGGCTGGCATTACATGTAACTGCCTTGTCTGAAATGTGATGCAAGTTCTGTTGGCTTGACAATCAATTAATAGTTCCCAAAGGTGTAACAATTAAGGTCTTAAGTTTTAGTCGCGTTCCTTCAACCGAATATCTGATTTACGGATATTTTATATCGTCAAAGCCCTGAAATATAGTTAAAAGTTCAATTTAACAAAAATTAAGGTACCTCTACGTTAACACAAGTTTAAAAAAGCTTGTGTTACATGGCATGTTTAGGAAATAACTAAACATGTCATACATGGGGAGATTTTTCAAGGGTTTGGTTCAAAAAGTGTGTAGAAACCGCGAATAAACTTGAAGTAAAGCATCACTGTGCAAGGCAACAGCATACAAAAGCAGTAAAGGCTTTAAGATAGAAGTAAAGCAACTGCCTAAGGAGAACTGCATCTGACTAAACAACGTGAAGCACTCATAAAAAAAATAGTACAGATACTATGAAAAATTTCAGAAATGTGCAATTTATGCTGTTTATGACAGAAAATGTAGGTATTTTGCAACATTATAAAATATTTTACTAAAATATACTTTATAGTTAATCGATCGATATAGTCCACTTTTTTTAAACCAAATTTTAGATCGTTTCCATTTTGGATATTTCAGAACACAGAATTCATTGTAAAATTTTCTTCAAGAAAGATGTAAGAAAATTGTAATAATAATGTATCATACCAATTTTATAATTATCTTTATTTACGTCAGTTTCAGCCATAAATATTTGCTACAAATGGACTAACTTAAAATCCGTTATTACAAAAATTATTTTCTACATTATTATTATTTTCTTAACTGCAGTCATAGTAAATATTATGACGATCTTTCTTGAAGAAGATTTTCCTGTAAATTCTGCTTTCTGAAGTATGCAGAATGGAAATGCGCTTAATTTGGTTATAAATGTGGACTCTATCCATCCATTTTTTTTTTTTTTTTTTTTTTTTTTTTTTTAGTAAAAAACTTAATAATGTTGCAAAATATTTACATTCTTCTTTCATATACAGCATAAGTCGCACTATTCTGACAATTTTCGTGGTTCTGTACTATTTTCATGACTTCTTCACGTTGTATAGTCGGGTGGCTGCGCTCAAAAGGCAGTTGCTTTATTTCAACCTCAAGAAAGACGTTGATTGCAGGAATGTAACTGCTTACAGTTGCGAACTCTCAGGATTCACGCTCACAAATTCCCAGAGCAACTTAAAACGCGGAATTACTTTTTTTTTTTTTTTTTAAGCACAAATCCCCGGCATGCCGAGGAATTCGAAACAAGTGCGAGCGAACAAATCCACTTCGGAGACGGGGCCTTTCCACGCGCCTTTCCGAGCAAGTAAGTGGAAAATTATTCATTCCAAATTACACCGGGTGTTTTTCCTTCTGTTGGTGGGAAAATGCTGAGGTGCAGTAATTTTCCCCTCTCTGTCTCAGCCACCGCCCACCCTTGGCCGAGCTGGGGTGCTAACTTTCCCGTGCGGCGGCGGCAGCAGGCGAAAGGGGGGATTTCTTTATCACGAAGAGGTGGTCTTTTCACCCCGAAAAGACGTCATTATGCATGACGTGGAGGTGGGAGTGAAAAAAGGGGGGGGGGGGGGGGTTTAGGGAGGTATAGAAGTGAGGTCCGCCTCTGTGTTCTCACCTCCGATTCCCGCCTGCTCATCTCGTTATATATTCCGGCGCTCCCTGGCAAATAACTTGTTAAAATGGACCCCTCGCGCCAGGCGAGACGAGAAGGAGGAAGCCAGGGGGAGAGGCGGAGGCCAAATTTGTGTTGACTCTAACACTCTGCCATGCAAATTCCCCTGCTCCATTCCGGTTCTTCGCCTCGTGCACCCGAAAACTTTTACACCCCCCCTCCCCACACACAGCGGTGCGAGTGAAAAGCCCCCGTCGAGGCCCACTTGCGCGCTGACCGAGTGGTCAGCCAGGTTCGTCCAACCCCACGAGAACCAAGGTGGCCAAGGGGAGGGGGGAAACTAGTGCGTGCCAGTGTCGCCGTCGTCGTAGAGGTCAAATGATAGGAGAGAGTGCGCACCCACGTTGAACAGTGGCAACTCTCGTATCGCATCACTCGGCTGCTTTACTGCCGCATCACGACTACCATAAACCTAGTGCATAACGATAGATTTCAGAAAACGTGCCTTCGACCATTTTTCACATTTACTCCGGTAAATTTCTAATGCGATTAGATTAAATTCAAATTGGAGAAATTATTTCGTTCGCATGAAACGGCCTGTCTTCTGAAAATTCTTATGTGTATAAACACACTCATCGCTGTTGACCATGCGACTTTCACAGTGTATAAACACACTCATCGCTGTTTACCATGCGACTTTCACAGTGTATAAACACACTCATCGCTGTTGAACATGCGACTTTCACAGTGTATAAACACACTCATCGCTGTTTACCATGCGACTTTCACAGTGTATAAACACACTCATCGCTGTTTACCATGCGACTTTCACAGTGTATAAACACACTCATCGCTGTTGAACATGCGACTTTCACAGTGTATAAACACACTCATCGCTGTTTACCATGCGACTTTCACAGTGTATAAACACACTCATCGCTGTTTACCATGCGACTTTCACAGTGTATAAACACACTCATCGCTGTTTACCGTGCGACTTTCACAGTGTATAAACACACTCATCGCTGTTGACCGTGCGACTTTCACAGTGTATAAACACACTCATCGCTGTTGACCGTGCGACTTTCACAGTGTATAAACACACTCATCGCTGTTGACCATGCGACTTTCACAGTGTGTAAACACACTCATCGCTGTTGACCATGCGACTTTCACAGTGTATAAACACACTCATCGCTGTTGAACATGCGACTGTCACAGTGTATAAACACACTCATCGCTGTTGACCATGCGACTTTCACAGTGTGTAAACACACTCATCGCTGTTGACCATGCGACTTTCACAGGGTATAAACACACTCATCGCTGTTGACCATGCGACTTTCACAGTGTGTAAACACACTCATCGCTGTTGACCATGCGACTTTCACAGTGTGTAAACACACTCATCGCTGTTGACCATGCGACTTTCACAGTGTATAAACACACTCATCGCTGTTGACCATGCGACTTTCAGTGTATAAACACACTCATCGCTGTTGACCATGCGACTTTCAAAGTGTACAAACACACTCATCGCTGTTGACCATGCGACTTTCACAGTTTTACTGAGGTGGCGATGGTCAAAGTCGGATGCACGCGCAAAAGATGAATGCCAATCCACCTCATGTTTAGTCCAATAGTTGCGGAGACAAGTGACGAGCAACTGCGGTCGCGATCAAATTAGCTGACGCAAGATACGTCTGCGTATACGCTGTCCACGGTAAAGTGAGCTTTGAAAGCCCTGCTTAGTATCTACATGTATGCACGTTGTGTATTCTTCCACCATATGTACAATTAACATTGGCATAGGCTTCATCACTTTATTCATGCGTCTGTCAACTGAAAACGCGAAATTATTAGAAAAGTAAATATTTGACAAATCTGGTCATTTTTACACTTCGATGCAGTAAAAAAAAAAAAAAAAAGCTAAAGATATAATTTTAGTTATCACAAATAGTTACCATGCCTAACACTTTTTGTTCGACGTTAAGATATGGAACTACTTTCCATCCATCATTACCAATTTATCTGGGCGCGTGTCATTCGCTGCACTAGTTAAAATATATAAGCAGGCAGGGGCAGTGAAACTTTCGTAAGGTTGATTTCAAAAGTGCTCACTTTATCGTGAACTGTCTTTACTTATGTTCAATCCAATACACGACTAAAGATTGACTTGATATTATTGAAATAGTGATTTATTAGAACATTTCATTTCATTTTATTTGCACTATTATTCTATACGTACTTACTGCGCACGGTTTGTTAATAATATAACACAAAAACCTGATAAAGCAATTAAAAATGATAAAACAATTAATTTTACACCAAGTATAGGCGTATGTTTTGAATCAGCAAAAGAAGATCGAAACGTAAGATTTCTTTTGGAAAAACGATTTTCTACTAAATGCAACAACTTGCTACTTATTCGTCTTATCTCCTTTAATTCTGTTAGCTGAAGGACTCAAGCCCCTGTCACACTGTCAAATTTTTGCCTTCAACTACATTTGACTGTAAAATTTGAAGACAAAATACATCCATAAATTGCCTTTCAACAAAATTGATCAAATAATCTTGAATGTATTTGAAAATGTGACACACTGTCAAATTTTTTTTTACTGGAATAATCAAATTTTAATTATTATTTAAAAATTATTTTCATAGTGACGTATTTCTTTTGTTTTTCCATGCAGTCCAGAAAAGTAAGGAAAGATGTAATTAATTTTCGTTTCTTTACTAAATTCTCATTTTATTTATCAGAGATGTTTCCTGCACAATGACGCTGTCTCTGAGTTCGTAATATTATGAGCAATATTCACTTACAATAGCATTCATGCCCAGACAGCTTCCACATAAATGAACTATCTTCGTGGCCTATTTTGTTTCGGCACGTTTCACAACAATAAAATTTAAATCCTCCGAAACAAAATAAAATAAAAATTACAAATGCACACGCTACCCGCTAAGGCATTTTCATGTACACAACGAAGACAGACATGTATACTGACGTCACAGGCACACACGCATGGTGGCGTCCGTTTTCCCCGTGCAAAATCATGGTCATTTTCAAATGCGTTACTCTCGAGTTATACACACATAGATAACAAAAGGATTACAGCGCGAGTCTTAAAATTTATCATACTATCACGCGGTAGACAGAAAAAGAACAATTCCTATTACTTTATAGCATTACTCGTGCGTGGAGCGAGGCTAACAGCGGGACCGCTTGCGTATAATACCAACTTAAACACACATTAGAACACACACATATGCGGCTTATCCGAGATTCGAACATTCACGCTAGAGTTGAACTATAAAATATCGATATACGACAGCAATTTATTTATGGCTCAACCCACCGAACACCCTAAGCCTAACAGATAAACAGATTGAATGAAGTGTACCTGATATATAGAGATTATTATATTCCCCATCATTTTCGTTTTCGGACCGATTTCTGCTGTCACTTTGAACCTGAAAACACAATTTAAAATTCGCTGCCAACATTATGGCAATATTACATTCAGTGTTTCTTTATAGGAAGGTATGGCCAGAGAATGTATTGAAGGATTCATTTCAAACGTGATTAATTTGTTGTGAATCGCCCATAAATCAAAATTAGAACCCATGGCCACCTAATAGTCAACATGGTCGAAGACAAAACCACGGATTAAAAATACATTTCACGCATGTTACCTACCATTGTTGTAAGGACATCTAAAGACGATGAAGTGAGCACTTTTAAAATCAACTTCTGGAAAAAATTTACTTCCCATAGTCACACAAATGCTACCATCCACATCAGCGCGGAGTACAGAATCCCCGTTAATTAGACAACCGATAAAAAAAATATGAATATCACACACACACACATTGAAAACGATGTGATCTAAATTAGTATTGTAATTTCTATCAGCAAATGTTCCGTGTACGTATTTATTTGTATTATAATAAAACATGCAAGGAAACATGTAGCAGTCGAAATCGGAATATCAGCAGCAATCAAATACTATCCTCGTTGCAATTATAATGTTTTGGCTTAAGCACGTCTTTCAATAAAACTATTCTTTGGTCCCTAGTGGAACAACACGTTAAAAAAGCACGTGTCAGTCGTAAACACAAATCTGGTAGTGTTTCACATTAGTCGCACACACTTGAGAAAATTATAAGAACCTGTTAACTACCACGTATTCTCATCCACGCATTAATACGAAGTTACGCAATGAAGGGAGAGGGTAATGCACAGCAAGTGAATTACAGTAACGCTGCCTCCATACCAGAACGAAACGCATAGTCTGCCTCACGAACGAATGCAAATTTTTAACAGTTCTCAAACCAGTCTTGTTTACAGCTGTTTCCATGGATATAGCAATGGCAAACTGAGCCAGGCCAGATTAAGAACTTTAGAGATCCTAAGTACTTAATATTTTGGTATCCCCCCTCCCAACAACATATAATTAAAAATGTAAACAACAAATCATAAATTATAATTTGATTTTATAAAGGCAACCAAACTTACACTAAGATGGAAAACAATATTCATTTTCGAATCTTTCAATTTCACATGTATTTATAAGATTTTCTCCTATTTTTGTAATTGCAAAATGTTCGACCAAATTCTCAAAATAATTCTTACGTACGAATCTACCTCTTACACTTAGCAGAGATAAGATACCCAATCTACCTTGTTACATATTTGTTCTGTGGTGATTTTTAGTATAGCCTACTTCAACCGAGAATATTAATGCTCAGCTAAGCAATATATAGCCTATTTCAGCTGCATCGGGTGCAGTCTCCAGTCCACTGTAAATCCGGCAATGTAACGTTTCTGTGATGTCAACCTTTCCCTTCTGCCCTAAGCAAGTGCTTACTTTGCTTAGGGGCCGCGGTGGCCGAGCGGTTAGCTCGCTCGCCTCCCACCAAGAGGATCCGGGTAGAATCCCCAGCCGGGTCACCGGCAGGAATCGTGCCGGATGATGCCGTTGGTCGGCGGGTTTTCTCGAGGATCTCCCATTTCTCACGACCCTTCACTCCGGCGTTGCTCCATACTCACCTCAATCGCCCTCATCGACTCTGAAGACCTCGCTGTTGCGAGCCGCCCAAATCTTTTCACTCACTCACTCACTTTGCTTAATAATTAATCTAGCAATGCACTCAGCTGACTGCCAACACACTCCGTATGTAAACAGAAAATATGTAGTCATGGAAATAAATGTAGACAAGACTACTTTAACTTTCGTGAGACAGGCTATACAATCAGTGCAACGCCGCACCTATGGTGTTTTCGGAACGTAAGTAAAAGCCAATAAAAACTACATCAACACACTCCTAACGCTTATGTGTAATACGATACGCATGCAGTCCAGAAACATCATCCTTGGGAGTGGCTTTTAAATGTCCTTCTGGTGTTATTTTTAGTGACATTATGGGAAGAGAGTGGGTAAACTATGCAGTTACTAATTTATAACTTCACCATTAACTAGCTTGTTTGCAACTAGAACAGCCAGAATCACGTGGGCTAATTATTAGCACTATTTTCACATATATACTTACTTGGGTTGGAATTCTAGCACACTTTTTCTGAACGTGCATTAATGACCCTACTTATAATTTAACTTTCTTAAAAGAAAATGTAGATATATGTAGCAAAATATAATAAATGTGAAAATCAATATTTGACCGTGTTATTGACAGATCTGCCCGCAATTCGTGAACTAATGCTTGAAAGAACGGTGTGAACTAAAACAAGCCAGTATCATACACCTACGAGTCTATAGAGTTACTGAACCCTACCGCCTAGAGAATAATGGCTGTTAGGTCATGCTAGGTCATGCTAGGTCATTACTAGGTCATGCTAGGTATTTTACTTATTGGTTAAAATTTAAGTAATTGGTCCCTAAAAAATTATTGAATACGCGGTAACAGTTTTAAAAATATGGTTGCAGACAGATGCTTAATGGCACAATTTTCAGGCATTCAGCGCTTCATATTAAGTGGCCGCCGACCTTCATCGTTTCCCCCCCCCCCCTTTTTTTTTTGGTTGAGAAGCTAGGGAGCTATAGTCTAAGGGTTACAATGGCACGCGCTACAAGAGCGCCATCGCCGCTACGCGCAGGGCTCTGAACTGAAGTGCTGTTCTCGTAGTGCTGCGTTTACCTACGACTCTTTCAGCGGACATGGTGCCTTTTTTGTAGGAATATATACTGGGGGCACATTTGTTTCGTCAAAAAAAAAAGGCAGGATTTCAAAATATTTGCAACGCAGTTCAAACATCTGGAATGCAGAACCGTAATATTTGCAATGAACTAGCGTTTTACCTCAATGTTCAAGAGCATATACTGCCCTTAGGAATCACTTCAGACCATGCATGAAATGAACGATTTCAACTTTTTTTTTCCCCGTGACAAACCTATTACCCGCAGATTGTAAGTTCACTTGACTTTTCACACGTTAAAACCATTTCTCAAAGTGACATGAGGAGAAAAAATTAACTTTTGGACTTAATCGGCTTTTCATTCTTTGTAACTTACCGGGATAGACTGAACTCTCGAGATATAAGGGTGACCACTTTAGGCGAGAACTGTAAAGCACCCAAAAACATGACGAGTAAAAAAATAATGAACGAAAGACAAGTTACTGTGTATAGTATTCGCTCGTTTATTAGTTAGTATACGTGTAACATACATAGCCTATTGTGAAAACAGCCAATGGTTGCGACACACAAATAAAGTTTACGGAAATTTCTACTATTCAAACCAAACAGTTTAACAAAATTGTTTCATTTTTGATATTTTACCAAAAAAAAATATTGGGGGAAATGAGCTTTTATCATAACTATGACGTTGCAGTTTAAAATTATTTCATAGTCTGGAAAGAACGTGGTCGAATTTTGACTCCTGGTTTCGGTAGTTTATGAACAGTTAATGAAATATTCATGACTATACATTTTACACAAATGGTATAAAACTGGATTGGTATAAAATAAATAACTGCAAACATTATAAGGTAGGATTTTAAATGGTTGAGTACACGTGAACTATTTTTTCATACTGCTCACAAAAAGTTTAGCATATATTTGACTACAGGATGCTATGTTGAATAAAAGTGTTTATATTAAATTTTGTACTCCTAATAGCACATCAAGGTGGGGGGGAGGGAAACTCGTTGACATCATTCCAGTATGAAACAAACAAAATGCATAAACTGAAAAACAACGTAAACAAAGGAAGCCCATCAGTTTCCGTATCGAAACGTTTGTCTCCTCAGATGCAATGACAAACGTCAATAACATGTAGGACCTCCACGATTCCTGAGGCACACTTGTATCCAACGAGGAACGCCAAAAACAAGATCACTGAGCGTTTCCCAAGGCGAAGTGTCCCATTCCTAAAATGCGGCTGTTTTTAACGCCTGAATGGTCATTGGTGGTTGTGCGCGGTTTGAAATCGTTCGTTTGAGGACTAACCACGCATTTTCTATGCAGTTCATATCAGCTGTATAAGCTGGCCAGTTCATTCTCCGGATCCCAGCTGGGGAATGCTAAACTTTTCGTTAGCAGTGTATTTAAATGGGCGATGGACACGTACAGGCAAGTCTGATGGTTTGGTGTCCTTTTTTTCTTTTTATACCAATGAAAAGATTATGATTACACTTTTCTTTCCGAAAATAAAGTTTCGCTGCTACAATTTATTCGAAGTTAAATTTTTTAGTGATCGGAGTTGGAAACAAAATGAACTTGAGTAGAGCCTTGCCCTTTCATCAGTTACCGCTTTCTCGTACCACTGGATAAACACAAGTGGGCGTTATTAACATCGATTAGTATTGTGGCTCTGCTAAATTTAATTCATGCTGAAAAAAAGTTACGAACACTTAAAACGGAAACATATTAAAGAAACAAATATAGTGAAAATTAAAAATTGATAACATGTACTCCGGTAAATATGTCGAAATGATAATTGTGTGCAACTTGAATACGGGTATTTTCGTAGTTATCTAAAGGAAACAGCGTTGGAAAAGAAGGCTAAAATGTAGTGTTAACTTCAACCAGAGGTAGTCCTCTCGGTATTGAAGCAGGATAATAGAGGTTTTGTGGGTTCTAGTGAGGCCGTGCATTACAGAAGTACCAACTTACATGTGTCCACAGCCCCCGCGCCACTCAGCCGAAGGACCAGTGCTGCCAACAGCGCGGCGGCGATCATCGTGCCGCCTCTTCAGCGCCTCGTTTGCCGACGTACTCCTCTTTACGACATGGTATCTGGAAAGAACAAACACTTCACATGAGCACGCTGGACGAGGCGATGCGTGTAGTCGAGTGTTGATTTCGTAGAAAAGGGGGGGGGGGGAGGGATGGAGGGAACATAGGCGGTGGGGGAGTTGCCTCGCTATCCCATTGTGCAAGTTCATCTCCTCGTGAATAAGAATTTAGTGGCTTGCCGAAGGAAGGGACGGGGGGAAAGTAAGAAAGGGATGCGCGTTTCGCGCTTTGTGAATACGGAATTCCACGAAACAGATGTTCCGCACTTCGCGAGAACTTGTGTGGGGATGTGCGTGCGTGCGGGGACCGCACAATATGCGAAGCGCGTAGCCGAGGAGAGTATGCGCGTGTGTGCGCTCGCGCGCTCTCTAGTGCATCTCTTGGGGACCCGGCGTCCCAGGGTAGCGCTTTCCCCCGCCAACCTACCCAACGAGCGAACAGAAGGGTAGTTTCCTCGTTGATTAGGCCGCGCATTGTGTCGCCCGACCCGCGCGGCAGATGCTTCTAAAAGGGCGGAATATTAAACTGGGCTTTCTTTACTTAGCGGCGTGTACGGTGTTCCAGAAACAGATGCTGCGGGAGATCAAGAGTCTATTCTCGCTACATGAATATTCAAGTTAACACGCCAACAGAATAAGAACTTTGGTGAAAAGCATCTTGTCTACAATTTCCCTGCTATCTGGTCTCTATTTGCTCTTCATTTATAAATAAGCCCTTTTCGCCTATCATTACTGTTTGTGGTTTAGTCGCAAAGGTGCACTTGCGTATCTAAAATATTTATGTCTGAATTTAAGGCACTCACTTGGGCAAAGAAAACTTAAGTATAGGCTGTTCACGGTAAAGTGAGCACTTTTTAAGGCCCTTCCAACAGGCTTTATCCACTAATAAATATATATTATTGCAGCCTCAGGCATTGCATTTTGATGATGGTGAAACGTATACACTATTTATTGGTCACATTGCAATATTAATATTAAAAAGCAGCAGGAAGATAGAGATAGCGTGAACGGAAAAATTTAGAAGGGCCTTAAAAAGTGCTCACTTTGCCGTGAACAGCCTATATGAATGTATACTCAGATGATGAGGTGCTCTGAAACACGTGATCGGCAACTACGTGCACGTAAGCTTATTGGCCGTGCAGAACGTCGAGCCAGAACCACCCTACCACAGGCCTATCCCAGACCTAGCCTTCAGCAACCTAAGGTTTCCTAGTAACGCCAAAACGAAAATCACAGAAACTGGCATATATTTGTTGAGAAAGGAAACAGTTTCATAAGACGAAAAATTTGTGTGGGCCTGAAAGTACTTACCAAATACATATAACATATTCAAGCAATAACACTTAGTATACGACAAGACGAAAATGGCAAAGACAAAGAACAAAATACACAATAATATACAATGTTCAAATACCCACATATTTAGCAATAAAATTACTTATCAGAGTACGGCAGAAAAACATAGAAAAATTAATAAAATATCCCAAATATTTTAAGTGTAACTGAGCATACACAAACGAACTAAATGAACAGCAGGCGACGAATACAAATACACAAATTCACAAGATTTGGCTTAACATTTCCTAACAAAATTCAGGAAAAAAAAGTATGCGACTACTGCACAAATTTTTAACCCAGCTAAAATCGCGTTGTATCATTCATTTCCCCCGGAAAACCCAAAGGTCATCGAGTCGAATTATTGTCACCTGATACTACATCTGACATCATCATGGCATGGCCAATTAATTTAGCCACGGATCGCGAGCATAGTTGGCGACTTTTGAAAAAAATATATACCATAAATACTCTGCAAACCTTTACGATCATGGGTAAAACGTGACTATTGTCGAACACTGAAGAGAGAATGGTGACAAATAGGCTTTCGGGCTAAGGATCTCAGTATTGCTGAAACAACGCAGTTTGCAAACTGGTTGCATGCTGCTGTGTAATTAAAGTGAGGATTTGTTATGCTCAAGGGCACTGACATGATAGCAGTTATCACGTTTTCCCCTACTTCTTTCGTGCCTCTTATATCGTTCAACATTTCTCGAAAACATAATACTTGTCCGTGAATGGCTTTGTAGTGGTCGTTTTCTTCGAAATTCTAATGACAAGGCGGGTTGAAAAGGGTAACAGATACACAACTCAACGAAAATTTGCACCACTATTTGCTCATGAAGGATGTTCGCTACGAACTTAAGGCGTACTACAAAGATACATAGCACTAAAAGGCTTGATATTCTGTACACATACTGCATATTTTCATCCCATACTTTCTCTTCGACTTTGAGCAAACGAGTTACTCAGTACTTCCGGTGGTGAAAAACTTGTCTTGAAGTATGTATTTAAATTAAAATTACAAAAGTTCTTTCACTAATCCAATTCTTAAGAATAGAAAAAAATTATTTTCAAGATGAAATGTATGATATTCTTCGCATAAAGTCGTTAATTAAATCATTCTCTTCAGATCCTCTCCTACAAAATGTCCGTGCATGAAATACTACGCACGCCATCAGAGCATGGCCGACTTATCAATCTACGGCCCAACAGCTGGACGCTAACATGAAATTTTAGAACCCTAAGGGTTTAGGCACCTTCTAAATGTCAATTTCCCGATATTTAACCCCGAGGAAGGGAGAAGAGAAAATGCGATACAATGCCTAGCATCAGACAATATGTTATATCATTGCATCTACAGGTGATGAAAAGAGGTAAAATATGTAATCAATGTTCTTATTGGTGTTGATTCCAAATACCTTTTACCGAACTTCTTAAAAAACTTATTTCAGATTAAAAAATATTATACTCATATTACCTTAGAAAAGAGCAGTTTGTGAAAAAAAATTCAAGGGGTAGTAAAAAGGGGGGGGGGGGCGATGCCAGGGAATTCCTTCTTCATGAAATATTTTCCCTGGCTCACGCAAGAAAAATTATTTCCCTGCCAGAAAAAGTCACTTAGTTCCCTTACTGAAGACAAATAATAGTGGTAATGAATGGTTATTGATGAGACGAATCATTCCCATATACAAATTATAACAACGTAGCATTTCAATATAATTTTATTTCTAAATGTTCTGCTAACTGTGGTACATGAGGTATGTTAGCCACCATTTAAAATACGATAAAATCGTAATTTTTCTTTGTGTGTATGTTTGTTTGTTTCTGCAACATCCAGAAACTAATGAACCAATTTAATGAGATTTCGACTGAAATGTGCTTTTATTAAACCACTTTAAATACTTCAACAGTAGAACATAAAATCGTCGTGCTATAACAAGGAACTGAGCAGTAAAAATAGAATAATATTTTTTCTTTAGATTTTTCTCTATCCTGGATAAATTTGTGCAGCTACGATCACTGGATTGCCATACATTACCTGTATTGCAAATAATCTATCCTTCAACATAATTTATACCCAATGGATTTGTAGTGTTGGTTTCGAGGATACTAACGTAATATATTCACAGTATTAAGTATTACTATAGGATTCAAACACGACGTACAGAAAATTTAAATCTTAACAGTGATGTGCATGTAATTTTATCTCATACTGTATGTGATATAGTGTTCGTACAAAATCTCCTAAATCCACAAGTTCAATTTTTTTAAAAATCCCCTTTCCTTCAGTAAAAAATTTAATTCGCATACCTGGGAGAGAGCTACTAATATCGTGTATAAATATGTCTTCCGATTAAAAAAAAAAAACTAGTAAGTGAAGTACGTTCGGGCGAAGCCACGGGCGGAAAGTAACATTGCAACATATTTGCTTTACAAGGAATAGTTGCAAATCCTATTGGCTGTTTATGGAATTTCTTTTTTACCTGCAACTAAGTCTTTGAAACTGTTGCCTGGCAGTCAAAATAATGTCAAGGACATAAATTGTTGGGAAAGGTTTTATATTGATTAAGATGGGACTGATAAGTCTACTATTATCAGCCGACACCTTTCAGTGTATTCTGTACGTACGGTAAAGTTTGAGTCTGACAGTGGAGTATGTAATTTGGATGATGATTTCGAAGAAAAAAAAAGTGTGTGTGTGTGTGTGTATGAATGTGTACATAGTCTTTATTACATTTTATATATCACATACACAACTTCCTTAATTGTATGGCGTATAAGTTGGCGTGCCCTTTATTTTCCAATTTCCGTGTTTTTAGCTATATGCAGAAATAACACCTTGTGTCAGATTTGTGTTACGGGAAATAGCTGATATGTCCATATTAAGGAGTTCTTTACAGTTTTATAAAGTTTTAGAGCAACGGTTCAGTTATTTATACACATTGTAACGTACATAATAAAATACTGATTCAAATTTATACTAACTCACTGTAACATTATTCGCCAAACCTTTTGTTCGCTTGCCGCAACAAATACTGAATACGTGACTTACCAATCTACGCCACACCACTTCAGATATTGTCACTATAGCAATCGCTACAATAATCAGCGTGTCGTACCTGACATCACTGAAAAAAAAAATTACAAGCTCACAAACATATTTGAGTGATTTTAAGCGAATTTTTCAATATTAATTTCAGTGTGCATATCACGCCGAAAATAATTAGACTGACAGTGTTTTTGGGGTCAGGAATATCATTGGGGAATAATGGCAATCACGAATACACTCGTTTCGTCATTAATGAATTGTACACTAATAATAGTCAGTTAATGACAATTGTTCATTGACTGGTTTTTCTTTACGTGCTCATAAAAACTGCTCAGATACGCAAATCAATGAATAGATATGGGGAGTGGGTACAGAACAGTTATTATTACAGAACGAGACCAAAATTTGTGGAACTAAAAATAAATTCGCACCACAGAACAGAGGGGTAAAGTTAATCATTCCTCTGCGAAAGGTATTCGTATTTCATACCTTTATCTTCAGAGGGAATTTTACTTTGTCACCCCTTCAACATTTTAAATTTCCACACGGTGAATTCCCCACCACCCCTTCCCCTCCTCAAACACTCTCTCCACGCAAAGGTATCGAAGAGTATTCCACCATTTCTCCACAGCCAACTGAGGGCACGGAAATCTAGCGGAAAGAGAAAAAATATATAATAAAAAAAAGTCTCATTTACATTTTGAAATTACAATCAAGGCATATAAAATATTCAAAGCTGTAAGGGATTAGTGGCGCATGAGAGCTCCCGACAAAAGCCGAAAGTCGGGGAGGGCCAAGTTGAGAGTCTCTCTCTCTCTCTCTCTCTCTCTCTCGCGCACGCACTGCCGCTACAGGCCAGCGCCAGTGCGTGCGTGCGTGCGTGCGTGGTGTAAGTAAAGTTTTGCATAATTCATGGCAGCAGTCCGGCCCGTTACCCGGGTAACTCCCCCCCCCCTCCCCCATCTCCTACCCCATGGCTGCTTCAACAAGCCACACACACGCGCCTACTCTTGTTCGCCAACCCCCCCCCCCCCCCCCCAACAAGTGCTGAACCGCAGCATAGGCCATGGGCCTGCCCCACCGTCTTCAACACCTCACTCCCTAGCGACCACATTCTCACCTCCCTCGACAGTCACGCGGCCTGCGGGTATTATACACTCGCCGGACTGCCGTCGTAGCCGGAAAGGGGGAGAGAGAGAGAGAGAGAGAGAGAGAATTCGCGAGGGAGGGGGGAAAATGATATCCCTGAGGGTCGCTAGCACTCGCCGAGTGGCGTCACTGATGCCGCAGGCAATTATTCCGGCCTGCTGTGGTGGTATTCCTGACCCAGGGGGGGGTGAACAGATATTCGCACAGGCTTTTAATTATCGCCAGCAATTCTAAGCTCGTCGACTCCTTCCCACATAAAACCAAACGCTGCGTGGAAATCGGATTGAAATCGTGGGGGCTGATCCTAGTTAAGGTGGAAGTATCCTTGCTATCTTGGATTTACGTATTTTCCTCATTAACTTAATTTTCGGAGTCAATATTTAAAAACCATGCTACTCATGACACAGGGAACATTTTAACAGTTTTTCCTAAATCCCACATATTTTTACATGATTAGTGTCGCACCTGTAACCGTAATCAAATATTATCCAATCATTTAATAATTTCAGTCCCACATGGGAAAATACAGGTATATTTGAAACCCCACAAATTAAAACAAATTCGTTAAGTAGTCGTCCACGTCATGCCTAGCTTTGATTTTTTATTTTTGGTCATACATTTTTATTACGAAGATTTGTAAGAAAATTCGAAGATGGAGTGGATACTACCCCATTAAAGGCTGTTCACGATAAAGTGAACACTTTTGAAATCTACCTTAGAAAATAGTCACTGCTCCTACTTGCATATATTTTAACGAACGCAATGAGTGACTTGCCCCGTAAAGTTGTTAACGTCAGAGGGAAAGTAGTTCCATAATCTTAACGTCGAATAAAATCTGTTAGGTAACCATTTGTATTAACTTAAAATTATTACTTCAGCTTTCTGTTTTTTTGTTTTTTTTTTTTAATACATCGAAGTATAAAAATTAGCAGATTTGTAGAATATTTACTTTTCTAATAATTCCACAGTTTCACTTGACTGACGCATTAATAAAGTGAGCAGTCCCATGTGAATGTTAAGTTTACATAAGGCGGAAGAGAAACAACGCGCATACAGGTAGATCTTTTGCAGGGCTTTCAGTGGTCATTTTACCCTGAACAGTCTATACCAAACACACGCGTTAACGAAGCTGACTTATATCTCACTGAAATTATGAACATGTAAGCAAGCACACGCGAAAAGGTCTAAATTAAAGTGGCAGTAAATAACAGCACGATAAAAAAAGTCTAAAGTGACCAAGTTAAAAAATGCTAAAGACTTCTGCGTATGATTAACAGTTCTACACATATAGTATTGTGTCAAGTTATAAAAGGGTTGCGGTGGTTTAGTGGCTAGAGCACTCGCCTTTCTCCAAGGCGAACCTGGTTCGATTCCCGGCTAGGTGGCGCCTGGATTTTCGCACGTGGGAATCGTGCCGGTCGATGCCGCAGTTTGGCGGATTTTCTCAGGGTATTTCCCGTTTCCATCGCCCTTGCGTCCATATTCACCTTGCTCCACCTTCATCGGCTCTCAAGTCCCAGATGTCAAGAGCCTCCCTAATCTTCCGTCTCCACTCCCCTCCATTTCCAGTTAAACCTGTTAATGGTGGATGTAAGGTTCATTCTGTACATGTATCCATAACGAGGGTCGGCGAATTACTATAAAAAAATAAAAAAAAAATAAAAACAGCTGTTATCTACAGAATACTATTGTTTGTCTTTACAAATAACACTTACGATTCGTATAAATGAGTGCAATATTTATGCCAATCTCAATTATAATTTTAAGTCCGTGCTTTTGTATTTATACTAGCTACAGTCACGTAATCATTGCCTGATATTAACAATACCACACTGAAAATGGTCCACTGCTATACATCAACATCATTCCAAATGTATGCTACTCACACGTCGCATCCCCCTTCCCCACAATCTAGCAGTTCACTCTCTTCTCGCCAACTGCCTGTAGACTACACTGTAAGTATAGTCACTGCACTGTCGCCCATCGTTCCGATAGTGTCACACACCTGGCACATACGGCCATACAAAACTCCAGACACTCGACACAGGAACACGCCACGGCTTATATAGCTGAGCTGACCTGGCCCAGAAGGTTCTTAGCACACCAACTCGCACCAAGGAGTCGGAGGGGGAATGGGGTGGAGGTGATGACCAGAAAATTCGCGCAGCGGCTACCCAAGATATTCTATTTTCCAAGGACGGGGAGTAACATCAGTCCCGACAGCGTTGTAGTGAACCGTGTTAGCGATCTCGCGACTCGCTTTGTAACTCCGCCTGTCCTCATTATGTTACACGTGATGCCCTTGGAGGGATGTATAACGCATTATTCTTCTACTTACTTTCCAGGCCTATAATTAAATCCACGGCGTGGAATCAATATAATAAAATGTTAACGTTATGTGGTCCGTGTGTAAATCTCCTGATGGACACGACTTATCCGATGGGCTCGACGGTAGCCTTGAGCGTGACTCAGCACTTTTGTTCGTGTGCTCTCCCCTCGTGAAGTGCGTGCTAAGCTTATCCCAGCGGAGGTAACCCCCTCTGGGAGAAGGGGTTGAAAACGCCGACGTCCAGACAGCGATGTCAGACAGTATAGTAAGCGATGGCGACACCGCAGGGCCGGCCTGCCCTCCCGCTGGCAGTAATTAGACTATCACCTTACCGGCCGGTGCACGGGGTCTGTAATTAGCGGGGTTGGCCGAAGGGGAGGAGCAGCGACCAAGGCCGTCTGTTCCCTCCAGCATCCACGGCCGAGCAAGGCAGCGCGCTTCACATGGCGCCGTTATGTCGTGCGCCAGGCCAGGCTCTCGCCTTCCTGTGAGTGAGTTAATAGAGTTGGGCTGCTCTTAACATCGAGGTCAGTAGAATGGTAATGGGGAATCTGGTGCACAGGGTGCATGGTTCAGAGCCTCGGAGCAATATGGCATCTGGCAGATGACTGGCAGAGGACCGGATGTGATCTTGACCTTAACCTTTTACCTTGACCTCCTTTGACCTCAATATTTTCTGTTTTCCCTGAAAAGCTCTCAAATATTCCCGAATTTCCCTCCAAATCTGTAAAATTGCCTGCAAGAACTTGTTTTACCAAAATTGTTATGTCACTCAGTCTAAAAATAGCATGACCTAGTTTCAAGAATGTTCCAGTTCATGCTCTGTCATTCTGCCCTGGTACTTCATGCTCTGTCATTCCATGCCACCATCTTGTTTTTATATTTTTCCAGTTCATGCTCTGTCGTTCCATGCTACCACCTTCTTTCAAGAATGTTCCAGTTCATTCTCTATAATTTCACCTCGACATTTTGTTTCTAAACATGAAAGAGGTGCCAGCACAGGTTTAAATGATGAATACAGGGTGCAGGGTTCAAAGCTGTCCGTCATCTTGGTTGACCTTCATCTATGAATTTGACCTCAAATTTTCCCATTCATGCTCTTTCATTCTATCTCACCATATTTTTTCAAGAATGTTTCAGTTTATGCTCTCTGTGTTTCCACTTCGACATCTTGCTTCATAATATATATGTACATGATTATTTTCCCAAATGTTATAGGCATGGGCATGTCTATACTATAAGTATGTGTCAGATACATTTGCCATGTTAACTCATGCAGTGTCCATGTAGATACGAAACTGATTATGATTTTAATTTTTATAATTATAACCATTATTCTGAATATTTTATAAATACAAGTTAGTTACATTACAGGCTTGGTTATTCGCGATGGGAGGATATATAATAAGTGTGAGACTACATCTCATTTTGGGAAGGATGGTTCACTCTTAAAATGAAACATATTAGCTATGAGATGTTTCATATGCATAACCATGCCAAGTACTCTTTTAATTTAGCTACTATAAACTTTATACTTTTACACATAAATGAGTAATAGTAAATAAATAAGTTTTTTCTCTGTAGGATAGCAAATGATGCAGCAGCAAAGTGCTTTCCATTCATTAAAAGTTCATGCCTACACACTGTCACCCACGTGCTAAACTTAGTATGTACCAGAAAAAAACGTTTTCAGGAAATCATCAAAAACCTTCTCAATTTTATATGACTATGTTTAGAAAATTCGTAATTGCATTGTTATTCTGTGATGCCTTCCTGGGAACGTATGTAATGGCTCGGAAATATTGGACCCGAAGTAATCCAAATAAATCGGAAAATTATTTCCACATATGACATGTTTTTATCTTATATGCAGGATTTATCTCGTTTTGCATCTATATTGGAATCCAGTTACCTTTTAATATGTGATGTATTCGTGAATGAAACACCATTAACGTTCTAACTCATTTAATTCTGACAAAAAGTGACCTACAAATGTAGTTTTTCTAAAAAAAAAAAAAAAAGGGGGGGTAGGCATTGAAAAGTTTACATTTCAATTTAAAAAAAAAACTCTAAATACTTTTGTAAGGAATGCCAAAGTAAAAAACCGAGAGTAACAGTGATGGAATACAACATATTAATTTAAATATCTTAATAAACTAATAGAATAAGTTTCTCATAGTAAGTACATAGCATATCAATTCAAGACTAAACTGTAAGCTCAATTACATCGTCAGCAATATCTAAGTCCTTGTTTTTGTCTTCATTGCCAACATTTTGTGTTTCGCTGTCACTAACATTTTTTTTGTAATATCCCAAACGTTCATTCTTCTTCAAGTGTATGCCAAAGTCACTTCGTGAGAAAAAGGAATAGTCTGTTGTGATATTCCTTACCCCACTGATGACGGGCTTTATTGTTTCCTTGAAGTGTGCATGTATTATAAACGTTTTAAACTTGTGCTGACATAAAAATGCCTAATTTTTTACTAACTCGAACTTTTACTCATATTTTATCTATACACTACATTAGTTCATTTATAATTAATATTAAGTGTGTCGGTAATGCTTGATTAGAAATAGTTGTTATGAAAGTTATTAATACACTGAGTGCGCTCGAATGCGGGGCAGCTGTCCTGTTCGTTCTGTTCAACTTTTCACACTCGGTTGAGCTTTGTTTGCACACGGGCGGAGGAATATCCTAGAAAGTAGAATTTTAGAATGGCTTCACATAAGTTTGAAGTTACCGCGAAAGGACTATACCACCCCTTCGCAATGGGACACAGGGCAGTTGTTTCATTTCGCAAGGCGGTGCAGTGCCTTGCGCGCAGTGAAGATAAAGGATTTGATACACGAGGTAGTTTTACTCACGTCGTTCCTTTGCTTCGACGCCTCGAAAAAAAAAAACAGCTCCAAATATGTGGTCGTCAATTGCAAAGCAGTCGCGCGCGGGCGGAAAGAAAGTTTGCCGTAAGAGAGGTTTGCGCGTTGACGTATGGAGTTAGCAGCACCTGTATTAGGGATTGGACACGAGCCCACGATCGTCGATTGTTTATCTCTCTACCTCGCGCCGGCCATGCTCTGTATTATAATAATTCACTTCAATTTCCAGTCATTACAAATGATTGCTTTCGACTGCATTCGATAGTTAAGTCCCCTTCGTGCATGTGCAACACGCACGTAAGTGGTTCACCGCCCACGATTTAATGAATTGGTTTTCGAAATTTTGGTTGCATTGCAGAATTCGTCACGCATGAGTAATTTATACGCGTCTATGGCGAAGTGCAGAATACATTAGCAAAGACGAATGAGCACCCGTGTATGGTGTGAAGATTTAAAGAAACTGGAAAACAACAACGAAAAGGTTCTTGGGTTCGCACGGAAAGACTTGTACCTTCTACGTTGTACTGACAGGAAATTCACTGACCATATTAGTTTTATTAATGTTTTCCGTTCACTGATACAAATTACTTTCGATAGCAAACTTCTTGCACGGGCCCTTGCCTTGTATGGACTGACCAATCGGTAAATTCAAATCAGAGAAGAGTTCTTGTTATAAACAAAGCGATAAGGCGCTGTCGGGTCTCGATTGTGGTGATTTCTAACTTAAGTTTAAATTAAGTTCAATTTTGATACAGCCCATATTTGGCTTGGAATAAAGTAAAGAAGCATGTTTTTTTTTCTTATCGGGACCTGTGGGCGTCCAGGCTGTCCTTTTCCATTCCGCTTTGTTTCGTTCTCCTTATTTCGCGGCTCATGTTTAGCCTTCTTTCACCCAGTGATCTTTTTTTAACGTACAACTTAATTTTCTGTGGTTTGTTTACAACGCAGCTGAAGGGTTCATGAATACACGAGATGGTAGTGTTTTTTTTTTACGCACTATATATTTATCAGTTTTAAATTTGTTTCCAGTGAGTTATTTACGACTTTGGCTTTAAATTAAAACTCGTATCTTGACTCGACCAATACATAATAGCAATTTAATTTGTATTTATGTCTCTGAAAAATCATGATAAAACTACATTTTTGGGAAGGAGTAGTGGTAGCGGGGGTTGTGTATATTAAAATACATGTAAATAGCGCCTACGGTTTTTTTCTAAGTCCGCAGATAATATTTTTAACTTTTCGTACATGTCCCTTGAATGCATTATAAATAATAGAGGTATAACATTATTTCATATTAATACTAATGGTGGCGTAGTGCTTAATTCGCATTCAAGATTGTATTTATGCTTACTTTAGTTAGCTACCTGTGATTGTTTGTCCTGTTACACTTGAAAAAAAAATTGTTCGCCTTCCCGTCAGATTGGATAATTAATTTGACTTAAGGAAGCATATAGAGGTACACACAGTTATGTCAAACAGCCTTGGTCTTCAAAGCTGATGGGATGAAATAAGGTGGAGATGAAGCAACGGATTAATGATCTGGCGGTACCGGAGGAAACGTATGTGTCAACGGCAACGTCTGCTGCGTTACAAATATGCGTTAATCGTGCGTGACCCCAACGAAAATCTTTCAGGTTACAATATAGACATACTGTCTTACTCTCACTGCCAATGGAATGTGAATTTTAAAAAATTAATTTCAGGAGCCACAAGCAGCTCTTGTACGAAGGGAGGCGTCGCGGTGGTGTAGTGGTTTGACTACTCGCCTCCCACCAAGGCAAACCGGGTTGGACTCCCGGCGGGGTCGCCCCCAGATTTTCGCACGTGGGGATCGTGCAAGAAGATGCCGCTGGTCGGCGGATTTTCTAGGGGATCTCCAGTTTCTCCCTCCCTTGCATTCCGGCGCTGCTCCATACCTCGTTTCACCTCCATCGGCTCACAAGACCTCAGTAGCATGGTAATGGGAGATCTGGTGCACAGGGCGCAGGGTTCGGAGCCTCGGAGCCACCATATGTCATCTGGTAGAGGACCGGCAGTGGCATCTGGAAGAGGACCATAAATGACATATTCTTTGAAATTTGGGTTTTACCTTGACCTTGACCTTTGACCTTAAAATTTCCATTTCATGCTCTGTCATTCCATGCTACCACCTTGTTTCAAGAATAGGTGTGTGTGTGTGTGTGTGTGTGTGTGTGTGTGTGTGTGTGTGTGTGTGTGTGTGTGTAAGCGTGTACGTTTAGAAGATTCCACGTCAATGTCTCCAATAAAATGATGCAGAAGTGATTTGAAAACTGCATTAGCGAGTCCCCTGATCGTTTTGAGTGTTCGTTTGCTAAGAAAATACTTTAGCTTTCTAATATAGCAGCCTGCGTGGGATGCCAAATTATATGCATATGTATAGTAAAAAAACTTAATAAATACAAAAATTGATTACATATTTATTTGTAGTGCCTTCTTGCGAATAGTTTTCAATAAAATGTTCACGTCAATATATCATTTTCATTCTCCTGTTTGTTACGTCTATGACGTATCTTACTCGAACGTTAAATCGACTAAAGCAAGAGTTACGTTATCGTTTCCAGCTCGAAAATTTGCGAACAGAATATTTAAATTGCGCAGTGACGTGTAGCAAATTATTATTTTTAATACCATAACAGATGTGCGGTGTCAACGAGAGGCTGTCAGTTTACTACTTCGCATGTCGATGCAATAAGACACCTGTTGATAGGTCACCCATATCGAAATCTTAACATTTTTAGCTTCGAGCACGCGAAATACAAGTCGGCGGGCAAATCAACGGATTCTTCTTATTTTCTGAGTCAGGAATGTAATGTTGTCGATAAATAAATATCTATATGCTGTTCACGGTAAAATGAGCACTTTTGAAAGCCCTGCTTAAAATCTATTTGCATTCACATTGTGTGTTTTTACACCTCATGTAGAATTATCATTGCCATGGGCCTCATCGCTTTCTTCATGCGTCGGTCAAGTGAAAGTGTAAAATTATTAGAAAAGTATTTATTTTAAAAATCTGCTAGTTTTTACACTTTGACGCATTTAAAAACAGAAAGCGATAGAAATAATTTAAGTTACCACAAATGGTTACCTAACAATTTTTATTCAGCGTTAATATACGGAACTACTTTCCAATTCATTGTTACCAACTTTACTGGGCGCATGTCATTCAGTGCGGCCGTTAAAATGTACGCAGGTAGGAGCAGTGGCTTTTTTCTAAGGGGTTTTTTTTTTTCTTCAAATGCTCAGTTTATCGTGAACAGCCTTAAATGGCCTGTGGTTTAATGTAAATAAATTTAAATGCTTAGTTGTAAAAACTCAAGGCGCACTGGGATACAAAGAAATGAAACGCTTACCACCATATTAATTAAAGTAACTTAAGTACCACTGTTGATATATGGATGTAGGAAGTAAGCATTAACAACAAAATAGCTTATAAAGAGGTAGACTCGAGAGAAGTGCGATCCCACAGCTATGAAGCAGGATTCTCATTTTTCATATCACGAAATAAGTAATTTTTACAACCATTGAAAATATGTCGTACTCCACAACATACATAATAACACAATGCAGGGGCACAAAATCGATTAATCATAAAAGCGCCGTCGCCGAAAGGCGCTTCTAAGCGCTACTCTCCAAATTTCGCAAGTATCCGGTTGGCAGGCCTACATTTTGAAAATAAGACATTCTGGGAAATGCCAGTTTTTCTACAGGTATACGATATAATGTGTCTCATATGTGGGATGTATGTAAGATTCCGCTCCGAATTAGTCTCCCGAAGTGATTTTTTTTCCCCCGAATGAATACTACGCTGGAGCATCGTTTCGTAGTTTCGTGTAGAAACGAGAAATCCCAACATTTTGCAACACTGTTAAAATGTTTTGTATATTTACGGAAATGTACACTAAATATACAGAAACCCAATCTATGATAACTAAACACGTAGATTAGCTCCGTAAATACGAAATACGGAGAGTTTCCGTACACTTTGTGATGCAAAAAAAAATAGCCCATAAGCCCATATTTTAGTTGGATGTTTCAGATATTTAGTGGAGCCAATTTAAACACTGGACATTTGGAACAATCTCTATAAAATGAAAGTACATTTTCAATACTAGTTCGAAACTTTAGTGTCACAAAAACACCCACCCGGCCACAAAGTGACACCCGCTAATGTTAATTCTATGCAGGTAAGTAACAAAACGTGATTTTTTGTGGCAGAATTTGGCATAGAGAAAATGTCCACCGCTAGGAGCGCAGTGTTCCAAAAGATAACTTTTAATTATATTTATAAATTACGTAAGTAATAAAAGAGTAATATCATAGTTAGTTACGATGTTATTTTATATATATTTTTTATGAGTATAAAAATTATCCTTTTTTTTTAACGTAGAAAATATAGAAAATCTGGTACACATGCGACACTAGCGCTTACCTAGTGGCGAAATGTTCCAACCTTTTAACAATGAGCTCTCCAACCAGTGGTGGATGTAATCTTACCCGCTTCCGGTACTCGAAGTGTTTCGGGACAGACAACGAGTTGAGTTAAGCGATTTGAACTACTACTTAGGTCTCGAGAGTTGACGAGGATTAAATTAGGCGAGAATGCAGCAGCGCCGGAATGCAGGGGCGGGGTAAGCGGAAGAGCCCCGAGAAAACCCGGCAGACCAGCGGCATTGTCCGGAGCGATTCCCACTTGCGAAAATCCGGAGTGACCCGCACCTGGGATTGGACCCGGTTAGCCTTGGCGGGAGGCGAGCAGTCTAAAATAATTAAAGAAAGAAATCTATATAATAAATGTTATAAATTGGCAAACAGAGTGCGATGCAACAGAACCCAGCCTAAATACTAAAAAGTATATTTAAAATATACAACAACGGTACGAAAGTGAAAGCAATATAAATAATAATAATATTTAGCTAAAATAAATAGAATAGAAGACGACAGTTGTTAACGTGAAAAAAGTATACCATATTCTGTACTTGTGTGACATGTTTAAAGAAGAAAGGAAAGAATTAGAACAGAAATTAAAACCTTTTAATGACAAATAACCATTACAAAAACATTATATATATGACAAAAAAATTGTAGAAATAATAAATGAAAGTATTAGTAAAATATATGATTTGGTAAAAACTATGAATGAGTAGTTTAGGGAGCGAATGAGAGTGTGCTTGAACTAAGGGAATTATTGAGTGGGTGTTTGTGTTTGTCTAGTTTTTTATCGTTTCAATTAAATAAAAATTATTAATAACTCTCTCTTTTAGATAAGAAACAGAATTTTTAGTAAATAATAAAAATTGAAAAGCTCCAAACACGAAAAAGTTATGAAGAAGAACACGAGATCCGAAATGAATGCAAGAAGAATTTAAGGAAATATGAAGAAAAATTGAAGAACAAGAAGCAGGAAGAGAAGAAAAGGAAGGCGAGGAAATAAAATGGGAGGAGAAGAAAGAGGGAAAGTAGAAGAACAACAGAAGAGAGAAATAGAGGAGGAGAAGCAGCAAGAAAGAGAAGAAGAAAGACAATATCCGAAACGAATGAAAGAAGAACGGAAGGAACTGCGGAGAAGAAAATCAAAATGAGGGAAAGATGTGATTTGTGATGATATGTTGGTTGATGTCTGTGAATGTGTCTGTGTAAAAAAATTGTGAATTTATATAACTTATATACTGTTTGTTAAATTGTAGTAGTCATTATAGAATTAAACACCCTGGATGGTTGTACTGCTAAGTAGGGTTAATGAAATTAATTTAAAAAAAATAGTCTACCCACTCAGAGAAAAACTCCCTCGCAGAATATTGTTTTGGGAACGCCGCCCTGCGGTCGATGCTGGGTGGCGCCGACCAAGGACACGACGACAACCGCCTCGCGTGCAGGTGGACGCCACGTGACGCCAGCGCGACGCCCACAAGCCCCTGACGTGGCCCCGCCTGGCGACTTCCGCGCCTGTTCAAGGTCCCCGCCCGAATCGCAAGCGTCGCAGCCGGAAGTGCGCGGGCGAATCTGCCCGCCCCCGAGGTCAGGCGAGGTCAGCCGACCTGAGCACTCTTGTGGCGCCGGGGAGCAACTTACTACTCGGACAAACCAAGTGTGCATGCCTAGCAGCGGTGAGACCATTAACTAAACATGAGGTACAGTGGAGAGATCTGAGCGGCTCTTATTATTGTGGTCTTGAGAGCCGATGGGGGCGAAGGGAGGTGAGTATGGAGCAGCGCCGGAGTGAAAGGGTGGGGGGAAACGGGAGGTTCCCGAGAAAAACCCGACGGCCAGTGCCATCGTCCGGCACGATTCCCACATGCGAAGATCCGGGCGCGACCCCGCCGGGAATCGAACCCGATGGGAGGCGAGTGGTCTTACCACTACTCCACCGCGGCCTCAAGAAGATGTGGATCGATTCTTCGTCTTCTGCGCATGTACCCAACAACTGTCGAAGTCACATGGTCAACTATGATGAACGTGTTTGTTTGGATCTTAATTTTCCAAAGACAAGAAGTTTCTTATAATTAAAATACTTTTGCAATCTTGACTTCAGTCTAATTGCATTGAAAATTGGTTAGAGAATGTATGCGAACCTCTCAAAGTACTTGTTTACGTAAACATAGTTCTAACCTAAATAAGAAACACGTAACTCGCACGTGGTCTTTTCGTCGACAACTTCTATGAAACGGACTTCATGAACTACCGACGGAAATTTAATATTATTCGCTCTTCCATAGTAAACAGAAATTGTGTTTTGCGTCACACAGTTATGCACACAAGTGCTATACATTACGGAACTTTCTACGAAAGCGAACTCCGAAGCAATCATCTTTTCCTTCCCTATATAAATTGTTTCCACGATGCAGACTGTGTAGACAGCGTCCGTAAAAATAAAATTGTGATAAAAGAAGGAGTCAGATAACGGAGTCTCCTTCAACTTACATCATTTGTCTAAAACCTCGACGCACTTCATAACCAATAGACAAAAACAAATCGAACAGCATAAATTCCTTTTTAGCAAAGTTGATTTATGCGGACGGTCACCAAGTCTTTACGACTGCATCAGAAAACTAACCACAAATAATGCCTCGTCATTTAACCCGACTGTATCGACATTAAAAATAAAATTAGGCTATTCGCTTTAACAAGAAAAAATATTCATATAAAATTAAGACGTAAAGATTATAATAAGTTATCTCAATTATTTATGAAACGAAATTGGTAACACTTAAACATTTGTAAACACGAACAAAACTACAAAAACATCTGCATAATTATTTATACACAAAACTAGCAAAAAAACACTACTAAAATTTAACAAAATATATGTCAGTGTAACTTCTGTACTGATGAGAATATTTGAGTATAATAAAAGAAAACGCTCGCCAAACACAGTACACAGAAATGGGAATGTCCGTAAGGGTTGAAAGTTGTAGAATAACATGTATAATAAAATTTAATGAATTTCCTAACTCAAAAAATGGGACGTGGCTGTGTTGGGGACACGGCCGTTTGTTTTGCGTGAATACGTCTACGTTGACGCGCTCGGACGCCTTGATGTTTATTTTACGTTCCCGGCACAGCTTCACTAGATCATGTGGGGTTTTATGGGTATCACTGGATTGCGTTTGAGATGCTCTTCTCCGCCGTATATGATTTCTGTATTTCGACTTGGCTTTTTGACGATTATAGGCCAAAATCGTGTTAAATTTTCTTAATTCTTTATATTAAACTCATAAAATTTCACCGTTACAACGCCACACAAATGTTTTTATACACGCAATCGACTGATCTGGACGAGAACTGTCGATTGAAACTTAAAACAAGTGTCTAGCTTCTTCTAGTCAAAATTGAGACTACGCTGAAGTTATGAGACACAGCGAAACGAACTCAGAATAGCGATCCCCCTCCCCCCCCCCCACCTTCCCCAGCGCGATGATTCACAGTTGTCACTCAACGTAACATATTATTTGATCCTTTGGCAATCGAATGGTGTAATTGAATTTTGAATGTAGACGATAGATTCGGGAGATGCAATGCCAAACTCTATCCCCCGATTTTGTTATCATCGGATTTTCTGGATTGCCTCCCACCGTGGTCGCAAATTTAAAGACGTATTAAAGTAAAAAAAAAAAATTGGGGGGGGGGGGAAAGCCAAGCTAGCGGTACGCCGGCGAGTCGAACGCACGTGAAAGAGGCCCGGGCGGAGTGTTGGTCAGCGAATCAGAAAGATTTCCACCGGAGCCGGACGTATACGCTGTTGGAGGAATGGCTGGTGTCTTCAACGCGGCTCCCCCCCCCCCCCCCACCTAAACCGGGTGAACGGTGGGCAGGTAGACAGACAGGGAGAGCAGAGAAAGGAACCCCGGGGCCGGGCCGCTCTTCATCTTGTTACGTGGAAGGAGCAGTTCTGACGTGATAATGAACCGTCTCGCGGCTCTATCTCGCGGACAGGCCCCGATGTTTAGGGAACACATTTGGTAATGACCCGACACGCCGCGGCAACGCGTACTGCTCCACGAACTCAGCTGAAGACCTAACGAGCGAGCGCTCATAGTCTCCTACACTGAAACACGTACCTCTCCACGAACTCAGCTGAAGACCTAACGAGCGAGCGCTCATAGTCTCCTACACTGAAACACGTACCGCTCCACGAACTCAGCTGAAGACCTAACGAGCGAGCGCTCATAGTCTCCTACACTGAAACACGTACCGCTCCACGAACTCAGCTGAAGACCTAACGAGCGAGCGCTCATAGTCTCCTACACTGAAACACGTACCGCTCCACGAACTCAGCTGAAGACCTAACGAGCGAGCGCTCATAGTCTCCTACACTGAAACACGTACCGCTCCACGAACTCAGCTGAAGACCTAACGAGCGAGCGCTCATAGTCTCCTACACTGAAACACGTACCGCTCCACTAACTCAGCTGAAGACCTAACGAGCGAGCGCTCATAGTCTCCTACACTGAAACACGTACCACTCCACGAACTCAGCTGAAGACCTAACGAGCGAGCGCTCATAGTCTCCTACACTGAAACACGTACCGCTCCACGAACTCAGCTGAAGACCTAACGAGCGAGCGCTCATAGTCTCCTACACTGAGACACGTACTGCTCGACCAAGACAAGTAAGCGACAGAACTCCGCAAGGTCACACGGTTCTCTCCCTTCCTTCTTCTCTCATTCACCTCTTCCCTCCTCCGGAATAAGATAAAGCTCTCTGCTGCAGGTGTCAGGTGTGGTAATAATGATACGTTGGGGTAAAGTGTGGAGTAATTAGCTATGTTGAGGGCTCGGTAATAGTATTTGTAATGTACATGACGCATTTATAGAATTATACGTACCTCGGCATCATGGGGACACGTTTAATGGTTTGGTGAAGGAAAAAAAACACGGATTTCAAAGACACTACAGCCCTTAACATTGAGGTCTCGAGAGCCGATGAGGGAGGATGATTGAAGCGAAGATGGAGCGACGCCGGGTTGAAAGGTCGGGGGGAACGGGACAGTCCCAAGAAAACGCGCCGACCAGCGTGCACGACGTTGAAGATGCTGCGTCAATAAGAGCAAGCGAGGAATTGGAGAGGGACGAATGGCTCATGTTTTGCATATTCCTCGGGTTTATCGCTTGACTTTGTCGAGCGGTACATCCCACAGCGTGCCGGCCGGAGAGGTGGTGAGCCGGGTCACTACCCTCTCTCGACCGGACCAGTCCGAAAGATAAATCTCGGCCGAGTTATTAGAAAAAAATTTGTGGTCGGTTGTTCGCGCCTTTGCCGATGCCCGGCCCTCATTAGCGTGGTCGGGCCACGAGATCTCTCTTTCTGTTTCGGGCCGCGGCTCACGCACGTTTCGCCGCGGCTAATTGCGGTAAGTTGCTCCGCGGGGCCGGTACCGAAAATAGATTCCGGTGCTTTGAAAACCCTCGGGAAAACCCTCCCCGTGGCGCCCAAAACTAGCCGCGGCCACTTTGGGAAATAACGAGCAGCTGTTGTGCAAGAAGACTTCTCACCTTCCAAACAATCTAATCATCTCCACGGTGATGGATACTGTAATTTTAGTAGATACTCCGGGCTGTGAGTCTGTACACTACTGGGTAAAAAATTTAACGCGAAGCAATATCTTAGTTTTATAAACTCAAAATAATCCAAGGTACCTAACATTTTACCTGAAGTATTCTTCCAAGTGTTAATACAACCGTACAAACGATATGAGAAGACAAATTTTATGTTGCTTGAAAAAGTGTACATTTATAGGTGACCTATTTCAATTATTAATACAGGCTTTACAAAGAAAGCTGACTTAGCAATATTAACTGCACAGGCTCTTTTTTCCTCAACATTTTGGCAGCAATAATCTGGGCCAGCTTGTAAAGTTGCGTCCCACAACACGCGAGCCGGCTCACTGTTGTAAGCGAGTGGAGCTATTTGGGTGGCTCTTAACATAGAGGTCTTGAGAGCCGACGAGGGTGAAGCGAGGGACAGTATGGAGCATCGCCGGAATACAAGGACAGGGGAAACTGAGGATCCCCGGTAAAACCCGCGGACCAGCACACCGTCGGGCACGCATTTCCACGTGCGAAAATCCGTAAGCGACCCCAGTATGCTAAATACTTCGTTGGGACAGCCAAATATGCAACCAATAACCTGGTTGAGTTGTAACCATTGAGTGTATTTGGTTTGAATTAATCAAGTAAATATTGTTATAGGCTGCCCACGGTGAAATGAGCACTTTTGAAAGCCCTGCTTAATATCTACTTGTACACAATTTGTGTTCTTCCGCGTTATGTAAAATGAACATTGCCACGGGCCTCGTCACTTTATTCATGCGTCCGTCAAACTAAACTGTAAAGTTATTAGAAAAGTAAATGTTGTGCAAATCTGCTCATTTTTACGCTTCAGTGCATTAAAAAAAAAAAAAAAAAAAAAAAAAAAAAGCGAGAGAAATAATTTAAGTTATCACAAAGGGTTACCTCACACTTTTTATTCGACGTTAATGTATGGAACGTTAATGGATATCAATAATGATATCAAACTTTGATTATAAAACATTGATTTTGAAACAAACCAAAATAATATCAAAAGTCGTATTAAAAATACATAAAATATAAATGTTGTAACAAACTGCCCCATGAATTTTCACGAAGCCGCGGCTGTCTGCAGCAACACAAAATTTACATTTTCTTTCCGAACTGGTCTGTACACTCCGCACCTTGCACCATCCTTTTACAAACGGAACATGCTCCTAGTTAAAAATATTCTTGTACTAAAATATGCCGCAATAACGAGGAATGCGGTTCCTAAGATACGAGAACGCCCAGCCGGTTCCAAGGTGACAAGTTTTCACGCTTTTACCTCAGTTTAACTTTGATTTAATAAGCGTTTAAATTCATGGATCATCCCAATTACTTCCCGAACATGGCCACGAAAGATTACTCAACGAGCGGGCTGGCCTTGGAAGAATGACACAAGCAAAAGGAAGGTCAAATATGGCCCTGGTCACGGAACAGACGAGCAAGAGGAAGCGGAAATACCTTGTGTAATCCACACTAGAGCCACACGTGCCAATTAGTGATCTCGACACGACACATGGCCAAATGCAAACGGAATCAGAGAAAATTTCCCACAGAATAGCGTAGCAATAAGCGACCTGGTGAATACTTTATGGTCAGTGGAACTTTTATAACCTCAGCCACTACTACATATACACCATTTGTTATTGTGTATATACGGCACATATTCTGAGGTCCGCCAACCCTTAGCTTACACATACAGTGAAATCCTCACATATTCATTCACGCATGACGTTTTTTTTAACAACAAAACAGTGCGAAAATTGAGTACACAAGTCAGTTATAAGCAGTTTGAGAAACGTGCAAATGCCAGACTTTTGTTTCAGATATGCGTAGTTTTAAAAGCACTTTAAACATTCAGAGGTCTTCTAGGATAATTATTTACAGTATGATTCTTACGTCGTGCACAGAAAGTGTGAATACGACAGATTTTATTCATTGCCACGCACTGATATCAAATTGGTGCTCATGAATTTTACAAAATAAATTAACGTAACGTGGTCAGTTAGTTATTTTGGAATGAAATATCTTGAATGTTTCATTTTTTTTTAAGTCTGTAAACCAGCCTATCTACGCCGTAAACGCACGCCTACAAGCAATTGCGCTGGCGTCGAAGTGGCTTGTCGCAAAGAACACGCTAAAATGAGCATGTCTAATATTAATAAATATAAAACAGTACTAATTTTATGGTATTAATTGGGGGGAAAACCTGGGGGGGGGGGGAGTAGGATGGCATAGCGTCTAAATGGCCCCTATCCACATTCACTGAGATGCACTGATATATTCGATCTCCAACGAACCATTATAATGTATTTATGATACTTGTATATGGTTAGCAAACTAATGGAAACACTCGAACGAGCATTATTTGTGCGTCTCACGTTGCACTGTGATTGCAGGAACAGGTTTTCCGAGATGTAGAGTGAGTTCTGACGGACGGATCTTTGTGACGTTCCTCTTCAATGTTCGACGATTCCAGTAGTTGAAGATAGGTTTTCGTCAACTAATAATTACCCTTCGCTGATGATGTCTTGCCACGGGTTGTGTGTGCCGTCATCACCTTGGACACTATTGTTCACCATACACTTGCTCCAGATAACCGTTTTCCAATACTCTTCCTTGGTTGGAAGTCAGAGCGGTCTTACAATTTCGCCTCGCCTACGTCTGAGCTATCGCACACACTAGCACGTGCTAAAGGCTGTTCACGACAAAGTGGGCACTTTTGAGAGTCCTGCTTAAGATCTACTTGTATACACGTTGTGTATTCTTCCGCCTTATGTAAAATTAACATTGCCATGGGCCTCATCACTTTATTCATGCGTCGGTCAAATGAAACTGTGAAATTATCAACAAAGTAAATACTTTACATATCTGCTCGTTTTTACACTTCGATACATAAAAAAAAACAGAAAGTGAAAGAGACAATTTTAAGTTATCACAAGGGGTTATCTAGCACTTTTTATTCGACAATGAGATATGGGATTACTTTGCATCCATCGTTACTAACTTTACTGGGCGAATGTCACTCAGTGTGCATATTAAAACATATGCATGCAGGGGCAGTGACTTTTTCTAAGGTCCATTTCTAAAGTGCTCACTTTATCGTGAACAACCTTTATCATCCTTTCGCTGCAATACTAAACAACATGTCGCAGCGCAGGAATGATCAGTGTTACCACCTCACAAGGACACTGTTCCAGAACATATGTAGGTGTCTCCGTTATTTTGATAACCATCTGAATAAACGCCCTCACTGCTAGATTACCGTATTTTCTCTGTATTTTACGGTGCACGTTGTTTAAGTGTTGATCGCACCAAAAGCCTGAAGGCTTGCTCTCTATCCTCCCCCTCCCCCCTTAGAGGCGCGCCATAATGCGTGCCCTCTCCACCCCCTTAGAGGAGCGCCATAATGCGTACCCTCTCCTAATTTTGAGACGTTTCGCCACTGCAGTTGCAACGACGGGACGCAGACGGGCCGACTCCCAGAATCCCCGGCACCCCAAGACGTGGTCGGAGGATCCGTGTTTCCTTTGTCTGATCAACAGTGCATCTCGAAGCGAAACTTGATCACACGATCTCTCCCTCCTCGATGACTGCGGCGAGAGGATTCTTCGCCAGGGACCACACGACATTTTCCTTTTACGACCTGATGACATTACAGAAGAAACACGCTGTGGGGCGCCCCACTAGTCTTTCACCTCAGTGTCCGCCCTGTTTTCGGCGGGGACACCTAGAGGGGTTAGGCCGGGGAGTTCCAAGGGGTGGAAGGAATGTGGAGGTGGCGGCTGCATCCACCAACTAGGATCGGAATAGATACATTTCCCTTGCGAAGGCATCCATTTCCCAATTTAAAGACGACAGAGCGAAAGAGGGGGAGAGAGAGTCCCGGTTGTGTTACATTTTAGCACGATCCCCCCTCATAATGCTTCTAGAAGAGGAGAGTGGGGATTTTGGCCCCAAAGCGAGGGGGATAAAGAGAAGTGTGCATCGCTTCTCTGTGGCTTTTTCGACGCTGCAAAATGCGTTACCGCGCTTCCCTTGCCACAAACGGTAGCCAATTATTAAAAAAAAAAAAAGCGCAAAACATGAAGCATATTTGAGAGTCTAGATTACACACACGTCCAACCCTCCCCGTCCTTTTTTTTTTCCTGGTCCCAATTCATCCATTGCTGGCAGCAACACAAACGAACCATAACTTGTAGCGCCGGGGGGGGGGGGGTGTAAAAAATCTCTCCGGCGCAGATATTGCGTCATGGCTGCCGCGCGTGTATTCGCAACAAGTGAACGCCGGGTTTCATTTCGCGTAATTTGTGGAGTTCGCTACAAGCAGTGAAAAAACAGCTGATACTTCCAATAAATATTTTTAGATTTCAGGAGTAACGCAGGTGTTATTTTCTGTTTGTGGTATGGTTACCGCCCCTCAGATGTACATAATATAATTAGAAAGCAGTAAACCGAAGAGTAATCCTAACAAATATCCTGGAAGAACGTTACTTTGTTCTAAGTAAGAACAAAAGCCGCTATTTTTTTCTGTCATGAAACAAAAAAAAATTATCTAAAGTTATTTTGCCTTTAAAGTATTTATGTGGATACACACGAGTTTTGGAGTCCCAAAAACATGATTCTTCTTTGGAGAAAATCAATGCTTGCAGCATTTCATAACGTACAATTAAATTACTTCGCTACATATAATTTCCTCAATTTAAAGACGCTCGCCAATTCTTAAGTGTTCATTTCGAAAAATAGCTTCCTGAAAAGTGAAGGAAATTTTCAGGGGGGCTGAAGATACCTTCAGTGCGTATGTAGGTTAGGACTTTTAAATTTACAGAAGCGAAACTTTATACAGAAACTTAAGATTCCATAAATGGCGTTGCCAGAATTTTGATATTCAATAAGATAGGAGTTCTCAAGCTTCAGCCAGGAGCACTGACGATTTAATTTCTTCCGCAATCCGTTTCTCTATATGAGTAGGTTTTGACCTATTGTCATAAGATCTAATTATCCGTAATTTTATTATTATTAGTTTAATTAATAATTTGGTATCAAATTTTGCATAATTATATATTACTCCCATTGTAAAAGTTTTACCTCTTGTAGAGATTGAAACATATGCATGTCGTATTTTATTTGTGAAAGTTTTTCAGGAAAAAAAACCAAACATTTCGAATACGTTGAATAAGTATCTGCTTTAAGAAGTTACCTTTTTAGAGTTAGTGATAGTTCTGCAAATTGTCCTTTTAATAAATTTTTGCATGTTTTTATATATGTATGTAGATTTATCACGGTATATCAAACACCACCCTTAAAAATACATTGATATTACATTTCTGAAAGTGTATCCATACCACCCCTACTCAAAAAATGTTAGGCTAGTGTCCCTAATGGAATAAAAATGCATGAGCCAGTAGTCATTACAAAGCCCACTGTAAGGCTGTACCGAGTTGTTCACGGAATTGTTTATTATAGAACATAGTTAAAACTGAAAAAAAAAAATTTTTAATGTTGATATTGTTTGTACATTGTTAATTGAGCATTTTAAAAATAAACTTGTGAAAATTTCTCTGCCGCTATTTGCATATATTTTAAAGGCCACACTGACTAGCGTGCGTCTAGTGAAGTTTGTAACAGAGAAAGCAGTTCCCTGCCTTAATGTTGAATTAAAAGAGTTAGGTAAACATGCATGAATATCGAAGTGATGTATATTGCTTCCTGTTTTTATGCTTATAAGTGTATAAATTAACGCATTTGTAAAACATTTACTTTTGTAAAAATTTCACAGGTGTCACTTGACCGTATGGTGGAATGATAGATATACTCCGTTTCATGTAAGTGAAGTACATTTTGACAGACGCTGTGTCCAGTCTACACAGTATGTAAACAGTAAATGTCCCCATTTGAAAATTACTGTGTCAAATGATGGTTGTTGCGGGATGCGTGTTATTATGTTGGCGAACTATGCGGTATTTATGGACGAAAATTTAAATAGCAATCGGCATTAAAATTTAAAATGTAGAAATTGAATGATAATTCGATTTTTTTTGTTTAGATTGTGCTTTAAGAATATTGTACAATTTTTCGAGTTATAGAGTAAAAACTTTAAAAACATTGGGAAATATCATGGTAGAACATGCAAACATTGCGGTTATGTAAAACATCTCCACCCTCTCGGTGAATGTCATTACCGGAGCTATCTTCCGTGTCATAATTATGTATCTACAGTATATCCGAGAATTCGGTGCTTGCGGTGTCGGAAAATTATATATGCAGTTAATAATTTTAATATCTGCGTATTTCATTAAATGTAGTTCGTTGTAGGTGCCTTTTTTTTTTCTAGAAAAAAAACTCCTCAGTGAAATGTAATATCCACTAGTGTCTGCCGCTTTGTAAAAGGGTGTGGGAAAAAAAAAAAAAAAAAAAAGCTTTTTACTTACACTTATTTATTTGATTGAAAATAGCAATTTTTACGTGTAAAAAATTTGCTGAAAATAATTACATTGTGCATTTCGCACGTCGGTATTAACAATGACGTATTAATCTCGTTTCGTTTTTGCTTGAGTTTTTGACATTTAAGTGGCCTAAATAAATGCTGTTTTAGTGTATTTCATTATATTAAAAATTTAACAAATGTTATGTGCTAGTTTAGCATCAATAAAAATGTTCAGTAGTTCTCGCATTGGTACGAACAACGACACGTTTGTCACATTTAGTTCTTTCGGTGAAGCTACAACTTTCGAGTAGTAATTTTAATGTTATTTCCGTACGAACATTTCCCACTGCATCGTCAAAACAATGCAAGTTCAAATTGCCACACAGCTATATAAGAAGAACAGTAACACAATCCCGTCTCACGAAAGACGATAAACTAAAGTTCCCCAGCCGACCAATAAAATAAACAGAACCGTAATTAGTATACTACGTGATCAAAACAAAAATAAACAGGTGGGAATAGCAGCCAACTATTGTAGCCAAGTACTGGACTGAAGATGTCAGGATTTCAATGTCTGCCATTGGATTCGTAGTTTGTTTAAAAGGATCCTTTTTTTTTCACCAACAGAACAGCTGTGGCGGAGGGATACATTGTGACAGGAACTGTCAAAATAAACTGATCTTATATGAAACCGAGAACAATATGCATACAACAGATCCTAAGCAAGGTTTCCAAAAATGCTCACATTATTGTAAATAGCCTATATACGAAGTTTTAAAGAAGTGCAATGGTAGTAGATTACGAGTTACAACAATAATAAGTGATAATTTTAAGAAACTTGTAGTTCTTGCACGACAAAAAAAAAAGTTAAGCCTCGAATAATATTTACACAAATGTTTTGCAAACAAACGGCCATAACAAAGCGATCATCACTTAATTGCTAGCGTGATGCCTGAGAACGCTAGTGGTCAGGAGGATGAAGATTTTTCTCCGTAATGCTGGAACACATTCAAATGTTTTCGTTTTAAATCGTCGGCGGAGGAAGGGAATTCACCGAAAAACAGGGGTGGTGTTTTGCCCATCCCTGCCACTCCCATCTCGAGTTGGAATCTTGCTCTGTTCTCCGAGTGCCCTGGAAAACTGGGGTTCTCGTCTTATCAGACCTAACGACTTGGCGAACACCCTAACGACGGTTCTTGTTTATTAGGACGCGGAAAACACACGGCGCACGAGGCCCCGAACGGCTCGGTGCTGTTCACGATACAGAGCGAACGGGGAAGACATGACCTCGGGAAAGAACTGTCTCGTTTGTTTGTACCTCTCGATTTTCCACATTTACAAACGTGTCCGCCCAGTTGTAGTATCTGATCGGGGCGCTTTGAAGTTAACACGCTTTAAAGGAAAACAAACAAGGAAATAAATAAAGAACGAACTTGGGAACGAGGATCCGTTCCCATAAGGAAGGCGTCATTTCAGAACGTGCTCTTAAATAAACGCACGACTATCTACAAAAGTGTTCAGATTTATGACCACGCCCTACAGTCACCCGTTACTACAAAAACTTGTTGAATTTCGTTTCAACACGTCTTGATCACAGAATGGCGTTTATTTTTTTCCTGAGTTAAATGATCGTTTCACGTCTTCTTCCTTCAGCCTGACAAGCAACACGTTTACTGATAGAATTAAAGAGTCGAAAATTTCCTGTAAAAAGTTTTAACAGTTTTCATTGCTGTGCGGAATCAACGAGATGCATCGCTGGTAATAAATTCAGTTGAAATGTTCAAAAACTTTGTAAATTACATAACATCTTCAAGTATGAAAATCACTTGACAATTGACATTTACTTCAATATTGCACATGTGTGCCTTTTAATCAAATTTTGATGTACGAACCAGAGAAATTAATTGTAAGTATGTGAGCAGCGTGTGACGAAACAAATTAAATATGTGAACAGAGTGTGACGGAAAAATTTTTTGGGATGTGTTAATTCTGCTGCCTTAGTATCATTTTTATTATTAATTAAACACGTGATAAACGGAAAGCGACTTGCAAATTGCCAGCTTCTTGAACAGCGGCTAAGTTCCGCCAGATTTCCAGTCTTTAAGGTCAGTATAATGTTCAGGGTCAATGTATTGTCTTGGCTAATAAGTGTAGACACGCCACCCGATGGTTCTGGCATTGAGTCTCGCTTCGGCAGTTCATTATAAACGGGTTTAATAACTTTTAAAGTTATTGTTTAAAAATACACGGGTAGGTAAACAAGGAGAGCGCAATTATACGTACCACTTTTTACCAACTCTGTACGCAAAAATTGTGTAGGAATGGTGAAATTATTTCTGGAACCGCATATGTGCAGGCTTTGAATCAGAATGTGACATTATACTTTAAAAATATGCTTTATAAAACGACCAACTGAAGTAAAAGTTGGCATATACTTAATAGTATTCTTTAGGATTGCCAGTTGCTTCAATTTTAAAAAACGCCTCTCTCTTTGCGATGGTTGGCAAAAATTTGGTAACTTCAACAAAACATGTCATACGAACTCATAAGTGAGAACCGTTTCAAACCCATTTTGTTGTTGAAAAAAAAAAAAGACGTCTGACTTAAAATCAGCGATAATCGTTCCGGCATGATCTCTAAAACCCTAGTTATTTACATGGGAGACAGAATCTCGCAGATTTAATTGTGAATGTTTCCGATTTGCAGCGAATACTGTTGAAGTGGGTAATTACTTCAGCATAATGTACTGATTAACAACTAAACCGCCAACTGATATCACTAATTGTGGTTCAAGAGTGAATGTTGCTCTTTTTCCAGTATTCCAGGTCCGTGCCCATTTGCTGCGGATATCACGCACCAGTGCACGCGTCGAATCACGCTCCTAAGGCCATATTTCACGATAGTATTTTATTTCATTATCTGAGAGATATTTGTAGAAAGACCGCATAAATGTATATATTTGTACTCAAATGATTATAGCTTTCAAAATACAGCACAGAAAAAAATCATAATGCAGGAGCCTAATTTCTACGCTCGTAATTAACTTTGCCAACTAAATCACACGTCATGTGATCTGTATCATGTACACAACATATCAATTAGTTATCAACTGTTAAAAAAAAAAAAATTGGAACTCAGGTACTGGCGTCTTGAATCTATTTTAGAATAGGTACTGATGTTTTTGGCAACACACTTTTACTCGCCCGAGAGAAAATAACATAAAAATTTATAAGATATATAAATACAAAACGCACGAGGTTACGCATTGCCGAATTTTTGCCGTACTAAGCATTTGGTCTTAATGCGAGAGCATGTAAGTATCTCACATTTGCGGCGTTAACATCGAAGGATGCTGGACGTCTACACGAAACCAGATTGAAATTTAATTATTTTTCTGAGAAAACGTGTTTTGCTATCGTAAGAAAGTCAATGGAGATTTATGGCGAATCTTGTGCTTAAGTCGAACCGCACTAAACATAAAAATATAACCAAGAGGTTATAACTTTGCATTAAAAAAAAAACCACGAAAACATTGGCGGGTAAATAAATATTTACATTAAACTTACCAACTTCGGTAGTAGATATTTTGTCATCGCATAATTAATTATTTATCAGCAGAGCTTGAGAAGAGCAGAGTCGACTACATGACGAGAATTTCGTGAAGGGAAGATCACGTCAGCACCATAGAGCAAACGCACTGGAAATGATAAATCCATAGAGCAGTCGTTCCATAGAGTAACCGTTACTCGTGGTTACAGTTAACGAGTACATCGACCAAGAGGTAACATTTGACTTCTATCCAAAGTTTATCACAAATTATTGGTTCACAATTTTTTTCGAGACATAACAGTAGATAATAGTCAGGACTTAAGTTTCTCATTGGCCTTTTTCGAAAGACTGAAAAACAAACCAACCGAACCGTTTGCTTACCCAAGAATTACCATGATTACAAAAACGAGAACGCTCCATTATTCAGGCGTGCACGTCCCAAGATTTCACGGAATTAAATCCCCTCGACATTAAAACCATTATTTCGCCTCGAGGAACACTTCGGCGGCACGCAGGGAGGGGGTTGATCGTGGGATGAAGAGACCGAAGGTTGGCTGTGTGAGGGGTTGCAGGGGGTAGTTTCGGGGTCTTGGTTGGAAGAAACGGGGGGTTGGAAAGAGGGCGCCACGCCGGGTGGGAGAGGAGGTGAACTTTGACGTACTCGCAGCCCTTAGTGGCGGTATTTACATCCTGTGTCAACCAAACACTCCAATCTGTGCGAGAGGAAATGCCTGAAGGGGGTGGCGGGGTGGGTGGGTAGAGTGTGTGTGTGTGCGCGCTCTCTTCCCGGTAATCTGTCGAGCGAACACACGCACACACACACACTCATCCGCAGGCGGAAAAACAATCTGCAAGAGGCAAGAAAAGGGAGATCAACGGGGACCAACACGAAGACGTGCTCGTGAATTCCAACAGCTTCGTCGGTGGGGGAGCGAAGAAAAGTGGCTCGTTAAGTAACGGGCTGGAAGGAAAAAATAAAGGCGGTGGTGGCGATTCTATTTTGGTGAATAGGGAAAAATGTACATTTCTTGGCATACGCCATCTTTTGATAATCATGTTTTGTTTTGAAGAAAAACTTGCAGTTTATTTGTTTACCCAAAACATATTTATGAACGTTTTAAGACATTTAATCTTTAGCATAATATTAAGGGAATAACATGCATTATCGATTTATTTATTTGACAAACGATCCAATGAGCTTCCTTCCCATATTATAAATGAAATTTCATCCATTGGGCTGGTGTTCATAAAATTTAAGTATTATAAGCTTGAGAGCTATATATGATTTCATCACTGTTTAGTTACGTACATTCGGTTACACAAAAATCGATATTCCTATCTTTATCTGAATTCGTAAATCGATTCATTTAGATAACGAAAGTGAATTTGTTCTTAATTGGAACACAACACAGATGTACTTCAATCTGATTCGTTCGTTAAAAAAAAAAAAAAATTAGCCGTTATTTCAACCGGTATGTTCCTCTTCTTTGAGTTTTGTAGGAAAATTAAATGACAATATAACTCCCTATTCATTAAAGTAGGTACAGCTTCCCTGTTAACTACTTCGAGAAATAGAGCCTCAGATGTCATATAGCAAATTTCAATGTTTAGCTTTCCTTCCTAAGCGCTGTAGTTTTACGCAACTTTAATAAGAAGTTTTCTAATAAAAATTCACTATATCGCATTCATCCTCAAAGCGGTACGTAAGCCAATTTCTTATAGCCTTTGGACAACAAATTTAACGTGGCAAATAATTCTTATACTATGAATTCATATGGCAATTTTTTCTCCTTTAATTTCATTGAGAATTGTCCTGAATCACTAAACGTTGCTGGCGAATACCTTATTTTGAAGGCTCGTTGAGTTTTGATATTCAAATCACAAAACGCGTTTAAAAGCGACAGCTGTTCAGAAATACAACAATTCGAATTACATTGCTAATTATTAATGTGATCACTTCATACAAATATGAGCACTATCTAATTATTCCTTAAGTCTTCTGCAATTTACGACCCAATGTACCGTTTACGATTAAGTTAGGAACCCCATTTCATTTTCCGCCCAGGAAACAACAAAAAAAAATTCTGCTTGCCATACAACGAATATGAGTCACAGTACAAACACTATATAAGGACGTTCATTGCTACAAAACTTTGAAACAGATAACCCTTAAGAAAAAGCTCATATCAGTAAGTGGTGGATTCAAGTCTAATTTGGCGCTCCTGATATTCTACCCTCAATGTAAATCATTTATACGCAATTACCCCTCAGTCCATTTGTACATCAGCGTCCCCCAATACATTGATTCAGCAGTCCCAGTCAGGTTTTGGCGAATTAAGAAAAGTCACTGGGTTTGTTACTTACAACTTTCATGAAATATAGCGGAAAATGCATTAATATTTTGTCTGAAAAATCTTTATATATAACACATATAAACTCACTGTGGAGGACTTTTATAAAGACTGTATATCTTTCGTCAAAAACATTAGTGTCCGTTCCAGTGAACATTACAAGGTCGCTTTTATCTAAACACGCATATATCATGCGCCAAGGTTTCGCCTCCTACATTCAGAAGCCGTAGATTGTTTATAACGTGTTCCTCTGGAAGTTTTAATTGCTACGGCACAAAGCACCGAAATCATTCCAAACAGCCCGCGCTTTAATTCATTAAATTCCTACACGTGGGAATTTAATGTTTGGCGATATGAAATTAAATAATGCTTTGCAAGTAGCTTCCTCGGTTTTATGTTCTGGCATGAAAAGCACAAATTGAAGAAACTTGCGTAAATTCTGGTTCGCAACAAAACATATGTAGTTAGAAAAACCGGGGTACAATTATCAGCCATACGAAACTCTTAACACATAACTTGATGTCAGATATAAAAATATGTAAATTAAATACAATTTGTTTTAAATTAATTAATGACTTAAGAAAGCAAGGAAGATAACATTAAGAAAATTCTGTGCAGCACAGATAAGAAACGACCAACAGAATCCACTAAATTAGTACGTATAACGTACTCCATATGTCGCATTACCTTGAACTGGTAACAGTGAAATAGTGCCCGTTTAAATACAACGTTTAGGTGTAAAATAAATTTTACATTGCTATGGTCAGTTTCCTAGAAAATGCATTTTTGATCGATTATAGGCCACGGCTCTTAAACTTTCGTATGGTAATCGTTAAATTGTAATTGTAACGGGCTTTTTTTTTAACGTCCCCCGGCTTTATGCTTGAAAGCTTAGCAGGGGACAGATTACAGACTAACATTTAACCTAACTTACATTAACATCCATGCATTGCCCGGAATTCGAACCCAGAGCCTCCCGTACTACAGATCGGTGGTGCACCGACCGACTGCGCCACGCGAGGTTGGCGGTATTCCTTACATATTAGCTACAGCAACCAAGAGACAAGACAACGGCAAAACGTAGGAAGATGCGAGCGGAACTGAGGAATATCCGTACAAGCCGTAGTTAATTTTTAATACTTTTAAATTTATTAAAAATTTTGTAGAAACACGAAGTTTTTCGTCCTTGTACAACTAGGTCGTAAAAATCACAATTAAATATAATTTTATGTGCAATATAAACAACCCGGTTACTGAGCCATGTTTCTATCTAAATATGAGATGTTTATACTACAGTATGCAGTATGCTCACGTACTTAAAACGTATCCCGGGTTCAACACATTTATTTACTATAGGCTGTTCACTGTAAAGTGAGCACTTTTTAAGGCTCTCCCAACATGCATTAACCACTAATAAATATATATTATTGCAGCCTCAGGCATTCAATTTAGAGGGTGGTGAAATATATGCCCTGTGTTTATTGGCCACATTGCAATGATTATATATAAAAAAAGCTGCAGGGACATGGATAATTGATGAAAGGAAAAACTTATAAGGTCCTTAAAAAGTGCTCACTTTACCGTGAACAGCCTAGGCCATACTCCAACATACTTGTTACAATTAGCCTCAACTATATGTACATAAATACTTTCAAACACTGCACAATATGACAGTGATTAAAATGAGTAATATAATAGTAGGCTACTACAGCAAAATAACGAAAAGTTAACGGAAGTTTTTAGTTGATATACGGGAACCCACTCGGTAATTAAGAAAATAAATAAATTTATGTCCGTATTTACATAATACGAAACACCTCCACATTTCCTGTTACTTCGGGTTCGAGAACGAACATTGCCGAGTGTACACGATGCGTATTTTGTCGTTGTAACACGAAGATAATCGTATCTGCTGCAGGAAAAAAAATTAATGCCACTTATGCACGTACCGTAAAATATAATGTAGAGGACGGCGGAACTTTCCAAATTTCAGTAGAAAGAGCAGCGACAATTGAAAACAAGCGTCTGTCGCTTTTATGTAAATGTTGAGTTTTCAAAGTTCCATACGTAAATATGTAAAATGAAATTGTAAGTACCAAATATGTGTAGTTAAATAATTGTGCAACTACAATAATAGAATGATTAAATTATTGTGTAATTTTGGTTGGGGTTTTACAAAACTTACCTGACGTAAATAACGTTATTTGTGTAATGTTACTCCTGGAACAAATACAATAAATAATTATCACATCTAAAGGAAATTACATCAATTAAAAAAGAATTTTCCGTGAAGTTCGGGGAATGTTCGTAACTGAATACCGTGTATTTCCGTAATTTTACGAACATTTTCCAGTAATTGTTTACCAGTATTTTACCTTAATTTAATTGATGTTTTAAGTTAAGTAAAGCCATCTTATTTAGGCGCAGAAAATCTACACGTATTTCAATGACAAGAAAAGAAGGTAAGAAATTATATAAGCATGTACAGCTGACTGTGTTGAACGTAGTTGAAGAGGAACTCATCTGATGTAGTTATACTCGAAAGTGCCAAGACAAACACGGCATTCTTAAAAAATAAACCATCACGTTCGACATCTCGGTTCAGAAATACAGGAGGGGGGGGGGGGGGAGTACTGAAGCCGATTTGTAAACATTAGGCCGCGATATTTGGACCTTTAACAAGCAGCGGCATATATCACGCACAGCGCACGCGATTATCATAAAAATTCAATTGGCCGCAACCAATCTTTCACGGGCTGCAACCCCGGAGCGGAGTTAGAGGTTTGGAGAAGGGGCGATATTCTTTTTTTTTTCTTTACGGCCGGCATCTGGCCGAGCCGTTGCCCGGATACACAGGCCATTGGCGAGAAAAATCAGTATTTCCTTTCGGCGGAGTCTTTTTTTTTTTTTTGTTTGTCGGCGCGTCTGGCGGCCATTTGTAAAGTTTTTCAGGCGCGCAAGCAACTTCCCGATGATACAAACGGCCCCGTTGTTTGTTTCCTTCCCCGAGGGAGAAAATGTGAGCTACTACGAGAAACGCGGTGATACTCACCCTCCAGCCAAAAAAAAAAAAAAAAAGAAAGAAAGAAAAAGAAAGTCTTAAACCGGACAAAGGAAAGCACTGTGTTATTGGCGACATATCTGCAACTAATACGGGGCCGGAAAATCTCTACAATCACACAAATGTGTACTAATACGCTCTCGTACCAACAAATGTATGTACTCAATTCCCGTTTAGGTCCACCTTTTCTGAAGCCCTCCTAAAGTTCTCCTTCCAGGATATCCCTCCACCTCATGCAAATAAAACTTAACCGAGTCTACAAAATAGCACCATAAGAACAACGCATAAAATTCACGCGCACTCACTTTAATAATATTTACATTAGAAATATTTCTTACTAGGCATCAACACACCCATTTTCTCTGTATTTTTGTTGATATTAATTACAAATGAACTATTATAATTTATATATCAAATATATAAGTAAAGGTTAGTGTTAACAGAAGTATAAAATGCGTGTGGTACATGACATACTCAGGAAACAACCAAACACGTCATACATGGGGTGAATTTTTTTTTTTTTTTTTTAAGGGATCGATTCAAACACTTCGGCTCTCAAGACCTCGATGTTGAGAGCTGTAAAAATATCTTCACTCACTCACTCACTCGATTCAAAAACTGCGAGGATACCGCGAATAGACCATGACATCGAGCATGTCTGGCCTAGCGGCAAGGGATCCAGATCATATTCCGAAAGTTGTGACACGGAGCAGACAAGTACACACAGACATTAAATGGCGTGCCGGTTGCTCTAAAGTGGACGACCCTATTCTCTGATCGGGTGCGCCAGTCTCTCGATAACTGGCCTTGAGTCTGACTGGCCACTGAATGCTTGCGAAATGTACCATACTGGCTGGGCTGCTGGATGGCATGTACCGGATGTTTACGAACAAATGATAATAAACACCAGAGTGTGCTAGATAAGTACAAATGAATCATATTTAATCAAGGAACCAATAGTCTTAACGTCCATAGTTAACCCGCTAATGGCAGTGGCGATGTGGAGGGGCGGCTAGGCAATCACAATAAATAGGCTATAGGCAGTGCAATGAAATGACACAGAGTGTCTGTTCAAACTGTCCTCCGCCGTCAGCCACACGGGCGGTGCAGCGCTGAAGTATGTTGCAAGGACATTTACAAAGGTTTCCGGCGTAATGAGCTCATCCCTCGTGTCAAGCGGTGTGGCACACACCATCCATTTGATGTGGCCCCACAGCCGGAAGTAAGGTGGTACGATGTCAAGTGAGCGTGGCGACCATGCTATGGGGCCGCCCCCCACCTGTCCCCCGGTTCGGGCAGTGCACGTCGAGGTGCCGGCGAAACGCAGTGGCGAAATTAGGCCGGGGCCCGTCCTGCTGAAACCACATCGCCTCACGACAATATAAAAGAGCCTCCTCCAAGCACTCCGGTAACGCGTCCTGTAGGAACAGCAGATGCGTACAACATCCGAGACTGCGACTGTGCGGTTGGTAGGCGCGAAGACCTGCGAACAGGCTGCTTACAAAAACAGCAGGTGCGTACAACATCCGAGACTGCGACTGTGCGGTTGGTAGGTGCGAAGACCTGCGAACAGGCTGCTTACAAAAACAGCAGGTGCGTACAACATCCGAGACTGCGACTGTGCGGTTGGTAGGCGCGAAGACCTGCGAACAGGCTGCTTACAAAAACAGCAGGTGCGTACAACATCCGAGACTGCGACTGTGCGGTTGGTAGGTGCGAAGACCTGCGAACAGGCTGCTTACAAAAACAGCAGGTGCGTACAACATCCGAGACTGCGACTGTGCGGTTGGTAGGCGCGAAGACCTGCGAACAGGCTGCTTACAAAAACACGTACATAAGGTTGCATACCCGCCCCTGCGCAGTGCCACTGCCATTAGCAGGTTAACTATCGAAGTTAGACTATTGGTTCCTGGGCGAAATATGCTTTATTTGTACTTATCTACCCCACTAATGGTGTTTATTATCACTTGTTCGTGAACATCCTGTATATGACCAGGTGCGAATTAGCGAACTTCTTTCGAACATGTTGCTATAAAATGCCGCCAATTTGTTTGCGAGTACTCCTGGATTTGGCGGCGTAAACGACTGTTTCAACCACTCTGCGTGGTTGTGAGCTACATTCCAATCAGTTGCAATATAGGGTCTAACTTTTTTTTGTAGGTTTTTCCACGCACACACACACACACACACACACACACGCACGCACGCACGCACGCACGCACGCACGCACACACACACACACACACACACACACACACATACCACGGAAATGCACGTACAGTTACTTGACATAAGACATTTCGGTTAATATATTCACAAAATTAAGCCCCTTATTGACCGCTTGAAGGAAAGTGCTTCACTGTACAAGGATCAAAGTAGTCCGAATGGTAAGAGTTGAAATTTCAGCACCATAACTACTTCCCAGCAATAAAAAAAAGCATTAATACTAATGCAATAAATTAAATATGTGCATTCGTAGAAGCAATGTGTCATTATAATATATTTATAAAAATTATACTATATTTATTTTATAATGTTATCACGTGGTATGCATTATTAACACCCCGAATGGAATAAAAAAATCATCCAAGAAATGATTATTTACAAAAATACTACGTACATGAAAATTTCACTGTTGGCATTCTTAGTTATTTTATATATCCATACACATGACTGCAACATAATTTAAAAATAATCTGGACGACAACTATTCGCAAATGTGAATCCGTGGTATTGATTTTTTTTTTTTAAACCGCGCAAATAAAGTTTTAGCCACCAGGTATGTTGAAATTAACTCAGGACCTACTAATATTATATGTATATATAATATTAGTAGGTCCTGAGTTTTGACCAGCGGAGGTTAATTTCAATATATATATATATATATATATATATATATATATATATATATATATATATATATATATATATATATATATATAGCGGTATAAAACAAAAAGCCAGGGGAGGGTCGCGGTTCTAATTTGTGTCACTTCCTTTCCAGCAGAACGCATAAATAACTTCTGATATCGGATCTGGGCTTGACAGCCTTCCGCTCTGCATGTCCCGTGGTGCCGACCCTTCCACGCCCCGACCACTCTCCCGCCACCCAAAAACCTTCCCGGCCATTCCCCCGACGCAACACGAAACCCTTCTCGCGTGTGAAAAATAACGGCCTGCTCCTCTCTCTCCCTATCTCTTTGATGAATGACAAGTGTGAAAGATGGGCGTTCTGTTGTGACAGCGACGCGCGGTAGCTCCGAGCCCTAAGGAATCGTACACAGCTCTCGCACGCCGGGTGCCTATACTTCGCGAGAAGTACAGCAAAAATACTGAAGCATGCATTAGCGAAATTGCTAGGCGAGGGGCGAGACATCCTTTCCCACACATCACGGTTAATTTCTGGCAGCACTCTTTCGCGTCGTCACGACACAGGCCTCTCGCACAAGATTCCGCCGCCACATCCGAAAGCTCACTGAATGACTCCAGATCGCGTTCTTAAGACGCCCGTCTACCTAGAGCTTTTTTTTTCTTCCGCGTTTGAAACCGAGAGGCGAGGGAGCGTTAAAGGCGACACTATCCGCGCAAGTCCCCCATCGACTGTACGCGCAAGGCTCTGAACTGGAATGCAGTTTTCTCGTCGTGCTGCGTGTATGGGACTTTCGCCGGCGACCCTATTATTTTATTGGTGGAAAGTGTGTAGGAAGGTTCAATGCATGCCCCTTGACCAGTTTTGTATAGATCTGACACATACATTTTGCAATACAACGCTTTGAAAAAAAAAAAAAGTTTTTTAGCCATTCTGTGGTGCTCTGAAATTGTGTTTCTAATCAACGTGAGGTCTTGAAAACACTCAACAGTCCTCGTCTGAAATGTGCGTTCTTTTCGTAGGCCAGTACGCTGGACGCACGTTTAATAGTTTAGTAGAAAAGCGTGTATTTCGAACACTCTGCAAAGCACTTCAAGCGCCAGGTAGACAGGCGCCTTAAAGGGCCTGCCTATCAAGTCGGCAGCCGCGAACTTCAAATGAGGGAATCAATGTTAAACGAAATTCTCTCACATTGCGCCAATTTTAAAGATATCTATTTCAAACAAAAAGTATTCTACGTGAAATTTCACAAGGAATAATACTACGTTAAAATATTTTGCGTTTTTTTTTTTGTTTTGTATGTTTTTAATAAAATGTAAATATTACAATTTACATATAACAAAAAAAATGGATGAATAATTTTTTTTTTCAAAAACAGTTTTATATAGCAATGTTCTCTGAGAAAATCGCGTCAGTATATTTTTTGTTTGAAATAGACCTAGTTATCTTCAAAACTGACAGTATGAGGAGGAATTTCGTTTAACATCGATTCCCCATTTGAAGTTCGCGACTGCCGGCTTTGGTGGGCAGGCCCGTTAACTGGCAGATTATTTTGAAATGAACACGTGGCCTGAGCTTGTTCCCAAAAATGACATACTAATTGGATATTTCGTATTTGTAAGCCCAATCTAACAAAACTTGCCATATTACGAGTTTCCTGATGCTAAATCGCCAATTCATCGCTATATTTATAGTTTCACTTACCCATGTATATTTATTTCGCTAAAATTACTACGTTTCGTGGATACAAGACTGATTTTAAACGTAAAGAAGAAAGACCTTCTCTGATTAATTGTAACTACAATAGTATTTTCTTGAAAAATACTAGTACTCGACGCAAAAATTCAAGTATAATTACATTTTGGTACTTAGAATGTGATTATATAAATATCTCTGTTCTTATACACTGGAATGGTTAAATTTTTATTTCAATAATCAGTTTGAAATAAGAAAGAGTGTTGAGTGTTAAGGATATTTTCTATAATTGTGTTAATGTTTTGTGCAGGATTAAGTTTGGTATAGTAGCTAACTGTTACTAAATCAAATAAAGCAATCCAGTAACGGGTGTTCTTGGAAACCAAAAATGTTTTGTCAAATTAGCCTATTCGGAGGAATAAAGGGCATATATGTATGTAATAGTTTAATTATAGTGTACTGAAGTGGATTGTAATTTACATTGGCATGCTTGTAATTGGGTTTGCTATTAGAATGTTAAGAATACTGATTTCAATCGTCTCGTAGGTTCGAAAGTTTCCAAAAGCACAGCCTGTCAGAGATAAACAGAGCTTACGTGTTCTACAAGAAGCTCTCGTACGTAGAGTGGAGAGATAGGGACGGCCCTTAAATCGTGGTCTTGAGACCCGATTGGGGTGAAGCGGGCGGGGTGAGAATGGAGTAGCGCAATAATGTAAGGGCGGGGGAAACTGGAGATCACCGAGAAAACCCGCCTACCAGCACAATCGCCCGGCACGACTCCCAGCGCGACCCAGCCGGGAATCGAACTCGGTTCGCCTTGGTGGGTGGCGAATAGTCTAACCACTGGATCACCGCGGCCCCGCCCCGCGCGAACTCTGGTAAGCCTTCGCGTGCTCACCTGGGGAGTGAAATGTGTGCAGTGGAATGGTCGTCGTAACGGGGCATAAGGGTTATTTCCAGAAGATACAGTGTCACACATGACGAATTAGGCGGCGGTCGCGAGGCAAGCCGAGCTCTAGTAGTATTTCATCCTCATTACCAGCCGCCGCCGCGTCCCCTCCACCGCTACCCCCTCGCCCATCCATTTCTTTACCCATCCTTCCCCTCCTTTGCCGCACGGCGAGAATATACGAGTCCGTGACAGAATTATGCTAGTTATGACAGAGGCTGGAGGTTTGGATGTCTGAGATTCCTTCCGCCCACACATTTTCTTCTTTAGCCACCCCGGGTACGTCTTCTTCCAAGCTAAACGGCTTGAGTGAACCACACACCATGGCTGTCTCGCACCACGTGTCGATAGAAATACGGTCGCCACGAAGGCGACTCTCATGTCCTGTCCTGCAGTCACAATGGCACGAGGAGTCAACAATACGTCACTGATATAACTAATGAGCCTACTGTCGTCAACATGGGTGCAATTAATATTTAAATAGTTTCTTATAAGCTAAGCTGGCACGACGGACTTGAATTCTCCCTGAAAGTAATGACTTGAGACATGAAACAAGAAACTTATGCAACAGTACTGAGACGATTACACAAATTCACACGTGCCTTACACGGGACTTGAGCACGTAAAACCTCGTACTATACGTTAGCAGTGCAATCCACTGCGTCGAGGGCTAGGGCGCTCGCCTCCCACCACGGCGATCCGGGCTCGATACCCGGCGGGTTCACTCCCGGATCTTCGCATGTGGGAATCGTGCTGGACCATGTCACTTTTGCCGGCGGGTTTTCTCGGGGTGCTCCCGCCTCAACCGCCCTTGAATTCCAGCGCCACTCCATCCTTGGGCCTCACTTCATTTCATGTCTGGGGGATGACATGAACACCTACCGATAAGTTTCTAATTACAGTGTTTACTAACCATAGATATTCACAGGGCCTTTATTTTGAAAATAAGTGACTGAGCCACATAAAACATGTAAGTATACATTGCCTAACACAGCGCTACTTGAGTTAAGAGTTTGATGAAAAAAGGTTGCTTGGGCCCAGGGATATGGCATTAAAAAACTTTGTTTTCTTATTTGATGCTATCGTACAAAACTGCCAGAAATTAAGTTCTGTATACGATGCTTCTAATGTATACTGTCTATGTACAAGCTTTGGTTAAATTGTTTAATACATATGTCAAAATTTCCTAAATGAATTATGATGCTGCCAATTAGAACATCGTTGTCTGACCCATTTAAATCATGAAAATTTACATGGCCTTCTGTAACTTCATGATGTGCGAAGTTTGGTAAACAAATTAGTTGAAAGGTTCCAGTGTAACTTTGGTGGGAATCGTTTGATTGGTCCTCGAAATATGGCATAAAACCTCTATAATTTTCATGTGGTGATCTTCATAATTGGATGTCAAAAGAGTAATGGAATAGAAATGTCGGTGATTGTACACTGCCAATATGCATAGTTAAGTTAAAATATATTGCATAGTTTCCTATATATAGCTCACAAAACTAAAATGATTTCATATTGCCATTCTGAAGATAAGTGTTCCCTACTTTAAAAAATACATTTAATATTATGGCCTACCACAGTAAAGCATCTTCATCAAATTTTGTAAGAATGGGTTGATTGTTTCCCGAGATACGAGGTAAATCATTATTATTTATTGTTCGAGCTATCTTACAAAATGGCAGAGAAAAGAGTCTCTGTACAGACATATTTTATGGTTGTAATAGATACTTCCAGCATACAAAGTGAAGTTGGAATTTGTTTCGTAAGTAAAATATACTGGACTGAAATGTTCATGTAGCTACCATTTTGGAAATAATTTCGTGACTTACATAAAACATACCAGTTTACACCACCTGCTGCAGTACTATTTGTTTGCCAAATTTGGAAGGAATCGGTCAATTCTTTCCAGAGAATATAAAAAAAAAAGACTTTATTACTCGCATGGCGGAATCTTACGAAATTACATAAAGACTGTTGATGATAGACTGAGTGCTTTTGAAATCAACCTTAGAAAAAATTCACTACTCCTACCTGCATGTATTTTAACGGGCGCACTGAGTGACATGCGCCCAATAAAGTTGTTAACGGTAGAAGTAAAATAGTTCCCTATCTCAACGTCGAATAAAAAGTTTTAGGTAACCATTTGTGATAACCTCTACTAATTACTTCCATCTTTTATTTTTCTTAATACATCCAAGTGAATGGATGAGCAGATTTGTAAACTATTCGCTTCTCTAATAATATCCCAGTTTCACTTGACCGACACATGAATGAAGTGATGAGGTCCATTTCAATGTTAATTTTACACAAGGTATAAGAATACAAATGTGAATACAAGCAGATCTTAAGCAGGGCATATACAAAAGATGCTCTATGTACATACAGTTGGAAGTTGTAATATCTACTTCCAGTATACAAAGTTATGTTGGAATTGATTACATAATTCCGACGATGTGGCATTCTAAGCTAAAATAGCAATATGGCCACCATTTTGAAAATAAATGTGTAACATGCTTAAAACATATCACTTAACATCATCTGCATCAGTGCTACTCGTGTGCCAAATTTGGTTGCAATCGTTTAATTGTTTATCGAAATGACCGATAAAAGTGGTTATTGTTGGTATACAGGCCCTATATGATGATTATAATTTTAACTTCCAGTATACAAAATTTGGTCGAAATTGGTTAAATTGTACTTAAGATATACTAAATAAACTTAAAACAATTGTCAAAAAACTATAAAATTCAGGTGTCCTTACAAAGTATTGCGTGTGTACCGAGTTTAGTGAAATTAAGCTTAAGCGTTCAAAAGGGAAGGGGGTACACATACGCACAGACACTCGCAGACACACACACAGAAACACACATACACAGACACACAGACAAGAAAGTGACATCATGAGTCTTTCTTTCCTTCAGAAAGTAGACTAAAAACGGACGGCACAGATGCGTACTATTGAGTAATAACTTTTTATAACAGCTGTTTATGAGCATCTCGTATTTAGTTCTCCACACAAGCAAGGCCCGGTAAGAAGAAAAATATCACTTTTTCCGCCACAGACACCAAAGACACTAGTTTCAATGAGTAGCACTCATTATTGTAATCACTAAAGAACGTCAAAGGTATCACGGTTTCGAGTCCTGAGTGATCACAGGAAGAAAATGGGCGTAATGTGTGCCTTCAAGCTGCTTGGTAGCTCCTCTCTGTGTTCCAATATTGGACTTGTTCTCAGCCTATTACACTATAGGCTATTCAAGATTAATTGAGCACTTTGAAATCAACCACCTATGAAATATTTCAATATTTCACTCCCCCTGTGTATATTTTAAAGGGCTGAATGACATGAGCCCAGTTAGTTGGTGAAGACGGACGAAAACGTAGTGCCATATCTTGACATTAAATTATAAGTGTTTAGTGAACTTTTTAAAATACTGAAATTATTTCATTTATTTCCCGTATTTTTTTTTTTTAATGCGCATACGTAAGAACTAATAACTTCGTAAAATATTTACGTTTTAAGAATGATTTCATAGTTTCTCACTTGACTGACGCACGAATAAAGTGATCAGCCCTGTTGAACTGTTTAAACGATAATTGTACATATGGCGGAACAATATACACAAGGTGCATACAAGTAGAACGTAAGCAGGGTATACGTAAGCGCTCAGTTTACCGTGAACAGCTCATATAAAAAGCAACGTGTATACGATTTGAGACGTGTAAACAATCTGTAACTTAGTTTTGATGAAACTAGAGAATATTCAAGTCAGTCAAAACATTGTATTCATATGAAAGGTTGGCAATGAGAATGTAAACAAACACATTTATTACTGTTGGCCGTATGAAGTTTCACAGTTGTATGGCGGTAGGTGAGGCAAAGTTGGGGGCGTGCGGTAAACGCAATTTGGCCTGCCTGATATTTAGTATATATTTCTCAAATGATTGTTCGGAAGTACTATATGCCTAATGCCTTACAATATCACAACATTATCAATTATCTGCGCCAACACAGTTCCACTATATTGTGCGAGAACGATAAAAATAATACCTCCCTTGGATACGTCGATACCTGACAAACCCGGGTCGCGGTGATGGGGGTGGTCAGACTACTTGCCTCCCACCTAGCGAACCGGGTTCGATTCCAGGCGGGGGGGGGGGGGGGTCTCGCTCCCGGATTTTCGCGTGTGGATATCGTGGAGACGATGTCACATGTCGGCGGGCTTTTGCTCCGGGATCTCCCGTTTCCCCCGCTCTTGTATTCCGGCGCTGCTCCATACTCACCTCATCTCACACTTCATCGGCTCTGAAGACCTCCATGTCGAGAGCCGTCCACATCTCTCCACTTCGCTCTTGACAACGTAAATGGATCATTTATTTTTACAGCCCAAAGGCGGTCAAAACGCTACATGCACAAAAAGTTCGGACTTGCCGTGCACAGAATTCACGTGCGCTGTTTTTAAGAAGCCGACTCGAAAGAAATTCGCTGTGCATCGTAAATCACATCTTTAGCATAAATTCGCTGTGCATCGTAAATCACATCTTTAGCATAAATTCGTGTCAGTGGATAAAGAGCATATTAGCGGCGTTCAACATACAGTTTTTTTTTAACCAAACTGTAACCTGTAAGCAGCCGCAGTTAATTATTAGCACATACTAAAAAGTTACAACTTCACGATAACTCTCAGTTCCAAAAAGAATGCTCTGATTGCATACGCCATACATAACTGTTGCTTTATATTAATCGAGGTTGCCGCAGTGCTTCGACGATGCCGTAATTCGAAATCTTGTCACAAAAACAAAAGAAGAAAGAAGGAAATACCAAACGACACAAAGTGCGCTCGCAGACAGACGAGGATAATACGCTGTCAAATTACGGGCGGAGGACCTGGATTCTACTGTAAAGCTGTAAAACGTTGGAAAGCATCTCTGTGGCAGAGGGAAGCTGTACAAGCCATGTCGGCTTGCATCTACGAGCCCGGAGGGGCTGTCTAATTTTAAACTGCCACCTAAAAATGTTAACAAGCTCCTACATCTATCGCCAAACTCTTTTAAACAAGTTCCGGATGGATGTGAACCAGTGTCCGTAATTCCCCGCCCTGGAGAAACTAAAACGAAACTACACGTGTTTCGGGAGGTGCCGGCAATTAAGGCTGTGTCCGAAGCGCCGCAAAAGGGCCATAAAAACGTCGTGCGGCCATGTTCGGGCTCTACATTACGTCTTGACAGAACCGAAGGATTTTTTTTTTTTTTTTTTGGTGTTGAAGACTAAGACTCTCCACTTAACTGCTGCTGGAAAAAAAAATTGGCACGCCCACAACAGTTTCTATTTGCATACAAAGCATTCCTCGCGATAACAGCTCATTTTACGGCACGTTGAATAACCAAAGTGATCATTTGTTATTGGTTTCATTTTTGGAGAAATAAAGAATATTTTACTTTAATAATTTTTCTTTTGTTTATAGTCAATTTAGTGCAAAATATATCGCCAAATATTCATTAAAACGGCGTTTCATAATTGTAAATTCTGGAAAATATGTATTCTGATTAAAGCAGGCGAATGCCATATTTGCAAATACATGGTAAAATTTCCTGTTGCATTTTTTTCTTAAATAAATTTAAATAAGCCAAAAGAAAGTATTTTAGTAAGCTCTTTCCTCCTACCCAATATAGTTTCAAAAACTTTGTTAATGTACTAACTCGCTCAGTTTACGCAAGACGCATTAATCTATCATACACACGCATCATACTTTGTTCGATGAAACCTAATTTTCTTGAAATTCATTCTGGTGAATCATAAAAATTTATCTTATAATTTCGTCTCTTTTGTTCAGTGTTTACAAAAGTTCAGCTGCACACGTATTCACGACATAGTAACTTATACGTTTGAAATTACTTATAGTAGGCTACCGGTTATTTTCTCCGGTTTTTGAGACAGTATAAGAAAAATTCAATCGACAATAAAAGCAATAATTTATTTTATGCTTGAACTCCCAGCTAAGCGACTGTGGCCTTAGCAGTGAACTTCTAACATACCGTACAAGTTTCGTAAAACCAGATTCAGTCCGAAGCAATAAAATATTTTTTAACAGCATACATACTTCACATCTACTAAACGAGTACATATACTACGTTGAACTTTGGACTACATAAAAAAAATAAAATAAATAAATAAATGCTATTTACGACTGTTGCTTTGAGTCTCGCAAATATATTTTGACAGCTCGCCAAACTACTCATTGACTACAAAATTGCTCTTGATCTTGTCGAAGACGTAATATAAATTCCACCCACGATACAACAATCAAAGAAAATTTGGAGACAAGTACATGTGATACTTTTTCAGGCAAGATTGTAAGTTTCAAGGTTCTCATAAAGTGATCATAAGACTGTTGAACCATCTCAAGTACAAAAGTAACAACACATCATAAGCTGGTGAGTAAAAAATAATCACCTTTTTTTTTACAGACCTGAACTCGTGCTGATCTCTAATCTAGTAAATATACGTCTTCCGAATAATTTCGACAATGTTTAAAAATTGCATATGCCACAAACTCATTTTTAAAATCATTAATATTTTTGAAAACTAGTTAAGGAGAACACTTATATTTAATTTGTTATGCAGTCCGATATGACATTACGATTTCCAGACCTCGATCTAAAACCACATTTGACCGTGTGTATCGTGCTGTAGCGAACCTTTGCTTCTGTAACTCAAAAAGTGAGAAACGAATGCAGGAATGCGTTCGTTCAACTTCTCAGAACATATTTTTTTTGCAACGATAAAGTCGACACTTCTAGGCATATGTGTTAGCAATTTTTTTTTAATGCATCGGATAAATTTTGTAGCTCAGTTGGATATGGCATATCGAAAGCTTTACAATTAGAGATCCACTGTTAAAAAAAAACTACAAAATTGATCATGACGAGTACTTCATCGTTACGAGAAGCTAACACCATTCCTGAATCTTTCCCTATCTGGAGGCGTGCGTGTATAATATATATTGGCGAAGACTTCGCATTTTGCCAATATATATTATACAAGCACCTAAACACGGTTGGTGAAAGAATGAGATCCGCATGCACGGCCATACAGAAATCCGCATCTTTGTGCACCCGGCAACGTAAGGAACTGGGATAAATCCAATTCAGTTTCCAAAACCACATGGTGAAGAGAGACGTACTTTTTTATGTTATCATCGGAAAGATCACGATACCTAATCAAACGCACGTGTGTGGCCTGCAATATTATATTTTACTTGTATAGCATGTGTCCATTCTCATTCAAGTATTTGAATTTACTAAAATCAAACAACGCGTCTACAATATTGTTGTGCGCGGTCAGTTTAGTTGTAAAAAAAAGGGGGAGGGGTTGCAGCCATCACTATATCGCCAGGCCAGCGTGGGGAATGATTGGCAGCTGGCATATACTGAGGTCACTGCCCCACCCTACTGGATGGTTCTGGGTCAGGACACCTACGATATAAATACGGCCAAATCGAGACTGAGCGCGATAAGTGTCTAGCGAAGATCGGGGCATCGAGGGACTTTAAAGAAAAGAGCCAGAGGTGAACGTGGGTGTGGGAGACAGTGTCGGACGAAAGTGTGTTTGTGCGGTGGCTAAGAACGAGAGTGCACGAGTGCTGCAGGGCGAGGTATCCGACGAGTGGAGCTCTTTTTTGTATGTAAGCGGTCGGGGCGCTCCAGAAAATTCATGAAACAGATGGAACTGAATGGACGAGTGATACAGACATGGCATCAAATATAACATTTTAATAGTAATTTAGTAGTTATTAACTGTTTAAAAAGACTGATTTTAATTATTTGATTGTATTAATTTCTGTTGAGGTAGCGGATAATTATGTAAAAGTTAGTTGTAAATAGGGACTAATAGCCAGTAATATTTTTGGGTTGTTTATAAATAAAATAAGAAATTATTATTAGCTATTTGATTTTATTAAGACATCAATTCCTTAAATACCGTGGCTATGCCCAGAGACTCAACAATTGTAACAGTTTTTGATGAGCCTTGAGTTGAAGTTAGAATTTTACATAATGCTATGCATACATTGCCAACGCAGAGATCTTGGAAATGTTTTATTTATAATGCCTTGGGAGATATCTTCCCAGAGTTTCACGCCCAATTAATATGGTAATTTGGGGACCAAAGCAGAGGCATTAAAGGGTGCCACGTGCACGAATGGGGCTGTTATTCAAACCCTTCCTGAGTAACGCCCTGAAGGATGACACGTCGCGCAAAGAAAACTTCGATCCTCAGCGTTAGCGTCGCCCGCATAATCTTGAGGGAGGACAAGAGTTGTCGAGGACACTCCACGGCGGTTAGGGCGGAAGAGACGGCGAGGACGTGGGGACGTAGCCTGCGGGCCTCCTAGGTCCTGTGACAAATGCGGCTCACTTATTGGCAGGCCTGGGCTAATGCTCGGTGACTAACAGGAGAGGCGCCTTACACGAATCTCCACTCGAAGTTCAGCTGCGGCGCTCCCTGGAGACAAAGCTCCAGCAAGTGTTCCCGACCACCCACCCGTTCTGTGCCCGAGGGTGAGTGGGGAGGGAGGTTTACCCCATCACCCCTCCTCACATGATCGACGCCTTCCCTCCCCCCTCTCCACAAACAACCCCTGACTTCTTCACCCCCTCCACTCGCACCACAAGACGTCGCCCACACTCCTGAGACGCGCGCTGTGAGTTAGTGGACACTTCTACCCGCCTCGTGGACTCTTTACGGCGACCATAATGCCCTCCTCGCCCCCCCCCCCGCCGTCCCACAGTCAATATACCCAGACTTCGGCGCTGGAGTCTGTCATCTACGGCTGCCCAAGGATAAATGAAAAGCCAGAGTTCGATTTCTTGCGCTTCACGAGATAGCAGCGAAAACAGCGCTCTCCACGCAAAGGAAAAAAAAAAGGGGTTGGCTTACACAACCAAACTACACACATGAACTCTGCCAGCAAAAAACATTGCGACTCAAGAAGTGAAGGTGTGGCTGAACAAATCTTAACGTGAGATGGTATTTAACATAATAATTGGAGCCTTGGCAGAAACGATTCTACGCTGTAATTACTGTGCAGAAAAGTTTAAATATATGATATAAATATTAAATGAAAAGTAGCAAACCGAGTAATCCCGCAGGCAAACTGAAGGTCCCCGAAAATTTTCCCCTTGCTTTAGAAAAGTGCTACGCCTAGACGATATTCAATCCCTATTCACAAGCAGTGTGTGTATAAAATGGGAACAAAGTTAATGCCTTAATTATACATTTTACAGCAGTGATTTTATTTAGAAAATTAAAGCCTTCGATGCGCATTATACGCACAAAGTCCGTATACCTCTGTAAGTCCATTTGATACAAGAAGTCCGTGTGTATGAACGTATCACGAAAGGTGAATCATACCCCTTAGGAATCTAAAACGGTGTCACCCCCCCCCCCCCCCCCCCCTTGGTCCATGGTCTCTGTAAAGCTAAATGCACCGGCAAGTTCTGTTGTTCATGTTACTTAACATTCTTTGGGTCACTGTCTCTAAGGCTGTGCGTACTGAATTTTTGAACTGATAGTTGGTTAAATAACGACGCTTAAGCACATTTTCTTTGATGAAATCCCGGAGTGTGTTATATGCTGTTGTGAGATCAAGGCTTCTTGAAGGTCACCGCAGAGGAGTTGGTCAACTATTGTCATATCCTCGCCCGACACAACGATTCCTAAAGATTGCGTCCAGACGTTGTCGAACAGCCAATGGTCCTCTTAATAACCCAATTAGCTCCAAATGATCGACAACTGGCCGATGTGGGAATCCTGGTCAGTGTTTGGTTTCAACACGATGGGACGTCGGTACACTTCACATTGGCTGTTCGACAACGTCTGAACTAATATTCAGGAATCATTAGTTCGGACGAAGATATCGGAGAATCGCCTAGGTCCTGTTCCATGGACTCCAAGAAGCGCTGATCTGACAACGCCAGATAACGCACTCAAGGGTTTTATCAAGGAAAATATGTGGAAGCATCGTTATTTAACCAACTACAGCTCATAAATGCAGTACGCACCGCCTTCGAGACCCAAAGAATGTTAATTAATATGAACAACAGAACATTTAGCTTTGCAGAGACCATAGAGGGACACAAACGGATATTTTGGATTACCAAGAGTCATGGTCTGCCTCATGTAATACATTTATACGTACTGAATTTCTATATTAAATGGACATACAAGAGTACGCCGACTTTGTGTCCACTCTGTTGTTTCATTTACACGCAATTTTTTTACCGCTGGCGAAAAACATGCAGACGTCTGGGCAGTTTATATATATATATATATATATATATATATATATATATATATATATATATATATATATATATATATATATATTGACCGCTACGGTCAAAATATTAATCCATAGTTCAAAAACATTAGTTTTTTTAATCTGTTGCTATACTGAAACCAATAAGAAACTGTTTTCTTCTGTACGGGTTCACAAAATTATCAGATATTTCTACTGATTTTCACGCAGTCCATTTGTTCAAGGCAGAGATTTTAAAAGAATGTACGACTGCGGATGCAAGCTGCGCAACTGCCATTTCTATGTCACAAGAACGAACAACTGGTTTTTCCATTAGAATTGTCAAACCCGAGTGGCTTCCTTTAAGGATAGGGGAGTATTTACTTAATTAGGTGATTAACGATTTTAGTTAGTACATTTTCTTCTGATCGAATCGTAATGTAACTACTGTATGATCCATATACACACAATACTGTTTTTTTTTTTTTTTTTTTATAAATGCTGGGATCTCTGCTATAGCCAAATGTAATCAAAAGAAAAATAGCTGTTTGTAAACGTGTTTCGGAGAGTTCTGCAGTCCTACAGCGAAGTTGTAATGTACTGTATATCCTTTGGATATCCCGTAGTGGATACCAGTTTGTACCACATACTGGATATCCACTATAGATATTACAAAACCATTAATGCCCATTACTTACGTAAGTGGTGACAGCTAAAGGTGTATATAGGACATCGAAAATATCTACCACATTTTTTGATATTGGGCGGACATTTGAATATCTTTTGGTAGTCATTTTGAATGTAACTTTGCTAATCTTGGATGTCCTTCGATATCCAGAATGTCCGAGAGTGACATCCATCAGATATTCTTTGGATGCCTGTGTGCTATATGGGAACTATTTCTGCGTTAAAGCCTAGACCAAATATACTGCAAGGTAAAGTTTCAACGTGCTGGCCAATACTCCTGGCCACCCGAGACTCTCCCCTTCAGCGTCTTTTATTGTCTCTCCTTCCTCGCCTCGCACCCCGAGCTTTCACGGCCGTTGTTTTATATCTATATTCCACGTGGCGCTGGGGCCGTAGTAAACCCCGACCCTCCCTTACGACCGACAATCTTGGGTTGTCTCCCTGCGCGCGAGACGTTATATACAATTTTAGGTGTGTGTAATTTCTTTTAGGATGCGAGCGAGCGAGAGAGAGCGAACGAAAGTAAAGGAAGAGAAGCGGGCTCTTATAGGGACCTCGTTTCTACCATTTCTCCTCCGTCCTTCTACGCGCGCGCGGACACGCACACACGCACGGGACACGCACACACACACGCACGCCACCACCGGCATGGCCTTCGGCACTCCCTGAGAAGTCCTGTTCGCCTCGCTGTCCAGGAGATGTTACACGCGGGCACGAAAATTGTTGCCTATAGTGGACGCGGCTATTTCGTGGCCGGACTCGCTGTGCTGTAAAGAAAATATCTTACGCAAGACCAAATCCCACATTCACCGCCATTAAGAATAGTAAACCACTGCCAGCACAATTCCTATCCCAATCCTACCAGATCCCTTATTGCACCGCGTTCGATATGGCATCTCTACTGCAATAGTTGCACCCACCTTTGCTGCAAAATTTATAATTTCCGCATGTGCAGAACGCTGCAACACATACGTTTGCCTAGAAGGGGCCGTTCGATTATTACAAGAAAATTACTTTTGAGATTCTACCTGGATTTATTTATCACTTTTGAGATACAGGAGCAAAGACTCGCTCAAGCACCATTCACACTATGAGATATGCTATCCGAAGGAGACCTGGAAAGCGCATTACCATACTGGTTTATCATATCACATGAAAATCTAGTTGCCCTTAGGTGACATGCAATAAAATACTCCTTTAAAAAAAAGTCAATTTCGGGCATCTGCATGTTTAAAACTGTAACTGGAGAGTGAAAGGAATGTACTCTCTGGTCAGCCCCTGCTCTTTTCTTTTCATGATACGTTCGGATTTTCCCGAAGCGCAATCAGGACCATAGGCGCCGATTACGGATACAGATGAACGAGAGGGTGGTTACTCCTCCCCCCCCCCTTTTTTTTGCAGCCGGCAGGTGCTCTCAAGGATGGCAGTAGTCCGTCACTACTAGGTTTGTAAAAAGTATTAATAACTTATAATATACTGCTTGTCTCGTACTTTTTTTTAAATTTTTTACTTGCAGGTATTTAAGCAAACCAAAAACCACAGCAATTCTCTAGAAATTGTTATTTTATTTTAAAAATTTCAAAACCTTATAAAAAATTTTAAAAACTTTGACATACATAAAAATAAGTGTCACATTCGTAGGTGACAGCACGGACCAACGTCGCATAGTGCAAGAGCATGAGAGAGAGAGAGAGAGAGAGAGAGAGAGGCCGATATAAGTTAAAAATAAACGTCATGTTGTCAAAGAAATCGGGAGTTGAGATTCCCCCACCCCCTTCTTTTTATACGCCTTTTCACGAAGTTCGGCTCCTATGACCAGGACCGTCACACAACCTGGAGCGTGTCCCGTCGAAGGTACGAAGCCCAGTGGCGGCTGCTGAGGTAAGGCAGCGGGGCTCAGCCCTCCTAATAAAAACTCAGAACGCATACCTCTACTTATCTGCTACTCAATAAATAATACTGCGTTCGAATATGGAGGTTATTTCGCAGTTAATGTTTTTGAGATGGACGAGACTCTTGTCACGAGAGAAATGTTTTTGGAAATGTCACGTGGTGGGGCAGCAGATTCTTCGCCCCGAAGTGGGTAGAGCTAGTAGAGAGAGAGAGAGATGACCGTAACATAAGACTAGGGGCGCTACGAGAGAGAGGGAAGACTTCAGTGGCTCGGCCCTTTTCAGCCAATCGCATGCTGTAAATCGGAGAGAGCTGGCGCGCCCCTGCTCAAACAAAAAAAAATGGTTTCCTGGAACTTGACAAAGCTACCAAAACTACATGTTTTGTAAGCAAACTTTCACGCTCCACTGAATTGCAGTTGTTAAACACCTTTCTTAAGAATGCTTGTATTTATTTCTAATATTTTTTTATTTTTAGATATCGTTCAAACTCGCGTGAGCTACAAATATAGTATGTAATACTCTGAATAAGTTTGTTGTTAATTAATGATGAGCTATTGAGCATCGGTCAGAAGCAGGGTTGAATTGTTGTTAATGTCGTGTTGTGTAAACTTGTAAATAATTGTTAATTCGGCGAGTAACATTTTAAACCTTATTACGTCAAAGATTTTTAATTACGAGAATAAAATAGAGCTACAGAATCTGGGACTAGCAAGGCCACAGTTAAATATAATTCAACAACAATGCCAAGGTAGTAAGTGGTTCGTATACGAGAAAATTCGACGTAAGTACATATAATTTCGCGGACTGGCTATGCAGGCGTGAAATTGGAAATGTGTTGTTTTGTTTAATTTTTTTTTTGCTATTGAAACCTAATTATTTTGCGTGGACTGCCAATGGGTTAAAAGATTTAAAACATTTGGCAGACAAAGTTAAAAGACATAAATCATGTTCGCAACATATAAATAAATGCCATAAAATTTTCATTTCTTGGTAAGGTAAATATACATCGCCAGTTGGATAGTGCGTACAGGTTGACGAATGGAATTTTTTACAAATATGTTAATTAAGATATGGCACTTTCATCCTCTAATTTAAATTTGACATACATTTTGTATGTACTGTAGGCTATGCAAATTAGTATTTGGTTTTAAAAATATTTGTTTTAATATATTTCATCATTAGTATGGTAGAATGGGTATTATTATGTTATCTCTCGTCGTCTTTTTGTAATGTACCACACCATGTAGGTACTGGTTGGAAGGCATATAATCTAAACAAACTTAAAACAAATACACACCTGTGGTAGTGATTAGATCTGAACCAGCGGCCACAGTATGTTGACTATTACAAATCGGGTGATGATACATTTTTCTTCAAACAACCACACATATTTTTTTTGTATTTAGCTACATAAGCTACACTTACTTAAGCCTGTCGTACGCAATATATTTATCACTGTACCTATTTAAAAAATAACATTTGTAATGATATGTGTTAGGATCGCTATAGCCCTCCCAGTTTCAAAAGTCACCAGCTGCCGCTGACGAAGCCATACAATATTTTCTCCGCGTTTTCTACCCTAAAACTCGCAGTTAATTGGGTTTCTTCATATACCCGTGGCGCTCTTGTTGGGTAAGTCAAGTAACTTAGCAGCAATCGCCAGTCCTTCTTTTTCGACAAGGGAGGCAGCGGAAGAGAAGGCAAAATTACAAACGGTCCATGGCGGATGCTCCCGTTTTTGAAAGGACTGAATGTCTATAGTTATCGCTGCAGCGATGTTCCGGTCATACCCTCACCTCCCTCAGCGCGACTTGGGGTGCGGGGAACCTTCTGAGCCGAGCCAGCTTGTCTACACTGTAAAAAAATAAGTGTAAGTTTAAACATAAAAATGTTCTGGTAAATTTTCAATTTATATATGTAGTAATTTGTAAAAACGACTACAGTACATAGAATTTCACACAAATGTTCTTAGTTATCGAAAGAGTACTACATGTAGGTATTTGGTGAAAATTCATTAATAGATCGCTTAAACACAATGTTGGTGTTAATTTTTACATTTTTGTACGTGTAAAAATACACCCACTCACTGTATTAAAACCATAAGTTACGTATTTTTACTGCTACATAGTCGTTGAGTAAATACCCAATGTCATTATAGTTGTACATCTTCAATTTTGTCATTTTACAATGACCGTGTTCATGTAGACTTGCATTACATTCTTGAGTACAAATTTCGGTAATTTTACAATGTTATGTGTAATTTGCTAAAACGAGCACAGTAATTGTAATTGTACACTAATGTTCCTGTTAATTCAAATATAACTACAAGTATTTTTTTTTTTAAACACATGCGATCCAGCAGTAGGGGAGTAGAACTAATTCGAACTCCTTTAGTGCGTTGGAAAGGAAATCTTAACTCCAGCAAATGGAATATGCTCGCTTTTGTATATAACTATGTATTCTATATCTGAAGTCAATTGGTACCTACATTTTGCAGATAACTTATTATAACTGTGTTAAACTACCAAGTTATAAAACAGAGTAAAATAACATGAAAATTATTTTTAAAAATACGCATACAAAGTATGTGAATTAACGTGACGCAGTTGTAAAAGAACATTTGCTGACGTGAACTTGTGTTTCTGCAATTACAGTGAATCTGCGATTTTAATTTTATAAGTGAGAAAATATGCATACACAGCGGTGCAACTACAATTGCGATGTCTGTGTAAATTTTCTTCCCGTGGAGCGAAAATACACGACTTTAGCAGTTTATTTTCTGCTACATAATAATAGAAATCTTACACCAATCTATGTCAAATTAGTTGTACAAAGTATACGCTATTTTACTAATTTGTAGGCTAAATTTACATTAAAGTAGAGTTTAAAAAACCATTGCTATATTTAGGTGTAAAATTACACTGATGTCAGTGGAGACACTGCTGCCACATACATTTAGCGTAAAATCACACCATTTTTTACAGTGATATACAAGCCGCGGCGGCCTCTGAGTGTAGAGTTTGGAGCCTCGTACGGCCTTAGGCGCCAGATATACAAAGCCATCGACGCAACGAGCTCCGAGGAAAGTAGCCAGCGGAACTGTGGGACTGGATGCGTAATGACAGACATTTTGGAATTATAGCAGTAGAGAGTTTTATTGAATATGCGTAAATAATATGTGCGGATTAAGTGACTGCAGCATGTATAATAAGTGATAAGGACTTTAATTCATATCGATAATTTGCACTAACTGAGAATAATAAGTGTAAATAGTAGAGATATGTAGTTTAATGTTGTATAAAATTAATCTAATGCATTATTTTATTAAGGCCTCATCCAGCCCTCACGAAGTCGGTTATGCCGTCAGGCATCTTGTATCAGCGTTGTTTGTATTTAATGTCCCGATGTAATTCTCAGATTGCGAGTCAGTCAGACCGGTGGGGGCTGGCAGCCAATCCTCCCAAAGACTAAGTTTGTGAGCGCAGAGACGTGTGGTGGTTCAAAGCCAACTGTAGTGTTAGAGGTCGCGTGGGATTTGCTTAACCTTGCCTCGTAAAAGCAAATATAATGTATTTTGATTCTTGGAACATCTGACCTTCACAGGAGCAGAGCCATGTGTATTTGGACGCCTGTTAAAGATATAGTATGTGCTCTTAAAGTCGTGTGGTAAATACGGTGCATTAGCCTCGTAATCCTGCGATAAACAATTTTATGATCTATAATCGACTTTGTTTTAAAGGCGAAATTCTGTGTAACAAACCGAGCACATTGGTACTACTGAAAACTTTAACCTTTCCCCAATTTAAGAATAGCCTACATGTACCAGTTTAACGATTTTCTTCTTATTTTCGAAATTAGTTTGTTTTATATCATCAAACTTAACACAGTTCATCTGCCATATGGAATCTACAGCGCTGTTGGTTACATTGCTGCAAACGGGCCGTGGAGTTTAATTATAGGTCATATGGGAAATCTGCTGGGTCACAAAACTTTGAAACGAGTGGACAATGTGATTTCACAGATAGAGGAAGAGAAGTACGCGATAATACAAATCACGCCAGCTGTGGTGACCAAAGTACTGATTCCGGGAACATTATTCTCATGAAACAGCGAAGCTTTGAGGTGATACGCTATCAACATTTCGACAGGATTCAACAATCGCGCTGTTCAACGTACACCAATAAATAATTATCAAACTGAGGTCAACAATTATTGACTAAAACTTCATACATTTGGTGGTTTGCATCGTAATTACAAATTTGTATCGTCCACTGCCGCAATATTCAGCTTTCCTTGTCTAAGAATGAGCCCTTAATGTTCACTAGCGTGACACGCTGGACGAACTAACGATACGGTTGGTACATACCCCAGACGTCACGAGGTCCATTTATTACGGCATACAAGTACTGTATGCCCAAACATGAAAATTACTCTATGAGCAGTTCCTCAGGCAACGCTTGGAAACTTTAAGTGGGAATGTTTGTCAATATTTTAGTACCCAAAAAACCAATGGATTCAATCAGAATTAGATTGAAACGACCGCTGTGTACTATACGAAAAATGACTGTAAAATAACAACTGACTGAATTTTAAAAAAATTGCAATATAATTCCTTTAACGAGTCAGTCTCACTGTCTACTTAAAGAAATAAAAACAGGACTCGACATAATTTCAAACTAGTCTTAAAAAGTTACTTTGGGAAACATATCGCAACTTAATTTCATCTTTTGATAAATAAATACTTGATCATATGCATGTAAAAAAAGGCATTATATGATTATCGTATATATTTGGCAACCGTACAAAAAATTCTCCCTCCCCCCCTTTTTAATTTAATAGTTTTCAGAACAACCTACTGGAAGCTCCAGATTAGGAGAGGAATTTCCAACTCTTGCCAACTGTAAGTTATGTTAACCTAGGTTTACATCACTAAGGTAGGTTTATGTTAGTGTGTACTGCTCCCCTTGGCATCTACCACCCAAAGGCAAGAACAACAAATCAACACCAAGATGTCATTTTACTTTTCTTTATCAGCCCAATGGTACGTTACGACATATATATATTTCATATATTTTTCCTTTTCGAAAAGGATCGAAGAATGTTATACATCGTAACTCCGCCCTGAAAAATCCTACACACATTTTTCCCCTCCGAGTTCTCGAAGATGATACCAAACAGCTTCTTTTTTTCCACCCTTCCTTCGGGATCGCACTAATACATAAGAATTTCCCTGGGGAGTGAGTAAGGCGTAAAGGAAGGGATGGAAGAAGGGTGTTTTGTGGGGGTGTTTGAGGGGGGGGGGGAAGGGGAATAAGGCGACGGCCCGACGCGATGACGGGAAAAGGAACCGACATGGACACTTCCAGCAGGCGGGGGTGTCCTCGCCGTACATTCGCCATCCCCGGGCGACGCCCCCTGGAGGTGTTCGTGCGGAATCCCGGCGCGAGAAGTAGAAAATGGACGGCGGCGACGACGACGACGCAGGGGGATGAAAGGGTGAGTGGGATCAGAAGCCTGAAGCGGGGAGTGTTTCAAGGGAGGGGAATGGCATGACCCGGTTCACACGGGCTACTTCCTCCGTGCCCGAAGGAGTCGACTATCGCCGTCGCAACACCCACAATACCTCGGGGCGAGCCATCGGGCCACACGCGTCCAACTTTTGGAGGAAAAAAGATTCACTTCGAGAGTGGGGTTTTATTCCTCTCGTCGGTGAAACGGGCGTATTTCGTGTGTCCGAGGAACAGAAGCGCCAGGGGTGACACTGGCGTGCTCATCATATGCCTCGCCACCTTTACGGTTAAGGCACTTATCTGGCGTGCAGTCTCCTTTTCATCAAACTAGTATCTGTGGAATCTTCAGCGGTGACCCTATAATTGTATCTTGTAATAATAAACGTGAAGCTCTGCTGTACGTTCCAATATTATTTTAAGTACAGCATGAAAACATATTCTGACAAAATATAATGCTGACAACACTATTTTATTGACTTTCAAAAAATACAGATTAGAAAAGAAACAGAAAACGGGCCTAGCGTTCGGGGTGAAGATATTTTTTAAACGCTACTCGTATGACTAAATCGCTAAAAAAAAAAAAAAAATAGTCAGCAATATTTCATAACGTTTATACTGACTCTACATACACTGTTTGTCAGATCAGACCAACGACCACATTTAGTACCAAAATGCATGTGAGTGATTTTGTAATGGTGGTAATTAGTTGAACGAATTGTCGTATCTGACGTACTCCGCTGCAGATATTTACTGTTCTTCGCAGAAAACTCTAAATATGAGCTTCATGAACACGAGCACGAAAATTAAACGGTAAAGAAGCCAAGGTTCGTTTTCTTTGCCATATTCATTAAGGCAAAGTAGAAACTTCCACAGAACGTCCTCAAGTCAGTATTCAAAAAGAAAAGCAAGACAGAAACCTCAGAACGAGTTAACCAAACTATAGTCGCTGTCTGCTAGATTACTCGTTCGGGTACTTTTGTTTCTTTTCTGTTTTGAACACTGGCCGTATTTATGAATTATAAACAGAATATACACTTTCATTCCTATCCTGAAAAAAAAAAGATTAAGATTTAAATATTCCATTTTTCTTTTTAAAAAATTATAATATACACAGCTGCTTAGCTTAAAATGAGAACTTTATGGCGACTAGTCTGGCCCCTTAAACCAACCTGAACCTACATATAATACAAGTTTAATTGGCGTTTTGCCTTTCAATCTAACCTAGGGTAGTAGGTGGCTAAGTGGGCAGTTTTCACCTAAAGGTTGCTCACGATAAAGTGAGCTCTTTTGAAATCAACCATAGAAAAATGTCACTGCTCCTACCTGCATATATTTGAACGGGTGCACTGAGTGACATGCGCCCAGTAAAGTTGGTAACGTTGGAGGAGATATAGTTCCATGTTTTAACGTCGAATTAAAAATGCTGGGTAACCATTTGTGATAAATTAAATTATTTCTTTTGCTTTCCGTTTTTTCCAATGCATTTTAATGTAAGGATTAACGGATTTGTAAAATATCAACTTTGCTAACAATTTCACAGCTTCACGTGACGGGCGCATGAATGAATTGGCAAGGCCCGTGGCAGTGTTAAATTTACATGAGGCGGAAGGATACACAATGTGCCTACTAATAGATCTTAAGCAGGGCTTTCAAAAGCGCTCGGTTTATCATGAACAGTCTTTACATATTCGCAGTAGCCATGGCCATGACTATACTACTATCCACACGCTCATCGGGAGAAAACACATATGCTACAGGACTTTACTGTAATAGTGTTACCTCCGGCCCTTTTCTGTTGTGTATCACTGATCATAATTCCTGAACATAAGCTTGTAAACTTTTATTTTTACCTTTTCTCTAAGCTTAGTTACTACATGTAGCACATCGTTTCTGATGCACGTGGGAAAAAAAACCCTCTATACTGTTTCGCTGTTCAGTTGTATTTACGCTGCCTGCTCACATGTGATTCACATCCAATTTCGCTCTTGATACGTCACCGTCATTACATCTCGGGGAGTATATTTTACATACCTACTGAAAGACAACAAACAACTGTCAGTACATTACTGTCAGTTTTCATTTTAAACACCACTCGGTTTGATTTTTTTTTTTTTTATCCCCATCACCTCTTCCGCCATCCAGCACTAAAAATGCTGCTTGTATTACACCCACCCGTTAAAGTCCTTGCTAAACAATTCTTCTGTTAGTCAAACTATAATATTTTATAAACAATTCCGAAGAAAAATTCATTATATTTGTAAAAACTCGGTAATTGTCAATACCTAAAGAGATTACTTTACTTTGATTACATTGCACGTCATGAACACATGGTGTGCTGCAAAGTCATCGCCTGTTGTATTTTCATCCTGCACAGCGGATTGAGAAAAAATAAACAAATTACTCTCATAACCCGAACCTCATCCACGTGAGCAGGAAGGTATCTCATTATCACTTATACATTCGATGAACATGAGAAACGCCCTACTTGCCGTCCGGCAGTGCGAGGATGTAGGGTGGATTATCCGACGGATCCGACTGCCTTCTCTCCCCAATGACAGCGTCTCCGGGACTAGCAATTACGGTCGGTCCGGATACGACAATCCAGCAAAAACTCGTCACCTGGGACGGAAACAAGGGCACTCGACCAATAAGGCAGATACAGGCTATTCGCGATAAAGTGAGCACTTTTTAGGGCCCTCCAACCAGTGATTAACCTCTAACAAATATGTTTTGTTGCACGCTCAGACATTAACTTTTAAGAGTGGTGAAATGGTGGTTTGGTCATCACTCAGCATAGCACAGTTAGTAGTAGTGTAATGGTAGTTCGTGTCACAACACACAGTATATTAAGAGAGCTCGTCTGCATTTCAGTGAGAAACTAGGTAACAGTGCTGTGCTGTGTATATGTGCCAACTCTAACGTCGGAGGAAACGAGAATAAAGTAATATCAAGTTGGTGTTTCTATAGATTTCTCGCTGCATGACTTACAGAGAGATTATCAGCCACGGAAACCAGAAACGAAAGACCAGATGTCAGTAAACACTGGTGCAGTTTGTACCCGTCGGGATAGTTGATTTTATTAATTGCCTACAATCATATCATTTCATCAACAAATGTTATCTCACGGCTGGAAAATAAGAACGGTTCTTGCTATTAAGAACCTGCACCGGCAAAAGAAGGTTGGAAAACCTCTTGGGGAAAAACTTCCCCCGTTTAATCAGCCAGGCTTGAACCCCGATTTCTCCAACGTGAGTCATGCTCTGAATTGAGCCAAATCAGTTAAAATAGTGAAAATTTTCGCAACTTATAATCAGTGCCTCATTACTAATTAATATGATGGCTGAACTTCACTGATTAATTTGTGATTGCCACTGAATGTCGAGAATTCCACTGCCGTAAGTCACTTTTCCCAGTTAATTTCCTTGATTTTCCAGTCAGCAGTATCTTACCAGCTGACACTCAGTGAATAACATTTCACTAATTACTATGGTTGATTCGAGCTTAGAGTGCAGGTAGTTTACCACCACACCGTCCGTCGAAAACACTAATGCCCGGTTGCACCAACATCTCCCCCGATCCAAGATAGAATGATCCTAGTTCCGAACCAGGATCCAGTTTGATCTTGGTCCCAATGTAAAAGTGTTGCACCAACGAAATTTCATGATTCTGAATCTCCGATTCGTCGATCTTAGTTCCAAAGTGAGAGATCGAGATTAAGGGTGAGACAAATTTTGCTATTGGTCGGTAATATATGACGTCATGGAAGTAGGCGTATATTTTACTATACAGAAGATAAAACAAGATGTGGGATGTTTTATCTGTTTTAAGTGAATTATTGTTGTACGAATTTTACTGAATAATATTCAAGTGTGTATAATGCTGTTTTAATTTCCCAAGACAGAATAGAACGTAGTTATATCAGCTGGCCTATTTTCATCCTACATTTGTCGACGATGGCAGCTTCTCTCGGATCGAGATTTCGAACCGCCAAATGAACTCCATCTCGATCTCCAGTCCAGTTCTGAACTCGAATGGTGCAACAGTTTTCTGTGTCGATCTTAGATGCGATCTCGGATCGAGTTTTGAACCAAGATGGTGCAACCCGGGCATTAGCACGCCAGGTGTAGCAAGTACTTAGTCCAAAGGTGATGCGATCAAATATTTGTTTGTGGGTGGGAGTACGGAGGCAAGCGCGAACAGAGTTATGCTCGACGAAGCGGCAGGTAGAAGGGAGGCAAGTGTACGAACAGGGGAGGAGGGGTGTAGCGCCAGTATACGTGTGATGTTACGGAAGTAGCGAGGAGGTGGGCGGGTGGATCGCCGAGCCCCCGACTCGCCAATTCCGCGGCCCGTGAAATATTCAGCGCCTGCGAGCGACATCACTTATTCATTGGGAAGTGCGAGCTGGGTAGGCGTTAGTGGGGTGGGACGTATGGTCTTTGGAGTGGACCCAAGCCCTGTTCCTCGTGACGTCAGCCGGGACCCTCGCAGGGGGTGTGAGGGTGGGGTCGCGAAGGCCTCCCCGAGCAGGCGTTGACCACTGCCACTTGTATGCTTGCACGCTGATGGGAAATACATTACATAGCACTCGACCAACAGCACGCCATATGAAGTCGAAAGAATACATCTCCGTTTATCAAAGCTCTCTTTTCAGATACTCCAAGGTATAAACGCCTACTCTTGTGATTGTTTATCGGCAGTTATTTCTATACCTTTATTCAAATAATATGGACGTCGAACACTGCATTATTCAGATAATTCAAAGCGAAACTGAAATCTTAAACATTATTTTTCAAAATTGATATAAGCTCTACTTTCTTGAGAGTGACGGTGTGTTAAATTTCTCTGCTTTTATTTTTGGTACTGTAAATCTGTATTTTCGTCCGAGCAGATGATTCTATAGAATATGTGTGAGTAGTTAGAAAATGTCTGTTCGCCCGCACCAGGCTGCAGGCGACGGACAAGCGGACGTGCTGGCGGCAATCTTGGATGATGTCAAGTCATCCTTTTTTCCCTCGAAAACGCTCAATATCTCCAAAATTTTCCAAAACATTTCTGAAATTTCTCTATAAACCAGCTAAATTCCCTACAGAATATGGTGTTTTGCACAATCCGGCGGGATCCAGCGGAAATTGAGTAAATGGCAGCCGGATTAAACAATAATTTACAAGCACTTCTGTCATTCCATGCCAGCACCATCCACCTTGTCTGAAGAATGTTCGGGTTCATTGCCTCATCATGCAACTTCATGCACTACCTTTTTCACGAACGAATGCGCTGTCCACAGGTACTCACCATATGTGAAATTACTGACGTCCTGTCAGTAAACAATAGTCACAGTATATTTTATTGGCGTTTAAAATAAATTTACACCGAGAGACTAATCTTTCGACGTTTGGTCCGAGTGCTGAAAAAAATGCCGATGGTACAGGCTGTTCACGGTTAAATGATATTGGGATCTACTTTTATTCTCATGCTCATACCCTTTCGCCATATGTAGCATTAGCATTTCCATAGACCTGATCACTTTATTCATGTGCCAACAAGGAACACCAACTTCAGTGTCCATAAATTTAACAATGCATCAGGAATCAAACGACAAATCTTAGAACTATTTGTATTAATACGTTGGCATCTTTGGGGGTCTGCATGGCGGTGTGTATGCTTAGTACAGAAGATACTTAGATCCGGGTAAAGATTTTTATTCGAAGGCTTATTTCAAAAGTGCTCACTTTCCTATGAACAACCTTCACCAATATTTATTTTCCGGTAGAGCCCGTACATCGTGCACGCGCACACTTTGGCACCTCCAACCCACGATATGTCTCCGGGGGTGTGTTAAAAGGCACAACAGCGCGAACGCCCGGGAGGGGTGTGATTTCCAGTGAACACTTTACGTCGGGGCCCTTGTTTTCCTTGTAATGCTCAGCCGCCGGCGAACGAATGTTGTCCCCCCCCCCCCACCGACGTGACACACTTAGCGGCGACGTAAGTCGCATCCCCCCTCTCCTTTTCCTGCTCAGCCACCCCCCACGCAAGAGCCACCCTTCCACCGAACCACGCGGTGTGTTTTCCTTCCGTCCCCGAGTTCTTGTTTTCTTTCCATCCGCAGCTGAGTGAAATCTAAACGCGTCTGATGGCAAATCTCCGGGGGTGGGGGGGGGGGGGCACATCGGGAAGGGCTGTCGGTACGAAGCGTTGCCGTCTTGTGGAAGGAGGGGGGGGGCGGAAGCAGGATTTCTCCGTGAGAACGACACAGCCCCCGCATCCCGCAAACTGATTGCTCACGTGGGCCCCGACACCAAACCCAGCTTTACGAAATTTACATAATCCCCATCAGTTCTTTTCTCTCTTGTTGCCCGGCGACAGCGTCATCTTCACGGTAGGAGGGGGGGGGGAAAGCCTTCTAACCTCTTCGGCGGCTGTCGAGGGAGAATAGCAAATGTTTGCTTTGTTCATTCTGTTCCTTGTCGCGTCGGTAAGATACGTTTTTGCCCAAACAACCTCTGAGGGAAAGTTGAAACGTTATTCATGTATGCCGTTGTAATTCATAGTTAGTCGCTGAGAGAAAAATATTTCTGCAGGCATATACGCCTAAAAGAGTGTGTATACTATATAACTATTGATTTCTAGATTTTCAGGAAAAGAGTTCTGCATTGTCTAAGACTTCAGGATCCTACAACTACATATTTCGTTTTCTGTTTTGTTATTGACCATTTGTCGTTGTATACGACTTTGTAGTATTTGAGTAGGTCAGCTAGAAGTAACTCAGGTACTAAAAGTCTGATTTTTGCAGGTATTCGCCTAAAAAGTATAGCAGTTACACCATCCAATTCCTAAGGTAGATATGAATAAAGCTTCATGAAGTACAACTGCACAAAAAAGTTCTTTTCGTGAAAATCAGGTGCCCCTAAAAATAATAGTATATTTATTTGATTAAATACAGTTTACAATTATATACACTCTTTGTAGATTGGAAACACTGCAGTAGAAATTACATATATTAAAAAAAAAATGCAAATTTTTGACCGTGAATGCGTCTTTAAATTTGCAACCATAGTGGGAGGCAATCCAGAAAATCCGATGATAACAAAATCGGGTGATACAGTTTGGCATTGCAGCTCCGAATCTATCGTCTACATTCAAAATTCAATCACACCACTCGATTGCCAAAGGATCAAAGAATATGTTACTTTGAGAGTGAGGACTGCGAAGCATCGCGCTGGGGAAGATGGAGGAGGTGGGGGGGGGGGGGGTATTTTGAGTTCGTTTCGCCGCGTCTCATAACTTCCGCGTAGTATCAATTTTAACTAGGAAAAGCTACGACACCTGTTTTAAGTTTCAATCGATAGCTATCATCCAAATCAGTCGATTGCGTGTATAAAAACATTTTGATGGCGTGGTTACGGTGAAATTTTACGAGTTTAATGTAAAAAATTAACAAAATTTAACACAATTTCGGCCTATATTCGTCAAAAAGCTAAGTCAAAATACAGAAATCATATCGGTGGGGAAGAGCATTTCAAAAGCAATCCAGCGATACCCATAAAACCCCATATGATCGAGTGAAGCGGTGCCGGAAACGTAAAATAAACATCAAGGCGTCCGAGCGCGTCAACGTAGACGCATCCACGCAAAACAAACGGCCGTGTACACAACACAGCCAAACCCATTTTTTGGGGGGTTTACATTCGTTGATTTGAACTTGTTTTTAAAAATTGATTCCTCACAACTTACGCGAAGACTTTTCTTCAATATATTAAAACTACTTCGAAAGCCTGGAGTGTATGCAACCTCACAGCCATTCGTATGCTACGGGCGTAATTTAAAATCACTTCACAACCTCATTCAAACGGGCGCATTGCATTTCACGACAACCGTGAATTATTTCAGGTACAGGTAGACAAGAAACTTCACAAAGTTTGAAACACATTTTTCAATCACCTACCACTGAATGGCTCTTTTTAATATTAGTAAGAGCTTTGTTTATATGTTTGTGTTGGCATTATGGGAAGAAAATTGTAAATAATTAAGAGAGAAATTTTTTACTTCAGTTGTCTACGAAGTACCTTAAAAAAAAGTTGTTGTATTGATTTATATATAAATAACATTAAAGTAGACATATAAAAACATTCCCATTTCAGTGGACAATACAAAAGTAAAAGAAAATTTAGTGGCCTGATAATAATTATAAATTCCTTTTATTTTTTATATCTTCTGAATTGGGAATGTTTTCCAATAAATACTTTAATGTTACTTATTTGTAAATCCATGCGCCTATTTTTAAGGTACATTGCAGAAAGTAGAAATAAAAAAACTCTCAATTATTAGTTTAAACATAGAAAACGTTAGTATACTCCTTGGAAATGAACCTTCAGTTTTACAAATGCATAGTAAAAGAAGGGCAATTATTTCGGAGAAAAACGTGGGATGAAGAAGAAGGAAAATATATAGGGGGAGGGGAGGGGAGGTAAAGGAGTAGGGCTATACTAGCGAAGAGTGACGAAGTTAGTGTAACCCAAAATGAATATCAAATATTTACTACCATTTATAAAATACAATTTAAAAAAACAAGTAACACTTAAAGCATACATTACAGTACCAACTAGTTTATGCTGTGAAAAAATGTGGAATTTAAGAAACTGTCTAGGAAGACGTAGCGAGGAAGTAGCAATTATTGCAAGAGTTAATTAATTTGTTTTTGTGCTTCCGTAAAATTTGGCTAGCTGAGTTACGTGTCCATCCGAGCTTTCATACAACCCACAAAAAAATTCCCAGTGCGTAACGTCATGTGATCTGGCTGGCCAGTTGAGACAGGCATTTATGACAAATCCACAGCCACTCAGATCTACAATATGAGGGTGTGTCCTGTTGCTAGAATAATCCGCGAATATGCTGAGAATAATAATTATTATGCGATGATGCAGATCATTGGTGTTTTCTAATTTACAGAAATGTCTCTATACTAGCTCCTGATTATACCATCAAAGCCATGGTCAGGTCTGAGAACATCCAGTCCAGATGTGACGATTTTGGAGATTTATAAATGCTTCCGTATGAGGGCGCTCCCGCATGCTCGTATCCTTGTAACATAAAATAATACTTGCTAACGCGGGAATAATTTGGTTTTATTTGGAACGTTTACACGGAAATAATTTTTTTTAGCAGTTTTAACATTTAAAAAAAATTCTTTATTACGCTTCGTTAAACGAACTAATTTTCAACAATTTTGTAGACATAAAAAATATGGAAGTTTACTTATAGTTTGTAAATTCCGCTTTTAATATTTAATACATGCGATTAAGTAAAAAGTCTAATTAATACATAAATATCAAATAATTTCTATATAAATATCTGGTATTAATAGCTAATGCGTTTATAATCGTGCTTTTCTAAAATTTCTAAATGGTAGAGCTTGAGGTAATTCCTACCATTCGTACCATAATCATGGGCACTCTATGAACCAATATGTTACACTGTTTACGGAGATCATAACTGTTCGGTCACAATAATTTACGTCACGTCGAGAGTTACACAGGAATCACCACATAAACAAGATAAACTACCAATTTTTATGGTGATGACATACAAAAAACGAAATCGGTGCTCGCCGTACACAAGGAAATACTAAAAAGGAACTCGCATTACGACTTTCCCAGCATGCTTCTTGCGACAAACACTTTGTTGGCATGAAACTTTAGAGCCAGTATAAAGAAATAACAAAAAGGTAATGCTCTCGCGTGAACCTTTCTTGGCCGGGCATTCATTTCCAAGAGCTGCAACGTATAACACGTAATATATCATAAATGATAATCCCACCAGGAAATCGTACTCGAGCGACGGCGCCTGGAGACTGTCGGACTCCTTGTTTGAATGCCCTTTTTCTCATCGGCTATTGTCCGGGACCGGCGTGAAATATTGCTGCAGTAGTTCTTAAAGTGCTTTCCCGCGATTACGCAACTTCCATTTATGATCTCTGTTTGTCAACTCAAGGTCAACGTCGAAACCCCTCTAGGAGAAAGAAAGGTTTCAGAGATATACTGAATAATGGTTGGAGAGGAATGATATGTTATTGCCTTTAACGTCTGATACCTTTAAATACGCTTAGATATTTTTATCGGTATTATATTATGACGATATAGATACGATGGCATTATTATTACGCTTTTCATCACAATTTGCAATTCATATTCAAAGGATGTTAGTAAAGTTAGAACTTATGCAATTCAATTTACGTCATACAGTTTTATCTCAAATTTCGCGCGTTATTGTTAAATGCTATTGATTACTTCGTATTGCTAGAAAATATAACAAATGTATTGTAGTCTATTATATTTCTGAAATATAGAGGTTACATGGAATATGGCTATTTGCATAAAACACAAATTTCCATAAAACGTCTTCAAAGTTTCATGTTGACGTAACTTACCCCAAGAGATAGCATTATAAAAAAAACATTGTCTTCATCAAGGAATAGTTTAAGGCTCGTCTAACTGCCTGCTGTTAAAAAAGGCAGAGTAGGCTACTTTTATTAACGTACAATATGAGAGCAACAGGAGTGAACAACTGATACCACCCTAATAGTTACTACCAATCTTATACGGTTATTAAAAAACACAAATAAATTTTTTCTTTGTTACTTTATAAATATTAAATACTAATAATAACTACTACAAATCTTGTGCGGTTACTAAATAACAAACAATATATATTTTTATAAAGTCTATCAAATAGCTTTTTTGCCCTGCAAAATTTAAATTTTCGAAAGTTAATCCAACACATATGTTATGACAAATAAGTTAACAATCTAAGATGGCCACTAGCATTACCATTTTACGGCTTCAGCGAGAGCGTAGTTATAATGCTTATATTTCACACTTTGCAGAGAGACTGGAGTTTCTTTAGACTTTATTAATGCCAAAAAACGTATCCTGAAACACGCACTCAGCATAATTCTAAAAATCCTTTTTCTTCGCTGGCAGTAACTATAAATCATTAATTTTACGAAATTCAAATAACTTTTTTAAATTTTTTAGCGGTGTCTCATACATATTTTGAGTAAACAAACCACAAGTTGAAAATTTATTTTTCAAAGTAGCCTCTATATATACGATTTAAACAGTGTATCAATTTATATTAATTGCCTTTAAAACGGAAAATATTTCGAGTTTACGGCATTTTCTCTTTCAGCGTGATTCCAGATTTTATACACAATTATTGGAAATTCACACCGCAGCCCAATTGAAATGTCAAGTTATAACCGGAAATCGGACATGAAATGAAGTCAGACACGAAATAATTGAACACTTGAGCGATGAAAACATTCTCCAGCGAATTAACTACCGTAATGCTCTTCACGCCAGATAGGTACTCATCGTATTTCAACACATTTCAAAACACTGGCTCAGTTTGTAGCAATTTCATTTTAATGTCCGCCTCTTTAGTTCAGCGTTGTTGTCTCTGACCTGGTAGGGGCCGCGGTAGCTGAGCGGTTAGACTGCTCGCCTCCCACCATGGCGAACCGGGTTCAATCCCAGACCGGGTCACTCCCGGATTTTCGCAAGTGGGTATCGTGCCGGACAATGCCGCTGGTCGGCGGGTTTTCTCGCGGATCTTCCGTTCCCCGCTCTTGCATTCCGTCGTTGCTCCATCCTCGCCTCATTTCGCCTTCATCGTTGTTAAGAGCCTCCCAAATCTCTCAACTTAACTCTCACCCCGTGGGGAACTGAATTCAAACCCAAACACCAACCCTCGGAATTTCTTAACTGACGTGTGCGTTAGGCTCATCACTGTTGTACAGAATATGTGAGGACGACTTTCCAACCTTCGTCAATAGAGGTTTACATAAACAATTTCAGAACGGTTCGCAGCAAATTAAAAAGAGCAACAGTTTAAAGTAATGTATGTACACGTCTGTTTCCCCAGAAAACATCGTTTCGATACCCGATTTCTTGCCACATTCAGTGGCATGTTAATCAGTTTGCAAGACGGCATTAAAGGAAGCGTTGTATGAATCACTGCGGCGTCCACGGCACTGGAAAAAGGGAAATGAATGCCAAAACATAACAAAAATTTTTTTAATAATTTGCCACCAGCATTTTCTTGGAAATTTACGAAATATTTTCTTAAACCTGTAATTGAGCAACTAACTTTTTGTGAATATGATATCCTTTTGCTTCTCTGTAACAATTAAATCCCCTCGCCTGTATCGGTGCTCAGCCAGAAGATGTCTTCTACACGTGTTTTGGCGGGATAAACCCCTATATATATATACATTCATACATATACGCATACATATACACGCACATACACATGACATACCTATTTTCCACAGCATATCTCGATCCGGGAGCGTTCCCCTTATGTGGCCGAAAAGTCGCCTGGCAGAACTTCGAACCACATACTTGATTGGCCAAACAACTGTTCCACCAAACACATTATCTGCCAAAGGTCTGTTCTAACTGCCTATCCTGCCAGATACCAGCTCTGCAAAAACGCCTGTCCTGCCATCAAACGATTACGGTAGTAACCAAACGACGGAGAGCCGTGCTGGTGGGATTTTGGCGAGGCAGAGGAAATTAACGCCAAACGTCCATGTGCGATTCAAGTCTGTTAGGCCGAATGCCGCGCCAAAGTCTGAAGAATGCCTGTTGACAGGCGCCATCTGAGTATTTCACTGCAGCACACATTCTCACGAAATAATAATTCAACGCTGGATGCCGGAAGGGAGGGTGGACTCGTAAGCAGCGTGTCGTTACGTTTTGGGGCTGAAGCGTTCCGAGTCTAAAGCACACGTTTCAAAGTCACGGAAATATGCGGAAGGTGCCAGAGATCGAAAAACAAACTAGCATACGGGATCGTAGTGTGAAGACATGGAGCTGTGAAATGATTTGGTGAAATGGGGTTTGGAGAGGCGGGCAGGAGGAGGTACCGTGTATGAATGAGTCACCTGTTTGCTTCCAGCCAAACTGCGGATAGGCTGTTTACAGTTATTCGAGCACGGCAGAAATTAAAGTTTGAGACACGTTACCGCCCCTATAGCCTATTCACGCTAAAGTGAGCACTTTTGATGAAAGTCCTCTCATTTGGAATAATAGTCAATAAATATATTTAATTTCTAGCCTTATACATTAACTTCCGAGTGCAATGGAATATACACACTGTGTTTATTACTAACATGGCAAAATTTATTTTAAAAGGTCTGAAAGGATAAAAATAGCTGAAAGGAAAAAGTAACTAGGGCCACAAAAATGCTCACTTTACCGTGAACAGCCTATACCTGCATGAATTTTAATCGGCACACTGATTATCATGCGTCCAGTAACTTTGGCAACGACGACGTAAAAGTAGTCCCATGTCTTAACATATTATTGAACGTTTATGTACGTATTTGTAAAAACTGGAATAGTTTATTTTGCTTCCAGTAATTTTTTTAAAACATAGAAGAATAATAATGAGCTATTTCGTAAACAATTTGCTTTTCTAATTATTTCACAGTTACACTTGACAGATGAATGGATATAGTGACAGGCTCATAGCACTGTTAATTTTACATATCGCGGAAGAATACATGATGTGCATACAAGTAGATCTTAAAAAGAGCTTTGAAAAAGAGCTCAGTTTACCGCGAACAGCACATAAATATCCAGTCAGCACGCGTCATCTACGTGTGTCATGTCTTCCAGAGAGAGACGCCTCGACGCCCAAGCGATGACACGTTGTCGCCTGCTGCAACGCGAGGGAGAGGAGAGAGAGAAAAAAAATCCGCACGTCTCGGAAATAAACATCCCTGACAAGTGTTGAGCCGGGCGAGAACCAGCAGCGCGCCGAGATCTGAGGATGGATGCGGACCAGATCCCTGGCCCTGGCGGGTCGTTGATACCGGCTGCGGGATATCCGGCAGCGCGTCACAACTGCCACTCCCTCCAGTTTCTTGCGATCTGATCGGCTAGAATTTTCCGCATTTACCGTGTTCTCCCGCGAGACCTGTTAAAGGTCGCCTTTCGTTCTGCCGTATTGCCTTCCCCCGTAAGAAAAATTAATACCAACATAGACGCTGTGGAAGCGGGGAAGACATATACACATACAAGTTACTGTCACGCCTATTTTTATGCAATCTCACATAGAAAGAAAAAAAAAGGAAAAAATTTTTCTCTGAGTCAAGAAGACACCGCTGATTTTACTAAATTGCTGCCAACAAAACTGTTAAGTTGGTCCAGTCATTGTTTACTTTAAAATATACTGGTGCATTCAAGGGGGCTTTTTTTAAAATGCTATCGAGTGAGCCGCACTCTGGACTTTCGTTCAGTACGACCAGGTTCGATTCTGAATATCGCTTTTCCATGGTTTTCCTAAATCACTCCCGACGAATGTTGGAATTGTTCCTTGAAACCGATCATCACGATTCATTCAACCTTCCTGCTTGTACGAGGAATGTTTCCGTTCCTAGTGGCCGCGGTGTCGACAAGATGTAAAACCCCACCTTCATACGTGACTACTTTTATTTCAAAAACTGATTTACAATTTACAATGTGTTCAATAAAAGGAGGACCACTAACGGCTTGAGGAGGTCTCGCCTAATAAAAGACGTTTACTTAAGTAAAACTATTTTGTGTTTTTTTTTAACGATGCGAAGGACATTCCAGCTCTTTCCTGTACACTCGCAACACCTCTAAAGAATTTAATTAAAAATACTAAGGACTGTTGTATATGTAAACTATGCTCAATATTCCTTGAATTTCGGGAAACCATGTAAAACAGAAATCACGATTGTTAGACCAGGATCCGAATTCAGCTCATCCCGAATGCGAGTCCAAGGGCGTATCACTGCGACACCTCGCCCGGTGCAAGCAAAGGTAAGTCACGACTGCAGTATAACGGGGAGAGGCATTTTCAATCGCTCTGTGCGCGAGGAGTTGACAAGCGCCTTTGGAAATTCTCCACTGGCGTTACCACGCCGGGCAAGCACCCAGCTACTTCTCTCGTGTTCTAGCTAGGTACTGACACGCCACTTTCGTTCTCTCAAGAACTTCATTTTGCTCCCACCTAAATACACCGTATTTCCCCTCACTCCATTTCATACAAGTCTGAAGGTCCTGCTTCTGAAGTTTTCCTTATGCTGCGCCATCAGGTGTTAGTAATTTATCTAGTCCCGGGCCTTCTGGGTTTTGTTGATCCCAATCCTCCTCCACCATAATGCGGAATTATTTGACTATGATTGTGATTCTGAAGATATGTCATCTTTTTGGTCACGACATTCAGAGGATCGCAAATACAAGTAAGAGTGCGGGACTATTATGTGAAAATTTTCATAACGTGAGCTTACAGAGCAATTAAGCAGTTACTATAGGCCCACCGTACAGTATAAACAAAAGGTAACATAATTCGGTCGCCTACCTGCAGCAAATCTCGCATCTGAGGCTCACAAGCTCAGGAACGATAAGGACTACACTGACATGCACATCAACTGCTTCATCGCCGCTATGCGCAAGACTCCGAACCGACGCGGTGCGCACAGTTCTCGCCTAGCTGCGTGTTCCTATAGAAATGTAAACGGTGGCACTTATTTTATTGGCGCCAAGTATATAGCGAAGTTCAATACATGCTCTTATTGTAGTTTTGCCCATGTCTGGTTGTTATCGAGTCGTTTTTAAAGTCGTTAGAAGGCTCCAAAATAATATTTTTAGCGTGCTTGACATATTAATGCACCATTCCTTACTCCTTTGATATAAGTTTTCCTTTCAATAGATACACATATTGGAGATACGTTCATTAGTTTAGTATAAATAAATAAAATAACCTTACTTGAAACATACTGCAAAACAGTTCAAGCGCTAGATAGCCAATCGCTAACTGTAACTATCTACTAACGATAGTCAATAATTAAAGAAATAATAATTTTACGAAAATAATTGATTTATTACGTGATATGTACTCGGTAAATAAATAATCAACATTTACTCTGTAAAAAAATCTTACTTTGACAAGAAAAATTTTATCATTGGAATAACAGTGTAACCCACCTACGTCGAAGAGAAAGGCGGACATTATTTGTCGGCGTGAGCCACGTCATCCCTTAAATCTTCCAACCTTCCCCTTAACTTTTTTTCTACTCTCAGCCGTATGCCACTTTGTGGTAAAGCACACCAGCAGGAAACGTTTATCCAAATAACATGTCATCTTTACGTGGGAAGGAAAAGGGTTTTTGGTGTTTGGAGAGCGGAGGAGGAAGAGGAGAAACATCGAGGGATGTGACACACAAAAGGATTCCCGGCACGAGGTGGTCGGGGGGGGGGGGGAGTATTCTCGGAGACGGGTAATCAGAATACCATCTCCGCGATGCGACCGTCATTATAATTATTTTCGTCCCGTCAGAAAGGAAAGCGACTATGTAGGAGTTTGAGGTAGGAGGGATCCGGAGGGGAGCAGGGGTGGTTATCGGGTACAATCTCTAAACCCCTCCGCCCGACCCCTCACTGGTCGGTATGCCTCGCATATGTGAAGAGTCTCCGCGCACAGCGGCAGCGCGTGTTGAAAAGTTCCGCTCAGTTGCGCAGTACAAGGACGTAGGGCGGTTCCAGAGGGGGACAGGAAGAGGCGGGCCTCTGTGCGCGCATGTGCTGTCATCTAGCGAGCGCCGCCGAAAACTGGGGTTCCTCCTCCATCCCTTAATCTTTCTCCCCCCCCCCCCCCGGCGTTGATTAGGGCCTCGCCGGCTATCTGCGGGACATCAGACCGCTATCCCCCTTACAGTTAATGACTTTGAAGCAGACCCCGCGACGTTGATAGCGCGCACGAGAATACCTCTCCGCCCGCCGCCTTTCAGCGGGCTTGCCGCCGAGTATTTATACGCCGCCCGGGTACCCTCCTGACGTCACACAACCGATGCCCTCGGCGATGCGTTCGTCAGGGTTGGGTCACGTACGAGATTTAAAATGTTAGTTCCACAGTAACAACGATTTAAACCACTGTTCCACAATAAGTAAAGATAATACCTTATCACTCACTGTTGTGTGTCCTATTTTACATGCAATTTAATTTCTAAGGATCTAGTCACTAAGTCACAGGTAAAGTAGTTCATAAGCGCTCATAAACTAAGTCACACCAAGGGGGGGGGGGGGGGGGTATATGTGTGTGTGCGCGCGCGCGCGCGTGTGTGTGTCAGTCCATGTAGAACATCGCCAGTCTGTCTGCCTGTGCCTTATGAGTGAGATTCCTTAACAAGCTCGACCTTAGCGAACCCTTTAAGGTGGATTCCCGCCCGCTACCTTGGATTTATCGATTTTTCGCCATAGCTTCTATTTCAGAAGGTGTATTGAAAATTCCCTCGTGACATATCCTAAATAACAGCTTCCCAAACTTGATCGAACTGCCACAGCTTCGCTACATTTATTCATTTTTGCTGGTAACTGTCGAGGCAAAACGCGAGACAATGCACTAGGCAATACTCTGCACCCTGTCCTTCCAAAAAAAAAAAAAAAAAAAAAAAGCATTATATAAAACTGTATTTCCAGAGTATTGCAAAAATTCCAATAAATCCAAGATTTTGAGCGGGAATATGCCTTAAAACGGTAAATTTAGTCTGAAACCTACCCGGGCGTGACAACCAGTAGAGTGCGTTGCAATCGTACGACAGCGGTATAAAGCTAGAAAAATTGGCGTTTTCACTTAGCTGTATCCCTAACATTAATACACAGACATGCCTACACTGAAACCTACAAGACGCTCAAAGATTTTATGTTTAGTACATAGTAATGATGGTGTAGCAATTTACTGTAACAAATCCCCTACTGCAAACATCCGTGGCCTGCGATGCCTCATACTCCCTCCTAAACACGTTTGAATTCCTGCAACGAATCGAGACATTTTAAAATTGAATCTCTATAAATAATTCAAAATTAATTTAGGTTAATTTTTAAATGGGTTAGAGTACTGTTTTGGCGGCAATGTTTACTATGTGCACAGTTCACTTATTGGTAACATCTTTGGTTCGTCTTGTCGGAAAATTTAGTTTAAATATTAATAACTTATAAGTTTTTCTACAATGTTCCAACACACTTAGCATGCATGTAGTAGAATAACACACCATCTAAAAAATTTTATAAAGCAAGCACTCATTTCCAGAATAGCAGCGTTAATCTTTTTGTGATAGGTGCCTATCTCTGGAACCATTGAATCAATCTACACAAAACTTTAAGCGCCTACTGTACACTATATTTGCCAAGTAATAACTCCAAGCCTCCTCCATTTCTTAATGTAACTTCGTCAAAACTTGTTGTTAAACATCATGGCTCAGGAACTACAATACCGTTTAAGATAAAATCTGGTGCAAATTACTTCTGCTGATTATATTATTTGATATCTTATCTTTTGATAATATAATCAAATTACATGCATATATGTGACGAAGAAAATATACTAATTATCTGTTCAGGTTGATTCTTGTTTTGTTACATATTTATGTTATTATGTCCTTTTTTTTGTTGTGTTTTAGGGCTGGGCTCTAATTGGCTTTCCGTTGTTTATCCTCAGTAAATAGTATTTTTATAATGAAGTTCTTCATGTAGCCTGTATTGTTAATAACTTTACAAAGTACAGATGAAAGCTTCATTTTAACACGCAATAAAATAGTTTACGCAGTGTCAAAAATACGGCGTGTGAACATCAAGGGCAGACATGAGTTTCGACATATGTATGCTAAGACATACACTCAATTTTGAAAACTTTGTCAAAGTTCCACTTATACGAGACACTTATTGCATCTCGTGACTCCTTAACATAAATTACGTGGTCATAAACAACGTATGCATCCAAATGTGTGTATTATCTTTAGTAACAGTTCTTTGGCATTACCTCCCGAGGAAAGAAAACTAAATCGCATCGAACAGACGTATGCCACAAGTTATGGCGACGGTAATCTCATTTTTCTCAATGGATTTAATCTGATTAACGTACACTTTTCACAGTCTCTTTACAAGCACAGATGAATCATTATACAATTATGTCCATACAATGTGAAAGTATACGGTTTCATACCCTCAACATATCACGGTATGAAACAAATGACGCTGTCTTTATTTTGGCAGGAACGTGGGAAATTGCTAATTCCGTTTTTACTAGGAGTTATAAATTACATATATTTCGACATAAGTTTCCGCCAAATTTTCATTACATTTTCCCTATATTATGGAGTTTTGAGGTATATATATATTTTTTTTTTTCCCCGGTCATAAAGGCATGGTATTTACTTATAGGTAGGTGTTATATTAATTTATATTGATGTACGAGAATAAAACATAGTAGCTACTTCCGATAACCTGCACTATAGAATTTTAAAGTACTGAATTTAATTTAATACAACAAACTAACTTGACCTTGCCCCTGAGGTTGCTGATATGACTATTTAATCAGGATTTCGTTACTTCCTACTTCAAATTTAGACTTTCAAAATTATTTAAATAGTTTTCACTTACATAGCAAAATTACTTTAGGAATTTAAATTTCTGCTCATCGACTTCCCATTTTATGACAATAATCCATTCTCGATGTTTTAACTACTGAAGGCTGTTCACGATAAAGTGAGCACTTTTGAAATCAACTTTAGAAAAAAGTCACTGTCGCTGCCTGTGTATATTTTAATGGGCGCATTGAGTGACATGCACCCAGTGAAATTTGGTGACGAAGGAATGGAAAGTAGTTCGAGATCTTAACGCCGAATAAAAAGTGTTAGGTAATCATTCGCGATAACTTGAATTAATTCATTCACTTTCTGTTTTTTTTTACTACAAGGAAGTGTATGAAAATGAGCTGATTTGCAAAATATCTACTTTTCTAATAATTTCAGTTTCACCTGACCAACGCATGATTAAAGCGACGAGGCCCATAACGATGTTGATTTTACACGAAGCGGAGGGAGACACAACATAACAATGTAGCTTCAAGGGAATAAAGGTAATAGGATCTAATGCACGCTGTTCTGCTTACTCGTCGCGATGACATCGGTGTCAATGAAGCAGCTGAGAACGTAAACCTTTCTTCGAAAACTTCATATGGCGAAATATTTCATCGCAAATCTAAAGTTTCTGCGGTGCAAGTGCACTGAAATGGAGACACGACTAAAAGGAAGTAAGGTCGTCTGTAAAAGATACAGAAACTTCCAGTGTCCGATCACATTCATAAAACGGCAGACTATGACATTTACAGCTCTGCAGGGAAGTTTTCTTTTAGAAGCACGGAGTGTTGTAAATCGATAAAGGAATATTTTCTTTTTGTATCGCTGCAAGAGTAAAAGAATCGCAAGGAAGTTGTTTTATTACGCGAAATTTCTTTTTGCGTCATTTACAAACAGAACAATAAACGAAAACGAAGATGCTTTGCCCTGCGATAGAAATAAATTGCTTTGAGAGGATATGTGGAAGAGTTAAAAACAAAGCATAAAAGGCCTCAAACCTGCAAGAGAAAAGTTTGAAGAGGGAAAAAAAGAAATTTCAAGATCTCTCAGCCTAGTTATGAATATTAATTTATCTTTTTGAGAGAAATTTTTTCGTATGAAAAGTATTGTCATAACTTGGAACTAGTAATTAAATACTACTGTATCACTTACATATATAAATAAAAAAATCTTTCAACATGCAAACGACATGCATGCTGCTTCAAAGGCTGAAGACTCGACTTAACTAAAATAATAGCACAACTGATACATTGGTGGCATTCTTGTAGAAACTGGGGGGGGGGATACACTCATAAATTCGACCCTCGAGGTAGGTAAGCTGATCCACGCAGCGTTCGGATTCAACTAGCCGGTTCCTTGCAACTGTATTCGTCCCACGAGTTGGGCGCATGGGAGACACTCACAAACATGCATCAAACCAAAAAGTTTGTTATCTCCTCCTAAGTCCCCTGTCCACGACTTAAGTAGTCTCCCCCAAGGAGGAACTGATCTTGATGCTAGCAGCACTGGTGGCCAATGTTAAGGCGCCTTCATACATTGTAATCAGTTGTATTTCTTCTAATTTAAAAAGTAATATGTAATATTTAATTATTTTTTTTAATATTTAGCCTACTACAATACAAATTTGTCACTAACTCCCAGTTAAAGGCTATTCGCGATAAAGTGAGCACTTTTGAAATCAACCTTAGAAAAAAGTCACTGTCGCTGCCTGTATATATTTTAACGGGCACACTGAGTGACATGAGCCCAGTAAAGTTGGCAACGACGGATGGACCGTAGTTCCATAAATTTTCATCAAAAAAGTGTTAGGTAACCATTTGTAATAACTTAAAGTGTTCCTTCGCCTTCTGTTGTTTTTAATGCATCGAAGTGTAAAAATGACTAGATTCGTAAAATATTTACTCTTCCAATAATTTCACAGTCTCGCCTGAGCGACGCACGAATAAAGTAATGAGGCCCATGGTAATGTTAATTTTAAATAGGCGGAAGAACACACAACGTGCACACAAGTAGACACTAAGCAGGGTTTTGAAAAGTGCTCATTTTATCGTGAAGAGCCTATGACAAATATACATGCTATAACTTCCTACAGACGGTCTTCGAGATCTTTTTATCTGTCCACATTGGAGATGTTTTGACTCCCTCCCCCCCGCCTCTGTATTGTACCTGTTAGTTATTGGGAATTTTATCGCAACAGGATCCGCTAGGGGCTCAGAAATGGGTTGGGAGGTGCAGTGATTCTGAATGGGTACTATGAGACACGTAATGCATCTTTAGAATCTAAGAGTCGAAATATGTTCTGGCAGACTTCCTGGTGCATTTCTCTGTCGGAAAGATACGTAGGAATGACTTGCAACTGTAACCTGTCCGTTCACACAACGGCACTGCGAGAAAAATTTGAAGCAAACACTGGCGTACCATGAGTCGGTACAACAGTCTAGCTACAAAAGCGCAGAGAATATTTGTCATGCTTTCGCACATATTTTCCCGATGCTCACGAACGTAATTGGCCTCTGAAGTTGTGCGAAGGGGCAATAGGCCAAAATATGGGGCACACGGATTTTCGTATCCTGCGAATGTCTCATAAACAGACATACCTGACGTCGCACGGTCGATTCCAAGCCCGAATCAGTGATATCAATTAGTGAAGTAACATTCACTGAAAGTCAATTGATAAGCTACTGCCGACTGCCAAATCCAGCAAATTAACTGGGAACAAGTGACATGCGGCAGTGGAATTCCCGACATTCAGTAGGAATCACAAAAAAAAAATCTGTGAAATTCAGCAATTGTATTAATTAGAAATCAGGCACTGATTATCAGTCGCTCAATCCTCACTGTTTCAGATTTAGAGTGATATAAGCTGCTCACGGTAAAATGAACACTTTTGAAAGCCCTGCATAAGATCTACTTGTATACCCGTTGTGTCTTCCTCCGCCTTACGTAAAATAAACATTGCCCCGTGCCTCAGCACTTTATTCATGCGTCGGTCAAGTGAAAATATAAAATTATTAGGAAAGTAAATATTTTAAAAATCTGCTCATTTTTACACTCCTTTGAATTAAAAAAGCATAAAGGGAAAGAAATAATTTAAGTTATCACAAATGGTTATCTAACACATTTTATACGACGTTAAGATATGGAACTACTTTCCATCTATCGTTACCAACTTTACTGGGCGCATGCCACTCAGTGCTCCCGTTAAAATACGTACATGCTGGGGCACTGACATTTTTCCAGGGTTGATTTCGACAGTGCTCACTTTATCATGAACAGACTTTACATTTGAATTTCGAACATACCCAGCATTTGATATCAATTAAGCACTTACTCAAAGCACGAAATTGCATCAACAACTTCCTAACCGCAAATTCTACCCACGTCGTTTTTGACAGTGCAATTGGTAGTCCAATACTGCAACACGACGAGTAGCTACTGTGCAGCTCACAGACGCACTCTCTCCCCGCACTTCCTCCGCGGAAGGTGCAGGGAAGCGAGTAACAAAAGACATGCAGCGGAGTCGGCACACGTGACTGCGATAACTCCAGTGTTGTCTGGCACACACAGTCGCGCGAGACACGCATCGCGCGCCCGTGTCAGAGGGTTGGCGTCGTAAATAAGAAACTACGTGTTGGAGTGCAGGAGAGTCTAATTGGCACCTCCTCTTTCCTCTAGCGTCCGTAAGCTCCTCGTGCCTACTAGATGGTACCCCGTCGAGAAATACATCACTATAGGATATTCACGGTGAAATGAGCACTTCTGAAAGCCTTGCTTAAGATCTACTTGTATGCACGTTAGGTAGTTTTCCATGTAAAACTAAGATTGCCGTGGGCCTCATCACTTTATACACGCGTCAGTCAAGTAAAACTGTGGAATTTTTAGTAATGTAAATGTTACACAAATCTGCTCATTTTCACACTTCTATGCATATAAAACAACAGAAAGTGAAATAAATAATTTAAGCTGCCACACATGGTTACCTAACGCTTTTAATTCGACGTTAAGATATGCAACTATTTTCTATCCATCGTTACCAACTTTATTGGGAAAATGTCACCCAGTGGCCCATTAAAATATATGCAGGTAGGGCCAGTGACTTTTTACTAAGGTTAATTTCAAAAGTGCTCGCTTTATCGTGAACAGCCTTTATATATTAAATATAAAAACCCTGAGCCTAATGCTTTATGCCTATAAGGACAACTGCTAGCATGTTAACTTAAAAAGTGCACTGGAACAAACTAAGGTATTGTATAACCAGCCTTTAAATATAAATACTCTAAACCACATAAACTTAACATAATACCTGCCTGACCTTATTTTACAAACGGTGGGAATGAATTAAGAAATGTTCTATGCCAAACTGCCGTATGAAAATTTTCACTGGATTTTCAGGGGTACAGCATTTAATGCGATACGACAATTGCAACCCCTATGCTATTTTAATATTAATGGAGGATGGTATTAGCACTTACAGTTTCAGAAGTTGCTTACCTTATTTGAGCGATACACTACCCACGTTCGTTTTCTTTCATCTCTAGAAGTTTCGAATATTTTTAATTGAAGGATCTTTATTTTCCCATTTTCAGAGGCGCATGACTCCCTTAATGACAACTTTGGGTCATAAGCCGTACACATCTATCCCACCTCATTTTGCACAAGGAATCATCTCCCAAAATGTTGTGACATGCTTAAAGTAACACGCTTTAGGAGCGAGACCAACTTGCGTATTTAGCAAAAGCCTAAGGAGGGTGGAATTCTTCATGCATATTACCTGAAACGGAATACTGGCAGAACCCTTGTGACCTAAAACACGTAGCGCTGATGCAGCAGAGCTGTCCGACTGTTAATGGTTCAGAGCACCAATCCGGCATGACTAATAATGTGAGCAGCGAGTCGGTAACCGGAGAGTTCGGATCGGGGGCTCTTCTGCGCACAAAATTCCGACGGTAGACGCAAAACAAAACCTCCATTAGTCTTATTAATCGTATATGATAAATACGTGTGTTTTAGTAGTTTGTACAAATAAATGCTCGTTTTTTCTTTTCTTTCTTCTGCTGTATGCTGTTCTTTTAGGTCGGTACAGGCTATTAATGGTAAAGTGAGCACTTTTGAAGACTCTCCTTACTTTATTTTAGCCTTGTTAACTTCCGAGTGCAGTGGAATATGCAAGCTGTGCTTATTAATTACGTGGCAATATTTATTTAATAAAGGTGGTAAAAGGATTAAAAAAACGGCCGAAATGAAAAAGTGATTAGGGCCTCAAAAGTGCTCACTTCACAGTGAACAGCCTATAGGCTAACAGCAGAGTAGCTTGAATACAATTATGCTTAAGAACGACTCACGCTTTCATTACTTACGGAATTTTAACTCGAAACAGAATAAAAAAAAAAGTTAATTTACAGTAAATTTGATCAATTCCGTTCGTACAAAGACTAGAGCAACGTAGCCCTTTCACAACGAAAAATGGCAACGAGGTATAAATTTACTGTTAAGCGAACTGGGAATAACAGCCCCATTCAAAGAGTCCCCGTTTACCGTGGAAGCCCGCGCTCAGAACACAGGCTGATTCAGGGCAGCTCTCATCCAAAGGGTCGCGCCACAGCTGGGCAGAATCAAGATGACGAATGTATTTACCCCCATCCCCCATTCGCTCGCTTTATCCCTCGCACCAGCATACCCACCACTGTGCGTTCCTGTGAGCCCGCCTTTGTCTTCCTCAATGGCCCGAGTTTCGAAAAAAACCCGAACGTCGCTCTCACAAACACTTTAAAAAAAAAAAAAGCGTTGCCGGCGTGCGCGCGCGGGCCGAGATTTATTTAAGCTTTGAGCCTCATCTGTTTACTCAGTCAATCAAGAATTCCACGGGCGGCAGAAGCCGAGGGAGGCGAGACGCAGGTGATTTACGCTGCAGCGAAGCGCCGACGATACTCTTTCCCTAAACAAGCGATAAAACACAAGCGAGCGAGCGCCGTGCTAACGATTCTTTTTTTTTTTTTTTTTTTTTTTTTTTTTCTATTTATCCCATCCAGGGTGTGTGCATGCGCGATGCAAAACGGCCGCGTGCCCGCCTATCGCCACTGATTTCTGTTTGGCCGCTGAGACGGTAGTGCAAGTTCGGCAAACGTCGGATACGCTCGGCTTCTCTCGTCATACGTAACAAAACAAATTCAACTAACAAATGTTAAATTTGCCTATACAAGCTATTATTCGTCTACACTGTTAGGTTTTCCGTATATTTACGGAGATTTTTAAGGAAACGCAATCCGTAATGACGAAAAACGGAGTTAAGTGCGTAAATACAAATTACGGAAAATCTACGTATTTTCCGTAACTTCGGGTTTCGGGCATATACAATGGCGAGTCTACACTAAGCTTTCTTCGCCACTGTAACCAGGAAATTATCGTTTTTGCGGCAGTTAAGGTTATCCATGTCACTAAACCTGTTATATTAAAAAGTAATAATGCGTTTGTAATACTTAGCAACACTTAAAATACACTAACAATAATAGAAACTTTAAAAAAAAAGTAGCTTGTGTGACTAGTACATAAATTCAAAAGTTATACCAGATTCACCATGTGTGAGTTGAAGGCACCAACATTTATACTCATTCCCTGCCCCAATGCCTCAGAGGTGGGGTGGCAAACTTGTAGTCGGAGGGTTGTGGGTTCGCGGCCCGGTGCCTCCGATGCAGCGGGCTTTCAGTTCGCTTGCGGCACTGGGAATTTGTCAATAAGTCGGCCTCACTTGAGCTCAACAACGGCAAGTACAACAACGGCAAAAAAAAAGTAGGTAAGTGGTTAGGGTCGTGACCTTGCAACTTTCTGACTCGGGTTCAAGTTTTGATTATTTATAAAATATTTTAACTTTTTAAAAATATATTTTTTATACACGGTAGAAAACCCACGTAATGAAAATTAAGGTAAAATTGATAGTAAAAATTATTTGAACTAGAATTACGGAAAACCAGCTAGGGAATTAACAGAGTGGTTCCGTGAATTTCACGGAAAGTCCGTTTTTGAAAATCAATGTGTCCGTAATTTTACGGAGAGTATATTGACACCGCTGGATAAATTTATACCAGCACTTATCTGTAAAATGAAGGAAATATTTTTTAACAGTGTAGTTTCCTAACCTATTCGCTGTTTGATGTGAAATGAGTACTTTTGAAATCAACCTTCGAAAAACTCCACCTCCAGTTAAATGCATAGACGCTACCGTACACACTTATTAAGTAGGCTCCCAGCTGAATTGGCAGCGAATTAAAATATATTGTTCCAACTCTTGACATTGTATCGCGGGTGTAATGATTTACGATGGAGGGGAAATAGTTCCATGTCTTGACGTTGAATTAGAAGAGTTAGGCAAACATTTGGGAATACTGGGAATTATTTATGGGCTGCGGTGGTGTAGTGGTAAGACTACTTGCTTCCACCGTACATTCCCTTCGTATTTCGAATGTTTCCCACTATCATTCACACACGCACGTTCACGCGGAAACGAAATAAAAATTCGAAAACCCAATCCCTTCATATAATTTTCTTAACTCATACATACGCCAACATTTATATTCATCCATACTACCGCTGTCTGGCAGACTTGGAAACATTGGCGCTCAGCCGCTTAACTCTGAGACCCTAATCACGTAATCCATGAGAAATAATTATCTTCATCATTGTTAGTATTGCTACGCGATAACACCGCTTTATGCCGGTGGGGAACCCCAAGGTCAACAATTGATGAGTTTGATAATTTTATTTTGCTTTCCGGTTAATTTAAATAATTTCACTTTTAAAGTGTGCAGAGACAACTAAAGATAAACTTTCATAGAATAGAGGTTTATAAGATTAAAACCTATTATAAAATAGTGAAAGATACCTACTCATATCTTGGAGAAGGCAGAGACTATCCCACTACATTCCAAATTCCCTTATGGGTATCAAATGGAGTAGACTCTTTTTATCGGGAGTCCACGCCAAAAAGCTCGTGATGCTCAAATACCACCAAAGTGAACTAAACAATGGTCGCCCAAAAAAATCTGAAAAGTGACACGCAGAATGAGAAGTCTAGGAAAAAGTGAAGTAGGGTTTGCCGCCACGCTACAGTAAGACCTCGCTGCACCGCCATTTCACATCACTGGGACGCTACTCCCTCAGCGCGGGGGTAGATCGGTCCCTTGTGAGGGACCCTTGGCCACCCAGTTGGTTGTCAGTTAGCTTGCGGAGGCGAGGAGAAGCTAACCCCCTCCCCCCGCCATACCCATCAAACATATTTTATGCTGCAAAGCTAGCATTCTTGTACAGGATTCCCAGGGTAGCGCCTGGGAGCTGTTTCCATAGCTGAATTTTACTCTCTTTCTCCCTGCCTGTGCGGGATAAAAGAGAGCGGTGAAGTCCAGATGCCACTGTAACAGAGCGCACATATATCCACCGCCCAGTTTTCATGGCGTGCTGAAATGTAAACAGGAAAACTCGGACCTAGATGGGCAGCGATTCTCGAAAACAAACGCATCGGGCACAATTTTGAACGCTCTATAAAGATAAATTACGTAACCCCTTAATTGTGATTTACTGTTGTTTGATTGGGTTTATTTGCGAAGAAATACTTCAAAACACTTTTCGGACTTCTTCCAGCTCTCTATGCTCATCACATAAGCAGACAGACTTCCCAAAAGAATTATTACCATTTCGAAACTGTCAAGTCGCTCACAAAGACTAATTCACGAATTAATTTACAAAAATTGTTATTGTTGGCATTGTAATCGGCATGGAAATATCCCCTATGGCCCGGTTCACACTTCTTAGAATTAAACTCGTAAAATTTTAATATGTAATAAGAGCATAAGAACCGATGATTACTACTAAAATTAGACAAAGCATGTCCTACAGAGTATGTCGTATTTCTCGAAGTGTTTTGAGTACTTGAGAATGCGAGGTACATTAGGAAAAACCGTCATTACTACTTCGAACAGAAAACGAATTACGTTTGTTAGGTCATCATGATTAACATCACCGACAGCTGCGGTACACAAAGCTGTAATGATATGTAGCAGTACAATTTATTTTTCCGACAATCCATGCGTGTTCATATTCACAAGAGATTCCAACCTAGTATGCACATTTCTCTTGACTATGCGCTGAAACCTGTGTATATACGCGAGCATTGTTCTGCTATAGAATCACTAATGAAGATTTCTTAGTAACTTACATGTGTCATTAGCTGGAAAATTATGGTTTGTGTATACGTTGTGATGATAGTGACATCCGGGATTTTAGTGCGAAAGGATGAGCCGTTGTTGGGGTGGGGGGTGGGGGGGGGGGTGTTAGTTGATGTACTAATTTTTACGTGGAATAATATTGTTTCTGTAAGCGTGGCACGTGGTGAGGGATTGGCCAAAGTGACAATAGGCTTATCCAGGATTCCATTCAGGTTTTAGGAGAGATTTATTTGGTTAACATTAATTTTTACTCGCAAAAGAGGCCGCGGTAGTGTAGTGGCGAACCGGGTTCGATTCCCGGTCAGGTTGCACCCGGATTTTCGCATGTTGGAAATGATGCTGGACGATGCCGCCGGTCGGTGGGTTTTTCTCGGGATCTCCAATTTCTCCCGCCCTTGCATTCAGGCGCTGCACCACACTCACCTCACTTCACCCTAATCCGCTTTCAAGGCATGGGTGTAAAGAGCTGCTCAAATCACTTTAGCGCATTCAACTACTCGAAAAACACGTGTTGGATTTTTTTTTTCGTGTGTGCGTAATGTAGAGTATAACACATCTGATATAGTTCTTCCTATTATGATTTCCATAACGAAATTACTTTACAGTTTCAGCAAGGCAGAAGACTAAGAGTGCCCCCCCCCCCCCATGCCCCGCCCAAGGTAACGCCCTTGAAAGTGACGCGCGCATCTTTTCGGAGGGCAGCCTCAGAAGCTGCAGCGGCGTCGATACCGGAAATGGCTCGAGGTAGCGCCCCCTTCATTACCATTGCCGAGTCGAGGAAGTCAGTGGTGTATGCCTTCTTTTTTGTTTTCGAACCCCTCCCCCCTCACCCCTCTAACCTAGTGAGCTCCCACCCCCCTCTCCTCCTCCTGCCCTTCTCCAAAGACACGTGCCCGGGGCCGCGCGCTCAACAATGGGCACGCCGAAGACGGACGCGCATGCGCGCGGGGGCAGCAGCAACAGACAAAAGACGGCGCGCGCTAACTGATAAAGGCACACGGCGGAAGTGAAGTGCCAGAGGATGTGCGGTTATCTCCTCGAACAGCGGGCGATCGACGCCGACAAAACACCCGGCTAGCGGGAAGGCCTTCCCCCGTGTTTGTGGGTTAGAATTGAAAAGATGTTGTTCTATAGTCACGGGAGGGGGGGGGGGGGGAACTTTGAACATGCCTCAACATTTCCTTAACGACTTAGGTACTGATTCTTATCTCATCTCCGGAGACCCTGCCGTTTCGTGTTATCTGCCTTGAATGATTCTTAAAATGGGTTATGCACTTAAATTAAAAAAAAGAACGACTATCATGAACATTCAAAACTATAGAAAACACACACACTAACGGATATGTAAAACAAATACAGGTAACGCAATTAACTGTGTAAGAAAATGCCAACAAAACAATGATTGACAAAGTGTGTAGGTTTCCTATCCCAAAATAATAGCGGAATATATACGAGCTGACAAGAAATTAGTCATGACTTGTTTTCGGTTGTAGAACTACGTTTTTTTTTTGCCACCATTTGAGTTTTCCTTGACATTCGGCATAACTCTGCGCTGGCGCAAATCCGTAAAAATTATTTTCACCAAAATTGTTATTATTTGTTGTCACGAAACTAGATTATCACACTCCTGTAGGACCAACCAGATACATCCGTCACCTACAGCTACTGGACAAAAAAAAATTATTTCCCTCTTTGATGCGGCCGTACAGACTTTAGGCACTAGAGTTCTGAATGTTTAATACGGACTCAAATTCACTAAGGCGCCAAATTACACAGTGGAAGCAATGTGTCACAGTTTGTGGTCGACCACGTCACATAGCCATACAGTGAATCCGTGGGGCATAAAGCGACTTCGTGGGGTACCTTCACATCAAAAAACAATAAGTTTTTAGCTCGAATGTGTTTCGGTGGCTGTGATAGACGAAACTGAAGATCAAACTTGAAGGCCATAGGGTACCTCTCTCTCATGATTATAAAATTAAGTTATAAATTGAATTTACAAATGTAAGTATTATTATTTTTCTTATTTTGCGGTGGAATAATTAATTTAATCCTACTTTTTGTACTAAAACGACAATGAAATTTTTTTAAATTTAAATTGTCAAATGTAATAATTTAGTTTATTTAATTAGATGCATTTTAGTATTAAACGTAGTTCGTAAAGGTTTTAATAAGATGAAAAATGATCCGCACTAAACCAGATATCAACTCCTAGCTTGTATGATCAGTACCCAGAAAGAACAACTGAAAATGCACAATTCTGTCAACATATTGGTCCTGGGAAGTTTTGGTAAGATTGATATTGTGACATAATTTTGGGTTCAGAATTCAGTTTTTACTGTGTCTCTACTGTAGCATAATGTCAATTGCCAGTTTGCCGTTCAGTCTGTTATTGGTTTGCTATCGCGTGGAATACAGTTCCACTGTTGCTGATATAATTTGCGAGGAATTCCAGCTGCAGTAACTACATGCCGAAGTATTTGTATGTCGTCTCGTGCTGTTTCCTCGCGGCCTTCCGTGACCTTTTGAAGTTTAAAATATTTAAACGAAAGTTGTGATAAACGACGTAGCCACGTCACTAAACCCACCATACCATGTAATACTACTAAAGGCTGTTCACGATAAAGTGAGCAACTTTCGAAATCAACCTAAGAAAAAGTCAATGCCAATACCTGCATATGTTTTAACGGGCGCACTCGGTGACATGCGTCCAGTAAAGTCGGTAATAATGGATGGGAAATAGTTCCATATATTAACGTCAAATAAAGAGTGTTAGGTAACCATCTGTGCAAATTGAAATTACTTCTTTCCTCTCTGCTTTTTTTTTTTAACGCGTCTAAGTATAGGATTGAGCAGGTTTGCAACATATTTACTTTCCTAATAATTACGCGGTTTCACTTGACCGACGCATGAATGAAATGATGAGGCACAGGCAATGCTAATTTTGCATAAGGAGGAGGAATACACAGCGTGCGTACAAGCAGATCTTAAGCAGGTCGTTCAAAAGTGCTCATTATAAACAGAACAGCCTATAGTGTAGATTACGCGTTACCTTGTGTGCCTCAACGCGAATGCATGTCCTGTTGCCTACCTCGCCTGACATTGAGTGTAATACAGACAGCGGAACAAAGGAGCCCGTAGAGGGGAGTGGCAGAACTCAAGCTTACCCGCGCTTCCACAAAGCACACGTCTGTGTGATATATCGTATAAAAGAACGTGATCAAGTTTGCCACGCAAACGAGTTATTGCGAGGAAGGCTTTCATCATCAAGGACCGGAAAAGGAATATTATAATATTTTATAGAAATTTTAGAAACAATTTACTATTAATAGCTACGGGATTTATAATTCTCCAATTGTAGACATATATATATTTTTTTTTATTCTTGGGAAAAAGCTGCTTAGATTTCTGAAAGTAGCATAAAGATGATTCATCTGAGCATTTTCATAATACACCCTAACGCCAAGCGTATTTTATACACATGTATCCTACCATCATCCCCCCCCCCTCCAAAAAAAATACCTGTCGCGCAAGCCACTGGAATACGTACACTATTGCCTTCCTCGCCTGAAACAGAGTGTAGTCTCCCACCAGTTGAACAAGGGTATTACTACCCGTGGTGGAGGGGGGTAGGGTAGGACAGGAGGCGCGGAAAATATGACACCCGCTCTTCCAGAAAGCGACGGGACGTAGCGAGACAAGCGTCTCTCCAGCGAGGAAGAGGGTCTTGGTAGCTGTCTGTCACTAATCAGACGCACACGTCTGCGGGAGAAACACCATGGTGAGACACGAGGTGGTGAGGGGGGGAGGGAGGGAGTGTGTACCAGGGGGAGGAAAAACGATTAGGCCAACATGTGTTCCCTAATAACTCATTGTGCCCGCTCGAGACGGGCAGGGAAAGGGTAGGAGTAGCATTCCAGCGACACCAGCCAGTTCCAACACAAGTGGCACAAAAACGTGGTTCACTTCCGCTTGCCCCTGCCAGCCTTCGTTTCGTCTTCCGTTCCACTGTCGCGTCTTCCGTTCCCCTGGAACCCGCGCGACACGACAAGCTGTTCTCCGTTACTTAACTGATAATATCTACGTCCCTTGCTTTTTTTGTGCGCAGCAAGGCCAACTTGCGGGCGCAAGGAACTACAAAAAGCGTCTCAACGAAGACGACAACACTTTTCTATACAGAGAAAAGAAAATGTTTCTTGCTGATGCTGCTACGGACGTGTGTATTACATATACTCATTGCTTTTTACTGCTGTAAAATGTTCAGTTTGGGGACACGAAACGTAATAAATGTTTGGTGACAAAATTCATTAATGGTTCGACAACCGTTTCATGGTTACATGAAGAAAACACCATCGTATTCTTGGTGGGCACCACAAAAAAACAAACACACGTGCATAAATTTAGTTAATTATACTGGGAAAAAATTTAATAGGCCGCTTAATGTCTTCAAGTAATCTTGCACATATACATATTTTTATGTTTTAAGTGTTGTACATTTATTTCTGTGGACATGTGTGTTCCCAATTTACATCATTTGATAATATTTTTTTCTGATTTAGTTTTATTTGTGTGACCCAGAATCATATAGTATGCAGTTAAACAAAAAATTAAACGCATCAGTATAACAAAAATTTTATTACTCTCCCAAAACCAGCGTAAATCCTTAGAGGTTATAGGCATTAGGGGTACTCTGTAGCTTAAGGGACTGTGTAATATTTTTGACAGTATTTCGCCATAACTCAAATACAAAATTTTGTATGAATATTTTCTGCATAATTAGCTTCATAGCACAGCGTGTGGAACACTTGGCCGCAACTGCTGGAATACCCTTTGCAATTGTCATTACATGATATGTACGTACAAATCCCTATAATGACAAACCAGGAAAAATTTAATTCCTCATAGTACAGTAACTCCAATATATCATAAGATTACATCCGCGCTCACTATCGTGCAAAATATTGGGAACTAATGTCTTAATAACTATCTCTACGATAATATTATGACCAGTGGTATGCGTATCAATTATCTACATACAGCGACAGGTGAAATACGCTGTTGTAGAGATTGTGTTTGGAGGAATATTGAATCTTTGTGGCTTTACCACGGATCACAATCATACCATTCCACTTTTTTTTTTTTTTTCGACACGCGCGCAGACCAAACTGTTAAGCCTGGTTCACATGCACGCCGAACACGCCAAACAGACAGAGCGCAAAACTAGAACAGCCAATCAGAAGCCGTCTTCGTTTCCGCGCGAATCGCGCAGAAACCGAAGAAAGGCTTCTGATTGGCTGTTCTAGTTTTCCGCTCTGTTTGTCGTGATCGGCGTACATGTGAACCAGGCATCACACCAAAATTGCGGACAAAAATCCAGCACGACCCAACTTCAGTTCGGAGAGTAGAATATTTGATTGCAACCAGCTTTCTAGTGGTAAGAAATAAAGTGAGGCGGTGGAAAGAGGTATAGGCTGTTCACGGTAAAGTGAGCATTTTTGAAGGCCCTTGCAACAGGCATTAACTACTAATAAATATATTTTATTGCAGCTCCAAACATTAACTTTCAATAGTGGTGAAATGTATACACTGTGTTTATTACTCTGATGGCAATGTTTCTATAAAAAAGTGACAGGAAAATAGAAATCTAATGAAAAGAAAAATTCAGCAGGGCCTTAAAAAGTGCTCACTTTACCGTTAATCACCTATAGATAGAATAATTTTCCTTCTTGGTATTCCAATCTACCGCCAGACAACTGCAGGTGCAGTTCCTTGACACAACTTAACTCCCCACTTACCCGCTCAGCATTTAGTATATGAGATACCGATTAATATGCGTGTCTTATAGAAATAAATAACATTGCCGATGGTCAGCGGTGCCGTACAACGCCAAGCCGAAGTAATAAACTTTCTATTGCGGATATATATATATATATAATTTTCATACCATTCCCATTTATCAAATCTTTATATATATATATATATATAATTCTTCTGTGCGTGTGTATGTCACTGAACTCCTCCTAAACGGCTGGACCGATTTTGATGGAAATTTTTTGTGTGTGTTCAAGTGGATTCGAGAATGGTTTAGATTCACAATTCGGTCCACTACAAAATGTTTTTTAATAAAATTTTTTATTTATAAGTTATTGTTGATCTTGGAATGTTTTACATCAATAGGTCGAATTGTGGTAACTGTACATGTGATGACGTCAGGTATTGTAATAACTTTTTTTATAAAAAAATTTCATCAAAACGGTCCAGATTGTTACAACTTATTAAAAAAAGTTTGAAATTTTCGGATTTAAGACATGTGTACAGGACAACGTCTGCCGGGTTCGCTAGTGTGTGTATATATATATATATATATATATATATATATATATATATATATATATATATATATATATATATATATATATATATATATATATATATATATATATATACATATATATATTATATTTTTAAGTCTGTGGTGTAAAGGTTTGTTGAATCTCAAGGTAGAGTCTATATCAAGTCATGCCGAAATATTACAACAAGGGGGCAGTAGCGCATTGCAGCATAAAAGGATTGCGTAGTCAATTCAGATGGATTGCACTGAGAAAAAGGTTTTGTCGCACCAAACAATATCTGTTTGGTGCGACCAAATTATTTATTTGTATAGGGGCAATGAAATATTTTGTTGCTGAAACCAAATTATTTTGTTGTTCTCATTTGGTTGCCCCAAACTGTAATATTTGGCTGGTGCAACTGAAGATTTGTTTGGTTACAGGTACGTTAAACAGTTTGGGCCGATATAAAAACATTTTACAAGTTCGACCGAGTTTCGAACCGCGATCACCTGTGCTCGAGCGCTACGCCTCAGTAATCTCAGCTAACGTAACAACTGATAACTACGGAAAGCTTTTAAATAGATATTTGGCAAATATTGGGCTACGTGTGCAAAAATATATATTTCAAGTTTTACAGCTTTACTTGTCAGTTTCTAGTTGCATTGTTTTATTAATGCATTTATACAAATTGCTAAGCATCAATAGATGCACTAACAATCAAGGTTACTATTCTAATTGTCACAAAAAAAATACAAACAAACTAGCTGTATTTTCGCACGAAGGCAGTCAAATGAGTGGCCAAACAAATACACACACTTGATTCAACAACATATTTAGTAGACAGTCAAATTTTATTTTTTGACTCAACACAGAGATTTTTTTAATTTAAACATATCTTTTTTTGTTTTTGTTCAAATTTTGTTTGCTCAACAATATATTTTGTTACGGCAACTTATATTTGGCTCTATACAGATAAATATTTTGTACGATTTTCTCTCAGTGTGGAGCAAGGCTATTAATAAAGTAATCGAGAGTGTCTGGGAAAGCTGCTCCTACACGTAAAATCCACTTTGAAAATTCGCTGCCACCGTTCACACGAACTGAAATCAAAGCGCTGCGAGAAGAAAATGTCGTCCTCGCGATTTCGTTATTTCCATTGTACGGGCAGGGCATAACGAAAAAATTCGCTTATGTTTTTTTTTTTTTTTCTGAAGCGAGATACTCTACCTTCGTTCTCGTTTGTACGTCATCCCCCCCCCCTCCAACTGTTGGCTGAGCAGTTAGCCCGCTTTCCTCCCACCAAGGCGACCCGGGGTCAATACCCGGCCGGGTCACCCCAAATTTTCGCATGTGGGAATCGCGTCGGACGATGCCGTTGGTCGGCGTGTTTTCTCGGGGATCTCCCGTTTCCCCCGCCCTTTCACTCCGGCGCTGAGCCATACCCCACTTCAATCGCCCCACATCGGCTCTCAAGACCTCGATGCTGGAAGCCGTCCAAATCTCTTCACTCACTCGCCTGTACGTGAAGCCGGGACATAAAGAAAAGGCGGCTGTCGGCTCGGCGTGGGTCTATAAAGAAGGTTTCCACGAAGCAGGCATCAACCGCCGCTGCAGGCCGCCCGCATCTGTCCCCAGGTGGCGACAACCGGAGGGACCACATCGCATCAGCACCGCCACGTGCGCGATGTGTGGCTGCCGCCAAGCCCCCTGGAAGTCCCCCTCGCGAACCAACCAATCCTATTCAACCCGCCGAAACAACAAGCCCATGGAGAGGGGCGGCAGAGGTAGGTAGGCAGCCGCCTCCCCCCTCTTCCACCGCTACGCGGGTTAAATGAAATCCTAACCCTTTTCCGAACACTGCGGCGAGTGTAAAACGTATGTAGGTCTAGAGGAAGACGGGGGTGCTAGAAACTACCCGCCACCGACTACGGGTTAACCGTAGAGGTGCTTCTGTGGTCTCCATCGAGAGCTTGAAATGCACATCTCATCTCGTTCTGCACCCCACCAACGCCTTTTCAATCCCGTTCTTTTATTTTTCTAACCCCCCTTTCCCCCCCAAGCTCTTGCTCCCAGGAACGGTAAAACTCCGAAAAAGATCAACAGGGAGTAGGGGATGGAGCCGCAGCAGGGGGGGGGGGAAGGAGGTGGTAAAGTACACAATTTAAGAACTTTTTAAGTTTACGGTGGTAGCCGGGAAGGGGGGAGACGAAAAAATAAATAGGAGCAAAAGGAAATACGAAGTGGGCCGGTGGGAAAGAGCGGGGCAGGAGGTAAATTACGTTAGATGACGGATAAATATTTGCTCGTTGTAAAGTAATTCCAGCGGCGGCAGACGGGAGCTGTTTATCGGGTCCTGGAAGGGGGTGCTGGAAAAGATCTGTGGCTGGCGGGCACCAGCGCCGAGGTGTTGATTGAGGTGAGGCCCGTCTGCGTCCCCCGGGGGTAGTATAGGTGTGCAGTCCCCCGGTGTTTACCAGGCGCCCTGATTCCTTCGGCGCCGTCTGCCGGCGGCGGCCCGAGAAGTGGTTGACTTTCCGGCTAGTACCCCCCCCCCCCCCTTCCCACGCCCTTCAAGCAACGTAACACTATCGTCAACCATCTCAGAAGGTTATGTCTGAACACTTGTATTGTAAACAGCCCACACTCACGCTCTATGGAGCATTTTCAATGTATGGTTGAATGAATGGTTGTGTGACTGATTTCAGTTTAAATTCCTAACTCTTTCATTTTTATTATCATTAATTTTGTTTGACACTCTTATGCATGCAGAAGTCTAAACACTTTCCCAGCTTAGAGTGTATGTGTTGTTATTATTATTATTGTCAGAGTTTGTCATAGGCGTTTGAATTATAGGGACCTAAGTTCCTGCAATTTTGTTGCTGTAACGAACTAGTGTTCTATTTTATAATTTTATTTGCAGGGAGCTATTGTTACGTGTGTATGTATGTGGTCCTCGTGTGCATTTATGCGTTTGTGCAAATGTACTATATTCTTGCGTGTATATGGTGTATAATTTTGCCTAACACCTGCCAGTTCATCATCAGTGTTTTATGGACTAGTTTAAAGTTAATAATCATCACTTAAATTTATACATTTTTTCAGTACTTAAATATGCATGTCTCTATTTGGTATCAATTACCTGTTCCGTTAATGTCTAGTAATGACTTTCGATTTTCTGCAGTGTTTGTTAATTTGTAAGGACTATTTTTTTTTCTAAACTATGATAAGCAAGTGTAAATTGTAAACTGGTTCAGCGTAAGAGAAGGCAGATATGCCTTAATTGCGCCAAATAAAGACGATTTATTATTATTATTATTATATTCAGTGGCGTAGCGAGAAATTTCTCAGGGGTGCAAGGTTACGCTGACTGAAGCGAAGGAAAGAATGTTTGCACCGCCATAAGCTGTGCTGACACATCTGTTAATTACGACAAATTCTATAAGGAAAATGACTTCACAGTATAATACAGCGCATCACACTTACCCATCCATTCACGGTTACTCCACACATTTCTGAAGCCCTGTTAAAGTTCTACTTCCAGGATATTCCTCCGCCTCGTGGGAAATTAGCCTAACTAAGCCTGAAAAATTGCACCAAAGGACAACGCACCACATTCATGCCCACTCAGTTGTAATTCTATTTGGCATGAGAACTATTTCTTACAAGCTGTTCACGGTAAAGTGAGCACTTTTGAGGCCCTAGTTACTTATTTATTTCAGTCATTTTTTTTATCCTTGAACTAATTTTTAAAATATATATTGCCATGTACACAATAAATACAGTGAGTAATTTCCAAGGCACTCATAACTTACTGTTTTGGGCTAAAAAAAATTATATTTATCGATTATTATTCCAAATGAGAAGGCTTTCAAAAGTGCTCATTTTACCGTGAATAGTCTATACTAGACATTACCAACACACACATTTTCTCACTTTTTATTAACATTATTTGAAAATGTAGCATTATAATTTATAGGTGAAATATAAATAACATTTCAATTTAACCAAAAAAAAAAAAAAGTTACTTTTATGAACAGAAGTATAAAACGCTTATATTACTAGGCATGTTTAGGAAAGAACTAAACACGTCATACATAGGGTGATTTTTTCACAGGTTTGAATAAAACAGTGTGAAGAAACGTTTAATAGCCTATGACCGCGATTACATAAAATCACAATTAAAACATTACTAATAACTTTAATACTAACTGGTGGCAACCTCAGGGAAGGACGATTGCAACCAACAAATCCTTCTACCCCGGATACGAACCATACTGTGGCAGTATTTGGCAACTTCCTCCGTAATATATGAAATAATTTTTCAACCCAACTGCAATGCAGATAACGTATGAGAAAACTACGATTTTGCATATAATTATAATGTATCTAAATTTCTACGCACTTTACATATTTTAAGTTATATTAATATTAAAATAATATTATATACAATAATTTACTTTTGTAAACACAATTCTTTGTTGAAATATAGTGCCGCAAAACTAACCATAAAGTATATCGAGGAGAATATGGTCACGTATTTACGATTATTTCGTGTTTTATCGTCTTTAACGCCCATGATATCGAATCCCGTTTAGGGCATGGATTTATACGCAGACTTTAGGTATTCATTTAGGTATCATCGTCCACAAAACAAACCGCCGCCTAATTAACTACCAGCGTAAAAAAGGAAATTTTAATTAAGCAAAAAAATTCAATATGAAAGGGATGTTACACTTTAAATTATGGTTGGGTTATCTAATGCTATAGGAGCACACCTCGATAGAAAATAATTACCAGTTTTTCGAAAATACACTTGTATCGTTCTACTGAACGAACTACGTCCAATTCATTCCGAAATATTCCCAACAAATTCTCATAACTTATTTGTCTAGTCTACTAGATTCCCTTTGTATCCTCGACCCCAGATCGCAGTTTTTTTGGATTAAAACGTTCACTGAAACCTAATGTATTCTCGTCATAATTATTTCCATTTCGTACGATCATTACGAAATTCTGCGTTAAACTCAATTCCCCCACCACGGAGACTGCACGTGCTCTCGGTGTAGTGATTGGCCAGCAGGGAAAGACAAATTTCTACCCTACGGCAGCTCAACTCGTTATGAAGGTGAACCAGGTTGGGCCGTCTCCTAGCTTCACCGCGTGGTTACAACAGCGCATTTTCTGAGCCATCTATGTAATCTCTCATTAGCAGCATCCACATATCATAGGTCTGGGACTATGAGTGCAGAAAATAATACTACTGGGGTAATTAACTCACACAGCCAATTAATTACTCGTCACACAAAGCGCGTTTTGGGAAATGATTGCGTAACATCTGGCGCGCTCGTCTACACCATAAGGTCAATATTTAAGCACATTGTAAATGTCATCGTCTAAATGGGACAGATATGATAATGGAACAAACATAATCACGTCGAACATAACTTAATCATAAATCATTTCTGACCTAACTTTTCGGAAAAAAATTATTATTATATGATTTGAACCGTGAATCCAGTACAACGTACGACTGAGCGACAAATTACTTGCCCCACCAAGGAATTATTGACGGCATATGTGGAAAAAGTCCCCGCTTAATTTCTAGATTGGTTAGAATGAGCTTGGAAAGTATAATAGTGTGTATAAGCAATAAAATAATTTTTTTCCATAGGGGTCTATATAATATTTTTCCCCTATTACCTATTATACGTTTTCCTCTCAAAAGCTACAACCGATTGAAATCCTCACCACCCTCAGCATCAGCTGAACTACATATTTCAATCAGGAAAAATATTTCAATTGAAAAATCGCTTAATTGGTTGGGTGTCAGCGGCCAATAAGTCAAATGCATTGTCGTGAGTGAACAGTGACGAAATTTGGGCAGCTCTTGACAGCGAGGTCTTGAAAGAAATCCACTGTAAACCAGTGATTAAGAGCAGAAAAATTCCAATGGCCGGAAATCACTTTTATAGGCGAAATTCTATTACTCTGATAGACATCGCACTGCTGGTAATTACAGCGGTGCTATACTTGCTTGTTTGCAGTCAAATCATTTTTTAACAGTAATTTCCAATCTCTCTTATACAATTTTTTATATTCGGTAGTTGAATTTTCGGTGGCGAGTAACTTAATATCTGATTGGGTGTACTTTATTTTTTTTTTACTTTGATACAGGTGTTAACAAACCATATAATGCAGAAAATTATGTAAATATTTTAATTAAATAAGCAAGATTTCTCTCGGCTACAATCTGTCTCCGATCACCGCTGGAAGTGATTGGGAAGTACATCATAGTATCGTACCAGGAATGAACACGTTTTGCGTGATGTACACGCGAAGTACTGCGCGAGCCGTATAGAGGTTGAGTGTTCCATGAAGTGGTCGTGATCCCTTTCCAAGTGGATGGTAAAGCTTCTCGTGCGCCGACGTAAGTGGTGAGTGTGCTAGTGAATTGAGAGGATGTGTGACGAATCTGTGAGGAATATTAGCACCATTACGCACGATGACCGGCGAGAGGAAGGGCGCCAGTTCCTCAAGCACGCAAATAGATGATTACGGCAGCAGCCACCAGCTCAACTACTATGACAGAGGAGTGGCCTAACACTCAGGGCTGGCGCCACTACAATGCTCCGTGGCTAAGGAAAATGCCTTTCGCTCCCGCCAGTGGATTCCTGCTACGGATTGGCCAACTCAGTTGGCTCTACCACTCTCAGATTTTCAATAGCTCATGGCAAGTAATAATTTGGAATATAGTGCAGGACACCCTACTATTCACTACTCGAAAATAAAGAACTGTGCAGTCTTCACTGATAGTAACTGTTGGACATTTTTTTTTGTAAAAGTATCATGTATTAAATATAAAGAAAGCAAAATTAATATTTATTAAAAAATAATTTTTAGTAAAAGTGAAGTAATCTGTAGTTGTACAATAATATCAGAAGGTATTCATAAAGAAAAACAGACGATAAATAGCTACGTCATCATTACTTTTAGCCGAAAGAAAATTTAATCATAATTCCCCATAAACTGTTGTGAGAAATTTTCAAATAGCTGTCTTGAATAAAGCGTAAGTGGGACTAAAATATGTTGAAGAAAACTTATAATTATTCTATGAGACTACTGTGAAACATATATCACACAACTATTAAACGAATTCGCAGCCGCTTTGGTTCGTATCCTAATTCTCGTAAGGGATGCAGGTGCACCAATTCGATTGTCCAGTGTCAATACACTCATCTGCTGACGGAATCCCCTTGAATCCTTTATCCTTGCAGAGACGTCATAATTTTCTATTATTAATGTATTGTACTTTATTTATATATTTATTTCTATTTTAAAGTTTGTAAGTTTTAAATAAAAAATTTTAGTAAAATTTTTATAGAAAATCTTTACATTATTATTGCATGAGAATTAACTTTTGTAATTTACAATTGGATGTTTACATAAAATACTTAAAAAATAGTCTTCATATTAAATTTTATGAAATGTCTTTAAAAATGTTCTTATTTTTCTTCTGGAATGAAGCTGAGTAAATATCAGTATTCAAATATAAATTAACAGTGTACATATTTATTTATTATTTACATTCTTGAATTTCAACAAAAAATAACACATCTGATAAGGAAATTTCTAAGATTGCGTAGCGAGCTACTGTAGAATGTGTAAGAAGTGAATGAACTTGGATTCCATCAGTCTCTTTAATGCATCCATTACAGTTAAAAACTACACCAATTAAATTTTGTATCAAGATTTCTCTACAATTCGGGAACAACGAATAATGTCTACACGCAATAAATATTTCCACTTTAACTCGAAAAGATGTTCTACAGCTAAGAACTTTCCTGAGGAACTCCTTTCATATTTAGATTATGTTCTGTAGTACTTCCGCGGTGAACTGATTATTTTACGAACCCTCCGATTAAATTGTGTAGATAGGAACAATTTTTGGGATGATTGTTAAAGTCCATACAATTGTTTTAACCTTTTACTCTTGGAAAGCCGGTATCAAAAGAAATTCCTCGCACAAATGGCTGGCAAACCGATTTTCTAAATGTTTTAACGACAGTTGAAATTCCCATTAACGAAGTTGGCCGGCGGTAGAAAAGGGGAAAGGAACAGAGAGGGAGAGAGTGAATATGTGAGAATGACGTGTTCGCGACGACGCACAATAGCTGTTCGCGTGCACCTGACGGGCGAAACGAACGCACCGGGTGGAATCCGCCGGTTTGGCCCGCGGTCTCCGTTCTATCGCTCGAAACCCGGCGCTTGCAGTTCGTCGCCGGCTCGCCCGACATTTCAATCAACCCCGAAACAAAGCGACGCTTGTAGGGGTTTCTCCCCCACTCCCTCCATGTGTGAGGGGGTGTGCGTGTGCCCCGTTTTAAACTACGCCCCTTGCAGAATCACCATCAGTGCCTCTCCCCCGCACAAACCCCCAACGCCCCCTGTCCCACCACCCCAACCAACACACGCCTCCTTCCAATCTGCCGCTAATCGCTGGCCAAACACCTTCCGCAGGCCCATTTTCGACCCTCATTAGCAGAGGGCCTCGCCCTTATCAGCGCTGGCGGCGCGACGCAAACTGCCTGTCGCTGCGAGCGACCCTGACGACCACGAGGTGCTCGATTGTTCCGAAATTACTCGATCATGGTAATCGATTACTTTGAAACATTTCTACGCTGTCGTTACCTTCTAACCGCGGAAACCAACCGCGACATTCGCTCTGACCAAAGAACGCCCTGTAGTTTCAAAACACGAAAAACACTATCGCATAATCAACCTTTGGGATGAACGTGGGCAGTTATGCTATGTGACAGGAACACCGCCCTTGGCTCTTAAATTTACGTATTTCTAGTAAAAGCCTGGCGTGGGAAAAAAAAAATTAAAATACAAAATAAAACAAGAATATCGTTACACTTTATTGTATAATTATTTCAATTATAAACTTATTTTTTCACAATATGACACCAATCGTAACGAAAATGAAAATGCACGTCTGTGCCTAGTATTCATGTCCAACCTCTTCATAAACATACAGTACTCAAAAAAAGTTCATGTTGCAGCAAGAAATCTCAGTAAGAACTATTTTTAAGGATTAATTTTGTCCAATGTTTGGTGCAAAAAGCAGACTTACGTCCCACCAGTGAAAATAAAAATCATGTACCGGTTAACTTGTTCACACACAATTTATTAGGTACAACCAAATGCAAAAATGCCAGTTTCTTCCTTGTTTACCATTTTTATTCGATTTGCGCATAACTGCTGTTAACGGTGTACATTTACTAGGCACAATATGTGATCAAATTCCTTCCAAGCTAACACTGTAAAACATTTCTGGTGAACTACCTAAACTGTAATGGAAGTTTTTAACCTGTAGGTCCTACACTGATATAGGAATGTTTGGCATCGCTACTATACAAAGATGGGAACTTCCCTATGCATTTGACTGTTTCCTGAGCAAATATAGGAACGCTACAATGAATGTATAGGAAACATTACCATTCCTGCTTTCTCACTAAGCGTATACACTGGTATGGTAAATTTCCGAATAATTCCGTAGAGTGTATATAATTTGTAACGCGAACCTCAAACAAAAACAATCTGATGCACTACGTCATAACTACACAGAGGCTGTACAAAGCACAGATTATGTAGAGACAATTTTGATGAGAGTTCTCACCATAAATGCTTGGAAGGTAAACTGGCGTGACATCTGACATAGCTGCCAGAAAGTTAGATTACAAGTTGTGTTGTGTGACCCGGTTGTTCGGACCAGTCAGCACTTACTAATGTCAAAATGACGACCGTAAATTAATACGTGTTAGTCGAATTTAATTGGTTTTACTTTCATATTAGAATGGTATCAGTTTCTTCTCTTGTTCTTTTTTATAATGAGACTTAGGTTACTTCTTAAGGAATTACTGAAGGTACAATACCTTGTAGGCTGTTCACGGTAAAATGAGCACTTTCGAAAGCCCTGCTTAATATCTACTTGTGTACACGTTGTATACTCCTTCGCCTTATATAAAATTAACATTGCCATGGACCTCATCAGTTTATTCATGCGTCGGTCAAATGAAACTATGGAGTTATTTAGAAAGTAGATACTATACAAATCTGCTGACTTTTACACTTCGGTGTGTTAAAAAAAAAAAGAAAAAAAACAGAACGCGATAGAAAAAATGTAAGTTATCACAAATGGATGCCTAACACTTTTTATTCGACTTTGAGATACGGCACTACTTTCCATCCATCGTTACCAACTTAACTGGGCGATTGTCAATCAATGCGCCAGTTGAGATAGGCCTATATGCATGCCGGGCCAGTGACTTTTTTCTAAGGTTCAGTAGTAAAGTGCTAACTTAATCGTGAATAGCCTTTACCCCCAGTGTTCACTCAAATGGAAGAAAGGTTTTATTTTACGGCAGTTGATGTTCCGACAGAAAATGTTATTTATATTACCATATGTTCAATTAAATTAATGTTCAATGTAATAAATTTTTATAATGAAGAATACCATGAAAGGAAACAAGTGGCGTGCTGATGAAGTTCGTTGCAATTTCATTTTTAATTGCAAAGCGACTTATGGGAAAGAATTCGCGTTTTCGATGCCTCCAGAGCGCAGAACAGTTTCGACGAAAATGGCCAGTATAGAACGAGATGACAATTTCATCAAATGTTCAAGTAAAACATATATGTTGCGTTTGTTCCCATATGTATTTGGCCAAGAAACAGACATGTCTGAGGTTGTAGTTTAATTTCATGAAGTAATGGTTCATGTCGGAGAATTTATATGCTCATTTTTTGATGCTTAGAAATTATGGAGATCATATTTCATGAAGTGCGACACTGTTTATCAAAGAAAAAATGAAACTAATGAAGTTCTGCAATGAGTATAATTACGTCAATATCCATCAGGATGTATTAAACAGTAACTGTTTCATTGGCAGATTCATATCAAGATCCGTAATTATAAATATTGGCATATTTTTGGGAATTACAAAGAATATTTTAAAACTGTATATTTAGGATTATTACATATATGCATGCTTATATTACGTTATTTATTTTACCCCCCCCCCCCCAACTTTAACGACGGAGGCTGATAAATCACTCTAGTCAACCGGGGAAGTAGGCCGACCAATATTTTTGTAATTTTTTTACTCCTTTACGATATATATTTTTTAGTGCTTTATGTTAGTTCAATAAAGTTATATTTAATTTTGTTATTACATTTATTGATACCAGAATTTTCTTGCTTTTCGTCATCCTTCACACTATTCGTTTTACCATCATTTCTATATAACTTTTCCCTTCAGAAATTTGTGTTTAATAACACCATATTCTGCCTTGAAACAGGGTATTTGCATGATTTTATACAGCGGAACTGAGTTACATTTGTTGAAGTAAGTTACTTAATTAAAGGGAGAATAAGTTTTACACGTCAGCTAGAAATGGTCAATTTTCATACACATAATATTTCACGTCATTGCAGTCGATCATATCAGAAAAGGCAGTTTATATACCCTGTATACAATTAGATATTTTCGCCGCTATTGCCTCAGCCACTTTTCTCAATACAGTCAGTTCACTGTTTAAAACTTTTGTAGTTAAAAAATCCGGTCAGTTCAGTTGTCAATGATGTAGGTAAATTAGTTTCATATTTTAATTTCGTACTAAAAATGTAACTTCAAAAAATTTTGGACGACGAAATTTTTTTTTTCTCTCTTTTTACAAGTTTTTGTTTAACTTGAGTTGTTTGTATGTACCGTGTCTGTCCGACATCATTCATACCTCTATGCACTGAACTGGCATGCAGTCTGCCTGCAGCACATTACTGTTCGTCAGGTTGCAGCCCGAAGTGTAGAAGGGGCCACCAGTGTTTAACTGCACATTTTTAGTCTTTTTAGTCTCACGAATGTATAAATGAATGTATATATAGTCTACATATATAATAATAACAAAAAAATGAAAAATAAATTAACTATTTAAGAACCTTTAAAACCAACCTTTTATTTATAAATGCACTAAAAAGTGAAAAATAATTATAGTAGTTACAGAATGTGTAGAACTTTGTAAGACGTGGTCGAAAAGCCACAATAAACTTTACTACAAATTATTATATTTATTAGAATTTATATTTAGTATATAGAAGCTTGGCGTGAATAGTTAAAAGCCTTACGCAAGATATGTTCTGACAATGCTTGCGAAAATGAGTTATACATTCTATTTGCGAATAGTTAACAGCCTTACGCACTATATGTACTCACTATGATTACGTAAATGGTATGATACATTCTATATTATGAAAAGTTAAGATTCTTACTCAAGATATGTGCTTATTACGCTTACGGAAATGAGTTATACGCTCTATATTGCGCCAAGCTTCTATATATTAAATATAAATTGATATAAACTTAATAATTTGTAATAAAGTTTATTGCGGCTTTCAACCACGTTTTACAAGTTATACAAATGGTGTAACTACTACAGTTATTTTTCTCTTTTTGGCGCATTTACAAATAAAAGGTTGACTTTGAAAGGTTTTTAAAGTTAATTTATTCGTTTATGTCCATATGCGTTAGAATTGCCATATTAGCACTTAAAAAGAAATAACAGTTTCACATAACCGGCACGTGAATAACGCAACCAAGTCCATATCAGTATCGACCATGGAGGGAATATATCGTAGTATGCGTAAACGAGTTGCGCAGTAACCCCACTCTGTGTTCAAATACCGGATTGCTATCAATAACAACGCGGATACGATATGCTAACATAAAACTTTATGTTGATGGGTGCGTTTAGATGTTTGCACACTTTTCCTCTAACCTAGTTTTAATGAAAATACAAATATTCAAATTAGTTAAAGTATTGTATTTGTATTAATGGCATTATCTGTTAAAAATGAATGTGTAAATAAAGACGTTCATCACTGTTCACCATGCAAATTGGAGAGTTGTAATGGTGAAGGGCGATTCAATGTCGGGAAAATCCGCGGAAAAACATCAAACAGGTGGGAAAGAAAAACCTAAGAAGAGTTTTCAGAAATTCTCAATTAACCACCAGCTACCAATACATTAAATCAATTTCCGTGGTGTGGTGGTTTCCGAACCCGTTTATGATGCGAGGAATTCCTTCCGAGCTCGGTATCTGCAATGCGACATCATCTTCTTAGGTACCTACCCTCTCGTTATCAAGGGATAATAAAAGTGGAGAAATCCACCCTTATTGATTTTTTCTACGAATCTTCGTACACAAACTTCATTCCCAGATATAAAAAAAAAGCTGAACATGTAATAGAAGACTACTTAAAATATATACATATATATTAAGTTTGTACGGCGTCAGTTATAGGTGGGACAAACATGATTAAATAATGAGGGAAACTTTGATGACACTTATAGATGTGAAAATAGTAACGGAAGGAACGAAAAGGTTGAATTTCGAAATAACTGTTAAGATGTTCCTTGTGCCTCGAGAAACTTGTTTTTTTTTAAATATTGATTATAGAAACCAAATTATAGAGGTATATATTTCGATAGTTTCTCAAGATGTGGCGGGAAGTTACCTCTCCTCGACTAAATGGGATAGGAAACATCACTGGCTCCAGTCAGGAACCGGGGAAAGAATTACCTCGCCCCCTGCTTTGGGGCGAGTGACAGTGTCCAAAAGTGGTATACAGGAGTCGGGGAAATACGGTGTCGACCAGTTGATTAACTGTCCGAATGCGAAGTCGTAAGTGAAATCCAGTGATAAAAGTCTACTGCAATATTTTTCGCGTCAATGTAATTGTGTTAATGATCGAGGCATACTGAACAAAAATGTAGTGACATATTTAACAATATTACTTTCTCTGTAATTGTACATGTTTCACTTAACCATCGAGCATAAAAGTGATTAGTACCATATTGTAAACTTTACATTAATTTCGCAGTATTATGATGACAACAATGATATGCAAGTAGATCTTAAGTCCATTTCAAAATGCGCTCAACTTTACATATGCGGAAGAACAACAATGATATGCAAGTAGATCTTAAGTAGGGCTTTCAAAAGCGCTCATTAGTGACAACCTATAAAGTAGGTCACGACGAGGTCGACAGTGAAGGTATAGGTCAAGATGACAATTTCTAGGTCGACATACTGAGATCGACGTCAGCATGCAAGGTCATGCAAAGTCGAGGTCGACATTACGAGGTCGAGTGGAAGTACACTCATCATCGAGTCCGTGATCGCGGAGACGAAGCTTGGCGCTGTCTAGATGGACGCGCGGCACACGCCTACGATCGACACGAAATTCCTGGCACGTCGCACAAACGTAGCCCGGGACGGCGTGGCGGCGGTAACGGCTGGTGGGTCCGTCGCCCCCACAAAAGCGACGCGAACGCCCGCAGGCGGGGCGCGGGAAGAGACACAAGCCAGCGACTGATGAATGACGCTGTTTATACACGCACGCACAGCCTCCGCGAGGCGCGGAGGGGCACAACGGGGTGCCTTTGTGCCTCTCCGCGCCTCCCGGTAACGACTCCTAAATACTCCGTACAGCTGCGGGGCTGCCATCCGCGCGGCGACTTGTGCGGGGACCTGTTGGTGTCTCCGCGCGACCGCTCCGCTACATTCCCATCTGGCAAAACACACATGGCCATAGCCGGCTGATAGCTGGCCGACAGCACCATAGCTGGGCCTGAAACGGCAACACGTACAAGCCATGCTCGGCCTACAGGTGTCCCACCAGTGGGGCAATACTTCTGGCGTGCCTCTTGTGAACAATTAGTGGCATACCTACTCTCAACAATCAGTCTCGTGGCCACCGACATTCCGTCGATTTGTCATAATGTAGACACTTCAGTTGTTTTGTTCCAGCAGTCACCGAGCAGTGCCATTAGTGAAACGACAGTGTGCTGAAAGTGTCTTGCTACGTGGATTATTTATTCAGAGTGTAAGCGGTACATTGTATGCACTTTATGTATACTTCCGCCTTATGTAAAATTAACAATGTCACGGGTATCATCATTTTATTTATACGTCGGTCAAGTGAAATCCTATACAATAAGGAGACGATCTCTGTCTGTCTGTCTGTCTTTCTTTAATACTTCTAAGTCCCTTGAAACTCAACAAAGTTCTTCAAATTTTGCAGAGCGAATCCTCAGGGTCAAATACAGGTCAAGTTCGAATTTCAACAAGGCCAGATTACGCAATCATTACCTTTCACCCTAAAAAACTCATTTTAATTATTTTTTTAATATATGAAAGTTTTGTAGAAATGCATAGAGATTATTGCATAGAGAAATGAAGGTAATGGAATATCATTTTTGTTTACTTTAAATGTCTCACTTCAATGTTGAGTTAATTCCCAAGTGGGGCCACAGTGGCTATATCAAGTGGGGCCGCAGTGGCCAAGTGGATAGAACTATATCAAGTGGGACCGCAGTGGCCAAGTGGATAGAACTATATCAAGTAGGGCCGCAGTGGCCCAGTGGATAGATACATCAAATGGGGCCGCAGTGGCCAAGTGGTTAGAGCGATTTCAAGTGGGGTCTTAGTGGCTCAGTGGATAGAGCGATGCCAAGTAGGGCCGCAGTGGCTTAGTGGATAGAACTCTATCAAGTGGGGCCGCAGTGGCACAGTGGATAGATATATATATCAAATGAGGCTGCAGTGGTCAGGTGGTTAAAGCGATTCCAAGTGGGGCCTTAGTGGCTCAGTGAATATAACTATTTTAAGTGGGGCTGAAGTTGCTCAGTGGATAGAGAAATATCAAATGGGGCCGTAGTCGCTTCAATGTTGAGTTGATTTCACATTTCATTATTATAGGCTATTCAAGGTAAAGTGAGCACTTTTTAAGGCACTCCCAACAGACTTTAACCACTAATAAATATATATTATTGCAGCATCAGGCATTACATTTTGAGGTTGGTGAAATGTACACACTGTAGTAGTCAATATATATATATATATATATATATATATATTTAGCCCTAGACGTTAACTTCCGAATCTGGTGGAATATACACACTGTGCTTATTACTTGTATTGCAATATTTATTTCAAAAAGTTTTTAAAGAATAAAAAATGACTGAAAGGAAGAAGTAACTAGGGCATCAAATGTGCTCACTTTACTGTGAACATCCTATATCACAAGTGGTAATCTATCACTTTTTATTCGACGCTGAGATATGGAACTACTTTCCCTCCATTGTTACCAACTTTACTGGGCGCCATGTCATTCAGTGAGCCCGTTGAAACATATGCAGGTAGGAGCAGTGACTTTTTTTGAAGGCCGATTTCTTAAGTGCACACTTTACCGTGAACAGCCTTTACTTACAACTTTTCTTAAGTCCTCCTAAAGTTATGTCAGGCTGCACCTCCACCTCATGCAAACAAAGCTAGACAGTTGCACGTACGTTTAATAACATTTAGCGTGAGAACTATTTCCTACTACACTGAAGAAAAACAGTTGTGTGGTGATCAAAAATATGTTTTTGGCGACCGCAAAATTCTTTTGTCAATATAGACACGACAAAAGATTTTGTGATGCTAACAATTTTTTTTCTAGCAATTTTTTTTTTTGTCATCCCATTATTTAATCGAAACTACAGAATGACATTTGTGATCACCAATAAAGTCAATGTGTTTGTAGGCAATATCATTTTCGTTAGTCGCAGCGAAAATGTTACAATAGCAAAAATAGTGGTATAGGCTGTTCACGGTAAAATGAGCACTTTTTAAGGCCCTTATAAATTTTTCCTTTCATCCAATTTCCATCTTCCTGCTGCTTTGTAATATAAACATTGCAATGTGACCAATAAACACAGTGTATACATTTCACCACCATCGAAATTTAATGCCTGAGGCTGCAATGGGATATATTTATTAGTGGTTAATGCCTGTTGAGAGTTCCTTAAAAAGGGCTCACTTTATCGTGAACAGCCTGTAAGTGAAGTTTACAAAGGTATTTGGCAGATCGTGGGCATTTGAAGGTAGGTATGGTCGAACGACATTAAAACACTGAATTCAAAGTCGTGAGGAGTGAGATTCGAACCTTAGAGATCTCAACTGCGACCTGAGCTTGTTACCATTACGCTACCTTGTTCGACGTTAAAGCGCTCTCTTCAGCATGTATATAATAAAATCTCTTAAGTGGAACATACGATAAGGCTTGAACACTTCACCCCATGGAAAGTTAATTTTCTGAAATCATTTACGTGTAACGTTTACTTACTTGGAATAAATGAATGATATAATCCGTTCATAGATGATTAAGAATATCCCTCGAGAATTAGTTCGTAGCCTGATGCAAAGAACCTAACACAGGCACATATGACGTCGTGGTAAGACAGAAGGTGGCCACTTCGTATACGCCAGAGCGCATGCGCAGAATATAACAGATGTAGTTTTGCAGTCGCAGCAAAATGTTTTACTGTGGATAACATGAATGCTGATGCTACCAACTAATATTTTTTCAATAAAAAAATATGCTAGTGAGCACTAAATAGCTTCCGTACAAGTCGATCTACGTGCTATTGGGAACAACAAACTTTTTTCTACAAACAACAACAAAATTTCGCCTTGGAAAGCATCAACCGAACAGTTTTTGTAGCCACCAACATTTTTTTTTTTTTTCAGTATAGGTAATACCGGCTCACCTATTTTCTCTGTTTTTATTCATACCAAAATGAAGTTATATAATTTATAAATTAAATATAAACAAAAGTTCAATTTAACAAAAATATATACGTTTATGTTGACAGAAGTATACACGCTTATGATACATGGCATTTAGGAAACAGCCAAACATGGAGAGTTTTTTTTTTTTTTAGGTTTTGATTCAATATGTGTGAACTTACCTCTAGTACACTATATGCACTATTAAAAGACCTGCTTTCTTTCTCTTTCCGTAAAATGTGAATACTTTCGCCGTGAGTCTGGCCTAACCTTGCCGCAGGCTCACTGCGATGGGCAACAGACTACACGAAACTGTCAGAAACCTTACAACGGTTTTCAATTTAATGGTAAAAAAAGATAAAAACAACCCGTTTTCATTTACCGCCACGCTCTGTATAAAACGTAAACACGCCATACCCCACTTAAACAGAATGCAAGGGGTGAACCGCTGATTCACCGTCAACTTGACCACTTTTAAAAGCTTCTTCTTTCGCCCGCTGTGCATCATTCCGCTGCGTGTAAACCATATAAATTACTGTACGCCAAACTGTTGGTATACTGTACATGCGCTAGCCAAGCATCAATGTGAAACCATTAGAACACTCCCGCCTGTTTTTTTCTAATTTGATAGCCAATAAAATAAAACGGACTTCATTGGCATTAATTTTACCATTATCTTTTAAAAAGATGCTAACACACAAGCTCATTACGACCGCATCCAGAGGAGAACGACTTCCTAAAGAACGCGAGAGGGCCAGTTATGTAGTATTTTGAGACGTTAAATCCGATGCTCCTATTCAAAATAAACCTTCACTTATACATTAACTACTTTAAGTTATCACTAAATATATGCAATAGGCTGTTCGCGGTAAAATGAGCATTTTGGAAAGTTCTGCTTAAGATGTTGTTGTATTCACGTTGTGTATTCTCTCGCCATATGTACAATTAACATAGTCAAGGGTCTCATCACTTTATTCGTACATCGGTCAAGTGAAATTGAGAAACTATTAGAAAATTGCATATTTTACAATTAGCTTATTTTAAATGTTATATGCGATTTAAAAAAAAAACTTGAAAATCGAAATAAGTTAATTAAATATTCACTAATAATTACATAAAACATTTAATTCAAAGTTCATACATGGAATGACTTTCTCTCCGTCGTTACCAACTTAACTGGACGCACGCCAGTCGGTGTGTTCATCAAAACGTATGCAGGAAGGGGCAGTGATATTTTTCAATGGTTTAATTCAAAAGTGCTCACTTTACCGTGAACAGTCTTTAAAGTGTATAATTACGTTCTTTTAAAATGTCTTAAACAAAACCTACTGCCACCTGACAGTGGATGTAAGGGAATTGTATGTGGGGAGATAAGTAATCAGTAGAGACCTATAAAATTCGCGTTATTAGGGGACAAGTTAAATTTGAAACACATGTACCTTTTCAATACGTTTGACATTAGACCATACTTTATGCGACGTACCCAGGGTGACTCTGCACCAATAAAGAAACACTTTACAATTGTGTGCCCCAATCACGTGTAGTTCAGTCAGAGAGAAGGCGTCGTCACGTCTCTGCAGCAGCCAATGGAGAGAAGACGCTGGGCGCTAGTGCATACAGTACTGTGTAGTTCAGCCTGATGCCAAATATTAACGGGACTTTTGCATGTCCCTAGTAATCAGGTAGGTAGGGATTGACGTTTCGTCAACAGAGAGGTCGTTAGAGATGAGGCAAGTTGTTCAAAGAACAAAAAAAAGGGGGGGGGGGGAGTAATCAGCCATATCATGAATCAATGTACCGTTTCAACATTCACCTCTGAAGTGATTTCGGAAGACCACGGAAAACCGAAATCAGCTAGGCCGGGACTCAAACTCCGCTCCTTTATAACTTGTGCGCTGCAACACATCGCATGGGGATATAACCACGGCGATACGTATATATATAATATATTTGTTAGTTTTTAACGAATGTTTAGATAACACATAGTCATCAGAAAGATGTTCACAAGATACTCTTAAAAAAAAAGACGAACTGTAAAGTTGGAGATGGGGAAAGTGAAATGACAACCGAAAAGAAGGCAATATGAGGAGGGAAGCAAGGAAACTTTCTTTTGTCCCGCCACTCCCCGTGTCCGATATTTTCGTTAGCCGTCAACCTTCCAAGTCTGACAAGCGCGGACAACTTAGCACTTCTGTTAGCCTCCTCCCGACAGCAGAGCGCCAATAGAAGAGTACTTCTTACCTGTCCAGAGACGGTGGTCTGTCCAAACACGGGACGAAACTTCCTTCGCGACGAACGCTAACGATGAGAAATTGTCTCTTCTTCTGCCGTCCGCTTCCCTCGATTCTTTTCTGACTCCGTAGAATTTGCCGCGTCATCAACCTGGGTCGAGAAGCTGAAGTCGCTTTTTTCTGTACCTAAATCGGTAGTGACGTCAATTTCGCCAAGTGAGGTCATTCACAATTTGTTGCCCATGGCACTGAAAGAATTTGGGGTAATGTCGATGCTAGTATTTCACCTACCTCACCATCTATGTTCACAGCACAAAGCTGGACTGTAAAAACGTCTCCTAAGTGACGCAGTTAAATCACGAGACTTTGTCGTCAAAGATTCCCATGGATTCAACTAATAAAACGACAATGTAAGTATTCTTTAAGACATTTTAAATACTTAAAATTATCGTGAATGTCCATTTGAATGTTCAATTTAGAACGTCAGTGTATATTAAACAAGAATATTTATAAGATGTTGCTTCTATGTGATACACCGCAAAGGGAAATAAAACAGAGTTACTGTACACAGCTCTGAGATGTTGAGTCCGCAAAGAAAAAACGTAAATTACGAGAGAGGCGAGTTTCCAACACTTTTGACTTTATGAGCAATAAATTACATCTTTCGCGGAGATACAAGTTTCGAATGCGGAACATTTAGTGTCGGGGAAGGTATCTCGTGCCACAAACAAGTGCGGTGCCTTTGTCCAGCAATAAATTGGTGCCCCGGAGATACAGTACGGAGGGGGGGGGGGTGAAAGGCGATGGGAAGGACCCCGTCATAAAACACGACCACGAGGGAGCACCTTCACCTTCCCGGGTGTCTGCAGAGGGTCGCGCCGAAATGACAGGTGGCCGAGAGAAATGGTGGTCCTGACCAGCGAAGACGTGTAAGGAGGGGGAAGACCACGGACGCGAGATGACGAAGGAGGGAAGAGTCATCTTCCTCGCCGATACGCCCGACCAAGGGCATATAAAAAGTTTTCCTTCAGAAAAAAAAAAGATGCAAGATTTGTGGGAAGTGTGGAGACGTCGAACACGCTCAACTACAAAGATAGGAGAGGAGTGCTTGCCCCCACGACATGAACGTCCTCGGCTAACCCCTCCATATTTTCCCCATCATATTTCCTTTCCGCCAACAACGTACCACCTCTGATAAACCTGCGAAGGGTAGAGAAAATGTCCAGCGCTTCGCCAATTCAAGCTGATCAACGGACCTTTAGTTTGCACCGCAATAGGACATTACGTCATGGTTTCCAACAAAGCATTAATTTAAATGTTATCACGCAGTAAGATTTAAAAATTTTAGCAACACTGTTAACTTACGGAAGAACAATAGCCCAATGAATCACGCATTAATTATCCGTCGTCTGTGCCTGCAAAAAAATAATAATAATAATAATTTACCAACCTTCCACTTCAAACCAAAACTTAACAAATTCTTGTACAAATGAAAATGTGAACACACCTACAATGCTGTTAAATACGACGCCCAGACTTCCAGTACGAAAAAAGTGGAAAATAAGGGTTATAATACTTAATTCATGAAAACTTATCTGGCTATGCAGGAGAAGCTTTAGGATGCGTCGAAAATGCTTTCTTGAGAATATACTAACAAATAAAATTAAAATCCAAAAGTAATGATCGATGTTATAGGCAGGAGTCTGAGTAAATGGTCGAGTACTGAGTTAAATATATTTCATATGTGCGTGAAGTTCATAAAATGAGCATTTCGCAAACATGTTCGCAGGTCCCACAAACAACACTGAAATCGAGGGTTAAGATATTCATCTCCGATCGCTGCATTTTCTTTCAACGCAAAGAACACAAGTCGGGAGCATCTAACAGCAGCTTAGTCACTACCTAGGTCAACACGCCACAATGCAATCATACAGTTGCCGTTAAACTTTATCGGCAATCGATGCAACGTTCATTTCCTACGCTCATGAAATACCTGTAGTTGATGAAACACCTATAGTTTAGTTACACATGTCACACTCATGAAATACCTGTAGATGATGGAAACATCTTTAGTTAAATTTCATGAGATTCCCAACGAAATCTTATCCCCCTCCGTCTTTTATAAGAACGCGAGTTTCGAAACCGAATTCAGCAAACATTTGTATGTACAAACATAACCGAACCAATTTGCAGTATTTCTGTCCTCGCTAGCTTGGTCTAGTCACAGTGACCACGAATGCAAACGAATGATATTTATGACCGGTACTAAACCCAACAAGGCGACAGAACCCAGTCTTTGTCGTGGCTAATCTGATTTGAGGAATTTTCTACAACTCTTTGACATGGGTGGTTAGTGCCGACATCATTGGGCACGCAGCACATTTGTCACTGGTTGCAAGACAAGTACTGAACCAAAATTCAGCAGATAACAAAAAATTGGGTTTGGCTGTGTTGGGGACATGGCCGATTGTCTTGCGGAATACGTCTACGTTGACGCGCTCGGACGCCTTGATGATTATTTATGTTCCCGTCACCGCTTCACTCTATCATATGGGATTTTATGGGCAACACTGGATTGCTTTTGAGATGCTGTTTCTAACCGTACAAGATTTCTGTATTCCGACTTGGCTTTTTGGCTAGTATAGGCCGAAATTTTGTTACGTTTTATTAATTTTTTTAAATTAAACTCATAAAATTTCACTATAACCACGCTAAACAATTGTTTTTATACAAACAATCGATTGATCTTGACGATAGCTGTCGATTGAAACTCAAACGAGCGTCGTAGCTTCTCCTAGTCAAAAGTTATACTACATGGAAGTTATGAGACGCGGCGAAACGAACTCAAGCCGAGCCGGCTGTCTTCGTGCACGTCAGAATTCATACTGCCGGGCGAAACGTGTGTCGCTCCTAGCGCTGCCGGCAGGGTGATCACGTGATTCATGACGTTACCGCGCCTTGATTCGTCCCCTACCCTAAGCGTCGGCGGAGTTGCAAGGCGTACAATAACGAAGACAAGAAACGCATGCGTCGATTTAAATAAGGAGTTTCTGGCTACACTGATTATGAAATTCGCAACATTGCGATATTTCTTCCCCGGTGGACAGGGGGTGTAAACTTCTGATGTATAAAATGGCCAAGGTGGGGCCGTCTCGGGATATTCGGCTCCCGACTGCGTCTTCACGCATTTAAGATAAGTGACCCTTCTGGCCAATGATAATACTGGCATTTTGCGTACCATATTTTGTGTTATGGTTTTACTATGAAGAATTTCATAAGCATGATTGCCTGTTTTATTACATTTTATTGTAAAGTATAAAAGTCTTTAATGGGTCATATATATGGGGGAGCCAAGCGACTAGTATAGTATGTGTAATCGCCATAAGGTTTGTTTATGTTCGTGTAATTTTATATCACGTTGGAGCACAATTTTTACGTAACTATTTATATTAGTTTTTTTTTGTATAATTTTAGACCCAACCATATTAGAAAAAAAAAACTGTTTTAAAAGATGAAATTGTACCTGTAATATATTTTTTATCTGTAGCTCTGAAATGTCGTACTATATAAAATGAAATTAAGAAACTTTTCTTGTTTCACTGGGTGTGTTAAAGGATTCATGTTGGCAAAGTATCCCAGATATTTCCCCTGTACCTTTAACTTATTCTGATTTTGGATGGAGAATGTGTTTGAACTGTTTAAGAGACAGCATTTTAATAAATATTTTCTTATTAGTTTGCCAGCTGCTGATTTATCGGTGGTTGTTGGACTCGAGACGATCGGGGTGTTGGCGCTACGCCAAGACCGTCGCATATCCGTAACATACAGGAGCATGTTAAAGCAGAAGAGAATATTAGCAATTCATTGCGCAAAATTTAAAAATCTGCGAGGAAGCATTAACGAATATTTTCAACGGAGGTATCAAAATCCTTGACAAATCACACAATTGTTTTGTAGATAGATAACATGAAGTTATAATAGCTCGTAACAATATACGAGCGATCGTCTTTTTTAATAAGTAAAGCATGATCAAAATTATTATATCCTTAATAAAGCAGAGAATAGGCGTATCATATGGTTATAACTTCTTTCCCAATGGAAATATTGCAGAAATAGTTTTGAAACTAAAAGTGAATTTTGATTATACAAGGGAAGAAGTCACTGAAATCAAGCATTAAACTTATGCAAATCAGACTCGAGGCGTTAAGATCACACAAGAAAAGTTTTTAATTGTTTGACATGCCACGACGTTAAAACCAACACAACGACGAGTATTTTTTACACAAGCCGGAACACCCCCACTCACATAATGTGCCAGCCGTCACTAATTAGTTTGTTGTTTTATTCAGAATAATGGCCGAAAGCGTGACAAGTAAAAGAGGAAGTTCTTTAACACCCAGGAAACAAAGACCATTGTTCTTCTAGTGGCCGGGACTGAAAGGCGTAAATTCACCAAAGCGGCGTAGGGGAGAAACGGTCGGAACTACCCTCCTTATTCTCGTTGCCTTTAGCCTTGACAGCTCTGCAGACCCGTGTCTCGGAAAGAAGGTGGAAAGAGGAAAATAATACGGTGAAAGAGAAAGTCAAATGTCACTTAGTCCTACGAAAGATTTTTTTCCCAAACTGATGAAGAGAAGAATTGGTAGCCTAGACATAAAGTATACTTTCATGATTGTAAGAAGCACAAGTGGGCATCAGAATAATGAAAGTTTTTAAACGTAGAATTTAAATACAGCAAACAAGAATTTCATATCGCATTCTAGGTGGAACTACGGTACTCGTGTTATTGAACAGGAGAAGCACAAAAAAAAAAAAAAAAATCCGCGTGTGCCAGTACCGCATTTAGAGGTGTATCTGCAGATTATACACAATTCAAAATTTGTATTTAATTTATATGGAACCCATACAGAAATCTCGCAAGAACATAGGAGACAGCGAACTCAATAGCATTTTCAACTAAACGGCAGGTCTGAACTTGCCACAACATCAAACTTAGACCAGTTACCAAAATACAATGAAACGAACAACGCTGGGGATCCTTTGCAATGGTACAATACGATAATATCTGTTTATATCCTGTTCACGATAAAATGAGCACTTTTGAGACCCTAGTTATTTTTTCTTTAAGCCATTTTTATCCTTTAACAACTTTTTTTAAAATAATTATTGCCATGTAAGTAATAAACACAGTATGTATGTTCCCCCGCACTCGAAAGTTAACGTTTAAAGCTTAAATAAAATATTTTATTCACTATTATTCCGAATGAGAGGTCTTTCAAAAGTGCTCACTTTATCGTGAATATCTTATAAGAACACCAATATTGTAAAAGTAGGCGAGAAGTTTGAAACCACTTAAACGCCTTTATCACAGCGGAATACAAGTGAAATTCACCTGAATGTTTGTAGCTCAGAATAACTGTATTGATTTGTGTGGTCTGGACCCTCTACGCATGTAGCTGATTTTATTTTTAAAGAAAATCAGTTCAATGTTAAGAAATTTTCTAGTCACCGTGTAGAGGCTACGGTGCCTGACCTCAGTAGCCAGCTTCAAGAAATGAAGATATCTTGCTCTCGTTTTTCTTGCTTCTCGTTTCTCGGGCTCATTAAATGAAAATCAAAGAAGGAAGGAAGGTCCTCGCAGCAATCAGACCCCTAAATGCACGAAAAGCCCGACTTACACAGAAGACATCAATCGAAAGCTCCGGGCTACGTGATCCCATTTAAATGTCACACTTTATGTCACGGCCGTTAATGACGCCTCGGCGATCCGTTATTCGAGATATGGCCTGCTGAAGATGATGGGAGAAAGGTGGAGTAAGGGCAGAGAGGACAGGTCCCTGATTCCTGTTATTCGAGCGGACCTAATGGGGCGCCTCGCGATTACGGGGAAACTTGCCTCGCGCCCCGATATCATTAGGGATAATAACTCAATCCCACAAGTGCGGCAAACAATGAGATAGTGGAACTCTGCCGACGCCGGTTAAACTATTAAAGATTCGCCACGCACGAGGCGGTTTAACTCATGGCTGAGGAGTCGCGTAGGGCGTTAATATTCATTGCCACTCCGGTCGTTGCGTCGGCGCGTAGGCTTGGATGGTCCTGTCCTTGGAGTCACGTACCTAGCCGCACGTAGTCCTTCCGTCAATGGTTACTTATTTTTGAGCAAGTTAAAAAAGAAATAATGATTCATCAAACACAATCAGCCAACCAGGGAACAAGGTAAATACGGGTTACTTGTCATGGGAAATATGCCGGCAGCTTGTGGCATTGCAGGTGCACTACAATTAAAATATTTCAGTAAACACACAAAACTGTAACGGTAGTTATTAATCTAGGCCCAATATGGAATATTTACCATATATAACCTGCAACTGTAGGACCGCTATTATACATGCATTTGACTTTTTCCTTAATAAATGTAATAAGTCTACCATAGACGTACGGTTAAAAGCTTTACAATTCCTAATTTCTTAATACGCGTATACAGTAGCCTACTGTGGTAATTTTCTGAACGACATCTTAGGGTCTACTTCACGAATGTGGGTGCGTTTTGTGGACACACGTTTGTGTTAGTTTAGCACGCAAGGGCTTGCCTCCACAGCGACAATAGGCCACCTACCACAAAAGCTGGGGTGCGGTAATAATAAACCCAGGTGAAATCAAATCTTGTTCAACCTCAGACCCAAAATAATTCCCCAGCTGTTCTTCGTTTTCGAGAAATCTTGTAGAAGGCACTCGACATCGCTTGAAGAGGGCGCTGCACCAAGTTAATTTCCCATTACGCTACAATGTAAATATCTGTACAAAAAAAAAACGCAAATATACGATACGACATCGATTCACATTCGTAATTGTCACCGACTAATCTAAATAACTATCTGGGCCGGGTCGGCTTAACTATATAAGTCATGGCATTCCTCCGAGTCGAAAGTCTGGAGCCTTCGCCAGGCGTGTGGTCCCAACGGAGCGACTAGCGATGACAGTGACCAGTGAGCGAAGCCTGTGAGCATCGAGAGTAGAGAAAGACTGACCGGCTGGGCTGTAGGAACGTGGAACTGGATACATGAGTGACAGAGATTTGGAATGATGTTAATGTAGGACGATTGACATTTTGATAATATATGCGTAAATAATATGAGAGGATTAAGTGTCTGCAGCTAATATAAATAAAGGGATAAGGAAATTAATTAATTTTGACAATGACATTAAATATTGCAATTGCTAATACGACAATGGGTTAAATAGTAGGGTTAGGGAGTTTATTACTGTAAATAATAGCTATGTGTATTTTTATATCATTATAAATACATTAAGACATTAAATATAGTTCTTTATATTCATAAAGATCTCCATCCCTCACGAACACGGATACGTCCCTGGCCATATTTTTCTATGCGAAGTACCAAGTTCCAGCATGGGGAGCGCACAGAAATACTAATAGCGATGGGATGTCCTGATGGTGGTGGGCTCTACGATAACTGGTTACCGACACGGTACTCACATTATCAGTCATGTCGTAAGTTCATTTCGAACCACTTCTGCTTAAACGTCATCATTTAAGTGACTTATGTTTTCGGAGTGTTAGATAGCAGAAGAATTCATAAGAAAATATTTACGTCACATACCAAAGTATGGAAGAACTGACTTCGATTCTAAGCTTAAAAAAAAGTTATTTTGATTTGTGGTTACAGAACATATTGCAATTGATTTTATTTTCGTCAAAAACTGCCACATCCTATGCCTAAATGTTTAACCGTTTTTTGCAGCAACTTTGCACTCCAAAACCCTTTAGCTGGGTCTATGATGTATAAGCGACTGAACAACCAAACCGCACAGTCGCTTTAATTTGTGTACTGTTCTCGACACACAACCGGCTAACGGATGGCTCCGTTCGTTCCATGATGTTCTGGGGGGAGTAAACGTCGTTTTTAACAACTACAGTAATTTTTCCTACGCTGCAAAAAATAAAAGAACTATCTTCACTGTGATTTTGTTGAAATGATAAGTGATCCAATTGCTGACCTGGCATGCGATGACGTCCATTCTTCAACCATAGGACATATTGGTGTTACAGTGGGTTGATATACGAGTTAAATCCGCACATATATATATATGAGTAAAACGCACATAGTGAAAATAATTAGGCCGCATTAATTCACTGCGATTTGGGGACTGTGTGGGCACACCGTTTTCGACACCACCAGGTCGAGTGGCAACGTGTCTTCATGTCTACACATGTCGATCCAACAACTCAGTCGACTTTTCTTCGAACGAGGCACGCACTACATTGAAACCCGCGACACTGCATCTACTGCAGGCCTACTCCAGGCTTTGTCAAGGTGGCGCTACTGTCTTCCCGTCGCCAGGTTCGTCCCGGCGTGGATTAAGGCTTCAGTGATCACAACTGCCGGGAACCCGTGACCAATCACTAACAAGTATATTCGTTTCACATATGCCCGCACGCAACTAGTCCCACGGGGGGTGAGGGGGAGGGTGGTGGGGGGTACACCGGCCGTGATTAATGGCCTTTCATAATACGATGGTATCGCACCGCTCGCGTTCTCTTAGGGCACACGCATGACTTACAATCATAACAGACCACAGCATGGCAGCGATCTGCTGCCAAGGGCTGAAGTAGTTCTCCCTGCGAGAACAGTTTTCTATTCTGTATCACGGTTATGGTTATCTCCCCCCTCTCTCCCCCCCCCCCTCGCTCTTCCATTTTCAACCACTAAAACCCGCCACGTCTGCGTGACACCGACAATCTACCATCGGAATGGGAAAGCAACTTTCATGTTCCGTGAACTCTGGCCCTACGCGCGTGATGCGAACCTCCGCCCCCTCCCTGCCCGTATCCATCACCCACCACCCTCCGCAGTACATCGTTATTTTAACCCCTACGCTCCCGCACACGTGTGCGTGCGCAAGGGTGGAAGGTATAAACGCCGCATGCGGGCGTTTCTACGTGCGGCACGTCACGCGAGAGATCTCACCTGGACGCACGCACGTGCGTCCACCATCACTGCCTAAGGGAGTTCAAGAATCGAAAATTATTTCCTTCATTTTTAGCGGTGATGTGAAGTACTGGGCTGGAAAAAGTACGTAAATGGTAGACAATTTGTTCAAATAAAGCTTGTAAAAAAATTAGTTTTTAATTTTTTGTGTACAAATCCCAACACTGAACAAAATTAATACATTAGGCTTCAGCTCACTAGTATGCCATGAAAATATTTTCTTGGTAATTTTGTATGCTGTTCACACTTATTTCATTCTTAACATCTGAGATAACATTTAAAATAAAAAAAGCTACAGTTAAATAGTTGTCGCAAACAAACTAAGCGTCCGAGTTCAAAGAAATTGCCATCATGACTATTATGAGTTCAAGAAACACTGGTGAATTTTTTTTTTTTTTCCCCCGAATTTATAGGAATCGATATTGTCTCGGTGTGAGCAATTGTGCCTATTCTAATGTTTAAAAAAAAATGTGGACGATTAAAATATAAATATGTTTTAGGGCAGGAATGAGAGTCGAAATCTTATTATCCATTAATATATTTGGTTATTGAAACATAATAATTATGTGGTATTTGAAAATTGCCAGTAAGCAAATATACAGTAGTTGTAAATAGTCCTCTATAACTATATTTATTCTTCTATCAACAGTGTGGTATCTTGTCCGAACACACTGCCCTAACAAAATCCTATAGTCACCGCTTAGAATTCTGAAGGAACAGAACACACACGAAGATTCTTTATGCTATTCTCCATCGCCGTCGCAATGTTTCCTTACCGCCGGATGTGACCTTGAGGCGTTTGATATTTCTTACTAGGCAAGCCCCTTAAAAGTGGGACGGTCCCCCACCTATTTTTGTGAAATAGTAGTTTGCGCGAATACGCGTATCTCGGTAAATAATTGTCCTGTGATTACGACCTTTTGTCGTAAAATATAAAAAACAATTCTTTATGCCCCCATTTATTTACTTTCGTCATATTAAGTGTATTCTTGGAGGAAAATATTCGTGAAAATGGCCAAATGTCGCATTTTTAAAGTTTGCCTATGCAGTTTCTTCGTCGTGGAATATCGCCACCATGTTTACTATGATCGTGTGTGACAAAATTGTAACAATAATGTAGGAAACAATTTTAATAATTGATTTTATGTGCGCATATTTGTCACGAACATGTATGAGTGAAACTGGCGTAAATAAAGTTAATTATAAAATTGATATTATACATTATTACTTTGACTTTATTACACATGATTACATTAAATGATATGACGATCTTTCTTAAAGAAGATTTTCTTGTAAATTCTGCTTTTCGAAGCATCCAAAAGGGATATGCCATTAAATTTTGTCAAAAAATGCGGACTGTCGATCAATTAATTTTTTATATTTACACAGTATATACATTCTGCTTTCATGTACAGCATGAATTATACTTTTCTGGCAATTTTTATGGTGCCTGTAGTAATTTTTTATGAGTTCTTCACATTGTACAGTCAGTTGCAGTGCGCCATAGGCAGTTACTTCATTCCAACCTTGAGTTGTAAGACAAAAGCACAAATATACGGGATAGTTTAATATGTGGGTTTTAAAGTCCCACTGTTACAGATGTAATTTACACAGTAACAGCGTCACGAAGGAAACACTGCACACCTTGCGCGTGGGAGCGACGAGGCACAAGGCGTGCGGGTTAATATCGCCCGTATCGCTCCCTCGCTTCTTGACCTCGGACGCGCAGCTCCATCCCGCGTGTCCAGGCACGCTTGAAAAACATTAACATAATTGTTCAAAAGACTTGGAATTTTTACGAAGTTATAAACGTTACCATGTCACGACGCCATAAAATATATTTAAAAAAAAAAATGCTGGCTTTTGGACGACTTGGTCTCCGCATCATGAAGACATCCTAGCGACACGCGTGTAGAACGTTATCTCCAAGGTCACCTCAAACTCGCGCTTGCTCGAAGCAGAGCTGGCGATAAGGTCGACCTTGGAGCACGTATCGAAAGGCTCGCTCGCCGTTATGACCGACCTGCACGATCGCCATGGCAGCGCGACAGGGATAAAAACCGTGCATGAACCGTAGGATTTCGTGCTGCGACCCCATTTCATTAATATTAACAACACTGTGTGTGCACGATATGTTTTATGTGATTGTACACATTTTGTCCACGGCCATTACTGGTACAGTATTAAAGATCTGTAAAACCACTCTTTAACGAGCTGTACTAAACACAGAATTATGGTAATAACATAATTACATGAAAAACGTTCGCGACTACATCCAATATTATTGTGGTCAGTTAATATTAAATAGGGTCTATAAATGACACCTCAACAATTTTTATAGCGTACCGTCTCTTCTGTTAAAAATTTTTTTCTTGGTTCATACTGTGTCGTATTATATGCGTATAACTTGTATTGAAGTGCGCAAGATCTGTTCTAATATTTACTACAATTTTATTCTTGGAGCCCTTTTTTACTATAGTGAATACTATACGTTCTAATAATTTTATATATGATTTCTTTGCCAAATACGCTTGGGATTTAGTTAGGCATGTCTGGCCCTTTATTTGAAAAAAAAAAAAAAATAACCTTACAATTAGTCCACGAATGGAATATTATTTGCGTTAATAAGTTAGTTGATATCCATGCACCATTTTATAGAAATGCTGTGCTAAGTACGATTATTATTATTATCTACGACTAAATCTCAGAGAAATTTATCTATCACGGAAATTCGATAATTTCGTGAAAGCGTGCATTTCTACGTAGAGACAATCGATTTGATTTACCGGTGACGTGTAACGATCGATAGCGCAGTACGCTATTCGCTGTTCGCGGTGATTGCCACTTTTCTTGCAAAATAGCTGAACTTTCAGTACTAGGCAATTCTCTGAGCAGCACCCCCCCCCCCCCCACAAATGCCACACTAATTTTGGCCACTACAAATCGAACTGCTGATAAGGTTAAGACATATATATCTCCTAATTTCAAGGGACGCAAAAAACCCACTGTCGCTCTTGCAACGTATAATGGGATGTTAAGCAGTTGTTCTATCATTTTATTAGTTTAAAGTCTCGAGCAAATTTCAACTCAAGAGTCTGTCCTCATTTCCCATGTTTCCAGTTACATAAATTTTGAGGCAGAATAGCGTGGAAAGACCGTTTTCGGCTACGTTGGAGTGCTTCATAATAGTATATTTGTTTACATGCTTACTCTGTCTTGTAACAATCATTCCCACTTCATCTGAGAGTGTGTGTTTTAATTGTCGGTACTCTGGAAACACGTTTAGTGGTTTAGTAAACACCCTGTTGCGTACTTCAAGAGTAGGATCCACGCCCGGACAGGGTTACCAACACTACGAGAATTCCACTACGCCACAAACGGAAAATCCACCAGGTTCCTCTAGTTTATCAAAAGCTACACGATCATCCTTAAAAAAAAAAAGGTAACAATGCTCAAAATACTTTTCGCTGAACTTAACTTAAATAAATGCCAATTTTTATAACTGCACATGTTGCTTAATTAACCGTTATTTTACCAACTATCCATATCTTCCACAAATATAATTCCTTCTTCAGTTTTTATACTTGTAAAATGTTTCTATTATCGTAAATGAATGACTGAAAGTTAATAAATTCACTGAATTACGAAATCAAAGTAAACAATTAGCATTTAAGAGTACTGATTAGACGTCTTCAAAAATTATCCTACATCATCCACTTTAGCAACATCTTCAACTTGTAAACTTGAATAGCATGCTTCTCCTTAAAGCTTTGGCTACTCCTGTTACTGACATATATTTTTCATTAAGAAAAATACTCAATATTCCACCAACAATAAAAAAAATTAAAAAAAAACTACTAATTATATACAGACAATTTGAAAACAGCATTGCCTAGAAGGTAGGAGTTGACACACACTAACCTGGTGGGAAATCCACTGAATTGGCAAAACTGCGCCTGAAGGTCTGAGCCGTTCTTGGCAAGCCGCAAGATCGCGCAGGGTGAATAGATGCGGGGGGTAGGTGACAGAAGAAACGAGGACGTTAAAACCCAACACTCCGCGGTCAACATCCCGCTTTACTATAGCAAGACGTCTTGGAATCGATAATCCACCTCCGCCGTAACACTGCCACGCTGCATAAAGTGTAGTTTTGGACGTTCTGCGCTCTCGAAATCGCCCATCAGATTTTACGAACGGCCGGTGTGGCGGAAGCTTTCTCGTAAGAAACCGCTCTTTGCGGAACCTGACGTTTCCGAGGGTCGCCTCAAGATCTGCTGAAACTCGGTTTTTTTTTCCCCTTCTTAAAATCACGAACTTGCTTGTGTTTTGCCTCCATTCCGTTGTACCAGTTCAGGCCTGCTTACTTTGCGCGATCTGTGTGGCACTGGGTACGAACGGGTGATTTTTAACCAACTGAAATATGCCCAGTTGGGTTTTTGTACTACAATTTCACAATTTCGTTTACTTCTGTATTTATAGTAATCTACACTAACATTACTACAGTCTGAGGTTAACTGCACTTCAGATTTCAGTTTTGCCCTAAATATTCTCACCATTCGCAAGAAAAATTTTGCAAGGAAAAGAAATTATATTCATTCAGAGGCATAGCCCATAAGCGAAAAAAATGTTCGTGCACTGCATTTGCAAGGTATGTACTGCCGAAGACGCGTGATCCAATGCAACGTCAATAAAGCCAGATGAAGTTATATTTTCCTTACAAGGAGCAGTCAGTTTGTAACAAGCTGAAGCAAGTAATGGCACGACACCAGTTGCGATAGCGAAATGCTATCGATTTCCGATAGTGCTCCTGGCGATATCAGGCAGCCATCTACGGGCCTAAATGCTCCAATACTCGAAGGGCGAAAGTAAAAAGTCTCCCAAGTCGGAGGAAGAAAGAGAGATCTCGGGGCGCGATAGAATCGACCGGTCGATCCGGAGGCCTAGATAGGCGGATCCAGGTAATTATTGCACGGTTTGTTGTGGCGGCCCGTTGGCATGGCAACGGCGCCACGCTCGACCACCGCCAGGTCGCAGCACCACCGATAATTGCACTCGTTTACTGTTTCCGTCGCCGACACGCAGGCGGAACAAAAAAAAAAAAAAGGTTGGAACGATATTGTAAACAGTCCCGGCAAAGTGGCGTACATGCCACTGAAATGAAGTTATCGATTACTCGAAACGCGTTTCAAAACCGAACTTTGGCTCTGTTTGTACTGCGTAAATCTCAATGCTTATGGTGAAACTTCTGCATGGTACATCGAAAATTGAGCAGAACACAGATTCTCATATGTGTACCACATCTGTGAAAATAACTGTTTCTAAAAAAAAAAATTATAGTTATTATCCAGTGCTTAAAAGAATCCGACTTAAGGAAACATCGAATTCTCTGTCCGAAAATTGGTTATTGGCTAATAGTTCATACTCGATATTGTCAAGTTCAAAGCAATATCAGTTCTCGAAATATTAGTTAATCATCTTAACTTAGTTTCAATATCACTTGCGTAGTCCATAATTAAAATAAATATTTTTCCTTGCAGATAAACTAAATTTCATGAAAAAGGAAGTGTAATACAATGTATGTCAGATTAATAAAATATCAGTTAGTGTGTAAAATCAAATGAGAGGGATATTAGGGCATGATGACAAAGATGATTCAAAACTATATAAAAAGCACGGGAAACATAACCGTTTGTAAAAACCTACCAGCTATAGCAAGTTCTTCACTATTAATAAAGTTCGAGAAAAATTTGCTTTAAAATCACTGTAAAAATTTTTTGAGGTAATTTTCCCTTACATGTAAGGGAAGCGAATTACACTTACATGTAAGGTAAAATCGCCTCATAAATGCAGAGTAAATTCACATAGCAAGTAAAATACTATTCCCTTATCGTACGGAAAAGTACCTGAAAAAAGTGTGGGATAAATCCCAAACAAGTAAGAGAATATAAAGTAGCCTTCATTGTAAAATAAAATTATATTTAAAAAAAATTCGGACATGTTTATTTCGTTATTGCCTACGTCCTCAGTCGAATAATAACAGAAACAACAATTCTAAAATCCTAAACACTTACTGGTGGATGGGCGCGTACCACGATCCATTACGTTAAGGCAACAACGTAACTACGTACCTGTTTGACGATTGAATTTTCCATTTTCCTCTTTAAAATTGATTTTATTGCTTAGTAGTATGCCTGTCCTAACAAATATAAGTCCTATAAGTTGTCCAACATGGCGCCTCGTCTTGTTTCTTCCTCCCGTCCTCCCATCGAGCTGTTGGGACAACGATGAGATCCACATGTAAGGTAAATTTCCCATACATGAACGGGATTTTTCTCTGCCATGTAAGTGAATTTTACTCCACGGTGTAGTAATCATACCTTACATGTAATACAAAATATGTTTCCCAAACAAGTTTGCGAATATTACCTTACAATCGTCAGGTAATTTTGCCCGTATTTTTACAGTGATTTTATTCACGGGAATAATGTTGGGAATAGTAGCGTGAACTTACCCGATAACCGTTGTCAATGAATTTCCGTAGATGACAAAGATCCGGCGGAACATTTTCTTACTCCAACAACAACGTTTTGTTTGGATCATAAACATTTGCGAACTAAAATTTAGCAAATATGTATTTCATTGAAATAAAATAAAGGGTGTCGATGATGGAGAGCCATAGCACCTTGAAATTTTGTTTAGAAAATCGATACAATTAGGGAAGGGGGAGGGGTGACGGTTGCACAGAAAAGTGATATATTTTGCCTGCAAAGGGGTTGGAAAATTCCACGGGCGAAACCACTCCAGTAAAGATGGTCTATTTCGAACTCAGGAGACAGGCAGGACATACGAGAAGACGTGCTCTCGAAGTTGGTAAGTACGTTACCTCATCGCATCCTCATTGGCCATTAAAGATCTCAGCTGTTAGTCGCCATCCAAAACTCTGAACTCGATAACATTTTATACTTGCCCTTATCATTGAAACCCACGAAACAATGCAAGAAAGTATACGGAGTACAGAAGACGTACTGCAATTTTATGATGCACGAGTCTTAAGTGTGTCAGTTGCCCAGCGTCAACAATGATGGTAAAGGTGCCAGTTGCCCAGCGTCAACAATGATGGTAAAGGTGCCAGTTGCCCAGCGTCAACAATGATGGTAAAGGTGCCAGTTGCCCAGCGTCAACAATGATGGTAAAGGTGCACCATATACATCATAATAGTAAATGTTTTCCAAAAAAAAAAAAAAAAAACTTTCCCATCCGTATGCTATATCATCCATTACAGACAGGTCAACCTAAAAGAAATAGGGCGCCCGCCACAGCCCGCACGAAATGGCTACGTTCCGTAATGAGGTAATGTCTCACTCGTGTGGGCTGGCTGCACTGGAAAAAATAGCGGCGCACTTACTTAGTATAAACTTACCCATTTCTTCGCTGATGATATTTAGATATTGGTTTAGTTTTCGGAGTACGACTGGAATTAAAGTTTATTCTAATTTTACTTCAATTTTATCAACAGAAAAAAATAGCGATGCACTTACTTAGTATAAACTTACCCATTTCTTCGCTGATGATATTTAGGTATTGGTTTAGTTTTCGGAGTACGACTGGAATTAAAGTTTATTCTAATTTTATTTCAATTTTATCAACAGAAAAAAAAAAAACAAAGAATATATGATAATCAGGATTATAACACATTCCAAACAATTCGGATATTGACGACTCCTCACGAAAAAAATTACTAACCTACGTTTTTTTTTTGTGTGTCACAAGAATAAATTATATATTTTTTTCGTTAAAACAGTGTAAAATATTTCTTCTCCAAAATATTACATCATGCATTTTACGCGAGAAACATATTACGGTAATGCACAAATATAATATTAAGATACTGTATGACTATAATTATATTTTTTATAACAAACGCACTAAAGTTTTATTCTCACCACACAGGGCCAACTAAAGTTTTGAGTGTTTACTACTTGAAAGAGAATATTATCCCGTTTGAGGAAGTTTCCGACTGAATGGTGATATACGAAGGATATTTCACGTGGCTTAAAATCATTCACTATATTTCTCTACCAGCTTAGAGCTGTATTTGGAGAATATATTCTTATGACAGTTGGTTATGTTCGAAGTTTGGTATAAGAAAGATATACGTTACTTTTTTTTGTCTAGGTTTCAGAACGCTCCGAGAAACGCCCACTGAACGAATTTTTATCTTGATTTATTCCAACAAAGATTCCTCAGACGATGCCATTTCAAGAACAGGCGTTCACAAACCACGGGCCACGGAGTAAAACTGTTGTTGACGTTCCCTAAAATTTATGAGAAAGAGACTTTGTGGGTGGGTGAGAAGGGGGTGGGGGGAGGGAATAGACGCCAACGTTTATTTCAGCGAAAGAGAAAATTTGTTGCTGGCGAATTCAGCATGAGAAAGAAAAAATTTTCCGGAAAATTAGTTTTCATTGAAACACGAATAGTTGCAAAACCCTACGAGTGCGGACAGGAACAGGAACGCAAAAATTTTCTGCCATCGTTTACTTACTGATCAGGAGATGGTTGCTCGTACTATTGTGTTCGGAACGCACACATAACACGAAACGTTCATACAGCAAACACAGCAATCTATTCCCCGTCCGCGGATAATGACCCAGTCCGATTCCATCTCAATAAATTGCAAGAATTTTACGTTTCGTCACAAGTAAGTAGTTTCCTAATATTTTGCAATAGAAAATCCCGGTTTCCAATTACGCGTACCTCCCTTAATGCTCGTTGTAGGTCATAAATTTCACTATGTCTTCCTTTTCGTTTTGGGCGAGGAAAACCCCGCAAAGTTATTTACTTTCAGTTCGGAATATCCCTGCACGTAATCGTACATATGCGTTATATAACTATGCGTACGTGTGCATATACATATATGCATGCATGTATGCGCGTTATGCAGTCACGGATCTATAAACACACGTCATGCAGCGTATTTATAAACAGCGCTATTTCAATAACAATCACAGTTAGTACTTGTTCAGTTTCTTGCCCGTGATTATGCGAATACACCTGCCTATGCCCCGTCGAGCCAGAAGTCCTAACCTACTGTTATTGATGGTTTCTGAAAATTACAGAAACCGGTCTTAAGATGTTAGATTGCTGTACTTCTTTCTGGTCTTCGCTAATAACTCCTATTCATTTATTGTTATAGTTTTGTTTTGGAGGGAATTTCAGAGCTATTATGAGGAAAGATGGTCAAGTTATTTCAAACTAGATAATATGAGTGTCAACAAACTGCAAGTTCACTATGAGAGAGAAAAAAGGGGGGGGGGGGGGAACGCCTAGCTTCCGTGTGAAAATTTAAAGATAAGACATATTCACGGAAGTAAGGGGGCTGTCACGATAAACAACTTATTAAGAAGTACCTACGTAGTAGAAATTTTTTCCAACGGACTGGCGCAAACCTAGCCCAACGCAATGGAAGTGATACCGCTTACTGCAGTGGAAATATTTTGGAAGACTTAAATCGAACCAATCACCGAAAAGAATACATTTAAACGTATCTATTTTAAAATTTGTACTTGGGAAAACGCACTACAATATTGACTTATTCTGGCCTGCTTCGAAAAAACAACTGCCGAAAACCAACACTAAAATTACGATAATCTTTTCGCGGTTTCTTCACATTTTTTAAAACAAAACTTTTGGAAAAATCACCCCATATATGACGTGTTTATTTGTTTCCTATATACGCCATGTATCATAAGTGTTTTATACGTGTGTTGACATGAAAACACGTTATTTTTAATCAAACAGTGCTTTTAATTGCAGCATTTAATTTTCAAATAATTGAATAAAACAGGGTGAAAATAGGTGTGTTGGTAATGGCTGGTAAGAAATGTAGTTATTGTGCAAAATATTATTGAAGTGATTGAACACAAATGGGGTCCATTATCCCTTTGGTGTACTCTTACAGATTTGGTTAAGCTTTGTTTGCATGAGGCGGAGTAATATACTGGAAAGTAGAACTCAAGCAGGGCTTCAGGAAAGTTGGAAGTAATCGCGAACGGAGCATATTGTGGAAGCCTCTTTACTCGAACCAAGGATCGTGGTAGCGTTCAGCGCTTTTGCAACCAGGGCGTGTAGCTCCTTACGAGGAATGCGGCAAGGGCCGGAGGCAACGAAGAATGTCTCCGACGCGGCGACCCACGAAGACGTCCACTCCAGGTCAGCGTGCGAGTTAGGGGAATCCGGCGGTTGCCGAAGAGTGTACGGGGGTGCTCATTTGGCCAGCGGGAGAGGAAGGGTGCGAGCTAGTTAGCCATTTTCTCCTCCCCCTTCCCCGCTACCCGGGGCCGCCCCAATGGATCCTTGCATATTTCAAAGCCCTTCACGCTTCGCCGGAACTCGGCGGAATGATGCGATTATTCTCGGGAGGCGCCCTTTATGCCTTCCTACCGCACCGACCTTCGTCCTGCCGAATTCCTCTCGCCTTCGGGCCGGCAGTGCGACCCCCGCAAGGGCCATCGCCGCCGCCGATCGGCGTGGTAGAGTGGGGACCCGCCCGGGGAGGAGCGCCCACAGTGTTCTTAACGGCGAGTTCCTCGCCAGAACTCCCCAGGAATTCCGACGCCGACCCAGAGAGCCGGAAGGAGAAGGAAGAGTGCGGTGGACCTGGGAGGCTGGGCGTAGGACTGAATGTTTAACACTCCGGCACGGCAACGCTTTAGTCGCCCTGAATAACTTAACCGGAGGTAGCAGCTTGTCGGCGGGAGGAATACGCGCGGGCGAACACCCCTCCCCCCTCCCCAAAAACCCCTCTCCACGTCCATTACGATTCATGCCACTCCGGAATCCTAGCTAATTCCTCCCCCGATAACCCGGACTGCCTGCTTCAAACTTTGCACGGCTTCGATTCTCGGTATCGAATGGATGCGCCTGAGAATTAACGGCACAGTGGAATGTTCGTAACAGCACTGCAGGAGCAAGTTCCAACGAAACTATAAGTTACTGTAACGGATAACTGAGGTTACTGCGATCCTACCATAGGAATTGTTTGGTTTTCTATGCTACTGGTCTCGTGTCCTTTCTGGGGCCTTCTAAATGTCTGAATACCACGATAATCATACGTTTGCACCACATCTACACCCCTAACTCATTTTGTGGACAGAGATTAACAGGCAGGGAATTGTGAAAACACAGGGTTGTTCAAGAGCGTATATTGTTCCTTAGATTTTTGAGTATATTTAATGGTTTCGTGCTGGGATATCATTGACAAAATCAATTAAATACCAAATCGTTCGAAGTATAACACTCATTATGTTTTCTAGCGTAAATATTTCCATTGTAACATAAAATATTAATTCGTACCGATTTCAGAAATCTATTTTAACACAAATTTGGCTTCCAGCTAAAGTGCTTGTTGACGTCACAAAAATTGAATGTAGCAATTTATTTGAAATCCGACAAATGGTTCACATGTAGCAGGAGTTTAACTTTTAACTATTTAGACTTATGATTTTATATCGAAAGTGAAAATTGAAACATGAGCAAGCCACAAAAAAAATATTCCCAAGGAATAATTTAAATGACAACTAAACACATAAACTATTATTTTAAGCTCTAGACTACCGTATTAATTTTGTTTAATGTTGAGATACGTACAAGAAAGTGTATCCACTTAAAAGTCCTATTGACTCGTTTCAAACGTTTTTTAAAAGTTGTTTTCCTCCACTGCCATGCATATTTCAAAACGAGAAAGGCAGCATTATGCTAAAAAATGTAAGAAGTAATTTTAAGCACTAGGAAGCTCTTAAGGAACTACAACTGAGACACCACGCAGTAAGAAATGCATCAGCCAAACTGTAGACAACGTTCCAAGATTACGAACAGTCAAGCATCATTTACAATCATGTTCGGCAAAACATTCTACCTTGAGATGCCGTAACGTTGAACTTTGTAGACGGACTACATAAGAGCACACACAATTCACTGTAGAGAGAGTTATGCCCTGTTGCACGCAGAAATCATAGTGATTCTCGAAATGATACAGATTCATGAACATGTGGATATTGCTTGAAAAAAAAAAAGAAATAGACATAATAGCAGTTATTCTAGAGTAAAAGGGGACACTATAAGATTAAATTATACTGAACAACATGCCGTCTCATGCAGACAAAGCTTAGCCAAGTCTAGAAAATTAATTACATAAAAAAAAAACAACGCACCACAATTATGCGTACTCACTTTAATAATATTTGGCGTAAGAACCATTTCATACTAGACATTGCCAAATCACCTATTTTCTCACCTGTTTTTATTCATGAGGTATTATAATTTATAAATAAAATATAAGTGAAAGTTCAATTCAACCAGAAATTAAAATACTTTAAAGTTATAGACTTTTAACGGTAAAATTAGCATTTTGAAAGCCGTGCTTAAGATCTACTTGTATACACGTTGTGTGTTATTCCGCCTTATGTAAAATTAACATTGCCATGGGCGTCATCACTTTATTCACCCGTCAGTCAAGTGAAACTGTGATATTATTATAAAAGTAAATATTTTTTCAAATCTGCTCATTTTTACACTTCCATGCATTAAAAAAAATAGAAAGCGAGAGAAATAATGTAAGTTAACACAAATGGTTACCTAAAACTTTTTTTTCAACGTTAATTTATGGAACTACTTCCTATCCATCGTTACCAACTTTACTGGGCACATTGCGCCCATTAAAATATATGCAGGTAGGGACAGTGGCATTTTTCTAAGGTTGATTTCAAAAGTGCTCGCTATCGTGAACAGCCTTTAACAGAAGTATAAAACTCGTGTGGTATATTACATATATTGGTTTGGTCCAGAAAGTGTGAAGAAACAGCGGATAGACTATAATCTACTCGCCAGCTGGCAATCCAGCAAATAGGGAACCGTTCGCAGCATGCCGTAGCCAGTCAGATGCAAGACCCGTTCCTAGATCCACGCGCTATCAGAGAATCGCTACACCCACATCAAAGGGACCCCCCACTCCATTTAGACTCTGTGCATTTATCTACTCTGTGACAAAGGGGTGTCGCCTCGTTTCTTTCCGTATCACTTGACGCGAGCTGTCCGCATAAAGGCCTGTCTACAATTGCGCTATCCCAAACCTCTGTCTTAGGACAAGTATACGCTGATTGTTGCGCGTGATACGCTGACGTCATGGCGCTGTCCCAAGCTTTCGTGTCCCAAGTTAAATCGTCAGAAAACTGAACTTTTGCCCCAAGCTGTGTCCTCAGTTGATAGAAAAATAAGACTTCCAAAACTTTCGGGCGCATTCCGGGAGTGTTTGTGTTGGAAGATATAAACAATGGACGTGCAAGGCGGGCTTTCTCAAAACAAACGTGACGAAATGCTAATAAATAATAAATAGCTAAGTATATAAAAATAAATTATTCGTTCGGTTTAACCTATTTCAATTGAATGTTAACGCTTTTAAAACGTTAAGTTAAAATAATAAAACATGTTGCCTGTTGGTGAATTTATTTAAGATAAAACATTTAAGACGTTTATTGTAAATAAATATTGAAATCACTCATCACGTTGACATCAAATAATCAGTAATTCAGCAATATTTAAAAAATCACTAATGCGCCGAATTCACTCCGATCTAGTGTAATGTTCTAAAACTCACTTCGGACAACGCTTTATAGATAGGGACGGGCGTTTTTCGCGGGGAAAAAAAAATGGCAATGCTATACTTCAATATCCTACGTCCGCAAACACGATTGCCTTTGGTTATTAGCCGCGAGTCTACGTGAGAAGCCATGTTCGTATTTCACTGGGCCAATCGTAATAAAGCACGATACTGAACGTCGGTGAGGCACGTGACATTTGAAATCGTCCAACCACGAAAGTACATTTGAACAAAAGTGTTTCGGAGTGTAACTTCTCGTACTGAAAATTTTTTCGCGTAAAACGCCTGTCACTATATTCAGACATCATTCGGACTGCGTCAATGTGACGTCACTTGACGCCGCGTTTCGGAGACGTCCACGCCGACAGGAGCCGCCGATTGTAGATAGACCTCAAAACGTTACCCGCGTCTCGTTTTCCGAACGATATATATAAAAAAAAAAAAATGTCGACGTCGCAGCTAACGGGCGCCTCTCCCCCCTGTTGTTGACCCCCTCCCCAACCACCCCTTCCCCCCCCCCCGCAAACTCACGGGAAACAGATTTCCATTTAAATGGAACGGCGCTGTGCATATGCAACAGCGAGATCGCTGCTGGAAAACGGGACGCGATAAAAACCATTGTTTCGTGCTCCGCTCCGCCGGCCCGCGGGACAGCAGGCAAGCCGGGTTAAGCCGCGGAAAAAAAAAAAAAAAGAGAGAGCATGAACGGATGGCAAATTTTCCATCTGGGATGTAGGAATTTGCACCCCTTTCGGTCGGCGAGCGTCTAGCAGTCCAGAAAAAAAAATTACAGGGTGGCGTTTGTTTGATTCCTTGCTGAAGGGCGCGAATCATAAAATGCCCGAAGTCACATAGACTTTGAGTCCTGTGTAGGTACTGAAACGTTGTCTGTGAAATCGTTGTTTCCGCGTAAACATTTATCTCGGTAAATAAAAGTTATGGAAATATGACTTTCTGTCAGAAAAGATAAAAAAAAAAAACTATTATCTATGGCCCTATTTTTTTTTTTACTTTTGTCATACATATCAAGTATATTCTTGGAGAAAAAATTCGCGAATATGTTCAAATATCATATTTTTAAAGCTTGTGCATGCAGTACTAAGATACGGACGTAGTTTAATCTGTGGGCTTTCATCGCGTGTAATAAAATCCTTATGTTAGAGATACAATTCTCACAGTACAGCGTTACTACGAAGACACTGCACGCGTTGCGCGTAGGAGCGATGAGGCGCTAGGCGTGCGTGTACCTGTCGCCCGTATCGTTCCCTCGCTTCTTGACCTTGGACGCGCAGCTACATAGTCCCCTTAAGAATACAGAGTCGAAACAGCGGTTTATAACGCCTGGTTCACATTTACGACGATCACGCAGAACAGGCAGAGCTGAAAAAAAAGAACAGCCAATCAGAAGCCGTCAACGTTTTCCGCGCGAGTCGCGCAGAAACCGAGGACGGCTTCTGATTGGCTGTTCTGGTTTTACGTTCTGCCTGTTCGGCGTGATCGGCGTACGTGCGAACCAGGCATAACGCGAAATCCAGCAGCACACGCTGGCATGATGGCGTGACTGGCCAGCAAAAATATCTGGACGCCATTCGCCCATCAACGTCCGATAAACTACTTGCCAGCCGGGAGCTCTGCCAATAGGGAACCATCCGCAGAATGCAGGTTACCAATCGGACACAAGACCCGCTTCCGGAGCCGCCCACATAGAAGGAACTGCCACGGCTATTTCGTCTCTATGCAATTATCTACTCTGTGCCAAAATATGACCAAGTTTAACACTTTGAGGTCAGCAGATATTTACAAAACAACCAAGACAAGATAGAAGCGAGATACTTATATCCACCACTGCAGAAAACACCGGTTCTGTTGGTCCCTGTGTTCCCCCACACTACCGTTCTAGTGCACTCTTAGAAATTATTTGTAAATTCACCATATCAGTGAATACGTAAAGTGACAAAGCTCGAATGGTAAAATAATTTCCCATGCATTCTTTGTAACGCTACTACAGTTGCTCGGGAAAGAGTGAAAATCGCAGGGAAGTTCCCAACTTTGTATAGATTAAAAACTTACATTATAGTTTAGGAAATATACCAGAATTCTTTTTACGTTGTGTGCTCTACAAAGTTCATTATTGGCTGGTCATCAGTCACTATGGCGCTCAGTTGGTTTTGTCCCCATCAACTGTCTTTATTTGTGTAAAATGTTTTACAATTACACTTGTCGCGGAGATGTAAAAAAAAAAAAAAGTGTTTGTATTCAGGAAAGTTATCGTTACTGATAAGATCCTGTTAAACACTGGCAGTACAACTGTGTGAAAATGCTGGTTTTCTTTTCAATGAGAAAGAAATATTCAGAATATATTTGCTGGAGCTACACTCGAGCGTAGCCCTCACAGTACACTATCTACCAAAAAGTAATTGACACCTGTCCACAATGTTTTCTCGGTGGTTGTCACCCCGTTAGAGTCTCGTAGGGCCACCTCTTGCGGCTATAACAGCAACCACCCTGTCTGGCATGATCCCTACGAGTGTTTGCAGGAAATCCACGGCGATTCGTCGCCATTCCTCTTGCAACCATTCCGTGAGTTGAACAATGGATTTTGGCCGCGCCTCACGAGCCCTCACCCGGCGATCCAATTCATCCCAAAGATCTTCTATAGGGTTGAGGTCGGGGCTCTGGGCGGGCCAGTCCAATCGGCGAACATTGTTGTCGGCGTACCACTGCATAGTAGCCCTTGAAACATGGCACCTGGCATTGTCATCCTGGAAGTAACACGGGTCCATTCCGTAAAAACGCCACAATGTTGGGAGCATTTCATTATCCATTATATTACAATAGACTTCTGTGCTCATGCTACCACGGGCAAACACCAGCGGTCCTACGCCGAAGGCCGTGAAACACAAGTCAACTGACGTACTGAATGAACACGGTTCAATCCCCGGCCGGGAATTGTGCTGGACGATGCCGCTGGTCGCCGGGTTTTCTCGAGATCTCCCGTTTGCCCCGCCCTTTCATTCCGGCGCTGTTCCGTACATCAACCGCCTTCATCCGCCCTTAAGATCTCGCTGTTAAGAGTCGCCCAAATCTCTTCCCTCCTCGCCAAAGCTTACCAAACAGCTGAAAAAGTCATGTCAACCCCAGTTTTTGAGAATCACACATTCCAAATATCGTTAAAGGATTCCTGGTTACAACTGGCCCGAAATTATTCGCACATATTTTATATTTCACATATTAGAAGAATTTTGGTTACTGTTGCTGACGTAACAGAAATAAACCAGGGCATAATGCTAAAGTGTGCCATGTTTCCATAGGCAATGCCCAAAAAATATTGTTAATTTCGCGTTTTCCTTGAAAAAGTTCAGATGAGTTAAAAATTGCAACATTTTTCTTGTGATATCTGATGTAAATCGTTTATCACCTGATTTCAAAGATTAAATTAGTAAAATTATAAAGAAAATGCATTCATCAATGTTTGTATGATTTCGTTAATTTCTGGTTAAATTAATTTTATAAATGATAACTTCACAAATAACTGCATTGTTATAATGTAAGTTAAATTGTGTTTACACTACCTTTATGTTTTCATAGTGATACTTTATATATATATATATTTTTTTTGCGTTTTAGAGCATTTTTGCGTGAATTATGGTACGTGAATGTACCTTGATTATTTGTGTAATATGCCTGTGTAAACAATATGCAATGGAGCCTTGTTTGCTGGTGCACACTTCCCCCCTTAGGTATTATTGACGTCAGTCGTATAATGTAAATATTGCTTAAAGTGTATTCGTGATAACTTCACACTTTTAGAATACAACCTTTCAAAAATCACCTCGCGTACGGCGTGTTTGTTTCTTTGCTAAATATGTTATGTAACACGAACATTTTATAGTTCTGTTAACATACAAGGACCTTCTTTTATTGGTTAAATTGCTCTCTTGCTTTTATGATATTAAATTAGTAACTAATATTAATAACAACAGACAGTAAAGAAATGTGTTGGTAATGCCTAGTAATAAATAGTTCTTAAGCAGAGCTTTACTAGAGAGCGCACGACTGCCGTACGTCGTCCTTCTGATGTAATTTGCTAGACTTGGTAAAAATTTGTTAGCATTAGGCGGAGGAATATCATGAAAGTGGAACTTGATCAGTGCTTCAGGAAATATGTAAGTAACCGTGAATTGACTATAAAAAAATTGTGTTTAGGAGTGAAGAGATTTGGGAGTCTCTTAACATCGAGGTATTAAGAGCCGAAGAGGTTGAAGTGAGGTGAGAATGGAGCAGCGCCGGAGTACAAGGGCTGGGGAAATGGAAGATCCTCTAGAAAACCCGCCGGCCAGCAGCTTCGTCCGCTACGATCCCCGAATGCGGAAACCCGGGAGCGACTTCCGCCGGGAATCGAGCCCCGGTTCGCCCAGGTGGGAGGCGAGCAGTCTAACCACCACACCACCGCGGCTCCCCATTCAGTGCCGAGAATCATCACGACTGGCCCGCATCTCGGCGCCAGATTCGTCGGCGGAAGTCGTCTTCTCCCGGCGGCGTTTTTTTTCTACGGGGAGTTACCCGGCGCGCAGCGTCATATCGGGGTCCCGCACGACGGCTCGTTCCGCGAGCACGAAGATGCTCCGCCCCCCCCCCCCCTTGGGCATGCAAAGGGTAAACCGCTTATCGTGGTACGACGCGTGACTCGCCCGGGAGTCGAACTACTTTCCCGCGGCGGAGAACGTCGTCGTGAGAGTCGATCACGACGGCAGCACGCGTGCGTGATCGTCCTCGCTTGGGACGTGATCCGATCTGACAATCCGCACTGACACCCCTGTAGCATCATTAGGTTGGGAGTAGTAGGGGCATGTATGTTCCAATGCACTTTTGATTGCATTGATTACCAATTTGATATTTAATTGATTTATCGGATTGATCCGGTAATTAATACGATTCTAAAATACTCACTTTATCGTGAACAGCCTTTACACACTTGTGAAGTGGTTTTTTTTTTCAGAAACGCATTCACACAGTAATTACCAATCAAAGATGTACTAAAAATTTTTCGTCGTTAATGTGCTGGCAAAATGTGATATTGCATACACTGTGCCAACCAATAAACAACATTCTGCTAGCGTTGGTTGCCAGTGATTTAAATAAATCTTACCCATTAAATACAAATTAAAAAGCAAACGTGTTACCCTCTTATAATACATTACCTTTCCCTTCACATTACGATCTAAAATTTCCTCAGTGGATGTTTGATTCGAAACCGCACACTTTATGGGCCGTATGCAGAGACTCGCCTAGAAATGAGCACCACTTACACTTCGTGTAGTGGAGATTCCTAGCGTCACTAGATTTCGTATGATCAGTCCATTTTAGCTTATGCCTCGTGTGGCTTCGTGAAGTTTACTTTGGATGGTTACTAAGTACGAAGATTCACGAGTTTAGCGGAACTTAATGGCGTCAGATAATCTCGGCCTATAGGAGACGGCTGAAATTATGACGTTCGCTTCTTCTCCGTCTTCATACATAAAATCCGTTGTGGGTGATTAAACCTCATCATCACTGACAAACCACTGGACCAATTGAGACCATATTCACACCATATGTTATTGAGTTGGCGAGTAAGGTTTTCAGTTATGTTTCATTCCGGTAGATGGCACTGGAGTCTAACTTCTATATTTATGGGCCGATTTTGTTCATACTTGGAGGAAATGTTTGTTGATCTAAAAGAAATTGTTTTATTGTGCTTTGCATTCGGTAGGTTAGCTTCCCATAGGTGGCGCTAGAATCTAACTTCTATATTTATGGACCAATTTTGCTCATGCTTGCAGAAAATGTTCGTTGATCTAAAAGAAAAAAATGGCAGCGATACCACGGTTAAACATAGGTAGACGTACCAGACGTAATAGAGAGGACGCATTGAGAAGGCAAAATAGAATGTGAAAGAGGCGTTACAACGTTCGCCGAGATCAGCTAGTATAAAATAAAATGGATTTAAAAAAAAACCGCGTACAATTTAGAATATAGCCATTTTCTAATTTTTATTCCGGGATTGTCATTTCTAAGATAATGTTAACGAAAATTTGACATAAAAATAGTGCGAAGAATTTTTTTAAAGGGCTTTATTAGGGAAGGTAATAATTGATTATTAACAGTAGTTCCGTTAACAGTTCCAGCGCCTAGATATATAATAATTTCATGGGTATTTCTTCTGATCGAAAATTTTGGTAATCTTTAATTGACCTTGCGTAATACGGATACTAATGTTACAGAAAGGTACAGTATATTTTACAGTAAACATTTTGTAAAACTTTTTATATTTCATGAATTGATGCGTATACATTTATATAATTTACACTTAACATACGAGGACTGAAAATATATAGTAATAAATATAATTGACTATACCTAGCGCTGTCTAGTGACTGCAGCATAACTAGTTACGTTACAAGTTACGTTTGAGAAACGCAACGTATGAAAAATTAAAAATTAATCATTATGTATGTACGGTCACAGCTCCGCAAATTCGCTCTCTTAGCAGGAATGTGTGAATTTTTAGCCACATACGAATTGAAATCTTTAAATCTTAATCTAATACGAGTCGTGCTCTCGCCATTTTGCGGAAAATCTCCACCAGATGGTAATTTATTCGGCGGTTAGGTTTCTACACTTAAAAAACAAGGCGAACTAACACTACATGTGATTGAGTATCCGAAACGAACCAACTAGCAACGCTTTCCCTTCGTTTTTCTAGTTGTAGTGGATACTAGGCGCTTCTCTGTATACGGCCCGAAGTCACCAGCTCGATGTGTTATCCACTACACCATGCTGACTACATAGAGCAAGTGAAGCATTCAGCACATACCACAGTTTTGCAGTTCAGCATACTGTATTTATATATTCTTTAAGTATGTATATAAGATTTTACTACTTCCAAACAGTATTTAAATATCATCCCATGAAAAATGAACTGATGCCCTTAAGGATACGCTTTTAACACTTTCTAGTACGACACAATTATTTTTTACGCCTTGTGTTGAATCAGAGCACGCAATGTAAAAATTCATGAGTAATTTCGCAGAGTAATAACGACTACTGGTGTGAATTAGCATGTGCCAGTTTTTATTTTATTCCAACATAACATACATCCCACCATACATATCACCAAGCCAACCTAACTTCAACTGTAAAAATAAAATAGTTCGTACATAATTTTGTTACAACTAAACTAATAACGAATCATTTTTGTAGACAATTATATGCAATTTCGCAGTTAGAGAAGAATCTGTCCTCGAAATTTGCATACGTAGGCCTACTTCGAAATAGAGAAGTTTCCCTTTTTGTTGTTAAACCGCTTTCTAAATATCATATCCCAAACAATAAAAGAAAAAGTAAAATAGTTTACTTTACACAAAAAGGTGTTCTTTATGAAGTGCGGGGGAAAATACGCTAATTAACTAAAGGATTTTATACGAATTTCAAACAGCTGATAATTCGCTCAGGGGTAAAATAATCACACAATCATGATTACGTACCACAACCCATTCTGCGAGGGACGATTTCCGTCATTGGTGTGGTTGATTTGATGGGGGGGGGGGGGGGGGGGCTATTAAGGTGTAACCCATTTACGAACTTGCAGATAATAATGGCGCCAACATGTTTCAGCAGTGGTAGTTACAGTCCATGAATGATGGTGGTTGCGGGGCTTTTACGAGGGGGAAGGGGGAGGGTGCTAAACAGTGCTGGCGCAGCTTCACATCTAAGGCGTAGCCCCTCAAGGCCTCACCTAATTGCCACTGAAGTAGCTCTTTCTCCGCAGCTGCCCCGGGAAAAGATGGAATGGGGGAGGGGGGGGGGGGAGTTGAGGCTGGCTGGCTGCTCCGCACAAAGATGAGGGGCGAATGCAAATTACCGCCGCGCGCACTGACGCACGATGTGCCGGATAATTAGCAATTATGTCTTCCGCGGGGCCAATTATCATTTGGCGGGGCCTGGTGCAAGCACCGCTAGAAGGGGAGAGGTGTTTGCAGGAAGGAAATCAGCGGCGGGTGAGACAGGTAGGTGAAAAAAAAAAAAAAACTGGGGGAACTCCCGAGTCATCGCGTAAGGCCGGGAACACACGGCACCGGAAAAAGGCCAGCGCCCGTACCCGTGTGTGTGTTGCCCAATGCCTCTCCGTGTATTATCGCAAGTGGAGGGAGTTTGCCGTTTGTTCCCGGCCGTACGCGCGAGGCCCGTGGAGGTGGCTGGGTGGTTAACGCGTTGGCGTCGCGTTCAGAAGGGCCCCGGTATCGATTCCTGGTCCGGCCGTCCCGATCTCTGTTTCCCCCATGGGTTTTCATAGATCGTTCAGGGCCAACGCCGGAACAGTTCTTTAATACCGGTGATGGCCCGTCCCTGACGTTCCGAGCAAATTGGCTTCTTTTCCAACGGCCCCGCTGTCGAGTGAGTGAAGAGTTAAGTGGATAAATTTGGGCGGCTCTTAACATCGAGGTCTTGAGAGCCGATGGGGGTTGAAATGAGGTGAGTACGGAGCAGCACTAGAGTGCAAGGGCGGGGGTGATTGGAGATCCCCGAGAAAATCCGCTGACCAGAGGCATCGTCCGGCCCGATTCCCACATGCGAAAATCCGGCAGCGACCCCACAGACAAGCGAACCCGGCTTGCTAAGGTGAGGGGCGGGTAAATTGGTAAACCAATCGGATGGTGGTAATTTTTGAGTTAAAACATACGATTTTGCGCGAAAATGGGCTAATTTTTTAAGTGAAAAAAAAAAGACGGCATGACAGAGTGGGAAACTCGGAATCGAAGATGGCCGCCGTGCGCCTCAAACATCCTGGTCCAGCCCTGTGCGCTAGAGTGCCCATTACGCTACTACTATTTTACGTTCCCGGCACCGCTTCACTCGATCATATGGAGTTTTTATGGGTATCACTGGATTGCTTTTGAGCTGCTCTTTCCAATCGTACACGATTTCTGTATTTCGACTTGGCTTCCTGGCGAGTATAGGTCGACATTGCGTTAAGTTTTCTTAATTTCTTTACATTAAACACAAATGGTTTTATACACGCAATCGATTGATCTTGGCGGGAGCTGTCGATTGAAACTTACACGAGCGTCGTATGTTCTCCTAGTCAAAAGTTATACTACGCGGAAGTTATGAGACGCGGCGAAACGAACTCCAAATTGAGGGGGATCCCCCCCCCCCCCTTCCAAACTAGCGATGTTTCGCAGTCCTCACTCAACGTAACATATTCTTTGGTCCTGTGGCAATCGAGTGGTGTAAATTAATTTTGAATGTAGACGATATATATTCAGAGCTGGAATGCCGAACTCTTATCTCCCGATTTTGTAATCATCGGAATTTCTGGATTACAAACTCAAAGACGTATTCGCGTCAAGAAAGAAAGAAAGTCAAAATAGTAAATAAACTCTCCGGTTGATGTCTCTTTGTTTCCAGTCTTCTTCCAGTCTGTCTGAAGACCGGCACGGACGCCTGTTACCAAAACATCGCTACTGGTTAGCCAAGAAAACTCCGTGTTCTCTTGTCTTCGTTCTTTCATCCAGCTTTTTCCCTACATACTTATCTTCGCCTCTGCGTTGTGCGTTTTATTCACTCTCTCTTCCAGATCGATTAGTTACTCTTCCTGTATTTTTGTCTGTAAATGTATGGAGTTATCAGTTCTGTAGTATAGTAGATTCACGATAACTTCGGCCTTTTCTGAAGTCCTTGCTAAATTTCTACTTTTAGTTAATGATTACGTATCCTTCCGCTACACATAAACATAAACACTGCCATGTGACTTCTACTTTTATACCTGTCAAATGCGTTGGCTGCTGTTTACAGCTGTTCAAAGAATTGTGTCATATTGCAGAAACCGTTTCCTACGAATGTTCACAATTTAGGCCTATAATACTTAGGTCAGCTTCATAACTATTTGTTTGACACGATATAGCACGTTACACATAATACACTTTAATATTTAGCCACGACTGTGTTTGTTACAACTGTGGCGGAAACAACAATAGTATTTAACCTGCTGTTATTAATATGTGTTTGGAATAAAAATTAAAACGAAGGGACAATCAGTTCAACGAAACGACGCAGTAAATTCAAGTACGCAACTCGTGTCGCTTAGTTATTGTACATCGACAAACGTAAAAGATAGTGGCGAACACGCAAACACATAAGCCTACCGTAACATTTATTCCGCTAATATTTACATGTATTGGTTCTTACTGGTTTGTATGTTTATTTTATTATTTATTTTATTTTATCTGGGTGTGATTAGTATTTCGTTGGGATTGTTGCAGACATTCAAATCACAGAAACGTAAGCTCGTTACACAACCGTTTTTCAAACACCTAGCGCAAAGGTACAACGTTGTGATAAACAGACGTGAATGTAAATAATTAACTTCGTCATAACATCAGTTCATGGTTAAAACGTATATAAATTCTGCACATATTTGAAATCCACAAACACACACACACACACACACACACCTGGCCTGCGTAACGATTACAACGCAGCCACCACGCCCTTGCATACATAACGATCACAACACATTTCACTCTGCCGTAGGAAAACATATTAATCACAACAATGTAACTTGCCTAGGATGTTTAAAAATACTAGTACGAACTTGACGCTTCGTTAAGGAACACGCCGTATCGTTGAAATATCGCCACATCATTGTCAGTCGTAAGGCCATATAGAAACTGGATATAATTGCCCGCCATATTGGGACAAGCGCGTGGAAGGCGAAGTTCTGGATTCTCCCTCCCACACCGCTTCTGCTCACCTGCGGGATTTGTAAGCGTCGCGCGTCGCGCCATCGCATCTAAATAACATAGGCATTTGAACAATAAAATCTCTTTTCAGTTGTAAATTCAAAATTCAAAAATCATTATTTCGTTGTAATAAGTACGAAGTATGCTACGATTTTAATTAAACATGTAGAATTTCGGTTTACTAGCGATGGGAAATTTCCCCGAGAGAGTGAGAGAGAGTGGCAGAGGTGGAGAGAGGGAGGGAGGGAGAGAGAGAGAGAGAGAGCGATAAGCTCCGCCCAGCCAACAGTTTCGTCGGTCGAAAAAACAAACACCACGTCACTACGGCCTACGTACGTTATTTTGCGCTGTTATTTTTAACTGTAATAATGAAATATGTTTCTATCGGGGCTACCTAAAAATTGAAATATTTCAATAGCAATATTTAATTTACAAAGAGCATACCAAAAAAACTATGTTGAAACAATATTTGAACTGAGAACTATTTCTTACTAGCTGTTGCCAACACACACCGCTGCTCTCGCTGTTTTTAATTCGTATATAATACGAAATAAACATTACAAGTTACAGAAGATGTTAAGGAACGTTTCATGTATTCAAAAATACAGTACCTTAGAGTTGATCACAGTGTTATGTGTTTGTAGAATACAAGTGATTGAATAAACCAGGTTGACATATTACGCCTAGGGTGATTTTTCAAAGGTTCGATTCCAAAAAGCTGAAGAAAGCGTGAATGGACTATACGGTCGAACCCCTTTCTAAAGAGAAGTCCACTCCAAAACACTCGTCGAACTAAGTGGTTGAGTTCAAAAGAAGGGAAGAAACCTATCAAAAGGCTCCGAGGGATAGGACGCAACGATGCGTCTATAAGTGACTGGCTACGAGCTGCGCAAAATCTGGTTCTGCAAACCTGTGAACTACTTGGTTAGAATTCTGTCCGATTTCATCGACTGTTGTACTAAACTTCGAGGCCACGCAGTTCCAGTCAAAGGCGGGGGTAGTTCCGTACTACCATACAGCTACATAAAGCCAGACAACGGGAGAAGTTCTGACGAATTTGCTTCCAGGAAATAATTTCGTGTCCCAGCCAATTCATGTCCTTAAACACGTGAACGGAAAGAAACATACATGCATTTGAACCTTCATCTGTATGCTGCGCTGTGTGTATTCATTACCAATTATGTTCCGTTTTCTAGCTAAATATCATAGCTAACTGTCATAGCTAAATGTAATAGTAGTCGCGATATTTCTATTCCCACAGAGAACGACGTTTATCCGGAAATTCAAGAAATATCTTACTGTGATGAATATGGATGACATGTTTGATGCTGCTGCATAAGGAAAGGCGTATTTCAATAACGTGGCAGTGAAGATGTGCTTTCCTTACAAATTATGTGTATAAATAGTGATTTTTTACGTCAAAAATTCTGCTCTAAAATAACGACAGCCGAACTGTCTGCCGTTAACAAAGAACATTAGAGAAAAATAATGTTGTTAAATTACGGAAGACAGCGGATGCATTCTTAAGAAAGTCAATTAAAAGTTTCTGGATTGCGACATCAAGCCATTTATGACGAAATGTTTAAACTATAATGGCACACTTTGTTCCTGAACAGGAGATGGAAGCGGTGAAAAAAAAACGTCCAGATAAAACTGAAAAGAACGCGCAACTTTGTACCCCTGCTTTGAATATGAATGACTCCCCCCCTTTAAATTCAGGGATGGGCAATAAATTCCTCGAGAAAACGACGAACCGTTATTCCAGTTTATCTGATTTCTCTCCATAAAGCATGCCGGCGAGCCAATGACAGTTTCGAACCCAAACCTGGTCTTCGCCGCTTTCGTTGAAGTACACGGAAGCCATCACGTCTGCATTCTGACGCTGCTTTCGTCTTTCTAGTAATTTTCTCGCGTTGAAACCGGTTACATGAGAAAAGCCAGTATAGGCTGTTCACGGTAAAGTGAGCACTTTTGAAAGACCTTTCATTGGGAATAATAGTCATTAAATATATTTTATTGTAGCCTTAGACGTTAACTTTCGAATCCGGCGAAATACATACACCGTGTTTATTGTTTACATAACCATATTTATTTAAAAATGTGGTTAAATAATAAAATATAACTAAAAGTAAAAACTAACTACGGCTTCAAAAGTGCTCACTTTAAAATGAACAGCCTATAGAAACTGTTAAAGCCTGTTCACGATAAAGTGAGCACTATTGAAATCAACCCTGGAAAAAATTCACTGCCCCAGCATGCATATATTTTAACGGGAGCACTGAATGACATGCGTCCAGTAAAGACGGTAACGAAGGATGGAAAGTAGTTCCATATCTTACGTCGAATAAAATGTGTTAGATAACCATTTGTGATAACTTAAATTATTTCTTTCCCTTTCATATTTTTTACCGCATCTTTTTATGAGCAGATTCTTTAAATATTTACTTTCCTTATGATTTTACAGATTCACTTGACCGACGCATGAATAAAGTGCTGAAGCACGCGGCAATGTTAATTTTACGCAAGGCGGAAGAAGAGACAATGTGCATACAAGTAGATATTGAGCAGGGCTTTCAAAAGTGCTCATTTTACCGTGACAGCCAATAACTAACGACTTCAGCAGGACTTGGCGTTTAACAGGTCTTCCTGAAAGCACAGATTCATAAGTATACTAAACCTCACAATTGTTACGAAAGTGTCAAGTCAACTAAATGACACTCAAAAGTAAAGCTGCGTCCATAATTCAGTGAGTTCAAGTCATTTTAATGACTATTCAAACATTTATTTAATAGCAATGATATCACAAAAATGTCCATGCAAAAAGAAATGTCGACCATGTTTGATGGTAATCGGTTAGGTAGTCTACGACTAATATAAGCCTCTAAAAATAATATTAATACCAGTATCTTTGAAAATGAAGGGCGGATGAAGCTTATTACTTAAGCCCTTAAGGTGGATCAGGCCCCGCCATCTTGTATTTTTTTATTTTTGGCTACTACCCGCAAACGTAGATTTTGGACGGATTTTTCGGACGACATGTAATTGGTTATGACTTAATGAGTTTTCTGAAATCTCTTCAGTTCGATAGACGTAGCTTATGACCTCTGTAGTCGCTGCCATAAAATAACCAATTATTTTACTTCGGCTGTTAAAAGTTACGAAATATCAAATGTAATGAAGCTGTAACAATTCAAGAACGTTGACGAAGGTATTCTTCATGCTATGTCGTGCCAAAAATTGTGGTGCACCTACTGGAATTAAATTTTGGGGCGGAAAATCTAAAACGAATAATTCGACAGGGTACAGTATACGCATTCACGCCTTATATGTTGTATAATGGGCGAAATCGTGGTCGGTGATGATTTAGTCCAAAAAGCTAGCACCAATAGGACGGACATCGCCTTTCCCTGGGTAATGCTATTGGATACGGCTTACATATAAACTATGATATAATTGGCTGCTTCTTGCGCCATGTATATACCGAAATCCTTTCCATACGTTCCAAAATGTCAATTGTCACAAAAAACTCGTACGTACCGTCCACACCAAAAATTTCTTCTTTTGCAACACCTGAAACGTAAAATTATTGTATACTACGTCAGGGGTTAAGTGAAATTAGTTCCCGTGAAGGAGATTATATAGTGGTCAGAACACTTGCGTTTCATTAAGGCCAACCACATTCGATTCCCGGAGGTTTGCACCAGGATTTCAGTCAGTAAGTAGGAAACGAGGCGGACTTTGCAGTCGGCAGGCGGATCCGGTCGGGAAACTCTCGTTTTCTTCGCCCATGCATTCCGTCGCTGCTCCGTTCTCACTTCATTTCGTATTCACCAGCGCTGAATATCTCGTTGTTAGGGAGTGGGGCATCAATTAAACCATAATACGTCGACAGAATTCTACAGGTTTCGAAAAGTTATCATTGAAATAAAGAGGGGGGGGGCAATGTTATAAATTTGTTGTTTCGGAGCATTTACGTCGCATGTTGCCTTGCGCTGTGATAACGCATACAAATTTATGGCGGATGAAATAACTCGGCAGAAATACTTTGCTCTGGTCAAATATTTGCTCCCAAAGTATTCAACATTTTCTTAATTTTCTCTGTTGGCTTCCAAAAAAAAAAAATCATACGGTTAAAATGTATAGCGTTCTATTATATCTAATGCTCGCCACATCGGATTCTTAGTTTTTATAGATAGTTAATATTTTAAAAAAAGAAGTAAATCCTTACAGTACTCCTATACCCAACTAGCTATTGAACTTACACAGCACTACAGACATATCGACTGAACTACGAAGTCGTATTTATGTAGCAATATTAATTCTGACAGATCTTGGTAGAATTAAAATTGTGACGTAACTATGGTATCGCAGTTCCCTTGCATTGTCTGCCCTGCAGTGTGACGTCTATAGCTAGTAGGGTACAAGGGCATTTCAGGAATTTTCCTTTTTAAAAACATAAACACAGTTCGAAAAACCAAAAATTTAAAATGGCTGTGCGGTAGATAAAGAGGGGGGAGGGGGGAGTGCCCTTAAGCACCGAGTTTCATCTCTCATCTCAACTCATAGTTCACGTAATAAATACTTCAGACCACCACGGCTGCGCTGGGCTACGGTGGTGTAGTGGTTAGACTACTCGCTTCCCGCAAAGGCGTACCAGGTTCGTTTCGTGTCAGGGTTGCCCCCAGATTTTCGAATGTAGGAATCGTGCAGGACGATGCCGCTGGTCGGCGGGTTTTCTTGGGGTGCTACTCTTTACTCACCTTGCTTCACCCTCCTCGGCTCTCAAGACCTCTCAAGACCGCCCAGATCTCGTTCCCTCGCTCACGGTTGCTTTAGATCAGTTCAGTGAGGCACGCAGTACTCAAGTAAGTTTTTTTCTTTATGCTTGCGACAGCGCCCACTAGCATACTTTGCACATTCTAACGCAAAACCCGGCGCACCTTAGCGACTGCAGTGCGATTCCTTGCAGCAGTCTCGCAGATTTCCCCACTGCCCTTGTTTTCGACCGCACGATGCAGGGGTTTGGAGGACGACAAGGGGATAACCCCGCCCCCTGAGCCATATTAACAACCTCTTCTGCAGTTGGGAACGCGTGTTCTCCCGTTGTAATCTCACACGATGTGCTTCATACGGGGCGAACGCTTAGTTCCCTGCTCCCAAACTTTGTTACCGGTAGGCCGAAGCCTGCAGTTATCGACGTGTTATTGCAAGGGGGGGGGGGGGGGGGGTAAGCAAAAAAATTAATGTTACATTAGGATGCGCAAGTATTTCTGTCTGTGATATTTTATCGTTTGCCATTCAGTCCTAACGAATAACTCGCTGTCATTTGTTACACAACGTGGTTGTTATTAAATGTTGGAAGAAAATATAAAACATTCAAAACGCTAAAAGAGGATAGAAGTTACACAATCGCAGACACCAGACACTATGCTTCTGTGAAGATGGATCGCTGGTAATTCATATTCCGCGCATCAGATTATAAATACGAATCTGTTAGAATTAAACCAGTTCAGTGTTTTAAGCAAGCCACTGAAGTCACTGACAACTTGGTAATTATTTCGGATTTTAAGTTTCAAAGTTAACACATTTTTTACAATCGTTTATGATGATTTTGACAGCTTTGTTAATGCGATTTCCTTATTAATGAATATGGAGATAATAACTGAAATTACATTGATCGAAACCAATTAAATCTACTAATGGCGAAAAATGTAAGTAAAAAATACTTCAAATATAAAGCAATGTAAAGCGTGTTAACTGATCAGCTGTAAAGTGGATACTTTTAACAGTTCGTAACGTCAAAACAATGTAATGGTCATCTGAAAATTCGAGATTAAAGCCATAATTTTTGAACGCAAAATAATAGCCAAAACATCATACCAAAATCACGAAACTCAATATTGGTTGTGCGTAAAAAGTTTTCACGTGAATATTCTATTCACGGATTATTTTACTCTCTCTTTTCTTCGTATACTTAGCATATAGTGATTGCTATGCTATTCAAGAAGTTTCAAAGACATGTATAGCAGGGAATTCGTGTTAGGGTACCTACCAAGAAGTCAAAGCCGCTATAGTTTTGGTAAACTGAAAACAGAGTTAACGTCAGAACTTTTTATAAATTGTCTAAACAGACGCCAAAACAATAAAACAACTTTGAGAACTCAGTCTATTATAAGCGACACACAGGACTATATGTAGAACCAACGGCGATGTAAATCGCGATTCAATTAGGAACGTTTGTCGAACATACAACAGCCGAGATGCGTTCAAATTTCACGGAAATTTTTTTTAAAGTATCTTAAAGGAAAATTGCGGTATTTCCGCACACATGGTCAAATAATCAGTTGGGCCAAACATAACTCACATTTTTTTCTGATTATCCCCTCATACCCATTCCCCTGAGGAACACCATCGTTCAACACTGCCGCTCAAACGAGGCATTTCCGGCTAGACACATTTTTACAACTTTTTTTTTTAGATGTGGGGTGAGGGTTCCGCTCATAAAGTACACCTTAGAGGCATTTTATGCTATATATTAGTGAACCCAGATGAATACTTCCCTCCCATTTTTATAAGCTTAGAACCACAGGGCCATTGAGCAATTTCCCTTTCACTTTTGAAACACTAGAGAGCGACTCTTACATTTCGTGTATCACAGCGTATTTTGGCCTACGTTCGCCTATCCCTCCGAAACGACGACAGTTTAATTATTCACAATAGACCTACACGCAGCTCGGAAACTGCGAAGGACTGAAGTTACTCGAATTCAGCCACGCAGTTATGAACAATCGGCGGAAAGGGAAATTACGAATTTCCATAACAAGAGATTCTACCAAAGGGATGACATACTAGTATATACTAATTTAAAATGCGGCCTCCTAGACCAAACTCTGTCCTGTCAAATCAATCATGTGCTTCAGTAGAACGTTAGGCTTGGCTATCAGATTTCATAAAGCGTGTATATTCAGGAGAACAATAATACATACAACGATTGGCCTGTTTCAGCGTTCAATCAGTAACCACTTCTGAATTTTCGGACACAATGACTGAAACTCAATAACACTAACTACTCAACATGAAATTCAATCAGGAATTTCACACAGGTCCATGACTAACGTGGGACTCGACTTTACGAACGTCCATATGTCCGGAAGAAATGCCAAATAATTCCAAAATAAACACTGCGAAACGATAAAGACACCTGAAAATTCTGGCCATCATAGCAAATTAACTTTGTAGTTTATCCGAGTTACGTGGCAGTAAAATAAACGTTTTTGAACTAATTCTTGAGAGTGCGTATTAACAGGGAATCGTTCGAGCATTTGCCTGTAATGTGGAGAGAAAACCAACGGAGTAAATTCAAGTCCGTAAACGGCATATCTACAAAAGGCTCATAACTAACAACAATACTTAAAGCCTCGTGCTGCGAAAAATTAAATAATTGCTTTGCAAATCGTGGACCATGACCATATTGGACCTGAAGTGAACCAAAATATAGAAACAAAAGAAAAGCAGTTTCTAATAACATGTTGGCATAGTAATCAGTGAGGTTGTCTTAAATATCGACTCTAAACGTGCACACACATTCATAGCTTGTTATGAGTTGAGACGCTTTAGTTCGTTACAACCAATAAGGTGGCCGCAAAGGTAACAAACAGTACCCGCATTCGAGAAGACTCGATTCCCGGTCCACCCATCCTGATTTCTGCCTTCCATAATCTTCCAAAATCACTCCAGGAGAGTGCCGGGATAATTCCCCAATGTATTCGATCCCAGATCCGTCTCGCCCGAAAAAGTTTCTCCATCTCTATGACCCCGCTGTCGAAGGGACGTGGAACCACGTTGATGTAGTGGTTAGACTACTCGCCTCCCAGCAAGGCAAATCTGGTTTGATTCCCGATGGAGTCACTCCAGGATTTTCGCATGTGGGAATCGTGCCGGACGATGCCGCTGGTCGGTGGGGTTTTTCCTCGGGAATCACCCGTTTCCCCCACCCTTGCATTCAGACGCTGCTCCATACTCACCTCACTCCACCAATCATCGGCTCTCAAGATCTCGATGTTAAGATCCGCCCAAATCCCTCCACTCCACTACACTCCACTCGAAGAAATGTAAGCCTCGGGCCTACCCGTCTAGTCAACGGTGGTCGAGGGGGAAACCAAGATGACCACATGGAACGCCAGTCGCCGGACAGCAGGAGAATTGCGGCAGCGAGTGTACACTTGCGTGGCAGAATTCTTTCTCTCCAAGGGAGTTTCCTGTCATCTTGCGGGAAAAGGGCTATTCCTGGAGGATCACATCGGTCGTAAAGGAGTGCTGGGGGGTGGGGGGGGGGCGTCAGGGTTTCTGCGGCAACGAGGGGTCATTTCTGGTGAAGATCCGGAAGGGAAAAGAGAGATGGTGGAGGAGTGGCTGCCAAGGGGGATAAATGTATAAATACGGAGCCCTTGGGGGGGGGGGGGGAGTAGGTAATTTGTGAGCTCGGTGGCGTCGCTGCAACGCCAGATGGACGTGGGGTCACACCCGCGCCCCGCCGCCCCTCGGGAGCTAGCCTCGGAGCAGACGGGATAAATGAGGGAACCTCCCTAATAACAGGCTTCTCCCGCTCGTAAACGAGGCCGGCTCACGACCCACCCCGACCTTCTTCCGCGAGGGATGGGGGTTGGCTCCAGAGGTTTTCGGTCTGCGTTTAACAGCGAGGACTTGATTGTCGGCGACAGCGAAACGAGGTGAGTATGGAGCAACGGCGGTATGCAAGGGTGAGGGGAAACGGGAGCTGCCCGAGAAAACCCCGTCCCTCGGGCACGCACAGCGGAGGAGGGCGGGGAGAGTTACAAAGCGATCCGCGACACCAGCTATAGGAAGTGGCGTTACTCGCGTCTTTGGAAGGCTGAATGACTTGGGTTGATGTTGATCGAGTTTTCTGGCCGTCAACCCGCTCGGCGCGATTCGAGGTGTGAAGAACCTTCTGCGCCTATTCATCTCAGATATATGTAAGCCGCGGCGTGCTTCTATGTCGAAAGTCCATAGCATTCTATGGCCGTGAGTGCTAAGTGTGTGAAACCATCGGAATGACAAATGGCGACGCAGTGATCAGTGAGTGAAGGATGCGAGCATAGGGAGAGTAAAGGCTGTTCATGATAAAGTGAGCACTTCTGAAATCAACCTTAGAAAAAACTCACTGCCCCAACCTCCATATATTTTAACGGGCTCACTGAGTGACATGTGCCTAGTAAAGTTGGTAACGATGGATGGGAAGAAGTTCCATATCTTAATGTCGAATAAAAAGTGTTAGGCAACGGTTTTTTATAACTTAAACTGTTCATTTCGCTTTATTTATTTTTAATGCATTAAAGAGCAAAAATGACCAGATTTGAGAAATATTTACTTGTTTAATAATTTCACAGTTTCACTTGACCGACGTATGAATATCGTGATTAGGCCTATTGAAATGTTAATCTTACATAAGGCGGAAGAATACACAACGTGTGTACAAGTAGATCTTAAACAGTGCTTCCAAAAGTGCTCGTTTTACAGTAGATAGCCTATAGTGTGTGAGACTGACTGGCTGGGTTGTGGGAATGTGGACTTAACGAGTGAGCGGCAGACATCTGGCATGATGTTAATGTATTTTAATTGACATTTTAATCGTTTGTGTTTAACTAGTGAGTGGGGATTAAGCAATTTTATCTAATCATTTAAGAAATTATATTTCTTTTATTTTTATCAATTCCTCCATATCTCACAAACTCAGACACGCCCCAGGCCATAGGTTCAGTATTTCATTATACACCCCAAGGAAGAATAAATGCTGGACGACCAAAAATGAGATGGCCTATCTGAAAACCGGAACAGGGCAGAATTGCCTGACCTGGAATCTATACAGAATTGTTGACGATGCTATAATAATGACAACTCGAAAAACCTCAAACAGAAGACACACACGAAAAGGTGTTTTCGTCGACTATTTTGTTAGATTCTACACGGCGGTTCTGTTTCTGTTGATACTTTCTATTTCATTTAACTGACTGACCCACACACACAGGGACTTAGCTTTTGAATTTTTTACACATTAACAAAATTTTACAAATTTAAAACCAGATATAAATTTGCACATGAAGTTATTAGTTTCATTTCTACCACTACACAACGAATTTTCGTTCGGGATCGGAATGAAGATATGTTTATATCGTTACGTTAACTTGAAAAAACAGAACGTATTCGCCGTGTTTATTTATTTTAAAGGAACATTAATTATAGTTTTACAACAGTAAAATTCAGACAGCCTGGACAAAACGAGGAGTTTAATCCTCTCGTCTCAACTTATACTGTTAATGCGGTACGTATATAAAAAAAAACAGGATGCCATCTCAGAAATAAGCTTGTGAGAATATGCATTAGCCCATACAGGGAAGGGAAAAGTAAGCAACGATTAATCATGAAAGTGGGATTACGCACCTGGGATATAAAGTTTAAAAGCGTTGTTAAAACCTACTTTAAACCTCTGGCTGTAAATTGCGGTTTAAATTACTCTCCAGTTTCCAGAAAGCTCATTATCTCGGAATTGGGTGTTTAGAATTTTTTTTCTGGTGGGTTTACACTGCGTGGATAAACTACAAGAAACGTTCAATGACAATACATTATTGTAATAGTCTCGGTAAAATACGAATTTCCTTTTTAAATCATCCCGTAGCTTTTGCTGTTTATTAAAGGTTCCATCGTTATGCGTCTGCAGCCTTAATCGTGTCAACTGTAATACAGTTGAAAAATTTCTGCTTTCAGTAAAAAAAAAATGGAATCTACGTATGTCCAATATCTGCTTAACTACATTAATAATACTGGCATTCGAACAGGATAAATTAATTAAAATTACGGAGACAAGCACTGGATTAAATGTTTACACATTGGACTTTTTAGTGATCGGAAAATCAGGTTACACACTAAGCGTGAAAAGACATCACACTGTAAAAAATAATGGGAAAATTACCTGACAAGTGTAAGAAATATTCGCAAACGGGGGTGTGGGTGGGGGGAAATAGTTTTCCTTGCGGGTAAGGTAAAATTATCGCACTCTGGAGTAAAATTTACGTACATGGTAGTGGAAAATCCCATACATGAATGGGAAAAATTACCTGACGACGCGTGCATCTCGTCAGCATTGTCACAACAGTAAGTAAAAGGGGGGGGGGGGGTAGATGGACGGCAGAAACAATTGTTTAACACGCTTATATTCATTGATGCAGGCTGTCGTCGTGGTGTAATGGATCGCGCATCGGCATATCGCAATAGAGGACCATGGTTCGCGCCCATCCGCCAGCAAATATCGAGAATGTTAGTGTTGAGGTTTCGGTTACTATTCGTCAGAGGATATAGGTAATAAAAAATTAACAGTAATAATACTCCGGAATATCTTTAATGTAATTTTATTATACAATATAGTTAATTTTCCCTTACATGTGTGTATTTTCCCCCACTTTTATCAGGTACTTTTCCCGTACGATTAGGGAACAGTACTTTACTTACTATGCAAATTTACTCTACCTTTAAGAAGTAATTTTACCTTACATGTATGTATTTTCTCCCACTTTTATCAGGTACTTTTCCCGTACGATTAGGGAACAGTACTTTACTTACTATGCAAATTTACTCTACCTTTAAGAAGTAATTTTACCTTACATGTATGTATTTTCTCCCACTTTTATCAGGTACTTTTCCCGTACGATTAGGGAACAGTACTTTACTTACTATGCAAATTTACTCTACCTTTAAGAAGTAATTTTACCTTACATGTATGTATTTTCTCCCACTTTTATCAGGTACTTTTCCCGTACGATTAGGGAACAGTACTTTACTTACTATGCAAATTTACTCTACCTTTAAGAAGTAATTTTGCTTTACATGTAGAGGTAGTTAACTTCCCTTACATGTAAGGGAATTTTACTTCAAAATTTTTTTTACAGTGCACTTCACAAGGGTCACTTGATCACACTTCACTGTTACGGGTATTATATGTACATTTAAACAAATTCTATGGAATTCAATTAAATACTAAAGGAGCTAATTTAAGGGTATTATTTCCATTCTAAAGCAGCCCTTCCTCCTATCGATAAGACTGATTGTAACCGTCGACATAGATTTCTAAATAACATAAACACAGGGATTTTCCGTAAGATAATTACTGTTTGAGGAATTATTTTTCACTGTATTCAGTGTCACCCCATAAACATCTTACAGCGAAAGGCACATTCAAACCATAAAGAAATCATACTGTATTGAGCGTATTGTGTAACAAGTTTTCAGTTGCGACGTTGCCTGGTTATCAATAGCACACTTCAGTATGAGCATAATACAATATAAATTAATACAATGCACCAAAAAAAAAACAATATAACAGCCAAACGTAACAACGTAACACATATGCTGAGAATTAAATGTTTCTACATGTCCTGCCAGCGTGAGTAATCACATTACGTTCCAAGTTTAATAGGTAGGAGGAACTTAACTGGTTCACTGGCTTGAAAGCGACCCAGAGGCTTCGACATGGCCCCCCGGAGGGGCAAAATGTAGACTTGGCTTAATATCAGGGCAAGAGAACTTTATTATATTATATAATTATAAATATGTCGGGAATAACAGAAACCCCAAATAACTCTTCCCATTTAACTATAGATTAGCCTTTCACATAGTCTGCCATTATGCCAACGCCCTACACACGGTAGTCCAAGTGCAAGGGACTACGAGTTGGCGATGGCTGCACAATGAGAAGAATATAGGATTTGGCTGTGTTGGGGACACGGCCGTTTGTTTTGCGTCAATACGTCTACGTTGACGCGCTCAAGCACCTTGATGTTTGTTTTTCGTTCCCGGCGCCGCTTCAATCTATCATATGGGGTTTCATGGGTATCACTTGATTGCTTTTCAGATGCTCTTTCCAACCGTATACGATTTCTGTATTTCGACTTGGCTTTTTGACGAGTATAGGCCGACATTGTGTTAAATTTTCTTAATTTTTTACATAAACTTATACAATTTCACCATAACCACGCCACACAAATGTTTTTACACACGCAATCGATTGGTCTTGAGAACTATCGATTGAAACTTAAATGAACGTCGTAGCTTCTCCTAGTCAAAAGTTATCTTACGCGGAAGTTATGTGACGCTGCGAAAAGAACTCAAAATTGCGGCGGCCCTCCTCTCCCCCCCCCCCCCCTTTTTTTCCCGTCGCGGCGGGAGATACTTCAGAGACCTCACTCAACGTAACATATTCTTTGATCCTTTGGCAAGCGAGTAGTATAATTGAATTTTCAATGTAGACTATAGATTTGGAGCTGCAATGCCAAACTGTATCCCCCCATTTTGTTATCATCTGATTTTCTGGATTGTCTCCCAGTATGGCCATAAATTTAAAGACGTATTCACGTCAAAAAGAGAGGGGCACAAAGAGATGGGCACATACATATGTCTTTCAGAGACCACAGTAAAGTGTGACATCGTTTTTACACTGTCAAAATATTTACTTGTGAACTTCCAAAACTCTAATAAAAGTTTTTAACCTACACATAGTATGGCAAAAATGCCACACATCTGGCTGCAAATATGGAAATATTAATTGCCGTTACTATACAAAGTTGGAAACTTTCCTACACGCATTTTACACATTCCTGAGCAAATGTAGGAACGCTATCATGGATGTATGGGAAAATAATTTACCATTAGCACTTTTTCACTGTACGTATACACTGACGTGGTGAATTTACGAGTAATTTGTTAGAGTGTACTGAAAATAGTAGGCTTGAGCAAGAAGAGTAGAATATTATACTCCCTTGCTTATCACTGCAATTAATTTGAATTATGATGGTAGACAGATTATAAGGCGCTAAGAAAACATTATTGGCGTGAGTTACAGGTTGTGTGATATTGACCGAAATTAAGCATACAGGCTTGTCTCTAATTCTCTTTTAATACTAAGGAAGAATTTGCCCCCCCCCCCCCCTTGTCACTCAAGCCATTCACTTACGATGGTTATGTCTCCCCCAGTGTTGACGTGCATAAGGAGGCTGTAGGGTACTTTGTATGCCCAAGCCTGAATTATTCTATTATTCACTATAATCCGTTCATAGTTACTTCATACTTTTCTGAAGCCCTGCTAAAGTTCCACTTCCAGGATATTCCTCCGCCTCGTGCAAACTAAGCTTAACTAAGTGTAGGAAATTACACCAAAGGACAACCCACCGAATTCGTGCGCACTCAGTTGTAAGGATATTTTGCATGAAAACTATTTATTTCTAGGCGCTACCAACACACACGTTTTCGCACTCTTTTTATCTACATTTAATACAAATGGAATATTATAATTCATAAATAAAATACAGATAAAACTTCAATTTAACGAAAAATAAGATACTTTTACGTTAACACGTCCTAAATGGGGTGATTTTTCAAAAAGTGTGAAGAAACCGCGAGTAGACTTACTCTGTCTACTGTCCCAGGAAGAGGATTATTTTATCCCGAACTTCGGCAGTAGGGAATAAGGACCTTGTTTTCTTGTAAGTTTATTGCTGACTCATCAGTCACCCAGGAACGGGATCAATAAACAGTGATCCGACTGCAAAAGTGACTGAAATGTACACGTGTTTGAAGTCTATGCTAGCACTCAGTAGGATTCGCGACGTTTTCCCAGCCCCACTGATTTGAAAATTTTCGATTCCCTATGCCCACAACATTTCCCGTCTGTATTATTACCTATACTGTGCCACTGTATTTGAAGGCGTGTCTAGTCAACGGATGTACAATCACACAGCTGAAACTAGAAACTACTTCTATGGCGGAATGGCATGTTGGTGATTTGTAACTGGAAATTTTGAACTCTAAAAATTCAAACTGACTTGTATGCTTCTTTAGTAACAGTTTGTACAGCCTTCGGCATTACTTACGTCTACGCAAGGCCATAGCGCCAAGATATAATTGTATACTACATTTGATATGTATGACAACGATGTGGGGAAATAAATGCGATTTTTAAAAAAGAAATAGGATTTACTTTACTTGAAACGTATTCTCCGATTTACGTGCAAACAAGGGAGATGTTATAAGCTACAATTATCTACTGCCGGATTTGGAGCTCGCTCGTGTATCAACAAAAATATAAAAAAGTTCGCATTGAAAAAATTTAAAAATTAGTATTGGACACAAAAAAAAATCCGTAAAAAAAATTGTGAAGTTAATGCTTCCGTCTAAAAATATTTATTTAGCCGGAATAAAAGGTCAGTGTGAGTAAACACTGGTCGTGTAAACACGCACAGTGAAAAACCTCGTGGGAAAATAGTGGAAAGTGATGTGGGGGGGGGGAGGGGTAATCCGAATGAAAACATAATCACGAGGTTGTATTGCCGCCCCCTGCCCTCCCACTCTACACAAACGGCCGAAAGCTCTCTGGTAACTAATGACAAATTCCTAATCCTTCATCGCCGGTCGAATGGCTTTAATTAAACCCGGGGCCGCGCGGTAGCGCTGCGATGCGAGGTGCCGCCGCGCGCCGAGTATTAATACAGTGCGTGGCTACAGAGTAGGTGAGTATTACAGAGGTGAAACTAGCCGCTTACGCCACGAACTCCACCCGCACGTGCCGAAAAATGATGGCGTCACTTACCAGCAGAATGTTCAAACGCCGTTCTTCAATCAGCTCCTGGTTACCCACTCGACAGCAGGCAGCCCAGCTAATATGGAACATTTGACAGCATGCAGTAGCCAATCAGAAACAAGGCCGATTTCCAGGGCCCCGCCAAGCCAATCAGAGAATGGGTATGTTAATGTTACTTGACACAATAAATTCATTACTTTATACTTGTGTGATACGTTACTCAACTTGTTCGCGTTAAAGGCTGTTCACGATAAAATGAGCACTTTTGAAATAAACCTAAAAAAAAAGTCACTGCTCCTACCTGCATATATTTTAACGGGTGCGCTGAGTGACGTGTGCCAAGTTAAGTTGGTAACGATGGATGGAAGGTAGTTCCATGTCTCAACGTCGAATTAAAGGTGTTAGGTAACCACTTTTCAAAACTAAAATTTTTTCTTACGTTTTCTGTTTTTCTTAAATCCATATAAGTGTAAAAATTAAAATATTTGTAGAATATTTACTTTTCTAATTATTTCACAGTTTCAGGCTCCCGACGCATTAATAAAGTGATAAAGCCCACGGCAGTGTTAGTTCTACATAAGGTGGAAGAATACACAACGTGCATATAAGTATATCGTAAGCAGAGCTTTCAAAAGTGCTCAGTTTACTGTAAATAGCCTATAGTTAAAAGTATTATTTCATCACATGGAAAACTTTAAACCGCATATTTTTGGCATAAAATAAATTCAAAATGAAAATTTTTGTGTTTTTGGAACGTAGAAATAAAATAAAGGAAAACCTTTGCGGATAATTTGACAAGGGTGACTGAAAGACTTTGTATTAATTCATTTTAAGGTATATTTAACTAATTATATTTTACAAAAACTTATACCGGGTAGGTGGCAACTCGCTAATACGGGAAGGCAGCATACGATTGTATGGCTAAATGTATGGCGAAAATACCTTCAGGTTAAATTGCTTCAGAGGCCTAGTTTGTGAGACAAAGCGACGTGAAATATGTTTAAAGATAAACATCTTTAAACATCTTACAAACATTTAAGAACGTTCAAAACAGGCGTTCAAAGTTGGCACCGCATATTGCTAGATTTTTAGATGAGGCCATAAAAACACAGTCAGATGGAGGGAGGTCTGCTGATCGCGGAGGCCACGCCACAGCTCGCCCAAGGTCAATCCATGTGCCATGCCACAGATGTTTGCCAGTACCCAACCCAAACGGCTTTCTCCCACCTTAATACTGCCTCGTCACCTACGTCACAGCGTTCCCACGCCTCCCACTATCAACGCACTCGACCCTACTCGTCCCAGACAAGTCGTGTGGGTTTCTTCAGAAGCTGAGCCTCAAATGCAGTCTCACCTTACATTTCGCCAAAGAATCGCGTGTCGCATTCCTTACTCGCGAGTTCCCACCCACCCGGCACAAATATATGCCAAATTTCATCATTTGAAGCATTATTTTTTTTTTTGCTGAAACATTTCCTAACGTGTTTTCAAACATTTCTTGAAGTAACTGATGGTATCTAATTTCAGGTTAAATTATCTCATTTCGGTAGGCTAGCCAGATGTTATTATTTGTTCGCCCCAAAATTGTAATTTTGTCATGTCATAAACGCAAAAAAAAAGAAAAAAAAAAAATGTGGTCTTCATTTTTACTATTCTAAGAAGTAGTAGGCGTAGTTGTAAGTAACGACTAAAAAATAAAATGAATTTGTTCGTGACCAGCTGTTTTCACATCATAGGAACCTCTTAGCCGTTTCGTCTCCGCGTAGCCTACTTGTCTATAGTCTATTCGCAGTTTCGTTACACTTTTTGAAACGAACTTTTGAAGGAAAAAAAACATCCCATGTATGACGTTTTTGGTTGCTTTTCAAATATGCCGTGTATGACAAGCGTTTTATGCTTGTGTTAACATAAGAGTACCTTACTTTTGGTTAGGATTCAACTTTTACTTTTATTTTATCAATAAATTACAATACTTCACTTATAACTAATAAGAATAAGGACATAGAGAAAATAGGCGTGTTGATAATGCTTAGTATAGGCTGTTCACGGTAAAGTGAGCACTTTTTGAAGCCTTCTAATTTGGAGTAATAGTCAATAAATATATTTTATTGTAGCCTTACACTTTAACTTTCGAGTCCGGTGAAAAATATACCCTGTGGCTATTACTTACATGGAAATATCTATTTTTAAAAAGTGGCGGAAGGATAAAAAAAAGTCTGATAGGAAAAAAGTAAATAGGGCCTCAAAAGTGCCCACTTTGCAGAGAACAGCCTATAAGAAATAGGTATTTTGCAGAATGTCATTATACAGAGTGCGCACGAATGCGGTGAGTTGTCCCTCTGGTGTAATTTTTCCAAGCTTTGTTTGCACGAGGTGGATGAATATTTTGGAAGAAAAACTTCAGCAGGGCTTCAGAAAATTCTGAAGTAACAATCCGCGGACTATGACTGATGCGGGGCCGGCTTTGGTGAAGGACAAGCAAGCTCGCTCGCTCGTGTTGGTGCGCGCGCGCGCGTGCACACACGCACACGCACACACGCCGACACCTACCACCAATTCCTGCCGTCCGAGATGACAGTGTTCAAGTGCGTCTAAGTAGGAAGTGGGCCATTTCTGCTTCCCAGCTCCTCCCCGCGGAGTGTTGCCGTAACTTTTCCTGCAGAAAACCGTCTCCCGGTTTTTGGTCTTCTGTCTGCAGCTCACGTCACCGACCGAGAATAACAAAGGACAGCGACTTGTTCCTTCGAGACGGAGATATGAGGAACCCGCCTGGACACTGTAGGCTACTGGAGGCTGTTCGCGATAAAGTGAGCGTTTTAGAAACCAACCTTTGAAAAATGTCACTGCCTTTACCTGTGAATATTGTAACGGGCGCAGTGGCTGGTACTGGGCGCCCAGTAGAGTTGGTAACGATGGAGAGGAAGTTGTTCCATGTCTAAACGTCGAACTAAAAGTGTTACGCAAACATTTGTGAATAATAAAGTTATTAATTTAACTAGTTTTTTTTTTAAACACAAATAACGTGCAAATTACCAAATTTATAAATATTTACTTCTGTAATAGTATCACGGTTTCACTTGACCGACGCGTGAATAAAGTTGTGAGGTCCATGGCAATGTTTATTTTACATGCAGCGGAGGAATACACAAGATGCATACAAATAGATCTTAAACAGGGCTTTCAAAAGTGCTCATTTTACCGTGAATGATATAAGAGGCGTGCAGACGTTTATAAGCTATCCACGGTAACGTGAGCACTTTTGAAAGCCCACGCACATTTAGAAAAACAGGCAATAAATATATTATTTTATAGCAGCCATTGGCGATGACTCCCCCGAGTGCGGTGGAATATACACACTCCGTCCTCGAAAGTGCTCACTTAACCGTGAACAGCCTATAGAAAGTCGTCGTTTTAATTAACACTCGCTGTGTTGAGCGTCAGTGGTGAGAGTGGAACGAGGTGAAGATCAAGCAGCAACAGGATTCAAGGATAATTAGGTGGAAGGGGGACAGACAGCCTTGGAGTAAGCCCGCCAGCAAAAGTCAACGTCCGGCATGTTTCCCACATGCAGAAATCCGGGTGGCTTCGCCACGAATAGAATCCTGCTCGCCTTGGTACGAGGATACACTCAAATTTATTATGTTTCACTTTTACAGTCATATTTGCACGTCTTTATCCTTATTAACTGTCAGTAGTGGCCGTTGATGTCGAACTTTGGATGTTTGCACACACTTGTAAAATTTCTAACGGCAAAAAAAAAAAAAATATTGGTATTTTGCAGTCAATCCGACGAGACTGAAAAACTGCACACATAATTTTTTCCTTCCCCCACGCATTCATTTTCATTCCAACTCCGCGCAAATGCGGAAAAAAGTTAAACAAGTGGATTTCTCATTCCTCAAAAAAAGTTTGATTAATATTATCTTCAGTGAGTAAAAAACTTCAAATATTAACTTTTGGAGTTACTCGACGTTTAATTACTTTTGCATAGATTTAATGTTCATACGTAACATGGGGAGATGTATGCTGCTACTGGCTAGAAGACTGCAGAGGTATTATGTCCCCTGAGACACGATGTTTAATTGTTTGCATATAAATGTACTATGTTCGATATGCAAAGAAAATGTTAAATACAAAGAAAACTGTTAAAAGTTTACAAAGAAATGCATCACAGGAAACTCGATGTGCACATACTCTAATGTTTTTTTAATAACGGCAGCATATAGCCATACAGACAGGGTAAGAAACGTATAAGGCGATAACATTATCTGCATGGTAACGTGCCTGCAACAAAGTATAGAGCTTCGGACGTCATTAATTGCACGGCCAGACACCGCGAGCGTAAGTGCAACGGGCTTTCGAGCCCACGAACATGCAATTAGCGGTTTAATCTCGACGTTTCATCTGCGTAAATGATCTCCGACGACGCTGAGGCCCACGTGTTGCGGTGGTGGTCCCCGGGGAATGTAAGAGTCGGGTGTGAAGGGGGGGGGGGGGAATTTTTGAATAATAGCACCGGCGCGAACGCTTAGCGCCGGCTTATTAACGGCGCTAATGAGCAAGTTCCCGGAAAACCGGCGGCGATGACGTAACAACGCGTCTCCCAGCCGTCCGTCACTTGTCGCCGCGAGGGAGAGGGCGTCTTGGTCCGACGAGTACAGACGGCGTCCACGTCATCTCGGGCGTCCGTGAGGAGGAACCCATGGGCGTCGACACCCCGCAGCAGAGGGGCCGAGGTGGTTTAGTGGTAAGACTACTCGTCTCCCACCGAGACTTCGCGTGTGGGAATCGTGCCGGACGAAGCCGCCGGCCGGAGGGGGGGGGGGGGGGGGTTTCCGGAGATCTCCCGTTTACCCAGCCCTTGCATTCATGCGCGGCTCCATGCTCACCTCACTTCATCACCGACTCTCAAGGCCTTGATGTTAGTAGACGCCCGGATCTCTCCGCTCTGGTCAGCACAAGTGTGCTGGAGAATGCAGAAGCGAAAAAATCGCTTAACCCACGAACTCCAGCCGCGCGCGCCAGCAAAATGGCTTCGCTTGCCACAAACATGTCGGAACGTCATTCGCCAATCAGCGCCATGTAACTTACTTGCCAGACACCCCCTCTCCCCCCCCCCCCCCCCCAACATCCAGCCAATAAGAACATTTTCTCATTACGCTATAGCCAATCAGATATAAGGCCCTCTTCCAGACCCTCACACGGCCAATCAGAGCACACTGTGCAAAAGATTTCTTTCCACATACAAAATATATTTATTTGCAAAGTACTTGTTTTGGATAAGTAAAATTTCTTCACTGAACCAAATGAATTGTTTACATTTTTTTGTGACAAACAAATATTTGTTCGTTTCACCACTACAAAAATATGTATAGTATAAGAAAATATATGGTTGTGTTCGTCAACAAAATGATTCGTTACCCAAAACACGAAAGAGTTTAAAAAATAATAATTCACTGCATTCATTAATAATTTGGTTGCAAGAACCAAATGCTTTGTTCAGTTTTCGCCGATGATGTCCGCTGCCATCTGCATGTACAACGAATCATGGTTTCTGCGATTGATGGCCGTGAGTCGTGAAAATGGCAAATGAAAGTACAAGAAAGCTGTTGGAAGACTTGTCACTTCAGCAGCCTGATAGAAGTTTTCGAAGGTAAGTAAACCAATTACGTATTCATTGCTGTTTTGTTTGTGTTATGGGTAATTGTTGCTGTAGGTTTACGTGTCCAGGTTATGTTGGTGCCAGAACACGTTTTATTTATAATCTTTTGTATTTTTACATCATACTTTATGTAACCAGGAATACCGAATAGTAATAATAGCGATTCCAAAACTGGTAATCAAATTATTAGTAACTGTGATTCATTACGTTAACGTTAACGAGTTAACGTTTAGTAGTAAAGGGATCATTCCAGTCGCCACGTCTCCAGCCTTTTTTTTTTTTAATCAAAAATTTTAAGAGCTTGCTCTCATAAAAGCTACTTAAATTCTACACAGTATTCGCTAAATAATTTCGTAATGCTTTTATAGTAATGCAATTTTTACTTGTTAATTTAATGCCTGCATTGCACGTAAGGCGGTTTCATAATAAAATAATTTTAAGTTTCGTAGCCGATGTTGAAAATCATCAACTTTTTTTTTCGAGTTTATTTTTAGCAGAATGTTTTTTTTTTCTCCCGTCGATTTTATAACCTTGTCGATAATTGTGGCTAAGCTTAGCCAATAGTGTATGTAATTCTGAAGCTGTAAGGCTGCACGTAAAGGTTGTTCACGATAAAGTGAGCACTTTTGAAACGAACCTCAGAAAAAAGTCACTTACCCTGAATGCATAAATTTTAGTCGGCTCACTGAGTGACATTTGCCCAGTAAAGTTGGTGACTATGAATGGAAAATAGTTCATATCTTGAAGTTGAATTAAAAAGTGTTAGGTAATCATTTGTGATTACTTAAATTATTTCTTTCTCTTTCCGTTTTTTTAATGCATCGAAGTGTAAAAATGAGCAGAATTGTATAATATTTACTTTCCTAATAATTTCACAGTTTTACTTGACCGACGCATGAATAAAGTGATGAGGCCCACATCAATGTTATTTTACATAAGCCAGGAGAATACATAACGTGCATTCAAGTAGATCTTGCGCAGGGCGTTCAAAAGTGCTCATTTTACCGTGAACAGTCTATGCCCATATATATATATATATATATATATATATATATATATATAAACGAGTTAGCTTAACGACTGCCACAAAAGTAATTTCGTTCTTTTAAAGTAACATTACTTAAGAGTTGATCATCTTCTATATACTTGTAAGCTTTTTCGTTTAGTCATTCGTAGGTACTGTATTCAGTTGTAAATTAATAGTTTTAAAAATACTCTTTTTCTTTTTAATTTCTTGTGAATTGGAGGTTTTAAACATATGCCTACATTGTAAATTAACATTTAGAGCACATCTTTTTTTTATGAATGTAGGACCGCGCAGAAGGAATTGCAGTGTTCTAATAAAAAATAATTTACCATAGCAATCATGTGTATCTCAGAATCCCCAGTTTCATGCAAGCTGCGAGAAATAATAGAATAAAGTTTTGAAAGCATTGACCTACTTGGTTCCGGTGCTGAATTAAAAAATTGTTATGTGTGATTTTCAGCATGAAGTGAACATGTGCTCGTAAAACATGCCATCTCTTCAATAAAGTAACTAGGCCATTTCATACAAGAATACAAATATACAACCATTGGCTGCTAGAGACAATATCGTTTAAATTGTATGCGACACCTACAAATACTGTAGCCTACTTGCAGAATGTTCTTATAAATGCACAGCAATCATGACAGTGCTCATAGCATACAAGTTTTACATTTCAATAATAGACATTCAAATCATATGTAACAGCCCAAGGAGACAAAAAAATAATTTTTTGAGGCATGTATGATGTGTGTATGTGTGTGTGGGGTGGGGGGGGGGGGGGGGACAGTGGTATGCTAAGATAAAAAATTTGTCGCAGTGTTCCAATTTGCAGCTTTAGTATACTAAATGGTCACTTGACTCGAATTAGTACACTAAAATGTTGGCGTATTTAGTTTTTAGTATGCAACATAACTTATTACAGTAGATACTAATTTACCAAATCGTCACCACAATAGATTTGAGGTAGTAAGAAACGTGCGGCGATGATTTCCGACAACACATTGTAAATATATAATTCATTTACACCTATACAAATATACGTATATAAGTACCTATGTTATATTAAAACCATTTTGATTTCAATCAATTAACTTGCGACACTTTACAACGTTGTTCGAGAAATAGCAGCAGTATTACCAAATAAGTGACTATCGCAGTGTTCCAATCGAACCATGGCCTGTGTTTTTTTTTTCCCGAAGAAAATACCCTTATACAACTAATGGAAGAAAATGGATTTTTATTTCGGTTTAGTATACTTATTCTTAGGTTAAGTGTGGACCAATAGACGAAGTCCCGAGTATTTCGAGAATCCCTTCTGTGGCGAAGTTGACTTTCAAACACTTGTTATACTCTCCTGCTACCGTGATTGGACATCAGTTGTTCATACGCGCCATGTTTAACTGTGGGCCAGTAATTAATCAGGAAGCCGTAGGGGCGAGTGAGCTTTGAACAGTCCTGTACGAAGTGCTCACTTGATCGCAGCAGCCAATAAGTAGACGATAGTACCTCGAGCGAAATATTCGGGGCTCCACCTGTATGGCTGTGGTAGGTGCGGATACGTAGGAATCAAGAGAACTGGTATTCATGTATTGATGGAAGAAGCGACTGTCTGTATATGCGCGACGCACTCAAAGCTTTAACATTTTTTAAAGACCTGCAAACCTTCAACCTTCTCTCAGTAATTTACGCAGGTCCAAAGCCCCCCCCCCCCCCCACTTCCCCCGGTTGTAATCGAGATACGTCCACGCTCTGGGTTGAAACACACAGCTACAGCTACAGTACGGGGAAAAGCGTGGGTGAATCACGGGGCTCCACATCAGATAACAGAAATAACATCCACAGAGGAATTTCCGGGAAAACGATTCAGCATCTGGCGTGTACGAGGCTGTCCAGCGAGATGTTATCTGTGAGTCACTCGTGTAAAAAAAAAAAAAAATTCGCTAGTCATACCATTTACGTAATTTTTGTGGGGTGTGTTGCCTCTGTGAAATGAGAAACGTTCTGTGCAAGTTTATAAAAGCCTCGATTCTATATCACCACACTCAGCATATTTATTAATTCATGATATATTTCTATTTCCCCTCACTTTTCACATTGAAGATTCCAGTTTCCCTATGATTTTCACGTTGCTGGACAGACTTGGGTTACGTGCGCATTCTCCTAAACATTTGCCAAAAAATTTTCACTGGTAAGAAAATGATAGCGACTTTTCGTAGTATCTCCACACTTATTGAATCAAACCTTTGAAATATCACCCGAACGATTATGTATTTGGTTGTTTCTTAAATACGTACTGTACTACAAGCGTTTTATACTTCTGTTGATAAACGTATTTTTTTTTTTTTTTTTTTGTTAAATTGAACTTTCACTAATATTTTATTTGCAAATTACGAAAAATCACTTAAAATAGTGTAAATAAAAATGAGAACCACCTAGTAAAATAATAGTTTTCATGCGAAATATTATTCAAGTGACTGCCCGCAAGGACGGCGTATTGTCCACTCAGCGTGGTGAAGTGATAAAGCGGGGTCGCCGGAGAAAGGGGAAGAATGGGATGAAATAAGTGATGGGGGGGGGGGGGGAGAACGGGCTGGAAAGTGGAAAGAGGAGAACTCCCTCAAGATAGGGGAGCTCAAGAGCCCAGATACTTGCCGGCCACTGTAGGCAATGTTAAACTTTGTTTGCGCGAGGCGAAGGAATAGCCTGTAAGTAGGTGTTTAGCAGGACTTCGGAAAAGTTGGAAGTAACCATGAATGAGTTGCGTATGTACAATAGCCTCACAGTTTCAAACACCTCATTTTTCTCTCGTCTCGTCTTTGGTCCTACAAAAAGAAGACCTTAGAGGCAATTTAAGGAGAGTAACCGTTAGTCATTTACATATACTTGTTTTGACTTAAAAACGTAAGACGCGATAATCTACTTCTCCCTTCTGCTTTTCCCATGCATCACTCTCAAAGAAGATCCCAGTTTCAGTAAATATACGTTGAAAAGTAGTTCTTCTTTCGCCTGGTCAAATAGTTAAAATTTCCCAGAACTATAAACACAAATATTTCTTCATACATTATGCAATACGTACTGAGATTTTAATGCACGGCACCGCAAATTACTATAGATCGCTTCATTATACGGGCATGTAATACGTACGAAGTATAATCAATTTTCCGTAAATGGTTAAAAGTTTTTGAATGCCAATACGAGATTTAGTATGCCAGAAGCTAATGAAATGTTAACTTTGACACTCGCAATAAAAGTAACTCAGATATAATGAAAAATCTAATACATGATTTTTTCATCGTTGCACATTTGATATATAAGCGAGTAACCATGGTAATGATATCTAGGAGGAGCCAAACTCATCTCTGAGGAATCAGAAGATCTGAAACCCCGTAATTACGTCAAAAATATTGTCGAAAATAAGTTTGACGTTTCTTCCTCCCTTTCCTCCATGCGCTACAGCTCGTTACACTCGGAAAAGGCGAGGAGAGAAGAGAGAGAGCGAAAACAAGCGAAGATGGGGGGGAAGGGGATAACAATAACGGATCATTATACAAAGGAAGTTGCGTAACTCACGCCCTGTGGACAAGGAAGTGCAAAGAAATAGGGTGTGTACATTTCTCAAGAAAGGGGTGGGTGGGATACGGAGGAAAGAGCACTAATGGTCACACATATATGTACAGTAAGCGCCAGATGTCAGCGGAATAAGAAAAAAAATGTACGCGTACAGTTGCTAGAGTCTTAAAATTAAAAAAAAAACGAGGGCCGATTCAGAAGTCATGACAATTATTCTTTATCTCCCGAGAATTATCCAACACAGGAATTGTGCATATTATGTACAGGTGAAAAAGTACGATAAGTACGTTTGAAAGTGGACACCGCATGGGATATGGATGCAGGAATGTGCGGGAAGGGACAGAGACAACTTGGCTGCTTGAAATCACCGTTCAATTGATTTTTTTTCTCGTACAAGCTGTATATATTCATTGGAACGGGTAGGTACACATCGTAGGTGTACAAGCTGTTTGACATCCTTCAAAGTGCTTCCCGAGGTTGTCCATGGTTCGTTGCCAGCGATGAAGCAGACGGGAGATACCATCGGCTGCATGAGACCCGTCAATGTGAGCTACCTCTCGTCGAAATTGTGACGATGTCTGCCTCATCACTGGCAACGAACCGTGGGCAACGTCGGAGACTAATTTGAACGATGTTAAACAGCTCGTAAACGCACGATACGTACCCGTTCAAATGAGAGTATACAGGTTATATGAGAATATATCATTAATTAATGTACATTTAAACTGTACATACCCTACCTTTTCAATGATGGATTATTTCAAGGAGATGAACAATTGTTGCCATGGCTTCAGGATCAGCCCTCGTATATTTTTCGGGATTCATTTTAGGTAAAGTTTTGTTAGAAAAATCCTCAGTATGGTGCAATGAAATATAACGATGACGCAGAACATGAGCTTAACACACTGGAGGTCCATTTCCTTTGATAAAGATAAGATAATTTAGAAAATCATATTATTTCCGCTGGCAAATTATACATTTTTCACGTTAATTCGAGGTATTTTGTAAAATTACTACGAAAGCATTTTCACCATAGGCGTTTAGTATTCCAAATGAATTTTACAATGTCCTTTGCTTTCTAAAAGTAAACATGGGTCCTTTTTTACATCTTTCTCAGTTGCAGAAATGATGCACTGAACGCGGAGACCAAATACACACAGCTAACCTGATTTACTTAACTTTGAAAGCTACCGAACAGTGAAATTTTGATTTAAAAAAAAAAAAAAACATAAATTTCTCTGCTGTTTTTTTTACAGTAATTCCCTCGTATATACGGACGCAATCGTAAAAGTAAATGTTCGAGAACGACGTCGTATTACTTGAGTAACGACGTCGTATTACTTGAGTAACGATTTCGGGATTCCTGCGGACGACGAAAATCCAATAAAAGGACCCCGACGTCGATCACAACAAAAACCGGTCCGTCAGTGGCACAAAAAATTTATTGCAGCGAAATTCCAAATAAACCTGAGTATAAATTTATTACTTCATATTTTCAGTTGTGCCTTTCAATTTCCGAGAAAAATAAAGCCTAATACACGGCGAACCTTATATAGTAACTTCATTCCAAAAATAACATATATATAATATACTTTAATTTCGTATTATATATAATACAAAATTAATATAAACACAAATATCAATACGTACATATGTTTCCCTTTTGGAAATTTTGACGCTGCAAACTGGAAAATAAAATTATAAAAATTTAAAGTGTATAACATTAAACGGGTATTGGTTCTACTGAATTATATATGACAAACCTCTTATGTTATGTTATTAAAATTGTCGTTTTGTCATAGTTCACAAGGGCCCATGGTAAAGGTAAAGTTTTAAAGCCACGTAGTGGGAAATGCTGAAAATCTAAACCGTAGAATAGTCTTACCTTGTATGTTCCATGTGCACAAAAAGTGCGCATGGGAGATAACTTTTACCTATATTGAATCATTTTGCAGATAAAATTGCATATATTGAAAGCATAAGATAACAGAAGAAGACGTAGATTTTAAAAGCAGAAACATAAGCCATAATTGGCATAAAAATTATATTAATAAAGCCTTGTCGTTACGGGGATTATGTAGCTGCGCGTCCAAGGTCAAGGAGCGAGGGAGCGATACGGGTGACAGTTACACGCACGCCCAGCGCATCATCGTTCCTACGCACAAGGCGTGCAGTGTTTCCGTGGGAACACTGTACTATGCAAATTAGATCTGTAATATAGGGGTTTTATTACACGCGATTAAAGCGCACAGATTAAACAACGTCCGTATTTTTGTACTTTTCTCTTTCCGCTTAAGGAAACTGCATAGACAAGCTTCAAAAATGCGATATGCGATAACGATTTTTTTCTCCAAGAATACACTCAATATGACCAAAGTAAAAAACGTGGGCCATGGATAATTATTTTTTATTTTTTCTGACAAAAATTCATATTTCCAGAACTTTTATTTACCGAGATACGTATTTACGCGCAAACAACGATTTCACAGAAAACGTTTCAGCACATAGGACTCTTAAGGCACGTCATCGCCTCTCATGCAGAAGTTCTTCGTTTTTGTGTCGCAATTCCAGTTTCAGAGTAATTATTAAGGACGGCTGACTGTAGAACTTAACATTTTACACGTTGTTTAGCTATAGGATGTTCCAAGATGATCTTTACAACTTCGATAGCTAATAGCTGGGAAACGGCTAAAAATTGAAAGGTGCGGTCTGTTGCAAAATGTTTACACACGCCTTAAATTCTGTTAGCCACGTAACAACGTTGTGACTGTTTTCGCAGGTTGGTGTGTGATGAAAATCGCCACCTCGCAGCAGATACACAGTGCTTCGGATGGCTTGCAGAGACCAAATCCGACATGCAAGTCCAGTGGGAGTTCCGGACAAGTTATGGGAGCAAACCAGCATCAGAGAGAGAGTGAGTGGCACAGGAGGTTTGAGGAGTAAGGAAGTGCCCTGAAGAGGAAGAGTCCTGGACGACCGAGCACGGGTGCTGCAGATGTCGCCCAGGTGCGACAAGCATTTCTCCGGAGCCCCACGAGATTAATCCGTCGTGCATCCCGACAGTTGCAGCTGCCCACGATCACGGTGTACAGGATGCTGCACAAGAGACTGAAGCTGCATGCCTATAATCCATTCACAGTTACTTGACACTTCTCTGAAGCCCTGCTGAAGTTCTACTTCCAGGAAATTCCTCCGCCCCGTGCAAACTAAGCTTAACTAAGTTTAGAAAACTACACCAAAGGGACAGCGCACCAAATTCGTGCGCACTCAGTTGTATCAATGGTTGTCTTCGAATTCGCCAGCTAAGGGCCATTATCTGGCTTCGTGCCCTTTAAAAGGGCATCCCGAATGTGACGTCACATTGCCGTTGTCCGAATTCCCAGCAAGGGCACCTTATGCACCCTAGAATGTCCCCTTCAGCCAAGGGCACGAGCAACATGCCCTTCTGGAGCCCTAGATATTTTCCGATTCGCAATTGTTTGAAATATTTCATTTGTTTGTGTTTGTTTTGTCTTTAAAACGCTGCACTGTCGCAGAAAACACTTGCAAACGTCACAAAGATAAATGAAACTCGCATAGAGCGGAATTCGACAGATAAAACTCGAGGTGGAAACTAACAAAAACGTCCGAATTCACTAACGAATATTTCTATGGAAGGGAACAAGGACTCGTGAAACTGGAAGGGATCAAGGGTAAGTGGTCAAGGGCACATTGCACCAAAATAGAACAAAGCCAATATTTTGCATGAGAACTATTTTTTACTAAGCGCTACCAAAAATTGTGTTTATTGGTATTTATTATTAAATAAAATATAATTTATAAATAACATATGGCTAAAACTTCAATTTAACGAAGAAAAAGAATGATATCTACTGTTATAGGCTGTTCACGGTCAAATGAGCACTTTTGAAAGCCCTGCTTAAGATCTACTTGTATGCGCGTTGTGTATTCCTCCGCCTTACGTAAAATTAACGTTGACATGGGCCTCGTCACTTTATTCATGCATCGGTCAAGTGAAACTGTGAAATTATTCGGAAAGTAAATACGGCACACATTTGCTAATTTCTACTCTTCGGTGCATCAAAAAATACAAAAAGCGAGAGAAATAATTTACGTTATCACAAATAATTGTCTAACACCTTTTGTTCGTCGTAAATATATGGAATTACTTTCCCCCACATCGTTACCAACTCTACTGGGCGCATGTCACTCAGTGTGCCCGTTAAAATGTATGCAGGCAGGGGCAGTGACTTTTTTCTAAGGTTGATTTCAAAAGTGCTCACTTTATCGTGAACAACCTTTACATTGACAGAGGTATAAAATGCTTGCGGTACATGCCATATTTAGGAAATAATTGAACACGTTGTGTATGGAGAATTTTTAAAGGTTTGATTCAAAAAGTTGGAAGACACCGCGAATATACTATACAAGATGCAGCAATTGTCAAGTTAAGTTTTTCCTCGCAAGCAGCACCATTTCCACTTCGCCTTTTCCATGAGCCAGTAAGACATTTCGTAACATGGTCGTTTCGGCATCTCATTCGTCGGTAGACCTCGAAAATACTCTGATCTGCTTCGACTAATTAATATATATATATATATATATATATATATATATATATATATATATATATATAGATTTCTTGCCCGGTTGTCTGTGCATAGCTTCCGCTACGGCGCATGTTTTGTTTATACTGCGCCCTTACCTAGTATGGATGTGTACAGTGGTATGTTTCACTAATTGATGAAGGGTAGCGATTGGTTATTAATAAGTGGACAACTACATATTTTGAGCAGACAAGAAATGGAGATTTTAATAATTAAACGTAGATTAAAATTAAACAGAGACCTACTGTTTTTAAAATTATGTATGTGTGCCATTTGTAAAACAACTATATTTCTGCTAGCAAAGAAGAGGCGTGGCATCGTATACTATAAGCGATAACACTGTTAGTGACTGTGTTCGAAGTGTAACCTAGTTAATATTGTGTTAACTTACTTTTTTATTTGACTCCGAAAACGTGATGTTGTATTTCATGGCATTGTTTTCCTCGTATATTGCAAACTTCAACATAGCCTATATTTTCCTGCAGTGTAATGCAATCGTTGCAGTGTTCAAGTTGAATATTTAAGTTTACTTGGGGGTGTTTTTGTTCATGTTACGTTCGCAGGCTACTAACGATATTCGAGTTGCACATTTTGGGCATTTTTGTTGTAATCACCAATCGTCATCTCACCTCTTCAATAGTTAGTGAAACAAGACTATTTTGTGTTCCATAACAAATTCCCCTCCAACAATTGCAAAAAAAAAAAAAAAAAAAAAAAAGTTTGAAAATCAGTTAAATTTTTTAAACATATTTCTACATTGGTATTTACTTTGCTGAAGCACAGCCGCCACTCAAACGACAGCAATGTTGCGGAAGGCTACATGTGTCGACGGCGCATGCGCAGCAAGAACGGTTCCACTTGGGCCGAGGTATCTACGCGGCGCAGATTTATCTATCTGCATTCCGCATCGATCACGTGACCGCTCGCTTCTCTGCTTGCTCGTATCTATTCCCATTGCGGCGCAGCGCAAGAGCAAATCTTGCGTTGCGCCTCCTAGGAACGTATATTTGATCAGCCTCTCGCATTGCAGCGATCTCGATGTCTTTGCAGTCGACACGCGACACCCTGATCCGCATCAACTGAGAGGACATGACGAACGCTACATGACAAAACGATCAACTATCACATATCGCCAACCTGAAGGTCACAGTGACAACAACCTAATATCCGCAACTAGAGTCATCGTTTTAAATCGATCCACGCCGCAGTTTTCTCCAAAGAAAGGTGGTGTTTTCTAAAACGGAGTTCCAACTCTCGTTTGTAATTATTCAATTAAAAATTGGCGAAAATAATTATCAGTAATTAACGGAGCTATTTTGATTAATTCTGTTCTGAGTCGCACTGTCGTCTACCAGTTGTTTATGTGTCAAATCTGAAGGGGCAGTTTTTCAGTCTCATTTGTATTCATCCGGTATAAACACATAGATTCATAAAGCACGATTGGAAATAGCCGTTCTTCGTAATAAAAATTTGCTTCAAATCACAACTGAAATCGTGTAATGTCAATGTACCTGTAACAGACACGATATATCACTATATCACAGAATCACGCCATCAGTTTATGCAGCCGATCAATAGAAATTTTATCAAATATATACACGTATTTCCTTAATAATGTTTTGATGGATTAATTAATTTTGTTATATTGTATTTTTAAAAAAAGTTCCTTCCCTTTGACTTAATACTGCACTAGTAATATATGCACGTAAATCTACATATAAATGACCATAGTAATATATATCTTGTCTAACAGTAACATGAAATCACGAACTGAACTCAAGACTGTGCTCTCTGCAGCACGCCTCGCTTAAATAATGAAGCTATATGCATAGAATTGCGCTTCCAACATTGCAGACTTAAGGTCATCCGAAATATGATAATTGCTTATAAACCCTTTTCGGGTGTAATTGTCTAGGTATGAATATTAAATACATTTAATCTTAATGTATAACACACCCCCGTGATAGTGAAACACATTCTTGATCAATAACAGTTAAATTTTTGTTCACCTTCCCCTTTAAAACTAATCAATTAAAATTATCCAGGCTACCAACAAGGGCAACATTTTTTTTTTTTTTTCACTTTTAAGAGGATATGCTGTCAGAAATAAGAAAGAAGCGTTCCTACTGCTCCCTAAATGATTACCACTGGAAACAAGCCTATGACAGCGAAACGAGGATAAACAAGCTACACAAGACGTATAAACATGGAAACGTGATATAAATTTCCCGAACGGTGACGTACGATAACTGGGAGGAGGTAGCAACGAAACAATGGCGAGGAGAAAATGAAGAGAAAAGAGCGAAATCTCGTTGACATATCGCAGCACGCAATTCCCACGAGATGTTCATATATTTTTTTCCCCCTTACGCCCTACCCTCCTCACCTTCGTCGGCGATATATATGGCAAAGATGGTTTACCCCCTCCCAGAACCCTTTCCCGTCTAGTTCTCCGGAGAAGGAACATCGCCGATGGACCAATCCATCTCACTCGGGTGTGCTAGGGAGTTGCTGCTTCGTCTTTCCCCTCTTCACGAGATCTTTTGACAGTCCAGGGGTCTCTCTGCACCACGAGTCAGACAGGAAGCGAAACCTCTAGATAAAGCTCGCATCTACATCCCCCCATCCCTTCCTCAACTCTTCATCACCGACAATCCGTAGTCCCTATAACGCTTCTAGTTGTGCACAAACCTCTACCCACCCACTCTTATCCCCCCCCCCCCAGCAACCTTCTTGCACGAGCCCTTGCAACTTCCACAGGGCGAAAAGGAAAAGAAAAAAAAAAACCAGCGCAGGCACAGGAAATTAAGACAGTCGCATTGAAATTCATAAGCTGATGCGAGCGAGGGAGTCGCTACTCGACGGGAGAAGAAGATTCCTTCAACAATAAGATGTATGGGCCCGCCCCACTGCTAGCACGCAACGTCATAAATAACACCACCGGTTTTTTTTTTTGGTGCAGAGATTCTCGATTATCCTTTTGCTACTTCGCAGAGCAGAATCGATCCAACGATTATACGCAAGTGATTAACCACGTAGCTATTGCCTGCGAGGTTCGTCTCGAGTACAACCTGAGGGATCTGCTCCCACGTACGTTAAAAAAATTATCTGCGCTTATGAAAGTACTGAAAACGGTGTCAATCATTTACGAGACAGATCTTGCACTCTTATTCTCGAACCAGCGGCACCAGCCATTAAAATGCTCCTCAGAACTGACAGATTGGTTGCATGAACTAACAACTGAAACCTTGGGGTAGTGGGATTCACAGAAGTGAAGATATTTTTTTATTAAATTAACGACGTTTCGCCATCGTAATTATCAATAATCTAATGCTGGTTTAGAGTGGAGTCATTTTCAGAGGTTTCACAGATCTACATTTTAAAGAGTAACACTTGCAATAGTTATCTGGATAGTTCATGAGTTAGTGCTGTATGTTATTAAGTTACCTAGCGTGTTGAAATAATCACTAGCATAGATTACTCACCAATACAATTACACAACTTCGTTGTAACACTTCAATAGCAATAAGTCCGAATACGCCCAATGATTGCTGTGTATCTGTAAGTGTAGAAACTACGTTTTTTTTTTTTTCGTTACGAAAGTAGGTAATTTCTGAAATATATCAAACGACAAACAATAATTAATTAACTTATCGGTGTTCTTTCATGTAGCAAACACCAGGTTTGCATGAAAAAAAAAAACTGCACTATACACATAGGTTTTCATTTCAAGCCTTTGTAAGTTTAAATGAGATCCTCTCTGGTTTCGGTTATAACAATTTTGCTTTGAGGATTTTAGTGGCCGAGTCAACGAAGGCATTGGAATAAGACCAAGAATTTCCGGGTTCGAACCCCGGGCGTGTGCCTTTTCACAGGCAAGCTCAGGTTCATTTATCATGCGGACAGCCTCCTCATTAGACTACCGATAAAATGCTGCAGCACTAATAAACGACCACATCGTACGAATATCAGCAATTGGCACTGTTGCCCCGGAAGCTTTAAAGACGTCAGTACCTTGCAATTACTGTAGACGTATCCACTTAGCAGCAAACTGGATGCTGTAATTTCAGGTCATGACGGGAGTTGAGCTTGAAAAAAATCACAAGTTCGAACGCCTGCTATAAAAGCGTACACCCTCCAATTCAAAATGCACTTAAATATGCCACCACTTGACGCGATCTCAAGACGGAAATCCAATCATTTTTGCAAGCCTGCCATTTCTGCACTAAATTCCACCTCTCAGTGAATACACTTCTTTGGTGATGATAGCGTCTGATAATTATTTCAGTGGTTAAGATATATATATATATATTTTTTTTTTTTTATAAAGTAGCCCTACGTTACTTCCTGCCGGCGAATGATAGGTGGCTTGCTTTGGGATAACAGTTCAGGTGAGGTAGCTAACTACCACAGTGGCAACCAGTACTTGCTAACGGACCTTATGTGTGCGCAACAACCACTTTGAATTAAGTATAGGCTTGGGCGTGATTGCGAAAATATTAACACATTATGCCGAGGCGACTGCCTCTACGGCAGATATAGGTCCGCAGCAGATCAAGTACTTTCGAAGTCAACTTTAGAAAAATAAAGGATCCTGCCCATAACTGCAAAAAAAATGAAACATCAACACTGGCTGAACTACTTACAATATTGCTTAAGAAGATATGAAAAGCATGTGTGTGAGCATCTGACATAAATCTGAGACGTAGTAATCTGTTGAATTTGTTTCGAAGACATTAAGTTTACAACTTCGCATTTTTACCAGCTCTACGTGTGGAAGGGGACACAAAAAAACTGACCGAAGTAACGAATAGCTTATCCGCTATTTTAATTACAACACATGTCACAAGACACATCCCCTTGTAATGCCGTGATTCCAAGTTCGATTCCACGTTTCCGACTGGTCGAAGAAGAGCGGGAAATTATTTGACTGTGGGTAAGTATGGAAGCACACTTGTGTATAGTTTATTCGTAGTCTCTTCGCAATTTTTTAATCGAACCATTGAAAAATCAACCTATGTATGACGTGTTTAGTTGTTTCCTAAATATGTCATGTATCACAGGCGTTTTATACCTCTGTTAACGTAGAAGTGTGTTATTTTTCGTTAAATTGGAGTTTTACCTGTACTTAATTTATATATTATATTAATTAATTTATAATCTATATCAAGAAAAAACAGTGAGAAAACACGTGTGTTGGTAGCACTTAGTAAGAAATAGTTCTCATGCAACATTTCATTACAACTGAGAGCGCACGTATTCCATGCGTTGTTCTTTGGTGTAATTTTCTAGACATAGTTAAGCTTAGCTTGAACGAGGCGGAGGAATATCTTGGAAGAAGAACTTTGGCAGGGCTTCAGAAAAGTGTGAAGTAACCGTGAATGGATTATATGTGGGGGAGGGGAACAGTGTAATACGGGTGCTCTCTCTCTCTCTCTCTATATATATATATATATATATATAATCTTCCTCCCACGTACTCAGAAAACCTTCTCGACAATACGCCTTTTCAGTTTTCAAGCAGATAACGAATACGACGCATCTGACTTCATAAAATTTAATGTTTCGAATTAGGATTATTCATGACGACCCATACTTCGCCAGGTTACAAAATGTAACTGTTATTTTGTTACATTATATTTGTTTAATGTGCGTATCTGTGCTGGATGGTGAACTATAGCATCAGTAAATCAAAGTCCATTCAGTCATGTTTTGTTGGAATTAACTGACGATAAATATGTAATAACTTGTATGATTGGCCACGACAATGAGAAATATTGAGGAGTTTCATGTAGGACAAAAGAAAATATTTTGGGGTGCCTCTTGGGTGAAAGAGCAGGGTCGACGCAGTTTAACGAAACGTTTATGACCCCGTTATGTTGTAAATTTTGTTGTAAACGACGAAGTCTGTCTATCCATAATTGATAAATGTACGTTATAGATCCTTAGAGAAACTGAAACCCGAAGAAAGGAAAAAATTGTGCTTACTTTTCTCCCTTCTTCCTTACAATCACTTAGGCCTATTTATTCCAGAATTCAACTCATTTTATTCACACGATATCAGAATTTGATTCGTAACTATTGCTGTAGTATTGTAAATTATAGTTACTATGTACAGAAACACAGAATATCAAGTATTTTAGTTGACTGCCTTAGATTTTATATGTACTGATGTGTTACGGATAATCTACAGGACTATATAGGTACGTAAAATATTTTTGACAAGCACGTTTACTCGTTCATTTTTTACGTATGTGTATGAAAATATTTTTAAAAAAATACCAATAGTGCTTTCTATATAGAATTATCTTTTACACTTGTCACTTTATGAATAAAAATTATCGTGGCGATGCATAAAACATTAAATCTACTAAGATACGTAAATTGGCACGAAATTTGCACATGCACATTTACAGGTGGCGAGAAAACTGGCCATAATTAACACCACTGATTAATCATTTCCAATTATTTCAGAACTGATTCATGTCTTAGGAGGTACAAGGTAAATAACGGGGAGTGCATTCTTGACTAGCAAAACTGTCAGTACTGAATAGTTTGACAGGATAGACCAATAGACGTTCTACATGTGGTACAACTCTTCACTTTAAACAATCAATTTATCACTATAGCTGAATAAAACTACTGATCGATAAAGAGAAACACCATCTACGGCCTTCACACAAATTAACCAAATTGTCGATCTCAAAGTTGAAAAACAGTGAACTATAAACAAAAGAGCTACGCACAAGATCACTACATTAATTCTCGAAATAGTTGTAAAATGACTCGGATTTCCACGTTAAGGTAGGGCGCGCCTTAAAGTAAATTTGTTTTATAAGTCGTATGAGAGGACGGCAAGAAAACTACAGGTATTAAAAATAATTGAGTAAAAAGTAAGTTTCACATTTTATTGCTACTTTGAAATCTGCAGTGTATGTCGTTAATGGTTACATTCAATTCGTCGAAATATATACTGTACGCTTTACGACCACGTTCTATTGAGAAAATGCTTTAAGGCGTTCTTTTCTTTTTCTGCAAACGTTTTCCTCCATCCCAGTGCTTGGGAACGAGCTGGTAGACGTTCCTCGTCACTTTATCTACACGTGACTTTTTTTTTTTTTTTTTTTTTACTTCCCTCTTTTGCAACAAAATGCTCCCACGTCTTGCAAATCGCACCCTCTTTACACCGCCGGCTGAAAGCGCTCGTAAGTCAAACAAATCGCTCATCGTTTCCGCGACCCTGCGTCTCCTCGAACGTCGTGCGGCGGACAATTTTTTGACGGGCGTAACTTTCCTACGGTTTATGTTCTTCGCATTTCAACTTCAACTTCAGCCACTGTTTTCTCCCGGGACGCAGAAAGTGGTAGTTACGTCTCCATCAAATTCAAATGTATCTGAAAATGTGTACTAAAATGTGGCATTGTCATTTCAGCCAGGAAGTTGTTAAGTAAGTTACGACACGCCCTATTCAACATCAAATTCCTGATGGCAACGCTCTTACATGCACAATATTTATATTAATAAAAAAAAAAGGGGGGTACTGCTGAAAATGTGTTTTTACTAAGTAAACATGGTGGCATTAAGTGTAACGCGCCACAAATTAAATTATTTTCCAAAACATTTTTGTTCTCGATGATAAACGAGAATATGCAACTAATGTAATTACGGTATACTTATTGCTTTAATTTCTTAATCACATAACCGAAAAGATACTACAAACTTAGCTAAAAACAGTTTACTCTAACTTATAACTGTGGTCCAATTATAAATGGTTATCCACCTGCTAGTATCTTAAATGCTATCAGATATTTCCGCTTATGGTATTTTATTATACTCCACTCTTTTTTGTACTAGATGATCGATGGTTAATTTATTCGTAATATTGGAGCTATAGATGCTAGAGATGTATTTTCTGGATAATGAAACGTGCTGGAATTTCTGGAGAGCCTGTAGAATACCCGTACTTTGAGACCCCGGGGGAAAAAAAAACGTTGCGCTTATTTTTTTTGTAACAGAAGACTAAAACGGAAGTGCCGTGTGCAGTATCTTGACGAGGTCGTTTCCGCCAGGCCTTTTTCCCGTTAAATTAGGGTCCAAATAATGTATCAGCAGCCACATCGATGTAGACGGCGCATAGTTTCCAGTGATACTAGTACATACATGAACGTGTAACAATGTCCCGTGATATTTGCGATAAGGTTTGTACGTTCTGTATTCGAGGTTAAATAACAGTAACACTCTCTCTCTCTCTCTCTCTCTCCTCTCTCTCCCCTCTCTCTCTCTCCTCTCCTCTCTCTCTCTCTCTCTCTCTCTCTCTCTCTCTCTCTCTCTTCTCTCTCTCTCTCTCTCTCTCTCTCTCTCTCTCTCTCTCTCTCTCTCTCTCTCTAATACGAGACAAAACTGTATATTTGTTGACTTTTTTTTTCATCCAAACAAATGCCGCGCGTTTATGGGTGTCACACTGCGGTTCAAGAACAAAAGCAAAAAAGTACTTGATATACTCCAAAATACTATAACTAATATATCTCTCTGTAGATATTTTAGACGAAACCTTTTATAAGAAAAAATATGAACGTAACCGACTGCGCTCAAGCATAGGGCCTACGTAAATAGTTCAATATTACATTAACAAAGCGTGTGAATTCGGGTCGTAGAAGCTGGTACCCAAAGAAAAACAAACAACAGCAGGTCATAGGTTTTCGGGAACAGTTCTTGAAGTAAACTTAAAAAAAAGTATAAGAATGTCCGCTTATGCGGGCCGCCTACCAGATATGGAGTGCAGAGGTTTGGGCTTGAGAGCTGATGAGGGTGTAGCGATGAATGAAGAGGCGCTGGAATGCAAGGGAAGGGGAAACGGGAGATCCTGTGGAAAACCCGCCGACCAACGCAGCATCATTTAGCACGACTCCCGCGTGCGATAATGCGGGAGCGACCCCGCCGAGAATCGAAGCCGATTCGCCCAGGTGGAAGGCGCGTAGTCTGATCACTGCACCACCGCGGCCCCCCTTCCATAGTTACTTTCCGCATCCGAGGTCGAGATATGCGGGAGCGATACGGGTGATAGATACTGACATGTGCGTCGCCGCTACACTTGAAGTCTCTGAACTGCATGGCGTGCAGTGGTCCAGTCGTGCTGTGCGCATAGCCTGTTCGCGGTAAACTGAGCACTTTCGAGAGCCCTGCTTAAGATCTACTTGTCTGTGTATTCTTCCGCCATGTGTAAAATTAAATTTGCTATCGGCCCAGTCACTTTATTCATGCGTCAGTCAAGTGAAACCGTAAATTTTTTTTTATAAAAGTAAATATTTTATAAATTTGCTCATTCTTACACTTACAAACATTAAAAAACACAAAGAAAAAAATTCTTCTTTATTCTCAAATATTTGCCTAAAAACTTTTAAATCAACGTTTACACATGGAATTGTTTTCTCTCTGTAGTTACCAACTTTACTGGGCGCATACTAGTCAAGTGTGCCAGTTAAAATGTATGCAGGTAGGGGAGTGACATTTTTGAAAGGTTTATTTCAAAATTGTTCACTTTATCGAGAATTGCCTACAGTCGTTCTGTGTGTACCGTAATTTTATTAGTGGAAATCCGTAGCACTGTTCAATGCAGGATCCTATCGATGCTCTGCTCGTGTCCGGATTAAGTTACGGAACGATAAAGTAAGGCTCCGAAATAATATTTATAGTATGCGTGATATCTCAAACGTACCATTCGGTTCTTGTCTGGGGTATATTTTGTTTCCGTAGTTAAAAGATCGCGGTTGTGTAGTGGTTAGACTACTCGCCTCCCACCTGGGCGAACCGAGTTCGATCCCTGGCGGGGTCACTCCCGGATTTCCGCATGAGAAAATCGTGCCAGACAATGCCACTGGTTGTCAAGTTTTCTCCGGATATCCCATTTCCCCCGGCCTTTCATTCTGGCGCCGCGCCGCTTCATTTGGTTGAGAGTGCCGACTAATAACTTAAGAGATGTGGGTTCTAATCCCCGTGCTGACAAATTGTGTTTTTTTTCTCGTAAATTATTATTTTTTAAGTTGTTCTCTGATATTGATTTATCACATTTGTTTTCTAGAGAAAAAAAAAGTAATTTTATGTCCAATTCTCAATAATTTCAGTTGTAACACAAGGCACTCATTTGTAATATTACAAATGAATATTTTGCAGATTTGACAAGAAAACGCTTTGCAGTTTTACAAAGGATTTTCTTCTTAAAGCACAAAAAAAAATTTCTTTAAAGTGTACTTTTCAAGTAATATTGCGCTAATCGAATACGTTCATGTATGCCACTGTCTGAGGTCTGTAGAACAGCAATCCCACGATAACATATTCGGCTCACAGCAACGTTTTGGAGTCGAGTTCCTTCAGGGGCCGAGTACCCCCCACAGACGTCCCGGTCCGCGTGTGTTCAGACGATGCCGGGGCCGCACAGCCGTCAGAGGGCAGCATACAGCGACGGCGACGTGAGATGTTGCCGAATGAAGCCATCACGCGCGCACAGAAATAGCTTTGACCGGTCGTCGCGCGCGAGGGGCTTGGCTGTTCCAAGTCGAGTCACAGTCGGGCCTATTCACCGGGCCCCAGCTCGCATAAAGGCCTCGCTTGTGCGTACCCAGGCCTAGTCTGGGCCAGAGCCCTAGACGCGGGCCGGAAGGCCCTTGGAGGGGGGGGGAGGGAGGGGATTATTAACCGCGACCCTTCACAACGTCCTGACCCCCCACAGACGTTACGCTGAGTCAAGTCAAGTGCTCGGAGGAACCCATCACGCCCCGACATACGAGTCACATTCATAACGGCATCCGTCAGTCAAGTGACGGACTCTCGACATGCCGATAATTACAGTGTAGATGAAGTCACTCTTTGGGAAAGAACTGAGTGTACGTTTCCGTGAAGAGTATCCCACAACGAAACGACAGAACCACCAAGATGAAAGGCCCAGAAGGAAATGAGTGATTCGGGTAAAGATTTTCAAAGCATTTCCCGAAACGAGTAGGCCAATATTAACTTACTGACCGCGCTACTCAACGCGGTCGAAACCAACTGATATATTTTGCTGTTACATAAGAGGAGGGAACAAACAGCTTAAGGAAAAACTTTACAACTGTGCTTTATTTAATTAAAACATTTTACGAACATGAAATTTTTATATTTCTTGTGTCACGGCAGGGAAATCATAAATGTGAGTAAAACGTGATTTAAGATCAAGCTTCCACGACGATGCACTTTGTTGTTCTGATCGCACCCTGTGGTGCACCTTATTTGCCAATATTTTTACCCGCGTTTCTTTTTAACGATGACTGAATGCTATAGATTTCAAATATCGACAATAATTCATCTGGAATTGGGATAAGCTAATAATCCAAGTATCGAGGGCGATTAGGGGATGAATATTATAGTTATCGGACAGAAATTAAAATTGCACAAGTAGGCGGAATCCTGTATTGCAAGCTAGTTCGTTATAATGTATTATATTAAAAGAAAACTTCGAAAATACCGGAAACCTATCACCACAATAGTAGAACATTCTTCAGTAAATTAAATCCGAAGCATATGCATTATACTTATTTTCTCTGAAACTGTTCTGAGTATGTATAAAGGGCAATAAGTATAACTATTGGCCTGTTGAAATAAGTCGGAAATATTTAAATTGCTTTGTAACAATCTGGCCACTTACGAACTATAAAAAATACTACTGCAAACATAACAATTTCTCACATTTTACACTTTGGATGTATAATGTTACACAAGCTTCTTAAGCATTGCAGAAATAATCACAAATCTTTGTACAAGCCACATCAGTTTACTTTTAGACTGAATACGACGTAGACCTATGTGGTTATTTACAAAATATGAAGTATGCGCAAATACGTTAACATGAAATGTTGAACATATTATTTACAAAATTTTCTTACTCTACTGCCAATTAATTAATGCAAGCATTTCAGATTAAGAAATTTAAATAGATTATCTGAGTAAAGAACTATCATAAAGAATATAACTAAAAATAAATTCACCCCTCAAATCTTTGGGAAATTTGAAACTTTCTATTATCACACGCACGTATAAAACACCTGCGGTAGTATAATTTTGCACAAAACATTTTAAGCGTCCATCCAACAAGAGTTCTGATTTGAATCCGCAACTAGCAGCTGGTATGAAAAAACAGCACCTCGCTTAATGAGATGCTGAGTTGTATACAACTCGCATGCCAGCCAGTTCAAGTTTTATTGCGAAGCACGAGAGGCAGGTCATGAAAGTCATGGCTTTTCTGACTTTGGAGCACACACACACACACACACACCCACTGAACATAAATAACACTAAATAGCGAACCAAGCCAATATCAATATTATCGGCGATTTTGGAGCGGGAGACTCTTGACAAGGTGTAGTGCTATCCAAATAAGAAGAGAATTTCAGGAGCAATAAACACATAGGGCGAGTTCACATTGCTCTGAAAACGGGCGATGGGTCGTCTAATCGCCACGCGTCATTACTAGAGTACGGACGGTCAACCCCTGCGGGGCTCATGGGTGCTGAGCTGTTAGCCTGCTCGCCTCCCACCCAGGCGAACCGGGTTCAATCCCCGACCGAGCAACTCCAGAATTTTCGCGTGTGGGAATCGTGCCGGACGATGGCACTGGTCGGCGGGTTTTCTCGGGGATCTCCCGTTTTCCCCGCCCATTAATTTCGGCACTGCTCCGTACTCACCTCAGTCACCCACGTCGGCTCTCAAAGCCTCGCTGTTAAGAGCCACCCAAAGTCTCTTCGCTCAATCAACCCCTGCTGATGTGTATCGACCAGAGCAGAAACATCGGTTAACGGCGTGCGGCAGGTAATACTCGAGAACGACACGGACGATATTTTCAGCTCAGTCATGAAAACTACATCTGCCCTCCCTCTTGCGTACGCTCACTCCCCACAGTTAACTAATACGCCACTTCTTCGGCACTTTTTCCTTCCCTTCGAACAGCGAGAGGAGAATCTTTTCCTTGCGGTCGTTTCCGTGTGCGCTCGTGGCGCCGTTGTGCGGCACACAAATAACTATCGAACGCTTAATAGTCGACAATATGCGCCTTTGTGCTCGACAAGAGTGGAGGAGGAGGAGACAGCGCTCTCACAACAAACAAAAATACTTGTCGCTTAGACTAAATGACGGAAGGTCAAGAAAAAGGCCCGGAAATCAAAACATTTGCTGTCCAAAGACAATCATAAACATCTCTATTCCTGTTAAAGCTATAATTTAACGTGCGGATGGGTGATGCATAGATTAATTTACGAAAGTAAGTAAATTAAGGAAAAACACATTAGATACCCATGCCCTACGAAGGCATTCGAAATCGAATACATTAGATAGCGTCACGGTATTTCAGCTTAAGTGGTTATGCGAACATGATCGTACATACAAAATGGATCATACGCTCCTATTTGTAAAAGACCAATTATGGAACTTGATTAACTTTGACGCTAAAACAAAAAGGAAAATATAAACACCTTCTTTCGATTATGTTTAAAAATGCAATGACTCATTAAATTTTTTACCATGTTTCTATCCGCTAAGAACAAATGAATCGCGTCTGAACTTCTGGACAAATTTTCCAGCGAGATTATATACGGAGTACTGTAGTTGAGTAAAAAGCTGATGTGAATGTTTGCTCCTCCAAGACAGCTCGGCTATCAAAATTGCTTTCCGGGATAGCTTTCAGCTCATGCGACATGTCCTCGCGCATATGAAAAGAAATGTAAATGTTCCCCGTTCGGAGAACAAAGCGAACGAGCAGGTTTTAACGTGGTTCATTTCATCGGCCCGCTGGGGACGCAGGTACGACGAGACCAGATCGATGAGTTTCATTACCCCCCTGCTGGTCGCTAACCTATTCGATATCGTGAGAAGAGGAGAGAGAGAGAGAGGGGGGGGCTTTGAATGGGGAGAGGGGAGATAGGTGGACACAGTGTTGTGGAGAGTGTTTAGATGAGGGGGGGGGGGGTATCGTCCGAAGGGTCCGGAGTGTGCTCAGATGGACGCTGCCACTCCACTCCGGTATATTGCTCTTTCCAGGAGCTCTGGCACTAGAGAAACCAACCCCCCCCCCTCTCCGATCACTAAGGGATGTGGGGGGAGAAGTTCAAGTGCCGTGGGACCCTTCGAGCACCCATTCGCCCTCGGACGCACACACATACACACACACACACAGATATGCACCCCGCTACACGCATTAGCTAACCGGCCTCGAGACACTCCGAAAATAGAGAAGGGGGTAGAAAAAAAACGTACGTGTTGGTACTCACACGTTTGCCCTCCTGCCAGACATACTCGCCCTCTGATAAACCTCAAACGAGCGCACGGGAAACTTTTAGACTCGAGTTTGTTTCACACATAAATTTCTCAGCCATCGTCGATAAACTATTTACTTTACCGCTCTTCCTTTTTTTTGCTGTTACTGAGGCTCCCTTAGGTCCTAAATGGATGGCAACACCAGAGTTGTTTCTTTGCCAGTGTTTCGGGTGACTTGGATACTGAAAATGTTTTTCTCCCATGTAAATACCAATCATAAATAATTAAATAGGTAATATTTGTTTTTTTTTATTCATTTTCGCAGAGTGAGTGAAGATATTTGGGCGACTCTTAACATCGAGGTCTTGAGAGTCGATGAGGGTGAAGCGAGGTGAGTATGGAGCATCACCGGAATGAAAAGAGCGGGGGAAACGGGAGATCCCCGAGATAACCCACCGACCAATGGCACCTTCCGGCAAGATTCCCACATGCGGAAATCCGGGGGCGAACCCGTAGGGAATTGAACCAGGTTCGCCTTGGCAGGAGCGGAGTAGTCTAACCACTAATCCACCGCGGCCCCACGAGACACTTGAAAAAGTCATTAATGCCATACCTTGTCCACAACCAGTTCCTGACCGATGTGATTTTGTCCGGTTACTGCGATCTCATTGATCGAGGGGCCGCGGTGACCGAGCGGTTAGCCAGCTCGTTTCCAACCAAGGCGAACCGGGTTCAATCCCCGGCTGGGTCACCGGATTTTCGCAAGTGGGAACCGTGCCGGACGATGCCGTTGCTCGGCTGGTTTTCTCAAGGATCTCCCTTTCCCCCGCCCCTTCGTTCCCACGCTGCTCCATACTCACCTCAATTACCCTCATCGGCTCTCAAGACCTCGTTGTTAAGAGCCGCCAAAATCTCTTCACTCACTCACTCACTCTTTATTATATCGCGACTGAACATGCATTGGTCTAGATGTGTGGTTTTGATATACATACCAATATTATATATTTGCATGGAAACCAATAATTGAAAAAACGTGTATTCAACCCTTGGGGCCTTAATACACTCAAACAGCAGTAGTAAACAAATTAAAGCAGCTTTACTGTAACTTATTACACGTCTGATAAGCCTTACAAATCATTTACAGTGTCGTCCTTGGAGATGTAACGACAAAATGAGCGAAACTCTCTGCCAGAGGGACCTCTGCCATTTAGAACATATGCACTATGTAATTACTACCTAGAATGAAACAAAAAGAAACAGCTTTTCAAAGACGGGTCATTTTCCATTTCTTAGGTAAATCTAGACAATTTAAATAATGTGGAACAGTCTAAATAAAGCCACGGCGTTTTATGATAAAATGGCAATTCAAATAAAAATTTGGTCTCCGATTGGTTTTCCAGGAAAATCTTCCAGGACGTTCGGTACTGGAGTCGTAATGCTAAGTTACAATACAATCGATCGTTATTGCAAAAGCCGGCTTTTATAATTCATCCTTATTCACTCAACAAGGTTGGCAGCACACGGATACCACAAATATATTTGTTTTTTGTTTTTTTTTTGTTTTTTTTTTTTTTTTGGCTTAGAGCAAACTTCTGACTTTCGTGGCGTAGTTAGCTTCAATCGCGCTTGCACCGCGAGGTGTACTATGTTAAAATTCTGGATAAGGCAAAGTGTGTGTGCGTGCGCGAGTATCCTATTAATTAGAATTATGGGGTATTTTCAGGTTAACGTGTACAACAATAAGCCGAGAAATTAAAAAAAAAAAACTATTAAACTGACAAAAAGTTGTATTTTATGATATACTAGCGGCTCACCCCCGCCTCGCTCCGGCGCGATTTACAAATATGGCGTTGTTTAGGTTTACAGCAAGTATATACACTAAATGCTTAACCTAACATAGGATTAATACTGTGTTCAAAATGTCGTAATAAGTGAGCCCCAATTTTTAAAAAGACAAAAATGGTTACTGTAGGTCATCCTTAAAATATAAACATATGCTGCCACGGACATTTTTGTAGACCTTTTTGAGATCTACAATTCTGTGGTACATTAATTTGGCGTATCTTATGGTTTAGTCAGCGTAAGCTTTGTAAGCGCCAGAAAAGAGGCTTTTTCCGACTTGATTAGAAAACGTCGACATTTCCCTACTATCCTTACATTAAATACTAACGTATTATACACCTGAAACTTTGTCACGAAATTCTCTAAATGATGGTGAAAACCGCATCAAAATTCATAATATAGTTTAGACGCCTTAGCCAAATACGAAGACACACGCGACCGAGCTACTTTGTTTTATACTATGTAACCTAAAGAGGAGTCAGTCCGCTTTAACAACACATTATTCTTGCAATGAGTCTGCGCGTCCCTAAGTTTTGACTGCAGGTACTCTATTTTGCTGCACGTTAGCTGTGACTGACGAGATAGCACTGTGACTGAGCGATGGCGTTCTTGCATCGAGGGCATCGCCTGAATGGACGGGTGGGGTTAATGGCAGAAAGCTATTAGGCCAGCCTTCTCAGGTGGAATAATTACTGTAAATGGACTGGCGTTGCCCGTGAACGCTCGTGAGGGGAGCGGTCGAATCGGTAATGATCCGAGACCCAGAATCGACGTGACTCGGGATTTGGGCGGTAAACACAATAGACTAAATATGCGGTAGACCGCTTATTCGTCTTCTGGGCATGTACCCAACACTGACCTACCCCAATCCTACAAAACTCCTACACAACTGTCAAAGCCACATGGTCAACAGTGATGTACGTGTTTGTTTATATCTTGATTTTTAAATTACAAGCACTATTATATTCATAAAATAGTTTTACCAGTTTTAATATAATAAAACTGCATTACAAATTGGTTAGAGGAAGTGTGCATTCATCTCAAAGCATTTGTTTACAAATCAGTTTTCTAACCAAAAATCCAAGCCACGCCATTTTTGCTAGACGTGTTGACAGAAAAGCAGTTCAATGTTGGGGCACGGAGATTGGTTGTGCGCAGCCAGCGAGATCGGTCTACCTCATCTTTAGTCTATTGTAAACATCGCTACCCAAGGTGATGGTAGCCCATTTTAATACATATGTCCCGCCGCCATAACTTAGCTTCAGACATAAATCATCGTAGTCAACGCACAAGGACAAAGGTAAACGACATTGAGGAAACTGATGGATAAATGTAAATCCTATTAGTTTTTTTTTAAATAAAAGAACATTGAGTAACGTGTATTATCCACAAATCAACAGAATTTTCAAGATATTTTTTAAATTAATATAACACGTTAATCTCTTATATCGAAAATAATAAATTCCATAGTTTGAAATGCTTTCCCCAAGTCGCGTAACCCTAGAATTACGTTCCTCGCACCTTATTTCACGGATAGAAATAATAGCCAGATATTAACACTTAGGCCCGGGCCTGACTGGCGTCTTTGTCGCGAAAGTGCGTTGCATTGATTTCAATTGGAGTGGCCAGATGGGCGATTATGTCACGGCGAAAGAAACAAAAACGCTACACGCAGCGTTATTGGTCCGTCGCAACTTTTCTGCGGCAAAAACGCTCGCCATACAATTTTAAGGAGATGGCCAGACTGGCGCCTTGTCGTGACTGCATGACGTGGTCAGCATAGCGTTCCTCAGTCTGTCTGGTGTAGCTGGAGACGAGGTTCGTGAGTTGTGACAATGTGTGATAAGGAACTTTTCATGTATGAAATATCGCACAGAGAAATGTTGTGGGATGTGAAAAAAAAAAACCGGCGTATGCGAACAGGGATTTGAAGGCTAAACTGTGGCTTGAAAATGCTGCTAAAACAGTCGAGGACTGGGAAGGTATGGACAACAATATAGAGAATAAATTTATTTGCCATCAATTAACAGAACACTAACAGATACACTATACAACAGTCTTCGTGCCATGTGAAGGCCTAATATGTACAGTACTAGACTGTGGTCTAAAATGATTAATTCACAGCTTTTGTATATGTCAATAAATGTATATCTGAAATTCTAATAACGTATAGAGCACGAACGGTTGTCCCAGGTATGTGAATAGAAACGTTGCAGACAAGACACTTAACACAAATATTTCTTATCCAAAATCCATTTTTCGTTATTCATTGCATTCTAGTAATAATAAAGTAATATGCCACTAAACATGCCATAATAGTCATTACTACCTTTTACATATATGCCAGAATGTATTTTAGCGCACAGCGTATCCTATATTATATCATACTCCCACGGAACACAGCCTATCGGACACAGAAAATAAACAGCAAAAAATATCCCTAATGTTTGCAAGCTTTGCCATGCCCCCTGTCCCATAAATTGGAATGTCCTCCATTTCACACGTTAGAGACTCTTCGTATTTAAAACCGCCCCTCATTCCCACAAAATTAAGTAAAATACAAGTCGCCTGCACAATACTATCCACTACCTAAGGTTGAACATTAATGACGCTAAGTAAACCATCCATGAGTTTGAAAAAAAATGCCAAAAGCACATTTCACGAAACTTCGAGCTCTCGTTAGTCTATAGTTAAATACACTTTGGCGTTTGGCGAGGTTTTCTCTTTGCGAAAGGTCGCATTACATGCATTTCCATACGAAAGGCCCCATCAGAAAACAAAAACATGAGGCAATGTTGTCCTGTTTTCGTTATGTCCAAGGGAATATTTTAAGAGTCTCACTCAAGTTTTCCAAATACCACAGATTGTTTGAAAAATATTATAAAGTGATGACCTGCCATAACTCCCGATGTCAACGGCAACGAAACAATAGTTTGCGTCAACGAGTCTTAAAAGTACCATGGAGAAAATATTTTTGTTGTTGTAGAACTCAGACCCCGAGACTTAAGGTTTCACAATTGTGATGTGCTTCCCATCTAAAGCGCCTAAGCAGTTTTGGAGGTTCGATCGTTTCTCATACTACGAGAAAATCCTCACCCAGTATTCTAATGTTGGCTCAGGCATGAATTCACTTTGTAACGATGACCAAATTACCAAGCAGGCCTCCTTTATGATTTAGTACTTCGTCCCATCCTGAACTCAGATGCCAGCGACCTAAACGTATTTCCAGTTGCAAGGAACCTGTAAAAAAGGTTTTTGTCATAAACGACTTAATTGGATGAAATGTATTATTTAACATAAATCATACCAATAATATCAAAATAAAAAATAGAATGAAAACACATCAGAACGCTTAAATACATCGTTCCTACAAATTACATTAAGGGTTGGGTAACCACGTCAACTACTGCAGTTGAACCAATTATGTGAATGGGGGAGGGGGAGGTCAAGTTTAGCCTACCGTGATAATATACATCAAAAATAAAAATAAAAAAATTGTTAGAGGAAAACGCAAAACCGTCAATACACACAAACATGTGTTTCTTAAGAAAGTCACCGACACAATTTGAGGGCATATATTTAGATTTTTTACGTGTAGTACAGTACGAATATGGAGCACTGAATATTTTAGGTTAGGGAATCACAATCTCTTGCATACATTTTGATTTCTGTGGTTACAACACATTTTAAAAACAATTTATTTATGATTTGTTCCAGTGAAAGATCTACAGAAGAAATGGAAGTCCTTAAGAGGCGCGTTTACAACAGGAGTCCGAATACAAAAACAACCCAGTGGAACTGGACGGCAGAAGCGGAAGCACTGTGTTTATTTCGACAACCTACTATTTTTGTTGGATACAATTTGGCGAACTAGAGTTAAATTTTAAAAGTATCTCTAGAAGTATTCATTAAACGAAATGATGATGTGATAGACACATAATGCTGTAATCACTAAATATAATACTGGACTGGTGTTTGAAATTGTTTCAACAATTTTCACAACACTGTTATTCCCGTCATCCATGCTATACCATCAGGATTCAAACATTGCTGTATGTGTGTGATCATTTTTATAGAACACCGTGCACGGATTATATTTCCAGAACGTACACCAACATGGAAGCAGATGTCACTGATGGCGACGAAGAATCCGACATTAACGACAATACACTGTGACACCTGGCGCTGGGAAGGATGAGACTAATATCTGCTCCTTAACCGAGGGTAATCCATCGGCTAAACATATGTTATCCTCCCACCATTTGAACAAAGACACGACGACAAACCTTGAAGTCATAGTTATGGCACACACAGCAAGCATTAGACGGCTTGAAGGCGATGACGATCGTATGTTCCTGCTTTCACTTGTGCCAATGTTTAATAAACTAAATGACCGATCCAAAATTTGGGCCTGTATGAAAATTATGGAAATAATAGCTGATCAACAAGAGCCTTCTTCTTCGCCTTCTCGCCCTCTTCCTCCTCTTTGGTGACCCGAATCTTCCCCAACAATGCAGTACCAACCATCACAAGTCTATCACCAACAATTTCTTTCCGCCAATACTCCATCGCCATACCGCCTGGAGGTATCTATTACTTCCGACCACAATCGTACACCACCACATGTACACATTCAATCTGAAAGCGAATCCAGTGTGTTCGGCGTTATCGAAAGCCTTTAAATGAATATCAGCAAGATATTTATTTATCAAAGGTGTATACAAATAAAGATTCATTCATTGCATGTTGTATATTGCATTACATATTAATAAATAAAAACTGTTTTGTGGTAACACACTCGTATGAAACATTTTTTTTTTTCGTTGATCTTTTAACACCACGTACATGTAACCTGAGTTTACAATTTGTCAACCACGCAGAGATTGTGGTCGTTAATTTTTGGAATATGCAACACATTTAAAGATCATTAAAACTGTACCTCAATGTCACAGGGAGTCGTTCTTCCACGCAGATAGTATTAATGAGCGGTGTTCTTTTCTTCTCAACCCCTGCTTTTACATCGTCGAAACTTTGAACACTCATTCTGAAATACTCAAAGAATCTGTCAGGGCAGTTCCGAAGTTGGTGCAACAATGTATGGAACTCACCGAACGACAGTCCACACGCATTATTAGGATGTGCACCAACCTTCCTGAATTGATTTGTATTTCTCTTCAAATACCGCGATACAGCCAAAGCAAGCAACAGGTCATCACACATCGAAGACATGGTTCCTAATGAAACTCAAAACTATGTAGCGGCGGTTTTGTCTTCAGTGTGGCCACCCTTCCCGCGACAAGTTTCCATTACATATATTTGACAAGATACCTAGAAAATAATAATATAAGTATGTACGTGCCCAAAATACGAAGCTGTAAACCCGACACAGCTTTAAACTCATTCTCGTGGCTATTCAACTGACTTCATTTGTTTCTTGAGTCGATACAATATCTCTTACCACCAATGTAACCAACTACTTACAAAAATGGAATGAAGTTGCCTGCCTTTATGGTGGTCGCCCTCATATCGTTTCAAATGCGTTCCAGCGTGTTTGAAAAGAAAAAAAAAAGCGTTTTTTGGCGAAACTATTAAATGTGCTCCCAAGGCTTGCCTACGAAAAGAGAACACATTTCAGGCAAGAGAATGGAACTTTCTAGGCATCATCACGGACAGATGAAACATTATTTTCATGCTTTCCAACATAGCCGAAAGAGTCTTTTTTCATTTCAGACTGCTGTAATTCTCAAAATACACGAACCGGATACACGTGAAACTGTACATATGCACTGGACTTTGCTACAAAGTCGCATCCAATAAAATTGTAGAGTCACCGCTTAGATTCCTGAAGTTTTACGATCGCGACGAAACCACTGAGCGCTAGTTAAGTGGCTTGCGCATAGAGGCGATACCGCTTTTCATACGCCATTCGGTGTCGACCGTATTGCTTCATCGATTTTTGCCTAGGTCACACAAACGTACGCCTCCAGGTGACCGTCTTAAAAGGTAGTCATTTGGTTCATATCCCGCATCAGGTAATAGCTAATAGGTAATAATCATTACCGGCAGCAAACACATAAGGTTTTATCAAATTAGAAAACGTTGTTTGGCCATATGCACACAAGCTTGTTTGTCACTAACGACACAAACGTTATAGCTTAAAAAAGTGCATGTTATGCGTATATAAATAACTTGACATTTTATTTACAACGATCGATCGGCTAATACATATAACAGGCATGATATAACTTATTTCATACTTATCACTGTAGAGCTGAAGTAAGACGTGAAAGGAAAAATTAAATTTCTAGGGAATTTTTCAATCTTAGATTTATTGAAGACTTATTTTAACTATCTGCACATTAACTCTACACTAAGCCACACTTATTTTAAATCTAAATCACAGTAAAAAAAAAGTTTTTCCTATTCGCGAACTCCTTGCGAGCCGGAAGCTGAGGACGATATCCGCGTATTTGCGTATTTATTTCGGGAACTATCTCCTTTAAAAAAATTTTGCACGTCAGTGGAGCGAAGTCTTGTCCTAATCACGCCGCCCCCTTCCTCAACCCTTCTGTCCCGTGCCTTTTCCTTTTTTCCTCCTTCTCCTACTACGGGAATGAGAATGGGAGTAAAAAAAAAAGGGAGGTTGCTTGGACAAGGAGCCGAGATCGGACTAGCTTGAGTGCTTTCGCACAAGTAATGGCGCTCTCTCTTCTCGCTCGGCGGCCATTATGAACTCTACTGCTCACCACCAAAAACTATTTCTTTTCCATTTCCACTCGCACCCTTCCCCCCCTTCCCTCATCATCGCCCTGAGAGACCACCCCTGCCCATTTTCCTCCCAAACCCCGGGGCGCCAGCCGCCCCGATTTAAACCACCCTTCTGGGAGGGAAAGGTTCGCAAATGAAACCACTGTGTGAAGACAAATGAAATTGGATTGCTTTGCTCCCGGATTCGCTCGTCATTTCTGCATAAGACAGGGGTGAAGAGAAAATAAAGCACAGTGCGGATTATTCTACAAGATAACTTGAGCGTGCAGAGAAAAACACTAGACCTACGTAGCCTATATAGTTGCTAGGACAACGAACATTATTAAACTAATGTTATTCTTGTTTTTGAACTGGCAATTAAAACTTTTAAATTAAACGCTAGCTTTTTCAAAGAATAAAAAAATCGTAGCTATACAATTATAAAATGTCCTCATTATTTGTTAAGATTTACTATGGTAATAAAATTACATTTCAATCTAGGCAATGAGAGTTAATTTTATATGTAGGACTGTCACGTTTCGAATTATTGCGCAGATTAAAATTTGTCCACTTACCTAGAATTAATTATATTTATTTTGTAACTGTATACAACACCGCTTACCTTGTGTAAATTGCGTGTGAGGTTTCCAGCAAATGAAAATTTTATCACGATAAAAAAAAAACCTTTTAATGATTTTTTAAGTACTCGCATAAAATAACAAAACTTATTTACAAAAATATAACTAAGAACTAAAATAGCACACTTTCACATTCACGTTAAGGTCGCCTTCGCGGGTTGTTTTAGAAATAGTCCAAATACAGTAACAGAACAGAATTTTTTTTTTACAGTCAAATTAAAAAATTGTTTCTTTTTAAATTGTAAATTATTTTATTCCTGCGAGTGAAATTATTATTATTTTTTTTACATTATTTGTGTAACCCCGAAAACTTATACGCCTAAATGTAATTTAGGTATTATCCAAAACTACGGGAATAAATTCTTTTACTTGCTTATAACTGGCTGAACAATCAGTCTTGCAGTTGTGCAAAGTGAAATTCTTAAATTCCACGTTTACTCTGGTAAACTACTGGCCCCAAAATTAACTCATATGGTAGTTTAATTTCGAGACTTGTATTATAAGTTATTTCGTAGGGAGCTGGGGGGATATATCGAACAGCTGATCGTTTCCTTGTGTCTGTGCGTGTGGGAAAGACATTTTGACAGAAAGCCAATCCCACGAAACTTAGTAAGCACTAGTCAGATTACTTAGTGTAACTCCCAGCTTATGTTTATTTCTGGTTTTTCGACGCGATTTCATGTAGACAAGTTTGAATTCAGTTACGACAAAATCTTAAAATGCACTCATTCTTTTAAGTGAACTATCGGAGTGAGTGAGAGATTTGGGTGGCCCTTAACAGCGAGGTCTTGAGAGCCGATGAGGGTGGTCGACGTGAGTACGTAGCAGCGCTGGAATGAAAGGGCGGGGAAACGGGAGATCCCGGGGAGACCCGCCGACCAGCGGCATCGTCCGGCACGATTCCCACACACGGAAATCCTGGAGTGGCCTGGCCCGGCCGGGAATTGGGCCCGATTCGCCTTGGTGGGAGGTGAGCAGGATAACCGCTCAGCCCCCGCGGCCCCTTGAATGATCGGAGCTTGTCTGTTATTGCATAAGATAGAACTGTACTCCAGGTGTTGTTACAGGCAATATCTGGATATAAGGAATCAAATGTCCTCTGTATGAACACATTAGCTAGTCCAAATTGGAAAACATGGCGTTAATTACATGGTTAGGTGTCGATTGCGCTATGTCTTCCCTAGCTGAAAATCCTGGGTACGAAGGGCGAAAATAAAGGCGTTGTCACTGTTAATATTGCCACTTTGTTTTTGCGCTTTGAATTATCTTGTCGGGAAACGATAACCTATTCGATTACACATTACGGAATAAATGCATGGAACGTATTGCATCACGTGTCTACTTGCTGTTTCACAGAGTACGAACCGTGAATTTAAAAATGAAATTCAATTTGTTGGGTTTCATCGCGAATGCTTATTTCCGGAAATTGCGAGCATATGTAACGACAGTAAATTTAAAAAAGATCAATATTACCGGCCTCTAGTACACGCAACAAGACATTAGCGGAAGTCAGAATAATGAATACTAACCAAAACTTATGTAGGAAGACGTGTTTAACAGCAGTAATATAGAGGCGACAATCAAATCACTTTTCTTTTACTTTACTATATCAATTAACATATACTTCTTCAATACGAGAGTAGAAATAACTATTTTCGAAGTAGAATTAGTGTTTCGGCACGTTTGTAATTTTACTTTTACTATGTCCAACAGAATGGCGAAAAATTGTTATAAATAAGACATCGCAGTCAACTAGGAGATCTTTGATATTTACGTATGTAAAACCCACAAAGTTCGTGCAAATATTTTTAATGCGTTTCGTTAAATGCTAGAAACATTTGCGAAAATAGATAATTGCACAACAAAGCAAAAGAAGTGCAGTAAAAGAGTAAATACAAAACCAACTTTTTACTTGAGTTACATGCGTGTAAACACTGATATAAATTTTGGTCACGATTCGAGCTAGAGTAAAACATGCATAGCAGACATATTTCATTTTGACAGTTGTAAGTCTTTTTAAATTATTATGTAGACCTTCTATAATTAAAAATTCCTTCGTGGCATCTCTGCTAGCGTGGTGTTATTTAAGACTGGGAAATGCTACCCTCATATTCCAAACAGTATTTAAAGAGGCAGTCATAACTTTGAAAATTTGATGCGAAAAACGAAAACCAAGCTCCAACACGCTTGACTTCCGAATCAGTTCAAGTGTCATCTAATTTAGTTGTATTGTGTTTGACGATGTCTGGTCCCTAAATTAAAGTGAACCGGTAGGCACCGTAAAAGCGCGAATATTTTATCATCTTACAGCGTGAAATAACGCCCATTAAACAGGAAATGAACGAGACTATCGCTACCACGTTTCGTCGTTAACTACCGAGATAGCCATAGCTGAGGCAGTATATTTATCTACTGTCACGAAGATCTCCGGCTATCAAATGGCAGCCATGTCGTTATATCGACGAGATCTGCCCTGCCAGAAAGTTTAAAACGCTCCTCTCGTGGCGCTAATGCGGCATAAAAAAAACTCACGGAAAGGAAAGGTTTCCCGTGGCAGAGCCGGGAGACTATCGCTTCATCGCAAACGAGTGCTTACACAAAGCGAAAGGTTTTTAAAGAGCGTAGTTATATTTCACGGGACTCTTCTCTCCACTGGGATTGTCGACTCTCTATATCCACACTCCTTATCGCCAGCTATTATTTTTTCTCGAGGATACAGCCGGCAGTAGAGTTTTTCCCACGTATGATAAATCTCCCGAGTTATACCTACCCGAAAACCACGGCTCCTACCACCTTGCGTGGCCACAATGAAACCGACGCACATTCATTACAACTTATTTACACCGCAGGTGATCATCTGCACCGCCACGACAAATGCTAGCGAGTTCGCGGTCGGCCGAAAACATTGGTGGTTTCCCGTCACGAAGTCTTTGGCTTGATAGCCTCGTGGAGAATAACGTATTCTTCACATCACCGGCAAATTCTTTTAAATTTCAAATTACGTTTGTATAGCAACCTCTTACCTTGCACTGTAAAAAAAAAAATTGTAATTTTTACTGATATATTGTTTGTAATTTTACAAATGCTTGTAACAGTACAAAAAAAGGCATGTCTTGTAAAACTACTCGTTTGTAAAACTGCAAGGGCCGTGTTTATAATAGACCTCAAGAAATGTTTGCATTATACTGACCAGTGGCGTTTATTCCACAGAAGCAAGGTAAGCAATGCTTACCCTATACATATTGGAAATGTTTGACCGTTTATAGTTTTCGCCTTAACTTTAAACACATTTAATTCTGAGTTTCCCGTTTCCGATTCGGGAAACAGAGTTTTCGTTTCTCGTAACTCCCGTACTCTACTGTACACGAATAGCGCTGCTATCTAGTACTTATTTCCACAAACGGGAGCGACTAGCGATGAATCGAACTCGCAAGCAACATCACGCCACACGCTCGAGGGTAAGCAGTCGTTCTGTTTGCGTCCTCCAGTCCGACATTTTTTTTCCTTGGTAAGTGGATGAGTGTTCGGGAAAACGGGAGTTTTCTTATAACTTGTAATATGCTCCCTAAAAAATATTAATTTTAATTATTATTACATTTATTTCGTTTCCCTTTTTATAACTAATGTTAGGTATTATAAAACAGTAAATACACGTGGAGGGTTAACAAAGTTGGAAGTTGCGTTTGTTAGTAGAAATTGAAAACGGAACCACAGCCCGGCACTGGCAAGACTGGGTGTAATATATATATATATATATATCTTAACTCGTAAAAACACTCACTACACGCCAAGGATACTGACCCGTATCCACGAGCTTCAAGAAATGGCGGACACTCGACGACGTAAAACTATATATAGCTGTTTCTGCAAAAACTGTGGGTGATATAAAGTGTAGTTGCGTGTAAAAAGAATTGTACTCCAAGTTTAAATAACGCAAAACACTTAAAACCACTCAGATATTCATAATAAAACGACTATTTCAATCAAACGTAACCGTGTTACCCATCAACAGTTTCCTACAATGCAAACATTTTTCTGGTAAACTGTAATGGAAGTTTGTAACCCATACAGTGTACTGTAATGGTACTACGTATCAGGCTGAACATATGGGAATATTTAGCATCGCTACCATACAAAGTTGGGAACTTTCCTACGCAGTTGACTGTTTCCTGAGCAACTGTAGGAACGGTACCATGCATGTACGGGAAAATATTTTACTATTCGCGCTTTGTCACTGTACATGTCTTAGAGTGTGGCTACACGGAACTCTTAATCGGCTCTCAAGACCTCGTTGTTAAGAGCCGTCCAAATCTCTCGAACCCCACCACAAAACTCTTAAAACGAAACAAATATATTTTTCTTAATCAAATGTCATATCATTTTGTAGGTATTTGCAGCTCTGTTTACTATAAAAATCAATGTAAAGACCGTAAGTCAAGTTGATCATGTGATTAGGGATGCGGGCTAATAACAGAAGGGTTATGGGTTGTAGTATCTATGCTGGGAAAGTGTGACATTTTTTTCTTCGTAGTTTATGGTTTTTTTTTTTATTCATCACATGTATTTTCTAGAAAAAGAAATGTACACTTTCCAATAATTTAACTTGTAATACAAGGCTATTATTTGTAATATTACAAATATATGTTTGCAGATTTTGCAATAAAACTGTCTGTAGTTTTACAAAGGCTTTTCTTTATAAATGAAAGTTGAGGTAGAAAATATTTCGAATCTCACGAGAAATGAGAGAAAAACTTTAGTGTAGATAATATGGCATAAAATGACAGCGCGGCGAACAACCACCACACACCAATACGTGCCCTGGGCGTATAAGGGATGGCGGAGAACCACTGGACTTAAAATTCGGAGGAACCTGCGTTCTGTCGTATCCCGATCTTCTCAACACATTTAACAAGTACACTATGGTTGCATTCTCGGCTCGGTCCATCCTGATTTCGGTATTCCATGGTTTTCCGAAATCACTCCAGGCGAATGCTGGGATGATTTCTTCTGCGTCATGGCTGATTCCTTTCTTCCTTTCTAAGCGACTTGCAAACCACCGTTCCTTCTCTTCCTAAAAAAACTGATTAATACTGAAGTTAATATAAGCACATTGTTACAGATTTGTGTTTATTCTGGGTCAAATTTGCTGTGTTCGTGTAGCACATCTTGAATAAGTCACGTTAATGCAATGATATTTTATACCTCAAATCTGGAAAGGGTTCGTGTATGTAAACACATAGTAGATTCACTTTTGTATACTTGTAAAATACATAAGACTCTTTAATAATAAACATACCCACAATAGCCTCACGTTTGGAATTTCGCAAATCTTTCATTTGTTTGTCATTCAAACAAGGATACTCGCGTCAGAGCTAAATAAACCTTCAACTTTTATTGTAATTGTATGAAGTTGTCAACTAGTGCCATAAAATACACAGGTGATCGCTCTTTAAAATTTGATAGAAAATACATACGAACCATAGGTGTCGGAACCCCAATTATACAGTAACAAATGTAACTCTCTGGCATTTTTGGCGATTCTCTGCTGATTAGTAATTTACCGAACATGGTTTAAAAAAAAAAAAAAAAAAAGGTCGCCTTATGTTTTTGCCCTCAACGCCACCGTTTTCTGGCAAATAATGTCAAAATGTCAAACACTGCATCGAAACGTTTGCAAAACTGGCCTTTATTTCGTTCTTTTACTGTCTCTCACGTGACTTCGTAGTTAACGACCCTGCCTACCAAGCGGGCAGCCACGAACTTCAAATGGGGAATCCATACCAAACGAAATTATTTCTCATTGCGTCAATTTTAAAGATAACTATTTCAAACAAAAAAAAAATTGACGCGACTCTCGGAGAATATTGCTACGTAAAATCATTTCTGGAAAAAAAAAATTTAAAACTTTTTTTTTTGTGTAAATTTCAATATTACATTTTAGAAAATAATACGTTAAAACAATCGGCAAGATGTCTTAACGTAGCGACATTCCTTAAGAAATTGCACGTAGAATAATTTTTGTTTGAAGTAGTTATCTTTAAAACTCTCTACCCATCCACTAGCTCTAGCATAGAGCTAGGTGTCACTGTTATGCGGGAGTCACATCACCCCGACAAACAGCACGACACGACAAAAACCGCAACCACGACACAACATTTATATTTTCCATTGTAACTGCTCGAATTTACAGCCCGACAGTTTATTGACGCGACACGAAGAGTATAATTTTTCGCAACTATTTAGAAGGCGCTGATTAATTACGCAAATTTCAAAGGCGGTGGGCAGAGAAGAAATTTGGAATACATGATGGTGACAAAGTCTAATCGCTAATGTATACAAAGGTAAAATTATTAATTTTAAATGTTAAATACAGTAATTATCACTATTTTTTTTCTTTTAAGCTGCGGATTTGCCATTATACGGAAAGCTTGCCATACTATTTCATTTTGCATGGTTGTACACACTGTGTGTCGTGCCGTACGATGCGACGAAAATATAAATCATTTCTAATCCAAACTTGCTGGTCGGACGACAGAATTCGTCTCGGGCTTACGTCGGATCTTGTATTTCATTAACGGTTTAGTTTTAAGTGTCGTGTCGGGGCTGTCGTGTCGTGCTTGTCGGAGCTATGTTACTCCGGCATTACGGATCAATCGTCGTAACGCTGGCTTGAGATAGGAAATTCCAAACGGAATGACACGCCATCTCTCACTTTTCTGAGTGATCATTGCCGCAAAAATTCTCGTAGGCCTAAACTAAAGCATATTAGGTGCCAATGCATCAAGCTGGCATGTAGCATTAAAGAACCTGCATATTTAATTGGAAACTTACACTAAAACTTAGCCAACAAATGGCGGTCAGCATATGCGTGCTTGCACTACCAGACGTTTTCTTGCAGCTTCATTTGCCTGCATTTTAAGGGAAGTTAACAATAAGACAGATAACGTCATAACTGTTTTTCTTCGACATCGGGTCTCCATGTAGTCGCTCCTGCATTAAAATTATTGAATTTTCCGAGCAGTCTATTCATAAACAAAGGGAGTGAAGATATTACTGGATAACAACGTCATTAGGACTGAAGACATGATAAAGGTCGATACGTATTTTAAGTAGTCCTATTTGTAAAAACGAGACGAGAAAAAAAAAGGGGGGGGGGGATTTACGTATTTACAAAATGCGCCAAATTACGCCAGTAATCTCGGAACAACGCCTGCCATTGTAATAAAGACCTCAAATACCAATGGGTCCAATATAAGTGCTACCACGTCGAAAGAAGCGGGCAGCTAGGCCCGCTTGCTACGTGTGACCAAGCCCCGCCTTTTAGCGTAATTAAACGGGAGGCAAATATTTAATTTCATCAAGGACGGAGCGGGGGAGCGAAAGGGGAAACCGCAGAAATGGCCGTTCGGGAACGTCAAAAAGTTTTTTTTTTTTTTTCCGTTCGTTCTTTTCGCGACGACCCACGCGACTACCCCCGTAATAAAACTCTTCGCCAGGGAAGAGGAACAGGATACCAGCGGCGGGTAGGAGTTTTTAATCGCACGCGAAAAGGCGGGGAAAGCCCTGGGAAAGGTAGGGGTGTTGGTGGGTGTTGGAGGGGGGAGGGGACTTCCCAAACCAACGGCCGGAGAACTCGTGTGCGTGAGTGCACCTCACCCCTCCCCCCCCTGCATCTCTTCCCGGGTTCTCCAGGCGTGGAACAATTCTCCAGCGCAGTTGTAATTGGTGTGGCGCGCGCGCGGACACGCGAGAAAAGCGCCGATTTCCAGTTGCAGCCATTAAGCCGTGTTGGGGTGTTAGGGGTTGAGTTGAAAGGGGTGCTTGGGGGTTACAAGAATCGGTGTGGTGAGTGGGGGGGGGGGGCAAACCCCACAGCCCAAGCCACCGCGGCTTATAAAGCTGGCCGGCAATTACTTCTGCTTCGTGTGAGCGCGACCCCGAGAATTTAGTGCGCCGACGACCGCGGAAAAGTAGATGGGGAACGAGAGAAAGAGAGTGAGAGTGAGAGAGAGAGAGAGAGAGAGAGAAAGAGAGAGAGAGAGTAGAGGACACGCGCAGACATAAACGCCAAGAAACGATTTTGAAAGGACGAGGAGAAAAGAGGTTCCGGCTACTTTTTGTGCCTCCTCGCCACTCCAGGGAGAAGAGAAGACGAGGGGGGGGGGGGGGTCGAGGGAATAACGCACGAGCAAGGAGAACTTAGCACGTCGTTCAGTGGCGTGTGTGTAAAGAATAATTTCACGCGCCACGGAATCCGTAATGCGAGGGACGGTTTTAACGCCGAGGCGTGGTTGCGTCACGCGAGGAAATTCTGTTTGCGCCGCGGAGCGTGGAATATTATTATTATTTTTTTTTTAATCTGTGAGATGAGAAGCACCAAGTCCGACACGACGCGCAGAGGATGGGAAGTTGGACGTAGAGCCACGCGCTACTATAACCGTATTCATTCAGACAGCGTTACGTCGCACCCGCCAAGATTCGTCCCCTAATACTTAATCAACACCCACGCTCCCTAATTAACCCAAAATCCCAGAAGCTACATAAAAATTTTGTTTAGTTGATAATCAAAGAGTCTACTTGGTTCATCTAACAAGAATAAATTTTGACGAGGAACAGTGTTATGGACTATGGAGGTATGCTAAAAATGTCAGTTAAGGAAGTGAAACACAGAACCTGGCTACTCCCCTTACATTATTTTTACCTCCATACAGAAATCAAGTTAAAATTATGAATGTATAATACATACACAATAAACATAAATTTTATTATACGTAGGCCTTATCGAACTGAAAATCAGGCCAATCGACAGTAATAATCATACAAAATACTCATCACAACACTAAATTAGGCCATTCAACGTAGAGGAGGAGAATATTATAAAAGACTATACCAGTGTAAAACCAGCAGAAATGTCCCTGAAAATTACTAGTGGATTACAAAAAATTATTTAGGTTAGTTTTAATATAGATGGACATGCTTGTACACTTCGTCCAAAGGCAGAAAGGTTTATTTTAGGTAGCAAAATACTTGTTTGTATAGGAGCAATGAAATATTTTATTGTTGGAACCAAATTATTTCGTTGTTATTGTTTGTTGCCTCGAACGAAGATTTGGTTGGTGCAAATAAATATTTGTTTCACTCTGCGTCTATTAAATAGATTCGGTTAGTATAAAAAAATAATTGGAAGCTCGAACGAGATTCGGATCTAGGTCGTTTGCACCCGCGCCCTACGCCCTAAGCCAGCGTCAGTTAAATTTACTACAGAATAGACCGGATGTGTTTTAATACGTACACTTAAAATATTGGACAACGTGAGCAAATTAAAAAATTTTCACGGTTTACAGCTTTAATTTACTGTTTCATGTTGAATTTTTTTATTAGCATGTTTATATAATTATCAAGCATCAATAAATGCACTAAAGAACACTGTTGTAGCAACAAAATATCGAGCTGTATTTTCGAAAGAAGCAATCAAACGAGTGGCTAAGTAAATAAATTCAGTGAATTCAACCAAATATATTGTTGACAGTTTAATTTCACTAGGCCCAACACAAAGGTTTAGTTTATTCAAGCGATGAACGAAAAAAATTTAGTTGCTTCTCAAGTTTTGTTGGGGCAACAAAATAGTTTTGTTGGGCAACTAAACATGTATTTGGCCCTGTGCAAACAAGTATTTTGTTAGCATAAACAGGCGTAGTATCAGGGCGTTTGAAATCAGGAAACCCGTGGTTGGGATGCATCAGGTTTCGGTACCGTACTACGCCAGGTCAAAAAAATAATAATAAAAAATAAAAAACTCGGACAGGGGGGGAGGGGGAGGGAGGGCAGTTGGTGGAATGTACGTGGTGTGTACATGCAGCGGGAACAAATATGGAAGCTTTCAGGCAATCCGTCAGGGCGCGCGCGTGGGTTTGACGAGACGCCACATCGCTGGCGCCGTGCATCATTTTTACGAGCAAAAACTCAGCGCTCGGGGGAGCGGAGCCGTTGAAAAAGGAGTTGATGGAGAGGTACGATGGTGTGGAGGGGGGGGGGGGGTGTGCTCGTGCCAAGCTCGTTTTGGCAGAGCTTCGCCACCGCAACACTCGATAAAAACGCGCGCGCGCGCGCGCGCGGCGGTGCCCTTGTGGACGCGAAATGTCGGTCAAAATTGTGGGCTATTCCCGCTGCCATTCGGTCCGCGACACAGCCATTTAGACAGCCGACGTACGGGCGGGGGAAAAAAATGTACAGATTTGAGAATTCACCACGGCGAGCGTGTTTTCACCGGAATGATTAAAACGAGTGAAACGGATTTCCCCGGTTTCATGGAGTGGAGAGGGCGGAGGGGGGACCCGCGACGACGAAAAATTATTACGCACGTTTGGAGCTAAACGAACCCAAACCCTCTGCTAATAAGGGTTGTCTCGTTGGAAAGTGTTAAGTGTGGGATGGACCCCCACGTTATTTGTGAAGTAGTTGTTTGCGCGAATACATGTACCTGGTAAATAAATGTTCTGAGAATACGACTTTTTGTCAGAAAAGATATAAACTATTATACATGCACCTTTTTTTTTTCCTTTTGTCATATTTGGTGTATTCTTTGAGAAAAAATTCGCGAAAATTGTCAAATATTGCATTTTTAAAGCTTGACAAGCATTTTCGTTAAGCGGCAAGAGAAAAGTACAAAGATACGGGCGTAGTTAAATCTGTGGGCCTTCATCGCCTGTAACAAAACACCTATGTTACAGATCGCATTTCCACAGTACAGCGTTACGACTGAAACACTGCACGCCTTGCTCGTAGGAGCGTTCAGGCACTAGGCTTGCGTGTTAATGTCGCCCCTATCGCTCCCTCGCTCCATAATCATGGACGCGGGGTTTCCACGGGGGGGGGGGGGGGGGGGGGTTCATCCCACTCTTAAATATGTCATCTAAGCTATTTCTCCACGGGGTGGTATATAGAGGTTAGACTGGTCGCCTCCCACCTATGCTAACCGGGTTCGATTCCCGGCGTGGTCGCTCTCGGATTTTCGCGTGTGGGAATCGTGACGGACGATGCCGCTGGTCGGCGGGGTTTTCTCGGAGATCTCCCGTCCTCCCCCCCCCCGCCCTTGCACTCCGGCGTTGCTTCATGCTCACCTCGATTCACCCTCATCGAATCTCAAGCCCTCGATGTTACGAGCCCCACTCCAAGCTGTTACTAGCGGTCGTGGACCCGACCTGACAAATTCAGCGCAAATTCCCGTATTAATTAAATGAATTTCTCCTCGGGCGTATTACCGGGACGGTGAAGACATATTCCCCGTCCACGTCGGAGCTTGCGCGGTGATTTGCTCCGTCGACGACTTGAAACAGCGCGCACACGCCTGCCCTTATTGAGATGTAATCACTTATCAAAGTAATGCCTACCAATCTAATAACTGTTATTAGTATAATTTCCGAAACTAAATTAATAAATGTTCCTTTTGAGCCCTCACTAACAATACATCACATATCGTTATGAACAATAACATAATCTCGGTATTGATGTCACCCAACACACAAAAACAAATAAAATAAAGAAACAACATCTACAATGTACACCACCATACACAAACAACATTACACTGGCACCATTACAACACTGACACAAACATCAAACACACGACGGACACCTCAAGCAAACGACAACAACCGTCGGCCCCTCTGTCTCCGGAGAGGATGGTGGTGTGGGTGTTCAAGGGTGGAGGCAGAGCAATTCTAACTTATAACATTTTTAAATTATAACGTAGCCTTTTATTTTTAAGATAATTTTTATGACACGACAAATTTTACGTTTCGACTATTCTCCTAATTTATTTCAAATTCTAAGAAATTAAGACCAGTTATGGCCATCAGCTGAGTACTGGAGACATTGTAATGTGTTCTGCTCTGTATTAAACTATGGCCGGCACGACAAGTCTCCAAGCGAGTGGTCCAGGGATGTCGAGGGATTGTGAGAGAGAATCTGCCACGAAGCGTCGTCCTGTGCGACGTCGTCTAAGTGGGGGGGGGGGGGGGACACACACCCGACAAAAGCAGGGCCCGCGGGAAGGGGTTGCGAGCAGGGCACAGATTTTCGCTACGACACTCGAGTCTCCCTGTCCTCCAGGACCCCCCGAGGGACGGCGTAATTATACCAAGAATGTGCGGCATTCCTGATGGCGCAGGACTCGTGTGTCTGGCCCGCACCCTCTCCTCGCCCTGGAGAGGTCCTTTCCTCCTCGCGTGCTCGGACAGAGACACACGAGGACCGCGGAGTGGTAGAGGGACCAACAACATGTCTCGGGCGGGAATTCCTCGCGGTCTCTCTGTTATGAGGCATTTCTCCGGGGCCTGGGGCAACGTGGTTTTCGTGTAATTCCAGCGGACAAGTATTATTACTAAGCTACGCGCAAGCTGAGAATCTGACAGACCCGCGGTGACTCGAGTGCAACCCCCACAAAGGTCCTGCGTGTAATACGGGACGCAATAACAAAGACGACATAGAATGACGTAAATTTGAAGTGAACGTCGGGAGACTCCACCTTTATACATACCATAGTAGCGAACGCTTTAAAATTCTGGAAGCTTTTGGGGGGGGAGGGGAAGGCAAATGCGACGAGTAAACTTTCAGAAATAGCAACAGTTCGCAGGGACGCATGGTAGTGCCCGACCTCAATTACGAGGATTTTATCCGTCCTAATTGCACGCGTCGAGTGCCAGTTGAGCATGGCTATCCGTTCAGTTTTTGTGTGTTCCGTGATCGTGGGGTGACTGTTGATGAAATATATTGGTAAAGCAGTAAAATCTCAAATTCAGTACTTACTAAGCACGGTGAAGATTAAAAGCAAAGCAATTAAATCACGTTACGAAACTGGCAGAATTATATTAACGCATATCCATAAGCTAACAATTACACTCTTTAAAATCTAAACATTAAAGAAATCACTTATTCACAGCCAATTCCGCAACAACACAAACTGGTAAAAACGCATCCACTGAGAATGAGTGGAAAATACTGGTTGTTTCAGGCAAACAATTTCACTGATTGACTAATGCCCGGTTGCACCATTGTGGTTCAGCAATGATCTAGGATCAAATACAGGCTTACAAATGTATTACGTACGATCACTAAGCAGTCGAAAACTATACCACTGCAGCACACTTGATATAATACATCAGTGAAAAATCTCACGTATTCAGTAACTGAAGGAAAACACAAATATTTTCACTGAATTTCTAGACAAAGTGTTTGAAAATAAATGTTAGGTCGGTTAGATGTTTTTAACTGATTGAATATATATATATATATTATATATATATATATATATATATATATATATATATATATATATATATATATATATATATATATATATATTCTCACTGATTCAGGTTTAGAGTGTAATGAGTTAAAAGAAAATTTCACTTTTAACTTGTCCAATAAAAGTTGCAGTCTATAAAACGTGCTGTATTTAACTGTGGAAGACAGGGGTGTTAAATTCATTAAAACTACTGCCCATAAACTACGACCGTGTAACCTACTCACACGCCCCCAGGATGGAATATAATTTCGAAATGTAATAAAACAAGTGCCAAAATTGAAGGACATAAAACCGTAGTGGCGGGAGCAGATAATGTGAGTAAACGTCAGTATAAAAATATACACAGATAAACTAATCTGGGACTGATTTAATTTGATAAAAGCAAACCGGGCAATGATTTAACGGGGAGTTCTATTAATATGAAAGTAAGCTAAAACACGGACACACAACTCGCAATGTGGAAGCACAAATTGTTTCTTCTAAATCGACAATATATATGCAGGAAACAGACCAAATATATATTTAAAAAAAATTCAAAATCTCTTTTCTCAATATGTGGTAGTACTATATATTTCGGTTAGAAAAATGAGAATATTTTGTCGCGATGTGCGGTATATCAAAATAGTTACATCTGCCACGCAGTTATACGTGAATATTTCCGCCAAAAAATTAAAATAGGAATGCCTACATGTATGAAAAGTCTATTTACACGTACTCAAATAAAATGAATTTCAGTAGAAAATATTGTTTTAAGAGCAATCTGCAATAATGTGTGCAAATCCAGAAACAATAAAAATGTTCTGTTGGAACCAGACGTGAAACTTTTAGGACAGATATTGGTAAAGGCTGTTCGCGATAAAGTGAGCACTTTTGAAATCAACCTTCGAAAAATGACACTGCCCCTGCCTGCATATATTTTAACGGGCGCACTGAGTGACATGCGCCCGGTAAAGTTGGCAACGATGGATGGAAAATAGTTGCGTATGTTAACGTCGAATAAAAAGTGTTATCATTTAAATTATTTCTTATTATGCTTTCAGTTTTTTTTATCGTCTCAGTGTACAAAAATTAGCAGTTTTATAAAAATGTTTACTTTTCTAATAATTTCGCAGTTTTACTTGACCGACGCAGGAAAAAAAGCGATGAGGCCAATGGCAACATTACATTTTACATAAGGCGGAAGAATACACAATGTGCATACAAGTAGATCTTAATCAAGTCTTTCTGAAGTGTTCATTTTACCGTGAACAACTGTGTGATGTTATACCTACTTAGTATCTTATTTTGATGTTTCGTAGTGGAGCTCCACTGAAGGTTGTTGATGGTAAAATAGGCACTTTTTTTTTACTTTCAGCAATTTTTTTATCCTTTAACCACCTTTTCAAATAAATATTGCTATGTAAGTAATAAATACAGTGTGTATATTCCACCGCACTCGGAAGTTAACGGGTTGGCTAAAATATATATATTTTTTTACTCTTATTCTAAATGAGAAGGCTTTCAAAAATTGATTACACTACTTGACTCCATAATATTCTTCGATGAAAAAGCAAGTATCATAATCAACGCGCATTATTAAGTTGCCTGACGTGATTTTGAAGATTTAGGCAAACTTTAAAATATCAAAACAACTGTTACAACTTTTTATTTCGAGGCAATAAAAGTTAGGAATGTTTTCCATGGTTTTCGAAATTACTCCACGAGAATACTGGGATATTCCCCAACAGTGTTAATAGAATATTCCTTTCCTGTTCACTCTCGTCCGACAACTTGTTTGGCTTTTAAGGAGACTTTAAACATCACCTAACATCGCAAAAATATTTCTAACCAACTTCATTCCACAAAAATATCTAGTACCACCGAGTAATCCAGTATTTAATTACCACAAAGAAGCAGTTAATTTATCTAATGTATTCATCGTACAAACCGCGCTCTTTGTAACAATTTCAAAATGTCTGGGAGAAGAAGGTGGAAAGAGAAGGAGAAAGGGCAAAAGTTTCCCTATGTAGTAATTTTAAGGGGAAACAAACTGGGAACGAAATATCTTTCTCCAATTGATGTTGGTCTAATAAATCCAAAAACTGGAGTCTTCTACAACGAGTGAAAATAAACGCAGTTATAGAATGTAGATATCAATAACACAATTTAAATTTTGCAATAATTATCTCTGCGCGTTATCGAGTTTAGACTAACACGGCTAAGGAAAATCGATTTCTGGAAACTGCTGCGAAGCAAACGACATACGTGGCACTAAAAAACTTTATTTCGTTTGCACATTACCAACTTTCACATACGTATGAAAGATAACTTTAACGAAGAATATTTACATGCGAAAATAGTGGCGTTTGCGTACTTAAAACGCCGGTTTTATGATGTGCTTGTGGTAAATTAATGTTTTTCGTATTAAACCTTACGAAATGCCGCTGCAAAAAGACAACGCTGACACGACCACTTAAAAAAGAAATAACACACACACACACCTGGATTCCTTTCAGGAGTTCTCTCAATATCGCCGACGAATATTCATTAGTAGTAACGAGTTTTTCCTCCGGTACAGGAGACACGCGAGGAGGTCTTAATAAGCAAATCTGGTAGCGAGGCAGCTGGCGACGAAAGGAGTCGCGGAAAGAGAGACCAAAAACACCGAACTTTTTTTTTTTCAAACCCCGCACCCCCCACCCCCCTTTCTAGTCCTGCCGTCTCTTTCTGAAGTTAATTAAATTCTAGTCTTTCCAAAAGGATTAATTAGGCGACGGGAAGGCCGAGAGTAATACGATGAGGGAAGTAGCGCGGCTACGCGGAGGGGTGATGACGAGGGGTGCGAGGGGTTAGGGAGTGAGTCTTGAAGGGTTGTACGCATGCGCGCTCAGAGCTCGCTATTGCGGCCTGCCAAGTCGTCGTCGCTTTGCATCGCGGTCTGGGTGCGCGGCGCGGATATGACATGGAAAGGAAGGGGGTTGCAACCCCTATCCCCCCGTACAACCCCTCCTCATGACCAACCCCGGCCCTTCGTAAACCACAGACACACCACCCCCTGGGTACACGCGTCGTCGGCCGGAATTTTTTTTTTTTTTTTTTTTTTTTCGCTCCGCGGACAAATGCCGGGAGAGAGTTAGGGGAAAGGGACGTGAGGCGGGAGGGGAAAGTACACGAATTTCTCGAACGATTAACTCTGAAAAGCAATGGTTTAAACAATTCCTTTTCAGCGCGGTGGTGTACTAAATTAAAGGTCGGCTGCTTAAAGCGCAGGCGGTAGAATCGCAGAAGGGAGAAGGGGAGAAAAGAAATGCAAATAGAGAGGTAGAGATGGACGAATGAATTACCTTTGTTGAACTGAGGGCGTCATCGGATAACAGCCGCCAGCGCCTCATCAAAGAACTTAAGACAAGCGATGTCAGCGGCATTATTAAGCAGGTTTTCACGAGGATAAAGCTGCACCTCTGGAAAGGATAGTGGATCATTTGTTCGTATCATTCGCAACTTTAGGAGCTCCTTCCTAAAATCGTTTAGAACACCTTCATAAACACCGTTATTAAAGTGACAATAGTTATGAAGTTTTAAATTTCAGGCATAACATTTAACACTCGACAATACTGACAAAATCCCACGTAAGGTAAAAATCTGAACTACAATTTTTGGTACGAGAATTTAACCACATGTAGGCCTACGTTGGGGGTGGGGACTGCCCTTAAAATTATGTTTCTTATACAGTCAAAAATGTTGCACTCCGATGCTGTAATTTTAATTTCTCCAGGGTACATATTATTATTATTATGACAATCATTTCCGTCCTGCTCTATTATGTTCCTGCAAAGGGATACAAATATATCGTATGTTAAATATGGAACTAGATTTTCGCATTACCAGTGCAACATTCTATCACTGGCTAAAAGAATCGAAATAAATTTTTAGAGAAAATAAAATATTGCAGTTATTTTTTGTGCAAATATATTTGCTTCAATGATTTTGTATTTGTTACACGACATAAATCCGGAAATAAAACTGATGAAAAAAAAAATTCACAAAACATTTACTCATACAAGAGAATTCTCTGAATCCCCCATGCCTTATGGGGTTGCACGAAGAGCGATGAAATCTTTTTCGAGTGGACATCCGCGCTCGGTGAGAAATTTTCCGCCGCGCGGCCACTCCTCCGCGCGCTGCTATCGAGTGTTGACCCCCGCGTTATGGGGCGTAGCACATTCATGCCAGATGAGGGGGCACTTTAATTCTTTCAGCCTCTTACGTCGACCTTCTCTCTCGAAAACCCCTTGTCGACGCTCGTCGAGGGCGGAAGGCGGGGTGGGGTGGCTCCGTCGACCAAGTGTTTTTTGTGCCGGGCCTTGGCGCGGGTTTGGGGCGGGCGCTAGATGTCTCGGCGCTTCCGCAGCCCGAGATGTGCTTCGAGCGACACGCTGATACAGGCTATTCACAGCAGAGTGAGCACTTTTCAAAGCTCTCTCATTGGGAATAATCGTCAGTAAATATACTTAATTTAAGCCTTAGACGTTTACTTCCGAATTCCGTGGAATATACAAAACGTGTTTATTACTTAAACAGAATTATTTATTTAAGGACCCGCCATACTCTACTAGCTTTTCTCCCCTACTAATAAGAGCATGTTTCCAAACACTGTCTCCTGTAGCATTTATTTTTTATGCATGTAACATTTTTTTTTTTACCTTGCTTTTCTAGTTCTAGTTTAGGCACACTTAAGGAGGCAATCATGGCCCCAATCGCTGCACATGGCTGCCCAATCCCTTTCTGTCACGATGCATGTCCCCTAGCATGATTTCCTTCCTTTTAAGCGTAAGGGGTTAGCCCTGAGACGCACTATAATCACGTCCTACTTTCGGGCTTCCATTCCACCTAACACTTATATTAAAGTAGATTAGAAAAAATAGGAAAAAATACATATTAATTTTTAAAAGGTGGTTAAAGGATAAAAATTGGGCGTGGCTGTGTTGGGGACACGGCGTTTGTTTTGCGTGAATACGTCTACGTTGACACATTCGGACGCCTTGATGTTTATTTTTTACGTTCCCGGCACCGCTTCCCTCGATCATATGGGGGTTTTATGGGTAGCACTGGATTGTTTTTGAGACACTCTTTCCAACCGTATACGATTTCTGTATTTCGATTTGTCTTTCTGACGAGTTAAGGGCGAAATTGTGTTAAGTTTTCTTAATTTTTCTACATTAAACTCATACAATTTCACTATAACCACGCCACACAAATATTTTCATACACGCAATCGATTGATCTTGACGAGAGCTGACGATTTAAACCTAAACGAGCGTCGTAGCTTCTCCTAGTTAAAAGTTGTACTGCGCGGAAGTTACGAGACGCTGCGAAATGAACTCAATATAAACCCTCCGGCCGCGATGCTTCGCATTCCTCACTCAACGTAACATATTCTTTGATCCTTTGGCAATCGAGAGGTGTAAATTAATTTTTTTTATGTAGTCGATAGGTTCAGGAGCTGAAATGCCTAACGGTATCCCCCGATTTTGTTATCGTCGGAATTTCTGGATTGTCACCCAGTATGGTCGCAAATTTAAAGACGTATCCACGTCAAAATTGGCTGTACATAAAAAGTAACTAGGACCCCAAAAGTGCTCACTTTACCGTGGTCAGCCTATACCGGCGCGGAGGAGGTGGGTTCGCTTCAGACTTAGGCATACAACGGGACGGCCTGGTTCAACTGATGCAAAACACACACCGAGGATGTGTTCGAATAAACCATTTAGTATATTAATTATTTTACAATTTAGTGGCGTTCAATTCGGACGCCGTCGACTGTCACTTGTTTAAAGATGGCTGCGAATTGGAAATTCAGTATTTTAATAAGTTTCGTTACATACACCTACTTTACCAGAACAGAACATATTAGAATGGCACCAGTCCCCGGCTGAAGGCCACCACTGGTCTTAGTTATGTTTATTAAAAAGATAATTTATATTTAGTCGAAAGTAAAATTTGTCGTGTTATAAAAATTAAAGTTAAAAAAAAAGTTGTATTTATACAGAGGTTTAATATTCCTAATGTTTTATATTAAAGAGGAATTAACGTTAAGGTTAAAATTGAAAATCTGAAGTCAAAAGTGTAAAATTCCTCTGGCTCCACCCCTAAAACCTCACCCCGACATCCCTGTCGGAGACAGCGGGCCGACGGCTTGTTGTCATTCGTGTGAGGTGGTTGTCTTGCTTTGATGTTTGTGTAATGATGTGTCGGTATCAGTGTTTTACTATTTATGTTATGTGTTGTTTGTGTTTTGTTGTTATGCGTTTTTATTTTGTTTTAATGTCTAAAATTATACGATTATGTCTTTCTGACGCTGTAGATTCACTGTTTATAATTGTGCTATTATTAATAATACGTCATTATGTGTTAGTGAGCCATAACGGGGGTATGTTTGGATTTTGTTTTCGAATTCTCAAATATATAGTTATTTATCACTCTATCTACTATCTAGATGTTGAGAGACTACAATGCTATGTTACATTATTTAATTAGGATAAGATCTAAGAACCACCACCAAGTGGAACATCTGTAAGGATGGGATAGGTTAACAATTCTTAGGGTATGGTATCTACGAGGAGTTTCGAAATTTTGGGGTCCCAGATCGGGAGGGCGGCTATTCCTCTAAAATTATGTTTGTTTTAAATTTTACTAAGGCCAAATCACTCAGGTATACGTTTAGTATCCCGTATTTTGGCTCCATTCCAAGACCATCCCCCCCCCCCCACAACACCAGCCAGCACAAGCCAGTGGTCCCCTGAGGCCCAGTCCATATATTATATTTTAATGCACTGTATTTTCCCATCTCATCTGTAAGTTTATCTATGATTCTCTGCTTCATTTGCTTAAAGTATGTACAAATATCATTCGCCAAGCCCGATTCAACGTAAGTCTTCATTAGACCATGAAAAGCAGATTCTTTCAGGATGAACCCATTCTAATTGGCTATGCTCGCAGCAGGTTGTTGTGGTGTAGTAGCTTATTTTTCATATGTACAATTCTTCATGTGGTTGACACTTGTCTCACGAAATATTTTTTCCTGATAGTTACATATTTTGAGCCGTGCTTCGACTGAAATGCTTCCTGTAGGTTTATAACATGTGAACTCCTGTTTGTATCTATAACATTGGTTAGTGAAGAGTCCCCAGTTCGACTGTATCGAACATTGACCGGTTTTCTGATATTGACATGGACTGGATCTTTTACTAAAGGTCCTGCCACAGTAGTAGCATAAATACCTTGACGACTGAGGAGAATTATACATGTCAAGGAGTGGTGTTGCCCATGGTGGTAGTACACAAGTATCCACTACAGCAGGTGCAGCCCATACTCTCGATGTCTGTGGAGAATGGTCTAGAATGTTCAGGTTCAATGGTGATCATGTGTCAGTGTCCACTGTGGACCTACAGTGCTTAGCAGGCACTGGATAGAGTCCATCACGTACAGCAAGATGTCTTTCTAAATTATCACGACATCCAAATTGAGTCTTGCACTGTTCACAAATTAATGCAGAACACTTCATGTTCATAGCACAGCCAGTCTCATGTCGACGAGCATACCAGCTGCTGGAAAATACTTATTGCAGAACCAGCATCACTGGTTGTCTGAAGTAGCTTCCATCATCGCTCAAGCCGATGTTCACTCTTCGAATATCAACAACACACTAACGTTTTCACCAATCCCACATGCTGTTTATATACACATTTAAATATTCCATCAGTGGGAATTAAGCAATTAGGAGATATGTATTCTTATAGTTGCTGTATATCGGTTACTACACTGACATGCAACTGCAAGGTAGAAGCGGAATTTCACATTGTGTCAAATACGTTAACACTGACCTCTTTCCAACACAGACACATCTCTCATGTCGCCGTGTGTGGTTATTTCTACTAAAGAGCTTACCACAATAGCGGCATTGTTTCCACCTTGAAGGAATGCTCAGGTGGGAAGTTGGCTCTATACCACCACCACCACCACCACCACCATTCGATATGGCAGGCACCGGACTGCCACAGGTTTGTTGCTTAGCAGGTGCACTGTCTTTACACTCATTTTATTTTCGTGTGTATGTCTAAACTGTCTATACAAGTGAAATAACTGTGTCACCTATATCGATAGCCTGTAAGATATGGATTCAGATTGCATTTGTGCTTCATATGTCTCTCTGCACTGTGGACATGTGGAAATGTCCTGTTGCAGTAGTTGAAAGGATGTCTATGAGTTGATCCAGCCATTGTTTTCACTTTTGGGTCCTTTACTGATGTTGCTGGAGTTTTTATTCACAGGTATCTTCTCTTCCTTAAATTCCAGTAAATAGTATTTGGCTTGAACGGGAAGGAGTTATTTGCATGTTTCAATATGTTGTTTGAAGTTATCATGTCATCGAACATGCGATTGATACTCTTTACAATACATGCTTCATATTTTGTGGACACCCAGTCTCATGTCAACGAGCATTGCAGCTTTTAGAAAAGTAGCGACACAGATAGCTTTCCCGAATACTTACCATCATCGTGGAAGAGCACGTTCTCCGTAGCCACTGTTCACTCTTCGAAGTATGCATGGGAACTGGGTTGAGTGCTGCAAGTGAGATATGTGTTCCATATGCCAAAATAGCTGATAGAATCTTTTGACCGCTAGAACAGCATGTCATCACTGTGTTTCACGATGAGTGATTAGCGCAGCTATGGAACAAACTGCTGCTAACCTAAAATGATACACTCTCAAGTCTGTCAGAGCTCGAATGAGCCCAAAAGCCTGTGTGACTGCGTATATACCCTCGTTTTATGCACACACAAAATCCGTATCGAACTTGGGTTCACACCAACAAGAAAGCGGAAAATATTTGTCCGGTACAGGATTCGAACCTATGCTCCCCACACAGGGAACCGGAGCTTAAACCCAGTGCCTTAGACCTCTCGGCCAATCTGACAATCTGTATTAGAAAGGATTTTACGAGGTGTATTGAATGTTATACACCCTCTAGCAGTCCATTAGCCATTATAAATAAAAATTCTACTCACATGCCATGCCGCAGGCGCAATCTGTACAAGTAAGAAAATTACAAAATGTTATACTATATGTGTGATGTGGTTACTTCCTAATTTGAGCGATGGTAAGGTTGAATGTGATACAATACACGATGTACTCATATTTTATGTTGGAGGAGGCTGGCATTGTCGGAAAAGAAGTGATGGCTGAGTAGTCATCGCAGCACATATGTATGCTATGTAGAGAGAGCATATGACACACCTTTAATACGTACATTAAAGTCTCGGTACACGAAGAACCACGAGTGCATGTCATACCTGAACGTGCTACTGTGGTCTTGGACCCCGATCACTCGGTACGGGCAGCAAGCAGCCAGGTAGGTCAGAATCGGCTTTTTTATACTACTCCTATGCCAAACTATCCCATAAGAAAACTAGTTTTTTTTTTTCCTAACCTGAGTGGAATTAACCTTACAGGTGTTAAAATTTTTTTACGCATAAAGTGCATTGCAGAGGTTTAGAAGAAAACATGTGATTAATAAACAATTCGACGGTTTGTAGCGGTGTCTATGCACAAAAAAAAAACATTTACGAAACGTTTCGTGCTCCAATATCAGTTTCTACTTCTCACATCAACTACAGCGATTATTTATTTTTTCGGCCGTGAAAATAGCAAATACGGGTGTTTTAAGAATCGAATTTAGATGAAAAATTTTCTATACAGAGCATTCGCAGTTGTCTTTACTCACGCGCCATACTTTTATCTTTAGTTTCGTGCCAAAAAATACACAGGATTACCGTACGTTCAGACAATCCGCCGACGCACGGAAAGACAGCCTCGTGCGTACAGGCGGCGATGCAAGTGTCGAGTGAGCAAAAGTCGGCTTTAGAACTTAAGCATTTTGAGCCCACGAATATGCAAAATTGCTACAGGCAGTCATAATACTTAACTAGTATTGTGGATTTGCCATGTAACTGTTTTGGTATCCGTCAGAACGATCCTAATATTTTATATTTATTTTCTGTAACCTGCATGCTGGAGGAGGTCTGGAGAGATTGGGCGTGTACCACTTCTCCGATTGTGTATTTCTCCGATTGCTCCTTATTCCTCCAGGGAGGACAAAACATTATCCCCTATTCCGCCTCAGTTCGGGTATATATCACTTCTCCGATTGTGCATTTCTCCGATTGTGCGTTTCTTCGATACCAACTAGGCCACATCTCCGATTGCTCCTTATTCCTCCATGGAGGGAAAAAACATCCCCTCTCCTGCCTCAGTTCCTGTACCAGACCCTACTAATCTCCTACTTTAACACGAATTCCACCAATAAGAAACACTGTTACGAGTAATTCCTCTCAAAGAATGGCCGGGCGGTGAGAGGCACGCTGTTCCGGTTGTGTCCTGCGGAGACACTACTCCAAACACTTAGTGCTGATTGCAAAAGTTTCGGTACATGTGGGACGGTGCGCCCTAGCTGTACTTGTCAATCTGGTTGGGGCTTTGGAACTGATAAGCTCAGGTATTAAGTTGGGATACCTGCGATGAGAAGGGGTGATCCATTCCCCCCACCGATTGGGGGGGGGGGGGCCGTAGCGGTGGTATGGACGAAAGGCTAAGAGAGTTACATAAAAATACAAAAGCATGGTTGCAGGGTAAGTGAAGAGATTTCGGCGGATCCCTAGATTGAGGTCTTGAGAGCCGATGAGGGTGAAGCGAGGCGTGAGGATGCAGCAGCGCCGGGATGAAGGAGATGGGGAAACGGGGGTTCCCCGAAGAAGCACGCCGACGAGCAGCATCGTCCAGCACGAATCCCACATGTGAAAGTTCTGGAGTGGCCCGACCGGGGATTGAACCCGCTTCGCCTAGGTGTGAGGAGAGTTGTCGAACCACTACACCACCGCGGCCCCTTGTAACCCTGGGGTAATTAATAAATTTGCCATTACTTATTACATACTTAACATGTAAAACGTTCAACAGTAGACAACTTATGTACGTAGGTACATCTGTACGCCTACGGTAGAGTGCTGCCATACCAAAGGATGGTCTTGGGTGGGTTCTCCGCCAAGTACGTGGAGCAGGCCGCCAGCTCCGAACAGTGATCGGGTCAAGTTTCTCGAATGGGGAGGTTTGACCGTCGTGGATCGCCAAGTGGAGGCGTTTTCTCGCCTGCTCGGTCTAGACGCGACCGTACTCGACCAAGTGCTGAGGCTGTCGCGTCTGTCTGGCTCCCGACCTAATGGACCAGGCTCACAACGACGCGGTCTGTGAACACGCACGCACGCACGCACACACACACACACACACACACACACACACACACACACACACACACCGCCGTTGTTATTGCTCCCACGTAGGTTATCTCGTGACGCCCGCCGCGCACTCTCGGTAAAGTCAAGTGCCGTTACTCACCCAACCACCTAGCGATACGTGTCTACATGTACACGACGCACGAGGGCCCATGTTCGACGAGGCGTCATACTGTAACTGATGTGTTTCGCGCCTCGTTCAAATATCACTCATGATGACGTCTAAGGAAAAGGAGTTGTTTTTTTTTTTTTTTTTTTTTTGTTGGCAAAATTGCATACTTAAAGATAACAAAAAAACTGATTCATCGTTTCGTAACCTGCACCTTTTACCAAGGAGCATGCATGTCGAAAGAGATGGCACTCCCAGGTTATGCTCCAGAATCTTTATTTGCTGGTGTAGTTAATAGAATAAAAATGAGGTAGACCGATCTCGCTGGCTGTGCACAACCAATCTCCGTGTCCCAACATTGAACTGCTTTTCTGCCTACACGTCTAGAAAAAATGGCGTGGCTTGGTTTTGAGTTTAGAACACTGTTTAGTAAACAAGTGCTTTTAAGATGTTTTTCTACCTCCTCTAAACAATTTATAATGCTTTTTGATTACATTCAAAATGGTAAAAATACTTTATTAGTGTAAGAGTACTTGTTATTTAAAAATTAAGATATAAACAACCACGGCCATCGCCGTTTACCATGTGATGACAGTTGTGTTCCTTTGTGGTAGGTTAATGTTGGATACATGCACAGAAGACGAATAAGCGGTCTACCTCATGTTTAGTCTATGGTGTAGTTAGGACACTAACAATTGTTTGTTGCCAACAACGCAACACGAACTCTCTTTCTTCACAATTAACAAAAATTTTTATTTAAAACACGTGGAATCGAACGAAACATTCGCGCGAAAACGTTGTGGACTCATTCTAGTTCTTTACATGGTCAATTTTTAAAAAATTGTTACGAACATACATTTTTTTTCTTGAAAATTTTGAAAAGGAATTTATTTTTATTTCTGCAGCACTGCGTCGTTGGCTACGCAAGGCTGACAAAATTTTGAAAAATCATTGGCATACTGTGAACAGCACGGAACAACTGCAATGGTCGTGAAAGTAATACAAAAAAAAAAATCAAATAAGAAACCAAACATTTGTAAGTGTACTTGCTGGTGACTTTTAAAACTTTCGCTCTTTACTTGGGATTACGATTTTCTTAACGAAGTACTCAAAATATTGAAACATGGCTATCTTAAAAAAATTAAAAAATGTGTAGGCCTATACAATTGACATAAAAACGCGTAACCATTGAACAACACACATACTTAAAAACCGTAAACGATCTCTTTATAACGACTTAGAAAGAAATGCGAAACAGCTGTGTCGAATCATAGGATGAAATACCAGCTGGTGACGGTTAAGCAAGTTACGTTAAAACAGCAAGATCGCCACCACAACAGATCAGTTACGACACCATACTTCATAAACTGATAATTACTTACTACCTCATGTTCTCAATAGTTTTCACTTGCCTAAATTAAGCCAATGTTATTGCATTAATAATAGTGTGGCATCTCACTATAATTTATAAGTAATGCCAGTGTGTATGTTGCTACAATGCTGGTGTACAAACAATACTTAAAGAGCTCAGTGAGAACACTGTAGGCCATATCTAGTGCCACGCCTTTGGGCTAGGTTACACGACCCTCTTCAAATTTCGGCGTGGCCAGTTTTTACGCCAGACCATGCAGTCTGGGATCCGTGCAATATTTTCTTGCAGGTTTTTTTTACTGATCAGAGTCGTCTAGGTTCGACTCCAATAAACTTTGATCCAATTGAAACATAAACTTGTGTCTGATGTCTAGCTTGTCCGAATTATGCAGCGGAATTTCGAAAGCACCGAAAAATTGTGCGAATTCATTTTCAGACAAGTTGAACTTAAAACCTGTGTACGTTGCAAATGCATCACAAGTAGTATTGGAATTAATAACGATCCTACAAGGAAATAAAAACCAAATCTGGTTCTACTAGTTCTGGGATTAACTTGGCTACTCATTTTGGCAGCAAAGAACGAACAGACAGCTAGAGCTCCAGTAGAGATGAATTTGAACGGTATTTTCAAATACCTGTGACAGCTGGTACAGAGGTATGTGACATACAGGTGATTTAAGTGCACTGGTAAAAATATAGAGGAATTTATTATACGTAACTGTGATGACGATAACAAAGTGAATGGTAAAATATAAATATTACAGTAGGAAGTTACAATTACTGTCACTTGGAACACTTAAATATTAAGATGATTATCTGTACTATCGACAAGTAATGTTATGGTTACGCAGCAGTCAGTGAAAATTAGGATATATAATATTCAAGCATGCTATCACAATAGCTTCGAATTTCTTTTAAACTATGAGTTGGATTACGTTTTTTTTTTTTTGCTCTCCACACAAGAGATTTGCAAAAGTGATAACTGGGGTGGGGGCTCAGTAAGCTCAAATCCGAAAAGGCTGCATATTTAAGACGAGAATTCAAATTTGTACAAATCATGACACAATACGTAAGTTATACAACCTAGAAGTTGTATTTAAAACGTTATTGAACTTAATTAAGTTCAAATTTTTGATCAATAAGTCAATAATTTGCTTAATGGTACGTAGTCGCCGTCTCTCGGCGAATATGCAAACATCACTATAGGCTATTCACTGTAAAGTAAGCACATTTTAAGCCTTCAATACTTTTTCATTTCAGCGATTTCTGTCCTTTACCCACATATTAAAATAAATATTACCATGTAAGTAATGAACTCGGTGTGTATATTCCTCCGCATTCAGGAGTTAACGTCTAAGGATAAAATAGAATATCATTATTAACTAATACTCCAAATTAGCGGGCATTCAAAAGTGCTCACTTTAACGTGAATAGCCTATAGGCATTACCAACACACCAATTTTCTCTCTGTATTTAATCGTACCTATTAGTTTGGATGAAATATAATTTATAGATAGAATATAAGTACAAGTTCAGTTTATCAAAAATTGCGGTACTTATGAGTTAACACATGTATAACACTTGTGATACACGACTTATTTAGGAAACTAACAAGCACATCATACATGGGGTGTTTTTTCAAAGGTTTAATTAAAAAAAGTGTGAAGAAACTGCTAATAGAGTATAGGGCGGCTTGCTACGGTGTATATTCAGACAAACTAGTGACAAGGGGACGTGATGAAGTGAAGTGAAGATATTTGGACGGCTCTTAACAGCGAGGTCTTGAGAGCCGATGAGGGTGAGTGAGGCGATTATGGAGCAGCACCGGAATGTAAGGGCGGGGAAAACGGGAGAACCCCGAGAAAGTCCGGTGACCCGGCCGGGGATTGAACCCGGTTCGCCTCGGTGGGAGAATGGTACGTGGTGACTCGTGGACGTGTGTTCCCAGGGACGGCGCTGCAAGATGAGGAGCCTGAGAGAAGGGATGCTGGTTGGACCGGCGGCTGCGAAGGTGGCGAGAGCGGGCGCTGACGTCGGAATTAGCCCCCCCCCCCCGCCTAGGGCTTGGTAAGGGGGGTGAGTACATTCCTCCGCGCATACAGATGAGGCTGCAACCCCTCTCCGACGGACCAGACACGGTGAGAGCAGCCAGGTCCCTCTCGGTTGTCCCGCGGGACGCTCTTCAGGGCCCGAACTGGCGTCCCCCCCCCCCACAACCCTTCCACCGCCGCGCGCAAATTAACAAATTAGCAGAGGGCCGCGCTAATAAGGCACGGTGACGCTTGGAGGGAAGAAGCGATTCCCGCGAGGGACCTGGGAGCTTCGCCGGTCGCGCGGTTGGACTGTGTTAGTGAAGTAATCCGACGTGAGTGGAGACGCGCGGGCTGCGTCTGGGGACGACGACGATGAAGCTAACCCGTGTGCCCGACACCAAGCCGAACTTCGCGACGACCTCCAAGCGAGGTAATAATCAGCGCGGGACTCTCCCCGGATAATCGCCTCGGCCACCAACATAACAGGACAGAGAGTTATTATCGCTCCAGTCCCCGGCTGTAGGCCATTACTTGAGTTATGATTTGCTATCTTATGAGTGAACGAGTGAAGAGATTTGAGCGGCTCTTAAAAGCGGGGTCTTCACAGCCGATGAGGGTAATTAAAGTGCGTATGGAACAGCACCGGAATTAAAGGGCGGGGGAAACGGGAGATCCCCGAGAAAACCGGCTGACCAGTGGCATCGACCAGCACGATTCTCACGTGCGAAAATCCTTGGGTGACCCGGCCGGGCATTGAACCCGGTTCGCCTTGGTTGGAGGCGAGCAGGCTCTCCGCGCACCCACCGCGGTTCCTGATATCTTATGTTTTAATATTTAGATCCGTGGTCCAATAGCCTCATGGAGCCTCCGCCTCATCAAGTGCAGAGCCATATCACCTTAGTGATTTCCGTTATTTCGTTAAGTTTTTTGTCCACTTTCCACTACCGGACCGGGTTACGACGGCTGCGATTTTCACATCACCAACCCGCACGAGTCCGTCCTCAGTCTGACCTCCGGGCACAGGGAGCTGGTGACATAACTACACCTCCATCGGACAGACCCCGACGGAGTGACGCTGCCTCACGCCTGTACAGAGAATGTCAGCGGCGGGGTAGCGAGGCCAGCCCGTGCTCCTCCTTACTTTCCATCTAGGGTTTTAGCACCTAATCTGGTCAGGATCTCCTCCCCCTCCCCCCACCAGTTACAGCAACTGCCAGACGGGCCCACACCTGAAACAAAGTGTTCCCATTTCCGTTTGCTCTCATTTCTTAACTGTTAAATAGAGCTATTTGGGGCCAATCTGACCGTCAAGGAGTCAACCGACCCGCCACCAAGCACCATCATCATGACTGCCTCTGATCCAAGCTTGGCCTGTGAGGCAGGTACCCCTTTTAACGCAGAGGCATAGGGCATGCCCGGGTGTTCCCCACTTTTGCTAACCTCTATACATAGGTTACTCAGCAGTACTACGAGGAGGTAGTGGGTTCCCCTGGGCTAGGAGAGGCTATACGAGACGCATCACTACACTGTTAAAAATTTCCGTATATTTACGGAATGTTTTACGGAAATGTACAGTGAATAAACGGAAAGGCAATCCGTAATGACGAAAAACGGAGTTAAGTCCGTAAATACAAAATACGGAAAGTCTCCGTATTCCCTTTGGCTTCGAGTTACGGGGACGAACAATGCCGATTCTACACAAAGCTTTCTTTACCACTGCCCACTGTAACAAGATAATGATAGTATCTTCGGGAGTTAAGGTTATCCACGCGACTATGACCTATTCTTTCAAACATTAAGAAATAGCATCAGGGGTCTGTAACATTTGGCAACACTAAAAATACACTAAATTTAATAGAAACTGAGTTTTTGCTTTGTGTTTCAAATACAAACATAAAAGTTATACGTAAATGGTTAGAGTCGTGAGCTGGTAATTTTTTGACTCGGGTTCAAACCTCGCTTAAGTACAAAATATTTTAACTTTTTAAAATTTTTTATACGCGGTAGAACACTCACATAACGAAAATTAAAGAAATTTTCACTATCTCTTTTTTTATTTTAAACGGAAAGTACAGAAAACCAACTTGGAAATTAACGAAGAGGTCCTGTGAAATTTCAGGAAAGTCCGTTTTATGAAAATCAACGTGTCCGTAATTTTAAGGAGAGTTTACGGACACTTCTGGATACATTTTTACCAGCACTTTTCCGTGAAATGAAGGGGGGTGTTTTTTTTTTTTTTTTTTTTTTTTTTGCTTACTACTCCTCGCTACTAAAGCTGACATAAGCTCCGACGCTTCCCAGATCAGCTACTACTGCCTTTTGGAATGTATCAGTCAGGCCACCTCGGTCACCAGCACAGCGCGCGATTGACCACATCTTCGTCCGTGCCACGAGCAATATCGGGAAGCGCACTGCTGATAGTTCGGCAACCGAAACAATTTTCGCCACCAGATAGCACTGGTGTGGCACCAGTGCTATCTGGTGGCGAAAATTGTGCGTACCGGACTTACTGTCGTTTTCCCTGCGGAAAAAAAAAAAAAAAAAAAGCGGCAGCTGTAATTTTCGTAAAATAAATACAGTTACGTAAAAATTATTCAGATTTACATCCAGTTGGAAACTACGTAAGTTATAAAAATGTATTAATCGCTAACGTATGGTAATTTGACGAAATATGTCTACTTGTTATGTTGTTGTGTCGTGTAACTAGATGTAGCAGAATGATGTATTACACATTTACTTTAATTAATTGTGACAAGAGAACCGAAAAATTCATTTTGCTGTCAGCTATCTTTATTTTGCTCTTTAATCCGTAGTTTTTTTTGCTTAATGTACGATTGTTTATAAAACCTGAATGCCAAACATAATGGTATGTTTACTGTTTATAAACACCACTTGAGGGAGTGTGTAATATTTTAGAAACAAAGTTATTAATAATTAATATTTTGAGAGAGGCAAATATATATGAAAATTCAAGACAAACACATTTTTAACACACAAATAAAAATAATTTTTCCATTTACAGTCACCTTAAGAAATACATTAGAACACTAAATAACTACCAATGCATCTCGGTGAAGAAAATGAGTTAGGGTGGTGCTCGTTAACTCATTCTGGCGCCCTTTACTAAATTTAGGGAGGGCAATGTATGCCCTGCTCCCCCTTCCCCTTACCCAATTGTACGCCTCTGCTGTTAGCTTAAGGCCTAAGTCCAAAACTAGCCAACTAACTACCACTTCCGCAAAAACCCTTTCAAATACATGGTAGTTTATAAATCAAGGTAATATGGATAATTCAGTGAACTCACGACGTTAACGCCACCTCTATTCGGACAAGTGCCTCTGCGGAAGTTCACAAAGTAATCACACGAATCGTAAAGTTTCATGGTTATTAAGTTATTAAGGGAAAACATATTCTCCACGCCAACTTTCAGGCTCATCGAGTTACTTTACGGTCCGAATTTCTAAAGTAACGAGATTACGAAAGCAGATTACGTGAAAGAAATGCAAATTATTTCACCGAAAATTAATCAAGAATTGTGCATCGATTAACGACTTCAAAGACTATCAATGTGAATGTGTGCGTTGTAGCCTATCCTTATATGCAACACAGTTAACTTGCCTGTATTTCATGCATATAAAAAAATCTGGTACCATACTGTGTTCGTAGTTTTCCGTCTTACGTATTAACAGCTGTAATGAAGATCAATGTTCACCAATGTGTGCTCGAAAGAGTCGATTTCTAAAATAATTAATTTTAATTAATTAATACTTTTACTACACAGGGCCCAGCGATTTGCATAGCATATCAGTAACTCACGTACAAATAAAAAAGAATATGAACAGCACTTAGGAGAAAGCATTCCAAATCAGTCGTCGAAAATGCCAACCTGGTGCACAGGTAAATTATTATACACGCTTTATCCATGTGGCTGTTCTAGTACTTACTCAATGCTTTTGAATTGTTTAGTATCTGTAAACATTTAATGAGGATATCACTGCACTGTAGAGCTGTAAGAGGATCCTCGATACGAAATTTCCTAGCCAAGTTTCGGCCACAAAGTGACAAATATCACCAGTTAATAATCTCGGTTCGTGAGTTACATTTAAATTGGCTCGTGTAATATGAACTCTCGCCTCTTTTTTTTTTTCTCCTTCTTAGTCCTCGCGGCTTCTTACCCCGTCTCCCTCCCCGTACACGACCAATAGAACGGATTTGCATTCATTAGGGGGGAAGAAAGCTTCGCGGAAAAAGAGAGAGAAAGAGAGAGAGAGAGAGAGAGATAGCGAGGTCGAGGAAAGAAGGTAGACTTTTCTGGAGTAGAGACGAGAGCAGTTCAATAGAGAAGCAGTGGTGGAGGGAAAGTGGAGGGCCAGGGGCGGAATGGAGCGGTTTGAACCAGAAAGGGTGAGCGAAGTGAGGGGGCAAATATTATAAGAAGTTAGCTAAAGTAGGAGGGGATAAAAATCAATACCCATATCTTTAGTCCCCAGCTTCAAGTTAGGTATAAGGAGCCATTATATTTCCTCCAAGGCGATAGGCTGGCAAGGAAGCCGAACCAAGTTGTAACAGTAATGCATATTAGATTGAAACCTCGGCTTATATTTGTTCCGCGCGCCGGTTTTGTGGGGGAGGAAGGGAGGTATAAGCTACGAACTGTGTAATAATGGGATAAAGTCAAGTGAAAGGAAGCCCCAAGAAAATAAATTTTCTCCCGATAAAAGGAGCTTATTTGTGCAGCCGAGCGAAATTGACGTGGGATGTACTTTTAGGTAACCATTATTTTAATTACACGGTATTTCTGGTTAACTTACCCAGAAGCCCACGCATGGCCCTCAAGAAAAAGTTCAATTCCTTGAATCTACATCTTGCATCATTCTTGCCGGTAGAATTTAATTCACGCAAAAATTACCTCCGTCGGTGATTTTTTTAACGATACCTTAATCAGATACACATTTTTTTTTTCGCAAATAAAGTTCAAAAGTTCAAAGAGCACACAAGGCAATAAATGTTGTTAAAAAGAGTCTGACTACTAATTAATAGTTATGAAGTATTAACGATATCTAAAGCCTGTTCACGATAAAGCGAGCACTTTTGAAATCATCCTTAGAAGAAAGTCACTGCCCGTACCTGCAAATATTTTAACGGGCGCTCTGAGTAGTTACATATCTTAACGTCGAATAAAAAGTGTTGGGTAACCATTTGTGCTAACTTAATTAATTCTTTCCCTCTCTACTTTTTTAATGCATACAAGCGTAAAAATGAGCAGATTCTCAAAATATTTGCTTTCCTAATAATTTTGCCGCTTCACTTGACCGACGCATGAATAAAATGCTGAGGCCCGTGGCAATGTTAATTTTACATAAGGCGGAATGAGACACGACGTGTATACAAGTAGATCTTAAGCAGGGCTTCCATATGTGCTCATTTTACCGTGAACAGCCTGCAACAGATATGCGATAACGTTTTCTGCTACCGAGGAGTTACTGGAAGTGTCACGAATTCCGTATGCTGCGGGAGAAAAAGCTCCTGGGGTGGCTGCTGGAGCGAGGCGGGATCGTCAGAACGTGTCGGCGCCGTCAGAAAACAGCGATCCCATTATTCAGCCACCGGGGGCGATCGCGCTCGCAGCCGCAAGCGATTATCAAACAGCATCAGCCAGTGAATATTGGTCCGGCCGGGCAACGCAGCGCCAGCGCCGCCACCGCCCGCGCGGATGCTGGCGACAATGAAGATTTCATTAGCGCGCGCTCCGTGCTGCACAAAACTAAGCGACGCAGGTCGCGTGCCACCCGCGACGAATAAAGGCTGTCCGAGACAAAGTTTCATATCTCTTAAAAATCATTATTATTTTTAATAACTTCCTTCGAAAATTAAACCAACTCCCCCCCCAAAATAAAACAAAATTTTAATTTAATTTAACTGATTATGTAACAGAGTTCACGACTTTTAATTGGGGTCACTGTGGGGGAGGGGGTATTAAAAATATGTCCAACGATCCCCTTTTCGGCAACTACCCGATAAGAGAAATGGATAACTTTATAATGGAATTACATTAATTAACTTTAATTTGAAACATATAATAGAGTTCAGTTATGGCCAAAGGCCGAGCACTGATCAGATTAGTAATTTCTTTGTTGCTTGATGTTTGGTCCACGATAAAGTGGGAACTTTTGAAATCAACCTTAGAATAAAGTCACAGCCCCTGCCTGCGTGCATTTTAACGAGCTCGCTGAGTGGCGTACGCCCAGTAAAGTCGGTAAAGGCTGTTCACGGTAAAGTGAGCACTTTTGAGTTAAACTTTTGTAAAACGCCACTGGCCATATCTGCAAGTACTTTAACGGGCACACGCTCTATGACGCGCCCAGTAAAGTCGGTAAAGGCTGTTCACGGTAAAGTGAGCACTTTTGAGTTAAACCTTTGAAAAACCCCACTGGCCATATCTGCAAGTACTTTAACGGGCACACGCTCTATGACGCGCCCAGTAAAGTCGGTAAAGGCTGTTCACGGTAAAGTGAGCACTTTTGAGTTAAACCTTTGAAAAACGCCACTGGCCATATCTGCAAGTACTTTAACGGACACACGCTCTATGACGCGCCCAGTAAAGTCGGTAAAGGCTGTTCACGGTAAAGTGAGCACTTTTGAGTTAAACCTTTGAAAAACGCCACTGGCCATATCTGCAAGTACTTTAACGGACACACGCTCTATGACGCGCCCAGTAAAGTCGGTAAAGGCTGTTCACGGTAAAGTGAGCACTTTTGAGTTAAACCTTTGAAAAACGCCACTGGCCATATCTGCAAGTACTTTAACGGGCACACGCTCTATGACGCGCCCAGTAAAGTCGGTAAAGGCTGTTCACGGTAAAGTGAGCACTTTTGAGTTAAACCTTTGAAAAACCCCACTGGCCATATCTGCAAGTACTTTAACGGGCACACGCTCTATGACGCGCCCAGTAAAGATTGCAACGGTGGAGAGAAAAGTAGTTCCATGTGTTAACGTTAAATTAAAAGTGCCAAGAAAAATATTTCTTTGAGACTCTTTTGTTTATAGTAACAAAATCTTGCTTTAATTCAAAAGGAAGGCTTGTTGTTTAAAAAATGTTATTTACTTACATATGTTTGTTTTATGGCAATATTAATTTTCTTTACAGCAAAGAAAAATCTTTCTTTGAACTTGTTTCGTTTACAGGAAAGAAAAATTTCTGTTCGCCAAAAGATAGCGTTAAGTGATATTAAAATGTTTATTTTGCTCATTATAGCTTTTAGTATGTAACGAAACATACTGAATGCTACTTTACCAAACAACAAATTCATTAGATGATCTGCATAATGGTTTAAGCTCCGAAATCACAGTAGCTGACTTTATCTTAACACGTCCAATCTCAGTGTCCTCTATCTGGGACGTTGCATATGAAGTGGCTTTAATGGTCTGCACTGTACACATCAGAACATACCGTCCAATGAGAAACGTTCCCTACGTGTGGGAGACAACACACGCAGCTGAGACTATGTTCCTTAGCCTCACGAACCACTGCTACCAATAACATAAAGCACAGATAGACTTCTATTGGTCCCGATGTAAGACAAAGCGTCTTCTTGATATCAGTGCAGTTCCGAACAAAAGATTTTATTTTGTTGCATCGCTTAAAATTAAATATAAACTTTTGACTGAAAGGGTTAAAAGGTATTGCTGAACTATTTTAAGGAAGATGCAAAGTCATCATTGCTATTAATATACCGATCACACAAAACTTTGTTTGTGGTAAATCCTGCTTTGTAGTGGTTCATATTTAATGAAAACTTTTTTTTTCTTTCGGAAATAAAGCATGTCTTGCAGCAAAAAAAAAAAAAAATTGTTTCGAGAGTGCGAATAACAATCACCGCAGAGGACCCCTGAATAATGCTTATAACGAGATTCTTTCTTCAATCTTACATTTATATCGTCTTTTAAAATAGCAGCTGAGTTCTCGTTACGTGTTCACTTTTATTTCAATATGGAACATATTTTAAAGTAGGCATTTGGGATAAGGCGAGCAACAGGAAACGGCGCAGTTTGATAACATTATATAGTGTGCCTAAACAAAAAGGACTACCAAGGACTCGTTTGCTTTTAATTGGGCATGGGCGTAGAAACGGAGGAAGAACGGTAAAAAAAAATGCCGTTTTTAAAGATGGACATCCTCTGGGTAAGCACCCTTTCTACGTCCTCGGTAATGTACGGAAACTTAAAGAGTCCGTGCGTAGGGCCTACTCCAGCTTCGAATGATGGAGATGAACAATATCGAGGCTGCACGAAGCATTCTTTGCCAGTGATTGGTTCCGCGCCAATTTCCGATATTCGTGACCCCCTACACTCAAACATTCCAAAACCGAAAGACAACTCGAACCCTTCTGTAACAGAGGCGAACACTTGAAAAAAATTAAATGCAGAAAAAAAAAAGAGAATATGCCTGTATCGTTTTAATTGAGTTTCACGTCCGTGTAATTTTTGTTGATATGATGTTGTGGTCTTCTTCTCGCGCAATTTCGGTAAATAAAACGTCTTCCGCTAGTACACGTGCTGAGATTCGAGCTCCTGAGACAAGCATTTCATTTTCTTATTTCCTTTTTATACACTGAGAAACTCCCAAACATACTGACATTTCTGTAATACAAATTAATAAACAACACCAAGCTAATTTAAAAAAAAAAAAAAAAGATATATTTTTCTAACAAGTTCCGTGCATTCACTCAAAAATCCACACAAAATTCACGGAAAGTTAGTTTTTGAAAGGAACGAAGTGTTTTTGTCTTTTACGACGAGGACAACGATATCTGTATATTTACCGAATCGAGTTTTTTTTTCTTTCTATTAACTTTAAGATTTTTGAACACTTATGGATGTGAGTTAACGACTGGGACGGTGTGATTAACAATGAATGGAAATGTACCTATCACGGTCGTGTGACTGAAATTCAGTCAGTGAAATAATAGTTAATATTTCAGCGATACCAGTGCAGCAGTTTTCGCTGTGGCAACTACTTACGATATTTCCAACCTAAAAACCTCGGGCAGGTACACAGTTGACTAGTTAGAAATAAGAAGAAGAGCCTCGTCTCAGTTGCCATCGATTTCGGTCACACGACAAGAAATAGTGAATAGACGCAGAGCCTTTTTTTTTTCTCTTCAAACGCTTTCGATGAAATAAGAATATTACGTACAGATGGAGGGAAAGTTTTCTCTAACTTGAAAGGCACAGATAAAGCGAAATGGAAAAACTTTTGGAGAGAAAAGAAGGCAACCTAAATACATTCGCATTCATCTTCCACAGAAAACATAAATATAAATAACTTTTGTGAAAGCAGCATTGCAAAATGGGGAAATTCTTAGATGCAAAAAAGCAGTACACTTAAATCTCGTTCGTATTTCGGTTTTCAGGTCAATCTTCTAGAAGAGTAATTACATACTCTTAAATTATACTGTTCAAAGACTGTGATTGTCATCATGTAGCGGTGAAACTATATATAGACTGTCCACGCTAATGTGACCACATCTGAGGCCCTAGTTACTTATATTTTATCCTTTAACCACATTTTCAAATATATATTGTCATGTAAGAAAGCACAGTATGTATATTACACTGCACTCGGTGTTAACGTATGTGGCCAAGATGAAATATATTTACTGACTCATTCCAAATGATAAGGGTTTTCAAAAGTGCTCCCTTTACCGTGAATAACCTATAACAAATACTGAAGGGACTAAAGGACGTATTGCCTATCTCATGCTTCAGAGGCTATCCGTTGCATGCAATATGCTACTAAGTCAGTGATTCTGAATCACTGCTTCAACCAGTAGTATTTCAGTCATTGCAATACTACAGATTTTTTTTTTTTTTATTCGGAAGAATTATGCATTGTTTAGTATCGCATACTGCCGATCTACTTCTGGATGTTAATCACCATAAACTTATTGGTCCTTGTAACGATGCTAACACCATACACGTTAACAGATACAGACATACGAAATGGTTTCCGTGGAGCTTTAATGTTCCACAATACATGGAATGTGAGAAGGATGAGTCTTCAATACTCGGTCTATCCGTTCACTTCAAATTTGAATTTCCCTCATTATGTACAACTATGGTTTAATTTTTTTTTCTATTTTTCTTTTAAAATTTTGTGTGACTGAATTTGAAAACTGCATAGCGCAAGAAACCCACAACCCCCACTGTTTTCAAAACTGAAAACTAATTTTGCAGGAGAATACTGTCTTCACAAAATTTTATAGCATCAATTTTATTTTAAATATTCAAAGATACCGAAAGTACTTGAGTAGTTATACGTAAACGGTTATCTCGTTTCCACCACGATAAAAACATCGTAACGATTATATTTATGAAAGAAAACCTATTGAAAATCTACTTCTTCTAAGATTTTTTGTTTGTCAGGTGTTCAGTAAAATGTAGGCACATTACAGCTAAAACTTCAAGGTGGAAAAAAATACGTAGTGCCGACCTATGTTACTGAAACGCCAAAACGCCAGATTTGAAGTAGACTTATTAGCTGTATTTAACTTCTGCTGCAATGAAGAATTTACAAGGAAGCATCACTAATTTTCATGTCTGGTTTTAACCCACTACACTTCGCTGACTTGGTTTGAAGTTCAAGTATTGCCACTTAACGCCCAGCAGCCGAAATGAAAAATCGTTCTTTGTTGTAACGAGTCGGGAAGTTGTCAAATTAATGAGCTACTTTCTGTTTGATTTACACTACACGATTTGGTATGCACCTTAAAAATTAAGAGGCATGCTTTGAAATGTTGCTATCGAAACAGTGGAATGAAAATAATTTGCTATTGTTGAAGTTAACTTTACGTACGTTTCCATCAATTCGAAACAAAAAAAAAATTTCCATTTTAGGCATGGCACCCTTTTTCAAATAGACAAATCATATTTTCTCGAAATGACAACAGCTTGGTCAGACGTTTCATGCACAGCCGCTCACTGCTAACGCCCAAGATCACTTTCACACTCGAATGGGCCAAGACTATTTTTGACGGCGATTCTTGTGTGAAGAGTGAGACGGCGACTTAAATGACTCGAGTGTTTTTTCGGTACACTCCTGTTTCTTCCATCGACTTCATTCCACTGCCGCTCCACCCCGGTCTTACTTTGCCTCATCAATTCTTTAGGTCTGCCAGAAACTACAGTATATGCCTATTCTTCGATTAACAAAGCCGTACCCCCTTAACGGTAGACGATTCAAATCTCATCCATGCTGAGTCTAGCCCGGCAGGAACATTAGCCATACATTATCATTTCGATAGACTGAAAGAAAACTACACCACGATAATTCATAGGCGCCGAGTACAGGAAGGAAAAAAGGCTATCACATCTCCCCCTTCCCTCATCCTCCTTCACAAATTTTCCAGCCAACATGGGCGTCATGCACATTTCCCCCTCCCTTTTATACCGGTTTAATAATAATTGATCACTACTTCAGTTTGTAACAACCATTTATAATTTGCAGTACACTGCTTGCCTTACTCTCTTTAGAATACGATACATTATTTACAAGAATTTACACACTGTAGCCAACTTTAAAATTAATGTCACATTCGTGTAAAACGACACGAACAAACATACAGAAAGAGGGGAACATAGTGAGAAGATTAAAAAAGAATGTGAGTACTGTAACAGAGAGTATGAAGCCCCACCCCATCCGCCACTATGGAAAAATAATTTGGCACGTAGCCCTCACGTTTTATTTTAGTTTATTTTTAATTCTCTTAAATGTTTTTTTTTTTAACTAATTACTTCGTGTTCTCCAAAAATATTATTAAATGTATGTAAACAACAAAGATTTGATGAAATGATTTTAATGGTATTTTTGCACATGTCAAAAAAAAACAGTGTAATACGTGTCACACTAACACTGCACACTTCGGTGTGCCTATAATGGTACTGTATTTCTGGATCATTTGCTTTGCCGTCCCGCGATTTCGTTTCTACGTCGCTGTGTGAACGGAAGATCAACTAAGTTTGTACAGCAAAACAGCGCGTTTTTCGACGTTCAGCTCCCAAACCTGTGTGATTATTAACGTCTTTCTGAAGAGATTTGTTAGATTAGGCATCTCACGGATAGCGGCAACCAAAAGGTACTTCAACAACAACAACAACCAAGCCTGGAATGTGAAATCAATCCACGGGCAGCAAGCGCACGGGAAAATCAAGTGCAAATGAAGGGCTCGGGCCTCTATTCCCTTCCGACTCAAAGTTTTGTTCGGGGGGGGGGGGGGGAGGAGGGCATTATCAATCACGCATCTATCTTCTCCGTTCTCCCTCGCTCTTTTGGAGTTTCCCCCTTCGCTCCGTCTCACTCTCTCTCTCTCTCGTGGCAAGGGTTCGGCGATTGTCTGTGAAGGTAGGGAGGCAGGCGTGATTAAGAACTAGTGATTGATCGTGCGGGCAACCGACCTGACCAAAACTGGCACAGTTCGCCTCACAATTTATTAAAAAAAGGTGAGGGGATTTGGGGGGGGGGGGAGGGGGAGGAAGTGGTGTACGAGCGGTTCAATAACCAATCGTCCGTAAGAACGCTCAAGAACAGCGCGAAGGAAAACCATGGAAAAGGGGGGGGGGGGGGGGAAATGCTGGAGGAAAGATAGATGAGTGAACTGTTTGTGACTTTTCGGCCACTCCAGGCACCCATCCATTTCCCAGCCTTCCCCCAATCGCAGGTAACAAATTATGAGTGACGTTTCTGGTGTACGGAAATAGCCTTCCCGGCGAAGGAAGATAAACACTTTTAGAACCTGCGGCCGCCGATATTTTTCGAAGTCGGGAACTGGAGATAAATGCGGGTCGCCGGACAGAAGATCTTTGTTTCTCAGTTTCTCGCGAAAAGCAAGCAGCAAAGCAGAAAATCAAAAGTGACTTGTATTTTGTTAACTTGGATAAGTTATTTTCTTCTAGTGCCCCAGCCAAATCAATCAGGGGGAAAAATAAAACATGATCCTCTATAGTGATGGAGTATGTGCACATTAAGTGTGACGTTTAAGATAAAACATTCAGTATTTATGTCGAGCTAATGAAATGTATTTTGAAGCCAAAATATGAAAATTAAGAAATTTAATGGGTTATTCTCTAATCATACGGAGTATTTTAATAACTGTGTTTAGCCACTTAAAGAAACGCTTGTACAAAGACAGTGTTTAATGGTAGTAGTTTATTTTGTGGGGACCGCAATTTGTAAACCAAGCATAGCATAAATTAGTTTTTTTTTTATTAAACCTATAACTGGGCCCACGTGAAATAGCCTGATGCAATTAATCGTAATACAGTTCCCTGATTACTAAAATTAAGGGTACTCAACATCATTTTGATTTTAGTTGTGATTTCACATCAGCGGTACATGACACCTTAGAATTTGATCGACGTCCAGTGTAAAAAAACGAAAACAAACAATCTGCGATTAGCAATGTAAAGCAATCTACGTGTTCCTCTGCCATGCATTTACCAACATTTTTTTTTATTCATTAACTCTTAATCTATTTTCACATTCGCTTTGTCCAATTACCGTTTTGCTTTAAACAGTAAATATGCGACTTTGTCGGCTGACTTAATCGTATCGCCATATTAACAAAGCGAAAGGCGTGATTAAACCGACGAGAAGATAGGGAGTGAAACGTTATTTAATTTTAAAAACAATACCAATAGTACGAGATTTTTTGTACTCACGAATCTATTGTTCAAAGTCCGAAGAGTTCTTGCAACTTTCAAAATCAGCTACGCCATAGTACGTAAGCTACTGTTGCATGATAGCAATGAGTAAATGTTTTGCTTCACTGATAATTTATTTTGCGCCGTAATACACAGATTTACGACGCAGGAATAGCTCGGAAGTAAAACGTCACTCTGGTAAAACAGGTTTCCAAGAAGTTGGTCAAAACTGTTACGTAGAATATATCGTTCTTGGATTTTTCAATTTTGGATTACAACAACTTGCGAAATACGATTAACGATTGTAGCGTCGTTTTAGGTCTCACGCACTCTTAAGGTCTAAGCCATTGTCGAGTAAAGACGAGGCAGACCAATTTTTCGTCTTCTGCGAATTTACCCAACACTGACCTGCCCAAAGCCAATACTACCGGTCAGTCACATTGTCAACACTGACGAGCATGTTTGTTTGTTTCTTAATTTTCAAAATCCAAGCCCTGTTATATGAATAAAATTCTTTTGTCAATTTGAATTTAGTCAGATTGCAACAAAAATCGGTTAGAGGAAGTACGCAAACACCTCAAAGCACCTGTCTGCATAAGGAGTATCCCACCCTTAAATCCTCTCCTCGTCGTTAATGCTAAAGGCTGTTCGCGGTCAAATGAGCACTTTTTGAAGCCCTACTTAAGAATTATTTGCCTGCACACTGTCTATTCTTCCACCATATGAAGAAGTAACATTGCCGTGGGCCTCGTCACATTATTCATGCGCCGGTCAAGTGAAACTGTGAAATTCTTAGCTCAGTAAATAATGTACGATTTTTTTTTTATTTGTACACTTACGAGCATTAAGAAACTAGAAATTAAAAGAAATCACTTCAGAATACACTAACGTTTTCCTAATACTTTAAATTCAACGCTAAGACGTGTAACTACTTTCGCTCAGGCGTTGCCAACTTTACTTGTCGTATGACAGCCAGTGTGCCAGTTAAAATATACGAAGATAGGGGCAGCGACATTTTTCAAAGGATGATTTCCAAAGTGCTCGCTTTACCGTGGACAGACTTTAGTCGTGTCGAAAAAAAAAAAAAAAAGTCCAGTATTGCGACACCTAGTGTAATCACTACACCCCATTCTCACTCCACGGGGCGTGAGGGGGGGGGACAGGCTGAGCGGTTAGCCTGCTAGCCTCCCACCAAGGCGATCCGGATTCAATCCCCGGCCGGGTCACTCCGGATCTTCGCATGTGAGGATCGTGTCGGACGATGCCGTTGGTCGGCGGGTTTTTCTCGCGGATCTCCCCCCCCCCCCCCTTCATTCCGGCGCTGCTCCATACTCGCCTCAATCACCATCATCGGCTCTGAGGATCTCGATGTTGAGAGCCGTCCAAATCTCTCCTCTTCTCTCACACTCCACGGTCTAGGCTATGCGATAATTGAGCGACTACTGCGCGAGCGCGCGTGTGTGTGTGTGGTCTGGGAGGCACGCGACGACTGCACAATGTGACGTGTTTGTGACGTGTCAAACTTCCGGGGGGGGGGCAGGCAAACGAGTCGGTCGTAAACCAGCAGCCGGTCGTGTTTTATAGGGATGCGTGCTATCCCCACAGCCGCGCTGGAAATATCTACAGTACGTCCCTCTCGTAGATTGCACTGGGTATTTCGACAAACAACTTTGTACTTACACTTACTAGAACGCGACAATTGTTTGGCATAGGCCTAGTCTATTCGCGCTTTCTTCACACTTTTTGAATCAAACCTTTGAAAAATCACTCCATGTATGACATGTTTCGTTTTTGCCCCCCTAAATAAGTTATGTATCACAAGCGTGTTATACTCCTGTTTACTTGGAAAAATATTGTTTCTGAATAATTGAACTTTTACTTATAGGCCCTATTTAATATACAAATCATATCATCTCAATAGTCATTAATACTAATAAGAACAGAGAGAAGATGGCAGTTTTTTTTTTTTTGGGTAATGCCTACAAAAGGCTGTTCACGATAAGGTGAGGACTTTTGAAATGAACATTAGAAAAAAGTCACTGCCCCTGCATGCATGAGCGCACTGAGTGACATTCGCTCAGTAAAGTTGGCAACGCTGGATGAAAAGCAGTTCCATAACTTAACGTATAATAAAAAGTGTTGGGTAGCCGTTTGTGTTAACTTAAAATTATTTCTTTCGCTTGCTGTTTTTTTAATGCAAGCATCGAAGTGTAAAAATGAGCAGATTTGTAAAGTATTTATTCTGTTAGGACTAATAATTTCAGAGTTTCATTTGACCGACGCATGAATAAAGTGATGAGACCTATGTCAACGTTAATTTTGCATTAAGCGGAGGAATACACAACGTGCATACAAGTGTATCTTAAGCAGGGCTTTCAAAACTGCTAATTTTACCGTGAACCACCTATAAGAAACAATTCTTATGTAGAATATTATTAAACTGAATGCGCACGAATGCAGTGCGCTGTCCCTTTGGTGTTATTTTCTAGATTCTGTTAAGCTTTCTTTGCATAAGGCGGTGGAATATTTTGAAAAGTAGAACTTAAGCAGGGCTTCAGGGAAATTGGAAGTAACCGAGGGTGGTCTGTACAGGCGGTTCACTGTTAAGTGAGCACTTTTGAAGTCAACCTTGTACCACATGCACCAGCATGCGCCCAGTAATGTCGGTACCGACGGAGGGAACGTATACGCGTGTGACTTAACGTTCAATTGGAAGTGGCAGATAAAGTTAGCGAATACTGAAATTATTTATATTGCTTTCAATATTTTAAAGCAGAGTAAGTGTAGAAAAAAAAAATGAGCATATTTGTAAACGGTTTAATTTTTCAAATAATTTCAGCGTTCCGGTTGACCGACGTATGAATAAAGTGATCGGGCCCATAACAACTTGAACTTAAACCTTTGGCGGAAGGTTACGCAATGTGCACACACAAGTGCTTCCAAAAGTGCTCCGCCTGCCGAGAACAGCCTTTGCGTATTCGTGCACGAACATGAATTATTTTATTCAACGCCGTATGACTTCTTGGCTGTCGATAATCGGTAGCTATATGACAACCGAGCCCGCCATGTACTCTTTAATGCAGTTTAATGAATGTTACACACGGTTCACTTTCTTGTACAAGAAGGTATACATCTTCTCGTACAAGTCAATATGCATCGTGTGACTGGATAACTTGCATGCAAGTGGTTTACACGCAACGGCTTGCAAGCTAACTAGAATCGTTTAGAGGCGGTTCTACCTTACGTTCACCTTCCAGTGCAAGTCGTTTATTTGTGTTTTATACATTTATGTAGTTCCCCGTGCATTTATTTATGCTGATATTGTTAACTTGAGAGTAGAAAACACACTTTAATTCCGTATTAGTGATTTGTTCGGTCTGTAAAATCGTTTCGTGTTGTGGTAAATACGAGCGACTGGCATGCTGCAACATTCACGTACTACTATAGTCTATTCACGGCAAAGTGAGCACTTTTTAAAGCCCTGCCTATAGGCATTCCACACTAATAAATTTCATGACAGCTTCCGACGTTAACTTTTGGAGTGGTGGAATATATACACTATGTTTTTTGTACACGTGGCAATGTTTATGTTGAAAAGTGGCGGAAAGGTAGAAATTGGCTAAAAGGAATAATTTAGCAGGACCTTAAAAAGTGCTCACTTTACCGTGAACAGACTATACGGCGTGGACAGTATGTACAGGGGACTTGAATATAATAGGGGGTGTTCCCCTTCTTGTTCACAAAAGACGCCCGTCAGTACCAGACTTAAGAGTAGATGCAATATAGATGAAGAAGATGGGGAAGTAGGGGGGCGGGGGTAAGGCAGATGCGCGACTCTACGGTGGTGATTTGACGGTCCAGGGGTACAGAGGGGGGGGGGGATATAAAGCGAACCGCAGCGGGGTTACATCTGCCGCCCGGCGCGCCACACGATGCCACGCGAGTTAGCGGAACAATAAAAGAAAAAGAAGTTTCATCAACGTCTACCGAAAATATCTCCCCGCGCGCGCGCGACAGCCTCCTGATGGAACCAGCCTCCTATACGACTCCTCGACCAGTTCATCTGCCCGTCACAGCCGCCGGAGTGAATACGGGTAGGTAGAGGGCGCCTGCCAGCTGCGCTTCACGGCTCCCGCCTGCCTATCACTCCACGAAACTATTAAACGTGCGTCCAATGCGTTGATCTACGAAACGATCACACACTTCATACGAGGGCTGTTGAGCGCTTCCATGACATCACATACATTAGAAACTCCATCCCAGAGTAGGTAATCTACAACGGCTAAGATCGGTTTTTTTTTTTTTTTTTTTTTTTTTTCCCCAGTTTCATCTCAAAATGTACGCTTCAGGTACTTACAAAACTACCCGAGGGCGCTGCATAAAACCTCCCTACAGACTTTCCACCAATAAAATAATAGTTACCGTTGAAAGTCCCATACACTGATAAAAGGGTTTTGTTGAATCAAACAAAGTTTTTTTTTGGGGCAACATAATTAATTGTTTGTAAAGTGACAATTAAATATTTCGTTGTTGTAACCAAATTATTTAGTGGCTCTTATTTGTCTACCACAAGTATATGGTTCGTGCAAGTAAAGATTTGTTTAGCTTTACGTTCATTAAACACTTTCTTTTAATATATAAATTAACTTGAGGCGAGACTGGGATTCGAACCTTCATTAGTTGTGACCTTAGCAACCTCGACTAAAGTGACTGCTGATGAAAAAGTTATGTTTTTTTATGAAAATACACTTAAAATTTTGGACAACGTGCGCAAATTAATGTTTCGAGCTTTACGGCTTTCCTTTTTACTTTCCTGCTCAACTTGTGTTATTAGGATGTTTGTACCGTTATTGAGCACCAATAGAAGAAACACTGTTACAATTCTAACTGTCACAAAAATACAAACAAACTCTCAAGCTGTATTTTCGAATGAAGGCAATCAAATGAGAAAGCAACCAAACATATACAGGTGATTCAACCAACTTTATTTCGGCCCAACACAGACGTATTGTTAATTAAATCGTGTATTTTGTTACAGGAACATAATTAATTTGTTGTTGTTCGAGTTTTGCCCACTGCATAAGATATTTTTTGGGGGCAACAAAATACATTTTTGGCCCTCTACACACACACACACACACACACACTCACACACACATATTATATATATATATATATATATATATATATATATATATATATATATATGTGGCTTTTCTCTTGGCGTAGGTACACGCAGGCCGACGAGAACACTGCACCAGTTCGGAGTCTTGCGCTTAGCGGCGATGGCGCACTTGATGCACGTGGCAGTATCACCCTTATTACTACGGCGCTTCTCGGCCTCAAACGAGTATAAAAATCCAAGTAGGTGGAAGCCTTAACTTCAGTGTCCCAACATAAAAATCTTTTTTGTCTCTACAACTGCGAAAATCGCGTGGCTTTCATTAAGGTTGGTTCCACAGATCATGTTTTAATGCAGCCAACATATAGTCAGGTATGAGTCTGCTATGCTTGATTATAACAGTTCTGTGGGAAATTCACTAGACGATGCCGGGGAAAAAAGGCAGGAGACAAAAACCCGTCCACCCCCTTCATCTTTCTCTGGTCGCAGTCTCCGCGCGCTGGTGCACAAATGGACTACGTCTGGAAGGAACCCCTGACTATATCAGGCTCCGAATTACCCGGCGCACAAATCCGTGACTTTCGAACTGCAAGCAACAGCGTCAGTGCGTCCTGAGCATTATTTAAATTAACATTCAACATTTGAAAAATATTTTGCTTCCCGTAACTGTGTGTGTGCGCGCGCGTGTGTGTCTGTATACAGATTTATTATTATTATTATTATTAAACAAAACTAACAATTTCCCGCAGGTTATCGGAAATATAAGAGGAAAACGTATGTACCAATTTTCCGTTAAGTTCTTATTAAAGGAGCTATGCGTCCCCAAAACAGAGTTTTTTTTTAGATACCTTTTGTAAAGAGTATCTCAAAATGCTTGCGATTAAATAACATGTTGGTGAACAGTAATTTGTATAATGGAGATCACGCCATGTTCGCATGAATCATTCAAAACTAAGCTGTGAACGAATTGTTAAGACAAATTATGAATTGGCGCGTATAAATTTACAGAAAAGGTCGTCTTGTAGGAACACTCTCAGTTAAACCGTTTTCGAGAAATTTCTAGGGAAATTTCAAATCAGAAGGTGAGTGGCCTGGGATGGTGACTGTAATCAATTAACGGTTACTTCACACTTTGCTGAAGCCCTACTTAAATTCTACTTACAGGATATTCCTCCGCCTCATGCAAACCAAGCTTTACTAAGTCTAGAAAATTACTCCGAAGTACAACGCATTGAATTCGTGCGAATCTCGCATAAGAACTGTTCTTACTACGCATTAACCACACACATATTTTCTTACTGTTTTATTCATACTTATTATAAATTAAATATTAGACTTTATAAATAAAATACAGGTATAACTTAAATTTAATGAAAAATGAGATACCTTCATGTTAACATATGTAAAAAACACTTGTGATACACGGCATATAGGCCTATATTAGATAGCTAAACACGTCATATATGGCGTGATTTTCCAAAGGTTTGATTAAAAATGTGTGAAGAAACCCGGAATAGACTATAAACTATACGCGAGTGAACACATATTTCAATAGGGCAAAGAGTCGTGTGTTAGGCGAGAGTCCGGTAAAGTTGCATTAATGAACGATGACGGCATATTGACGTATTGTGTAGCAATAAAGCGCACGCTAGTTAATGAGGTGTAATATACTGTAACTGCAGAATGAGTACCAAGCAGGTAATACTGTACTAAACGAATGTATTGAAATATTACCAACTTCTACATTCAGAAAAGTAAGTGAGCTAATTACACTGTCTGTAGAAAACGTTCGAAGGTCCTACGATGTCAATTAAGGTTATGGGTTGCCTACTTGTCAGGCCATATTGACTGCCTGTTTTAAAACTTCCGCATGAATTTCTCGAAACGGTGCATCTGAACGTATTCCATCAAGACAGCGTTTTCTGTTAATTCAGACGTGCTGGTTCATAATTTGTCTTTACAATTCGTTTAAAGCTTAGTTTTAAAAAGATTCATGCAAACCTAGTGTGATCCCCATTATACAAATCACTCTTCACCTATAGTCCATTCACGGTTACTTCACACTATTCTGAAGCCCTGCTAAATTTCTACTTCCAGGATATTCATCCGCCTCGTGCAAGCTAAGCTTAACTAAGTCTGGAAAATTACACCAGAGGACAACGCGCCGCTTTCTTGCGCACTCAGTTGTAATATTATTTTGCATTAAAACTATTTACTACTAGGCGCTACCAACACAGATTTATCTCACTGTTTTATTCGTGTTTATTATAAAATAAATATTATAATGCATAAATAAAATTTAGGGAAAACTTCCATTTAACGAAAAATAAGACACGTCTGGGTTTACAGAGGTATAAAACGCTTGATACATGTCATATTTAGAAAATAACTAAATACGTAACACACGTGGCAATTTTTTGAAAGGTTTGTGTTAAAACGTCCGGAAAACCCGTTAATGGACAATATTTGTTATTTAGTCGTAGAGCGCTACGAGTGGGACGGACCCCCGCATTTTTTAAAATGAAATAGTTGTTTGCGCGAATACGCGTATCTCGGTAAATAAATGTTCTACAAATACGACGTTTTGTTTTACTTTTGTCCCTACGTTTATTAGTGTAAAAAAAATTCGTGAAAATTGTAAAATATCGCATATTTTAAGCTTGCCCATGCAGTTTCCTTAAGCGGCAAGAGAAAAATACAAATATACGGGCGTAGTTTAATCTGCGGTATCTCGTCGCGTGTAATAAAACCCCACTATTACAGATTTAATTTGCACAGTCCAGCGTTACGACGGATGAGCGTACGAGCGATATGAGGCACTAGGCGTGCGTGTTAGTGTCGCCCGTATCACCCCTCGCTTCTTAACCGGCGAAACGGCGTCACTGACAAGCAAAAATGTCGGTACACAGTTCGCCATTCGCTCCTGGTAACCTAATCGCCAGCCGACAACCCAGGCCAATAGCAAACATTTCGCAACGTGCACAGCCACACAACTACAAGACCCGACCCTGCAGCCTCGCGCAGCCGAACAGAAGATGGGTACGCCCACATCAAAGGTGCCGCCACGCCATTTCGTACTCTGTGTACTCGTATATTCTGTTAAACTTAAAAAAAAAAAAATTGTGTTTGGCTGTGTTGGGGACACGGCCGTTTGATTTGCGTGAATACGTCTACGTTGACGCTCTCGGACGCCTTAGTGTTTATTTTACGTTCCCGGCACCGCTTCACTCGATCATATGGGGTTTTATGGGTACCACTGGATTGCTTTTGACGTGATATTTCCAACCATATACGATTTCTGTATTTTGAATTGGCTTTTTGACCAGTATGGGCCGAAATTGTGTTAAAATTTCTTAATCTTTTACACTAAAGTTATACAGTTTCACCATACGCACTCCACAAAGTTGTTTATATACACGCAAATCGATTGATCTTGACGAGAGCTGTCGATTGAAACTCAAACGAGCGTCATAGCTTCTCCTAGTCAAAAGTTATACTACGTGGAAGATATGAGACGCGGCGAAACGAACTCAAATTTGTGGCAACTCTCCGCCCCCCTCCTTTTCTCACGCTTGTCATGGTATGCTTCGCAGTCCTCACTCAACGTAACATATTGTTTGATCCTTTGGCAACCAAGTGGTGTAATTGAATTTTGAATGTATACAATAGATTCGGAGCTGCAATGCCAAACTGTATCCCCTGATTTTGTTATCATCGGATTTTCTGGATTTTCTCCCACTATGGCTGCAAATTTAAAGACGTATTCACAACAAAAATTGATTATGCTGCTACCAATACACGCCCGTGCGACAAGTTGCATACCAAAAGGCGCTCCAATCTAAGTCCGTTTATGTACTCCCGCGGACATGAAACTTGGCGTACATACCGGCATCTATTTAATCCTGCGTTGCTGTGGCATTCTGCCGGCGAAGATGAAGTGATAGAGCAGCTCTGGAATGCAAGCATGTAGGAAACGGGAGATCCCCGAGAAAACACATAGTCCGGCACAATTCCCATTCGCGAAAATATCCAGGAGTGTCTCAGGCTGGAATCGAAACCGGTTCGCCTTTGTCGGAGACGAATGCTCTAGCTGTTACGCAAACCGCGAGTCATTCGCTACTACAACTAGGGGCCGCGGTGGCTAAGCGGTTAGCCTGCTTGCCTCCCACTAAGGCGAACCTGGTTGAATCCCCAGCCGGTTCACTCCTGTAATTTCACATGTGGGAATCGTGCCGGACGACGCCGCTAGTCCGCGGGTTTTCTCGGGATCTCCCGTTTCCTCCACCATTTTATTCCGGTGCTGCTTCATGCCTCAATCACCATCATCGGCTCTAATAACCTCGATGTTAAAAGCTGCGCAAATCTCTTCACACACTCCACTGCGATTTTCGCACACTATGATGACCTACCTATACGTATATAAGCTCGCAGTAATTATGGTTTCAACTTGGTCAGACAACTTAGAAACGTCCTTATATGCCTCGCCTTTACACAGTTCATTTGTAGCTTTAAGTAACCAAGTCAAATGATTTCATGAAACGACTTCAATTTGAATGTAATGCTTATTAATATTAAAGCCCATACCTATGTGTGAGATGATTTTAACTATTTTCATACAGATTTTAAGTATCAGCACTATTGACATAAAATATCTGGTAAATCATTCTCGAAGAAAATCACCAGCAAATATTCCCGGCAATTGATACAACTTAGATGTGCACAAAAGTTGCGTAAAATTTCGTTGCTCACTTCCTGCGATTTACTATATGGAATGTAGTTACTTCCATGCATTTACTATATGGAATGTAGTTACTTCCATGCATTTACTATATGGAATGTAGTTACTTCCGTGCATTTACTATATGGAATGTAGTTACTTCCGTGCATTTACACAGGTAATCAAACAAATTTGTGAATTTATTGTGTATGGGTAAAGTGCAAATTATGTACCGGACACTTCCGTATGAGGCACCTGGCTTGGTTCTACGTAATCCCAGAGATAGTTATAGAAATGATTATAACTGCTGTGTTCGGAACGGTTTGGCGGTTCAGAAATTCTAAAGCTATAAATTAAAAAAAAAAAATTTAACGTTTTACAAACAGTGTTTCGAAATTAACTGGCATGTACGTTCCATACAGAATTGTAATGTGAAAATATGTATGTTTACAGCACGTTTCTATAAGGAAAGTACACACTTGATTATGAATTTCCATATTTATTGTAAACTTATGTCCGCCATATTTTCCATTTTAAATTCAGCATGTGCTCTACAGTAATGTTTCCCAGACTGGCATGAATTTACTTTTAGCTTTACAAAAACAATTTTGGCAACTAGCTTCTAACATTAGTAAAAATGTAAAAATTTTATATGTGCGGCAAACATTTTTTACTAAAGAAAAGAAGGTTGCATCACCTTAACCACTACGCCATAAAATAAAATTGCCACTTTATATTAAAATCTGGTTTGCAAACTACACAACCGGTCAGTACCTTGTAAACAGAGGCGATAAGGTATTTGACTCGCTTGACAATAAAGCACATTTAATTCCGATTTAAATCTACTTACTTTTACACATTTGGCAAGGTCCCCATAAACAAGGTTACTTATGCTTCTATGTACTATAATTTTCGCTGCAATTCCTTAATACGCGTCAGGCTGAAATCACCACGAAATAACTGTACGCCGAGTCTTGCTCGCCTGTAGCTCGGATGTGACGTCAGGGGTGAACCCGGAGTGGATGAAGGAATGACCTAGGGGGGGGGGGAGGTAGAAGTAATTCTTCCGCTGGACGTAACGCAACTCCACAAACTCGCAGTCGACCTTGTTAATTATATCGGAGACTCTCGCACGGCTACACCCGCCAAATAATAACCGCTGCCACCCGCTCGACGGTGCGTGAGCTGATCGGATGTTAACAAGTTTCTCCTTCCGCTAAACTCACTCTCTCTCTCTCTCTCTCTCTCTCTCGCTCTTCCAACCACTCCAATCGCCCCCCCCCCCTTTTTTTTCTCTTTTATGTGCTGTTCACGATAAACTGAGCATTTTTGAGGGCGCTGCTTAAGGCCCCCGCCTATCCAGAGCTTTATTACCGCGTTTGAGGCCGAGAAGCGAGGGAGCGATAAGGGAGACGCTGCCACACGCAGCAAGTTCGTCA